>CM042697.1:436189166-437494166 GCA_023614405.1 Avena insularis | reverse complement strand
GGGTGCACACGTATCCCCATGGCACCCCACTATTTTTTGTGTGTCCATCCTCTACGGAGTAAGCATCTCACACCACTCGTTTTTTTGAGAGAATATCCACTCTTTCTTGCATTTTCCACCGCACCCATCTATCTATTATATACTAAAAGCAATATAAGGATGTTTTTCGAGGCACCACGTTAAGCCACATCATCAGAATTTTTTTAGCCGTTAGATCTAAAATATATAGTTATGATTTTAAATCACAACGGTAAGAGGTAAGATTTACGTAACAACTATGAAAAAACGTGTTCCAGTTAAGAGTACAATAAGATGGATCAACACGTTACATTTTTTTTTAGAAATACCAACACGTTAGGTTTACCATCAGGATCGCATGTCAAAAGAAAAAAATAGAATGGACCAACACGTCACATCTTTATTTGAGAAATACCAACACGTACGTGTTACATAAACAAACATGCTCACATGTAAAAAAACACGACCTTATACTAGCAGACGTGAAAATAAACTAGCTGACCTGGACCTCATCCATAAAAACAGCCTGGGCCGTTAAAAAATATCGCGCAATGAATCTGATTCCGACTTATAAGGTGCAACTTCCTTTTACAACTTCATGCACGAGTATACATATTTTTTTACAACTTCATGGACAAGTACATCGTGAGTTCTAAAAAAAATCTCTCCTTGCAAAAAAAAAAACCCTCCTTTTACCATCCGACTTAAGGTTTATCGAGAAACGTCACCGGCTACCGGATACCATGATCCTGGTGAGTCATCCATTTATCTTCAGACAAGTCCTCCATGATCCGGCCACCAGACCCCATGATCTAGCAAGCAACATGTACTGATCTATTGAATACATGTGTAGGCATCGGGATGTTTGCATGGCTTACGTACGAAGAATTCCATTTATACATATGTGGAAATTTGAATCGATGGTACCCTATATATGACAATGTAAAACAAGATCAAGTATTTATTTATCAGAGCTATATATGCATACAACAGAATTTAAAATATGCATCACCGCCTAAGCATGCTCCTTTGGTGTTAATTAATTTGGATACAATATTTTCTTCCGAAAATAGGTTTTTATGCTATATATGTGTGATCTGTCCCTCTCCCTCATACGTCAAATCAACATAGTAGTATCTCTCCGCGTCCACAGCTTTTCTAACCTTTGTTCAACTCCATATTTAGATCTAGGTGAGAGTCTTTCGCTAATTTAGTTATAGATCAAATATGTACAGAAACATATGCAGTTATTTTCTCTACATTTATAGTACTATAATGTAAATTAATTTCACAAATATAGATTTTTAGGCATAGTAGTTTAACCAATCACTAAAGCAAGTAAGCAACATTATATGTATTTACATAATAATTTTTTACACATTATTGATAACCACAATGGCTAAAGTATTATTGCAAAAAATCATTTCAAAATAGTTTTCCTTGGAACAGTAATATTTAAAGTGGCACGACTATGTAATTTGGGTAAAACAAAACTATTTTTTGCGAAACATTAAACATTGGAGCTGATCGAATTATATATTATAAATACAAGTAGATGCAACAAAGTTTGTGCCAATGGATAAATTTGCAGCTTATGCATTATATTAGCAAAAATAAACCAAAATTTATGTGAGTGATGTAATCAATAATCATTAGCACATAGTTTATTCATAAAAAATTTGTAGCAAGCTAATGGGGAAGAAAAATGTAATGTGGCGAAGCCACACAATAAAACCGAGTATCTATTGATTAAGATGTCCTCCTATTCATGGTAAATGATGCAACAACGACTGTACACGATCAACGGGTGGAATGTATCGAAGAATAAAGTATCAAAATTAGGTACAAATATGATTAGTCAATATGTTAAAGATAGAATATATTTCAGTTATTTGGAGTACACTTACAAAAAAAATTCAAAGCTAAATCTTGGAGATGGTGTCGGTCTAATATGTTAAATATTTTAGAATGAACATTGAGTTCATATTCCATAATATGAATAATGAGGAATGAAATTGATTATGACAAGATAAAATATAAATTCTCACTATATATTTGAGTGCCTAAAAAGATTTCATAATTCATTTTTCAATTAAAATGCTAACCATACCTTCAACTGCTCACAAAAATACCCAATCACATCATTTGTTAAATTATTGTTTCGACATTAAAATTTCATTGCCATACGTGTTTATAAGAATCCTAAATTATCCTATTAAAGTACATATCATGAACAAAAAAGAGAAATAATTGGTCAAGAAAATCTCATGGTAGACCAAAATATTCCGCCAACTCATAAAACTAGATAAATTTGTATATAAACCTATTAATCTTTTAATAGTGAATAAAAAATGTGACCACTAATCCGATGCATCCTCATTATATCATTACTAACTTAGTAACTATTTATCAACATCATCTGACGAAAACCTATTATTTACACATCAACGTATAGGTTTTGTTGATGGGTATAAGATTTAGCCTCGCATTAAAGTCACATAAAATAGATACTACATTCTAGCTTGCCATCTTTACTAATCTAATATCATTACATACAAAGGCACATATAGTCATTGATACATCATTTTTTTGTAGCAATATTAATTAATAAATTATGGAGAACCAAAGATGCATTCCACACAATTAGATTTTTAGCGGAATCTTTAAGGGCGCCGGAACCATGTTAATTCTAATCGTAAAATACAAACTTCTAGAGTCATAAAATGTTTTTAGACATATTTAGATGTTGCCCTCGCATTTGCGAGGGCCACCATGCTAGTTACTAACCAAAAGAGGAATTAACGTGAGCGACTTTCCGTCTGGGAGTTGTGGTCTCTAAACCTGTTCATCTGCTCGCACGACAGAGGTCCAGCCCATGTCGCCTGCACACACTGTCATCGGGTAGCAGGGAGCCAATATCTAGCAGCCGGCCGCTCCCCATTCCACATCCTCACGTCGAGCCCATCCCGCATACCCCGAGCGCTCCCATCCCACACCCACCGCCCTTCCACAGCCACTGGCCGCTCACCGCCGAATTTTCCCACGCCTGCATCTGGATCCAGATCGCTAGTAGGTTTTGTGCCCACCCAAGATTCGTCGGCACTAGGCTCGGTCGACGGCCGCACCCCTTCCTTCGCGTACCATTGAAGCACCCCGATGTCGCTCGCCTACTGCCTTTAGGCGTGCTTGTCCACCACGCCCTCACCATGGCTACAAGACTGCTGGGGGCAGCACCAAGGATCTCGGCCGCCGGCTCCAGGGGAGAATGGAGGAGGAGATATGGAGGAGGCACCGGGGCCGGGCGGCCGCGTTAGAGTCATGGAGAAGAGGGCAGTTTTTGTGCCCGCATTAGAGTCGTGGAGCAGAGAGGAGCAGACGGATCCCTGGTTCAGCGCCAGCCGGCATGTCCGTCGACTGCTCCTGTTCCCCTGGCCGGGCGCTCCTGCTACTGCTAGTGATTCCAGAGCATGTGATGCAGTACATTCTCCGGCTGCAGGCAACCATCACAACGACTCGAGCCCAGCGAGCTGCGGTACCCGACACGCCAGCATCCTATGTCCATTACAACATTGGCTCTGGCATATCCTTGGTGTGTCCATGGGGCTATTTGAGGGAAAGCTGGATTACATCTTGCCAGTCATACTTGGTCTTTTTTCCTAGTAGAATTCTCTTGTTTTGTTCGTTTGGTGCTGATTTTGCACATTTGGATGGCTAGTAGAAGAGCATGAAACCAATGAATTCTAGGCTTTTATCTACTTCCATATGATTACATGTTTGGGTACTAAATGCATTTCACAAGGCTATGGGGCTATTTGAATTGCAGGTACTGGATATGGGAATGACTTGATGAGCCGGAGGTACTGATTTGCTTTGGTATGGAGCCGAATCAAGGTCATGGACACGACATTGGACAGGTATTTAATAATTTCAATCAAAGTGCTGAATGCATTTATGTGGAGAGTGCTGAACAAGGTATGCCGCGGTGCTGAATCAATACTGGTCTGTGGGGGTGCTTAACAAGGTATATCATAGTGCAGAATCATATGGTGCTTAACATGTGTTGTAACTTGTTATAGGGATTGGTGTTCTATTTGGAGTAATCATCAATTAACTCATTATATTAATCTATCAGCTCGGACGCATGGGAGGAATCAGTACTGGTCTGTGGGGGTGCTTAACAAGGTATATCGTAGTGCAGAATCATATGGTTCGTGGCTTGTTTTTAAAGGTATTCAATGTATGAACACTTGGTACCGAATTGATGTTTGTTTTAAATCCTAGCCACTAGGATTGACGTGCTTGTTTTTTTGCTCTTGGTGGGGCGCATTAGTTGATTTAAAATAACTAGCACTACAGTACTAAATCGCATTAGTTCGCTTCTGACATATTTATACTGCCATCATTTCAGGGACGTGTGACAACAGCTAGTACTATACAGAAGTTGTATTGGATTACAACCACAAGATGGCTAACACTGACACATTAGGGGAAGGGGAAGGTTTGGAGATGTCATAACCATTTTTACTGCTCTATCAAGCTGATCATTAGGCACACCTGAGAACAAACAATGCATAAACAAGATAGAGAAATCTTGCTTTGTTCTCTAGCATGTAGGTACAGAACTCTGGGTTTTACTTTGCAACGAAAACTGATCAAGAAAGGAGAGTTTTAGGATTATTCTAGTGTTACCAGAAAAGTAGGGAAGAATACTCATGTTCTCAAGATGATGTCACCTTTGACACAATTTAAAAAGCAATCTATGAAACTGGTAAGTTGTCTTTGGCCACGTTTCTGATATGGCATTTCTATGTACTTGACCGAAGTTGGTGAAACCCCTTGGATGAAGAGTACTTATAGTAGCATGGTGATGCTGATTTTTTGCCTAACAAAAAACGACTTAAACGACTTGCTACCTGTGAGACTGAGAGATCCCATGTGCCAATCAATGTTGAGAGTCCAACAGAAATTCAAAAACGCTTCGATTAGGTACCTTGGAGGATGTCAGCCCACGCTCCAGTACTAGGTGTTTGAATTTTAAACCTGGCCCAAGTTAAGTACCAGTGAAGTTAGCCAGCCCATTCCTGGATACCTAGTGTTTGAAATTCAAACCGGGCCTGCATGTGCTGACAGGTCTGTGGGCTAACTGACAGGAAGTCAGCCCACAGCGCCTAGCTACTGTCCATTGCCTTCTTTTGATAGTTTTCCAAACCAACATTTAAACAAAAGCTGTAAACATCACCAAAATAGAACTGCCAAACTATGACAAGTTTCCTCTTTTGCTTGTGCATGTGATGTGCTAGGTGAGAGAAAGTAGTTTCACAAGTACTTGGTGTAAATTGGAAAATAAAAAGGGGAGACATTGGGTACGCATCGCGAAGTGCATTTGTGGTGATAGATGTTTCCTCTAGCCAGGATGGACGTACCATATTATATATATATCACTGTTCAAAAACTAGGCCGAATCAGCGATTAATAGGCCGATTAATCGCTACTAGGGACCTGACCGTGTCGATTACCACTAATCATATGTGTTAATCATTTAGTCCGATTAATAGGTCTAACACTCCGATTACTAGGTATGTTCCCGATTAACCACTACACTTGGTCAAAAACGTTTTGCAAAATTATCAACATATACCGCCCATCCATCCGCTAGCCCACCCCAATAAAGTAGGTTTTGTGAAGCTCCCGCTCGATCCCTGCCTCCAGGATCTTGATTTCCGCGATCATCAACCAGTTCCTTGTCGTTGTTGACCAGTTCCTAGAGGTCGAGCGCCTTGAGGATTGTTGGAGATATGTCCTAGAGGCAATAATAAATATATTTATTATTATATCTTTGTGTTTATGATAAATGTTTACATTCATGCTATAATAGTATTAACCAGGAAATATTAATACTTGTGTGATTTGTAAACTAAATTAGAGTCCCTAGTAAGCCTCTTCATAATACTAGCTTGTTGGTTAATGAATGATTGTGGTTTCCCTATCATGAACATTGAGATGTTGTTAACAACAAGATCATATCATTAGGAGAATGGTATGATGGACATACTCCTATAGATAAGCGTAGCATAAAGATCAAGTCATTTTAATAGTTCAATTGTTATATGCTTTCTGATACATAGTAACCTAATTCCTTTGACCATGAGATCATGCATATCACCATCACCGGAAGGATGCTTTGATGACATCAAACACCACACCGTAACTGGGTGGTTATAAAGGTGGCATTGAGTGTTCGGAAAGTATGGGTTGAGACACATGGATCAAGAGTGGGATTTGTCCATCCATATGACGGATAGATATACTCTGGGCCCTCTCGGTGGAATGTCATCCAATTGTCTTGCAAGCATGTGACTGGTTCACAAGGGATCACATATCACGGGAATGAGAAAAGAGTACTTATCGGTAACGAGGTTGAACTAGGTATGCAGAGATACCGACAATCAAAACCTCGGATAAGTAAACTATCATGAGACAAAGGAAAATTGGTATCGTATGTAAGTGGTTCATTCGATCGCAAAGTAATCGTAGAAATATGTGGGAGCCATATGAATTTTCAGATTCCTCTATTGGTTATTGTTCGGAGAAGTGTCTCAATCATGTCCGCATAATTCACGAACCGTAGGGAGACACACTTAAGGATTCGATGTTGTGGAGTAGTTATGGAATGATGAGTAAGAGACAGAATGTTGTTCGGAGTCTCGGATGGGATCCGGGATATCACGAGGAGATCTGAAATGGTCCGGAGAATAAGATTCATATAAGGAAAGTCCTGTTTCGGGGTTGGGGAATGATTCCGGTGTTTTCATCGGGAATGTTCTAGAAGGTTCCGGAAGGTCCGGCACTCCGGAGGGGAAGGGTACATGAATGTGTCATAACAAGTTGGAATGGTTACATCATGTACTAGGTGTCATCGCTGAGCAAAATAAAGGGATAATTCAAATCCTAGTTTGAAAAGTCAAACGCCAATTTGAAAAGTCAAACGACAAGTTTGCTTGGTGGAGGGAGAGTAGGAAACCTACTTGGGGAGGAGTTCCTCTCCCTCCACCCGCCGGCCTTGGAGCCCAAGTTGGGGGAGGACTCTCCTCCCCTGGCCGGCGCCCTCCCACCTATAAAAGGAGGGGCAGGGCTGCCCTCTAGACCTACACCTTGCCCCACTAAAACCCTAGCCCTAGCCGCCGGCCCCTCTTGCAGCCGCCGCCGCCCTAGGGCAAACCCAAGCCTCCGACTTGGGGCTCTCCCCTTGCCCTAGCCGCCGGCCTAGCCCTCTCCCCTTGGTGCCTCTAAACCCTAGATCGCCAAGGCCTCTCTCATAGTCCACCATACTCGCTCCGGCTTAAGGCGAAGCCCTACGAGATCTCTTCTCTACTTCCGGTACCATGCCGTTGTGCTGTCGGAATCGCGAGGCGAGTGCTACAACCTCTGCTGCCTGCTGGAACAAGGGAGAGGAAGGTCTTCATCGAGTATCGAACGTGTGACCGACTGCGGAAGCGCTGCCGGAAAACAGCGCCGGAAGGATCTTCTACACGATCTTGAGATCGGCAAGAGTACGACTACATCACCCACGAGAATCCGCTCTCGTTAAACACTTTGGAATCTTCGAGGGTGAGTTCTTCTATCGACTCGTTGCTACAATCTAGTAGATAGATCTTGGCTTGTTTGTTTGTATGCGGTAGAATTTTTTTTGTTTTCCATGCTACGAACCCCTACAGTGGTATCAGAGTCGTGTCTATATGTAGATCTATTGCACGAGTAGAACACAATGGTCATTGTGGGCGGTGGTGCTTTTATTATCAATTGCTTCTTGTGTACTTTGCATCTTGCGGTATGATGGGATGAAGCGTCCCGGGCTAACCTTACATGACATCGTTCATGAGACTTGCTCCACGCTCAACATGCAACTTGTATTGCATAAGTGGCTTTGCCGGTGTATGTTTCTCCCATTATAGTATAGATCCAATTTACAACAGGCACTTGATAGTTCAAACATCAACGTTGTGGTTCTTGTTCGTAAGTTAGATCGACACTTATTGAAAGCCCCAAACCACGTAAAATATGCAAAGAAATTAGAGGCGTCTAACTTTGTTTTGCAGGAGTGTGCTATGATGTGATATGGCCATGATTGTGATTATATTTGATGTATGCAATCTTCCTTATTGTAAGTTGGCAACCGGCAGGAGCCATATGGTTGTCTTTAATTTCTGTTAAGACCTGCGTGTCTATTCAAGGTAGTTGTAATAGTTGAAGCTGGTGGACGACAATCATGGAGCAGCGTCATTGACCTTGATGCAATGCCGATGATGATGGAGATCATGTTCGTGCTTGAAGATGGAGATCGGAAGCACAAAGGAGAAAGGCCATATCATATCACATATTATGAATTGCATGTGATGTTAATCCTTTATGCATCTTGTATTGCTTAGTTAACGACGGTAGAATTATAAGATGATCCCTCATGCACATAAATTTCAAGTTCTAAAGTGGTCATCCTTAGTAAGCACCGTTGCTAAAGCTTGTTGTTTCGAAACACCACGTGATGATCGGGTGTGTTAGATTCTGCAAGTGTATACAACGTGAGCAAGCCAGATTTGCTCATGCGGAAGCTAAGGTTTGATCTTGACGAGCCTAGCATGTACAGACATGGTCTCAGAACACGGATCACCAAAAGGTAAAACATGAGTCATATAGTAGATATGATGAACATGTTGATTGTTCGCCATTGAAGCTACATCAACTCTCGTGATGATCGGTTTTGATGTGGTGGATTTGGTTCGTGTGATCACTAAAACAATGTGAGGGATATTGTTTTGAGTGGGAGTTCACCTAGATTAATTTAACTATTAATTAGAACTCAATTTGTCATAAACTTAGTCTAAACTATTGCAATAATGTTGTAGATCAATGGCGGCCCCTACCATCAATTTTAATGCGTTCCTAGAGAAAGAAAAGTTAAAAAACAATGGAAGCAACTTTGTGGATTGGTTCCGCAATTTGAGGATTGTCCTCAATGCTGGTAATTTGACCTATGTGCTGGATGCACATTTGGGTGACCACTGCGGACTGATGCTACCGATGAAGTAAAGAATGTTTACCTCGCTCGGAAGAATCAGTACTCCACAGTTCAGTGTGCTATCTTGTATGGTTTGGAATCGGAGCTTTAGAAAAGGTTTGAGAACTCAGACCCACATGATATTGTCCGTGAACTCAAATTGATATTTGAGACTCACGCGGCAGTTGAGAGTTATGAGGCTTCTGAAAAGTTCTTTAACTGCAAGATGGAAGAGGGCAGCTCCGTCAGTGAGCATGTGCTTAAGATATCTGGGCACGCAAACAAACTCCAAAGCTTGGGTATAGTGATTCCTAATGCCTTGGGGATTTACCGTATCCTCCAATCACTGCCACCAAGTTACAAGAACTTTGTGATGAACTACAATATGTAAAGCATGAACAAGCAGTTGCCAGAACTCTTCTCCATGTTGAAATCTGCAGAAGTGGAGATCAAGAAAGAGCACCAAGTGTTGATGGTCAATAAGACCACCAAATTCAAGAAAGGCAAGTCTAAGCAAAAGGAACACTTCAAGAAGGGTGGTAAGAAAGTTGCCGCACCGACAAAGAAGACCAAGGCTGGACCTAAGCCTGATACTAAGTGCTTTTACTGCAAGGGAGAACGTCACTGGAAGCGGAATTGCCCAAAGTACTTGGTGGATTTGAAGAACGGCAACATCAAGAAGAAAGGTATATCCGATATACATGTTATTGATGTGTATCTCACTAGTACTCGTAGTAGTGCCTGGGTATTTGATACTGGTTCGGTTTCTCATATTTGTAACTTGAAACAGGTGTTGCAGAATAAACGGAAGCTAGCGAAGAACGAGGTGACGATGCGCGCTGGAAATGGATCAAAGGTTGATGTGATCGCGGTCGGCACGCTACCTCTTCATCTACCATCGGGATTAGTTTTATACTTAAATAATTGTTATTTGGTGCCTGCGTTAAGCATGAACATTATATCGGGATCTTGTTTATTGCGAGACGGTTACTTGTTTAAGTCCGAGAATAATGGTTATTCGATTTATATGAGTAATATGTTTTATGCACATGCACCTTTGATAGATGGTCTATTCTTACTGAATCTCGATAGTGGAAATACACATATTAATAACATTGAAGCTAAACGTTTGAAATTGAGCGATAACTCGACCTATATGTGGCACTGTCGTCTTGGTCACATTGGAGTGAAGCGTATGAAGAAACTCCATTCCGATGGACTTCTTGAATCACTTGATTTCGAATCACTTGAAAGATGCGAAGCATGTCTGATGGGTAAAATGACTAAGACTCCATTTTCTGGTATGATGGAGCGAGCTACGGACTTATTGGAAATCATAAATACCGATGTGTGTGGTCCAATGAGTGTAGCATCGCGCGGTGGTTATCGTTATGTTCTTACCTTCACAGATGACTTGAGTAGATATGGGTATATCTATTTCATGAAACATAAGTCTGAAACTTACGAGAAGTTTAAGGAATTTCAAAGTGAGGTAGAGAATCAACGTAACAAGAAGATTAAATTTCTACGTTCTGATTGTGGAGGTGAATATCTAAGTTACGAGTTTGGTGAGCATTTGAAGAAATGTGGAATACTTTCACAATTGACACCGCCGGGAACACCACAGCGTAATGGTGTGTCCGAACGTCGTAATCGAACTCTCTTAGATATGGTTCGTTCTATGATGTCACTTACAGATTTACCGCTATCATTTTGGGGTTATGCATTAGAAACAGCCGCATTCACTTTAAATAGGGCACCATCTAAATCCGTTGAAACGACACCGTATGAATTATGGTTTGGAAAGAAACCTAAATTGTCGTTCCTTAAAGTTTGGGGT
The DNA here is from genome assembly GCA_023614405.1 of Avena insularis. Classification (NCBI taxonomy): domain Eukaryota; kingdom Viridiplantae; phylum Streptophyta; class Magnoliopsida; order Poales; family Poaceae; genus Avena; species Avena insularis. The sequence goes on along the minus strand of CM042697.1, from coordinate 437,483,256 downwards.
TGCGAAGCCTATGTAAAGAAGTTACAACCGGACAAGCTTGAACCCAAAGCGGAAAAATGCGTCTTGATAGGATACCCGAAGGAAACTATTGGGTATACCTTCTATCATAGATCCGAAGGCAAAATCTTCGTTGCCAAGAATGGATCCTTTCTAGAAAAATAATTTCTCTCGAAAGAAGTGACTCGAAGGAAAGTAGAACTCGATGAGGTTGTTGAACCTTCTCTCGAACTTGCGAGTAGCGCAGCACCGGAAGAAGTTCCTGTGGTGCCTGCACCAATAAGAGAGGAAGCTAATGATAATGATCATGAAACTTTGGTTGTAGTTGCTACAGAACCTCGCAGGTCAACAAGAACTCGTACCACTCCTGATTGGTATGATCCCGTTATGAGTGTCATGTTGGTGGACAACACCGATGACCCTACGACATATGAGGAAGCGATGATGAGCCCAGGTTACAATAAATGGCAAGAAGCCATGAAATCCGAGATTGGATCCATGTATGAAAACCAAGTATGTACTTTGGTGGACTTACCGGATGGCCGAAAGGTTGTCAAGAACAAATGGATTTTCAAGAAGAAAATAGATGATGATGGTAATGTTACTGTCTATAAAGCTCGACTTGTCGCAAAAGGGTTTCGACAAATTCAAAGAGTTGACTACGATGAGACTTTCTCACCAGTAGCGAAGCTAAAATCTGTGAGGATTTTGTTAGCAATCGCTGCATATTATGATTATGAGATATGGCAGATGGATGTCAAAACAGCGTTCCTCAATGGAGACATTGATGAAGAGTTGTATATGATGCAACCCAAAGGTTTTGTCGATCCTAAAGATGCTAACAAGGTATGCAAACTTCAACGGTCCATATATGGATTGAAGCAAGCATCCCGAAGTTAGAATCAACGTTTTGATAAGGTAATCAAAAGTTTTGGTTTTGTACAAACTTATGGAGAAGCTTGTATTTACAAAAAGGTGAGTGGGAGCTCTGTAGCATTCTTAATACTATATGTAGATGACATATTGTTGATTGGGAATGATGTAGACCTTCTTAATAGTGTCAAGGAATATTTGAATAATAGTTTTTCAATGAAGGATCTTGGCGAAGCAGCTTACATATTAGGCATAAAGATTTATAGAGATAGATCAAGACGCCTAATATCATTGTCACAAAGTACATATTTGGACAAATTTCTAAAAAGGTTTGGAATGGAAGATAGCAAGAAAGGGTTCTTGCCCATGTTGCCCAATACGACCTTGAGTAAAACGCAAAGTCCAGCAACGGCGGAAGATAGAGAAAGGATGAGTAAGACTCCCTATGCCTCAGCCATAGGATCTCTAATGTATGCCATGCTATGTACTAGACCCGACATTGCATATGCTGTTAGTTTAACTAGCAGATATCAAAGTGATCCGGGAGTGGATCATTGGACAGCGGTCAAAAACATCCTTAAGTACTTGAGAAGAACTAAGGATATGGTTCTTTCTTATGGAGGTGATGAACAACTCGTTGTTAATGGTTACACCGATGCTAGTTGGAACACCGATCCGGATGATTCTAAATCTCAATCTGGATACGTATTTATTTTCAATGGTGCAGCAGTTAGCTGGAGGAGTGCAAAGCAAAGCGTTGTGGCGAGATCTTCAACTGAATCGGAATACATAGCTGCTTCGTAGGCTTCACAAGAAGCGATATGGATGAAGGAGTTCATTACAGAGCTTGGTGTGGTTCCAAGTGCGCTGGACCCAATGTCTATCTACTGTGATAACATGGGCGCCATAGCCAATGTGCAAGAACCAAGGTCACACAAGAAGCTGAAGCACATCAAGCTACGTTTTCACGCTATTCGAGAACATGTACAAGATGGTGACATAAAGATTTGCAAAGTACACACAGATCTGAATGTGGCGGATCCGTTGACTAAACCTCTCCCAAGGGCAAAATATGACCAACACCAAACTGCCATGGGTGTTCGGTATATTACCATGTAATCTAGATTAGTTGACTCTAGTGCAAGTGGGAGACTGTTGGAGATATGCCCTAGAGGCAATAATAAATGTAGTTATTATTATATCTTTGTGTTTATGATAAATGTTTACATTCATGCTATAATAGTATTAACCAGGAAACATTAATATTTGTGTGATTTGTAAACTAAATTAGAGTCCCTAGTAAAGCCTCTTCATAATACTAGCTTGTTGGTTAATGAATGATTGTGGTTTCTCTATCATGAACATTGATACGTTGTTAACAACAAGATCATATCGTTAGGAGAATGGTATGATGGACATACTCCTATAGATAAGCGTAGCATAAAGATCAAGTCATTTTAATAGTTCAATTGCTATATGTTTTCTGATACATAGTAACCTAATTCCTTCGACCATGAGATCATGCATATCACCATCACCGGAAGGATGCTTTGATGACATCAAACACCACCAATCGGGTGGTTATAAAGGTGGCATTGAGTGTTCGGAAAGTATGGGTTGAGACACATGGATCAAGAGTGGGATTTGTCCATCCATATGACGGATAGATATACTCTGGGCCCTCTCGGCGGAATGTCATCCAATTGGCTTGCAAGCATGTGACTGGTTCACAAGGGATCACATATCACGGGAACGAGAAAATAGTACTTATCGATAACAAGGTTGAACTAGGTATGCAGAGATACCGACGATCAAAACCTCGGATAAGTAAACTATCGTAAGACAAAGGGAAATTGGTATCGTATGTAAGTGGTTCATTCGATCGCAAAGTAATCGTAAAAATATGTGGGAGCCATATGAATTTCCAGATTCCTCTATTGGTTATTGTTCGGAGAAGTGTCTCGATTATGTCCGCATAATTCACGAACCGTAGGGAGACACACTTAAAGATTCGATGTTGTTGAGTAGTTATGGAATGATGAGTAAGAGACCGAATGTTGTTCGGAGTCTCGGATGGGATTCAGGATATCACGAGGAGATCCGGAATGGTCCGGAGAATAAGATTCATATAAGGAAAGTCATGTTTCGGGGTTGGGGAATGATTCCGGTGTTTTCGTCAGGAATGTTCTAGAAGGTTCCGGAAGGTCCGGCACTCCAGAGGGGAAGGGTACATGAATGTGTCATAACAAGTTGGAATGGTTGCATCATGTACTAGGTGTCATCGCTGAGCAAATTAAAGGGATAAATCAAATCCTAGTTTGAAAAGTCAAACGCCAATTTGAAAAGTCAAACAGCAAGTTTGCTTGGTGGAGGGAGAGTAGGAAACCTACTTGGGGAGGAGTTCCTCTCCCTCCACCCGCCGGCCTTGGAGGCCGAGTTGGGGGAGGACTCTCCTCCCCTGGCCGGCGCCCTCCCACCTATAAAAGGAGGGGCAGGGCTTCCCTCTAGACCTACACCTTGCCCCACTAAAACCCTAGCCCTAGCCGCCGTCCCCTCTTGCAGCCGCCGCCGCCCTAGGGCAAACCCTAGCCGCCGACTTGGGGCTCTCCCCTTACCCTAGCCGCCGGCCTAGCCCTATCCCCTTGGTGCCTCTAAACCCTAGATCGCCAAGGCCTCTCTCATAGTCCACCATACTCGCTCTGGCTTAAGGCGAAGCCCTGCGAGATCTCCCCTCTACTTCCGGTACCACGCCGTCGTGCTGCCGGAATCGCGAGGAGAGTGCTACAACCTCCGCTGTCTGCTGGAACAAGGGAGGGGAAGGTCTTCATCGAGTACCGAACGTGTGATCGACTGCAGAAGCGCTGCCGGAACGCAGCGCCGGAAGGTTCGTCTACACGATCTTGAGATCGGCAAGAGTACGACTACATCACCACGAGAATCCGCTCTCGTTAAACACTTTGGAATCTTCGAGGGTGAGTTCTTCTATCGACTCGTTGCTATAATCTAGTAGATAGATCTTGGCTTGTTTGTTTGTACGCGGTAGAAATTTTTTTGTTTTCCATGCTACGAACCCCTACAAGGATCTCATCTGGGAGCTTAAGGCTACCCTTAATAGGGTAGATGGTTGGGGTGCAATAGAATTCATATGTGTTTTAGGTGCTAATTTTTGTAGGTTGCACCGATTAATAGTCGACCGATTAAATCAGTTAATCGTCCGATTTTCGATTAGTCGCTACTCCCAAGCCAACCAAGTTGTTAACGATTACCGATTTCCTTATCATTGATATATATATATATATATATATATATATTAGAGTGGATTTTTTATCCTCGGAGGGCTATATCCACCTCATTGGTTATCGTCGGATGATGATCCTATGGTCAGATCTGATGCTTTAATTAATGTTGTTTTTTCTGACTAATGAACATGCTAACCTATTAACCATCCCATGTACGTACATTTAATGCTCACATACCTAGTTTCTGACTAACGAACATGTTAATCTATAGATAATAAACTAATTAATGGACGATGGTGCGAATCTCGATGACCGATCACACGGCAATGAGTAAGAGGGTATTGTCACCGGGTGACAGATACATATTTTTGATATATATATATATATATATATATATATATATATATATATATGTATGTATGTATGTAAATAGGAAATAAATCTTAACCATCAGTTCCTGAGATGTCTTGTACATGAATAGAAAACATGAGGGGCTGATTAAATTGTACCACTAAATTAAAGATATATATATATACACATGTAATTTCACAAAAAAATATTTATACATGTATATGTAAAGGTAAATGGGACATACTGTATAAATAAATCTTAGCCTTTAATATAATTTAAGCGATGCGGTTAAACATGCCGCCTTTCAAAAACCCTTATATTGCTAAAGATGTATCCCACAAACATGCAAATCTCAATTGAAAAATATTTTGTATTCCAAGCACACAAAATTGACAAAGTTTAATTTTTATCACTATACGCTTCCACACTTTTGTCATTTCTGTTTCACTCAAAATGCAAAACATTTTGAATTGAGATTTTTGCACGTTTGTGAGATACATCGTCAGCAACTTTTAGGATTTTCCATCACCAATTTTTGAAAGTCGTAAATATAATTTTTGAATTTTCTAATATGTACGGAACAATTGATATTCGGAGCCAAAGAATCTATACTCTAAATTTGTAGATTATGTTGAGAAGTTAAAAACCATTGTGTATGTTGTGTGCGTGACCATATCGACCAAATGCTTGATATGTGCCAACTATACTTTTTAAGTTTAATTTTTATTATCATTGGAATTTAAGGATTTTATGTCATTGGATATTTTAAGTTTTCTTGGCAGTTAACTTTTAAGCTTTTAGTATCAGAAAATAAGTGTGATCTGTTACAATTCAATCTTCACTAGTTCTCTCCACCTTAAATAACTGATAAAGCGGCTAGGGAAATACTTTTAAGGACTTATAATGTTTCATGTAATCTTGTTGTGTTTGGTTTGTTCATTTTGCACGGCAATAAACTAATGACTAAGTTGGTGTCATATGATATAAATGGTTGTATGTTTGTGGTTTATTTTTTCTCGACGATGAAGCCATGCTTGGGCTTTTCTTCGATGATCTTAGGGTAGTACTATTATGGCTTATTAAAGACTGTGTGGTTTTTTCAGAAAAAAAAGTTGTGTGGTTAGCTTAACCTTTACGTGACATTTTAATTATTTTTATGGACTCACACGTATTTTTTTGGTAACCGCATCTTACTATATTACTACCTCCGTCCCAAGGCTTAAGGCATATAACTTTTTTTAAAGTCAAACCAACTAAAGTTTGACCAAGTTTTTAGAGAAAAATATTAATATTTACAATACGTAATCCATACCTTCTCATACATCATGAAACATATTTTCACATGGTATCTATATAATATAATAGTTTTTGATAGTTTTTTCTAAAAGTTTGGTTAAAATTTACATGGCTTGATTTTTTTAAAAATTATATGCCTTAAGCCTTGGGATGGAGGGAGTATGTCATACCAACACCGACGTGCAAACTGATCAGTTTTGTTATTATTTTTAGAGAGATTTAGGGTCTGTTTGTTTGGGCTGTGGCTGGCTGGCTGTGGCTGGCTGTGCAGCTGTGCAGAGAAAGCTTCTGTCCAGGAAAAGCTACTTCTCTGAGTTTGACGGTTTGGCAACTTGACTGGCTGTCTGGCTGTGTGCTAAGGAATTGTCTGTAATATCCCTGAAATTAATATAACACGTAAATTTCACTATTAAAGTGCATAAACGCATATGTTATTGTTACATACCAAATGTCACATATTGGTTTGTCCAAAATACATATCCAACCATTAAACAAATAAAGATAGTCCGTAATGAACATAGATACATCCACACCGATCATCTTCTTCTAGCATTGTATAATGCAGTAGCGATGCGATCACGCGTTGAGTTCATGTCTACTGTGTGTAGTCCACTAGGAGCAGTATCACCGACTGATGTTGCTGATTGCCTTTGGATCTTAGGAAGATAGTCCTCATCTGCAGCACACCGATCAAACTGCTTGTCGCGTAAGTTGGAGTCTCTAATGAAATTGTGAAGTGCTATGCAAGCAAGAATAATTCTTTTCTGAGTAACCAGACCGTAAGAAGGAATATACTTCAATATGTGCCACTTGTTTTTCAATATACCGAAGACACGCTTGATAGCATTCCGGAGCGACGAGTGTAGATAGTTGAAAATCTCTTCCCTATTTGTTGGTCTCCCTTCTCGACGAAAATCTGGTATGTGGTATGTGTTCTGCTTGTAAGGAGCTAAGAACCCTTTTCTATTTGGATAACGAGAATCAACAAGGTAATATGTATCTGCACATGAACGAAAAAAATCAAACATCAACGACAATGCATTTGTAAATATGTGTGTACCATGTTGACAAAGATATAGAATATTACCACCAGGAGGGGTCGGAAACTCTATTGGATACTTCTCAATGGAGCGTTGTAGAATGCGTGTATCATGCGCTAAACCAGGCCATCCAGCAACAACAAAGGTGAATCTCAAATCGAAATCACATATCGCTAGAATATTCTGTGATGTATAACCATGCCTTCCTGTATGGTTAACCGCCTCTTCTGCAGGCACTTCAACTGGAATGTGTGAGCCATCTATGGCCAATGGCATCTTTGAAATGAGGCCAAAAGCGTGCATCTTGAAGTCTTGGATGCATATCCTTGAACTCTCGATCTACTGGCTTTATGTTATCCTTACCCAACTTGTACAAGCAATCCAAAACCATGTGAAACTTCCTATGAATTGTTTCAGTTGAACGACAAAAATGGTTCTCAACTTGGCTAAATGACTGTGGTCCTCCAACCATCCATAGAAACATAGCTAGGCATTCAACGGATGACATGTCTCTAGTTGACTTTTAACCCATAGCTAGAAACTAGAAGGTTGTGCAATCATGAAACACATCAGGGTACATTCTAAACATTTTATAGCATCTTTTCCTATTTCCAAGTTGTTCATTCACCCATTCAAGCCCAGTTTGTTCCGGAACCCTCCTAGGTTCTTTATTCAAGTACTTCTGACTATAGAGATTACCATAATATCCCAACACGGCAAGGTCATGCACCATTCCGAGCAACTGCAATGTCTTTTCTAGTTCATAGTCACGATCATCACCACCACCATCCATCTACAAAATAATTAGAACATGTCAAAATCAGCAAATGCTTCACAAAATAATTACTATACATGCAACAATCATCAAATGCTCCACACAATAATGACTAGACATGCAACAATCATCAAATGCTTCACACAATAATGACTAGACATGCAACAATCATCAAATGTTTCACACGACAATCATAATGGTTGGCAAGTTTTACAATGATCACAAATAGTCTCGACAAAATAAATAAAGAAAGAATAATAACAAATAGTCTCCAACAGATACATAGTACACACAAGTTCTGAAATGACAACAAAGCAATTACACATCTACTTGTCCATCTCATCATGTGTCCTCTTGAGCCAATCGAGCCTGCCCGCAGTTGTTGCAAATACTGCGAACACCTCTCTATGATCCCTGTTCATAGCTAGCTTGCCAGCAGTGTACATGATAGCAGTTCCTTCACTCACTCCACAATCTCGAACCATTCCTAAAAACTCCTTCATAGTTGGGACCTGATCATCCTTGCTGCTAGAACTTCCTTCAGTGTGCCTTGATACAATTGTGTTCAGTGCATTGTTGTAAGCCGAGAAAAAATCCTTCTCCCCATGCTTGTGTTTCCCTGTTCCCATTTCATTCTCTACATGCTTGTGTTTCGCTATTGCATTGTTGTAAGCCGAGGTATCATCATCAAGCATTATTGGAGCCTCATTGCCATTTCCTTCTTCCTGACCTGCAATGGCAGCTGATTGTCCAGTGACATGTGCCTTCCTAAACATAACATCTTGTTGTTCCAAGTTGGGAGGTGGCCCATTCCTAAATTTTGCATGGTCAGGGCGAATCTGCAAATAAGAACATAATAGAGAAATCATTTCGATGATCAAAATAACAAATACAAAGAAAGAGCAAGTATAGAAAATGGTAACTTGCCGCTATGTGATTCTTCCACCAATCATCATCTGCATCCATAGTTTTTGTTATAGGATCCCAACCAAGCCCGGTCGCATTTTGCAGTTCCATCCACCCTGTGTAATCCTTCTTTAAAGCATCCCATTTGTTCTTGAATTGTTTCTGCGTTAATCTTTCCCCTGTTTTTTCGGCAAATTTATCTCCAAGATTCTTGTACCCCTTTCTACTCAAGCAACCCCCATCCCTATTGTTGCCGTTCACTTCCTCCATACAAATGTCACAGAAAAGTCTAGCGTGGTATGGATCCCAAACCATCTTCGACATTTCAGCAAGACCAACACGTAGCAATACTACAACAAGCAACATAATTTCAGCAAGACCAACACATTATTAGCAGCAAACATCATCAAATTGGTCATTCAGTTTCAAGTGACATCAAGTTTTCAAACAGCACAACATCAACAAATTTTATAGCAATACAACATCTAACAACATCCCACATCAAGAAATTTCATACCAGTACAACATTTAAATTTCATAGCAGTACAAATTTCCTAACAACAGTAGCCTCACCTATGCAATCGGATGAGGGAGGACTTCTTGGCAACAGGGAGAAGGACCGTCGGCAGTGGGGAACGGCAGGGAGGAGGGACTCTGCTGGTGGCAAGGAGGAGGCATGGAAGATGGCGCCGGGGAGGAGGCAGGGAGGAGGCGACACTGGAGGCAGGAGGAGGCGACACTGGAGGCGGGGATGGTCATGGGGAGGTGGTCGGTGGGAGGGAGGTCGGGGAGGAGGTCTGAGGGGAGGAGGCGGGCAGAGAGTGGAGGGGAGGATGCAGGGAGGAGGGCGACCGCTGGAGGCAGGGGATGGTCGCGGGGAGGAGTGGTCGGCAGGGAGGAGGTCGGAGGGGAGGAGGCGGGCGGAGAGTGGAGGGGAGGATGCAGGGAGGAGGGCGGCGGGGAGAAGGGAGGCCACCGACGGCAGGGCGGCGGGCGACGGGCGGCGGGCGACGGGGAGGAGGCAGGGAGCGTGGGGAGTGGCGACGCTGGCAAGAAGAAACCTATCGCGAGGGAGGCCTCGCGTACGGTGCCTGGCGCCGGGTCGTTGGGCGCTTTTTTTTCTTCTAGGAAACGGGTCATTGAGTGGCATTATGTTGTAAATTAGGTGAATAACATGTCCAAGTAAAAAAAGATTCGCCCGCAGCTGCGGGAAGCACCCCTAGACGTGCTTTGTCTGATAGGTCTGTTTTATAGAAGTACTTTAGCAAAAGCCCAACACACAGCTGCCCGTTTGTTTCGTTTTTCTGGCTTTTTCCAGTGGAGAAGTGGTCAAAAGCCCAAACAAACACCCCTTATCAGCTTTGGAGCTAGCTTCAGGTAGTATGTCACACGTAAACAAAAGTCGGATATTGATCGATCATCTTTGCATTTGCTTTAGATTGGTTGATGACCGATCAGTTTTGGACTTAGCTCCACCTATGTACGTGACGCCATGCATATATTGATCGATCAGTTTAGGCATATATATATTCACCCTTTTTTGGAGGTTTTTAAAATAACAAAAAAATGGGATCTGACCTCGTTGTTGAGACCATCACGTGAATGCAAGCGGATAGTTCTATGAAAAAAAGAGTCATTTCTCGTACCCAACCACTGGCGGACCTTGGGCCGAATTTTTGGGTGGGAGAGGAGGGCAATTGGGCTGGGAGGTGAAAATGTGAGATGCAGGCCGATTTTAATGGACAAACATGCCAAATATCTATAAATAAAAGCATGTTTTTTCATGGGTTTAGGGGTTAGCGGCCCTTTTCGCCAGTGTACCCAACACGGTTTCTTCTTATACAACTACCACTTATATTTTTTGCGGACCGTTCCACCTAGACGTGACATGTTGTGTGTGTATGTTCACAAAATATATGTTGGTACATGTTACGCAAAATCTTAGAATCCTGACCAATAAAATTCAGATCTAAGAGTTAAAATAATTTTGATGATATGGCTTAAACTGGTGTCCCTGTTCGACATCTGTATATTGCTTTTAGTATATCGGATTTGCTAGTTCTCAGGCGCCCGAGAACTTCTTAAGTCTCAGTCGCCTCTCATCGCTTGATTTATCTCGTGATTCGTGTAAAATAAAAGTTACACATGAGTTGTTACTCGGGTGTAACTGAGAATTTAATGAGTTACAACTAGATCGTAACTGAGAACTAGTACAAATCTTATGAGTTGTAACTAGGTTGCAACTGGACATCATTAGACATAACTAGTTCTCAGTCGCCTGAGATCTAGGCACTCCCTTAGTATATAATAGTTAGATTGTTGTCTTGACAGCCTGTTATATTTTCATCTGGATCGCTGCCACTGCCGTCAATCAGGAGGTTCTCTCCGACTGTCTCCTTCCACCCACTCTGCCTGGTGCAGACGAATTCCTGAGATGTCTTGTACATGAATAGAAAACATGAGAGTGCACCCACTCTGGACTGCCATTTATTTACTCCAACTGTTCTTAGCGGAATAACTTCTGCCAAGAGCTTACAATTGGTCCTCTAAGCACGGGCTGTTGTTTTTCATCTTGCAGGGTACGGTCACAAGAGCAATCAGAAAAGAAGTGATTTTTGCTGATTTTCCGTATTGTGTTAAAGAATTTATCACTTTCTTCGCTTAATTCATAAGCTGGGCGATCAGTCCACACGAAGGCTCTTCATATCTGCCTTCTTGCTTTGAGCTATGTTCAAATACTACCTACCGACTATTTCTGTTGAGGTCCAATTGATTATTCAGTTCAGTTTTGATTTACCCTGGCTATGCCTGTGAATATGTTACATTATTTACTTCTTTTTAGTCTATTTTTACTGACAGCAATACCACCACAATCGTGATGCTGTCCATCTTTTGTTCATTTTTATTGCAAGATGCCATGTTCATCATTTACTTCTCACTCACGCTAGCAGGGAGTCCAGAAAGGAGTTTGTATTGCAAGATAGCATGTTCGTCATCTAATTCGCTCACGCTAAGTTTATTCTACATTTGACAAAATATATAGACGATTTTTACAGTACCCGGTACTCCAAAACGAGGCGCCGGAGTACCAAGTTAATCAGGCCGTCCGTGATGAAGGGTAAACTCGTCATTTGTCACATGCTGTAGAAAGGGCATTTTCGACTTTTACCTTTCCATGTCGATAGAACCTGCAAAGCACCCCGATGCCCGATGGTGCTATACCTTTCTTTTTCCCGTGGCAGGCGGCGCCGTCGGTAATCCTCCACAGCTCGCTCCCCACCTCGCCACCGCAGGGAAATGACCCCACTACCGCTCCGCCGTCGTCGCTCCTAGGGTAGGGGCTGGCCGCCAGGGCCGCTCGTCCCTTTTCCCCACCTCGCTGCCGTAGGTAGCCCAGCACCACTCCCGCCCAGACGTTGGCGTTCCTCCGGGATCCTGGATGCCACGGCCACGCGGGTCCTCTTCCCCCTCCCCGGCAGGCTCCATCCCATTTCCCCTTCCGCGGCCAGCATCCTGAGCCCTCGCCCTGGCATTCGTGGTCGACAGCCATCGCGGTGCTATCCGGATCGAGGGCCTCCGCCTGCGCCGCCGTCCCGGTCCTTCTTGACCGCCCACACGTCGTCAGCAGGTTCGCCCCCATTTCATTAGCCATTTAGGTGGGTTGCAAACGATAGATGCAATCGAGTGGTGGTATGAAGATCATTCAGATTCAGGACATATCAATGTGGTGCCTCTGGTATCATATCTAGTTTAATGCACGAAAGGAATGAGATGGGATCGAATTTCAGAGACCACCATGCTGCTCTATCTGCTTAGCAAAATTCAGTATAGATTTATTCATCTGAATGCTCATGTCGAGTTATTGTTTCTCAAACTAAGACTGATATATTTTTGATAATGTGTAAGTACTGATCTATTGACTGTAGCTTATAGAGGCCATATCTTCAAAATCGTTTACGTACTGAAACTGTATAGAGACTTATTGCATAATAACCAAGACAATAGAAGTGTACTGTTATACATCATGGCATCTAGACATAACTAAATCAGAGTATGAATTTTTTAGAGGAATATAAATAGGAGCACAAGCATTCCACTTTTTTTAACTGAACTGGATTGGAGGCTCCTCCCCTTTGATTTTCATTAAATAACGCAGAGATCGAGAGAACTCGTCCGAAGGTAAAGCAGAGAGAGGGTTATAGGGGGGAGGTTACAAAAGAGAGATGTGAGAAACAGAACATGTAATTCAGAGAGCAGAAAATGCAGTGCAACAGTCTTATCACTGAATATGTCCTAAATTCAGTATTGATTTCTTCATTTGAATGGTCATGTATAGTTGCTGTTTTTTATTCTAATTCAAGCAGACATGGCATATGGATGTACTAACTATGATGATGGTTTGATAATGGCAGGTTTGTAGGATGGATGCTTTTGACGATGTCGTTGAGGAGAGAAAACAATATTACATGATGGTCAGTCAGATATTTGTATTACAGGACATTAAAAAGGAAGGAGAGGTTATTTGATCTGGAAGATTAAAAACACAGTTTGTTTCATCATGTACAGACTTTTTTATTCAGTTCACCTTGTTGACAAAGTTGTAAAAAAGTATGCAATTGTACATGTGATGCAAATGAATTCTAGACATTAAAATGGTTAGTCGGTGAGGACACTTGTTTGTTCTATATTCTTCTCTCCGTTGTGTATTCCAGTGGTACGAGTGTCTCCTAATTCGTACATTTGTGTCTATATGTTATGAAACAGCAGATGATATGGTCTAGCTAGTTTGTCAGCCAAATCTGAGGTTATCACGGAGCTTAAGATATTAGTGTCCTTAACCTATAATACAAACTAATTAAGAATTGAACGTGAGCCCCTGGAAAAGTAGAATACTTAAGTACCGGCCGTGTGAGTGCAAAATTAGGACCCTTCCCAGCTATAACGATACTAGCTTATCTAATCGATCCAAAACTGCTGGATATGCATGGGTCAGCATAACATTCATATACTTATCTTTATCCAAACCTGTCCTGCCAGTATCCATGAAATTAACTACTACCATATTAATATATAGCCTAGGCATAGCTGATTGAAGCACAAAACTAGACTGATCTTGCACACTACACTGATCCTTTCTATTCAATTAATATTCGGAACTGATCTTTGAAATTATCGTTTATACCATGGGAAACATTCCTCGAGTTACATACAAGACTCATGAACCAGAAAAGTGTAGTATTTTCTGTATTTGTAATTTTCTTCTTCAACCCTCTTGCCTTGTGATACACCATCCACTATCTGCTTCTTGTAATCAGACAGTTTTGAGATATACAGAGTCAAGTTTGTTCTCCGGGTTTATAATTTTTTGTTCCTTCTCAGTCACAAGGTAGATTGATGAAGCAAGTACATCTTGCAGACTATTGTCTGAAGCAGTTGTGCAGTAGTTAGACAATCTCTTCAGCATACTTATTGAGAAGGTCCTCACAGATTGATAAGCTACAACCTTGTATACAACAGACCAAAGAAAAGTTAATTCAATGTAATTCAACAAAAATGAGTTAACAATAAATATCACCTCCGACACATTGCACTTTAGAAAACATAAACGTTCGCAATTTTCTGTGTAGTAGATGTCTCGTACCATCGGTTCATGGGAATCGCATTGGAGCTCTGGCAGATCGCAATCGTCAGACAGATTCGAGTTGGATCCTCGTGTTGACATATTACAGAAATTATGTGAGCCGACAGAGAACCATGTTAGACATTATTTGGTAGTCAACAAAATGAGCTACATACTCTAATTTTAATACCAATTATATTGTCCAAATTATAACATCTATATACTGACTTGAAAAAACATGTTCAACTTGAAGGTAACAGCTGCATATTTACACATGGCAGAACACACTCTCAAAGAAGTACCTAAGACACAAGTGGCAAGACTATGATGTGCACTTGTGGAACAGAATTACTATTGATAAACTGCCAAAGCAGAAAGATCAGTATGCACATTCAAATGGCAAAGTGTAATCTTGCTGCCACACTATAATGAAGCAAAACCCATGTGGATAGCCAGAACAAACAAATTTACTTCAAACTAGGCAGAAATTCCTTTGTGGTTAGCTGCCATAATACATATCATACAATCACAATTCAGATCTAAGTACCACAGCAAAACAGAAAGTGGCTCTATCGACTATTCTAAATCCCAAGCAATGTAATTGACAGGTATGGATCCATCGATTCAAAAAATAAGAGGGATTGGTATAGAGATGATCCTCACATGCTGCACTCTTGAGGTCTTCGGCGTGCGCAAGAAATTTGTAACTCTGCACGCGCATCCGTGCTCGTGGAAGATGTGGTAGACTGCCAAACGATTATGGTCCTCCTAGTGCAGGAGCGCGCATCCATCAAGGCCATGGCGCCGCGGTCCCTCCGCTGGTCATGCCCCAACCTCGCCAATGCCTGGAACCAGTGCTCCTCCACAGTGGCCGCCACATCCGGCTACTCCCTTCCCCCACCTCGCCACCGCGTGGAACCGGCCCCCAATACCGCCCCGCCGTCGGCATCCCTAAGATCGGGGGGCTAGCCATCGTCACCGATCCTCCCTTTGCACCACCTCGCCGCCGTAGGAAGCCCACCTTCTACACTCCTGCCCAACAGTCAGCGTTCTAGCCTCACCGGCCACTCGGCTCCTCGTCCCCTCACCGGCCGGCTTCCCATTCCATTTCCGTCGCCGCGGCCAGTATTTTTTTTTTGGACGGAGGACAAGTGAATTGTTAGACACGAACGGTTCACGCGACACCCAAATAACCCTTCCTGTGGCAGATAATTTCTGTGCGACCCGTCAGCAAAGATTACCATAATGCCCCTCCGGTGGAGGTACTTCCGGTGGAGTACGAGAGGCCGTGAGCCCTCGGATCACTCAAAATAAACGGCTCCTATTCAATCCGGGGTACTGTAAAAGTCCTCATATAGAAAGGAGGAACCACACAACTGTGCGAATTATTTAGTGCTGGCATTTATCATCTGAGGTGAAATGATGTAAAATCTTTCAACGTGAAATATTTGAATCAAGGCAGTCTGATCATTTGTGTAAACGGTACACTGTAAATTGGTGCATCCAAATGATGAACTTTTTATTTGCCTCAGAATACTCCTTTAGTTACATATCATTCTTTTATATTTATCTTCTTTAGAGTGTTATTCTTTCCAATTCAGTTCAACATACATAGATCCGATGCAACGCGCGGGGCATCATTTATTATACTAATAACAACATACGGATGTCCAACAAAGCCACCACGTTAATCCATATCATCTGCATTATTTAGACAGTTGGATTTATAATGAATGGATGAGATTAAATAGGTCTAAAAGTTACATACGTACAAATATATAATCTGATTCATGTCCTACGTCCTACACCCGACCACGTCCTCGTACTAACATGGAAATATATTAATTGCTCGGAGTTAAGCCTAATATAATAAAAAATGTATATACTAGGAAAGATTGGAGCTAGACATTCATGTGTTGCCGTCAGTCTAAAAGAAAACGAAGAACAACACGTCACGGCCAGGGATATCATCCATGCGCTGACATCATATATAGATGACATCAGCAGATTAATTTAATGATTAGTTTAAATTGGTTCGTACCGGTGACAAAGAATATGAAGAACCCTACTAGGAAATACTCCCTCTGTTCGGGATTATAGGTCCTACGCGTATACCTAGGTTGTTAATTTGACCAACAAAATATAACTTATATATCATAAAAGTTATACCATTAGAAAATATAACCTCTAAAGTTTCTGATGGTATAATTTTTATGCTATACTATTTATATTTTGTTGTTTAAATTGGCAACCTAGTTATCCGCGCAGGACTTATAATCCCAAACGGAGGGAGTATTGCTATTACGTCCACGTTTTGGATTGTACTAACATGTATATGTATCAGCTAGCAGCACGAATAGTACATCGTCTAAGGCATGATTTTCAAATTTCAGCGGTGCAGTTCATAAAAAAATAGAAAATCGAGTGGCAATACAAATATAATTGGTGTTTATTTTACCATATTTTTTGTCGACCATCTCGAGAATGTACCCAAACATGGTGGTGAACTTTAAATAAAAGTTATATAGTCAAGTATTGTCTAATCATTTTTAGACTTTTTTTCAAAACATTGCACTACATAGGATATAATATTTCTAACATGGGGCTTGATATTGACAAATAATGATTTCTCAACGATGCAAAAGAAATGGTTGAGTGTACCTCTAACCCGAAGTTTGCATCAGTAGAATCATATATTTGTGTCGACTGGTTTGTAAAGTGGGGCATGCTTATCTTCCAATTATCATTTAAAAATCCATAAGTAACAAATGTAGCCAAACATGGCTATGAGGTTTAAATCCAAAAGTACAAATATATAATAATGTATTGCCTAATTATTTTAGAGCTTTTTCAAACATGTTTCTTCAAAAGATTTCACTCTATCGAATATATTGTGTCTAACATGGGGCTTTGTGTTGACAAATAATGATTTTGAGACGACGCAAAAGAATGGTTCAAATCTATAGATAAAAAAGGACGCATGAGAGTTTAGTCATGGATGAAGGAAAATAACCATATATTCACATAGAAAAATAGGTTGTGATTTTCTTTGAGCTTCATGTCGTACTATAACACCTATATTATTATGGAGGCAAATACACTAGAACGACTACCGACGCATGCATTGAAGTTGCAACCACCATTTCTTTTGAATACAGTTAGAAGGATAGAAAGGCCATGAGGATGAGAGAACAAAAATAAAACATTTTTATAAATTTTATAGAATAAAAATTTTATGTACATGTAAAGTCATTTGTCACCTCACAACTAGAAAATCAAATTGGCCATGTTAAGTGTAAAGGTTAAATCTTATCAGTATGCCATTTATATAGGGTCAACGAGTCAAGAATGGACATAATATATAAGTAGGCGCTCAAATGAATTTAACACTAAGAAAGAAGTGAGCCAAGGTCACTTGATAAACAAATTAGATGTACCCACAAGTTTCAAGTCATCACGGATGCGATTTGAATCCTAATACTCTAGGATCCTCCCTTTCTTCACCCTTTTTAAAAAATTATACTACTCCCTCTGATCCATATTACTTGTCATTGGATTAGATATATCTAGCACTAAAACATATCTAGATACATCCATTTCTACTAACAGTAATATGGATCGGAGGGAGTAGCAAGTAATTGTTAATCACCTGAGATATTTGCAAAATTCTTCATGAACTTTGCAAGCTTATAGTACAAAGAGATATTGATAGATACAACAATATAACTCTAATTTATATGCGCTGAAACACTACATTTCATTTAAAGAATGCACGTTTATAATTACATTGCCTCATTAGATGTTAAAACTACTGAATACACCATGCCTCAAGAATACAAATGCAGGTCAGACATATGGATTTCACCCTGGCTCGGTACTTGAAGAGCACCATCGGCAAAAAAATCACCCCGATATATGGTACCTGATATGGTATTTTGGGAATAGAATAATAATGATTCACCACAAATTAAAGATGAATAATATAATTTCCTCACAAGCAATAGTATATTTATCTTTTCATTTATTGTGACAATAGAACTACAAAATTTGGTGATGCAAAATTGGAATAACCACAAACCTGCAAATTTAGTCCGGAAACAATTTCAACTCAATGAAAGTATGCCCTCGCAAATGAGAGGGCCACCCTGGTAGTACTAAGAAAAATTGTTTATTATTTTTATTCGAAATTCCATTTCTCCATGTCTATGTTTGGAGAGTGTTCTATCCATATCAGGTTACATAGTGGGAAAATAACTTCAAGATAAAGCCGGTCAACTATGGTAGATGAACCTAACAAGTTGCTCTGCTAGAGGGATACGCATGGTGACGAATCCATGTTCTAACCTACAACGAGATGATGCCCCAAACCAGGTGGGCCATAGGGCAATGTAAAATGCGTTATATTTTATTGTCTTTCCTATCAATTAATAAGAATTAATAAAAAAATAGTAGAATAGAAAATAGTTTTCTTTTAACTTTTAAGAGACCTTCCCTTAAAGAAAGACAATCTTCTCTTTCGTCATTCTTTCTTTTCCAACTAAACAAATATCCAACATGACAACTCTAAGAGAAGACTGGCACATCATGTCGTGCATGTCCTTTAGGCCGTACGTAGTTTTGCCCGGCCTCTACATTTGTAACTTCTCTTGTTGCAACTATTGTTTACAAGATAAATCTATAAAAAAATGCATAGCAATATTGACAACGAACTATTAGACTAGATACATGCCGCATGATAGCAAAGGCAAACTTACACCGAAACCAAAGAATCATATGGCTCATGTGTAGAACCAGGGAGACATCAACTACCCAGTTGTATCGATAAGCTTCAACTTGAATTCCTGGTACCTCCATTTCCCACATTACATCTAGATACTTGTGGCATTTTGCCACTAACCCACTATCATCACATCAGCCCTATCGTGTTGCTTCGAATTATGGGAATGAAAAGAGAATGGTTGTTTGCCTGCTTTGTTGCTACGTCACATATGGATGATAACTGATGTTGTTATGAGGGTCAGTGGGTGCATTGCAGGTAGCGGAATGACTAACAACCATGAAGATTGTAAAGCTCAAATAAGGTCCTTTAAATAGGACATACAGGTTGTGCAAACGGGAGACATCGTTCTGACTTGGAAAAAGTCACATTGATATATTAATGCGTGAACATGTTGGTGTCAGATTCTTACTCTACATGTCAAAATTATACATGTCTGTAAATTAGCAAAATAACCCACGAAGATGTAAATTGCTGTGATTATTTCAGACATTTAGCTACACATTGTTAATTTTCAGAGTCTTGGGAAAATTCATAGGACCAACAGTATAAAATAGCAACACGTTATCAAGATCCTTAGAGCGTTCCTGTCATGTTCTGTTTTCCCCTTACAATACCCATGTTTTATTATTGATATTTCAGATTACGTAATGGAAAATTTACTGCTAGGCAACTAGTCAGCCGAGGAGGACAGAAGAACCAGACAAGTTATCTAGCATGTTCATCACGGAAGTGTCACGATCTGTGCTGTGACATTCATGTAACTTCGTCTATGGGTTACATGAGAGAATCACGCAAAATACACACACAATTCGGTACGAAAACATGGCTCGACCAAATACGCATTGCATAGTATTGGTAGGAGGTCGAATTAACATATACAGCAAACAAGCATGTACTAGAACACAATTATTTCTTTTACACTGAAAAAACACTACATGCTCAAATATCCGGTTGAATCAGGTCAGGCAACGAGAAGTCATGGTATGGCTCGCTGTTAGTAGGGCCCACTATGCCAGGGACACGGACACTGAAGAGCAATTTTTTATTTTTGCTAAAGAACGGAGTAACCACTATCATCTCCGCAAGTCCGCATATGTTACTAACGACACACATATGACACTACCAAGCTCCCATTCGGATCCTTGCACCAACCATAACCGACAAAAATGTAAGTCGGTCAAAATTAATTGGTGAAACTGGTTCTTTTACACCAAAAAACACTACATGCTCGACAATCAGGTTAAATCAGCTCAGTTGACGAGAAATCAGCACGGAAAATGCAGTTGGATGGAAACAGATTATATTGTGGAAAAAAATCAGGAAAATGTTGAATTCAGCATGCAATCTACGAGTTAAGCCTATCAACATTTCGTGCTAACACAAATTTCACACCTAAATTTTGCAGAAAAGATACCAAACAGAAAAGAGAAATTCCATCATATTCAATGGTCGCCTATCTAGCTTCAGCCTAAGAGGCGTAGATCATTGACCAAATCTCATAGGAGCATTTCTGGGATATTGAACTTCCCAGCTATCTGCCTCCCAAGCTCGAGTGCACCACCCTGTCGAACTGCACAACTAGGAGGACACAAACTGCTATGTTGGTTGATAAACTTGTAACTTGAACTCCCGGTGGCTCCTTTTCCCATAATGGATGCATCTCTGATTTGCATGGATCATAAGAGATCTGCCCCATCTTGTCCCTTGCAATTTTACTAAGGAATACGGAGTAGTTGTTGGTTTTTGCCCTACTTTGCTACTTTGCCACCGTTACATATGGATGATCAGTGGATGCAATGCACATATACCACAACCAACAGCCTGACGGCTGTGAGGATCAAGTATTGTCATTTAAATAGGACACAGCTAGACACGGATACCGTAACATGCGAATATATTGATGTCAACTTTTTTTTCCTAAAAGTGTCGATTCTTTATTATAAAAAATATTGATAGTATGTAAATAAACACATAACTCACATGTAACTTGGTGTGACTACTCAGGACTTTTGGCTTAGTATTATGATTTTTTGAAGTCTAGGCAAATCATGCAATACCAGCATATTTTTTAGATCCTTAGGTTGTTCCTTCCATCTTTTTCTTGTTTTATAATAGCAGTTGTACTGAGATATCAGACTACATGCTGGAAGTTCTACGTCTAGACAACTAGTCAAGGAGGACAGGAGAACTAGACAAGTTGCACGGCTTGCTTCACTGAACCTGGTATGGATTTCAAAGCATGATGGACGTCCAGACCAACTATCAAGCCATGTTCATTACGAAAGTGATGATGATCAGAATTTAACTCTTGGTCAGACGATCAAGAGAATCATATAAAACACAGAGCACAATTCACAATTAAAATGGGCTCAACTAGATACCCACCCCATATAATTGGTAGCAAGCGCATACATACATAGAAAACATGCATGGAGAACACATCTGTGTGCCCCTAACAAATACAAAAGGGAAGGCCTCATCTGGATTCTTCCACCAACCACAAGAAACAAAAGGGAAGGACAAAAAAATTAATTGACAAAAAAGGAGTATTTATTTATTTTGCATTGACAAGCACTACATTGCTGGACTCCAAATAAGGTGATATATATGCTATATTTCTTCCAATTTCTGGAAGGAGTACTCCAAAGGCTAGACTATTTCCGTTTGAGATTCTTTTGGCAGGAAACAGTGAGAGAAAGAACTATAGATTGGCCAGATGAAACGTCGCATGTCGTTCAAAAGACTAGGTGGGGATCGGAATTCAGGATGTAGAAGAACATTGCCATCCTTAGTAAATGGCTATACAAGCTTCTTGCTAAGGATGGAATATGCCAAAATCTTCTTAGAAAAAAATATATGGGCTCAAAGGAAATCTCTGAGATTTATTGTAACGAGGGGATTCACATTTTTTCCGCTTTTGATCTTTGTTAGTTGAGGATGCCTCAAAGATTCGTTTCGGGGAATATTCGTGGCTTGGAAATGCACCACCAGTATCTACTTTGTACATTGTTGCATGTAACAAAAACATTACTGATCTAGAGGTGTTGAGAACTATCTAGCCATGTTCATCAAGGAAGTCCCGGTGATCAGCATTTAAAATGGGCCCAACTAGATACCCACCCCATATAATCGGTAGTAGGTGAAAACATACACAACAAACAAGCATGGCAAACACATATATGACCCCTAACAAATATGCTAATAGCATTTACAATATAAATAGAAAAAGGAAAGCTAATGAACAACGGTGTTTATTTTTGCTAAAGGGTTGCTATTCATTTTCATATATCTCACAATGGATAAAAATATGAAAACTATCAAACATCCATTTAGATTCTTCCACCAACCACAACAAACAAAAGGGAATGCTAATGAAATTAATTCACCGAAATCATCGGTATGTTTATCTACCTTGTATTGACAAGCACTACATGATGGACTCCAACTATGGTGCTACATATGATATCTTTCTTCTAATTCTCGGAAGGGGCACCCCAAAGGAAAGACTATTTCCATTTGAGGTTCTTTTGCTAGTGAGATAGAGAAAGAAAGAAATCTAGATTTGCCAAATAAAATGTCATATGTCGTGCAAAGAACTAGATGAGCTCGAAATTTAGGATCTAGTGGAACATATCCCTCCTTAGTAAATTGTTGCTGAGGATGCAGTATGGAAAAATATTCAGATAAGAAAATATGTGTGCTCAAAGGCTATCTCCGAGCTTCATTGAAACCGGGGGATTCACACTTTTGGGTTGGTACTATGGAAACTAAGAAACATTTCTTATGCTTGAGATCTTTCTTAATAGATGATGGCTCAAACTTTTGTTTCTGGGAAGATCCATGGGTTGGAAATGCCCCTCTAATATCCCTCTTTGTACATTGTTGCATGTAACAAAAACTAAACCTTTGCATAGGTGGTGAGAACAACCCCACTGAATGTGGCATTTAGATAGGATTTATTTGGTGCACATCTAGTGTCATGGAATGCCCTACAAAGACGGTTGGCCTCAATCCAATTGGCATAGAGCAAAGAAAATTCAGATATAATTTATATGAGAATGGTAAATTCTCGATAGACTCCATGTAGAAATCACAAGTCCACTCGGTGCATCTGTAACTAATAATAAGAATATTTGAAAAATGAAGGTACTACTAAATATCAAAAAAAATGGTCTGATAACTTCACTCAAGTTGCTATTCTAACCAAAGACAATCTCACGAATGCAACTTGCCAGGTAGTACAAAGTGTTGCTTTCATCATCATGGTGAGAATATAAAACACTTACTCTTCCAATGTAAATTTATGTGTTCCATTTGGTCGGTCATCCAGGTGGCTTCGAACTTGTATGCACCTTGCAGTGTTGCAAATATTTTAGCAACTGGTTGTGGCGTATAGATTTCAAGGATAGAATCGTCATATTGGTGGAAGAAGTTGCCTCATTATGATCACTAAGGCTTTGTAGAAATGACATGGTTTCTAACGCTAAAAAATCATTTACTCTACGGGTTATTTCCCAATGTGCTCACTCTGTTTAGTTGTGATCAATTCTTTAGAGACCAGAACACCGCCTTTAGTTGTGATCATGGTTGGAGAAAATGGTGAAGAATAATTTCACCTTGTCTAGGTGGCGGCATAGCCTACAAATCATCCCTCCAGCGACATAGGAAGTTTCTCATAGTCATTACAGAATTTGTAGTTTTCACCTAGAAGTGCAGGGGTCAGGTAAACTATTTAATTGTATTGATTTGATGCCAACTTTTGACTTCAACAAAAATGCCCTTTATAGAAAAGAAAATGTTGGAACATCAAGTTGAATCAGTTTGGTCGAAGAGAAGTTACTATCGGCAATGTAAGAATGGAATTTATTTGATGCAATGAAATGTGTGTCCTGTTATGCGAAAACAATATTTCGTGCCATATTTGCTCAGTTCTACTTGTGAAATAAATATGTATTCTAGTATGACAAGAAAATGTTCTTACACAATTAACACCGACGAGCATGATATGGAACTGTCACTAAAAACATCAATCACTGACGGGGAAGGGCAGAGGATACATCAGTTGGAATCCCTCTCCCTTTTGTGACCTTCCCTCTTCATTGACTGGTTTCACCTATCAGTGGAGCTAAACCTCCACCGAGTTCTAGTCACTAATGGGTGCTAAACCCGTTGTGCATGGGCTTACATGCCCATCGATGAAGGGTGAACCCAGGGTAATGACTAAATATTTTACTTGTAAGAAAATCCACATTTTATAAATGGAAAGTTTTCAGTGTTGTCGAACTTGTCTGAGCCCTCACACTATTTCCGCTAATATATAGTACGCACTATGGCTTCCTTGCACAAACTTGTCGAGCATGCTCCAATTCTTTGTTACTAAGATACTCGGTTGATGGCAAGCATGCTTAAAATCTTGTGCCTGGATTTTGATCCTAGTCTATGGGCAGTTCTATTGTTCAAACCTGGACGCCGGATGCAAGAAGTGTCGCTCTACTCTACTTGTTTTTTCTCTCACGCGACATGGAAACTATATGCTTCAGGAAACGGCGTCTGGAACAAGTGCACATCGTTGTGAGGGTAAGAGATTTGCTTTCCATTCAATCTTCTTTGATTTATTTTTTTACCGAAGCGCCTAATTAAGCATCATGTATTGTGAATGCTCTAAGGACATGTCCAGCGGAAGCCTCTTATTGAGGCCCTTGAGCAGTTAGTTAGCACATGCAGGAAGCTGTCAGCCGCTTTCGAGCCGTCATTTGCATGCTATTTTCAAGCGCAGGAGGTCTGCTTTTCCATCGATGCCAAGAAAACTCCATGAACTTTACAAAACTGTCGGGATTAAAAACATTAGTGTCTCCCTAAGCGATTGCACAGTTCGTGCCCTATCAAGATAATAAATTGTGAGATTTATCGATGCAGCTAGCGGTGGTGGAAGGCGTTGCATGCTAGGATGCCACAATGTAACCCACGACAACTCTGATGATGCTCCAAAATAGATAGCCCTTAGGCCCGTTCCGGGTGGTTTGGTATGATCTGCATGTTCAATTTCCCTATTGTTTAGGTAAGAAAATACACAAGAAATATATAACTAAAATTCACAATAAACTGGAGTTGACACGGAGTACATGCACTGCTATGTATATCCTTCGACCATACACCGGTTTTGTGAGAGTGCATTCACGGTGTATATAGAAAGCATCTCCAAGGCAGAGATCTTGTAGAAAACCTCCAAGTGGTGTCACTAGGATACATATAGAACCTCTTAGTGATGCGCTTCCGACTGTGGGAAGCAACAGATCTATTTCTTCTATTATATACTAAAAACAATATAAGATTGTTGTTTGGAGACACCATGTTAATCCACATAGGCTAAATTATTTGACCCGTTAATCATATAGCGGGACTGAATTATAACGGCTGAGATTTACTGATAGTACGTTACATATGCCCACACAAATATGTAGACGGACACGTCTTAAAAAATCAAGTCAAGCTGTGATAAAAAAAACTCACAAACGTACATATACTCGGATCGATCTGTCTCAAATATAGGAAAAAAATCTAACTGATCGGTGATTAAAAAAAACTACTGACGTACATATAGAACCGTACTGTGGACAAGTCTAACTACTTTTTATTAGGTGACAAGATTTAGATCGGCGGTACTGGTTCCGAATAAAGACATACGGCAAGCTAGCTTTGATCTCCCGTAAAAAAAAACTCACTACAGAAATAGGAAGCTACGCCGACCGCCGGTCGCTACGCCGACGGCCAAACGTCGGGGTCGTCGGCGTAGCCATCGTTTAGGCTAGCTCCGCCAAGCAGCCGTCGGCGTAGAATTTTCCTCGGCATATCCTATGCTACGCCGACGGCTGCCCTCGGCGTAGCTATTTTTTATTTTATCTCATTAAACTTTGAAAAATCATAATTAAATCATTCTAATTCGGAAAAATACAAATAATATATCAAATTTTGCAGAAAAATAAGACCTATCTATCTACACTCAAATATTACACATTTGTAAATAAAAATTAAGTAAAACATAAAATATTATATATAGTTTAAAACGGTCATAAAAAATTGAAAAATGATCGAAACAATGCGAAACCTCCGCGTGGTATCATATTATGTGACATAGTTATAAGTAAAAATATTAAACTTGATATATTGTTTATGTCTCAAAAAAACCTTCACAAAATGACCTATCTCATTCGAGGTTTCTTGGCTTTCGGGTCAAATGACCAATGTTATGGCTAGAATCAATGCATAGTTTGTGATAATGTGCCCATATTGTGCATACACATGTATCATGGGATGGAGAACAATGTTGCAGGAGGAAGTTTTCCTTTTCGTCGCACCAAAAAGCCATTTCCCATTTTCCGAACACAAAAAACGGACGATTTTGTGAAGCAACCACCAAATGGCTAATTCAAAATGCTACCACCACATTTTAAAAAAAATACTATACCACCTTATATGGACAATGTCCCAACAGGGGGATCCGAAACCTTTCCGTCCACCTTTGGTGAAAAAGACAAATTCCTGCCGAATTGGCAGGAAGTGGGTCAGATATAAACTACAGGTACATGATTCGATGCTCATGTTTTTTTACAAAAATCATTTTTAGATTCACAATATGCTATTTTATCAAAGATCCAATGCAAGTTTAGCGAGGCTCGGCCCCGAGCTAAGAATCTTCATGCCCGCCGTTTGACAAAGTTTGACGATAGTTTAAAACGGGCATAAAAAATTCAAAAACGATCGAAACAATGCGAAACCTTCGCGTGGTGTCATATTATATGACATAGTTATAAGTAAAAATATCAAACTTGATATATTGATTATGTCTCAAAAAACCTTCACAAAATGACCTATCTCATTCGAGGTTTCTTGGCTTTCGGGTCAAATAACCAATGTTATGGCTAGAATCAAGGCATAGTTTGTGATAATGTGACCATATTGTATATACACATGCATCATGGGATGGCGAACAATATTGCAGGAGGAAGTTTTCTTTTTCGTCGCACCAAAAAGCCATTTCCCATTTTTCGAGCACAAAAAACGGACGATTTTGTGAAGCAACCACCAAATGGCTAATTCAAAATGCTACCACCACATTTTACAAAAATACTATACCACCTTATATGGATAATGTCCCAACAGGGGGATCCGAAACCTTTCCGTCCACCTCTGGTGAAAAAGACAAATTCCTACCGAATCGGCAGGAAGTGGGTCAGATATGAACTACATGTACATGATCCGATGCTCATGTTTTTTACAAAAATAATTTTTAGGTTCACAATATGCTATTTTATCAAATATTCAATGCAAGTTTTCCTTTTTATCGCACCAAAAAGCCATTTTTCATTATCCGAGCGCAAAAAGGGAATTTTCTAAAGCAACCACCAAATAGATAATTGAAAAACGGAGGGTTTATTATTAGTTGATATGGATATCATATTTGGATTCCTCTCATTTTTCTGATCAATTTAGACATATTATTTGTTAAATTCCGATTTACAGATTTAAAGATATTAATTGTTCCATATTAAATAGAAAAATACAAAAAAGTAAAATTATTATATTTTTATTTGAATTCAATAATATTTTTACTTATTCATTAATATTTACTTAAATAATTGTTTATAATTTCAAAAAATACAAACATGTGATATGTTGATATAAGGGTTAATAGGATTGATATCATAGTATTGACAACAATGTATGAATTACTTTGCGGAAACAGATTCTGAAGGAACGAGGAAGTTAAGCGTGCTGGAGCTGGAGTAGTATTAGGATGGGTGACCGGCCGGAAAGTTCGACCAAGACTGCAATTTAATTAAGTATTAAGTGTAATTAGTGTTAAAAATGTTCAAAGTGAGAGATTAACGAGTCAAACAATTCAAAGATTCAAAAATTGAGAAAAAAATAAAAAATAATAATTTTTTTTAAAATAGATGTTTTTGCAACCTATCGACAAGCTATGCCGACGGCCGCTACGCCAAGGGCATTTCCCTCGGCGTAGCATACGCCGACGGTATTTTGATACGCCGACTGCCTCTATGTGCTCCGCCGAGGGAGCCCTTTGTCGAGGAGACTACGCCGAGGGCAGCCGTCGGCGTACCATACGCCGAGGGCATTTTAGCCTACGCCGACGGCTTTTTGCCCTCGGCGTAGCGCGCGTTCTATAGTGACTCAAGATGATCGGCTATGCTTATGGAAAGCTGACTCTGAGACGGATCGCTGATGAAAAAACTCGAAAGCTAATATATACATTTTCATTTTTGCTTATTATTACGTGCATGCCTATCAGGACATCGTGGCAGCCTGGTAGGCGAATATATATGACACTCTCAAAAATAGACTTATTTGTACATGTATATATAGCATTATCACCAAGTTAAAATTAACCTCATATAGATTATAAAAATATGATTTTTGAAAGTAGTAGTACTTTACTTTTTTGGACCAAGAGACACATTCTACGCAATGCAGACTATCTAACCGTCACTCCATGGGCAATATCCCGAGAAAAGAAAGGACAATCAATGAGAACTACTAATTTCATGGACCATTATGCAATATGTATATGATTTAAAATGCAATTTGTAAATGTTAGGTTAACCACATTGATCCAAGATAATCATATGAAAAGTTGATTTTGAGAGTAGTATCCTCCGTTTTCGAAAGTGGAGACACTTCTCGCGGGACAGACTATCCGGCAGTCGCTTTACTGGCAATATGCCAGAAAAACAAAAGAACAATTGATGAGAATAAGTCATCGCATAGTTTGTGATAATGTGACCATATTGTGTATACACATGCATCATGGGATGCCGAACAATGTTGCAGGAGGAAGTTTTCTTTTTCGTCGCACCAAAAAGCCATTTCCCATTTTTCGAGCACAAAAAACGGACGATTTTATGAAGCAACCACCAAATGGATAATTCAAAATGCTACCACCACATTTTACAAAAATACTATACCACCTTATATGGATAATGTCCCAACAGGGGGATCCGAAACCTTTCCGTCCACCTCTGGTGAAAAAGACAAATTCCTGCCGAATCGGCAGGAAGTGGGTCAGATATGAACTACATGTACATGATCCGATGCTCATGTTTTTTACAAAAATAATTTTTAGGTTCACAATATGCTATTTTATCAAATATTCAATGCAAGTTTTCCTTTTTATCGCACCAAAAAGCCATTTTTCGTTATCCGAGCGCAAAAGGGGAATTTTCTAAAGCAACCACCAAATAGATAATTGAAAAACGGAGGGTTTGTTATTAGTTGATATGGATATCATATTTGGATTCCTCTCATTTTTCTGATCAATTTAGACATATTATTTATTAAATTCTGATTTACAGATTTAAAGATATTAATTGTTCCATATTAAATAGAAAAATACAAAAAAGTAAAATTATTATATTTTTATTTGAATTCAATAATATTTTTACTTATTCATTAATATTTACTTAAATAATTATTTATAATTTCAAAAAATACAAACATGTGATATGTTGATATAAGGGTTAATAGGATTGATATCATAGTATTGACAACAATATATGAATTACTTTGCGGAAACAGATTCTGAAGGAACGAGAAAGTTAAGCGTGCTGGAGCTGGAGTAGTATTAGGATGGGTGACCGGCCGGAAAGTTCGACCAAGACTGCAATTTAATTAAGTATTAAGTGTAATTAGTGTTAAAAATGTTCAAAGTGAGAGATTAACGAGTCAAACAATTCAAAAATTGAGAAAAAAATAAAAAATAATAATTTTTTTTAAAATAGATGTTTTTGCAACCTGTCGACAAGCTATGCCGACGGCCGCTATGCCAAGGGCATTTCCCTCGGCGTAGCATACGCCGACGGTATTTTGATACGCCGACGGCCTCTATGTGCTCCGCCGAGGGAGCCCTTTGTCGAGGAGACTACGCCGAGGGCAGCCGACGGCTTTTTGCCCTCGGCGTAGCGCGCGTTCTATAGTGACTCAAGATGATCGGCTATGCTTATGGAAAGCTGACTCTGAGACGGATCGCTGATGAAAAAACTCGAAAGCTAATATATACATTTTCATTTTTGCTTATTATTACGTGCATGCCTATCAGGACATCGTGGCAGCCTGGTAGGCGAATATATGTGACACTCTCAAAAATAGACTTATTTGTACATGTATATATAGCATTATCACCAAGTTAAAATTAACCTCATATAGATTATAAAAATATGATTTTTGAAAGTAGTAGTACTTTACATTTTTGGACCAAGAGACACATTCTACGCAATGCAGACTATCTAACCGTCACTCCATGGGCAATATCCCGAGAAAAGAAAGGACAATCAATGAGAACTACTAATTTCATGGACCATTATGCAATATGTATATGATTTAAAATGCAATTTGTAAATGTTAGGTTAACACATTGATCCAAGATAATCATATGAAAAGTTGATTTTGAGAGTAGTATCCTCCGTTTTCGAAAGTGGAGACACTTCTCGCGGGACAGACTATCCGGCAGTCGCTTTACTGGCAATATGCCCAGAAAAACAAAAGAACAATTGATGAGAATAAGTGTGCAATTTGTAAAAGTTAATTTAACCTCATAGATTTCAAAAAATATTATGAAAATATGACTTCAAGGGTAGTACCCTCTGCATTCAAAAATAGGCACTTCTCGCAGGACGGACTGTCCAACAGTCACTAAATTTGGAATATGCCGAGAAAAAAGAAAGGACAAAAAATGAGAATCAATGGTAACATGGACTACTACACAATACACGTTTCATATGGAAATGCCGAGAATTAGACAGAGTCAAATGGCATTTATTAGGACATCATCCCAACACCCAAGACAATGTTGTGAAGAACAAAGGGGGTATGGGAACTAAACTACATTCCGGATATTCTTTAGGGCCTCCTTTAACAACCAGAGCCTTCTAGCTATCGTTGAAGGTCAATGAAAGTGGGAGAAAATTGAAAAACGTTCTATTAAATGAAAACTAAAAGGGTAGGAAGAATGTTTGAGACAAAGGGAGTTCCAAGGTCAAACAGGCGTCTAGGCTTCCTCATGAAATATTCATCTAATGATACTTTTTAGGAGAAAAAGAATTATGTTCCAAACTGAAATAAGAAATAAACATCCTCACATTTTTTTCTTGGTTCCAACACATTGTCGACACACACTCACACACTAAAGGTAGTGAATATTCTAAGAAAAATCGCTTAAATACATTACGTAAATCCACCAATATCAAGAAATTTTCTCATTTATCAGTTACACAACAAAACCATAATACAATACAAAACTAGGGGTTGTCATAAAATTCAAAGTATTTGACACTCAAATTGATCGAATGATTTTTATAGATGGACCACAACTCATAAATATTCACAAGTGCCACTAAACATATAATTATTAATGCATCATTACAATTTCGACTATCCTTATCAAAAATATTGAATCAAATCTATTATATACTAAAAGCAATATAAGGGTGTGTTTCGAGACACCACATTGATCCACATCACCTAAATTATATTAACCATTAGATCTACTATATGTGGCTATGATTTAACTAAATACGATATCATTACGTAACATGATCTCATTAAGTAACATGATCATCGCGATGTGTCACAATAATAAGTACATGTTTAACGTGAAACAGACCGTACAAATCATGGACCAGGCAACAAGTCTGTATCCAGATCTCATTTTCAAAATAAAAAAATGTCGTATCCAGATCTTGAAAAAAAACTTCGTAACGTCCAGCCGGACTTGACGTCAATATGCTCATACACGTACGATGTCTGTGCAAACAACAACCCAATTAAATCATTTAAATTTTTAAAGATATCAATTACGACAATGGTTTGAACGAAAATAATATGACGACAATGGCTCCGGCCGGACTACCCTCCTCTCATGCACGATTAGCTGATGGCCTCGATGGCCCGGACCTCTTCGTGAATTCTCGGTGCCTACAATAGCAGGTGAATTCAATCTTGCTAGAAACAAATTCTGAAAAATATGCAGCCTACAACAGCAGGTAAGATTGAATTCACATGGCTATACACGTCAGGTAAGATTGAATATCACCACTTCACCAGCAACAATTTCTGAAAAACACAACATGCAATCTACAATGCCGATGTAGGCTGATCAATTTGACTCTCGGTGGCTTTGCATATATAATATTACCAACGAGGGATAAATATGGTTTGCAGTACAACAAGTCACAAGGCTTTCTCCCGGTGATCCTTTATAGATGATCAATAAAAAGAAGGTTTATAGTCTAGACAACATGTTGAATTTGTTTGGCATCTAGCCAGATGATCGTGATCATGGGTAACATGCATCACCTCTTCTTCGGATCCAAGAAATCAGGTCCGAAGATCAATTTGACTCTTGGTGGCTTTGCATATTATTACCAACAAGGGGATAAACATGGTTTGCAATACAAAAAGTCACAAGTATTCCTCCCGGTGATCATTTATAGATGGATCTATACAAATAAGGTTTATAGTCTAGACAACATGTTGAATTTGTTTAGTATCCTGCATATTTGACTTTTGACAGGAAAGGTTGCACGGATTTTTCCTTCTACTAATGCAAAAATAATCGGTACAATTAAGACTCCGGACCAGATTTCTTGGATCAGAAGAAGAGGTGATTCATGTTACCCACGATCGTGATCACCTGGCTGGATGGGCACTCAAAATTATATTAGTACTATTTGTACACCAATAAAAGTGATTTGACCTTAAGGATTATTACACTATGACCGCAAATACATTGAATTTTCAGAAAGGTATGGGGTAGTTAGTATGTTCCTGCTTTAGAAGATACAATGGTAGATAATCATAGTCCATATTATAAGTGCATCTCAATTTGAAATAACAATGAGCATACTAAAGGTGTCTATAATTCAGTTTGGATGCTGAAAATTTTCGCAGGATTGTTGGTATAAAATGGGATCCCACATGTACAAGGTGGTACAACGGGAATGGAAAATGACAAAGCCCCATGGAGAGTGGAACTAAGTAATTTCAAAGATATTTTTTGCACTTAGAATTTTCATTGTTCATTAGCAATCAAATTTAGAAAAATGTAATTAATACATGAGTGTACTTAAGTCCCTGAAAAATATCCACTGATAGAGAAGATGCATGTTTAGGGAACAATTTTGATGGTCTATATTAATGCAATTATTTTTGTAATGGAAAAATTATTTCATGTATAATACTCAAAATTGTCTTCTTCGAATCATTATCATTGTGTTATCCCATGAACATGTGTTATATAATTGTTATGTTTATTCTATTAATTAGAATAATCTTCTTTGGATCATGTGTTAACTCATACAGCACGTTATCAATTCTACAATACTCTTCATCTCCGTTTGTTACCACAAACCAGATAGGCTACATGCAAATAGAAATTTTTAGCCAAAAGAAGCTGGTCATAGAACACACATCCTTGATTCCACCTACCTGTTTTTGTGTCGTCGTCGATTAGGGCATACTTTTGTTACATGGAAATCATGTTTTTATTGTCAATCCGAAGAAGATATCTAATCTTTAGCTTATTTGAATTCAGCTAAAAAATATATAATCTCATTTTACATGTGACTCTGATGAACTTTGTTGCACATTCATAAGGATGAAAACTAATTATATAATCCATGATAAATGATAATACAAATGTAGATAAAGAGGAAATTTTAGTTGGTAAACTCACTCAGTTGAGATTTTCTTTGGCGACTGCAAATACCCTTTTTAGTATACAACAAGGCGGGTGAGTCAAGTACGGTACATGCATTTTGTTTACACAAGATGATCTGATTGTAAATATAAGTAATAATTTTAGAATAAGGCTATATTTTTAATGTGAGATATATGAATAGACAAGCATGTTTACTCTCTACAATCATGCACAAAATGGCTAGGAGGATAGATTTTTTATCTCGACTAGCGAGCATGAGAAAATTGATTTAACGGCCATCCACATTGTTGTTTAGTTATTTTGATGCCATCGCAATGCCAAACCTTAACTAAAAGTAGACATTGAGAAAATAAGAATCAATATCATTAGACTTTTTTAGAACATATTTTATTGTTGTCCAAAGCATACATAATCATATATGAAATAAATTTCAAAGTTATAACTTGAGAAAAACATGGTCACATCAAAACACTATATTTTACGATGAAGAATGTATTAAATAACACAGAAGGCATCCATATATTATGTGCTTCACAACGAAGGTGGTTCCCTCGCATTTGCGAGGGCCACTATGCTAGTTATGGTAGAAAATCACAATATGCATGGTAGGTAAAGGAGACAAGTGTGGAGTTCTCAAAGAAATAAAACATGTTTTGGTTAATGTATAAGATCCTCTTTATATTCGTAGATCAAAAATAATTGATGTTCATAACTATGTGTAAACAATATCAAAACCATCATATTATCATTATTTCGTTTGAAAATCATAGTTAATAGATTTTCATAGTTATACTTAAGAAAATCACAATTACATGATAACTATAGATGAGGTCTTTAACATATTATAAGGGATGGGTCTTCTTCATATGTATAAATTTTAATAGTTAATAACATATCTGACAAAAGTGTATCATGTTTACAATTAATTACAATAGTATCAGCTCTTCACAACCAATTAATTCATGTGCTTAATTAAATGACATATATATATAAATCATCATATGTATATTATATATATGCAACAAATGTGGTTGTGTCACCCTACCTTATAAAGATGATATAACAAGGTGTGGAAACATTACTCCCTGCAACCTTATAATTCACTATCGGAAGGTAAAATAGATTGTAGCTTTGCATTTGGGTTTGATCTTGACGATACGATAGTTCATATATAGCCTGGCAAAACTATTGTACAATAAAATAGTGATACCGAGAGAAAGTTATGCATGGAGGAGGAGAATAGGTAGTTGTTTATTAAGTATGTAGATAAATCCTTATGAAAGATGAGGATACCGGTAGATAGCTCGCAACACAAAAAATTGGGTTGTTGTCAAGAGATGTAATCGATAGTATATATTTTCTTCATAATCCAACAACATATGTGGCTATTTTTATTAAAAAAAACTGATGCCATGATAACATTGAATTATTTGGAATGAACTATCGACATTACATGATTACTTATGAGGATTACAAATCTTAGAAAGAATTTCTATAAATAATAGTCAATTAGAAATAAAAAGTTGCTTTTAATATAACATTTGGAAAAATTATATCCATAGTTTGCATATAATGTGCTTAAACAATATTTTATGTAAATTTTCATGTTTTTTGACAAAGTTTCTATGTTTTATTATTCTTAAAATTTGATCCGACGTGTCATTGCAATTTGCAATTATATGGAAAGAATGATAACTGATTAGGATGTCAAATCTATGATATCTATGTAAACCTAAAAGTAAGCAAGATCATAGAATGTCGGTATTTAGAAGTGATCGTAGCATGAAATATTTTAAAAAATTAAACATATTATTGTATGTGTTGGAAAATGAATGACATTATATATCAATTTCAACCAAACTTCTTTAACCTTTATTCTTGATATCTGAATATATTACTAAATAAATAAAATTGCAGAAAATCAATATATTTGAGATTATAAGTAAAAAATATTGTACTTTACCTATGTCTTAACAAGGGTAAATTATTATTTTACTTTATTAGGAAAATATTTATTTTGGATCATAATGGTCTAAGGATTGTAGGTTCATTGCTCAAGTAAATCATAACTATTTGCCATATGAATGTTAGCCTTATGTATTCATATAACAATACATAGAAATTAGTAGCTAGCTAGCTCATAGTTCAAACTTTAATTGTATATACAACACAAATGACTCATATAGTCGCTAATGTAGTGTTTTTCGAAAGAGCCTAACAATCATACACCTAGGGATTGAAGATTATTAAAGATGTTTTTTACACATGTGGTATCTATTTAGCATGAATGGTAGCTAAAATGTAAAGTTTTCTCTATTTATGTATTACCTAAATTATGGATACACACACTAAAATACGGTGATCCTCTCTAAAACCAATAACAAAAGGTGATGCTCTCGCATTTGTGAGGGCCACCATGCTAGTTGTATAAATAAAAGTAGAACTGGCGGCACAACAATTATCGTGGATATTCTCTAGACCTTTAGCTTGTATTTCCAGTGCCTCCTTTTCCCAAATCGGCATCTAGACGCATGTGGCATTTTTCCTGGCTCTATTGCATTGAATTGTACGAGGAAAATTAGGTTAGTGGTTTTCCTACTTTGCTACGTATTTCGGTTCAGTCATACAATAGACGATCACTGCTATTGTTACATGGGTGATGGGTCACTGGGTGGATTGCACGTACCGGAACCACCAATAATCATGAAGGTTGTAAATCTCAAGTGAGGTTATTTAAATAGGACATATACAGGTTGTGCAAATGGGCGACTTCATTCTTGCTCCAAGAATAGTCCGGATGCCCCTATTAATGCAAGAACTTATGGATATCAGCTTTTTGAAGTACTATTAGGTACGGCTTCTTAATTTTCAAAAATTTGGATATCTGTAAATTAACATATAAGTGGATATAACCCACTAAGATGTGTACCTTGTTGTGATTATTTTAGCTACACATTGGCAATTTTCAGAGTATTGGGAAAATCCATAGGACAAATAGTTTTTTTTGAAAAGGGGAACAAAGCCCCGGCCTCTGCATCGAAAAGATGCACGCAGCCCGTTTATTTCAAGAGTGCGAGAATTACAAAGTAAACAAACCCGGGGCCAAAGCCTCGCGACAATAACTTCACTAGACTACCACTAACCCTATGGCAAAGACTACAGTAAAGAGAAAAATACACAACTTCTAGACAAAGCCTTCAAGAAGGAAAATCCGCACACGCGCCGATAGTGACAAGTCCAACCAACGGTCGAGCTCAGGATTTTCATCCCCGAAGACGAGCTTCAGGACACCACCTTCATCAAAGACACGACGTGAGCATACGTCCACAATGCCATCAATGTTTCCACCGAAGTGTGTAGACTCGATGAAGAAGCTTATACCATCATCACATGTTCGGCAACGACAACTCGTTGACCAGATACCGCTGGAGAAGAGACTAGAAACGAGACGTCACATACCGCCATGCCTCCAGCACTGTCGCACCACCTTCGATCGACCAAACAGGCATGACTTGACGCCCCAGAGGAGATGTCCTGTGTAGCACCCGCCGGGATCAGGCCTATCGCCACCGCCGGTCAGGCATGACTTGACACCTCCTCTAGGACCATCGTGTGTAGCACCTATTGAGTCGAAACGAACCCGATCTTGAAGTGGAAACCACTAGCGAAGATCCAGCCTTCACGTCATCCACATGACCACAGAGGTTGTCGCCGTCGAAAAAGCCGGGCCGCCGCCCCATGTCCAAACTCCTGCGACGCCATGAGACGTTGCAGCGAGCAAAGTGCGGCCAGCGCGCCGCCGCTAGACCGACTGCAGGTTGTTGCCTGCAGCCACCACCTCCCCGCCGCAAGTTGCTGCAGATCTCGCACTCGAAACCCAGCGACGCGAAGAAACGAGACCACCGCAACCTCGGCACCACCGCCGCTGGTCCCTACAGTCGGTGAAAACTCCAAAAGTGATGCCCTCAAGAGGGGAACGATGCACAGGACACCGCCATCACTTGATCCCACGGGATCTGAGGTTACCCCAGGAGTTTTCTTGGCTAGAGGGACGAGGGGCATCAGATCGTCGTCCGCCACGTTGCTGCTCCTCGAGCCATGCCGCTGCCGCCGCACACCAGAGATGCCACGCCGCTGAGGTGCCCGACGCGCACACCATCCGCAACGAGGATTGGCGTCCCGCGCCGCCGATCTACGCCAGGGAAGACGAGAGATCCCCCCGCAGCTGGCAGCGCCCAGGCTTTGCCTGGCCACGACCAAGATGGCAGCGGGGGAGAGAGGAGGGAGGGGAGTTGGGGGGCTGAGCCGGCGGCGGCTAGGGTTGCCCCCCTGTCGCCGCACGGGGGCGAGAGGGGGGGGGGGGCATAGGACAAATAGTACCTTGAGGAATTCTTCTTCTGGTTAGCCCTATGCAGCCGCTGCTGCTCACTATCTCTGTGTCAGTGGCCATGTCCCATAAACTAAACACCTTGTGATGCAGTGTTCAACTTGTGCAACGATATGCAGTGTCAAGCTTAATGCCTTCTGCCCCGAGATAGATAGATGTACCGTCTACGAGCTGGTGCTATGGTCCCAGAAAACGTCGCCCAGCATTGTGTGCTGCAGGAGGCTGGCTAAAGGGCCTTGAGTTGAACAGTACAACCTTTGGGCAACGACACGATCAGGCTTGTGGCGGACGAACTCTCTCAATGGACGCTAGAAAAATCACAGGCAAACAGCCGTGAGTAGTACTAGTTTTTTTCCTTTTGGCGGCTGGCTAAGCTCTTTGCATGTGAAAACTACCGTATACAACTTCTTTCAACCTTAGTGAAACGACATGCAGCTCTTTGCATGTCCTTGGAGAAAACAGTAGGATCTGCAGGAGGTACAAACATGCACCGCAAAACAAGCATGTCGAACAAAGTCTACACTGTATCCCGCACCCGTACAGCGATTTTACAGTGTGCATTTCCAGTTAAGGAGCCAAGGTGACGAGCCAAAAAAAAAACATTTCTGCTAAAGAACTGCGTAACCACTATCATCTTCACATATGTTATGAAGAAATCAAAAACCTATTTGGTTTCTTACACCAACAAAAATGTAAGGAGGTAAAAAATGAATTGGCAAAAATGGGAGCACATTATTCTTTAACATCGAGAACACTGTGCTTGGATATCTTTCTGAATCAGCTATGTCGACGAGAAGTCAGCTTGGACAATGCAAAGGGATGCACAAGGTTGAACCGTGGAAGGGGGTCGGGCAAAGGTGAATTCAGCACGGCGATTTCATTTGTGGTTTTGTCGTAGTCCACCACTGTGAGTTGCGCCTACCAACATTCCGTGCTCCCACAAATTCCACACCCAGAATTTAGAGAAAAGATAACAAGCCGAGAAGAGAAAATTCCTCACGGGAACATTGCTAGGCTCACCAAGCTACCATCCGCCTCCCAAGCTACAGCCTTTGGAATTGTACACCCACGAGGACTTCAGCTGCTCCATTATCTCTTAGGTCTGTTGGTTGAATTCCCGGTAGCTCCCATTCCCACATTGAATACAATGTTCGATTTGCCGGACTCCTAAGATCCACCTCATCTTTTGGCTTCCAATTTTGAAAAGAGTTCTGGTTTTTCCCAGCTTAGCTACTTTACCACGGCCAGGTATGGATTACCATTGCTATTTGGATGCAATGCACATATAGGAACGACCAAGAACCTGAAGGCTGTGAGGTTCAAGTATGGTCATTTAAATAGGACACAGCTCTCAGCAGAAAAACGCCAGTGTACAGGTCTTGCTACTAGGCCACATCATTCGGGCTTAGAGGATGGTGACACATGGATACCTTATGTGCGAATATATTTATGGTGACACATGGATACCTTATCTCTTGGGTCTGTCGGTTGAATTCCCGGTAGATCCCATTCCCACATCGAATACATGTTCGATTAGCCGTACTCGCGCAAAGGCGCTCCCCCTCTTCTCCCTACTGCCCACCCTCGTTGAGAGACTAGTGAGCTCGCCGGGCCAATCACGAGCCAAATCCGCTGGCCATGCCGGCCGGAGGCGGCGGAGGAGAGGTGCCGGTCTAGTTAGATTAGGGTTTTACTTGTTTCTTGCCCTCGTGCACTCTAGGAGTAGGTCACCACGGTTCTTCAGTTGTCGCCGGTGCGCCCTGGGTCTCACCCTCCTGGTGGTGATCTTCCTTTGGCAGGGGAGCTTGTTGGTGGTGGTGTTGCGCTCAGGCATCTCCACTAATAAATCTGGAGTTCGAAGCCCATCTCTGTTGCTGGCGACGCACACGGTGGTTGAGGCGTCAACGAGCCCACCCAGGCCTCCATGGAGGATGGTTCCGGCGAGCTCGAGTTCAGGCTTCTTTAATAAGAGCGGTGGTCGACAGGTAGTTGACGCCGATGATCAGATCTTGCTTCTGGTCGGCCGTGGAGACGAGGGGAATGAAGATCTGGGAGTCTTGCGTCGATTGCTTGGCCGATGGTGGGATCCTTCTGCCGCGACGACGAGCTCCTTTCTGGAGTTCCTAGAGACGGTGGGAAGAGGATCTATAGCTGCTCTTGTTGATGCATCCAAGCGACAGCGAGATTGCCGAAGCTATCTTTGGCCAGGGAGGCCATCTCATGCTACCTCCACGACGAAGGCCATGTTCGGAGCCTTGCCCTGGGGCTCGGCGCCTTTTCGCCCTCAAGTGGTTCGTCCCCAAGAGCGTCCTGGCGACCGGCTGCAGGCGCTCTTCGCTGGGAATGAGACCCCCTTGAGCAGTTCCTCAGACCTCGGCGCCTAGGTTGCCTTGAGGTCACCGGCGAGCGGCAGAAGAAGATTGCTAGGGCCTGATTGCTTTTCTCTCTTTAGCTCTAGGGTCTTTTTTGCAAAGTTAGGGGCCTTTTCTTCTGATAGGTTTTTCCTCTGTGCAGTAGATGTCAAAGGGCCCCTATGTAATTTGTACCTGCCGTATTTTTAATCGCAGCTTCTTGGCCCTTCGAGGCCATCTCGTTCAAAAAAAAATAGCCATACTCCTAAGATCCGCCTCATCTTGTCGCTTCCAATATGAAAGAAAAGGGTTGGTTTTTCCCCAGCTTAGCTACTTTAGCACGGCCAGGTATGGATTATAATTGCTACGACCAAGAACCTAAAGGCTGTGAGGCTCAAGTATGGTCATTTAGATAGGACACAACTCATTTAAATAGGACACAGCTCTCTTAGTGGAAAAACCCCAGTGCACAGGTCTTGCAACTGGGCCACATCATTAAGAAGGCTCAGAGGATGATGACACATGGATACCTTATGTGTGTGCGTATTGATGTCAACTTCTTTGTTGTCTATAAAGTGTTTCATATTGATTCTTGGTTGTCAACTGTATCGGTAATCTGTATATTAACATATAACCCACATGTAACTTGGTGTGATTATTTTGGACTTAGTGTTAACATTTTTATAGCCTAAGGCAAATCATGCAATACAAGCATGCTGTCAAGATACTCAGGGTGTTCCTTACTGAAATATCAGATTACATACTCCCTCCAACCCATATTAGTTGACTCAAATTTGTCTAGATAGGGATAGCACTAAAACTTGACTAGAATGTATCCAGATGAATCTAAGTCAACTCAAATTTGTCTAGATAGGGATAGCACTAAAACTTGACTAGAATGTATCTAGATGAATCTAAGTCAACTAATATGGGTCAAAGGGAGTACTAGAAATTTTACTACTGGACAACTAGTAGAAAAGTAGGGATGGATTTCAAACCATGGAAGTCTAGACCAGCAATCTAGGCATGTTCAGCACCGAAGTG
This sequence comes from Avena insularis, assembly GCA_023614405.1. Classification (NCBI taxonomy): domain Eukaryota; kingdom Viridiplantae; phylum Streptophyta; class Magnoliopsida; order Poales; family Poaceae; genus Avena; species Avena insularis. The sequence continues at coordinate 437,441,866 of CM042697.1, read as the reverse complement.
GCAGCGATCTGGACGCATCATTTCTGTATCACCTATAGGTTACATGAGATAGTCATACAAAACACAGATCACAATTCATAACCAGGTACCCGCCAAATACTCCCTCCGTTTGGAAATATAAGATGTTTTACGTTAGTGAAGCTAATGTATCTAGACACCTTTACTTAACAAAGCTAAAACATCTTATATTTCTAAACAGAGGGAGTATAATGGAAGCAAGTGCATACATACACAGCAAACACGAGCTTGGAGAACACATTTGTGTACCCCATGACAAATAAACTGATAGCATTTACAGTACAAATAGGAAAAAGGCAAGCTGATGAGCAAAAATGTTTATTTTCACTAAAGAATTGCTATTCATCGTCAGATATGTCACAATGGATATAAATGAAACTACCAAACCCCCATTTGGGTTCTTGCACCAACCACAACAAAAGGAAAGGCCGATCAAAATTAATTGGCAAAAATCGGCAGTGTGTTATTTCTTTTACATTGGCAAACACTACATGCTGGAACATCAGGTTGAATCAGCTCAGTCGACGAGAAGTTAGCATGGACAATGCGGTTGATGCACATGGCTGAACAGTTGACGGAGACCAGGCAAAGGATGCACAATCTTCACAGGTGCGCACAAGCACTTGTGGATGAAGATTATATATGCTTATTCCCCTTGCAAACAGTAAAGCTGACGGATATTTCCCGAAGCTGGACACGAGATTAAACACAATTGTCATTGAAACACTTCATTTCAACATCAAATGAAGCTATTTTTGCAGTGAAAAAGAGTGATGGTGGAAGCTGAATGCATAACAGCGAGGTAAAATTGTTGCTAAGAGTAATCATATAGTTGAATTTGCTAGTTCAGAAACAAATACAAGTTCATTCGGTTAAGTACTCGAATGGAATCCTGTCGGATAAAATGGCCTACCAACATCAAGAACATTTTTAGCGTATATCATGGTTTTAAAGGCGTCGCCTAGGCGACGTTTAGGCATCCAGGCACCCCTCCTTCGCCTTGAAAAATTGGCCGCTTTAGGTGCCTAGGCGTCCAAAGCGCCCGCCTAGGCGTCAGAGTGCCCCTAGTTCGCCTTAAGACGCCTTAAAAACCATGGCGTATACTTAGCTTTAGGATAGATGAACAAAGAGATCAAGCCTCTAACCATGGCAAGCATCAACAAGAACAGCACTATTCATAGCCCTGCCCAAATCTTCAAAATTCTGAACTAGACTAATCCTGAATCCTAACAAGGCTCCAGTACCATTTTTTATTTCAGCTTATCAGTAATAGCATCAGTTCTTTAGAAAGCGGTTCGGTTGAATAGTACTCCCTCTATTTCATAATACAAGCCTTTTTAGCTAGCTATAAACAGCAGCTTGCTAAAAAGGCTTATATTGTGAACAGTTCCAAACACATTACTAAAACCAATAGTGATAGCTCCAGCAAAGGCAATCATACATTTTCTAGCTTCGGGTCATAACTAGCCACCACAATGCACAATGTAAGATCGTTGCTCAATGATATTGCACAGGAATCAAGTTCTCACGGATAACCAAGGGATAGCAAATGACAGTATCATGGACTAAAAAAACTGCCAAACCTCAGACGAACATGTTAAGTCTAAAACTGATAGGAGACAAGTACGAAAGAAACCAAACATTCAAGCATTACTCTATCATCACAGTAATATCAATAGAAGAATAACTTACCATATAGCCAGTCCTTGAATTGAGCATGAAGGACACACGCCAATTCCTTTTTCCTGTTATCATCAAGATCCAGTTCCCGGATATTCTTTTGAATATCTTCCAGGGAAGAACTCTGAAGATATACGACAAGGAAGACAAATTTTCATAAATATATAAGAAATCAGAACATGTGAAAATGTATTCATTCATGTTAGTATGTTGTTACACAATGAACAGCAGTCACTAACAAAAGAGAGAACTAATCACACTATGCCCAACAACATTGCACCGCATAACACTGCCAAGAAGTACATATTCATTTCAAGTTTTCAACTCATTGTGCTATCTGAAGCAGCAACAATTCAAATAACATTGGTGGTTAAGAAAAAGACAATAGTTTTAAGAAAATTAGAAAAATATCATAAAAATGAAAATTCAAGAAATAATTCCAAGTTAACCCTTAATATCAATGCTCTGGTGACTTAAACCCCCATAATCTAAAAAAGAGTTTTTAGCCCCTACAGCCCAAACCAGAGAAAATAACCCCCCGGGGGTGGAATTGCACCCAGGTCAGCCTGGGCGTTAGCCCAATGCTTAGTCCTAAACTACCACTAATAACCTCTTAAAATATGGGAAAATTAAAGAGATTTGTCAGCTTTAAGAACAGGGGCCAGCCCCGGGAGTAACCATTTTCTAGGTCCGCCCCTGACCCCCTATGCCGGTTTGCCTCACTATAGCATGAAGTGGTGTTAGTGACATGAACTTTGCAAGCCTAGTTGTCATACTAAAATAGATAGTTTCAAACGAAAGTCCAGTTTTCAATCCAAAATGATTTTAGAGTTCACAGTTGTTTTCAGACTTTTCTAAGAGTTAAGGGTTCAACGATGGACTTTAGCACCTAGCCACTAGCTTGATGTCACAAGTTGAATAGAGTTAAGAGAATTGGGGTGAATAATTTTCCGACTGTGTCTAGTTGTTAGGAGAGAGCTGACCAGTGGCACCAAGCGACCAACAATGATGTGTCTGGCATTTCTGAGTTTTTTAGTGGCTGAACATATCCACATAAGAAAAGGGGGAACGTTTGCTCCAATTGTCGAGCTTCAGAGGCTAGAATACCTTGCTTTTTAGTTCAGGGGGCTAAGTGACCAAAGAACAAAAGTTCAGGGTAATCTCAACTAATCTATTATATACTAAAAGCAATATAAGTATGTTTTTCGAGGCACTACGTTAATCCACATCATCTAAATTACTGTGATGGTTAGATCTAAAATTAACAATTAGGATTTAACAAAATATTATTAATTACGTAACCTGTATCACACAATATATGTTATCAAGTGCACGTGTCGCAGACCACGTACAGTAGATTGCAGGCCTACAAACCATCCTCGTGGCCCATCAGGTCACCGTACCAAAGTTGGATGGACTTTGTGGTGTGTCAAGTAATTTCGGTTAAACAATCCGATTTACGTACTTCCCATCTAAAAGTTTTCTTTACGGGTTACCATCTAAAAGTAGCATCCGAAGGCCGGTACCTGGAAGTGGTAGTTACAAAAAAAATCTGGAACATGGTGGCGACTGTGAACGAGAAAGAAAGTAATCAAAAGCTTACCTACACATGACTCAATCACGTGATGAACCCCCATCATCAATGCCTCGATCTTTTTTTTAAGGCACAACTATTGCTAAATCATGCTAATTGATGAATTGTTCTCCCTTGAATTGTCCAAGCCGGCAAATAATATTTCTCAGACTACGCAACGATACCATACTCATCTACCATGTCGGCTCAGCTACCGTCGGCGTTGCGCGCTCACACTAAGAATAGTCTTCCTAATGATACATGAGGGACCAAATTAGCATAGATTATCGCAAGCTAAAAGAATATTTTGCCTTATGAAGATACATGACGTCTAACCTAGAATTTTACGCAAATAAAATTATACAAGCTAAGATTTTCAAGATGATAGGATGAGGCATGTTGGATTGTTCTCGATATCCTTAAAAGTTATCGTTGTCCGGTGAAGTGATTCGTATGTTTCATCTTTAATAACCGCATATCATGAAATATTTTATTAAGAGGACACAAAAATGTATCATTTTAATTCTTATGAATTGTTCAAGCGGATATGGTTTTGTTTGTATGAAACAAATAATTGTAATTTCATATATTCCGTGATGTTAAAATATCAACATAACATCACATGCCGTTCTAATCGTGCAGTGCAATTAAGTACTGATTAAGATTTTTGAAGTATGTTGTCCAGGTTAGGTAGTTATGTTGCACTATAGAAAAACACGTTTGTCCGAGTATGTAGAAACAATTTATTGAAGATCGGGATATAAAAGAGAGATATTTAGATAGAAAACATAATGTAACAATCCAAGGTATACTATAGAAAAATTACAATTTTATTTGACTGCCACGGATCTACACACTTATAAAACGCGTACAGATCTTAGGAGTCGCTCAAGTCATCACATTAGTTACACTATACACCGGAACATCCTTGACACTGAAATATTTTCCTTTTTAATGATATACGAGGGCTAAATCACCACAAATTCTTGCAAGCTGTGATAATGTCCCTCCACAAATAGAATAGTCCAACTTAACGAGAGACACGACGTAAAGCCTTGGTTTGATAGCCAATGGACCGCAGCTACATCCAGACTATTAAATATCCAATCATGAGTAGGTTTTGAAGAAAATTACACATTTCTAATTTGAGTATAAAACATATAAACAACATAAGTTTTGTAAGATGTTTTATTGAACATTTGCTCATGGATGCATGTTTTGTTGTTGTGATAGTAAGACCTTGAAACATGGTTCATTTTGTATATGTATACAAGAAAACGTTTATAATACTAGATTTTGAAGGATATGATATGCTTGACTATTCTCGATATCCCTACATGTTATTACCGTTGTCTAAAAAAATCCATGGACATGTTTAATCTTTAATATCCACACAATAGGGCAATAATAGGGCAATAATATTTTAAGTCAAGGATATCTTAAAAGCATAAATCTTAATTCTTAGGAATTGCTGATAGGAATCTTAGAATACTTCATATGTCTTCCCACAATGTAAAAGAATCAACATAAAAGCACATGTCAATTGAATCGCACAACAAAATTGATGGCTAATAAGATTCCTAACTATGTGGCAAGCCGCGTAGTCATGTTGCTTGGCACAAAAAATACATGTCATCGAGTGCATAGAACTACACATAATGATCATTTCACCCACAAATTGATAGGCCCAAGGAGCCGAGTAGACTCTAATGATATTTTTTTACCATGTCATTTGAAATATAGGTGTTAGAGCATTTATGTTTCATATCACATAATTGAAATAATGTGATAGAGAGACATCTATAACTTTAGCTACTGATGTGTAAACTTATACGCCCAAAATAAAATAACTTTTAGCGACATTAATATAAAAATTTGTTGTCAAGTTCCATGGTGAAAACAACATTCATGTTTCTAAAACATGGCACATTATGACATGGAGTATGTGTCGGCATATGAAACCTACAGATGTTACAAGGGGTAGCTTACGAGAGGTGGAAGTCAAAGGAAACATCGGAGTCCATAGGCGTGAGATTGGCATGCTCGATGTATACAGGTCTGGCCCATTTAGGTGGAGGTAAAAACCTACTTTCTCCTTTACTTTATTACCCAGATTGGTTTACAAGACCACTAGAGGAGTATATGACCTGAGCTATGGTGGATGATTGTGTAACCTCTAGGTTTCCACTGTCAAGCCTTATATATGCGATCTGACTAGGGTTTACTGGATAGTACCGAGTCAATTTAGGGTTCCGAGCCAGTTACAGGTATACTTGGACTAACATGAACTACAAGTTAATCCTCTTCCAGGCTACCAAGTTAGCCCACTTTGCATTTGGACAATGCAAGTCATTAGAGTCTACTCAACTCCTTGGGACTACCCGTTGGGTAATCCCCCCCCCCCCCATTAGTGTGTAATTGAGAGGAACAAACGGCTAAACAAGATGTTTCTCACAATTTAATGTGGCCTAACTATTACGGAGGATAGATAATTTCCTTTCAGTTCATCCATATTTTTATCAAAGTCAACTAGCCTCGCATACTGATCTAACATCATTTAATAACTATAATTCTATTTACTTATATAATATAACTCACAAATAATACACATGGGTCTTTTGGCAGATGACATAATATTCATTCGATGGCCAAACATGTTACTCACGTAGGTGATAGTTTATTTACCATGATATTTGCGATAGTTGTAGGGCATTTTTGCTTCTTATCACTGAACATGTGAGAATGCGATACCCGAGAAACAATGTTATTTATAAAACACATTCAACCCACTTAAAATGACGCCCTCGCATTTGCGAGGGCCATCATGCTAGTTCCTACAATAACTATATATCCTGCCTGCTCCATTGATACTCCAGCACCACACTTTTAATCTACAAATACAGTTAAATATAATAAACACCATGCGCCTGCTTTAATCTAATCCCTCAATTGTGCGCAAGTATGTCAAAGATAACCATCCTAATTTGTCGCTAGTAAATATGCAAAATAAATATGGATTGCATATATACCTTTTTTTTCTGTGATGCCCAGTAAACTTCAGGTAATGTAAATGGATTGTATTTGGTAAGGCCTTCTGCCTCAAACCAACTGGGAATCTGCAGAAGGATATTAGCCAGACAGTCAATTATACAGAGAAAAGTAATGCATAAGTGTAGGATGCACTGTATGCTGAGTTCTAACATCACTGCAGCACAACCAATAAAAACTATATTTGGCTAATCAGAATCCATGGAAAGATTAACATTGTGAAACTCCAATATCATATCAAGTTTTAGCATTAGATTCTTCGCTGTTGCCAACTAAGTAACTAGTTACAACTGAGAAGGCAAAATGGCTTCTCAGTTACTACTCCAGCTGCCATGGACAAGGTGACTGCAAGAAAATAAATACTAATAAGGTTAAATCACATTGGGTGCCACGCATCAATACATTAGGAACTGATATCTGCTCCGTAAAACAACCAAAAGATTTTCATTCAATTCAATATTTTATTTTTACTTGTGCTGCAATTATCTAGGAAAACAACATACAGTTCCATACCAAGAAGTTTGTGAATAGATCAGGATCCAGACAAGTGGCAGACTCAGCTTGGACATCAGAAACCCCTGCAGGATGGGATAATGAATCATGTGGATCAACAACTCCCAGAACAAAAGGTTGGTCCCACTTGTTGATGTTAGGGTCCACACCAACTTGTGCCAAATGCTCCCCCAGTTGTGGATAATAAGTATTAAATGGAGCAACCTGTTAAAACAGTAGGTAAAGAAAATTGAAGTTGAAATGTACAGTAAATTTAGGACAAATAAGATTTTCTATAAATATCATACTTTTGAAGCAGGGGAACTTTTGTAAGTCAATGGAATCAAATTCAACATATCAAATAATACGGGTCCATCAACTTTTGCTGTTATAGTATATAGCATGATAAATGCTAGTCTTCTACATTTGATAAATACTTCAAAGGATGCCTCTTTGATTCACAGGATTCCAATGCGCAGGAATGGAAAATTATCATATTGTGCCTCGTATATATCTAAATGCCTCCAAATCTTGCAATGCAACTCTTCATACCGTTTTTGTCGTTTATAACAATTAGAACATGGATATACAGTAGTGTAGTGTATAATTCATCAGATGAGAAAATTATCAGATCAACATGTACTCACTTGTAATTTATGGTTGTCCCCCACAATTAGTGGTTGCTGATTTACTCCCAAGTAGAAGATACATTCGCGACAATTGGCAATACAAATTCTTTTAGAAGCCGCAATTATTTGCACACGTTCACAGTGCTCAACTTTTATCACCTGACAGCATGAAGCAATATTAGGCTTGAAACTAGGTAAGTGAAAGATACTAATTGCTATGTGCGTAAGATAGAATAAAGCTATGCTGATAAAGTATGCATTGGAATGATAAAAAAACAATAATTTTAGGAACAACGCTGTGTTGCCTGATGTGTTCAAACAGAAATATGGATAGTAAAATTGCATTGCATACATACCTTACCAACAGCACCAAAAACAACAGTTGTGTCGGAACATCCATAGACTGTAGCATATTTAAGAGGGGCTAGAATATAGATAACAGAATCATGGCAGTTCAAAACCTACATAAAAGCAGTTAATGTTATTAAATGAAGGCTCGCAAAATTCAGCTTCAAAATTCTAGTACTTGACAGCCACTTTATGCTACTTGAAACTGCAACAGAGATATGGGTCACAGAGCAAATCATCTTCAGTTTTCCTTAATATTAATTGTCCAGTACAAGAAAAACTAATACACGCATACCTTCATTGAATGTCCTTTAATATCAGATCCTTTTTTGACAACAGAAGTTTTGGAGATAGCCTCCACAAAAGATGTATTTCGGTAGTATCCAGGACTGTTTTGTACTGAAGCACCAGTTGATGAGCTGCTGTGAATTCTTGTATTTGTGCCAGCATCGGCCATTGTCACATCAGGATCAGACACATTCTGTTGGCTGTTTTCCTTAGTTGTGGATTTTTCTGCAGTGTATTCCAAGGAAGAAGCTATATTCTGCAGAATCCAATCATGAATCTGAGTAGCCGGAACAGGAGCAGCAGGCATGTCTGGATCAGAATTCGCAAAAAATGGAGCTGCTTGGCTTAAAGGAGTTCCTTCGGAGAACTGCAATAAAAATCCAAGGTGCTCAAAAGTCTCCATTGTCAGTACCTGCATATAGTACAACACAAATGACAGTTAGTGTCTACTACTCTATTCTAGGGAATTTTTATAATACGAGTATCATACAGCAAAGTGTCATAGTCCAAGGTGACAGTAATGTGGTAATTTTGTTCTGCAATACTACACAATCATGGATGATGTACATCAAGATATTTTGTATTGCAGAGAAAATGAAGTCTGTTCTTTCAATCTAAGATCCGATTTATCTGACATTTCATTTTGCATAGTAATCTACAAATATATTCCATCGTTTGCGGTTCCTAGAACCACCAACCCAAAGATACTTCATCCTCAACTGCCCATAGGTATATGAATATCGTGTTTACTTCATCCTTAAATGTCTTCACCACACAATTGTAATCCTGGCAGTTCCTTTATTTGTTTGATGAGGCTTTGAGCCTTTGGCGTGCATGCACTGCTTGCATTCTTACATTGATTTCAAGCCATAAGCACTAGGCCAGAGTTACATAAAGTAGTCTCTGCCTTTTTATTCGATTACCGGTACTATTGACAGAAAACCAAGTACTGTGTATCCACAATCGTGCCCTAAATCTACTACAAAAAATTAGGATCTGAAGTTACAGCTTTGAGTTTACAAAATGATCTTCAAGCAGGGGAATTACTCAGGGTGCATTAATGTTATTGACAGTGAACAAAAGTAATCGAATGAATACTAATAATTCTTGAAGGAAAAACATTGACAGATTAATTCATACAAACCATAGATTCATCACCCTCTCCATCAACAGAATCTGCCAAAAGAGTTAAAATGTTGGCCATATGCTTTTGTAAATAAGATAACTGATGAGCTTCTTCATCTGCTTGCGAGGGCATAAACCGACGGCTGTTACTGCGTACAAGCTGCAAAATGAGATAAAACAATAAACACCTGCTTGACAAGACAAGTAACAAATGTAGAGATTGTGGGTATCTATCTAGGCAGAAGCAATACAGGTTGTAATTTGCATGTAATGGCAACAAAAGAAAAAACAGATTTATAGCAGACTAGTAATCACAGAGAAGGATCACAGTAGCACAAGCCCATGCTTGCATAACTTACTGTCATTAAAAAAGTGCCTCTAAATTCTGAACTGGACAATGAATAATTATCAGATACTTGGAGTGGAGGATAAAATGATGCATGTAAACAGCATCTCGAAGGCCCTAGTAAGCTCTGAAGCACTGCTACGGCAAACTCAGCCATGTCATCGTGCAGGATGCAGGGACTCATGTATCCCAGAGTATCCCCTCTTTTTTATTTAAAATAACATGATATGGATGGGATACTTGGGAGATACGGCTGGGACACATGATGCACTTCCCCTGCACTAAAGGCTCGTGTAAGGCCCAGTTTCAAAAAACCTAGAGTAGAGTTGCCTCTAGCAGCCCTCGACGCCCTGCAAACGGAGAAGACGCGGCGACAGCCACGGCAGCATTGCCACTGGGATCTTCTTGTGTTGGTGCTGCCTATTTTATCTGCATTTTTTAATTATTTATATGTACTAGCTTTATCACAATGGCAATTTCTCAAAAATGCCATATCCCGTGTCCTATCCCTGTATTGGTGCTTCTTAGCTCCTGAGAAAAACAGCATTCGGGCAGAATAGGCGAAATGGCCTTCTATAGAGAGATTAATAGTGGAATATAATAAAAAGTGCATTGTTGTAAAGTTATACTCCCTCCATTCTAAAATGTAAGACGCGTTGGCAACCTATTTTAGCTTGCCAAAACATCCTATATTTTGGAACAGAGGGAGCAGTTGGAAAGGCGCATTCATTACCAGTCAAATACTGCAACATTATTTGAGTCAACAAGAGACAAAATCTCATATTGTACAAGGAATATCACAGCTCTAATGTAACTATCAATCAACCTGATCACTGACAGAATCATCAAACACCCCATTGGCCACTAACTCCCAGCAGCTACAAACTGTGGTTGCTAGAAGTATGAGTATACACTACCATTCACCAATACCATACAGTGCACAAAAATGGAAAAACCTACATATTGGTACTGATTAAGTGCCACTAAGGAGCAAAAGAAAAATCAAATCATTCTCATGGTCTTATGAAGTGGCAATGCATTCCTGTTTATGACAGGGAAGTGGAATATCATCATGGAAGTTACACTTGAATGGGTGCTTGGAATGCATGTCGTGTGAAATCAAATTTACAAAAGATTAGCAAGCATCTATTTAGACAAGGACTTTTGGCACAGCTTCATCATTTCAACAATGGATATATCAACATGTTATCATTTCTTAATCTTAAAGAAATCGAAATCAAATATCCATGTTCCAGACAGGAACCAGTCAAGGCTCCCCACTCATCACAACGAGAGAGATGCCACAGAGTAGCGCCAGGCGGTGATCGATCGGAACCTGACCTGGATCGGGGATAGCGCGGAGAGGTACCCGTCGAACGCCGAGGTGGAGGGCCACACGTCGGCGACGGATGGCGAGTCCTTGTGCGCGCGCGGCACGAGGCGCTTGTAGGACTGGATGTAGAGGAAGAGGATCACGTCGCGGAGGTCGGCCTCGCCCGCGGCGAGCGCAGGGTCGTCATCGCCGGGGAGCACCGCGGCGAGCGTCCCGAGCGCCAGCGCGGCCTGCTCGGCGGGGATCTGCAGCGCCTCCGCGAGAGCCGCGGCGCCCACGCGCCCGGACCCCGACGCCGCGAGCTTGCTCTTCAGCTGCCCTAGGGTCTGCGTAAGCGTTCCCTCCGGGATGACCAGCTTGGGGATCGGCAGGAGCCCGTGCTCGAACGACTCCCGCCGCGGCCGGAGGACAGGGGATGCGGCCGCCGCGCGGGCGGAGGCAGGGACGGGCGCGGGTGCGCTGACCGCCGGCGCGTCGGGAGTCGTGGCCGCCGGCGACGCGTCCAGGGGCTCGTCGGCCATTGCAGCGCGAGGGAGAAGCGGGTGGGGAGATCTGAGAGGGAAATGTGGAGACGGTGAAAGGAATGATGGGCTGGCCGCTCGCGTAAAATTTTCCTCGCTCTTTTTCCCTGTGACGGGGCCAATTCTGGGCTACGCGTGCAAGACAGCGTCGCTGACCGGTGGGGTCGAGGGTGTGGGTCCAGTTGTCATCGTGCTAAGCGCCGGAGCTATTGATGGGATCCAGGGCCAGCAATGGCAGCATGTATTTTTTTTCTAGCAACCAGCGAGAGTACTATCTTTTCGGAAAGAAAGAAAGAAAATGGCCAATTTTAAAAAGAAACTGGTCAAAACCCAATATAACCGATATACATGTGTCCAATTTATAAGAAAACAAGAAAAACAACACGACACGATTTTTCAAGAAAAAAGCGAAAACCGCATCACATGGCCACACTATCTAGATCAAGTAGGTCTGAAATGACACCAACATGACAACAACGTCGAGCACTATGATTGCCTAGACCATGTCTCTAGTAAGGAAGACACGGACGAAGGAGAACGGTTGACTCTTTCAAGCTTCATGGACAGAGGCCGGCCGCAGTGAACAAGCTGCTGGTACTCGCACACAAATGAAACCCGAAGATGTCGACTCAACCAGTAGCACTACCTACTCCGAGGTTGGCGTCCAACACTCCAAAAATGACGCCTCTAAGGAGGTGACTCGTTGGGGGTAAAACGGTGCCTTTTATAGGTACTCTAAAAATTATCCGTTGCAGGAAACTTACCCCGAAGTCTCTGGCCTAGAGAAACCGGAGTCAGCGGCCAACACTGGAGTCTGTGGACTTGACTCTAGGCCAGGACTTCGCATCGGCAACAGAGGCTTGAACCACTTGGGTTGCCAGGTTGGAGGCTTCGAGCGATTAGGCCGGAGTCTTCGATGTTAACACGCCAGAGTCTCTGGATGACAGTAGCAGTTTTTTAGGGTCCTTCTCCATTATGTATAGGAAGGCTTAGTCGGTGCATAAGTATGTGATTTGTTTTCGCTCATACCCTATCTAAAGAAACCGCTCTTGGTAGTATGGGTTTCCTATGACTCAAAACAAAAAAAGTTTTCAGACACCTTTCTAACTGTTTTCACTTGTGAGGGGTCGATCATCGTCTTGTGATTCTCATGGAATTAAACTAAAAGACTTGGCACATGGTTAAACGTTGTGTTGTCAACACAAACATCCAAAACACTTGAGGAAAATGATCTTTCACCATTATTCTAGGCAAGCCGGTAAAATCTAATCGTATGCCCCTTGTTTTGAATAATGAAGGGAAAATACTATATGGACTTGGATAGATAAAGTCATACTCATTTGCCCCCCAAACTTTTATATTTTCAGTTTTTCTCTCCTGCTTCCCACGGAAGTGGGTCGTCTGGCGTGATAGAGGCACGTTAGAACCGGTGTATCCGTCGTCTGTGATTGTGTATAGGAAGGCTTAGTCGGTGCATAAGTATGTGATTTGTTTTCGCTCATACCCCTATCTAAAGAAACCGCTCTTGGTAGTATGGGTTTCCTATGACTCAAAACAAAAAAGTTTTCAGATACCTTTCTAACTGTTTTCACTTGTGAGGGGTCGATCATCGTCTTGTGATTTTCATGGAATTAAACTAAAAGACTTGGCACATGGTTAAACGTTGTGTTGTCAACACAAACATCCAAAACACTTAAGGAGGAAAATGATCTTTCACCATTATTCTAGGCAAGCTGGTAAAATCTAATCGTATGCCCCTTGTTTTGAATAATGAAGGGAAAATACTATATGGACTTGGATAGATAAAGTCATAGTCATTTGCCCCCCAAACTTTCATATTTTCAGTTTTTCTCTCCTGCTTCCCACGGAAGCGGGTCGTCTGACATGATAGAGGCACGTTAGAACTGGTGTATCCGTCGTCGCTTAGGCCCCGTTTGGATTGTTGTTTTTTAATCAAAACTGCCTTACGGACATCTCCTTCTTGACCTCTTCACAAAATAAAAACGACCGGACTAAAAAACAACAATCCAAGCGAGGCCTTATCCATCTAACTAACTCGGCAAACCTGGCTTCTCTGCCTAACTTCCCAGCAGACAGTGGACCCAAACCTTCTTGCGCCTTCTCATTCTCTAGCACCGAACAACGACAGGCAGCTGGTGTCCTCCCGAATCTGACCGAAGACGGCACGCTGCTGCTGCCGACGACCATCATCTGTTAAGACAACATGTTGCCGGCCACGGCCGGCGCCCATCGTGTTGCTACCGGTACGGTGACTCCCCCTCCGCTCACACTCACGACCACAAACAGAGCATCCAGATTTCCAGCGTGTAGTTTAAACTTTAAATTCGACCACCATCAAAGTTCACATGAGATTCAAACTGAAAAGTACATAGAAATGCAGGTCAAAAAAAAAGTACATAGAAATGAAAGCACATCGCTTGCTCACGAACAAGTGTTCTCCGGATCCTATATGAGAGAGGCGATAAAGTTGTTGGAAACACATTTGTGCAACTGCTCGTGACTACATCAACTCCTTCACTGGTGTTGTTGTGTTCGACGCCATGACCTCTCTTGGCATATGCCATCTCCCTCACTGCTGCGTCCGACGTACATTGTTATATTTTTTGGATAGAGCAATGTTCACGAGTGCATCGATATGGCTCCTGAGCTCTAGGTAGGATTCCGAAAAAATCAGAACCATGGCTCCAAAAAAATTCAGTACAAATACAAGATGTAGTCAATGCTTTATTCTACAAGCGTCTTATATATTATAGTATCAACAAAATGACAAGTGTGCAAATCGGGGCATGAACATTGCAACATTTTGAATCTCTAAAATTTGTTTATTTTTCTTTTATGCTAAACCAAAAATAAAACGTACTTCAGATTCAAAATTTGCATGCTCGTAGTGTACATCTCTAAAAAGTTCTAGGTTCCCTTAAATTGAGGGCCTCTTCTTGCTCGGGTCATGTCTCTGGGTGGGTCCTACTAGCTCAAGCAGTGTGCTATACCGCTCCCAGCTGAATCCCAAGTATAACTAGACAATGACCTATTCAAACTGGCGCTCCTCGCCTGGCACGGATGATGTTGCACTGTTATTATTATCTTTTTATTTATATGACAAAATAGATTAGCCAATAAAAATATAGCCCACATAACTAACTGCACTTGTTCTACAACCCATATATAACAAACCGTATATCTCACTAACTCCCTAGCCCCGTTTTCTATATAATATAGGGAAACAGTTATTAGAGTATACGTCGGTTATAGACATATTAGTTAGTTTCATATTGTAATCCAATTCTATCTCTAATAGTCTTCTTGCCTCCAAGTCTTCTAGTACTATATAAACAGCCCAAAGGCTCACGTTGTAATCACCACAACCAATATCAATACAAACTATACTTCCGCAATCTATCATGGTATCAGAGCGGTTCGTTCTGCCTAGGGTTTAGCCACCGCTTCCGCCGCGCCGCCCCCGGAGAGATCCTTCTCCGCCGGGGGTCGCGCAATAGTAGATTAGATCTTATTTCGTCAAAATTTTCTCGCCGGCCGCTTGGCCGGCATTGCTTCTTCTTTCACCGATCATAGATCGGATTGCGTCGTCCACAGCCGCATGTCGTTATATCACGCCTCTACTTCAACCTCGGCATCGACTCATATCCGGCAAATCATCGCCAACGATCGTGCCAAGGAGGCTCCGCGTGGCGTCCTAAGGGACGCCTTCACGCGTTGCGTCGGCTTCTCCGTCCTCACGTCGTCATCACGCCGGCCCGTCTTCACCAACATCGACCGGGACGCACGTTCCCGAGTACGCGCCTCGCCGTCAACAAAGGGCCGCACCTTCATCACCTGTGGTCATCATCGCCGACAACCATCTACACCAACAACATCGCTCCGCTCGTCGCCGCCACCACCAATCGTGGTCATCATCAACGCCAACAAGTTCTTCTCCACGAGCAACGCCGCGCTCATACAAGCGAAAAATACGGGTCTAATCCCCGAAATCGACTACTGCAACAACTCCATCGCCATCGACAACTACCACCATCGTCTTCGTCCACCACGACCTTGCCGCCAGAGTCGCAGTCTAATTTTTATTTGCACAAGTTTGTGCTTAATTTTCTTCTTGCAGCCACTTCGTCTACTCCGACACGGCGGACAACTTCTACACCGACCGTTTACGGAAAAATTTCTTTGCTCCTCAATCCGGCTCTGGCACGCATGGCTCATGATGGTCCCTGTCTTGAGCGTCGATCGGCAACACCGCCGTCGTGCCTTAAATCCTCGACACGCTCCCGAGTCTGGCAATCTCGGCATTGCGGGTCGAGCTACTTCTCAAACTACGTCTACCTCAACCACGACGGCGAATTCTCCAGGCTCAACGACGACATCGACCACAAAACAACATCATCAACGTCATCGACTTTATCAACAGCGACAACTTCACCAACGGCACCATCGACCACGACTACAATGCCACACTCCCGGCTACATCGACATCGGCAACAAGGGCTATCACCTCACCTTCGGCTTATGCTCCAATCAGACCGTCTGCGTCACTACCGATCCGACTGCGGGGGGTATTAGAGTATATGTCAGTTAGACATATTAGGTAGTTTCATATTGTAATCCAATTCTATCTCTAATAGTCTTGTTGCCCCCCAAGTCTTCTAGTACTATATAAACAGCCCAAGGGCTCACGTTGTAATCACCACAATCAATATCAATACAAACTATACTTCCGCAATCTATCAACAGTTAGTCCCACTACCTACTCCCCACTCCTTTCCCCGGCGTCTCACTCCCTCTTTAGATATAAAAACGTCGTTTCTAAAAATACCCTAGATCTCACAAACTGCCATTTCTGCTACTATCGGTCCTCCCAACTATGGTCATATCTTAGATGCTTAAGACGTGTAGTCTGATTACTTTCTGCCAATCTGACGCAGCCTCCGTGCCGGAGTCCTCCACTTGCTTTTTCGAGCATAAGGTATCTTCACCAGGTTTATCTCATCTACAGATCAACCTGTCTTATCCTGTTTTTCTTATATCTTCTGTATCTTTCAGATCCATGGCGACATCGTCAGCGTCAAGCATACGGAGGATGGTGGGCGTGTCGCTGCATTGGTCACGGCGGGTGCGCAAAGGATGGCAACCGTGTCTCCTCGGCCGTCACAGTTATGTGCGTGGAGGATGGTCGACGCGTCGCTCCAGCCATAACAATACCTTGTTTGGTGTATGACGAGTGCGTGATCGTGCATCACGTGTGGAGAATGACATGCATATCGCCGTGGACATCACAGTAGCTTGAGAACAAAATAGAGAGGCACACAAGAATAGGTTTAGATAAATTTCTCCACTTATCCTTGGGTTAAGTGGGAAAATAAAATTGTTTTACTTTACTTCCCCTTCCTTTTGAGTCTTTAAAAATATAATGATAATGAATAGAGAGGGGTTCAAAATCTATAATAGAAACAAAATATATCTCAATGCCATGGAAATTTCTATTTGAATGGTATTAGTGAGCTAATTACTGTTGTTCGTAATTAATTAAATTTTTGCTGCAAAAAGTACACAATCCACGACAGCTAGGCAACAATGGCCTACAATGGGCCATGGTGTTAACGCCTTGCTGCCATGCTAGCGCTGTCTCGGGCGATGATGATGTGCCGAGCCAAAAAAATTGTCGCCTATCCATGTTTCCCGACACAGTTATCCCTGACGGCTTTTTTTTGGCCTAGTGCGAGCGCGGTAATTAGGCGTGTGCCTCTGCATTTACAAGGGTTAGGGCCCGCCCTCTTTGGTGTATCGCGACATATAGTGGTTGCATATCGATGCCGACCTTTGGTTGGTTGGGTCGTGTCCTGCTGGTTGGGGACCACATGTGGGTGTGTTACCGCTTCCCTGGTGGAATTAGATCATGTGCTTGTTTCACTTATGTCCTTTCGGTTGGGCCCCAGCTGTCATCGCTTCAATGGACGTGTGGTTAGTGTTGGCAAGCATGTGTGTGCCTTTGTGTGTGTATGTGTGTGTGGTGTTGTGGCTTGCCATGTGTAGTCGCATATGTTCTATGTGGAAGGGGGCGCAGGGAGCGGGGTCAGTTCATTATAGCTTTGATCGCCGAGTCGGTCTCTCTTCTGGTGTTCTTGCCATGGTGGTGCTTTCCTTTTGACTCTGCGGTGACTTCCTCCTTCTTCCTCGAAATAGGCATACGCCCAGCTATATAAATATAGCAATCACGATTGAGACCGCTGCTAGGCCAGACAGCACATCGCCCAAAGGAAACAGGAAAGAAAATGAAAAGAAAAAGAAGAGAAAAGAAAGCCGACAACAGTGGCTCGACGAAAATAGGGATGACCCGCAACCGTTGCGCCCTCTGAAGAATTCCCACCACGCTCACTGCGCTCCGACCGTCGCATATCAAGCATCACCTCCAAGACAGAAGCGACGACAACGACGTTGCTGCCCAGACTGGTCCTAGGGTTTCATCGCCTCCTAAGATTCGTTGGTGCGGTCTAGTTCTTGGCATGGCCGCTGCGCCCGCAAGTATTATTCAGGGTTGCCCCCACTCAGGTTCATTTCCTCTACTCTCTACTCTATGTTTTCTTCAATGTTGTTGTGGGGACTGGTTTCGTTGGGGAGGATCATGGGGTGTGTTCATTGTTTAGGCATGTGTGTGATGTGGATCTGTGGCGGTGGTCACTGCGTCAGCTGCCCCTGGTTGATATTGGAAATATGTCGTAGCGGCAATAATAGTTATTATATATTTCTTTATTCATTATTTATGTTTATTCTTAGGCCAAATATTTTTAGTTCTTCCTATGCGAACCCCAACAGTCGAGACCGATGCGCGGATGTGTTGTGGGTTTCTGGATTTAGGGGTGCCTCAGATGACATCTCTTGGGCGACTTTGTTCAATTGTTGTGATGTTTTATTTGTTTTTGCCTTTTTGGTCAGTGTGTGTGTGGTTGGGTTGCACGGGTGGGTTTTGGGGTGATACGTCGTAAATGTACTATAATTTTTTATGTTTCATGCTTGGTTATTATCTACTTTGTTATGCTTTGTCTACACTTTGAGGTATTTTTATATATTTTCTAGGACTAACCTATTAACAAGATGACACAGTGTAAGTTGCCTGTTATCTGCTATTTTGGTTTTAGAAAAACTAGTAAGGAAATATTCTCGGAATTGGACGGGACAAAAGCCAAAGTCAATTTTATCGAGATGAACACAGAAACTAAAGGGCGACCGGAGGGGCGCCACAGGGTGGTCGCACCCCCAGGCGCGGGCCCACCCTAGGTCGCGCCAGGTGATACGTCCAAAACGTATCTACTTTCTCAAACACTTTTGCTATTGTTTTTCCTATAAACTTGTGTGATTTGGATATAACTAATACGGACTGACGTTGTTTTCAGCAGAATTACCTTGATGTCTTGTTTTTGTGCAGAAAATCAACTATCAGAAAAAATTCCGGCAAATATGCCAAAAATTATATTCCACCAGAAGACCCACGGAGCCATAAGACGAGACGGAGAAGGGGCCTGGAGGGCCCACATTCTGCCAGCGCCAGGCACCACCTTGGCCTCTGCGCCTATAAGTTGCCTCTCGACCTAAAAACCGACGGGGGTTCGATAGTTTTCTAGAAAGAGTTCCGCTCCACCGCCACCACCAGAAACCAAGATTCGGATCCAGAAACTTTGTCCTAGCACCCTGCCGGGACGAGGAATTTGGAGAGGATCATCGCCATCGTCATCACCAACGCATCTCCATCAACCACCGATGTTTCCCTCATACATGAGTGAGTAATCCCCCGCTGTAAGCTTGGGGATGGTAGGGATTGGATGAGTTCTATCATGTAATCGAATAAGATCTGTTAGGGCGTAGTGCCTAGTATCTCTATTAGTGCTATTTGATTTTGGTGCAACTTGTTGTGCTTAATGTTGTCACTAGGGCCCGAGTGCCATGATCTCAGATTTGAACTTATTATTGAATCATTATGATAGTATTGTTTGTGATCTTATCTGCAAATTGTGTACACATATCATTGTCCAGATCCAAAGGCTCCGAAGTGACAATAATTGGGACAACCGGAGGAGATGGCTGTGGTGTGAGGATCACATGTGTTCACGGAGTGT
The DNA here is from genome assembly GCA_023614405.1 of Avena insularis. Taxonomy (NCBI): domain Eukaryota; kingdom Viridiplantae; phylum Streptophyta; class Magnoliopsida; order Poales; family Poaceae; genus Avena; species Avena insularis. The sequence continues at coordinate 437,422,324 of CM042697.1, read as the reverse complement.
TAATGCTTTGCTCCGGTGCTCTACTAAAAGGAGCACCTTAATTTCCAGTAGTTCCCTAGAGGCCCCACTGCCACGAGCTGGCTGGACAGAAGATGTTGTGCAGGTTCTCATTGCGAGCACGTATGACTATATTTGGAGCACATGTCTAGGATTGTTTAGTACTTGGATGCTTGTTCTTATTTATCTGCAATGCCCTAGATCTTGAAGTTACATGTTTAGACTCGTCCATGCAACGCCCGTCCATCCATCTCTATGCCTACCGCACTCGAATCCCATTGTTTACTGTTACTGTTACTATTGCTCTTGTTTCACTTTTGCTGTTTCTTTGATGTTGCTACTATAACTGTTGCTACTGATAAACTTATGTGAGCAAGAACTATTTCCAGGTGCAGCTGAATTGACAACTCAGTTATTAAGGTTTGCAAGTATTCTTTGGCTCCCCTTATGTCAAATCAATAAATTGGGTAATACTACCCGCGAAGACTGTTGCGATCCCCTACACTTGTGGGTCATCAAGACTATTTTCTGGTGCCGTTGCTAGGGAACATAGCTTTATTTGTAAGTGCACTTGGATCTATTATTGTTCACTGCTACTCCTTTCATCATGGGGAAGTATCATGATGGAAAGTTTCCTATTTTACCATCCACTACAAGACGAGGTACAATCCTAAACACCTCTGTTGCTCTTGATTCACCGTCTGTTATAAGTAAGCTTGTCACACCAACACCACATACTCATGCTACACACACTACTACTACTGCTGAATCTGAAACTGCTTTTGATGCTCATGATGTTACTTCTAGTGTGCTTGATGCGAGTGGTTCATTAGGTCCTTTTCTAGATGCTACTATGGCTAGTCTAGGAAACACCAAAACTCCTAGTGAACACACTGTTACACCTGTTCGCTCACCTGAGTCTAGAGAGAGTTATGATATTAATGATGGTTACATTGAGTTCACTGATAAATTAGTTGAAGAGTGCTGAAACACACATGATACTAGTGCTATTAAGAGTCTCCTTGCTAGACGTACTATTATGTATAAACTGTCCTCTGATCCTAAGTTTGTCACCTCTCCCATAGATATTAAATATAAAGACTATGATATCTCTCTTGATTTATCTTATTTAGATATTGTTGAGAAAGAACCTTTTTGTGGGACTGAAAATGAGAGTGTTGTGGCTCATATGAATGAGCTTTCTACTATGAGTGCTTTGTTCTTTGATGATTTTAAGATCTTCCCTTTTTCACTAAAAGGAGAAGATAGGGCTTGGTTTAATAGATTACCTCCCGGTTCCATTGATAACCCTGATTGCTTGATTGCTTCTTTCTTCCAGAAATATTTTCCTCCCAGTGCTAGACATGATGCTTTGCAGATACTTTTTGATTTTAAACAGGGAGAAGAAGAGAAATTGCCTGAGTCATGGACAAGGTTCTGTGTCTTGATTCATGCACATCCTGGATGTCCATTGCCTAAGAATGAGCTTCTTGATATTTATTATAATGGACTAACTAATGATTCTAGGACATACCTAGGTAGTTTTTCTAATTGTGTTTTCAGGAAAAGAACTCCTATAGATGCTGAAGAATTAATGGCTAAGATAAGCAAAAATTATGATGATTGGACTTCAACTAAGCTAAATACACCTGAGTGTACTACTCATGAACCAATTGTGCCTGAACCAGTTCCTGCACCAACGCCAAAGAAGAGTGGAGTTATTGCATTAAATGATGAAGTGATGAAAGAATATAAGAAATGTCTAAAGGAGAAAGGTATTAGAGCTGAAGATGTGAAGAATTTACCTCCTATAGAAGAATTATGTAAGCCAATTCCCCGCTCATCTACTATTGAGGTACACTCTCTCCACTTTAATGAAGGTGATATTCCTTATGGTAAGCCTCCTGATCAATGCTTAGAGGAACTTGACAGATTTATTGTTAAACAAGGTAATTTTAATAAACAAGTTCAGAATCATTTATTGGAAAACTATAAAGCTATCCATGAGTTGAAAGATATTGTGGAAAGAACTTCTAATGATATTAAAATGCTTTGTAAACACTTTCAAATGGTTCAAACTCAACTTGATCAACTTGATAAGGTACAAAAGGATATGCTAGTTAATGCCTCAGGAAATAAACATGCTTATGGAATTAGAACTAGGAGTGGTATAGCTACTCAAGATCCTTTAGATCCTAAAGGACACCCTAAAAGAATTGAGCAGGATTCTCAACAAGATGAGAGTAGTGGTAGTCCTCATAAGAGAAAGAAAAAGAAACATAAGATAGTTGAGGAACCACTTGAACCTGCTGTAGATCCTAATAGTATATCTGTCTCTGATGATGAAACTGAGAGTGGTAACAATAATGATGCTCCTGATAAGGAGGAAGTTGAGGAAGAACCTGAGAAGCACACTAAGAACACTAGGTACACAAAGGAAGATTTTATTGCTAATAAACATGGTAAAGAGAGAGAACTTTGGGTGCAAAAACCTATGCCTTTTCCTGGTAAGAAACACAAGTCAAAGGAGGAAGAACACTACAACAAGTTTGGTGAGTGGGTGAAACCTTTATTTTTGCAAATTCCTTTGACTGATGCTATTAAGTCGCCTCCTTATTCAAAGTATATGAAGGATATTGTCTCTGATAAAAGGACGATTCCTAATGAGGAGATTTCTACTTTTCTTGCTAATTATTCCTTCAATGGTAAGGTTCCAAAGAAACTTGGTGATCCAGGTATACCAACTATTCCTTGCTCTATTAAAAATAATTATGTCAGAACTGCTTTATGTGATTTGGGAGCTGGAGTTAGTGTTATGCCTTTTTCTCTCTACAAGAGACTCCGGCTAGAAAAGTTGATACCAACTGATATATCTTTGCAAATGGCTGATAAGTCAACTACTATTCATGTTGGTATTTGTGAGGATGTTCCTGTTCAAGTGGCTCATAATTGCTTGGTTTTGACTGATTTTGTTGTGCTTGAAATGCCTGAAGATGATAATATGTCTATTATTCTTGGGAGACCTTTTCTTAATACTGCAGGTGCTGTCATTAATTGCAATCAAGGAAAAGTAACATTCAATATTGATGACAAATAGCATACTGTTTATTTTCCCAAGAAGGTTGTTAGAAGCTATTGCCTGAATTCTATTGAAAATATTGAGAGCATCAAGCTTGGAGAAATATATTGTCCCATTCCACAAGAAAATTTTGAAACTATTATGATTGGGACCATTGCTATAAAGTATGAGGTAACATAATCACCTTGTGGAATGCAAAGTTTTGTTTCATATAAGATTGTTTTGGTAACAAGACTTGATCAACCTTGTTAACAAAAGGATTTTTATGAACATAATAATGTTTTCACTATGGTTATATTTGCTTTCTTTTACTTTTCTCCTTCCTAGTCTTTGCCTTTCTTTTGCTAGCTTTGGTTTTGTTAGTTTTTTTCTTGTTATTTTGTCTTAGAGCTTCTGTAGTTTGGCTTTTGGTTTGCTTTTGCTTCTTCCGAAAAAACTGTTTCTGCGAGAAAATCAATTTTCATACACTGAAAATTGGCCAAAAATAAAGTTTACCAAAAAATCCGAGAAAATTCAAAATAAATTTTCCTCGAAAAAGGGGCAGAGGGACACCTGAATTGACCCAGGGAGCCACCCAGGCCACCACACCCATGGTAGGCGCGGCCTACCTGTGGGTGGCGCCTAGGAGGGTCTAGCCCACCTGGGCCCCTTTAAGGTGCCCCCTCACAGCCATCTTCTTTCTCTCTCCTGAAAAACACCGGAAAACTTGCTCAAGCTCAAGTTCTTGCTGTTCTTGCTCGCGATTTTTGATCTCCTTGCTCAGCCCATCTTTCCTGCTGATTTTTGGAGGGATTGCTCCTTGAATAGAGTGGTCATGGATAACCACACATTTGGAGAGATATTTGAGGGTGATGCACCTAGAAGGGCAAGGCTTCCAAGATCATCCACCAGTGTCAGGCCCTCATACAATGAGGATCTCATCACTCTGCGCTTTGGTGACGAGGGAGATAAGGGGGATACGCATCCCTCCGTCTTTCCTTGCCAAACCTTCTTGTGGGCTGCTGGGATTCTTGATGATTTTATGACCTTGGTTTGAAGGGCTAGTCTAACAAGTCTTATGCAGGATGAGAGCGTGCAATATGCTATGCTCACTAAAACATTTTTGGAGAGCTTCTCCTTCACTAACAACTTGTTTCATCTAGATGTTTCTTTTAAAGTTTATGGCAGGTCTTACTATATGACATTGAAGAAATTTTGTGAAGCTCTAGGACTTCGTACAGCTGGGTCAGCAAAGAAGATTCCAGCTCAACCCGCTGATTTGTTGGAGCTCTATCACAGAATAACCAACGATGATAACCGTAGAGCTCAGCGGGGAAAGATAAGAAACATTCAGCTTCCAGCCATCAGGTGAAGGGTTTCGCGGCATAGTAAATCAAAAATTTCTATGGATGCGAACAGAGGGAAACCAAGATCTAATCTAGGAGATGCAAACAACGAGAGAGATTGGATTAGATCTTCATACCCTTGAAGATTCGCCTGTAGAGCGTTAAATCGGGCGTGGGTGATGTAGTCGTACTCGCTTCTCCTCCTCGCGATCCGATCCGATCTAGCACCACAAGTGGCGATGCCTCCGTGAGATGCACACGTGCAGCACCTCGACGTCTCCTCCTTCCTTGGTCCAGCAAGTATGGTGGAGATATGGGTTGGATCTACAACGCGACGGCGCGGTGCAATTGGTGGAGAATTTCTACAGAGGCTTCGCCACAAGTCGGGAGGAGAGAGGAGGGCCAGGCGGCTAGGGTTGGAGGGAAGGTGTGGGAGGTTGGTGCGCCCCAGCCCTCTATATATAGAGGGTGGGCGCAGCCCCTCCCAAGCCAAGGCGGCTGACCCCAAGGAGGAAGAGTGGGGGCAAAACCCCTTCTAGAAGGTCTATCTAGGGTTTAAACCCTCTAGGCGGCTGGGCCCTATGGGGCCTTGTGCCCTGGCCCAATGCGGCCAGGCACTCCCTCATAGGCCCATGCCCCTCCCGGAAGGTGGGGCCACGTTGGTCCCCTTCCGGAAGGTTCTAGAAGCTTAAAACAATCGATTAATCCGGAACAATTCGAACTCCAAAACTGCCTTTGCCTTATATGAATCTTATTCTCCGGACCATTCCGGAACCTCTCGTGATGTCCTGAATCCCATCTGAGACTCCGAACAAAAACTCATAAACCAATTATCCAATCTATCCTAGCGTCGAGACACGTTAAGTGTGTGACCCTGCGGGTTCGAGAATATGCAGACATGATCTTCTATCAATAATCAACAGCGGGTGAAACCCATATTGACTACACATTCATCGATGATCATATCGGATGAACCATGATGCCGATTCAATCAATCCCATATATATATTCCGTCTCGCGATATTTTACTTGCGAGATTCGATCGTGCATGCGTCATACCTAGTTCAATCTCGTTCACAGCAAGTACTTTACTCCTTCCGTAATCCGATATCACTTTGTGATTAACTCCTTAACCACATGCTTGCAAGTGGTTTTGATATCGATTACCGAGTGGGCCTGAAGTATATCTCTCCGACTTGGGAGGGACAAATCCCATCTCGATACATACAACCCAACAGATACGTTCCGATCACCTGAGAGACACCTTTATGATCACCCTCTCATAGGATGACGTTTGATGACCTCAAAGATTTCTTCCGATACCAGGGAGTTGTATTATCTCATGGTCTAAGGAATACAATATTTGACATAAGAAAAGCTTCGCAAAGACGAACACGATGACACGATCTAATTGCTTCGCTTAGTTTGGGTCTGTCCACCATATCATTCTCCCAATGATATGATCTCATTATCAATTGACAACTCATGTCTATGGTTAGGAAACCTTAACCATCATTGATCAATGAGCTAGTCCATAGAGGCGTACTAGGGACACGGTGTTTGTTCACAAACCACACAAGTATTAAAGTTTCCGCTTAATACAATTCTAGCATGGAATATAAACTTTATCATGAACAAGAATTATAATAATAACATCTTTATTATTGCCTCTAGGGCATAATTCCAACAGTCTCCCACTTGCACTAGAGTCACTAATCTAGTTTATATTTGGCAACAATCTCACACCCATGGCACTGAGGTGGTGATCATGTTTTACACGTGGAAGAGGTTTAGTCAATGGATCTGCAACATTCAGATCTGTATGTACTTTGCTAATCTTCAGATCTCCATCTGCTATATAATCTCGGATTACATGAAACTTGCGGTTGATATGCTTGGTCTTTGGATGATATCTTGGTTCCTTAGCAAGTGCTATGGCGCCAGTGTTGTCACACAATATCTCCAGTGGGTCCAATGCACTTGGAACCACGCCAAGCTTCGATGATGAAGTTTACGATCCAAACTCCTTCACTTGACGCTTCTGCAGTGACCATGTATTCCGCTTCTCGTAGATCCCGCGATCACGCTTTGCTTGCAGCTTCTCGACTCCACAGCTCCTCCATTCAAAATATAAACGTATCTTGTGCGAGATTTAGAATCATCCTTGTCGATGTCGAAACTAGCGTCGACGTAACCTTTACGACAAGTCGTTCATCACCCCATAGACTAAGAACATTTCTTTAGTCCTATTTAGGTACTTTAGGATGTTCTTCACGGCTGTCGATGTTCCACTCTGGATCACTTTGATATCTGCTTTCGTCAAACTAAGAGCATTGGACACATCCGGTCTAGTACACGATGGCATACATGATGGAACCTATGACCGAGGCATAAGGCACTTTGCTCATAGCTTCCCTATCATTTCTCAGAAGCTGGACACGAGCCTTGCTCAATATCTTACGACAACATAGGCCTGAACCTTTCTTTGCCTTATCCATTCTGAACCTTTTCAGAACTTTGTCTAGGTATGTACTCTGGCTTAAAGCTATCAGGCGTCTTTATCTATCTCTATAGATTTTGATGCCCAATATATAAGCAGCTTCACCTAGGTCTTTCATTGAAAAACACTTGTTCAAATAACTCTTCACATCGTTAAGCATGTTGATGTCATTTCCAATAATCAATATGTCATCCACATATAGTACCAGAAACGTCACCGAGCTCCCATTCATTTTCTTATAGATGCAAGCTTCATAGCAATTTGGAACAAATCCAAAGCTCTTGATCACTTGATCAAAACGAAGGTTCCAACTCCGAGATGCTTGCTTCAGTCCATAAATGGAACGCTGAAGTTTGCATACTTTATCAGCATCCTTAGGATCGACAAAACCTTCGGGTTGCATCATATACAACTCTTCATCAATGTTGCCATTGAGGAACGCAGTCTTGACATCCATCTGCCATATTTCATAATCATGAAACGTAGCAATTGCTAATAAAATCCGAATGGACTTAAACATCGCTATGGGAGAGAAAATCTCATCGTAGTCAACACCTTGAACTTGTCGAAAACCTTTTGCGACAAGCCGTGCTTTATAGATGGTAACATTACCATCCGCGTCCGTTTTCTTCTTGAAGATCCATTTGCACTCAACGGCCTTTCGGTCGCTAGGAGGGTCCACCAAAGTCCATACTTGGTTTTCGCTCATGGATCCCAATTCGGATTTCATGGCTTCTAGCCATTTCTCAGAGTCTGGGCTCATCATCGCTTCCTCATAGTTCGAGGTTCACGTCTTCTACTAACAAGATCGAAGACAGGTTGCCGTACCACTCAGGAGGGGCACGCAACCTTGTCGACCTGCGACGTTCAGTAGCAGCATCGTCCGAAGCTTCATGATCCTTGTCATTAGCTTCCTCTATTGTTGGTGCAGGCGACACTAGAACAATTTCAGGTGCTGCGCTACTCTCCAATTCAAGAGAAGGTTCAATAACCTCGTCAAGCTCTACTTTCCTCCCACTAACTTCTTTCGAGAGAAACTCCTTCTCAAGAAAGGAACCGTTCTTTGCGACAAACACTTTGCCTTCGGTTCTGTGATAGAAGGTATACCCAATAGTTTCCTTAGGGTATCCTATGAAGACGCACTTCTCCGCTTTGGGTTCGAGCTTGTCCGGCATCAACTTCTTGACGTAAGCTTCGCATCCCCAAACTTTAAGAAACGACAACTTAGGTTTAGCACCAAACCACAGTTCATACGATGTCGTCTCAAAGGATTTAGATGGAGCCCTATTTAAAGTGAATGTAGCGGTTTCTAATGCATAACCCCAAAATTATAACGGCAAATCAGTAAGAGACATCATTGATCGGACCATATCTAATAGGGTTCGATTCCGGCGTTCAGACACACCATTGCGTTGTGGTGTTCCGGGTGGCGTGAGTGGTGAAACGATTCCACTTGCTTTAAGATGCGTGAGAAAATCATAACTCAAATATTCACCTCCACGATCGGATCGTAGAAATTTAATCTTTCTGTTACGATGGTTCTCCACTTCATTCTGAAATTCTTTGAACTTTTCAAACGTTTCAGATTTATGTTTCATTAAATAGATATACCCATATCTACTTAAGTCATCGGTAAAAGTGAGAAAGTAGCGATATCCACCGCGCGTCGAAATACTCATCGGTCCGCATACATCGGTATGTATGATTTCCAACAAGTCCGTTGCTCGCTCCATTATACCGGAGAACGGGGTTTTGATCATCTTGCCCATGAGGCATGGTTCGCATGTGTCAAATGATTCAAAATCAAGAGACTCCAAAAGTCCATCAGAATGGAGTTTCTTCATGCGCTTTACACCAATATGACCTGAGCAGCGATTGCCACAAAGAAGTAGTCGTATCACTATCTACGTTGCCTCTCATAGCCTCAATGTTATGGATGTGTGTTTCATCCCTTTCGAGATTTAGAAGAAATAAACCATTCACAAGAGGTGCATGACCATAAAAGATGTTACTCATATAAATAGAACAACCATTATTCTCCGATTTAAATGAATAACCGTCTTGCAATAAACACGATCCAGAAATAATGTTCATGCTCAACGCAGTACATAATAATAACATTTATTAAGGTTTAAAACTAATCTGAAGGTAAAACTAAGGAGAGCGTCGACGGCCATCACATCAACTCTTGATCCGTTAACGCCAAGATCGTCATCTCATCCTCGCAAGTCATTGCCTATTCCAGAGCTCTGCTTCGAGTTACAAATATTAGCAACCGAACCAAGATCAAATACCCGTGCACTACAACGAGGGCTAGTAAGGAAAACATCAATAACATGTATATCAAATATACCTTTGATGGTGCCAGCCTTCTTATGCGCTAAGTACTTGCGATTCTTATGCCCAAAGGACCCTTGTCCTTGCAATAGAAGCACTCAAAGGTCCGCTTGGGACCAGACTTGAGCTTCTTCTCGGTAGGGCAACGCGCTTGCCGCCTTTCTTGAAGGGCTTATTTGCACCTTACCTTTCTTAAAGGAGGGCTTGTTGACCATCAACACATGATTATCCTTCTTGATGTCCACCTCCACAGCCTTGACTTAGCGAAGAGCTCGGTGATCGATCGATGGAACCAATCTGATTATGAGTCACTACAAACTTTTGTAGCCGGGAGGAGTGATTGCGAACCCTATCAATCTTGAGCTCCTCCGAATCGTGCATTCCGGTTGCTCAAGCGTTGAGTGTAGCCCGTCATCTTAATGGCGTGCTCACTAACGGAACTCCCTTCCTTCATCTTGCGGTTAAAGAACTTCTCGGAGATCTCATATCTCTCGAATAGGCCTGAGTCGAAACATGGTTTTCAACTCTTGAGAATCTCAAAGGGCCCGGATAGTCTTCAAAACAATTTTGAAGTTCGGTTCCATAGCAAACAACATGGTGCTCTTAATCACACCATAATCATCTTTACGCTGATCGATAGATGCTTTCTCATCAGGTAGCGATTGCTAGGTGTCACCTAACGCTTTCCCAAGGACATAGTCCTTTTGTCCCAGATAGAATGATTCTTAGATTGGAACCAATTGGTGAAGTTAGACCCATCGTTTCTAAGCTTTTCCTTCTCAGCAAAAACGTTGAAGTTGAAGTTGGACTTGGCCATGTGATCTATGATTTGCAAGTAGAATTTAGACTATGTTCATGATAAATAGTTCAACTTAATCAAATTACTAGATGAACTCCCACTAAATTCAACATCCCTCAAGTTGTTTAGTGAACACGATCCAAATTCACCACACCTAATCCGATCTTCACGAGAAGAGATGTGGTTTCAATGGTGGACAACGAAGTGTCGATCATATCATTCATATGACTCATGCTTAACCTTTCGGTTCTTGTGTTCCGAGGCCATGTCTGTACATGCTAGGCTCGTCAAGTTAGACCCAAGTATTTCCGCGTGTGCAAAACTGGCTTGCACCCGTTGTATGTGAGCGTAGAGTCTATAGCACCCGATCATCACGTGATGCTTGGACACGATTTAACTTTCGCAGCGGTGCATACTTGGGGAGAACAGTTTTATCTTGATCTTTAAGTGAGGAATCATCTTATAATGCTACCGTCGCGATCTAAGCATAATAAGATACATAAAAGGATAAACATCACATGCATATAACTTTATGTGACATGGTATAGCCAATCTTCGCGCAATGATCTCCATCTTGTGCGTTCCGACATGACTCCATCACTCCACCATGATTGCCTCCACCACGAATAGCAACTACAACTATTGCTAACTACTTAGCGATAAAATAAAGCTATTACATGGCGCATAAGAAGTTTGACTCGCAGGTCATACACAATTATAAAGACAACCATATGGCTCCTGCCGGTTGTGTACTCATCGACATGCAAGTCGTGAAACATTACAAAACATGATCATCGCATACAATATACACATCACATCTTGGGCCATACCATATCATGAAAACACTCCTGCAAAAACAAGTTAGACGCCTCTACTTTGTTGTTGCATGTTTTACGTGGCTTATGGGAGTAGATGCTAAGAACGATTCTTACCTACGGTAAGCCACAACGGTTATATTATGGTTGCCAAACTCCGGTGTTAATCCCATGACAACTATAGTGAGAGAAACTGACATCCACCAGCCGCATGTGTGGAACAAGCCACACGTCAAGTGCGGAGCCGGTCTCGCGAACAACGTCACGTAAGGTTGGCCTGGACCGCTTCAATCTCACTATCCCGCGTCATAGGAAGAACACAAACAAGAGGCTTGCAACAGAAAACATCAACGCCCGCAACAACCATGTTGCGTTCTACTCGTGAAACACATCTACGCATAGATCTAGCTCGATACCCTCAAGGGTTTCAAGCGCATAGTAAATCAAAATTTTCTACGGATGCGAACAGAGGGAAACCAAGATCTAATCTAGGAGATGCAAACAACGAGAGATTGGATTAGATCTTCATACCCTTGAAGATTCGCGACAGTGAACGCTCGTTAACGTGGGTGATGTAGTCGTACTCGCTTCTCCTCCTCGCGATCCGATCCGATCTAGCACCACAAGTGGCGATGCCTCCGTGAGATGCACACGTGCAGCACCTCGACGTCTCCTCCTTCCTTGGTCCAGCAAGTATGGTGGAGAGATGGGTTGGATCTACAACGCCTTGACAAGGTGCAATTGGTGGAGAATTTCAGCAGGCTTCGCCTACAAGCGATCGGGAGGGAGAGAGGAGGCGGCAGGCGGCTAGGGTTGGAGGGAAGGTGTGGGGGTTGGTGCGCCCCAGCCCTCTATATATAGAGGGGGCGCAGCCCAGCCCTCCCCAAGCCAAGGCGGGCCCCAAGGAGGAAGAGGGGGCAAGGAAACCCCTTCTAGAAGGTCTATCTAGGGTTTAAACCCCTCTAGGCGGCTGGGCCCTATGGGGCCTTGTGCCCTGGCCCAATGCAGCCAGGGCACTCCCTCATAGGCCCATGCCCCTCCCGGAAGGTGGGGCCACGTTGGTCCCCTTCCGAAGGTTCTAGAAGCTTAAATACAATCTGATTAATCCGGAACAATTCAACTCCAAAAACTGCACCGCCTTATATGAATCTTATTCTCAGGACCATTCCGAACCTCTCGTGATGTCCCGAATCCCATCCGAGACTCAACAAAAACTCATAAACCAATTATCCAATCTATCCTAGCGCCGAGACACGTTATGTGTGACCTGCGGGTTCGAGAATATGCGAGACATGATCTTCTATCAATAATCAACAGCGGGTGCAGAAACCCATATTGACTCCCACACATTCATCGATGATCATATCGGATGAACCATGATGCCAGGATTCAATCAATCCCATATATATATTCCTTCGTCTCGCGATATTTTACTTGCCCGAGATTCGATCGTTGCATCGTCATACCTAGTTCAATCTCGTTCACGCAAGTACTTTACTCCTTCCGTAATCCGATATCACTTTGTGATTAAATCCTTAACCACATGCTTGCAAGCGGTGTTGATATCGACACGAGTGGGCCCAAGTATATCTCTCCGACTTGGGAGGACAAATCCCATCTCGATACATACAACCCAATGAGATACGTTAGATCACCGAGAGACACCTTTATGATCACCCTCTCATAGGATGACGTTTGATGACCTCAAAGCTTTCTTCCGATACCAGGGAGTTGTATTATCTCATGGTCTAAGGAATACAATATTTGACATAAGAAAAGCTTCGCAAAGACGAACACGATGACACGATCTAATTGCTTCGCTTAGTTTGGTCATCCACCATATCATTCTCCCAATGATATGATCTCATTATCAATTGACAACTCATGTCTATGGTTAGGAAACCTTAACCATCATTGATCAATGAGCTAGTCCATAGAGGCGTACTAGGGACACGGTGTTTGTTCACAAACCACACAAGTATTAAAGTTTCCGCTTAATACAATTCTAGCATGGAATATAAACTTTATCATGAACAAGAATTATAATAATAACATCTTTATTATTGCCTCTAGGGCATAATTCCAACATCAGGTACTTCACTTACTATATTGCCACTAGTGTTCTTGGTAGGGAGAAAACTAGTGATATTTCTAGTTATCATTTGGCTTTCTTAGCTGCTGCGCTCAACAATGAAACCAAGTATAATCTTGGTTCTCTCATTGCTCGTCGTTTAATTGCTGAGGGACCCATTTATGGGGGAGTTATTGATATGCATGTTCCTATTGCCTTGGACATTGCTGTTGATCCAAATGATACAGTTTTGCCTCCTCAGAGGCTTGATCTTGCTGCCATGAAGGCACACCGCTTTGTCACTAATGGCTCTACCCTTGAGAACTTGGTCTATAAAATGTTGTTTATTGACGGGGAAGAGAGAGAGATTCCTCTCCCCCAAACCACGTTGTTCAGTATTTCTCATGGACCTTTGTCACGCTCCAAGGAGGAGATGGATGAGATGTTGCACTCTCTTGCCTTCCATGGGCACTATTAGGATGAAGCGCCCTCTTACGACCCCGTGGTACACTACACAGGGGAGTCCTCGAGCTCGTACCAGGACGAGGGAGCCTCCTCGTCATACTACGGAGGTGCACCTACTTGGGCACCATGGGATTGAGCCCCACTTAGGCCAAAAGCCTAAGCTTGGGGGGAGGTATACCGGCATCACACTCATCTATATATCATGTTTGGTCGGTTCTTTGTATATCCATTGTTTCGCTTTCTTTTTGGTTCTTGTTGCTTCTTTCTCAAAAACACAAAAATACCAAAAATATTTTCGTTGTTTATCTTGGTTTGTTTCTTTGCTTTGGTTTGCCTTAAAAGAAAAATCCAAAAAGATTTTGCTTTGCTTGGTTTATTTTTGCTTTGCTTGTTTTTGCTTTGTTGGCTTCTTTAAAAAATCAAAAACACCAAAAATATTTGTTGTTCTTCTTTGGTTTTGTGAGTTCTTTGCAGGGTTTAGCCGTCCTCGGTGGATTTTGGTTTTCATGTTATTATTCAAGTCACACAAGTGAAGGGCAATAATGAAGATTAAGACAACTTGAGGAGTGGTAAGAGGCTGGTAACGAACTCTATTTGTTTCATTTTTGTACATATACTCATCATTGTGAGCATGCTTAGTCTGTTCATGGTAAGGAGTGTGTTACTGATGGATGCTTAGTAGATTTTGCTTGTCTATGATTAGCTCCAACTTGCTAATAGTTTGTAGCATGTCATATGAATGTTCGCTTGCATTGTTTTATTCATATTTTGGTATGATATTGTGGTACCCTCCTCTGGAAGTTTCATGTGAATCGACTTGGCACATGCTCACGCATGCATATGACTAAACAATAGTTAGTGCATATTCCTGTATCACTTTCATGCCATAATTAGTCATGTTTTGTTGCAAGCATGATTATGATAATTATTGCTCTCTCGTTTGTTGCTCCCTCTCTTTTTCTAGCCTTCACTTGCACTGAGTATGAGATCTACCTGTGTTTCCAACTCCCGAAAACCAATATTGCCAGCTGTGTCCACCATACCTACCTATTAGTATCGTTTGCTATTTCAGTGCATATTCAATATGCCTTGTTTTCTTACAAATAAAATGTTTGTCTATTTTGAGAAAGTTAGTTAGTAAATCTCTCACGAACTTGATGGCACACTTTATTCCTTGCACTTAATAATCCTGAACCATTGTGACTTGTCCATGAAAGTTATATGCTTGCAAATTATATGCTAGGAGTCAACAGAACTGTACTATCACGGGGAACGCTTTCAACATTTTTTGGATATCCTATCCAGTTGATACTTTGCTCTTTTGTTTACGAATGTCGATGATGTGAAATAAAAGGGGAGCTTGTGAGTTCATGGAGTCTATACATTGTGTTAGAGAAACGCCTGGGACGCTAGCCTAATCCATGCCTAATCATGGTGGAAACTTGCAGCATCACCATAATGAGCATTCTATGAAGCATCCCCAATAAAAAGCTATGCACATAGTAAATAAAAAGATCGCTGAGATGCTCATTGTCTGCTTGCCTTGTCATTTTGATCACGGGATAGCTCCTGTATCATGTGCAAGCGGTACCCCGTTGGCGGTTATCTATGATCCGCGTGTATTTACAATGACAAGAACTTAAAGGTAACCAAATTTGAGTTGCATGCGGAGCGGCCCTCGTACTCAAGGGACTTGGGATTTTTAGTTTATGGTCTGTCAAGCATATGATTCAGGATGGACCTCACTTTCACCTTAACCACATGAAGATGCCTATGATACGGGCAATGAGATCTCAAAGCTAATGAGTACCCTCCTTTTAGCATTAGGAAGCCTTTAAAACATTCCAAAACCTTTTCACAACTTTGTTGAGTCACCACGTATTCTATGAGCACCTTCTTGAGAGCATAGTTGTCATTCTTGTGTTTGTTCCAAAACTTGGTTAATTCTGCCATGACTTTGATGCTTGTATCTCTGATATTTTTACCTCTAGTCTTCACTTGACTTCGGAGGTGCCTTGGCATTTATATTGTGCTCTACAAACAAAGGCAAGCGAGATACCACCCTATCATACCTTACTATGAGCATTGCAATGTTGCTTATGTTTATGTTCCATGCTACTTATTATTATTGAGTTGGTTTCTCTTCATAGCTTGTAATGATTATTGAGTAGACTTGGTTGCATACTTCTTATTATGAATGGTTTAAACATCTACTCCTGTGCTGAGAATATATACATCATATGAAGCAAATGTGTTCGTGAAAGTTCTTTTATCGCACTCAATTTTCAACTGAATTGCTTGAGGACAAGCAATAAGCTAAGTTTGGGGGGAGTTTATGCAGTGACCCAGCATACCACTACATGATGTAGTACACTATATTTGTTGATATAACACCAATGAAACACCTTTCACTAGTATTGCATCCCTCAGAGTGGTACAACAGAAACACAGCAGGTCCAAGACATAACTATAGGTTACATCTCGACTCTTTACATAAGATCCAGAGAACACTCTAGGTTAAAGAGAGAGAAATAAACTTCTTACAAAGAAGAATAAGAAATAAATAACTCAAAACTATCATACTAATAAGACTAGTATCTGAACTATTTGTCTGGCATTGTTGCTATTGCAATACACTACAGAAATAGGTTCTATGGCTAGGGATTATATCCCTATTTAGCAGGTAACTTCGTCTTCACTGTAGTTGGTGTATCTGTTGACTTCCTCGGCATCATTAAAGACTTGAGTTGTTGAGGATGAATTCCTTGAGTAGAAGTTGATGTAGAAGTCATCTTAATGTCTTCAGAATCTAGCAAGGGTTAAGAAGATACGTTGAGTACGAGCGTACTCAGCAAGTTCACTAGAAAAGGAGTGTTTGATGCACTATATATACAGCCACAGACCATAGGTCATAGGCAATGCAATTTTTCGTAAACATTTCTTCAAAGGTTGCTTTTATTCTGAAAAGCTATATACTGACCTTCACGGGTTTACGAACTTTCATGGAGTTCCTTTCATGGCGTTGTGACTCCTTCCCGGAACAGGGAGTAACAAGTTACAATTCTTACACTCTGCAGAGGTGCGTTACTTTACCCATGAGAGATCAAATCCTTGTTGCACAACCGGGCAATCTTTCCCGTCTACACTTCCTATGGTGTGGGGCCCAGTAGATGATCCAAGCCAATCACTGCCCCCTTCGCGACCTCGCATGCCTCTTTGGTGTACACCATGCCCACATATTGAATTACGACAATGGTTTGTACAGACCGTTAGATGCCAGAACTATCGTGGGACGATGAGGGTTCCCATCAATATGCTGCATTTCCTCTACGAATTACCAATTAATATGCACGCTACGAGTGATAACAGCCACGACCTGCACATACGGCTACAAGCGAGAGGAAGAAGATACAGCTGACTTCTCTATCCCATTTCAAATCTCATGGTTAACGCGTGATATATGGCGCAAGAATCACTGGCGATATTGGTTGTTAAATCCTAGATAATATGTCCCTTTACCACCGGAACTTTCATAGTAGGTTATTACCTCATGGTAAATAACCTATAATCATATTATTATGAAAATAGTGTTTTTTGACCTTGTTCAAATGTAGGTGATGACAACACTGGATTTGCAAAATACTTTACAGAAAATAATCAAAGGACATGAGCAAGTGTGAACTTGCCTTTTGTGATTGCAAGATTATGCACTCACGGTCTTCGAGACGACATAAGATCCAATATTTGGAATCTGCATCATTGGTCCGGTAAGGACTAATGTTTAAAGAAGGAATATGATGTTGTGCATAAGTAATGCTATGCATTTTGTAAAACCCTTAAAGTGAATCTCTAGTACTGTAAGTGAAGTGAATTTAGGTGATTCCTTTAAGAGTTGGTTCATCTTCAAATTTTTACTTCACATGAAGTGCATCTATAGGGATTTTAAGTTTTGATATTCAAGATATAAAAGTAGAGTGCAATAGTAATTTAAGATTCAGATTAGTTGCTATTTGGTGATTAGGATCGAAGTCTATGTATTGAATTATTAAGGTTTGAAATAACTATCCTAGAGTTGTTGCTTGAAGTGGCAAAAAGAATAACATTTGAAGAAAATTTTTCCTTTCTAAGGTTTAAAAAATCATCATTATTAATAGAACATGATCAATGTCTTTTGGTGTTTGATTTATTAGTTTGGACTTGAGATGCTTTATGTCTTAAGTTAGATAGACCAAAGTTAACTATAAAAACATAAGTGATTTATTAGACCTGATGTTTATAAGCTTTGGGACTAAAGTTAACTTTAAAAGGGTAAGTAAACTTAAAATGTAATATGTTTTAATTATTCCCAAGTTTTAGATTTATGATAAGTATAACTAAGGTGTGGGATTATTCACTTTATATTTTAGTGAATGCTTATAAAGTTATTTTGAAAGTTGTGGTTTTTAAATCTTTATTTATAGTTTCAAAATATATTATAAAGTTAATAATTTACACTTAAGTTTTATTATAAACTTTAGTTCTAGTTTAGAACTTTAGTAATTTGATTTTTAGGGTATTAATATTTTTGAAGGAATATAATTATTTCTTACTTAAGAAATGTTCTTAACGAATTTTCAAAAAAAATAATGGATAAGGATTTATTATTTTAAAATATCAAAAACTTTTCTAATAATATATTTAATATTTTTCTAGTGTAATATATTTATTCAAGATCATAAAAATGATTTTTATTTGTTTTTAAGTATTTTTTTTATGTTTATAAAATTACATCAAGGATTAAATGTCTTTGAATTTTTACTTCATATTTGATTTATAAAGAATTAGGCTAGTATTTTTATACACAAAAATGATTTTTTATTTATTTTTAGGATTTTTCCTTATTTTATGAAATTTCACTTAAGCTTTAGTGATGTTAATATTTATTTGCATTTTATTTAACTTGACTAAGTAAGATTTTATTTTTCTTAGGTGGATATTATTTTTGTGATGATTTTTATCTATCATATGTATTTTTAGGATTTGATTTAACTTCATATGTATTGGAATTATTTTATAGAGTTTATTTAATGGGAAAATAATTTAATAGTGGCAAGTAGTTGGGTTATGGCCCAATTGGGTGTAAATAGATCTGGTCCAACGGACTGAGTTGGGCTTGGCCCAACAGGCCGGCCCAGTTCGGCTTGGGGTTAACACATCCCACCCTAGGGCCCTCTCTTCCTCCTCGTACCCGAGTAGACCCCGCACGCCCATGACCTCCTGGGCGCCGTCGTGCCGTCGTTTGGCTCTAGTTGCTTCTGCCCTCTCCAGCGCCGGTAAGATGGGGCTTTGGTCTGCCGTGCCAAGATCTACAACCTCCCCTTGTTCGATTTGTTCCTCCCTGTCTCTCGTGCACATTCTGTTGAAAACACTAGCTCTGCCCTAGCACTGCGGCAGTCGATTCTGGCGGTGTTGTTGCTGGGGCGTGATTTTCTCCGCGTGCCACTACCGCTGGTGAGACGGCTCGGCGCGGTGCAGGCGCTTCAGTGCCCACCGTGCCGCCGTGCCACTACCCTCACCGCTGACCTCTCTGCTTCCACGTCAGCAAGCCTAGACTCGTCCCAGGTAGGTACCCCTCAACCTTTCAAACTCCTCTCTCTTTCTCTTGTTGTTCTACACAAGTTAAGTTCCCCTTCTTATTTTTGGTGATCAAGGATGCTTGGTGATTTGCTCATGGATCTGTTTTGAGCATGTGAACTTTAGCTAAGTATAATGGTGGTGATGTCAGTGGTATATGTACCTTAATCTTATTCAGTCCAATGAGCTCTTACTATGTTTTG
This sequence comes from Avena insularis, assembly GCA_023614405.1. Lineage (NCBI taxonomy): Eukaryota > Viridiplantae > Streptophyta > Magnoliopsida > Poales > Poaceae > Avena > Avena insularis. The sequence goes on along the minus strand of CM042697.1, from coordinate 437,403,120 downwards.
ATGAATTGATGCTTGTATAATGAAGTACTAGATTTTTATAACTGTCAAACATGACAGTAAATGTTTTTATTCTTGTGTGATGTTGGTACTATGAAATTATTTGCAAGTGTTTCTCAAATCTGTACCCCTGATGTTGGCCATGCCAAGTTAAATACCAGGCTATGTTATTTAAATAAGTGCTATGGTGGTATGTTAATTATTGGTACTGTTGTTTATCTGAATTCTTGGTTCAGTGCATTGTTGAGCTGAAGCTATGCTTCATGGTTTGCTGAAATAGATGATAGCATATGATCTTTGCTGGTGGTTTACTTAAGCATTCATAAGATTGAGCCTATGTTTATAAATAAAATTTATAATGAAATGATCCCATGATCATTAATTTGGGAAGAAGGATATAGTTAGAGTGACCCCTCCTAACCTCCTAGAATTTATTCTAGTGTCAGGTTAGTTGTGTTGGTTGCTTATGTTATTGAGATTGCTGGGGTTTTAGCTAGTAGCTTTGGTTGCCTTTGATATCCACCAAGGTGGAATCCTCCTGGATGTGTTCATTCCTCTATCCAAGATTGTTTGCTCCTGTTATCTGGCTGTGCTATGATTATATATGAGGTATAATTGGTGATCTGAATATATGGTTCAGTGATGGCTTGAATTCTTTCCTAGAAACCCCTTCTATGATAATGATTTATTCTATGTCAAATCTGAAAGTGGGATAATATACAACTTTGATTCCTAAAGATTATATTAGGAAGATGATAAGATTGTTTGGTTAGTAAGTGTAACTAAGTGGCCAATAGGAATACACTGCATATATGACAACAATCATTTTAAATGATTCCTAATTCTTTTTAGGAAAATGATTAGTGGATTGAAGAAATTGGACTTGAGTTTGTGTTCAGGACATTCTAGAGCTGCTAGGTATAGAGGTGCTCCCCTCTGGGAATGTGCCCTGCAGCCTAGCAGTTGTGGTATATGTTAGTCTAGTAAAAACTAGGTAACTGGCTAATGATGTTGGTCTAAAGCCAATTAACTCAGGGTTGAGTAGTGTGGAGGAAATTCTTGACCCAACCAATGATGCAAAGGCTGAGGCACAAGATTTAAATAAGAACATATTTTTGTTCTTGATTTCTGGAATTGGCCTGTGATACAGATGCTGAGGATTTAATTTGGAACAACATAGACAAATACTACTGATTTGTAGAAGTTCTATGATGAGACAACCATATCATTTATATGCCTATCTGAGAACAATTTCAATTCTCCCAAAATTCTTTTTTAATGGAACTGGTAAGAACAAATGCTACTGATGATATTAGTGTAGGGTGATAACCTGTTGTTAAGCTTGATGAGATTGTGGATAAGCTGTAGCTGCTCTTGATCTACTGATGTTGGATCTTGTGGTGGCAGCGTGTTGATGTGTAAGAATTGTGATTGCTTGGGTGGATATTGCTCCTCCTTGCGTGGCTTGTTGATGATCTAGTTCAGTTCTTGATGACACCTCCTCCTCCTGGTACTATTAGTTGGTTCTAACTTAATCTTCTCTTATGGATGGCTGGTATAAGAAACGATAGCAGATTATTTCTGTGGAAGGATCAGTAGTATTCAATGGTGTTCTTGGAGTGGTTCTGAAATGGTTACTTGGCTATATGGAGAGAGTGTGTGTTTTGCCTGGCATCTTAGCTGCTACGGCAGCACTCCCTCTTATCCAGCTCTGGTGAGTTGTTCTTGTGCTGATAGCACAACATATGCATGTTGGGTGTAAGCTGCTTGCAAGTGGGACCCTTCCTTTGTGGATCAGTTCAACTAAGAAGATCTTTTCTGGCTGGTTATCACTGTCTTCCTTCTTACTTTTACTAGATTGGTGAAATTTGCCCCTTATCCAATGAGGTTGTACTGAGGCACTAAATTGTAGATAAGAACAGATTTTTCAATGGCCCCTTTTAATTAATATTACTCAATGATGAGGCAAAGCAATGCATTACATTGCTAAAACCTGAGAGTACCATAACCCCCATAACCCCCTGTGTTTTATATTTCTTTTGCTTGTTGCTTTCTTGCAGGGATCAAGACTAAGGAGGATAAGAAGAGATAAAGAAAACAAGATATAAAAGTAGATAGGAAAATAATTTAGTTTTTTTTAGATTATGTATTGTAATTATTTTTCTGTTTGAATAATGTACTGTTGCATTGTATTCAATAAAGCTTACTTGTTTTCTTTTCTTTTATAATTCCTTTGCAAAGACTATGTAATATTTATATCTGCTTATAATAAAGAATCCTTTTAGTCACTTCATTTATGTAATTCATTTCTATAATTATTTGTTTAACAGTAATTTACTTTTATTCTTTTATTGTAACAACAATAAAACATTGTATTCATAATAATGTGTTCCATTATTCTTGGAACTAATTAAATATTTATTTCCTACTTATAAATAAGAATTCCATTCTTATTTATTTTTATAATTCATTTCATTCAATTTTGTTTATTAATTGAGTTTTGTAATTGTTCTATCTTTTCATAAATAGGAATTCACCTCTTATTTCTTATTACAATTTAATTTCCAATTATTATTCTATTTCAAATTCTTTGAATATTCAAATCTTTCAATTTAAAATTCAAATTTTGAATTATCTTCCCCTGAAACACAAAAGCACAATAGAGGTCATGTTGAAATCCATCGCTTTTGTCACGATGTTTCCAAGACAAGAGATCTCGATCCCTCTATAGCTTCTTTAGTTTTTGCGCGAAAATTCCCCGTATTTTCTTATGCATGAATGCAATGCACAAACATGTGTCCTGTCTATTTTGAGGTGCTAATCCTGGGATGTTATAGACTCTCCCCCTTAAAATTTAACTTCGTCCTCGAAGTTCGTATACTCTCACGTTTTGGAATAAGGAATTGCCATTGTATTGATCACGACACTTCTCAACTCCATTATAACCTCAAATGGCAATAATTGTAGTATCCCATATCCATACCTTTTCCTTGAATTTTATCATATTTGACCATCTCCAAATTGTTGTCTCCAATACCCCAAAGTTCCTTTTACTATCATCCCTTAATAATATGTCTTTATTAAAACAAAATCCTTTCATTGGGGTCTCTTCTTTAGTTCATTACCCTGATTAGTTATTCTATTCCAACTCCTTTACTTGATCAATGAACTTTCTTATTATACCATGCAAGGTCTAGGAAGTCTCACTAAATCAAGTTTTAATTTAGTCAATAGTGGAGGCCAAAAGACTAACCTTTGACTTATCATTATATGGTTATACTGGTAATCCTTCTAAAGATTGGATTTGGACACATTTAGTCCATACCCATCGGAATTACTTGTTTCTCTATATATGTACAATTGGATATGCTCTATTACCTCTTAAGGATCACTTAAGAGTTGTTCCTTTAAAATTATTTTGTTAAGATTAATCGATTCTATCTCCTTCAAAATTTTACTGTTTCAAGCTTTAGATAATCTTTTGTTATCACCTTAAGTACTTCTTCAACTTCCATTTATTTATTACCTTAAGGTTTGAATCCTATTATTTCAATGTAACTTCAATTTCTCATCCAAACATACTTCCAAGAGTACTTTTCTGATGATTTTCTTTTAACCCTATAAAAAAATAAGGCCTTCTGTTGTTGTAGGTTAGTCCTTCTTCTCCAACCTTTATTCGGAAAGTCAGATAATGATACTTTCATTTCTAATGTTTTACTCTCCCCCCCCCCTTAGGGTTTACTAATAGTCTTCAAACTGTCTATACAATATTTATTGGCTTTATAATTAGAATATTGGTCTCTATTCCGCTTATACTCTACCTAGTTAGGGTCTTATGAAAGATTGTACGGTGTATACACACAATTGTGGATCTCCGAAGTGAATCTTTCATCATATTTGTCTTACTTACTATTCAGACATTTTCGCTTTGATGGACCTGACTTCGCGAAGCGTCTCGAAAGACGGTCGCCTTAAATTCTATACTCATATATGTCTTAATTAACTTAGGCCAAGTTTTATGTTCTTTATGCAACTTTAAAGATGATTGGGTTAACTATGTCAACCAACACCGGCTGCGGACAAGATACCAACTATGGATCAAATACCAGTTGCGGATCATCCTAGGTTGTAGGGATTACCCTACGGCTTCCAACATCCTTATGACATTCTCTCTGAATTATCAGAGCTTGAATACCAATTTTTTTCCAAAGCTACTTCTTTGTACTTATTCATGATACTTCCATGAAATTGGTACTACTACTCCATTACTTCTTAGCAGTATCACCTATGTTGATTGAACTTTAAGTTCATCACTTCTTGTTGCTCCATGTATTTCCTACACTAATCTTTCTTCTTATATCTGGCTACAAAGAACCTGAGCTTGATCTCTCCTTTAGACTGCACTAATACTCCTTTTATTTTGCTTCATCCTTCATGTAAGTCTTCATCTTGGTCTTTGGAACTCGTCACTCCCTTACAAGAATTCCCATTCCTATCTAGGTCTATAACATCAAGTAGTAACTGGATGTTGCAACATGCATTTGCACATCAAGTCAAACTTCATGTACAGATCTAGTCAATCAAGAAGATCCAAGAAAAATCAATAAATCCAAATATGGTACATATAACACACAATATTCTAAGCCCAGAACATAGTAGTTGAGTATAGTATCTCTAGAATTCAGGCTTAGTTGTGTAGTATATGACACCTCCTCGTATAGGTTTACGTTGTGATACTCAGCACTTAGGGTCAAACTATATTTTGTCTCAACATTTATCCAAATTGCTCAATTTCAATAGGATAATTTTAAACAAAGTGGCCTCAATCTGGCATCGACTAACCCTTTGTATCACTTTTGAAATGATTAACTATAACCAAACTTTCTTTATTAGTAGCCAACCTCATATGATCTCTCAAAAAGACTAAAAAAAATTATATTGAACACCTAAAATTGAAGATTATCACAAATTTATGATACCCATGACTTCTATCATAGTTCTACTATATTATTATCTTACTTCTACTTCAGACTGATTTACTAATTACTTATCATATTTATACCCTCACCATGGTTTCAGAGTTAATTTCACCATGATCTTGTTATGTCTTACCTATGTACCATGATTCAAGAGATAATCTCACCATGATGACTTTACTTCTCATTACACTTTTATTGAATATTAACATAATTTTATCATGTAGAATTCTCAAGTGAATCCCACATGATTACAACTCTTTACATCAACATTTATCCTAATGATATTCATCATGTTATCTTGGGTTATCAACTAACACTAAGATTCCACTATGCTACTTGAATTCTAAGGTTAGGCTACACCATTAAGACTACTTCAATTGATGTCTTACACTTTCCTACAGTATCTTGGTGGTTTATGTCTCCCTCGGAAGACACTAAAGAGCACTATACTTGAGAAATGATAAAATAATTACTCCTAAGAAAGAATGACTTAAGCATCTGACTTAGGTGTGACAAGGTTATCCTCAAGTGGATACTCATCACAAGTCATATGAATATTTGGTTTAGATAAGATGGCTCCTATAGTCACTATCCAACCTACAGATCTTCCTAAAAGGTTTTAAATCCTAAGGTCAAAGCATATGCTCTGATACCAACTGCGGTGACCCAGCATACCACTACATGATGTAGTACACTATAGTCGTTGATATAACAGCAATGAAACACCTTTCACTAGTATTACATCTCTTAGAGTGGTACAACATAAACACAGCAGGTCCAAGACATGACTATAGGTTACATCTCGACTCTTTACATAAGATCTAGAGAACACTCTAGGTTAAAGAGAGAGAAAGAAACTTCTTACAAAGAAGAATAAGAAATAAATAACTCAAAAACTATCATACTAATAAGACTAGTATCTGAACTATTTGTCTGGCATTGCTGCTACTTCAATACACTACAGAAATAGGTTCTATGGCTAGGAACTATATCCCTATTTAGCAGGTAACTTCTTCTTCACTGTAGTTGGTGTATCTGTTGACTTCCTCGACATCATTAAAGACTTGAGCTGTTGAGGATGACTTTCTTGAGTAGAAGTTGATGTAGAAGTCGTCTTAATGTCTTTAGAATCTAGCAAGGGTTAAGAAGATACGTTGAGTACGAGCGTACTCAGCAATTTCACTAGAAAAGGAGTGTTTGATGCACTATATCTACAGCCACAGACCATAGGTCGTAGGCAATGCAATTTTTCGTAAACATTTCTTCAAAGGTTGCTTTTATTCTGAAAAGCTATGTCCGTCAGCCTTCACGGGTTTACCAGAACTTTCATGGAGTACCTTTCCCGTAGCGTTCGCAGCTCCTTCCCGGAACAGGGAGTAACAAGTTGCAGTTCCTACACTCTGCAAAGGTGCGTTACTTTACCCATGAGAGATCAAATCCTTGTTGCACAACCGGGCGATCTTTACCGTCCACACTTCCTATGGTGTGGGGTCCAGTAGATGATCTAAGCCAATCACTGCCCCCTTCGCGACCTCGCATGCCTCCTTGGTGTACACCATGCCCACATATTGAATTACGACAATGGTTTGTACAGACCGTTAGATGCCAGAACTATCGTGGGACGATGAGGGTTCCCACCCATATGTTGTATATCATCTACGAATTACCAATTAATATGCACACTACGAGTGATAACAGCCACGACCTGCACATCCAACTACAAGCGAGAGGAAGAAGATACAGCTGACTTCTTTGTCCCATTCCAAATCTCATGGTTAACGCGTGATATACGGCGCAAGAATCACTAGCGACATTGGTTGTTAAATCCTAGATAATATGTTCCTTTACCACCGGAACTTCCATAGTAGGTTATTACCTCATGGTAAATAACCTATAATCATATTATTATGAAAATAGTGTTTTCTGACCTTGTTCAAATGCAGGTGATGACAACACTGGATTTGCAAAATACTTTACAGAAAATAATCAAAGGACATGAGCAAGTGTGAACTTGCCTTTTGTGATTGCAAGATTATGCACTCATGGTATTCGAGACGACATAAGATCCAATATTTGGAATCTGCATCATTGATCCGGTAAGGACTAATGTTTAAAGAAGGAATATGTTGTTGTGCATAAGTAATGCTATGCATTTTGTAAAACCCTCAAAGTGAATCTCTAATACTGTAAGTGAAGTGAATTTAGGTGATTCCTTTAAGAGTTGGTTCATCTTCAAATTTTTACTTCACATGAAGTGCATCTATAGGGATTTTAAGTTTTGATATTCAAGATATAAAAGTAGAGTGCAATAGTAATGTAAGATTCAGATTAGTTGCTATTCGGTGATTAGGATGGAAGTCATGTATTGAATTATTAAGGTTTGAAAGAACTATCCTAGAGTTGTTGCTTGAAGTGGAAAAAAGAATAACATTTGAAGAAAAAATTTCATTTCTAAGGTTTAAACAATCATCATTGTTAATAGAACATGATCAATGTCTTTTGGTGTTTGATTTATTAGTTTGGACTTGAGATGCTTTATGTCTTAAGTTAAATAGACCAAAGTTAACTATAAAAACATTAGTGATTTATTAGACCTGATGTTTATAAGCTTTGGGACTAAAGTTAACTTTAAAAGGGTAAGTAAACTTAAAATGTAATATGTTTTAATTATTCCCAAGTTTTAGATTTATGATAAGTATAACTAAGGTGTGTGATTATTCACTTTATATTTTAGTGAATGCTTATAAAGTTATTTTGAAAGTTGTGGTTTTTAAATCTTTATTTACAGTTTCAAAATATATTATAAAGTTAATAATTTACACTTAAGTTTTATTATAAACTTTAGTTCTGGTTTAGAACTTTAGTAATTTGATTTTTAGGGTATAAATATTTTTGAAGGAATATAATTATTTCTTACTTAAGAAATGTTCTTAACGAATTTTCAAAAAAAATAATGGATAAGGATTTATTATTTTAAAATATCAAAAACTTTTCTAATAATATATTTAATATTTTTCTAGTGTAATATATTTATTCAAGATCATAAAAATAATTTTTATTTGTTTTTAAGTATTATTTTTATGTTTATAAATTACATCAAGGATTAAATGTCTTTGAATTTTTACTTCATATTTGATTTATAAAGAATTAGGCTAGTATTTTTATAAAATAGTATATTTATTTTTATACACAAAAATGATTTTTTATTTATTTTTAGGATTTTTCCTTATTTTATGAAATTTCACTTAAGCTTTAGTGATTTTAATATTTATTTGCATTTTATTTAACTTGAATAAGTAAGATTTTATTTTTCTTAGGTGGATATTATTTTTGTGATGATTTTTATCTATCATATGTATTTTTATGATTTGATTTAACTTCATATGTATTGTAATTATTTTATAGAGTTTATTGAATGAGAAAATAATTTAATAGTGGCAAGTAGTTGGGTGATTGCCCAATTGGGTGTAAATAGATCTGGTCCAACGGACTGAGTTGGGCTTGGGCCAATAGGCCGGCCCAGTTTGGCTTGGGGTTAACACATCCCACCCCAGGGTCCTCTCTTCCTCCTAGTACCCGAGTACACCCCGCACGCCCACGACCTCCTGGGCTCCATCGTGCCATCGTTTGGCTTCGGCTGCTCCTGCCCTCTCCGACACTAGTAAGATGGGGCTTTGGTCCCCCGTGCCAATATCTACCTCCCCTTGTTCGATTTGTTCCTCCCTACCTCTCGTGCACACTCGGTTGAAAACCCTAGCTCTGCCCTGGCACTGCGGTGGTCGATTCTGGCGGTGTTGTTGTTGGGTCGTGATTTTCTCCGCGTGCCACTACCGCTGGTGAGATGGCTCGGTGCGGTGCAGGCGCTTCAGTGCCCACCGTGCCGTCGTGCCACTACCCTCGCCGCCGACCTCTCTGCTTCCTTGTCGACGAGCCTAGACTCGTCCCAGGTAGGTACCCCTCAACCTTTCAAACTCCTCTCTCTTTCTCTTGCTGTTCTACACAAGTTAAGTTCCCCTTCTTATTTTTGGTGATCAAGGATGCTTAGTGGTTTGCTCATGGATCTGTTTTGAGCATGTGAACTTTAGCTAAGTATAATGGTGGTGATGTCAGTGGTATATGAGCCTTAATCTTATTCAGTCTAATGAGCTCTTACTATATTTTGATGAATTGATGCTTGTATAATGAAGTACTGAATTTTTATAACTGTCAAACATGACAGTAAATGCTTTTATTCTTGTGTGATGTTGGTACTGTGAAATTATTTGCAAGTGTTTCCTAAATTTGTACCCCTGATGTTGGCCATGCCAAGTTAAATACCAGGCTATGTTATTTAAATAAGTGCTATGGTGGTATGTTAATTATTGGTACTGTTGTTTATCTAAATTCTTGGTTCAGTGCATTGTTGAGCTGAAGCTATGCTTCATGGTTTGCTGAAATAGATGATAGCATATGATCTCTGCTGGTGGTTTACTTAAGCATTCATATGCTTGAGCCTATGTTTATAAATAAAATTTATAATGAAATGATCCCATGATCATTAATTTGGGAAGAAGGATATAGTTAGAGTGACCCCTCCTAACCTCCTAGAATTTATTCTAGTGTCAAGTTAGTTGTGTTGGTTGCTTATGTTATTGAGATTGCTGGGGTTTTAGCTAGTAGCTTTGGTTGCCTTTGATATCCACCAAGGTGGAATCCTCCTGGATGTGTTCATTCCTCTATCCAGGATTGTTTGCTCCTGTTATCTGGTTGTGCTATGATTATATATGAGGTATAATTGGTGATCTGAATATATGGTTCAATGATGGCTTGAATTCTTTCCTAGAAACCCCTTCTATGATAATGATTTATTCTCTGTCAAATCTGACAGTGGGATAATATACAACTTTGATTCCTAAAGATTATACTAGGAAGATAGTAAGATTGTTTGGTTAGTAAGTGTAACTGAGTGGCCAATAGGAATACACTTCATATATGACAACAATCATTTTAAATGATTCCTAATTCTTTTTAGGAAAATGATTAGTGGATTGAAGAAATTGGACTTGAGTTTGTGTTCAGGACATTCTAGAGCTGCTAGGTATAGAGGTGCTCCCCTCTGGGAATGTGCCCTGTAGCCTAGCAGTTGTGGTATATGTTAGTCTAGTAAAAACTAGGTAACATGCTAATGATGTTGGTCTGAAGACAATTAACTCAGGGTTGATTAGTGTGGAGGATATTCTTGACCCGGCCAATGATGCAAAGGCTGAGGCACAAGATTTAAATAATAACAAATTTTTGTTCTTGATTTTTGGACTAGGCCTGTGATACAGATGCTGAGGATTTAATTTGGATCAACATAGACAAATACTACTGATTTCTAGAAGTTCTATGATGAGACAAGCATAGCATTTCTATGCCTATCTGAGAACAATTTCAATTCTCCCAAAATTCTTTTTTAATGGAACTGGTAAGAACAGATGCTACTGATGATATTAGTGTGGGGTGATAACCTGTTGTTGAGCTTGATGAGATTGTGGATAAGCTGTAGCTGCTCTTGATCTACTGATGTTGGATCTTGTGGTGGCAGCCTGTTGCTGTGTAAGAATTGTGATTTCTTGGGTGGATCTTGCTCCTCCTTGCTTGGCTTGTTGCTGATCTAGTTCAGTTCTTGATGACACCTCCTCCTCCTGGTAATATTAGTTGGTTCTAACTTAATCTGCTCTTATGGATGTCTGGTATAAGCAACCAGAGCAGATTATTTGTGTGGAAGGATCAGTAGTATTCAATGGTGTTCTTGGAGTGGTTCTGAAATGGTTTCTTGGTTATATGGAGAGAGTGTGTGTTTTGCCTAGCAGCTTAGCTGCTATGGTAGCACTCCCTCTTATCTAGCTCTGGTGAGTTGTTCTTATGCTGACAGCACAACGTATGCATGTTGGGTGTAAGCTGCTTGCAAGTGGGGCCCTTCCTTTGTGGATCAGTTCAACTGAGAAGATATTTTATGGCTGGTTATCACTGTCTTCCTTCTTACTTTTACTAGATTGGTGAAATTTGCCCCTTAGCCAATGAGGTTGTACTGAGGCACTAAATTGTAGATAAGAACAGATTTTTCAATGGCCCCTTTTAATTAATATTACTCAATGATGAGGCAAAGCAATGCATTACATTGCTAAAACCTGAGAGTACCATAACCCCCTGTGTTTTCTATTTCTTTTGCTTGTTGCTTTCTTGCAGGGATCAAGACTAAGGAGGATAAGAAGACATGAAGAAAACAGGATATAAAAGTAGATAGGAAAATAATTTAGGTTTTTCAGATTATGTACTATAATTATTTTTCTGTTTGAATAATGTACTGTTGCATTGTATTCAATAAAGCTTACTTGTTTTCTTTTCTTTTATAATTCCTTTGCAAAGACTATGTAATATTTATATCTGCTTATAATAAAGAATCCTTTTAGTCACTTCATTTATGTAATTCATTTCTATAATTATTTGTTTAACAGTAATTTACTTTTATTCTTTTATTGTAACAACAATAAAACATTGTATTCATAATAATGTGATCCATTATTCTTGGAACTAATTAAATATTTATTTCCTACTTATAAATAAGAATTCCATTCTTATTTATTATTATAATTCATTTCATTCAATTTTGTTTATTAATTGAGTTTTGTAATTGTTCTATCTTTTCATAAATAGGAGTTCACCTCTTATTTATTATTACAATTTAATTTCCAATTGTTATTCTATTTCAAATTCTTTGAATATTCAAATCTTTCAATTTAAAATTCAAATTTTGAATTATCTTCCCCTGAAACACAAAAGCACAATAGAGGTCATGTCGAAATCCATCGCACCTGTCCTGATGTTTCCATCAGCACAAGAGAGATCTCGATCCCTCTATAGCTTCTTTAGTTTTTGCGTGAAAATTCCCCGGATTTTCTTATGCATGAATGCAATGCACAAACATGTGTCCTTTCTATTTCGAGGTGCTAATCCTAGGATATTACAGTTGATACGTCCAAAACGTATCTAATTTCTCGAACTATTGTTTCTCCTCAAAACTTGTGTGATTTGGATCAACTAACACGGACTGACGCTGTTTTTAGCAGAATTACCTTGGTATCTTGTTTTTGTGCAGAAAATCAACTATCAGGAAAAATCCTGTAAAATATGCCAAAAATTATATTTCACCAGAAGACCCATGGAGCTAGAAGACGAGACGAAGAAGGGGCCTGGGGGGCCCACACCCCTGCCAGGCGCGGACCCCACCTCGCCAAAGCCGCCTTCGGCCTCCCTCTGCGCCTATAAGTTGCCTCTTGACCTAAAAACCGACGGAGGTTCGATAGTTTTCCAGAAAGAGTTCCGTTCCGCCGCCGCCACCAGAAACCAAGATTCGGATCCAGAAACTCCGTTCTGGCACCCTGCCAGGACGGGGAATTTGGAGAGGATCATCGCCATAATCATCACCAACGCATCTCCATCAACCACCGATGTTTCCCTCATCCATGAGTGAGTAATACCCGCTTTAGGCTTGGGGATGGTAGGGATTGGATGGGTTCTATCATGTAATCGAATAAGATATGTTAGGGCATAGTTCCTAGTATCTATATTAGTGCTATTTGACTTCGTTGCAACTTGTTGTGCTTAATGCTTGTCACTAGGGCCCGAGTGCCATGATCTCAGATCTGAACTTATTATTGAATCATTATGATAGTATTGTTTGTGATATTATCTGCAAGTTGTGTACACATATCATTGTCCAGATCCAAAGGCCCCGAAGTGACAATAATTAGGACAACCGGGGGGATGGCTATGGTGTGAGGATCACATGTGTTCACGGAGTGTTAATGCTTTGTTCCGGTGCTCTATTAAAAGGAGCACCTTAATTGCCAGTAGTTCCCTAGAGGCCCTGCTGCCACGGGCTGGCTGGGCAGAAGATGTTGTGCAAGTTCTCATTGCGAGCACGTATGACTATATTTGGAGCACATGCCTAGGATTGTTTAGTACTTGGATGCTTGTTCTTATTTATCTGGAATTCCCTAGATCTTGAAGTTACATGTCTAGACTCGTCCATGCAACGCCCGTCCATCCATCCTTATGCCTATCGCACTCGAATCCCATTGTTTACTATTACTGTTACTATTGTTGTTGTTTCACTGTTGTTGTTGTTGTTGCTTTGCTGTTGCTACTACAAACTGTTGCTACTGATAAACTTCTGTGAGCAAGAACTATTTCCAGGTGTGCAACTGAATTGACAACTCAGTTGTTAAGGATTGCAAGTATTCTTTGGCTCCCCTTGTGTCGAATCAATAAATTGGGTAATACTACCCACGAAGACTGTTACGATCCCCTAGACTTGTGGGTCATCACCAGGGCAGGGTGTGGGCCCCCTGGACGCCCTCCTGCCTCGCATCTTTGCCTATAAAAGCCCCTCGATTCCAAAACCCTAAGCACCCGATCATATCTCCACAAAACATTCTGTATCCGCCGCCACCATCGTCCCTAGATCGGGGGGATCTGAAGCTCTTCCCGGTACCCTGCCGGAGGGGAGAGATCATCACAGAGTCCTTCTTCATCACCATGCCAGCCTCCTGTATGATGCGTGAGTAGTTCACCCTTGGACTATCGATCCATACAGTATCTAGATGGTTGTTTCTCCTCCTTTGTGCTATCATGTTTAGATCTTGTTAGCTCCGTTCATGATCAAGATCATCTTTTTGCAATCATGCATGTTGTGTTTGCGGGGATACGATGGATATTGAGATACTATGTCAGATTGATTATTGATTCTATCATGTCATATTAATTATTGATTCTATCATGTCTGTGTTGTTTGAGATCTTGCATGCTCTCCGTTGCTACTGGCTATCTTGGCCAAGTAGATGCTTGTGACTCCAAGAGGGAGTATTTATGCTCGGTAGTGGGTTTATGCCTCTATTGAATCTGGGGAAGTGACAAAAATCTCTAAGGTTATAGATGTGATGTTGCCACTAGGGAGAAAACAACAATCTCTTGTTCATGGAACAATTGTATTGTTTACTTTACACACATTGCTTAATGCAATTATCCGTTGCTTGCAACTTAATACTGGAGGGGGTTCGGATGATAACCTGAAGGTGGATTATTAGTCATAGATGCAGTTGGATGGCGGTCTATGTATATTGTTGTAATGCCCAATCAAATCTCATAGGAATCATGAATGTCTAGTATTTGCATTGTTATGCCTTGCTCAGTTCCTGTTAATGGCCCCGCTATAATTTGTTCACCCAGCATGTTATGTATATTAAGGAGAACACCTATAGTGAATTGTGGACCCCGAACCAATATTTACCAATGTTACATCATCTACTGTTACCGTTTACTTTCTGCAAGCAACCATTACCTTCCATACTATACGTTTAATCCTTTGTTTTTAGCAAACCAGTGAGATTGACAACCTCACTGTAAGTTGGGGCAAAGTCTTGAGTTTGTGTTGTGCAGGATTCCAAGTTGTTAGCAACACCTTGGAGTTGTTTCCTTGCTCCTACTGGTTCGATAACCTTGGTTTCATAATTGAGGGAAGACCTGCTGCTGTGCTCATCACACCTTCCTCTTGGGGTCTCCCAACGAAGCTCTGCAATTGACTGAGCCATGTCAAGATTTTTTCTGGCGCTATTGCTGGGGAGTTAAGGACAACTTCACAAGGGGAGTCCTTCACAACCATTCTCTTTACTTTGTTTTTGTTTTGCTTAGTTTCTTTATCTTTGTTTTGCTTGCTTCTTTTTACCAAAAGTTACAAAAAAAATAGTTTCGTTTGGTTTGCTTTTTCTTATCAAAAACACACAAAAATAGTCCTGCTCTAGTTGCTACTGCTGTTGGCTTGCCCCACGTTTGCAAAAATGAACTCTGCTGAGAACACCAAGTTGTGTGACTTCACTAGCACAAACAACAATGATTTCCTGAGTACACCTATTGCTCCACCCGCTCCTGATGTTACCTTTTATGAAATTAAGCCTCCTTTGTTGAATCTTGTTATGAAAGAGCTATTTTCTGGTGCTAGTTCTGATGATGCTGTTGCCCACCTTAATAACTTTGTTGAACTTTGTGAGATGAAAAAAATATAAGGATGTAGATGGAGATATTATTAAGCTCAAATTGTTTCCTTTCTCTTTGAGAGGAAAAGCTAAATATTAGTTGCTATCCTTGCCTAGAAATAGTATTGATTCTTGGATTACATGCAAAGATGCTTTTATTGGAAAATACTATCCTCCTGCTAAGATTATATCTATGAAAGTGAAATAATGAAATTTAAAAAACTTGATAATTAAGATGTTACTCAAGCTTGGAAAAGAATGAAATCTTTGGTAAAGAATTGTCCCACTCATGGACTTACTGCTTGGATGATTATCCAAACTTTTTATGCAGGACTAAATTTCTATTCAAGAAATCTGTTGGATTCTGCTGCTGGAGGTACCTTTATGACCATTACTTTGGGAGCTGCAACAAAGCTTCTTGATAATATGATGGTTAATTATTCTGAATGCCACACTGAGAGCTCCACATGGTAAGAAGGTAAATTCTGTTGAACAAACCTCCTCCTTGAGTGATAAAATTGATATTATCATGTCTATGCTTGTTAATGTAAAATCTCCTATTGATCCAAATAATGTTCCTTTAGCCTCTTTGGTTGCTCAACAAGAGCAAGTTGATGTGAACTTCATTAGGAATAATAATTTTGGCAACAATGCTTATGGTAACAATAACTATAGGCCTTATCCTCCTAATAATAGCAATACTTATCATGGTAGATTTGGAATGCCTAGTGAAGATAGGATTCTAGAAGTTGAAAGATCCACTAAAAACATTATGCAAATGCAATATGAGCAGGATAAAGTATTCACTAAAACTATGTAAGAACAATCTGCTATTTTGAAAAATATTAGTCATCAACTTGAGAATTTGAATAGGGAAATTCCTAGTTTGCAGTCCAAAATTTTGAACGTTGAGAAAAATATTTCATCTTTGTCTGAAGCACAATCCTCCTTGATTAATAAAATGGCTGCTAAACCTGAAACTTTGGAAAGTACCTTTGCTTCTACCCATGCCATACAAGTTACTATTGATGAAAATGTTATACTGTTAGCTAAATTACATGCTAAGTGGGAAAAATAAGATGAAATTGCTAGAAAAAATAGTATTTTTACTATTACCACCACCAATTTTGATGCTAGTAAACCACAAGAAGTTCCCATTCCTCCTACAACAATGCCTAAACCCAATAAGAATACTGAAATTCTTCAAAAATTGGGAAATAATAAGTCTACTACCTGTGATGCTAAGTTTGATTTTGATCTTGATGGTTCAATATTTCTAAAGTGATTATATTCCTACAAAATCTTGCTAGAAGTACTAATGCTAGTGCTATGAATATGGCTTTCACAAAACACATTATAGATGCTCTCATTAAAATCAACAAAAAAGCTAAAACATAAAGCTTATATTCCTAGGAAAGTACAAGATAGTTGGGAACCCATCATTAATATGCAAGTGAATGACTTTGATCTCAAAGCTTCATGTGACCTTGGTTCTAGTGTCTCTATTATGCCTAGAAAGATTCATGAAATGCTTGATTTGTCACCTTTGGAAGATTTCTATTTAGATGTCCCACTTGATGATAATGCTAAGAAGAAACTCATGGGGAGTATTAATGATGTTATTATTATGGTTAACAATGCTTATGCCCCTATTGATTTCTATGTTTTGGATGTTGAATGCAATGCTTCTTGTCCTATTACTTTGGGAAGACCTTTTCTTAGAATTGTTGGTGCCATCATTGATATGAAAGAAGGCACCATTAAATATCAATTCCCATTCAAGAAAGGTATAGAATACTTCCCTATGAGGAGATAGAAGTTACCTTTTGCTCCTCCTTTTAAAGCAAAATTTGATGTTAATGCTTCTTCATTTGAAAATACTTGATTCCTACTTCTTGTGCCTAACTTAAAGGCATTAAAGAAAAGTACTTCTTGGGAGATAACCCAATAGTTTTATCGAGTCTTGGAAGTTATTACTACTGTAATAACCTCTCCTTATCCTTTTTGTTTGACTTTTGTGCCAAGAATAACTTGTAATGAGAGAGAAGTAAGATTTGGGGAGGTTGCTGTCCCGAAACAGATTTCTGTGCTTCACTCTAAAAATTCGTGAAAAATCTATATATGTCGGATTGAGCTGTAATTCTCTAAGTAAATGACCCAGATTGTTATCTAACTTTAGTTAGTTCAACACTTTTCGATTTGATCAACAGAAGGTCTTCGAAAAAATCAGTTTTTACATGTTGGTCTGTTTTGACAGATTTCTGCCATTATTTGCATTTGCCTCTTTATCGGTTTCTTTTTGAGTTATTCTTGATCACTTGAGCTTTTTAAAGGAATTTATATAGTAGCTTGTGTTTTTAATGAAAGTTTTTCTGTGTTGAAACTAAACCCAAAGGTTTATTCTATTGAATGCACTAATGTTGCTAATGAAGATTGTGTGAAGTTTCGTATGAAGGAAATTTTCAAGTATAAGGGAAGAATGATATGATGAGATGAAGAATGGACAAAAGCTCAAGCTTGGGGATGCCACCCCGTGTCACCCCAAGAAATATTCAAGAGGTACAAGCGTCAAATCTTGGGGATGCCTGTAACACCCCGTCCACTGGGCCCGGGGGGTGTCACTCCTGGTAGCTTAATAGGATATCTAGACTGGCCCCATAGACCAACACTAGTCTTTTCTGTGCACTTTGTCCTCACTCATGCGCACTCGGTACCCACTTTCGGGTCGGTCACCCATCCTAGAATTGCTCTAGGCCAAGCACGCTTAACCTTAGAGTTCTTTTTGAATGAGCTTTCGAAAAAGAAGTTGCAACTTGTTGGTATGAGTATCCTATCAATCCTATTAAGCCATGTGCTGAATCTCACATACACCCACCCTTTAGAAGATCTATGCCCTCATCGATCAAGCACACCCCAGGAATGTTCCCTCTTGGCACACGTCTATGCGTCCAGTGTCGTCACATGTGTCATGCCGTGTCCACTCCGGGCCACATGCGCCATGCTCCACATGTCCCGCACACACCCGACATGCGCATGTGCATCCAGTGCTAGCACATGTGCCATGTCGTGTCCACTCCGGGCCACACGCGTCATGCTCCACATGTCCCGCCACTGACCAACACACACCCGTTTAACCGCGAGGATCGGCTCTAATACCACTTATAACACCCCGTCCACTAGACCAGGGGGTGTCACTCCTGGTAGCTTAATAGGATATCTAGACTGGCCCCATAGACCAACACTAGTCTTTTCTGCGCACTTTGTCCTCACTCGTGCGCACCCGGTACCCACTTCCCGGTCGGTCACCCATCCTAGAATTGCTCTAGGCCAAGCACGCTTAACCTTAGAGTTCTTTTCGAATGAGCTTCAGAAAAATAAGTTGCAACTTGTTGGTATGAGTATCCTATCAATCCTATTAAGCCATGTGCTGGATCTCACAATGCCCAAGGCATCCCCTTCTTCATCAATAAAAATCTCAGGTCTCTTTCTAGACACTTCGTTTTTATTATTTTATGCACTGTTGTGTTGTTATTGGAGCGTCTTAGTTTTCATTTTTGGTTTTTGTTTGTTTTGTTTGCTTGAATAAAGTAGTTGGACCCCTGGTTTCGCTGTGTTGTTTCAAATAAATTGATTGGTGTTAGAGAAGAGTAGAAAGTTTCATGCTTATAGTGGTATAAAGGGAGCTTGTTTTGACCGTGGCTTAGACTTTATCATGTCATGCTAAATGTTGTTTTGACCTTATGCTTAGTGATTATTGTTGTAGCATGACTTGTTCCAAACAATTAAGATTGCTTAGTGTGCTTTGAAGGAATCATGCGTTGTTTTATCATACAAAAGCATAATATTGTGGTATTCTCCTTTGATGCTTTGTTTGGGTTGACTTGGCACATGCTCACACCATGTTATGACTATGAACCAGTCACCTTAGCCTCTATGATCATTTAGTTTTTGACTTGCGGTACCACTTTATGCTTTGATTGATAATGTTTTATCGCTCTGCATGATTATGGCCATTATTGTTCTCTTAGTTGGTCGCTCCCAGTCTTTTGCTACCCTCCACTTGTATTGAGTAATATCTACTCATGCATCCAACTCTCAAGAAACCAAGTTTTTCCAAAGAGTCCACTATAAATTCCTTTGCATGGTATGTTACACCATTCCAAGTATATTCTTCTTTTATCTATCTTCCAAATTAACTTGTTATGTGAAAATTAGTGATTAAAGCTCTCACAAACTTGATGGCACACTTTATTTTTCTTGCACCTAATAAACTTGAACCATTGTGTCATCTATGTTGTATATGCTTCCACTTATAAGTTGGAAATTAGCAGAACCGTGCTGTCACGGGGAATGCTTTCAACACCTGTAAATATCTACCTGGTTGATATCATGCTCTTTTGTTTATGGATGTCGGTTATATGAAATAAAAGGGGAGCTTGTAAGTTCATGGAGTTATGTATGTGTGTTAGAAAAACGCCTGGTCCGCTAGCCTAAGCCATGCCTAATAATGGTGGAAACTTGCAGCGTAACCATAGTGAGCAATCCATGAAGCATCCTCAGAAAAAAAATATAAAAAGAGAGAAAAAATATGCACCATGCTCATGGTAAATAAAAGATTGCTGAGATGCTTACTGTCGGTTGCCTTGTCATTTTGATTTGGGATAGCTCCTGTGTCATGGGGCAAGGGGTACCCCGTTGGCAGTTCTCTATGATACACATATACTTACAATGACAAGAACTTACCGGTAACTAAAGTTGAGTAGCATGAGGAACGACCCTCGTACTCAAGGGACATGAGATTGCCAACTTATGATTTGTCAAGCATATACTCCATACTTTGTTCATTTTAACCTTAATCACTTCAAGATGCTTATGATAGGGGCAATAAGAACTGAAAGCTAACAAGTACCATAATTTTTGGAAGCTCTTTATGAAACTTGAAATCCCCGCTTCCCTTTATGAAGGGCCTTTCTTCCCACTTTTATATTGAGTCTCCACCTTCTATCTTTATGCACCAACTAGGAGAGCATAGTTTTCATTCTTAGTTCTATGTGCACTGTCCCAAAACTTATTGATTGATCCATAATGTTCATATTGCTTGTTCTTGAACTATTTGTATCTAGTCACCCTTATAAACTTTGAAGGTGTACTATGCATTTATGTTTTGCTACTCCATGAGAGACAATCAGAATACCACTGTGCTATGTTTTGTATATGTGAAACAAACAAACGTCTTTTAATGCATTGTTATTCATGATCTTTGTTTGTATCCTTTCATGTTGCAACATGGTTGCTATGTCCTATTGTTTGAACTTCATCTTTCATGCTCATGTTTAGAGTACTTTGATCCCAGCTTTCAATGATTTGCAAATGGTTTGATCAAGATTGTGATGGTGCATGTCACCTGAAAAATTGTTCTTTTTATCACTTACCTACTCGAGGACGAGCAGGAGTTAAGCTTGGGGATGCTTGATACGTCATAAACGTATCTATAATTTTTGATGTTCCATGCTTGTTTAGTATCTACTTTGCTATGCTTTGTATACATTTTGAGGTATTTTTATACATTTTCTGGGACTAACCTATTAACAAGATGTTGCAGTGCTAGTTGCCTGTTTTCTGCTGCTATTGGTTTCAGAAAAGCTAGTAAGGAAATATTCTCGGAATTGGACAAGACAAAAGCCAAAGTCAATATTTTACCGAGCTGAACACAAAGACCAAAGGGCGACCGGAGGGGCGCCAGGGTGTGCACCCCTGTGCACTGCCCACGCTATGTCGCACTGAGGCAGGTGTGGGCCCCGCCGCCTCTGCCTCTTCGCCTATAAAAGCCCCCCGATGCCAAAACCCCAAGCACCTGATCAGATCTCCACGAAATAGTCCGTAGTTGCCGCCACCATCGTTCCTAGATCGGGGAGATCTAAAACTCTTCCCGACATCCTGCCTGAGGGGAGAGATCATACCGGAGGCCTTCTTCATCACCATGCCAGCCTCCGGTATGATGCGTGAGTAGTTCACCCTTGGACTATGGGTCCCTACAGTAGCTAGATTGTTGTTTCTCCTTATTTGTGCTATCATGTTTAGATCTTGTTAGCTCCGTTCATGATCAAGATCATCTATTTGTAATCATGCATGTTGTGTTTGCGGGAATCCGATGGATATTGAGATACTATGTCAGATTGATTATTGATTCTATCTTGTCATATTGATTATTGATTTATCATGTTTGTGTTGTTTGAGATCTTGCATGCTCTCCGTTGCTAGTAGCTATCTTGGCCAAGTAGATGCTAGTGACTCCAAAAGGAAGTATTTATGCTCGATAGTGGGTTCATACCTCTATTAAATCTAGGGAAGTGATAGAAATCTCTAAGGTTATAAATGTGTTGTTCCTACTAGGAAGAAAACAACAATCTCTTGTTCATGGAATAATTTTATTGTTTACTTTACACACATTGCTTAAGGCAATTATCCGTTGCTTGCAACTTAATATTGGAGGGGGTTCGGATGATAACCTGAAGGTGGATTATTAGTCATAGATGCAGTTGGATGGCGATCTATGTATATTGTTGTAATGCCCAATCAAATCTCATAGGAATCATGAATGTCTAGTATTTGCATTGTTATGCCTTGCTCAGTCCTGTCAATTGCCTCGCTGTAATTTGTTCACCCAGTATGTTATGTATCTTAAGGAGAACACCTCTAGTGAACTATGGACCCCGGTCCAATATTTACCATTGTTACATCATCTACTGTTACTGTTTACTTTCTGCAAGAAACCATTACCTTCCACACTATACGTTTAATCCTTTGTTTCCAGCAAACCAGTGAGATTGACAACCTCACTATAAGTTAGGGCAAAATCTTGAGTTTGTGTTGTCCAGGATTCCAAGTTGTTAGCAACACCTTGGAGTTGTTTCCTTGCTCCTACTGGTTCGACAACCTTGGTTTCATAATTGAGGGAAGAATTGCTGTTGTGCTCATCATACCTTCCTCTTGGGGTCTCCCAACAAAGCTCTGCAATTGACCGAGCCACGTCATGGGGTCCATTTCTTTAGATTCATACAGAGGATTGGTTCCTATCGTTGCGAGTGTGTTGTGCGCATGTCATTGGTGGTTCAACGAGTGTGACATGTCGATGTCGGCGTTCTCTGAATTTTGACATTGTTCCTTGTGCGATAGGATTATGGCTACTGTGCCTAGGGTCGTGTGTTTGTTGCTTTGTTGAATGGACCGCCAGAGCCCATCTTGTGTGACCTGCATCTTGATCTTCTTCTTCTTCTCCCTGTCGAGGTCCCGAAACTGGAGCGACTGCTTGTAGTCACTAGCAGTGGTGATGGCCACGACGAGGAAGATGGTGAGCATGATGCCGACGCCATCGTACATGCTGCCTAGAAACCCCTTGGTGGCGACACCAATGACGGCGCAGAAAGCCATCAACATGAGCGTCATGTACCGGCAGGCATCCCACAGGAACATCCAATTAGTCTAATTAGACTCGGTTTTTGGAACGATATCGTCTGACTTAGAAGGAAAACTGTAGAGGGACGTTGATGACTATCGTCTGCTCGTTGCGCATCTGATGGGTAGGAGCTCAGACCGCTGAAAACATTGCCCCACCCCCGCTGTGGTCTCCATCGTTGTTGCCGCGGAAGATTGCGCGCCTCCATGGAGAGCAGCACCAGAACCAAGCACGCCGATCAGCCTCACCTTTCACAAAGTTCAATTCAGAACCGATTTCAAGTTCATTTGTTGTTCTATTCGGTTCATCAAAAATTCGTATTCTGTTCAATTCAGTTTAGAACCGATTTCTGTGTATGCGCTTCTGTTCAATTTGCAATTGCACAAAGTTTATTGGAACAATCCTTGAACTCTAATGTAGTCATGCATTCGAGCAAACACATGACATTTTTTCTTTTACAATCTGTTCACTTTCTTAATCAGACAAAACAATAACAGCAACAACCAACATGAGGACGTGGCTATCATGTGCAACGGCAGAGGTAACTCCTCCTCCTATTTGATGACGCGGCTGGCGTGCCGCGTGTGCTAGGGAAGAGGCATCGCATAGGTCGAGCGCTGCTATCAGGACGACACATGCGCTCGTTGAGGGTGCGGCTACGAGTGGTGAGGTGAGGTTGCTCGGCGCGCCGGGTCTGTTTCTGCTCTTTCTGGCGGCGAACTTACAAGGCGCGGCAGACCATGTCGGCGATGGCGAAGGCCACGACTGCAACGGAGGCGACGAAGGCGAGACTATTCTGCTCTGTTTCTAACAGTTCGAGTTCCTCCCGTCGGCTGCACAACGAGCGGACCATGATCACCAACGTCCCTCTGTAGTTTTTTCTTCTAGGTCAGATGATCTCGTTCCCGGTTTTTATAGTACCGGTCCCACCTTTTAGGATGTTCACTCAAACGATCAACCTGTAATTAGCCTAATTAATATCGGTTTTACAGTACTGATTCCATCTTTTTTTTGTCGGCCCCATACTATTTGCACTGTCTGATGCCGCCAGGTTTGTGCCGCCATTTTTTTCACCGTTAGATCGAGGTGCATATATGGTTATTAAAAATGCCAACCATCCTAAACTTGTAATGAATAAATACTAAGGGCTTGTTTGATTCATAGGATAGGAAAAGTATAGGAATAGAAAAAACATAGGATTGAGATGTCATGCCAACTTGAATCCTATGTGAATAGGAATTTTGTTTGATGTAGCAAAGGAATTTTTCCATGAGGTATGATCTAATGTTTCTTTCCTATAGGAATTGCACTACAAGATTCCTATAGGATTAATTCCTATAGGATGTGTTCCTATGAATCAAACAATAACATAGGAAAAAATTCCATAGGATTCAAATCCTACACAATTCCTATGCAATTCCTATGAATCAAACAAGCCCGAAAAGTCAAACTGATATGGGTAAACAACTAATCTCGAAATAGGCTTTCGCCCCGCTATATTAATATAGCAAACCACCGATACAAGAAGGATACCACCGCTGGGGCAAAACAGCACAATCCGAGCCCAAAAGAAACAAAAAGAAAAGAAAGAGAAAACAATGCCTAAAACGGTGGATCGACGAAAACGAAGATAACCCTCCACCGCTGCGCCCTCCGACAAGTTTCCACCACACTGCTATCGCTCTGAAGCACCGTGCACCAAGCAACACCTCCAAGAAGGGAAGCGACGATGACGACGCTGCTGCTCGGATCGTTTCGAGGTTAAACCCCAAAACACATCCTAGGGTTTCCCCGGGTCCACAACGGAGGGAGGGGAAGAGGTCCCCCGACGCCCTTCAGGAAGGAAGGTGACACCGTGGCGCCACCGCCCGATCGAGATGGCAGGGATTTCTCCCGACCTCCAAAAAACCACGCCTCCGGGCACTCCGGATCGCTCCACCCAACATCCCACCCACCAGCGCACGCCACCACGGTTTTGCAATCACCTCCGCCATCTCCCCTTGGTCCACGTCACGAGACCGGTAAATCGGAGAAGCAAGGGACCTTGGTGAGGGTTAGTGGTATAGCGGCACTCGGGAGGGAACGATCTCCACCGCCGGGAGGCGGTAGCCGACCGGGTGTAGCAGCAGGACAAACCAGGCCCGCCGGCCCAGCCGAGCCCGAGGGGGCTCGTAAAGTCCCGCCGCCACACTGCAGCAGGAGCACCGCCATAGCCTCCAACACCCAACCAGTCCCTGCAGACTCGTCCACCGGAAGGACCCGTCCAGTGCCGTACGCGGCCCGCCCATGCCCAGATGGGGCCCCTTTGGGCCCAGATCCGGACGGGAAGGGCGCCGCCGGCCACCCTCCGGCGACCAGCCAGCCGCGCAGGCGCCAGTAGGTCCCCAGCAGCCAACGGCCGCCCCGTCGCGCCGCCCACCACCCGGTCACAGAAGCCACGCCGCCGAGCCAGGCCGCCATCAGCCGAATCGCTCCGCTGCCCATTTATGGCGAAGAAGCCATGGATGAAGAGTATCTTACCATGGCCTAGTAGAAGATACAAAGGCGGAGGATGCTGTCATGCCGGCAGCCGACACTTGGCCTTGCTTCAGAATAGAAACCAAACAACTTGCGATCGAGGATTGATCCTACATGCTCCGCTTTTCATTGACTGGATCTGTGAGAGATGACGATGAAGGATTTCATGGAGGCGATGGCCTAATCAATTAGCCTTCGTTCCCAGATCCCTGATCTGCCTGTCACGCCCCTCTTCGTCGCTTGCCGGATCGATTTTAATGAAACGCCCAGGTCGTCACCCCATGATTCGGCAGTGGCCGGGGTACAGCGGGATTTGGTACAGTGGGATGAGAAAGTTCGGCGGCGGTGACAGGACAAAATGTTGATAGTGGGGAAGGAGGAGCCACGGGATCTGTGCTGTGTGCTGCCAGGATCAAATTTTGACAGAGATGCTTCAAGGGATTAAATGCTACACAATTGACCCAGCCATTAGGAGCTGAACCATCCAAGGAGTTACTACTAGCTAGTACTGTACTACACTAAAGAGGAGTTGATTGGATACCCAACAACACGGAGAGATTAATGTGGAAGGAGCATGGTGGATCAAGAAGCAGAAGTGAAAAGACGAAGAGAATATTGAGGTGGAGCACTAAGAAGAGAATATTGAGGCGGAAGTGAAAAGACGAAGAGTATATCGGTTAAAAGTAACGGCTGCACGTATTTTTCTTCTTCTTATCATTATCAATCAAACTAAGGCTGCGCGGGACAGCTTAACAAAACTTGGCCTAGACTGTCAAGCGTGATCCTTATAATATCTAGGGCGTCGAAATTTGATCGGAAGACTGTGATATTTCAGGCGACGTGGCTCATTGTGAGAGCAGCTTGCAAACATTTAATACAGTTAGTTGAGATAAATTTTATAGATATTATAGATTACAAAATAGACTCTTGGACCATCTAGCCATAACTACATACACTAGTGCGAGCCGAATGCATGTCGTCGTCCTCGACTCTCGATCACCGAAACCAAGTAAAACTTAATAGAGCTTATTATAGTAGAACCCGGAAGGACCAACACACCATAGCAACAACTATCACTAAAGATGACAAACATTGATTAAAAGAGACTGATTTCAAACCACAACAACAAACACAAAAAAACAAGATGATCCCATGACACTCGTCAGACACATGACTCCATACATCCTCCTTGGTATTAGACGCAGCATCAAAACGATGATCGAACAAGTAGAACCTTATTATGGCTTTAGGACATAATCGCCACACCATCATGAAGAAGAGTGTCCGCCACTTTTATATTATTGGGAATATGAGAATTAGAGCATCTCCACTCATATTTAGGGAGGGCCTCCTAGGCCGATTTTTTTATTCGAACAGCGAAAATTCGCACAGTCGCATTCTCAGACGCTCACTTTTCACCGGATTCGTCCCAGATTAACATCCGGGATTCCTAGGCCGAATCTGGGGCACCAGGTGTGCCCTAGGAACACCCGACAAAACTGAATCGACGGGAAAGAAAAAATCACATTGGCGGTCCCGTCCTGTCAGCGTATGAACCGATTCGTTCCTATCCGGTCGACTCGACTCCCGCGACGGACCACCGGGTAAATGACCACCTCACCACTCGCCCACACTTCACCGTAATGGCGTGCCACCACTTGCCCACGTTCCCGCCGCTTTCCCATTTCCCAGTCTCGCCGCTACACCCCTCCCGCCCTCGCCGCCCTTTCTTCTTTCGACTATAAATGTTGGCCGCTCTCGCCGTCTCCAGAGCACACACTCTCACCCCATTCCCCAACCCACAAGCTTCAGTTTCGACGACAAGACGAAAAGCTTGATGCCAACAATGGCGGAGCTCTATCCTGACGATCTAGTGGCGGCGAACGGTTTCGGCCGCTTCTCTCTGTCGGCCTAGGAGACCCGCCTCCTCCATGACACTGGCTACCCAAAACCGCCAGACTTCCGCTACCCGCCAACCTGGAAACTCGGCGCGGGCGGCGTGCCCGTGCCTCTGGTGCCGGAAGGGGACGAGAGGATGGGGGATATCTAGGATGTCATCATCAACATGGATCCCGAAGAGGCCGAAGACCCCGGGAACGATGTGCACTGGGATGCATTCTTCACGGAGCGCGGGACGAGGCAGTTGGCCCACGACAAGGGCGGAGGGCCACCGCTGGCGTGCAACAACTCCGGAGGACATCACTGGTGGTGGAGCATGCCAGGACGGACTCACAACGCCGTCCTCGACTACATCGTCGACGGTAACAACCTGCGCCTGGGCTACCCGCCTCGTTCGCCGCCGGCCTTCTCTCGGCGACGTGACGTTGATTCCTGGATGCTCACATGGATGGCCGACGCCTCCTCGTCTTCCTTGGTGTCGGCGTCACGCTCTTCTGGTTCAATGCCAACGAGCTCACGTCACTTCAGGCGCCGCTCCGGCCGGTGAAGCGGGAGACGGAGTCGTCGGTGCGCTCGCCGCCATGGACGTGTTCACGCAACATCGTCATCAAGGAGCCCCACACGCCATCACCTCTGCGTGGCAACCTTCGGCTGGCGAGGCCAAAGCTACGTAAGCCAAAGACGGAGCCGACAAACTGAGCGGTTCCGGTCAATGAGGACGAGTTCCTCCTGAAGATGGAGCTGGAGGCGTCCCTGAACGACGTGTCGCCGATGCCGGGCACCGATGCGTGCGCTTGGTCTAGGACCGATCGGCAGCGGGAGGACGCCGAGCATGTCTGACGTCTGCATGATGGGCCGAGCGACATTGCCGCGTGTAGGGATCACCGAGAGAACGCCTACCCAGGACACGCCGCTCATCCACCTCAACGACAACGAGGAGGACGAGAAGGGACCGGGGCCTTCGTCGCTGCATTGGCGCTTGACGCCGCGCCAAGCGATTCCGCCAACCGCAGCCGAAGCGACGACACTCTGGCGACTACCGTTTTCTACCGCAACTTTGGCATGTCATCGGCGCGTCGTCGACATCGGCTTCGTTTTTACCGTTTTCAATGTTTTTTTAAGTTTTTCTTATCCTATTGTAGTCAAAATTTGGGCATATGTCTGAATTTGACATAATCTGTACGAACTCGTCTATATTTTAAATCAATCTCCCGAATTAGTCTAAATTTTGCATAAACAAGGCTAAATTTTGCAGTATTTTGCCAAATTTTGGTCGTGCTTTCAAATTTTCACGAACAAATCTTAAATACATGAGTGAAAATTCAACTATTTTTAGGCTAAAAGATACATCCATCCTAAATATTTAGCGTCGGATTTCGTTTCCCAGAACGCCAAACGAGTGAGATGCTGTTAGAGGCATGTAGCCAGATTACCGTTCAACTTATGGACATGCTGAAATTCCATTCCTGCTAATCGCCGGGCCGATCTATTCTGCATCATCCGGGGATAAAATAATAAGAAAGTCTTTTGCACGACAACAATGCTTTGTCCTTTGTCCTCATCATCCACAAAAGAAACAATTAAATACCGCTCGTCCCAGGCGGCGCAGTACCACGTCCCACCGAACAAACACCGGTAGACCGAGTCCGCACCTACCCCCCGTTTCATCACGCCTCGCCGCCCATCCAGAGCACGCACACGCCTCCTTTGCCGGCACGGTGGTCCATGCACTATGTCCACTCCACGTGCTACGGGCCTACCCGACCGGAGTCCAGCTCGGTCACCTTCCCCGCACGATGGGCCTCGGTCGGTCGCTTGCCCGCACGCAGATCGAGAAAAGGCCGAGGCATAAAAGGGTAAAGAGAGACCCGCACGCCAATCACTCTATACCCACTATAGATGAATAGGCAAAGGGCTCCCCGGGCCCACGCTGTCTGTGAGCGGTGGGACAGCGTGTCAAAGTGCTTGTTGTCGCTGGAAGAAAAGTGGAGAAAAAAAAAGGTGCGGCATTTTACGGGTCACCCCCTAAAATTCGTGATATTTGTTCTCTCAAAATGCTTTGTTGTTGTCGCGCTGGTTTGGTGGCCTGGTCCGCCGCCTAATAGCTTCTTAGTTCACGGGGCGAAATATGTCGCTATTTAGTGCTGAATGGATGTAACTTTTAGTCAAAAAATGATCGTGTTTTGTGCGTGGTTCTCATGCTAGGTAAAATCTGTAAGTTTTTATTCAAAGTTTGCTTAAATTCAGACAGTTCGGCATAAATATAAATATAGAGCAATGCTTGTCATCGTTCGGCATAAAATTAAACATAGTCCGGCATGAAATTAAAAATAGTTGGGCATAGTTCGCCATAGACCGTTTTCCTACACCTCGGCGATGCAGTCTGCATACAGCCGGGCCAGAGAGCCGAGGATCCGAGGATCTGCATGTGCTTTACATCTTCGACTGCTGTAGTGGTCTCTTTCTCCAGCAACATGGCGAACATCTCCTCGTCGTCGGAGTACATGGCTGAATGGGCAAAACGCCGAACACTTCATGGATGAGGTGGCGGGAGCTCGGAACAAAGACGAGCTGGGGCAAAGGCAGGACAACGAAGAGATGCCTAGGTAGAGGGGAAAGGATGCGTCGACGACGGCAGACCTATCTACAAGCGTGGATTCGTCTTAGCAGGGTTGTGCTTCGTCGGCGAAAACATGGCGGTGGGGCATCTGGGAAAAAGCTCTTTGCCGCGGGAGAGCCGAGCGGCGGTTAGGAATGGGTTATCTCGCCGACAGGGTTGGCCCACCCGTTTTTTGCAGCGTCCGGTGTTCCTAGGCGGTTTCCAGCGCCCGGAGTTCGGGCTAGAAACGCAAGATGAAAGTTGGGCTAAATCCAACGTAATTCGGTGTCCTAGAAACACGACTAGACGAATTTTCACCGATTAGATGTAAAATTGCCGTGTAAACACTAGTGGAGATGCTCTCACTCGTCGTCATGTTTCTCTTTTCTCGAAAACTCTCCAATTGCTTCTAGCCTTAATATTTTGTTTCTCTCTGCCAGCGCTCGGCGTATCTGCGCTTTGACTGCTTGTAGGTTTTAGCTGTGGTATCGGTGCATGTAACACTCCATCTACAGTTATTACTTCATTCATTTCAAAATATAAGATGTTTTAGTTTTTTAACACATTTATCTAAAGTGTAGGTTCACTCAATTTGTTTTAAATAAACACACTAAAGGACGTCTAACATGCACTTTAGAAAAAAAAACTAAAATATCTTATATTTTATTTTTTAAAATGGAGAGAGTATGTGTTCTAATAATGGATTCAAAATGCGCGGGTTTCATAGTACATTATTTTTTGTCAAGATTTTAATCAATATTAAAACTTAGTTTGAGTTCAATATGAATCTAAATATATAGGACACACCAAATTTTTTATCAAAAACTTTGAACCAAGTTTTCCTCCTTGAAAATAACTTTGTTGTTTCTCCATCCAGTCGAATGATAGAAGCCCTATCAACACTCATGCAAAGCCCTATTAAAAACATAAACAAGGAGTCTAAAGCTGGACACAGTTTTGTGTGTGTTTTTTGTCGACGAATACATCATCTTATTTTAAATCGACAATTATGAAATAAAAAAGTTTTGCTAAAAGGATGAACAATACTAGTAGTACATTAAAAATAATAACCATAACTCACCGAGCCTCAGAAGAAGACAATGTAGATAGAGATGGCACGACACGCAACAGCAGCCCCATATTTTCATATTGCAAAAAGACCGAGGTTCCCATTGCAACATCAGCAGGCGGAGCGAGGCTTTTGCGCTCGGCCGCGCCGCCCCCGCTCCTCTGCGTTTCTCTCCACTCCACTCCACACTCTCTCTGACCTCTGTCTCTCTCCTCGGCTCCTCCTTTGTTTTTGCTCGCAAGAAAAACCTTGCTCCAGAAATTTGCTGTCCTCCACCACCACCACCGCCGAAACCTCCAGGCCCTCCCCCACGGAGTGGTGAAATTATTAGTAGTTCCCTTTTCGCATTGCTCGGAAAGAACGGTGGAGTTCTGCTTTTGTGGGTTCTAGTTTGATCTGCTCTCTCTTGCTCCGCGTGCCCTGCATCTGCCGCCGCCGCGCTGTACATTGCCATCGCCGCCGGCGCCTCGACCCCATCGCCTCCCACGCGTCGACGCCATCGCCGTTCTTCCTCCCCGGCCGCGGTCTTTGGGCATTCGCTTTCAGGTACGAGGTTGTTTTCATCCAGATTCTTGGCGTGCCGATGCACAACCGGCGCACCATTTAGATCCGCCCCTGCGTGATACTATTTTCCTTTTTTCTTCTTCTTTTGATTCCTCTTTGTTGCTATGGTGCAGATCTATTTTCCTCTAGAGCTTTTCTAGTTTAAATGCACCGTTTCAGTTCTTTATTATGCACTGAGTAGGTAGAACCTGAAGTTCTGTTCAGTGTTCAAAATTTCACAGTAGCTTATAGCTGTTTTTCATGTTCCACGAACTGAGATGCAGTTGGGAGTGTTTTCTGAAGTGGAGTTACTGCAGTGTGTAGGATAGGGCTAGCTTAACTCTACTGTTCTACTATGGTATGTTTTATGGTTTTGTGGTTGTGTCCTCAGTTCAGTTGCTATACTTGTTGCAGGTGTTTTTGCAAGGTTGGTGATGTAGATGTTTTTCTCCGCCGGGCAAGATGAAGAATTTTTCAGCAAAATGTTCTGTCGAAAGCAATCTTACCTGAATTGTTGATTGCAAAGGTACCAACCTACTCTTCATTTTTACACCATTCACTGATTTTGTTCCTTGCAACAACTATATTTAAAGCATGTGTTTATTTTTTTTCTTCTGCAGCTATTCTGGTGTATCAGTTGCTGTTGGCTGTCCTTTTCCTTCTCCAATCCCGAGTAGAAATTGTTTGGTTGAAGACTGTCATTCAAGATGATGCAGAGGCAGTTCCGTCCGGAGGTGGAGTACTCCTTGAAGGCGACTTCTCCTCACCTTGGTGGAGCAGCTGCAGGTGACAAGCTCACCACCACCTATGACCTGGTTGAGCAGATGCAGTACCTCTACGTTCGAGTGGTGAAAGCGAAAGAACTTCCGAGTAAGGACATCACTGGAAGCTGCGACCCATATGTTGAGGTGAAGCTTGGGAATTACAAGGGCACAACTCGGCATTTCGAGAAGAAGACTAATCCTGAGTGGAACCAGGTGTTTGCCTTTTCAAAGGAGCGCCTTCAGGCATCCATAGTGGAGATCATCGTCAAAGATAAAGACTTCGTTAAGGATGACTACATTGGACGAGTTCTGTTTGACCTGAATGAGGTTCCAAAGCGAGTGCCACCTGACAGCCCGCTGGCTCCACAGTGGTATCGTTTGGAAGAACGGAATGGGCACAAGGTGAAGGGAGAGTTGATGTTAGCTGTTTGGATGGGTACTCAAGCAGATGAAGCATTTCCCGAAGCATGGCACTCTGATGCAGCGTCAATCCCTGGTGATGGCCTGGCAAGCATTAGATCAAAAGTTTATCTTACTCCAAAGCTTTGGTACCTGCGTGTCAATGTGATTGAAGCACAAGATCTTATACCAAATGATAAGACCAGGTTCCCTGAGGTTTACGTCAAAGCAATGCTAGGAAGCCAAGCTATTAGAACCCGTGTATCACAAAGCAGGACTCCGAATCCAATGTGGAATGAGGATTTGATGTTTGTCGCAGCCGAGCCATTCGAGGAGCACCTGATTTTGAGTGTAGAAGACAGGATTGCCCCAGGAAAGGATGATGTAATTGGGAGAACTGTCATTTCACTGCAGCATGTAGCTCGTAGGATGGACTACAGGTTGCTGAACAGCCAATGGTATAATCTTGAGAAACATGTGATTATTGACGGTGAGCAGAAGAAGGAGACCAAGTTCTCAAGCAGGATACACTTAAGAGTTTGTCTCGAAGGTGGATACCATGTATTGGATGAATCGACACATTACAGTAGCGATCTAAGGCCAACTGCGAAACAGCTGTGGAAGCAGAACATCGGGGTCCTTGAGCTGGGTATCTTGACAGCGCAGGGCCTGTTACCTATGAAGACAAAGGATGGGCGCGGCACGACTGACCCTTACTGTGTTGCTAAGTATGGGCAGAAATGGGTACGCACAAGGACCATCATTGATAGTTTCACTCCCAAGTGGAATGAACAGTACACTTGGGAGGTGCATGATCCATGTACCGTGATCACTATTGGTGTATTTGACAATTGCCACTTGAATGGTGGGGAAAAGGCTAATGGTGCCAGGGATACCAGAATTGGGAAGGTCCGCATCCGCCTCTCAACGCTAGAAACTGATCGAGTATATACCCACTCATACCCTCTCATTGTTTTGACACCTGGTGGCGTTAAGAAAATGGGCGAGGTACAGCTTGCTGTCCGGTTCACGTGCTCATCACTGCTCAACATGATGCATCTGTATTCACAGCCCTTGCTGCCCAAGATGCACTATGTATACCCGTTGTCTGTGATTCAGGTCGACAACCTAAGGCGCCAAGCAACCAACATTGTGTCAACAAGGTTGAGCCGTGCAGAACCGCCACTGAGAAAAGAAATTGTGGAATACATGCTGGATGTTGATTCTCACATGTGGAGCATGAGAAAGAGCAAGGCGAACTTCTTCCGTATCATGGGTGTGTTGAGCCCTCTGATCGCGGTGGCTAGATGGTTTGATCAGATCTGTCACTGGAGGAACCCACTGACGACTATACTGATCCACATCCTCTTTGTGATCTTGGTCTTGTATCCTGAGCTGATACTGCCTACAATCTTTCTCTACCTGTTCCTGATTGGAGTGTGGTATTACCGGTGGCGTCCGAGGCAGCCTCCCCACATGGACACCCGCCTCTCACATGCGGAGAACGCCCATCCTGACGAGCTTGATGAGGAGTTTGATACCTTCCCCACATCTCGTGCACCTGACATCGTAAGGATGCGGTACGACCGCCTGCGGAGCGTCGCTGGGAGGATCCAGACTGTTGTTGGTGATCTTGCAACACAAGGAGAAAGGCTGCAGTCTCTTCTGAGCTGGAGAGACCCGAGAGCCACGGCGCTGTTCGTGACCTTCTGCTTCATGGCCGCGATCGTCCTGTACGTCACACCGTTCCGTGTTGTGGTCTTCCTTGCAGGCCTGTACACCCTGAGACACCCGAGGTTCCGCCACAAGATGCCGTCCGTCCCGCTGAACTTCTTCAGGAGACTGCCGGCAAGAACTGATAGCATGCTGTAAGGTGCAACCCCGCCTCTCGCTCTGCGATCCGGGGCCTTCCTCATTTCGGTGGCTCTATGCTGAGCATGTACTAGCTGCAGCTCGGAAGATGATAAGCGCCGCTAGAAGCATGTCTGCAGAATGAACTGTTACCTATATGTCGTTATTGGTAGTTTTCCAGTTGTTTGGTTTGAACCTTTCCTGTCAACAACTAAAATGCATGATTTGTGACTAGTTATTATGCATGTATGCCTGTAAGAATTTTCGCACTTGCCAAAGCTTCTGCTGTGTCCTTATCATCTCGCTGCATTTGAAGTTCTAGTGATTACCAGAAGTGGTTTAGCGTGTGTGCACTGGAGGCAGGCCTGCCTAGTTTGTGTCTGAGGATGAATGCTAGTTGTTGCTTTCAGCACATCTGAACATACGCTGCTGTGCTATCTTTTTGCTGCGTTCCTCAAATTGCAAAGTTGCGATCCTTCGCACAAAAAATTTATTTTACCTATCTAGACACCTTTTAGTGTATAGGTTAAAATAAATCTAGACACTAAAAGATATCTAGATACATCCTATTCACAAATCTAAAACATCTTATACTCCTTTATTTTAAAATATAAGATGTTTTATGTTTTAAAAAAAAAATATCTAGACTTCTTTTAGTGTCTAGATTCACTCTAAACATGAGCGAACCTATATACTAAAAGTAACCTAGATACATTTGTTTTACAAGCTAAAACACTTATATTTGAAAACGAAAGGATTAACAGTTTTTAATTAGGACTTCGCCATTGTCACACTGGAGCGACTGCTGAATGACTGAAACCTGGATTGGAATTCATCAGAACAGTTTTGCTTTTGGTACTAGAACAGCCTGGATCTTGGTGAAAGTATAGCCCCAGGCAAATGCATCAGAAAACTGAGTAGTGTCTCGATTCACATGGCTTTCTTCCCTTGTTGGCCATGGCGATGAAATTCCAAAACAACCTAGTAACAAGAATGAGGCCTCTCTCTGGCGTCTCCGGGCCCCACAGCGCCACCAAACAAACCACCCATCCTGAAGCCCTGTTCACCCCGCCGCCGCCGGAGGAGGCCGTCAGCGGACGGCGGCGGTGGGGTGCCCTTCTTTTTTAGTCTTTTTTTTTCTTTTCCTAGAGATCTATTCGCCGCCGCCGATTCGATCTGGGTTGTACGCGTTGTCGCTGCATCACGAGAGTCTGGCATCGGGAAGGAGCCCCGGGGACATGCCCGTCTGCGTTCGTGCCCTGCTGCACAGCGGGATCTGCCCGCATCCCAGCTAGATGGCGAGTTCGACGCCAGGCTTCAGCCCGATGAATCACATCGTGCTGCTGTCGTCCCTCGCATCTATCGATGCCGTCGTCCACGTGATCGCCCTGAGAGCGGCCACCTGCCCTGGTGGCGCCCGTTGTAGCGACACCTAAAGCGCTTATCGCTGGTGGCGGCTCAGCGCGAAAGCGCGAGGCGCGGAGGAGGACGGAGATGGCTGCAGAGATGATCGGGGGCGGCTGCTGTTGTTGTGGCGTCCGTTCTCCGGAAACCGGCCGGCGGTGTGGAGATCGTTGCGTCGGCTCTAATAAAGGAGGTGGTCCTTGGGTTTCTTTCGCACAAAGACGAAGATCTGCTTGATGTCTGCCTTCGTTGATCTGGACTGGAGAGGCGAGTTTCGGAAGGCTTCGCCGGCGAACTCCCATGGACGTAGCATGCCTGAAGATTGCTGGATCGAAAGGTATTCGATCGTGCATACCTTATTTTTCTGGCCGTTTCATTTTAGTGGGAGGATTGCGAAGCGCTGTTGTTTATTCCCATCAAGTGCCATTCTTCGAGCCATGGTGAAGTCAGATGTGAAGAATGTTAGAAAAGCGAAATATGATGGTAGCGATGGTGATTTCAGTTTTTATGGCGATGGAGAACTGGCTGCGTGATTTGGAACTCGTAGCAGCGACTGTGGTGCGGGAAGACAACACATGAGGAGTTTCCAATCTTACCTTGCAGGGTGAAAATCTAAGGTCTGGCCTTAACTGGTTGTGTCTGCCAATGACCTTGTTAAAGGCATTGTTTTGCCAGCGGAGACTTTCTCCAGGATGAAAACCTATGATCATTGATCAGGCAACGACGGCGTTTAAGCACTGTTTCCTTCTTAAAGGCATTGTTATTGGAGTGTAGGACTACTGGTGTTGTTCTGATGTGTCAGTGTCGTTTCTTTGAAATTTAATACTCTGTAGCAGGATTTTTTTTTGTAATTCTTTTTCTGGATTATGTGCATCCGTAGGGCCGCTAGGACATACGTTATTACAAAGGCTAGATGTAATTGATATCCTTGTGATATTAATATATACTCCTTTAAAAAACCCTAACAAGAACGAAGATTACACGAGTTGCTCGAGACCGCATGTCGAACCATGTCTGTAGATGAGTACGGAGGCGGCGCAATACTCTCCGGGGGAAAAACACGATGGCAAAGTCTGGATGCTGTCCCACCGCCAGCGGGATGGCACGAACATCGAAGACGAATCCAAGGATATGATTTGTGCCGTGGATCCATGCAAGTGTAACGAGTTTGGGGCCTGTTTGGGCTAAAGGATTTTCGAAAGGGAGATACAGGAGTTTAGGGCCTGTTTGGCTAAAGGATTTTCGAAAGAGAAATGCAAGAAAAAAACTAGGTGGTAGGTCGTGATCCAAATTCATTGAGAGGGCTAATTTCTGATGAACGAGCGGAGCTTGACCCATCTCTAAGTAGCTCGTGCCGAGTGGAGGTGGAGGGGGAACAATGGTATAACTGGTGTGCGCCTTTTGCTTCTAGTAGCATGGGGTGAGCGGCACTGGTAAATCTTAGTGATACCATCCAATATTATTACGAAAATTTTGAAAAACCGTTGTTGCTATTATTAAATTAGCAGTAATATGATATATTAATGTTAAAATATCATATTTAGCATCAATAGATTCATAATAGTAATATATTATTGAAGTTCAGTCGACTAGATAGTAGCTAGCTTAGTAAGTTCAATAGATTAGACAGGGATGTCGTTATCTTTGTCTGAATTGTTGGGGGTCTTGTAATGAAATTAGGTGATGCCATCATTATCGAGAAAGAAAATACTCCTCTCCACGATGTCCATCACATAGTTATTAGCCAACTCAGTCCACCTAGGTCCACCGAAATAGGTTCATTTCGTCTCGTTGGTGACTTGAACCTGTAACAGGGTGCGAGCTGTTTCAGCGAGTTGAGGACAACCTAAAACCTTCTTTGTTGATGAATGTCTTTATGAAAATGGTCCATAAAGCCACGTCTTGCCTTGCAAGATGTTATGAGTAAATCATAAGAAAACAACAATTAGTTTTCATTGGCACCACAGGTATAGTTTAAACAAGTTAGATTGCACATATATAGTTCAAAAGACATACCATTCTAATTTTACATTTCCTAAATATCACTATGGCAATCTTCTTGTCCATGCACCTCGAGTAATCACAATTATCGCACGCCGGAAACATTCTACATACATATGATCATATGAACTTAGAATGGAGTCTAGCTATATTTGCATAAACACGAACGTGGCACATCATTTACACATTAAACATTTTAAAGTGTATCTAGCTATAGACTGATAAGTAGAACATTAATTAGACATAAAACATAATAAGTCTAGCATGATAAGTAGAACATACTAATTAAGCATCATAAACTAAGTCACTCAATCATCGACCACATCCGGCTCTACAACAAGTGTCTTCCAATCAATGCCGTCTTGGTAGTTGCTACTCTTAGAGTCATCGTCGCTGTCAGAAAACTAGTCGCCTGCTGTTCACCCACACTGGAGGGGCCGACCTCCTGGTCATGCGGCTGTCGAGTGCCGAGGGGGTGGGGGAGGGGGGAGCCCCCTGGCCGTGATGCTGGTCTGCCCCAAAAGAGCCCACGTCACCACCTCTGAACCATAAGTACTGATCCGACATCGTGTGCGGATCCTGGTGGAGAGACTCTCTTGCCTGCTCCTAGCGGAGCTTGAGCGCCATATGATGCTCCTCCTGGTGGTGCTCCCTCTCTTGGTCCATCATGATAAAACACATGTCACTAGACGCGCATTGCTGCACATAGGCTTGGTACTCGGGGAAGTTAAGCCTCTTCCTCGCCGTCTACTGCACTATCGCTATATAGTCATAGGCGCACAGTATCGTCTCCTGGTCCCTCCATGTGCCAAGGTGGTGCTTGATGTTAGAGAGATATTTATATGTTATAGTTTTCCTAATAGTTAGGGGGTCCTGCATATTTGATACCTATACATGTACTATATATTGTGGCCTTTGGCCACTCTGAAATACAAATTTCTTATTCCTAACATGGTATCAGAGTCTAGGTTAGGGTTTCCACACACGCAACTCGTTCAACTTTTCTGCCTCCCCACATATATTTTTCATATGCATGGTCTTCGTCTATCACTACTAGGAAAATACTAATTCGTGGCGCACCTATTTTGGCTATCCGTGGCGCATTAGGGGTGATGCGCCACGAGACGCGCGCTATGACTAAAAGTTAGCCGTGGCACACTAGATGGTGCGCCACGCGTATGAAAAGTTAGTCGTGGCGCACTAGGTGCTATGCGCCACGCGTATAAAAAGATAGCCGTTGCGCACTAGGTGATGTGCGCCACATATACAAATGTCAAAATTCAAAAAAGCGGGAGATTTGGATCTCGCCGCCCCCACAGCCGCCAGTGCCGTCGCTCGTCAGTGTGGGTCGTCGTTGTTGCTTCGTCGGAGTGGTCACCGTCGTCGCCTTGTCGGAGCAGTAGTTGTCTGCACGGTCGCCGTTGCCTCGTCGGAGAGGTCGCCGTTGTCGTCACTGCAAGGAGGAGGAGAAGAAGAAAAAGAAGAAAAAGAAGAAGGATCCTGCCGTCACCGTTGTCACTTCAAGGAGGAGGAGGAGGCCATCGTCACCATCTTCACTTCAAGGAGGAGGAGGCCGCCACCGTTACCGTCGTCACTGCAAGGAGGAGGAGGTCTTTGTTGCCGTTGTCACTGCAAGGGGAGGAGAAGGCCAGAGCAAGGAGGCCGGAGAGATAAGAGGAAGGAGGAGAAGGAGAAGGAAAAGGAAAAGGAAAAGGAAAAGGAAATGGAGAAGTATAAGGAGAAGGAAAAGGAGAAGGGGGAAAAGGAAAATGAGAGAAGGGGGGGAAGGAGGGTAGGTGGCCGGCGGGGTGGTGATTCGAATTTCAAATCCCGCCCACTTACTTGTGGCGCACTAGGTGGTGGTGGACTACAGGTAAGTTTCCCTCTATATTTTTTCTGCAGAAAAAAAAGTCTTTTAATCGTAACTCTTTACTCTTTTCGAATTTTGAAAATCTAAAAAATTTCTAAACGACCAAAGGTCATTGTGAACTGATGTGAAATCTCGTTCTCGTCATTTTGGTATATTAAACGTTTTTCTGACTGTGTATGTAAAAATTATAGCCATTTTACGGTGGCATGACCTTTTGCAGAAAAAGTCAAAATTCTTGTTTGTTAATTTTTCTAGAAACTAGACCACATTAACTACCTACATGTGAAAGAATTTTATTTTTTGAAATGTTTTTCATTTTCTTTTATTTTTGTAAGGCTAAAAAGACGATCCGCCGGGGGGGGGGGGCAGGGGGGGGGGTAGAGTTGGTGCAGGCCACTTAGCCATAGGGCACTAGGGCATTGGTGCCCTATGGCTAAGTTGACCCAGCTGCTGCAACATGCCGCAACACACATACCCGTAGCGCACTAGGTCAGGATGCGCTACGACTAAGTTTCACACCCGTAGCACACCCCGACCTAGTACGCTATGGGTATGTGGTCTGCGGCCACCTATGCCCTGGAACACACATAGCCGCGGCACACTATCCCCATGTGCGCCACTTTTTTGACAGTTAGCCGTAGGGCACCCGTAGGCAGTGCGCCACGCCTATTTTACCTGGGGGCACCACTAGCATGTGCGCCACGGATGTGTGGATTACCTATAGCCGTTTTTCTAGTAGTGTATGGGCTGTGCTTTTCGGTGCGATCTCCTGCCCATCGTGCCCCATTGCTCCTATAATTCCTACTCCGCCGATGCCACCTGCCCTTGTTGTCGATGCTTCTCATGCCAACAAGAATATAGCCAAGACTATGGATGATGCTGCCATTGCAACTTATGACCGGAAGCTTCTGGGAGTATTCTGACGCTCTTGATACCTACTCAACTGGATCTGACTGCTTACACCCAATGGATAGACAATGATGCTTGTGTTGCGGCTGTTCTCACCGCCAGTGTTCTACCATAGTTTGCTTATGAGTTTATAGGCCTCGGTATTGTCGTTGACATGTGGGCTCACCTTCTTCAGCGTTATCAGCCATCCGGGGATGCTCTTTATCTGTATGTGGTTCGTCGGGAGCATGCTCTAAAGATGATGGTAGTACTTCTAACATATCTATCTCTTGCTTTTCCTTATTAGGATTGAATGGATTGAATAGCAAAGAATTTTAGAATAGATCAAGATTTAGATATATCAAGATTTGGTTTCCAATCTTTGATGACTACATTGGTACTAGAGACTTGTCTAGCACGTGTGATGATATATTTAGGATGATCAGGCAAGATAGGATTAAAAAAATGAATCTTTGGTAGTTTCTTAAGGTCATGGGTTTATTTATAGTTCACCTTGTATGAACGAGTGCTACTTCGACCTTCCTAAGATAAGATTTTAGTAAAGATCATATCAAAGTTTATAACGCTCAAGTTGATGACCTAAGTCTAACTCATCAACTTAAGTGTAACTTCAATCACTTTGACAAATTCTAATAAAAAGTTTTTAGCTTCCGTGGATTTTAGATGCATGGATGCGATGCACACTTCTATGTTCTACCAATTTTGAGTCTCTTGAACTACGGGATGTTACAAAATGGATACCCTTACGGAGGAGAAGAATGGGCTTTTAAGTTATCCCCTAAAATTTAATTGTCATGAAAAACCCGAGTCAATCCGGATTTGGTCCATACATCCAGTTGGAATCCGGATCATTCGTGTGGAATACGACAAAATTTGGGTTGGATCCACACTTAACCCAAAAGCTAGAGTTGCCTAGACCCATGCCGACCCAGGCTCGAATTCATCCGGGTCATATGGATTTCTAGGCCAGATCCAGAAGGACTAAAACCTGCATAACAAGTGCATTTTTCAAGGGAAACTTTCTCCTCTCTTTTTTATGCATGTCATGCGTATGGCTTAGTCAGTGATCATCCCCTGTTGGTTAACTAGAGCAACCCCTCTTAATTCTCTGGCATACTTATGACTCAACAAAGGTTAAACCACATGAAAAAAAACCTTGCCGCCTCTTTTCATCTATACTTGTAGGTCTTCATGAAAATAACTAGTGTTAGAATCACCTTCCAGGAGCCACTTAGCATGAGCTTTTTGGTACCAATGGGACTCTTCCTCAGCATACAACTTCATTAGTTCAACCAAAATATCTGACTTCCTTAAACTAACATCAGGGGAAGCTCACTATCTTCTTCCAAATTTTCAATAGAGGTTAACTCCTCCTTGAGCTCCATCTTTCTTTTCTTATTATGCCCAAAAAGATTAGATCCCCATCCTTTGAAATACTTTTTGAATCTTTTCAATTTAATGTTAAGCACATCAATAGGGTCAGAACAGTGAACATTTTTTCTACAAATTTTTTCAACAGAGGGAAGGAACTCCTCATTCTTTAACCAGGAAACATCAAACCTAAACTCTCTCTTGCTATTAATTAAAGTAGGACTAGAACCAGTATCAAGCAGTAAAACATTATGATCAGAAATATCTCTAACCAACTTCCTGAGAGAGACCAGAGGAAAAAGATCCTCCCAATCAGGAGACATCAGAACTCTATCTAGCTTTTCCAAAGTGGGGGAGATATGTTTATTAGACCAAGTATATTTACCACCATGCATAAAAATTTCCCTCATCCCATGTGTATGAATTATAGAATTGAAAAGATTAGTTGAATGAGAACCAATGAACATAGTATTTTTCTCACCACTATGTCTCAGCACATTAAAGTCACCCCCACAATATAAGGCATGAGGTTTCCATGATAGAAGGAAGCTAATTCAGTTAGGAATCCTCTTTGTTCTCTTCATGGGCAGCACCATACACAACAATGAGCCCCCAGTTGCATTTCCTGACTTTATCCCAAAGGACAAAATGAAGCATATATCTGCCAATCTTAAAAGCATTAACATCAAGGGTATCAGAGTTGATACCACAAAGTATTCCCCCAGATTTCCCAACAGAAGGAGACCACTTCCAAAAATATTTACTTCCAGGGTCAAGTTTCCTAAAGAAACTCAACTTATAATCCTTCTTCATAGTTTCTTGGATACCTATAAAATCTAAGGAATAACTAGTCATCATATCATTCAAACAAGAGGAGGCACCTTTCTTACCCACTCCTCTAACATTAAAAAAGGCTCCTTTCATCTATATCTATGTGGCTTAGATCTATTCCTGACATTTTCACCAGGATGCAAGGCAGAAATGTCAACATTCTCCATTCTATTTTTTTGACTTCTAGTTAGGGGTCTAGAAATCACCACATTAGGTTTCCTCTTAGCACTCCTTTTTTTCCTACTCTCAACAAGAGTAAAGGAGGAGTCATCAACATCAAATGAGTGCCCAAGCCATGGATAAAGGAGTACTGACCCTAGTATTGTTTTCAATATATAATTTTTGAGGAAAGGTTTTAGGTTCATTTTTTCATGCAATCCACTCCTAGCGTTCCAATTCTCTAAGCAAATTAATGGAGGAAAAGTCATTATCATGAATTTTTACTCCCATCATGGAAGCTCTAGTCACAATTTCATTATCAAACAAAACAACAAAAGAATTCCCAATCAAAGGATCAGAGATGAGTTGTTCATTACCTTCCAGTGTCCTCTTCCTGGAAACATTGGCCACTTTTTCCATCACATGGACATTTGCTTCAGCTTGGAGCCTCTGACTGAATCTTTATGAATTTTCCTCAATCACCACAACCTCCTCCATGGGAGTAGAGTCAGGAGATTGAACAGTGTAAGAAGGAAGTCCTTTAGAAGGAGTAGAACAGTTTACGGAATGACAGAAACCTGAGCTGAAATCCATCAGAACAATTTGCTCTTGGTACTAGAACAACCTCGATCTTGGCCTGTTGGCTTCGTCTGGAAGCCTGAAAGTATAATACTTAGTGATACCATCAATTATTATTATTCCCTCAGACCCATATTAGTTAAATCAAGTTTGTTTAGATTCATAAGTATCTAGTTAAGTATTATCAAATTTCAAATTTTATTGTACCCATCGTTTCTAGTAACATGGGGGTGGTGTAGCGGCACTGGTAAATCTTAGTGATACCGTCCAATATTATTACCAAATTTTAAAAAACTAATGTTGCTATTATTAAATTAGCAATAATAATATATGTCAATGTTAAAATGTCATATTCAGTAACAATAGGTTCATGACAATACCATGTTATTGAAGTTCGACTAGATAGGATGAATGTCTCTATGGACATGATCCACGAAGTCACGTCTTGTCTTGCAATATGTTCTGAGTAAATTGTAAGAAAATAACAATTAGTTTTCAATGGCATCACACGTATAGTTTAAACAAGTTAGATTGCACATATATAGTTCAGAAAACATACCTTCCTAATTTTACAGTTCTTAGAAATCACTATGACAAACTTCTCGTCCATGCACCTCGAGTAACCACAATTATCGCACGACGTAAACATTGTACATACATATGATCATATGAACTTAGAATGGAGCCTAGCTATAGTTGCATAAACGCGAATTTGGCACATTAGTTACACATTAAACATTTTAAAGTCTATCTAGCTATAGAATGATAAGTAGCACATTAATTAAACATAAAACATGTTGGAGATATGCCCTAGAGGCAATAATAAATGTAGTTATTATTATATTTGTGTTTATGATAAATGTTTACATTCATGCTATAATAGTATTAACAAGAAAACATTAATACTTGTATGATTTGTAAACTTAATTTGAAGTCCCTAGTAAAGCCTATATATAATACTAGCTTGTTGGTTAATAAGATGATTGTGGTTTCCCTATCATGAACAT
Organism: Avena insularis; assembly: GCA_023614405.1. Lineage (NCBI taxonomy): Eukaryota > Viridiplantae > Streptophyta > Magnoliopsida > Poales > Poaceae > Avena > Avena insularis. The sequence goes on along the minus strand of CM042697.1, from coordinate 437,358,861 downwards.
TGAGATGTTATTAACAACAAGATCATATCGTTAGGAGAATGATATGGTGGACATACTCCTATAGATAAGCGTAGCATAAAGATCAAGTCATTTTAATAATTCAATTGCTATATGCTTTCTGATACATAGTAATCTAATTCCTTCGACCATGAGATCATGCATATCACCTTTACTGGATGGATGCTTTGATGACATCAAACACCACACCGTAACTGGGTGGCTATAAAGATGGCATTGAGTGTTCGGAAAGTATTGGTTGAGACACATGGATCAATAGTGGGATTTGTCCATCCATATGACGGATAGATATACTCTGGGCCCTCTCGGTGAAATGTCATCCAATTAGCTTGCAAGCATGTGACTGGCTCACAAGGGATCACATATCACGGGAACGAGAAAAGAGTACTTATCGGTAACGATGTTGAACTAGGTATGCAGAGATACCGATGATCATAACCTCGGATAAGTAAACAATCGTGAGACAAAGGGAAATTGATATCGTATGTAAGTGGTTCATTCGATCGCAAAGTAATCGTAGAAATATCTGGGAGCCATATGAATTTCCAGATTCCTCTATTGGTTATTGTTCGGAGAAGTGTCTCGATCATGTCCGCATAATTCACGAACCGTAGGGAGACACACTTAAGGATTCGACGTTGTTTGAGTAGTTATGGAATGATGAGAAAGAGACCGAATGTTGTTTGGAGTCTCGGATGGGATCCGGGATATCACGAGGAGATCCGGAATGGTCCGGAGAATAAGATTCATATAAGGAAAGTCCCGTTTCGGAGTTGGGGAATGGTTCCGGTGTTTTCATCGGGAATGTTCTAGAAGGTTCCGGAATGTCCGGCACTCCGGGGGGAAGGGTACATGAATGTGTTATATCAAGTTGGTATGATTGCATCATGTACTAAGTGTCACCGCTGAACAAAATAGAGGGTTTATTCAAATCCTAGTTTGAAAAGTCAAACGGCTAGTTTGAAAGTCAAACGACTATTTTTGGGAAGTGGAAAAAGAGCACCAAGCCGAGTTGGGGAGGGACTCCTCTCCCTCCCCTTGGCCGGCCGGCCCCTCCACCTATATAAGGAGGGGCAGGGCTCCCTCCTAGAGACACACAAGATCCTCTCCTCCAAACCCTAGCCCCAAGCCGCCGCCGCCTCCATAGTCGCCGCCGGCCCTAGGGCAAACCGCCGCCGCCGCCTAGCTAAACCCTAGCCGCCGGCTTGCCCCCTCCTTGGTGTGTCTAAACCCTAGAACACCGAGGGACTCTCTCATACTCCACCATACTCGCTCCGGCTTAAGGCGAAGCCCTGCGAGATCTCCCCTCTACTTCCGGTACCACGCGTTGTCTTGCTGGGAATCGCGAGAGAGTGCTACAACCTCCGCTCTCTGGAACAAGGAGAGGAAGGTCTTCGTCGAAATTTAACGTGTGACCGATTGGGGCGCTGCCGGAGCATAACGAACGGAAGGATCGTCTACGCGATCTTGAGATCGGGAAGAGTACGACTACATCACCCACGAGAATCCGCTCTTGTTAAACACTTTGGAATCTTCGAGGGTGAGTGATTCTATCAACTCGTTGTTACAATCTAGTAGATAGATCTTGGCTTGTTTGTTTGTATGCGATAGAATTTTTTTGTTTTCCATGCTACGAAACCCTACAGTGGTATCAGAGCCGTGTCTATATGTAGATCTGTTGCACGACTAGAACACGATGGTCATTGTGGGCGTTGATGCTTTTATTGTCGATTGCTTCTTGTGTACTTTGCATCTTGCGGTATGTTGGGATGAAGCGGCCCGGGCTAACCTTACATGACATCGTTCATGAGACTTGCTCCACGCTTGACATGCAACTTGTATTGCATAAGTGGCTTTATGGTGCCTGTTTCTCCTAGCAGAGATAAGATCCAATTTACACCGGGTGATTAACAATACTAGTATCAATGTTGTGGTTCATGTTCGTAAGTTAGAACGACACTTATTGAAAGCCCCAAACCACGTAAAACATGCAAAGAAAGTAGAGGCGTCTAACTTTGTTTTGCGGGTGTCTTTGTGATGTGATATGGCCATGATTGTGATTATATTTGATGTATGCAATGTTCCTTATTGTAAGTTGGCAACCGGCAGGAGCCATATGGTTGTCTTTAATTTATGTTAAGACCCGCGTGTCTATTCGAAGTAGTTGTAATAGTTGAAGCCGGTGGACGACAACCATGGAGAAGCATCATTGACCTTGATGCAATGCCGGTGATGATGGAGATCATGTTTGTGCTAGAAGATGGAGATCGGAAGCACAAAGAAGAAAGGCCATATCATATCACATATTATGAATTGCATGTGATGTTAATCCTTTATGCATCTTGTATTGCTTAGTAGACGACGGTAGCATTATAAGATGATCCCTCATGCACATGAATTTCAAGTCATAAAGTGTTCACCCTTAGTTAGCACCGTTGCTAAAGCTTGTTGTTTCGAAGCACCACGTGATGATTGGGTGTGTTAGATTCCGCAAGTGTATACAACGTGAGCAAGCCAGATTTGCTCATGCAGAAACTAAGGTTTGATCTTGACGAGCCTAGCATGTACAGACATGGTCTCGGAACACGGATCACCGAAAGGTAAAGCATGAATCATATAGTAGATATGATGAACATGTCGATTGTTCGCCATTGAAATTATATCAACTCTCATGATGATCGGTCTTGGTATGGTGGATTTGGTTCGTGTGATCACTAAAACAATGTGAGGGATATTGTTTTGAGTGGGAGTTCACCTAGATTAATTTTATTATTAATTAGAACTCAATTTGTCATAAACTTAGTCTAAACTATTGCAAATATGTTGTAGATCAATGACAGCCCCTACCATCAATTTTAATGCGTTCCTAGAGAAAGAAAAGTTGAAAAACAATGGAAGCAACTTCGCGGATTGGTTCCGCAATTTGAGGATTGTCCTCACAACTGGTAATTTGACCTATGTGCTGGATGCACCGCTGGGTGACCCACTGCGGTGATCTTTGCCGATGAAGTAAAGAATGTTTACCTCACTCGGAAGACTCAGTACTCCATAGTTCAGTGTGCTATCTTGTATGGTTTAGAATCGGAGCTTCAGAAAAGGTTTGAGAATTCAGACCCATATGATATTGTCGAGGATCTCAAATTGATCTTTGAGACTCATGCGGCAATTGAAAGCTATGAGGCTTCTGAAAAGTTCTTTAACTGCAAGATGGAAGAGGGCAGCTCCGTTAGTGAGCATGTGCTTAAGATGTCTGGGCACGCAAACAAACTTCAAAGCTTGGGTATTGTGATTCCTAATGCTTTGGGGATTTACCGCGTCCTCCAATCACTACCACCAAGTTACAAGAACTTTGTGATGAACTACAACATGCAAAACATGAACAAGACGTTGCCAGAACTCTTTGCCATGTTAAAATCAGCAGAAGTGGAGATCAAGAAAGTGCACCAAGTGTTGTTGGTCAATAAGACCACCAAATTCAAGAAAGGCAAGTCTAAGCATAAGGGACGCTTCAAGAAGGGTGGTAAGAAAGTTGCCACGCCAACGAAGAAGACCAAGGCTGGACCCAAGCCTGATACTGAGTGCTTTTACTGCAAGGGAGAAGGTCACTGGAAGCGGAATTGCCCAAAGTACTTGGCGGATTTGAAGAACGGCAACATCAAGAAGAAAGGTATATCCGATATACATGTTATTGATGTGTATCTCACTAGTACTTGTAGTGCTGGTATTTGATACTGGTTCGGTTGCTCATATTTGTAACTCGAAACAGGTGCTGCAGAATAAACGGAAGCTAGCGAAGAACGAGGTAACGATGCGCGTGGGAAACGGATCAAAGGTTGATGTGATCGCGGTTGGCACGCTACCCCTTCATCTACCATCGGGATTAGTTTTATACTTAAATAATTGTTATTTGGTGCCTGCGTTAAGCATGAACATTATATCGGGATCTTGTTTATTGCGAGACGGTTACTTGTTTAAGTTCGAGAATAATGGTTGTTCGATTTATATGAGTAATATGTTTTATGCACATGCACCTTTGATAGATGGTCTATTCTTGTTGAATCTCGATAGTGGAAATACACATATAAATAACATTGAGGCTAAACGTTTGAAATCGAGCGATAACTCGACCTATATGTGGCACTGTCGTCTTGGTCACATTGGAGTGAAGTGCATGAAGAAACTCCATTCCGATGGACTTCTTGAATCACTTGATTTTGAATCACTTGAAAGATGCGAAGCATGTCTGATGGGTAAAATGACTAAGACTCCATTTTCTGGTATGATGGAGCGAGCTATGGACTTATTGGAAATCATACATACCGATGTGTGTGGTCCAATGAGTGTAGCATCGCGCGATTGTTATCGTTATGTTCTTACCTTCACGGATGACTTGAGTAGATATGGGTATATCTATTTCATGAAACATAAGTCCGAAACTTTCGAGAAGTTTAAGGAATTTCAAAGTGAGGTTGAGAATCAACGTAACAAGAAGATTAAATTTCTACGTTCTGATCGTGGAGGTGAATATCTAAGTTACGAGTTTCGCGAGCACTTGAAGAAATGCGGAATACTTTCACAGTTGACACCGCCGGGAACACCACAGCGTAATGGTGTGTCCGAACGTCGTAATCGAACTCTCTTAGATATGGTTCATTCTATGATGTCACTTACAGATTTACCGCTATCATTTTGGGGTTATGCATTAGAAACAGCCGCATTCACTTTAAATAGGGCACCATCTAAATCCGTTGAAACGACACCGTATGAATTATGGTTTGGGAAGAAACCTAGATTGTCGTTCCTTAAAGTTTGGGGATGCGAAGCCTATGTAAAGAAGTTACAGCCGGACAAGCTTGAACCCAAAGCGGAAAAATGCGTCTTCATAGGATACCCGAAGGAAACTATTGGGTATACTTTCTATCATAGATCTGAAGGCAAAATCTTCGTTGCCAAGAATGGATCCTTTCTAGAGAAGGAATTTCTCTCGAAAGAAGTGACTGGAAGGAAAGTATAACTCGACGAGGTTATCGAACCTTCTCTCGAAATTGCGAGTAGCGCAGCACCGGAAGAAGTTCCTGTGGTGCCTGCACCAGTTAGAGAGGAAGCTAATGATGATGATCATGAAACTTCGGTTGAAGTTGCTACAGAGCCTCGCAGGTCAACGAGAACTCGTACCACTCCAGATTGGTATGATCCCGTTATGAGTGTCATGTTGGTGGACAACACCGATGACCCTGAGACATATGAGGAAGCGATGATGAGCCCAGATTCCAATAAATGGCAAGAAGCCATGAAATCCGAGATTGGATCCATGTACGAAAACCAAGTATGGACTTTGGTGGACTTACCAGATGGCCGGAAGGCTGTCGAGAACAAATGGATCTTCAAGAACAAAACAGATGCTGATGGTAATGTTACTGTCTATAAAGCTCGACTTGTCGCAAAAGGGTTTCGACAAATTCAAGGAGTTGACTACGATGAGACTTTCTCACCAGTAGCGAAGCTAAAGTCTATGAGGATTATGTTAGCAATCGCTGCATATTATGATTATGAGATATGGCAGATGGATGTCAAAACAACATTCCTCAATGGAGACATTGATGAAGAGTTGTATATGATGCAACCCAAAGGTTTTGTCGATCCTAAAGATGCTAACAAGGTATGCAAACTTCAACGGTCCATCTATGGATTGAAGCAAGCATCCCGAAGTTGGAATCAACGTTTTGATAAGGTGATCAAAAGTTTTGGTTTTATACAAACTTATGGAGAAGCTTGTATTTACAAGAAAGTGAGTGGGAGCTCTGTAGCATTCTTAATACTATATGTAGATGACATATTGTTGACTGGGAATGATGTAGACCTTCTAAATAGTGTCAAGGAATATTTGAATAATAGTTTTTCAATGAAGGATCTTGGCGAAGCAGCTTACATATTAGGCATAAAGATTTATAGAGATAGATCAAGACGCCAAATATCATTGTCACAAAGTACATATTTGGACAAAGTTCTAAAGAGGTTTGGAATGGAAGATAGCAAGAAAGGGTTCTTGCCCATGTTGCTAATCGACCTTGAGTAAAACTCAAAGTCCGACATCGGCAGAAGATAGAGAGAGGATGAGTAAGACTCCCTATGCCTCAGCCATAGGATCTCTAATGTATGCCATGCTATATACTAGACCCGACATTGCATATGCTATTAGTTTAACTAGCAGATATCAAAGTGATCCAGGAGTGGATCATTGGACAGCGGTCAAAAACATCCTTAAGTACTTGAGAAGAACTAAGGATATGGTTCTTTCTTATGGAGGTGATGAACAGCTCGTTGTTAATGGTTACACCGATGCTAGTTGGAACACCGATCCGGATGATTCTAAATCACAATCTGGATACGTATTTATTTTGAATGGTGCAGTAGTTAGCTGGAGGAGTGCAAAGCAAAGCGTTGTGGCGAGATCTTCAACTGAATCGGAATACATGGCTGCTTCGGAGGCTTCACAAGAAGCGATATGGATGAAAGAGTTCATTACAGAGCTGGATGTGGTTCCTAGTGCGTTGGACCCAATGTCTATCTACTGTGATAACATGGGCGCCATAGCCAATGCGCAAGAACCAAGGTCACAGAAGAAGCTGAAGCACATCAAGCTACGTTTTCACGCTATTCGAGAACATATCCAAGATGGGGATATAAAGATTTGCAAAGTACACACAGATCTGAATGTGGCGGATCCGTTGACTAAACCTCTCCCGAGGGAAAAACATGACCAGCACCAAACTGCCATGGGTGTTCGGTATATTACCATGTAATCTAGATTAGATGACTCTAGTGCAAGTGGGAGACTGTTGGAGATATGCCCTAGAGGCAATAATAAATGTAGTTATTATTATATCTTTGTGTTTATGATAAATGTTTACATTCATGCTATAATAGTATTAACAAGGAAACATTAATACTTGTGTGATTTGTAAACTTAATTTGAAGTCCCTAGTAAAGCCTATATATAATACTAGCTTGTTGGTTAATAAGATGATTGTGGTTTCCCTATCATGAACATTGAGATGTTATTAACAACAAGATCATATCGTTAGGAGAATGATATGGTGGACATACTCCTATAGATAAGCGTAGCATAAAGATCAAGTCATTTTAATAATTCAATTGCTATATGCTTTCTGATACATAGTAATCTAATTCCTTCGACCATGAGATCATGCATATCACCTTTACTGGATGGATGCTTTGATGACATCAAACACCACACCGTAACTGGGTGGCTATAAAGATGGCATTGAGTGTTCGGAAAGTATTGGTTGAGACACATGGATCAATAGTGGGATTTGTCCATCCATATGACGGATAGATATACTCTGGGCCCTCTCGGTGAAATGTCATCCAATTAGCTTGCAAGCATGTGACTGGCTCACAAGGTATCACATATCACGGGAACGAGAAAAGAGTACTTATCGGTAACGATGTTGAACTAGGTATGCAGAGATACCGACGATCATAACCTCGGATAAGTAAACAATCGTGAGACAAAGGGAAATTGATATCGTATGTAAGTGGTTCATTCGATCGCAAAGTAATCGTAGAAATATGTAGAGCCATATGAATTTCAGATTCCTCTATTGGTTATTGTTAGAAGTGTCTCGATCATGTCCGCATAATTCACGAACCGTAGGGAGACACATAAGGATTGACGTTGTTTGAGTAGTTATGGAATGATGAGAAAGAGACCGAATGTTGTTCGGAGTCTCGGATGGGATCCGGGATATCACGAGGAGATCCGGAATGGTCCGGAGAATAAGATTCATATAAGGAAAGTCCCGTTTCGGAGTTGGGGAATGGTTCCGGTGTTTTCATCGAGAATGTTCTAGAAGGTTCCGGAATGTCCGACACTCCGGGGGGAAGGGTACATGAATGTGTTATATCAAGTTGGTATGATTGCATCATGTACTAAGTGTCACCGCTGAACAAAATAGAGGGTTTATTCAAATCCTAGTTTGAAAAGTCAAACGGCTAGTTTGAAAGTCAAACGGCTATTTTTGGGAAGTGGAAAAAGAGCACCAAGCCGAGTTGGGGAGGGACTCCTCTCCCTCCCCTTGGCCGGCCGGCCCCTCCACCTATATAAGGAGGGGCAGGGCTCCCTCCTAGAGACACACAAGATCCTCTCCTCCAAACCCTAGCCCCAAGCCGCCGCCGCCTCCATAGCCGCCGCCGGCCCTAGGGCAAACCGCCGCCGCCGCCTAGCTAAACCCTAGCCGCCGGCTTGCCCCCTCCTTGGTGTGTCTAAACCCTAGAACACCGAGGGACTCTCTCATACTCCACCATACTCGCTCCGGCTTAAGGCGAAGCCTTGCGAGATCTCCCCTCTACTTCCGGTACCACGCCGTTGTCTTTGCCGAATCGCGAGAAAGTGCTACAACCTTCCTGCTTTGGAACAAGGGAGAGGAAGGTCTTCGAAATTAACGAGGCGATGTGACCCATTGCCGGAACGCAGCGCCGGAAGGATCGTCTACGCGATCTTGAGATCGGGAAGAGTACGACTACATCACCCACGAGAATCCGCTCTCGTTAAACACTTTGGAATCTTCGAGGGTGAGTGATTCTATCAACTTGTTGTTACAATCTAATAGATAGGTCTTGGCTTGTTTGTTTGTATGCGATAGAATTTTTTTGTTTTCCATGCTACGAAACCCTACAGTGGTATCAGAGCCGTGTCTATATGTAGATCTGTTGCACGAGTAGAACACGATGGTCATTATGGGCGTTGATGCTTTTATTGTCGATTGCTTCTTGTGTACTTTGCATCTTGCGGTATGTTGGGATGAAGCGGCCCGGGCTAACCTTACATGACATCGTTCATGAGACTTGCTCCACGCTTGACATGCAACTTGTATTGCATAAGTGGCTTTATGGGTGCTGTTTCTCCTAGCATAGTTAAGATCCAATTTACAACGGGTGATTAACAATACTAGTATCAATGTTGTGGTTCATGTTCGTAAGTTAGAACGACACTTATTGAAAGCCCCAAACCACGTAAAACATGCAAAGAAAGTAGAGGCGTCTAACCTTGTTTTGCAGGGGTGTGCTGTGATGTGATATGGCCATGATTGTGATTATATTTGATGTATGCAATGTTCCTTATTGTAAGTTGGCAACCGGCAGGAGCCATATGGTTGTCTTTAATTTATGTTAAGACCCGCGTATCTATTCAAAGTAGTTGTAATGGCTTAAATTCCCGAGCGTCTCCACGACGTCGACATATCAAAGCGGGTTTTATTCATGGTGGCCTCCAATAATATATAACTTGAGGCGCCTGCTTAAATTGGTCGTCTTAAATACTTATAGAGCATTTTAATTAACATACATCATGGTATATATAATTCACTCAATCATAACAGACATCACACATAAACATGATTCAACAACCAAAAGTTGGATACACAGATGAAAATACTTAGCCAGCCAAAATAAGAACATTACATCAACAATTAAACTTATACACATAGTTGGAGTAATCCATACATATTTAGCCATATATATAATTTATGGTGTTCATACATCAAACTAGCATAATTAGTACTCTGTAACACTTGGCATTGCATTATAATGGGTCGCCCGGTGGAAGTTGCTCAACCAGAAGATGTACCTCCACATTATCTTTTTCATCAAAGCAAAAGAGAACAATTCCTGCTTTAACTTGAAGCTCCTCACAACCTTCTACCATCCATCTGTCAAGATTGCATTGTTTGACCTAACTCCCATCTTCATCCAAACTATTGTTGGCTGCTTGATGTTCATGAGCCAAACATGGACATCAATAGGTTCATCAAGGAGGGCTTTAGGTATCTTGTTGTGAACTCAACTCCAAATATCCGTGGAAGTTCAAAAAATTGAAGAATTAGCATGCTTGTGATTATTGGAAGTAATTAAATATCACAAGCTTGTTGATCATGTTCAAGAAAATATCATCTTATGCGCTTGCACTTCTTTTTTATGGAAGATGAATAGGGAAACATATAGACATAGTACTTTATTTCTAGTGAAAATTTAGGATCACACTATTCTAAAAGGAAGTCTACATGAATTTATTTTAGATACATGTCATTTTCAAAAAGGTTCTTCTTATCAAATTCAGTGTTTCCCTTGTGTTGAGATCCTAATACAACAACACATAGAAATTTCAATGCAGTGGAATATTCATATCTACCTCTAAACACACACAAAACTTATGATTGGAATTTTGATGTTCTTGATATCTCTAAATGCAAGCCTCTCGGTGGGCTCTTCATCTGATGACTGGAATTCAAAATTGCGAAAGCTAGTGGCAACAATGTCATCGCTAGATAGCATTATTGCATCATCATAACTACATGATCCTATCTGTTAAATATATAAAGACATTGAGCATATTAATACAATCAAATATATGAATCAATTAGATGATTTTGGATAGATGCTCTCATAATGAAAAACATAAGATATTATTTGTTTGTTTTTCTAAGTGAATATTATTTGTCCTTTCCATAATTAAAAAAGATTCATGTTTACTTCACCTAAAGGCTTGTGATCATAATCACATCAACATAACACTAGGGTTTAGTGTTAGGAGAATATAATTTATTTCACCAGAGTGAGAGGTATAGATTATCTCAACACAATACAAGGGTTTTGTATTAAGAGAAAGGTTTGATTACAACCATAGTAATTATCCATTTGATTGATTTGGAAAAGATGAATCATAAGATAGATGTGGAGACATAGAGTTTCCTTTTCTCTAAGTCACTATGGCATAATATAGATATACACTCCCTAGTTTAGAATGGAGTACTACATCCACTTAATTTTCCTCACCATGAAGTAGGAATTATACTCATTAGAAGAATTGAATGGAAGATGATCTATTGAATGGCTTAAGTAAGATTATTGGATTCATGTTGAGATCCACTAGAATTCCCTATGCTTAACTACTTAGGTTTCTAGCTCTATGGTCATGGAATTTCTTTCCTAGATATACTAAGCACCTATTGTTATTAGGCTTCTCTTCATTTCCTAAATATGATCATATTATATGCCACTGTTTAACATCATTTATGGTTACTGCTATCTTAGTCCTTGGGGTTTAACTATAACCTTTGTAGATTCCTAAGTTTTCTCCTATTGATGAAGATTGCCTTCTCCTAGTTTTCCTTATCCGCTTCACTTGCCTTTCTAGATCTCTCTCTCACACTACTAGTGTGTGTTTCTAGTTTGTGGGCTTGGGAAGTTGTGAGGTGAGAGGCTCATGGAGTCTCCTATTTATAGTTGCTTGAGCTAACTTGGTAGCCAACTTTCCTAAGGTAACTTGGTATCCAAGGTACGTAGGTATCATGATTATCCACTTGAATTGAACAAGACATGTAGCAATTCTCACTAATGGGCTTTGGCAATTAAGATTGGATTAAGAAATACCATTGGGCTCATTTGCATGTTTTAAGTTAAAATTTAATTTGCATTTATGGTTGATTATTGTAATCTTCCATATTAGTTAAGTGAAAACATAATTAGCAATATGGATTAACATTAATTTCCAAAGGTGGGTGGACTATTATTAACTAAGTGAAACCTTAATCAATCAAAGTGATTTGATTAAGTAAAGTTAAAGAGGTGTAATCATCAACTCTCAATGTGAATAGATGATATAGTTGGTTGATCTTAGCGGTGTATGAGACTTGGTTCTAGGCTTTAGAATGATTTCTAGTCATTCCAGGACAATCCTTGATGATTTATCCACAAGATATTACTTATGGCTTAGTATCAAGTATAGAACTCATGCTCTAAGAGAATGATTCTTTCAAGTGATACATCTTAGGTTACTTCCAACTGACTACTCAGGATTCACTCAGGATTGAGTTAACTTCTTTTCTGTCTAGTTACTCCGACTATCTACTAGGCTTTCATCCTAAAGAGCATGGTAGTACTTCTACATATCTAGATCTCTTCCTTTTTCTTAATAGGATTGGATGGATTGAATAGAAAAGAATAGAATAGATCAAGATTTAGATAGATCAAAATTTGATTTCCAATCTGCATTGGTACTAGAGACTTGTCTAGCACATGCGATGATAGATTTAGGATGATCAGACAATATAAGATAAAAATGGATCTTTGGTTAGTTTCTTAATGTTGTGGGTTTGTTTATAGTTCACGTTGTATGCACGAGTGCTACTTCTACCTTCCTAAGGTAAGTTTTTAGCAAAGATCGTACCAAAATTTATAACACTTCAATCACTTTGACAAGTTCTAATAAAAGTTTTTAGTTTCCGTGGATTTTAGATGCATGGATGCAATGCACACTTCTATGTTCTATCAATTTCGGGTGTCTTGAACTACGGGATGTTACAAAATGGATACCCTTACGGAGAAGAAGAATGGGCTTTTAAGTTATCCCCTAAAATTTAATTGTCATGAAAAACCCGAGCCAATCCGGATTTGGTCCATACATCCAGTTGGAATCCGGATCATCCGTGTGGAATGCGACAAAATTTGGGTTGGATTCACACTTAACCCAAAAGCTAGAGTTGCCTAGACCCATGCCGACCCAGACTCGAATTCATCCGGGTCATATGGATTTCTAGGCCAGATCCAGAAGGACTAACACCTGCGTAACAAATGCATTTTCAAGGGAAAAACTTTGTCCTCTCTTTTTTATGCATGTCATGCGTATGGATTAGGCAGTGATCATCCCCTGTTGATTAACTAGAGCAACCCCCTCTTAATTCTCTGGCATGCTTATGACTCAACAAAGGTTAAACTACATGAAAACAAACCTTGCCGACTCTTTTCATCTTAGACTTGTAGGTCTTCATTACTCCCACTAATCATAGTGTTAACTTCACCAAAAACCACGGTTTCCTCCAAAAAGAAAAGAGAAGGGTGATGCAACCATGATATCATCGCCCGTAGTGTGATTATATTAAGAGTTGCTTCTCCACGGTTTCAAACATGCAGGTGGAGGCGGAGATGAGAATCATATTCCCTGCCATCTTTTCAGCACCTCTCACTCACACCTGCTGCTACTTGCCAGTTGCTAGTTATCACCCCGGCAATGGAATAAAGGCAACTTCCGTCCGCTTCCTTGCTAATTAAGCTTATACTGTATGATGCCCACACACCATGCGTGTATGTACTCCGACAATTTTCTTCTCCCCTTCAGCTAGTACAGTGAGCACTGAAATTCGCCGCCCCTTGACTTCGGTTTGCACCTACAAACAGTTAATATACAGCTGATCTGTACCCATATCGCTTAATGCCAATTTTTACATATATAGTGATTTTTTTTTGAACGGGGAACGGGTGCAAAAGCACCCGACATATATTGCTGCTCAAAGACACTGGAATATAAAAAGGTCCAAGAAATAAAAATTACACAGATGCCCAGAAATAAGCACTGAGGACCCTGAAGAAAACTTGAAAAAGCGATCAAGTCCTTCATACTCTTCCACCTTCAGATCAACGACAAAGCTCCGGCAAAACTGCAACCGCGTCACAGGGGACAACACACGGGGCCGAGCAGCTGCGGAGCGGCAGCCCTACTGCCATTGGGTCCGACGTGTTGACGGAGCAACTGCCGCCAGAAGACGCCGGAGAGAAGCTCCAATAAACCGTGTATTTTTTTGTTTAAGGGGACACATTAATACAAAGCAAGATATGAATTACACAAGCTCCGCAACAGCATAATGTCAAGAAAGACATCAACGATGTACACAACCAAAACAAAAGAAAGAAAAGACCACGCCAAACCGACGAGCGAAGAACCACCACGATCAATGGACACACTAGTAGGACCGAAAGAAAAAGTTTCTCCAAGAATGACGTCTCGAGAAAAAGATCGGTGCACATACACCGTCTTTGATCATGGATTTTCATCCTGAAACAAGTCTGAATAAACTCGAGACAATCGCAACATTCGCGGCATAACTATGCAAATACTAAATATGATTAACCATGGACGATGCACATTTTTTTTTTTGAACATTTCTCTGTCGCTTTGATTTGTCTATCAGTACTAGGTACATGAGTGCTCCAGGCACGCAGTACGTATGTAAGCCGGAAATTACCGTGGCATGTGTGTGTGTGTGTCGCTGCTGATTGATTTCGCTGCTCGTATGCTATACAAAAGTTGGTTCAACAAAAAGATCGATCGGTGAGGAGAGAACCCGCATAAGCATAAACAAAGCCCATCCCACAGACCAAAGAATCGAATCGATTCCCCGTGTGGAGAGGAGACACATCTTTACTTAGCTGCTCGTAGTGCGACTTTTAATCCCCTTTCCCCCGCTCGCTCGACTGATCGATCTCTGCTAATTTCCCATGGCTAGAAAGGTCGTGGCTTCTCCCTGAAAGAACCTGGCTTTCATAGCACAAAGGCAGATTAAGGTGCACATGTCCACACACATAGTGACAGACAGGTTCAGCTAGCTCGCTAGCTTAGAGAGACAGAGAGGCAGATTAGTGCAGATCGAGACCTCTTGTCTTGTTTGTATACCTTCCTTCTCGCCGGGGTCTCCGCCGGCCTGGCCGTCGCTTTGCTTGCCGGCGAGGCTTCCCGGATCCCCCCTCCCCCGCCCAGCTACACACATCTGGCCTCACCAAAAGCTGCTCTGCATGCCTGCGTGGCTTCGTGCATGTATTCGCGAGGCCGAAGTGGTGTTGCAACGCAAGCTTTCTCCTTGCTGCTAGTAGGTTCTTGCTGCTGCTGCATATATGCCTAGCTCGCCGTGAGTTGCCATGTACCTCAAGTGAAATCCCCGCATGCCACTGTTGTTGCTGAGGTGCAAGTTCTGACCGACCAGCAGAGTACCTCAAGTTTGCTGCCTTCCTCTTGGAAGATTTGAGTGAGTGGGTCAAAATTAAGTCAACATGATCGGCCAGATCGTGAAATGGTGTTTGTGATGTTAAGTTATCTTGTCTTTGTTTTGTGATGGAGATATAGCAGGTTCGAACTAGTGATTTTGGCGCCTGCAGATACCGACCGAGAGGCGCTCGATCGACGATGGGCGGCCACCAGGACGCGCACCACGAGGACTTCCAGCTCAAGGACACGAACCCGCTGCTGGGCGAGCAATGGCCGAAAGGCGCGGCGGGCCCGGCGCGCCCGGCCGTCGGCGGCGGCATCGCCGGGTGGCTGGGCATGGACAAGCCGTCCAGCACCTACGACCTGGTGGAGCAGATGTTCTTCCTCTACGTGCGCGTCGTCAAGGCCAAGGACCTGCCCCCGAACCCCATCACGGGCGCGCCCATGGACCCCTACGTGGAGGTCAAGCTGGGAAACTACAAGGGCACCACCAAGCACTACGACCGCCGCGCCAACCCGGAGTGGGACCAGGTCTTCGCCTTCTCCAAGTCCCGCGTCCAGTCCAACGCCCTCGAGGTCTACCTCAAGGACCGGGAGATGATCGGCCGCGACGACTACGTCGGCCGTGTCGTCTTCGACCTCGGCGAGGTGCCCACCCGCGTGCCCCCCGACAGCCCGCTCGCGCCGCAGTGGTACCGACTCGAGGAGCGCCGCGGCGACGGCGGGTACAAGGTGCGCGGGGAGCTCATGCTCGCCGTCTGGATCGGCACCCAGGCCGACGAGGCCTTCCCGGAGGCCTGGCACTCCGACGCCGCCACCGTGCGCGGGGAAGGCGTCGCCAGCGTGCGCTCCAAGGCCTACGTCTCCCCCAAGCTCTGGTACCTCCGCGTCAACGTCATCGAGGCGCAGGACGTGCAGCCGCAGTCCCGGGGCCGCGCGCCAGAGGTGTTCGTCAAGGCGCAGGTCGGGAACCAGATACTCAAGACCTCCGCCGTGCCCGCGCCCACGCTCAACCCGCGCTGGAACGAGGACCTGGTGTTCGTCGTCGCCGAGCCGTTCGAGGAGCAGCTGGTCATGACGGTGGAGGACCGGGTCACCCCGCGCAAGGACGACCTCCTCGGCCGCGTCCAGCTCCCGCTCACGCTCTTCGAGAAGCGGCTCGACCACCGCCCGTTCGTCCAGTCCCGCTGGTTCGACCTCGAGAAGTTCGGCATCGCCACCGCCATCGAGGGCGAGACGCGGCGGGAGCTCCGGTTCGCCAGCCGCGTCCACGTCCGGGCGTGTCTCGAGGGCGCCTACCACGTCATGGACGAGTCCACCATGTACATCAGCGACACCCGACCCACGGCGCGCCAGCTCTGGAAGCCGCCGGTGGGCGTGCTCGAGGTCGGCATCCTCAGCGCCGCCGGCCTGCAGCCGATGAAGAACCGCGACGGCCGCGGCAGCACCGACGCCTACTGCGTCGCCAAGTACGGCCAGAAGTGGGTGCGCACGCGCACCATGATCGGCACCTTTTCCCCTACGTGGAACGAGCAGTACACGTGGGAGGTGTTCGACCCGAGCACCGTCATCACCATCGGCGTCTTCGACAACTGCCACCTCGGAAACGGCGGCAACGCTAACAACAACGGCGGCGGCGTAGGAGCAAGCCCTCCGGCGAGGGACGCGCGCGTCGGAAAGATCCGCATCCGCCTCTCGACGCTGGAGACCGACCGCGTGTACACGCACGCGTACCCGCTGATCCTGCTGACGCCGTCAGGGGTGAAGAAGATGGGCGAGCTCCGTCTCGCCGTGCGGTTCACCTGCCTGTCCATGATGAACATGGTGCACCTCTACACGCAGCCGCTGCTCCCCAGGATGCACTACCTGCACCCGTTCACGGTCACGCAGCTGGACGCGCTCCGGTACCAGGCGATGGGCATCGTGGCGGCGCGGCTGGGCCGCGCCGAGCCGCCGCTGCGGCGGGAGGTGGTGGAGTACATGCTGGACGTGGAGTCCCACATGTGGAGCATGCGGCGGAGCAAGGCCAACTTCTTCCGCGCCGTCTCGCTCTTCTCCGGCGCGGCCGCCGCGGCGCGCTGGTTCGCCGACGTGTGCCACTGGAAGAACGTGGCGACCACGGCGCTGGTGCACGTCCTCCTCCTGATCCTCATCTGGTACCCGGAGCTCATACTCCCCACCGTGTTCCTCTACATGTTCATGATCGGGCTGTGGAACTACCGGCGCCGCCCGCGCCACCCGCCGCACATGGACACCAAGATGTCGTGGGCCGAGGCCGTGCACCCCGACGAGCTCGACGAGGAGTTCGACACGTTCCCGACGTCGAGGCAGCAGGACGTGGTGTACATGCGCTACGACCGGCTGCGGAGCGTGGCCGGAAGGATACAGACGGTGGTCGGCGACATGGCCACGCAGGGGGAGAGGCTGCAGTCGCTGCTCAGCTGGCGCGACCCGAGAGCGACGTGCGTGTTCGTCTTCTTCTGCCTCATCGCCGCGGTGGTGCTCTACGTCACGCCGTTCCGGGTGGTGGCGCTCGTCGCCGGGCTGTTCCTGCTCCGGCACCCGCGGTTCCGCAGCAAGCTCCCAGCCGTGCCTAGCAACTTCTTCCGGCGGCTGCCGTCGCGCGCAGACAGCATGCTCTGAATGAGTGAGATATAATGCGCCCCGCATGTTCTTCGATCGGGCCAGAGCCCAGGGTCCTGATTTTTGTTTTCTAGATAAAGAAACTATTTTTCCTTCGTTTTTATGCATGAGATAGTGTGAATTGCCTGTTAAGTTTGGACACTTGAGATTCAGAACATGGCCTTGTAACTATGTTTGTCTCAGAATAAGGTGTGGCTTGAAGCCTGGAAATTTCAAAGTAATCTAGGAGGAAACAACATCATCCTCACATGAATATTGCAATAAATTGATTTTGCATCGTTCGCTCTTTATTTCTGAAGTTTCCGAAACACGTCCATATGCTCATACCCCACAAAAAACTTTATCTTCTACATATAACATTAAAATCTATATCTGTGTCCTATAAAGTCATAAAGTTGACACACTACGTTAAAACCCCTCAAACCAACCGAAAACCCGTATTTCCACCTAGAGTAGATAACCTCCTACCCCTGCCATAGATAGTAGAATCCCACGTCCCCATCCACACTTCTCACCCCAACCCCTCTCTCTCCATGTTCCTATGACCCGAAGGTCAAAACCACTGCTGCTTGGCACCTCCGGATCCCCTCTCGTCATTTCCCCCCTCCCGGACTCCTTGATGGAGACAGTGCTAGGTGTCGACATCACGTGCCTCAAAAGAAGAGATTGTGGCATCTATAGCGGGTGTTACAATAGGTGACATCATCAAATATGGCTAGGCTGCCTAGGGCCGAGTGGTGCTTGGGATGTGCGGCACGGTTTCGAACTCACACGACAGAGCTAGACAACGACTCGCTACCATGTCTGATCTAGACACCGGATTCGGGCTCACGAGGTCGATATGGACACCGTTTCACCACCATTGGGCCAAGAGGATCCCATACAGGTTGCCATGTATGGATCTGGGCCTAGAGGGCCTGGATCTGACCTCCCTCTTTATCTTATTGATTTTTTATTTCATATTTCATGGTTCATACTAGTATAGATTTGTGTTGCAACCTTTTTCTTCCATTTTGGATCTACTTAACCCTTACACGAATGTTGGATGTTTTCGAGGTTTTGATTCTCAGTCGTAAATTTGTATGTAGGTGGGGGGCTTGTGACCACGATCAGATGGGGTAACAACCTTAAGTACACACGATTTATACAGGTTGGGGCCTTACCATGCGTTTGACGGTAAAAATACTACTTCATGTCTACTTATATTGATTGGTATGTGAGGTGTCGGCTTCTGGTGAGAAGACGGTTGGGTTCAATCCTCCTTATGCAAGGGAAGAACTAAATGTATGTGTGTCTCTAAGATGTAATGAGCTTGTAGAATGTCACGGACCCAAAAATGTGCTCTCTAAGATCTCTCACCCCCTCTCCCTCGTGGGAATGAAGGCCTATTTATACTACATGCGAGTGCTTGCTCCGTGAAAGTGGAGGTGGACATGTCACCTCTTTGTGCAAAACGTATGGCGTCCCAAACTAACTATTTTCTTTCTTTGGATATAGCTCAAACATAGAACATTGAACTTGTTTGTTTGCATTGCTTGTTCTATGGATTCACAATTGATATCGTTATATTTTGTATATGGTTTTGGTTCATCCTGAGTTACAACATAATTATCCTCTACAATGTAGTTCATTCGGGATTTGCATTCACTACTCTACAAGTTCACTGTATGATGTCACTATAAGTTCTATCAAATCACACTTTTTATCAAACCACCGAAGGAAATATTTCTGTCTGGAGCTCTCCCTGGTACCAAAATTGGCAAAGCATATATGATAATCTCATAATTCAACTTGCTGGCTTTGTTTACCCTGCTATCATCTCTGATCTTTGGAGTCCAGGGGAAAAACCTGGAATTCCAACCTCATAGACACAATCTTCTTACCAAGTGCTGCAGCAGCAATTAAAAACACTCCCATTCTCCACAAGCAAGAGGATGGCATCCTCTGCTTGAAATTAACTCCAAATGGGAAGTGTAACACTGAATCCACTTATAAAGCTTGCTTGCAGATGCTCTATGAAACATGTTCCCCAAGACCAACAATTGTACTAAAAGAGACAATCAAAATCATGAATCAGGTCTAGAAATGCAAGGAGATGATACCAAGAATTAAATCATTTGCTTGGCATATTCTTCGATAAGTTATTGCTACAGGAGACAGAGCTTCAAAGTATTCCTCCCACATTGAGGAAAATTGTTGCAAATGTGGCAACCCTTAAATAGATTTCCATTTATTCTTTACTTGCCCTTTTGCAAAAGTTGCCTGGTTCATCAAGCCCTGGTACATTCATTCAGAGCTTTGGGTTCAAAATGCCTTCTCTATCTCAAAATCATCATTGTGGAACTTTAAATTTCACTTTCACCTTCCTTTGGCGTCTTTGGAAAGCAAGGAATAATGAACTCTTTCGAAAAAATAAATATGCTCCTCACAATATTGCAGGTTCTACTCAGGCCTGATTGCCAATCCGGAGACAGTTGATCCTGTCAATATTAGCTCAAACCAAGAGGACTTCCAACCTCGAAGACAAGCTGGGAGACAAAATGATGTTATTTCTGGCCCTTCCGATTTCTGTTTTATAGGGCCAAAAATCTACTCTGATGCATCTTGAAAAAGAAGAAATGGTGCTTCCCATGGCAGGGCGGGGCTTGGAATTTACCTGGCAAAGGACGGAGCGCTAGGTAGAACTGATGTTTTTATTCTTGCATCCAAAACATGTGTTTCTTCCTCCTTGTAGGCTGAAGCACACGCAATGCAGTTTACAATGGAATTTGAGGCAGTGATGCACCTATTCAAGCATGTGTTCTTTATAGATAACATAAACTGGGCAAATGCTGTAGCTGCTATGGGAGCGATAGATCAGGCTATGCTTTGGAAAATTAGAAGACAAGCCATTCATATTCAGAATCTAACATCTCCTTTGGAAGCCAATTTCTACCACATAAAAAGAGAAATCAATGGGGTAGCACACAACTATGCAAAACAGGCGAGGCTTTCTCATCGATCCTTGCTGAAAGGATATGGATGTCGCCTAGAGGGGGATGAATAGGCGATTAAAACTTTTCCTAGAGTGGCTCAACAAAGGCGGAATAAAACTAGCAGATACTTTGTCAAGCACAACCTAGAACAACTAGGGTTCACCTATGTGCACCAACAACTTATGCTAAGTAATACAAGCAACAAAGTGATAGCAAGATATAGATTACTTCAAGAACGAAGGCTATCACAATGTAAAGTGCATAAGTAAATAGCTCGGGTATAGAGATAACCGAGGCACGCAGGGACGACGATATTTTACCGAGTTCCTCCCAACATGGAGTACGTCTCATTTGGAGAGGGGGTGGTATCAAACCACCAACCCCACAAAAGGCCTCCCTTATTCTCCGGTGAATCTCACCCCAATGGGATTGATCCACGCTCCCACTATCGATGCACTTGTCGGTGGCAACTGGAACCTCTCACATGGTTGGGGCACTTCTCCACAACTTAATTGGAGGATCCCAACAAACGTCACAAAAGGCCACAATGCCACCAAGGCCACAAAACCGTCTAGGATTTCAAGAATCCAAGAGGGACAAGCTCCAATGAGTCACACGAACCAAATCCTCTGAGGAGAACTCAAATCGATGCACCAAATGCAAATGGCAAGAACACCACAAAGGTGCTCAAATCCCTCACTCTCAAGTTCCAACAAAGCTACTAAAGCTATTGGGGGAACAAGAGAGGAGGAATCAAAGAGAGACACAAAATCCCCCAAAATCTAGATCCTCAAAGATGCACTCACAAAGAGATGAATCGGTTAGGTCAAAACGTGGATCTAGATCTCCTCTCTCTTCCACTCAAATATGGGCAAGAATCATCGGAGGAAAAAGATTAGGCAAGCTTCAAGATCTAGAGCAAGTGTGAACAAAGCTTAGCCTAATAGAAGAGGAAGAAGCTTGCTAAAACGATTTAGGAGAAGGCTATTTAAAGAGGGGCCAAAAATCTGACCGAACCAAACAGATCTAAAAACGCCAGACAGGCCGATCAGCAGAGGCCAAAGCTGACAGGCGTCTTTGGCTGGCGCTGCCGCGTCTTGCGACAATGAGGTGGGCCAGCGTGCGGGAGCCAAGCGCGAGGCGGCAGCAAAGCGGCGGCGCGAAGCGCAGCGCGGCTGAAGACACGTGGCGCGCGCGCACAAAGAAGCGAGTAGCGGGGCCAGCCAGGTCAACGCGAGGCGGCCAAGCGATGAGGCCAGCGGCGGCGTGAGGTTGCGTGGGGCCAGCGGCGAGCGGGAGTTAGGCGGCAGATCTGGCGGCGTGACTACCTAGCGAGGCAGATGATAGATGGGGCGTGCTCATGTGCGGGCGGTAGTACCGGCCCGCCCGAGTGGTACTACCGCTCGGCCCAGAAAACAGATTTTTTCTTTTCTTTTTAAATAAGACCGGCAGATATTCACATGACCATAACTTTTGATTGGTAACTCCGATCTACCCGATTCCAATTGCGTTAGAAAGAGGACGACACGAGCTACCCTATAAAAAGTGAAAATATTAGTTATCACCAAGTGAGAATGTATCATGTATTATAATGTGAGATACCTCACTTGGTGAGAAACCGAAAAACCGCCAAGATCAAAATTGCAACAAGATACAAACAGAAGACCCGATTTTGATGAACGAGAGGTTGTTATGGATATTACTACAAGCTCTATATCCTCACATGGGTAAGACCAAATAATAACCAAATACGATGATGCAAGTATGCAAAGGTTTGAGCTCTCTCCGAACGATGTGACCGAGTTACTCATTCGAGAGCCATCTCTTGATAGTACAGTTATCTATCATAAATCCGGTCTCCCACACACACCATGAGACCGGCAAAAGGGAAAACCTATCAAGATTATACCTTTTCCTTGAGCATCCCACTTGAGCTCAATATAGACGAACTTGACCTTCTCAAGATGGAACGCCTTTCTTGATTCCACATCATCGAACCATCATCACCAAGGATGGCAAGCATCAAACATGAGATCATCTACAGATGGTGCATTTTGAGCTTGCACAACACATCTTCTTCTCATTTCATCTATCTTGAAGTCACCACATGCTCCAGGCAATGCCAATGGACAATTCCTATAAGTATAACTTAATACACATATTAGTCCATAAAAATTGTCATTAATTACCAAAACCACACATGGGGGCCCACATGTTCTTTCACTTGCCTACTAGTTCTTGTAGAAACACAACTCATAGCAACATCTCCAGTCTAGTTCTTGCTGCAATTTCAAAAATCCAGCACCTGGATTATGCATTTCATGATGTACATTGGAGTTGAATGAAAATTAGGATGCTCGGCACCCTTCTCCCTGCAAAAAAATATTATAACTTATATCTTATTCAATCTTAGCTACCACAATAATTGTTTGCTATTGTGCAGTTCATGACAATTTTTGAGTCACTCAACATGTTTTTTGCATTACTTTCTATACCATTGCTTGCATGTTTGTTGAAATGGCATGTCTACTATATGTAAAGCGCACAATGTTCGATTGCTCATTTCATTGTGCATGTCTTCTTTATTAGGAACAAACTGGTTTAACTGCTTGCCTCTCATGTTCTTTCTATGAGCTGGTCAATAATTAAACCATGGAGTTAAAGTAAGCTCTAGTTGAATGCTCGTGTTATATCGGTCAAATAATTAGTCTCAAATTATTTAACAATAAACTTTTGGGGACAAAAAATGAGGTGAATAATCTAGATAAAACCAAATAGTGCTTGAGGCTACAACTCGAGCCCCTTAACTCAAGTATTACGTCACAACAAGCTTCCTATATCAGAAAAATATTAGATAAACTTAATACAGACAAGTCATATCCATCTCTCATGTCTTTTTTTATCTCTAGACGTAGAGAAATTCACTCAACCACGGGAACATGCAGAAGAGATGCCGCGACCTAGTGTTCCATATCTTAGTGCCATTGGACCCACTAACACGACTGGTTGGGAATTGGGAATATCTTTCGGTATCTTCAATGGACCATACTACTTGACCTATTTTGTAATTTGAGAGAAATTTGAACTACACAATCATCAAGATACAATGATATTGGCTACTTGTTTGATCCCACAATATGTACCTACATGGTAGAACTGTCATCGGTCAATCAATCTGAAATACAAGGCTGCATGTTGACACGTGTAACTTCACAGAATGATAAAGCACATACATCGGTCATATGGCATTGGTTCTCTCGAATCATCAACGACTATCTACCAAGATAGTGCTGCACAGATGCAAACATGATACATCAAGAGAAATATCACTAAACATATTCCCCCTAAATTGTTTGATGTCCATGAACTCTAGAAGAGTCAGGGCATCTTGTAACTTAAATAATGCGATAACCTCACTAGTCTGTTTACAAAGTCTCTACCAACTTTAGCATACTAGAAATATTTTCATAGAGTTAGTATGCGATGGCTTCAAGACTTTTTTAGAGGGAGTATCTTGTTTTTCAAAGCATCATATTGCACACCTTTTCCCTTTATGGGTATAATTTCTAGGTCCTTGTCAACATTTTTAATGAGGTAATATCAACACAAGGTTATATGTCAAACTTTTTGTTTTCCCCACCAGGATTTTAGGATAGTATACGCGACATATTTATCCTTCTCTAAACTCTACGGGTTTCTCTCATATTGAGTTAACACATACAATAACCATCATATGTTGTATCTTTTCTCCTTAATTTCTCAGTAGGTTTGAAAGAGTTTTAACAATATATCCTACTATAGTTCTCATATTTTTTCCACGGGGTCTTTAGAGAGACTTAATCAAGATAATGGTCTTCCATGTTTGTGATGCCTCCCCGGAGGCGACCGATCATGTTGTATATAAGTCTCTATCAACATTAGTAGAAAACATCAGTTGGATCATTTGTTTGATCTGTTGTCTCATTTACAATTCTACTCACAACTCGGTTCAGTGAAATTTATTCTTTGTTTTTCTTTTTGCAAAGTACCATCCCATCAACTTCAGTTCGTTGGACCTTACATATTCAGGACATATTTTTTGTTAGGAAAAAAAACAGCATACTCCCAATCCGGTCAAGATCGAGAAAACTATCACTATGCATGAAACCAAGACGGAGAAAACTATCACTATACATGAAACCACACTGACACTGGAATGTGGCACAACTCTCCCAATCCGGTGAAATGATTAGGGATGCGGAAGTGGGATAATTAGGACAAGTAGGATATTATTTTTAGACTATTAGACTAACACAAAACTAAGTGGGACAAATGAGATAAGCTAGATTTGACATATCCCGTTTATCCCACCTAAATTAGAGTTAGTCTAATAGTCTAAAAGTGATATCCCACTTGTCCCAATTGTCCCGTTTCTGCATCCCTAGAAATGATATTGGGTGCCTGATATATTCCTGTACTGCATTCCTTTTGTTCGTCTCAAATTAGATGGCAGAGATCTATTATATTCACGTGTATCCAGACGTGTTTTAGTATATAGATTCATATAAATTTAGATAAATCTCAGACATCTAATTCAAGAGAATATAAAATAAATAAATAAGTTGTCAAATGCATTATCGGGTCTGTCGCTGCTGCCAAAACACGTTAGGTCCCTACATCAAAAGGTATAAACATCCTAACCCGTTATTAATACAGTGACAATCACGATGCATTTGAGTAACACTGCGTACAATCACACTCTACTACTATATAGAACAGCCTAGCAAAAAAAGCATGGGACTTCGTAATGGAGAAATAATCAAAACGCTACAAGCTGTGAAAATGGCATTTAAGTCGAGGTCTCGCTGAGTATATTGAAATCGAAAGTGTGCAAGAGCATCATAACTTGGTGAACGCAAAACAGCAGATGACATTGGAGCATCCCATACAATTTATAAGTTGTGGCTACTACATACAACAGCAGCAGCAGGCACATATTGAGCAACGCTTGAAGTTCACGCTGCCAGCCTAAGAAAGAAACAAAACTCTAACCAAGCAACTCAACTCAACGGTTGACAGTCGTTGTACTTTCAGTGCAGTTTTATTACAAAAGGTAAGAATATCATGCATTAGGTGTAGCTTGCAGCACCGGCTGTCACTTGAAAGAAAAATCACAGATCGATCGGCATTTGGAAACACCGCAAGTATTATCATCAATCAGGACCTACAGGAAGTTTCTAATGTCCAACTTCCTGACATCAGGCATCACCTCATCTTTAAACTCCTCCCTGGAGGAAAATAACGTCAGTGAGTTGCTATCTTATTATAGAAGGACACTAGAATTATAAATTTCATGAAACTTTATGATGACTTAAATACATTACCAAGTGGATGGTCAGACTACATTAGGTTTAAACTTGGCACCAGATATTTCTGGCTTTCTAAAAACAAGTACTTGAATGATTTGAGGAAAAATTCAACAAAATATGATGTATGTATGAGTTAAAGAAGCATGCCTCTTTAGTTGACCCTCCATTGCTTCAACACATTCCTTTTTAATTTCTGACAGCTCGCTTTTAGCAATTTGTATTTCAAGCTCTTCCTCGATCTTGGGAAGATCCTCCTTCCGAATGCCAAGCCTATTTCAAGTTCCAACAGTTAAGTGAACAAACATGTACAAGTAAAAAACATGCTACTCCGGCTAAAACTGATAATAAGATAAAACATGTCTAGCATGGACTTAGTAACAGTACAAAATCTGCGTCTGTTGCAATGGATCCAGAACACCAAACATAAGGAAGAAGATACAGTTGGCCATGCAATCATTTTAACTGTTTTGCAGTATGACAAAAGAAACTAATTCAAATCGACCATAGGACTTGTGCATTCTTTTTCCCAAGGGACACCGGAAAAGACAACCCCATTCGATGTCTAGTCTAGGTTAATAGTTATCAAAGGAATGATACCAAGGTAATGGCATGCAGATGATCCAAATTCAGTGGTCAGCAAAGATGCATCTATAAGAAACTGCCAATGATGTATCTTGCAATTGAAATAAAATTGACAGAATGAACATAAGATGAAGATACATATTTTACATACTTTTTGTTAATCTTATCAAACTCGGCAACAAGGAGAGCCATATTCTTCTTGTCACTCCTCAGAAGTGGCTTCTTAATGTCTTTTTCAACTTTCTCGAGAGCTTCCATCATCAAAGCCTCAACACCAAGATCATCTATAAGCCCACTCCTTTATCACAGAAAAGAAATGTTCATATAAGAAATTAATTGCAAAAACTAAAATGCCAACAAATGCTCATAGAAAAGAACAATAAGCATTTATGACATGTTTTTATTTTGTCAAACATTGACCATTTGAAAAACAGATTGTTGATTAGGTAACATACTTTTTCCTGATCTCCTGCAGGGTATTCAAGTATGTCCTTGCATCAGGGATGCCCTTCGTGAAAGTCTCAATAGTATACTTAATTCTCTGAGAATCAGAAAGAAGACCTGCCCTGCATTTAGACAATGGTAGCATAATAAGCGATCAGGTCACTGACAACAATCTCAAATGAGATTTAAGTAAGATAGATTTAGAAAAGAAGTGCATGCTTCTTTTTTATGGTACATTCATGCAGAACTCATTTTACAGATGGTTATGTCCAAACACGTTAATTGCAAAAACAAAACCATATCAAACAAAGATGCAGTAAAATGTGCATGTAGAACTTCTTTAATTTCCGAGAAATACTAAAACTCCACCTATGCCTTTTAGGAATAGCCGGTCCCAAGCCCGGGTAAAGGAGGGTTGTGATAGGCGTGGAAAGCCAACATAAAAAACAGCCATTCTTATGGAATTGAAACCCAATGATGTGTGGCCATACAAGAAAGGACTAAATTAGGAATGAGGTAATATGCGATAGGGTAGGGGTGGCACTGATCAACGAGAAGCTAGTCCAACACCAACTAAGGTGGTTTCGGCATATCCAGCGGAAGCCTCCAGAAGCACCAGCTAATATCCGTATTCTAAATGGTACAGAAAATACTAGGAGGGACAGAGAGCAACCAAAGTTGACATGGACGGAGGCAGTAAAAAGGGACTCGAGGGATTGGAATGTTCCTTGAGATTTGGCTCTTGATAGGACTGCATGGAAATCAGCAATCCATGTGCCAGAATCTTAGTCTACTCGTTCTTCGTTTACTTTTTCTCTCCATGCCTTTTTGGCTTCCTTATGTTTATTCTGGGTTTCATATCTAGCCTACCCCAAATTGCTTGGGGAAAAGGCTTTGGTGTTGATGTTGTTGACATTTTACACCCATAAAAATGGTATCTTAGCAAGATTATCAGCAAATAATATAAATCTTGTATCTTTTATTATCATACTGATACTGTGCTCTTAAAACGTAATAAAGTTTGGCAAACCAAAGGTTTATAAAACAGGGACGGGAACACATTAAGATGTGTATTAGCCAATGCAGAACTAGGACCAGATTTGTATTGGGCGATCCAGGAATTTGTTCTTCGGGATCCTAATAAGCACTTGTAGAACTCACTCTTGATTGGTATACAATATCAGCTTGTAGTTCTTAATGATGAAATTTCCTATCCTTTACTAGCACCTAAACACCACCAATAGAACATTGTGTGGAAGAGTACACAAAAAATGAAAAGACAGCAG
Organism: Avena insularis; assembly: GCA_023614405.1. Classification (NCBI taxonomy): domain Eukaryota; kingdom Viridiplantae; phylum Streptophyta; class Magnoliopsida; order Poales; family Poaceae; genus Avena; species Avena insularis. Next base: position 437,330,729 of record CM042697.1, on the reverse strand, counting down.
CAAAGTGAAAAGATTGGCCATGAATACATGCAAATGCAGTGCAAAAGCCTATATTTTTTCTTACTTCTCTCTAACAGTCCTCATGACTTGGGCATAACCAGCAACTGCTGTTGGGTCATCTGGATCAATCGTGATCTTCTCCTTCTTAAGGACACCAAGTGCTGTCTCAAACTTTTTCTTTACCTCAAAAAAGATGCCCTTCAATAGGTCTATACAGGACAGAAATAAAGGGATTATTAGGGCTGCACAAAGTAAATTAAATCTAGAAAGAACAAAAAAAGCAGTACTGTGACACTGGAACTACAGTCATCATAAAACAAGAACAAAAAAGATAAACGGACAAAGTAAATGAAACCTCAAAATGCGAGCATACGTTGCATTTTCATGGAAAGAGGAAGTAATGATTGATTCATCATTAAAAAGGCAGAGTTCAGACATCAAAAGGGGTTCAGCTAGAGATTGCAAATTTTCTAAAGCTTGGTATGAAAATCTCACATCAAAAGGGGTTCAGCTAGAACCGTTATAATTTGACAGATTTTCCAGAACTAACACTACTGGACAATGCACAGAATCATAAGCACTCATTAGCACCTAAACTCCAGAACTAACACTACTATGCATTGCGAAGATGTGCTAATCTCATACAGATGCAGAAAAACATTAAGATGCATACCATCTCCGCTGACAGGAGGGCGGTCTGCCTCCTTGGCATATGAGCGGACTTGAGAGACGCATCCATTGGCCAAAGCAGCTTGGGCAGAATATAGCTACAGGAACATTTAATCAACAAACTGATCAGCGTTGCATCATAATCAAAACGTCCTGAAGGAAAAATAGCTCCATACTTAAACTTCACAGAGTAATAACTTGTTTGGAATTAACTGTCACTGACGTTCCACTAGATGCCATAGAATAATCCTAAGCAGAATTAGCAAAAAGTATGCCAGAATAAGTTGACTACATTATTACGACCTCAGATTCGACCGTAAGGCTCTGTGGACATTCGGGATAAGGCATACACCGCTCAGGAAACAGGAAAGTAAGAGCACTGAGACATGGCGAACTGGGGCTGGAAGATCTGTAGCTGTCGGAAAACATGATGATTCCCTAGGCTATCCCCTCCGATACAGTTAGGAACATTTCCCCTCCGATACAATTAGGAACATTTCCCCTCCGATACAATTAGGATCATTTCCCCTCCTCGCCGAGACGCTCCCACTCGGCCCAACCCAATCGATCTGACAACCGCGACCGAATCGAACCGAATCCTACTCGAACACCCACCATCACTCGCCCACCGCACCCGGAAAACAGCACCACGATGGACGATCAACGGAAAAATATCGCGGAACGACCGAGATCCCACGCCGACCTAACCAGGCGGGGCGGCGGCGCCCCGGAGAAAACGGCGCCGGACCAGATCTACAGGGGAGCTAGGGTTTCCGACGGGCGGGGAAGCGAGCGAACCTGGCGGGAGCGGGATACGAGGCGAGCGGCGAGCGCCATCGCTGGTACGGCGGCGGCGCTAGGGCAGCAGATGCCTCTCCGGGTCTTCTCCTTCTCCGATCCGTGGGCCGCGAGAGGAGGTGGGGATGGGAGGTGGGAGGGGGAAATGGACCCGGCTGAGCTAAGTAGCTCAACTTAACCAATATCCACCGTCCAAAGGTCATCCAACGGTCTCCCTTTTTTACCTGGGTCTCCCTTTATTTCTTCCTGCTCAGATCGACAAAACAAAGTCTTGAAGAGCTCTCCTGCCAATGACGCAACGACGTCACGTTGCCAAGCACCGCCTGGCGCACCGGTTTGCACGGTTCTTACTTGGTGACATCTTATATTTCGAAACTGAGTAAGTATATACTATATTTATAGCCAAGTTAGCCTAAACCTATTACGGTCCGGTTCTTTTGGTGGCTTCTTTAAGAAATCGTCCTACCCTAGTTTTCTGGGGAAGTCGGTTTTAAATTTTTGTGATGCTTCCAAATTAATTTAGCCTTAACCACTTTGAAAGTCTTATAATTTTTTTGAACCGGCTTCCCCAGAAAGCTGGGGGTAGGACAGTTTCTCGGAGAAGCTGCCAAAATAACTAGGCCTACATGTCAATCCAATAGATTCATATCGACAAATTTTTGTCTCAAGACAAGTTAAGGGTTTACGACGGATGAGAGTCAGATTTATTTTTAGGATGGAACGATGTCAACGCTCTATATAAGTTGTCACATCAAAATTTTGATTAGTTAGAGAGAGATCTTAGTTAGACGAGAGAATTAAGAAAAAGAAGGTTGCCTTTCCTTGAAGCATCTTCAACCGATGTTGCAAAACAAATTTATGGCACAAGAGAGGATAAATTGGTGCTCCAACAGATTACCTATTCCTAAAAATGCCCCAAACTTTTACATCATATCCTAAAATTTTAAAGTTGGTGATGCAACTTTGGGCACCAAACCAATGCCCACGCGCGGACCGCTAGCTGGAATTCCGTCCCGCTGATCCCCATCGTTGGATCCTAGTTGGGTGCCCTATTATATATTATCTAGTATGCTATAATTTAATTTGGTGCCCTATAAGTAAAAAAAAAGTGTGTTGAGTGTCCTATTATACATTATTTGTTCAAGATGCTCTTAGCTAAGGGAGGATTTCTTAGAAAAATAAGAAAAGAATGTTTTCTCCACTGTATCATATGTCTTCACTTATTAATATAATTAACTACTAAAATTTAATTAATTCTTATTAACTGTTAGGATTTTTTTGCCTTCTCTACAAGACGTGAATGGCTAAGAGAGGACCCGTCTTCTCTACCATTGTACATTCCCTTATCAATTCAATGATCCAAATTCTTGACCTGCAGCAGGTAACCATTGACAAGGCGTGGTCGGTACTCCTGCAAGGCACAATACACAACATAATTAGATGACACGAAAGACTGAGCCGTTGGATGACCTTCGCCATACCGGGAAGCTTGTACCCCACCCGAAAAAGCTCCATGTCGGGGGCATTCACAAATCACCAACTAAGAATGATACCCTCGCAGGCCACTATCGGGCGGTATAACTTACATGTGAGGATCGGGGGACGATGTCGGAACCATCATCTACATCAACACAATCAGGGTTTGCATCATCCCCCAACGTTCTCGCCATGTCGGGACTAGAGTGAAGGGAATATGCCCTGAGAGGCAATAATATAGTATTTATTATGTGTATTCCAAGTATATGATGGATATTTATTTTGCATGCTATAATTATATTGATACGAAAACATTAATACATGTGTGTTTAATAAACAAACACAAAGTTTCTAGTTATGCCTTCTCATAAACTAGCTCGTTGATTAACAAGATGATCAAAGTTTCCTGATCATAGACATTGGATGTTGTTAATAACGAGATCACAACATTAGTGTAATGATGTGATAAACATTCATCCAAAGTATAGCATTACGATCAAAGTCATTGAGTTTATATTGCTATAACAACTTAGAAAGTGATCCTAATCCTTAGACCATGAGATCATGTCAATCACTAACACCGGAAGAGTTTCTTGATAACATCAAACGTCACCGTAACTGGGTGATTATAAAGATGGATTTAGAACTACTAAAGTGTTATGTTGAGGCCCATCGATCGAGAGTGGAATTTGTTCATCCCAATGATGGATAGATATACTCTGGACCCTCTCGGTGATATCACATTGGTTAGCTTGCAAGCAAGTGATTTGATCACTAGAATGTTATATCATGGGAACGAGAAAAGAGTGCATGTCAGTAACGAGAAAAGAATGTTATTCGCGAACCGTAGGGTGGCACACTTAAGAGACACTGACATCCAATTGGAGAAAAAGTTTCATGCCGGAAAGAATAACAAGCGCAGGAATTTATTTCACTAGATACCGAAACAGGTTTTCGGGTGAAATTGCAGAAAGTGTTTTTGCATGTGAAATAAAATACTAGCAAGGGGTATATGTGAATGTTTGTCATTAAAGTAATTGACAAAATTCTAAATAAATAAAAGGAGTTTTATTTAATGAGAGTTTGCATTAAATTTGGTGGAAATTTAATGGGAATTTGAGTGGGATTTTGAGTGGGGGAAATTGAAAGGATTTTTATGAGTGGAGTGTCCACCCACATGAATGAGGGGAGGGCAAGGGGGCAGCCCCCATGCGCCGTCCACCCCCTTGCCCCCCTCTCCTATAAAAGGCACCCCCTCCTCACTTCTCACTCACACCTCCTCGTAAAGGATCTCTCTCCCTCTAGAATTTATCCCCCATGGTCTCGGACTAGCGAGATACATGTTCCCGGTGGCTATTCGGAAAGAAAGAGTTGTGCTTCTGCTGCATCGCTGGAGCGGGGAGGCAGAGGTTGCTCGGTGTCTTGTACGTGTGTGCGAGTACGAATGCGCTGCTGATTTGCGGCGCTAGGACTTCCTCTCGATCTTGAGATCGGCAAGAGATCGTCTACATTAACCACGAGTTTAACTCGTTAAGCTTTGTCGGTCTTCAAGGGTATGTTCTCTACGGATATACATCCGCCCGTTGTTTGTATCTAGTAGATAGATCTTGGTACATAGTTGTTCTCATCATAGGAATTTTTTTGTTTTCTATGCAGCGAACCCTACAGTGGTATCAGAGCCGGATTTATGCGTAGATGCTTTACACGGGTAGTACACATATGAGTATGTGGGCGATGATGATCATGTTGTTGCTTCTTAGTTGTATTTTGGATATTGGTGACATAGTGGGATGAAGCGGACTAGACAAACTTTACATGTCCTCGCACATGATACATGTTCCACGCTTGACATACAACTAGTTTTCATAAGTGGCTAGCGGGTGTCTGTCTCTCCTATTATAATCAATATCTAATTTGCAACGAGTTGTCAACAATTTGGTTATCCTCGTTGTGGTTCATGTTCGTAGGTAAGAACGGTTCTATCTTCAAAAGCTCTAAGCCACGTAAAACTTGCAATGAATAAATTAGAGACGTCTAGTTTAGATTATTGTTGGGCTAGTGCTATAAGCCTACTGGGCTCGGTCGTAAAGGCTGCCAAACTACCGACTTAGAGCCAGCAAAGTCACATACAAAAGAGCTTGCCGAATTAAGATCTTAGAGCCTCTCAAGTCACGGACGTTTAGGAAATCGAGTCGTGTAACCCAGGAAACTTCTGTGAAGGCAAAGTTAATCTCAAGCCCCCAAGTTTTGCTAGCCGGATTCTTCACCGTCTTGAAAGTTTTGTTGACATAACCATATGTAGCCCCCGAGCATTGAGTCGGAATTTCAAAGGAAAATCGTCTTGGTGCTCTCAGAGTAGCTTCAGCAAAAATGTGAATAGTGTAGCCCCCGAGCGTGAAGGCGGAAATTATTTTGTCTTGGCGCTCCAGAGAGAACTTCACAAAAGTTCGACATTAGTGTAGCCCCCGAGCGTCAAGGTGGAATTCATTTGAATTTTCCAGCTTGATGCTCAAAGAGAACTAAACCATATCTTGGAGATCATCGTACTGTAGCTCTCGAGGGTTGTTCCGACTTGGACGCAAGGCGGGACAAAGCTCTTAAATTAGAGATGTCAAGCCCCCGAGCGTCGATCCGACATCCTCAAAGGCGGCTCAAGTCTTGATCAACAATTGCATTTGCAGCCCCCGATGTGTCAAGCCTAGTGAAAATCCGGCTTAAAACACCTTAATCCAAGGAACGCGGCAATGTCCAAGCGTTACGTACCTGAAATATAAACATAAAAAAACAAATATATTAAATTGTTCCTTTAAGTGTGTCCAACAAACAAATGTAAGGCGGAACAAACATAGCCTTTAAACAAATGCTTTAAAGCTGAAACAAAGCCGCAGTTGAACAACATAAAACTGTTTAGGAGGAAAAAACTCAACTAATTTGAATAGTTTATGTAAAATTTTGTTTAAGCAAGTGCTGGCCTATCCATTATTCTGGTTTTTATGCTTGACCTTTCGTGAGACGGAAGACTCACAGCACAGAACTATGTCCTTGGGTGATGATGCCTAATGGCACCGTCCAGAACCCAAGGCCAAAACGCCGGCTTTGAGTGCCGAAAAGTCACTACTCCGAACTCCACATAAAAACAACAGAAAACGTGTATCCAGAAAACTTAAGCTAATGCCTAAAGGCGGGTTTTTTGCATGGTACTGGGCTTTAAAACGGCAAGCCAATAAAAAGTTTATACTCACGAGCGCAAGGCAAATCGTGGAAAAAGGTATGACCAAAAACGAAAGCGATAAAAGACTCAGGATATGAGTGAACCAATCTTAATCACATGATCATAAACAATTAAAATAATAAAATATAAATATGGACTTAGCTGTTTAAGCGGAGTCGGTGTTGTTCGTGACGAAGACGAATCTGGTCACGATGAATTCAGACGACAAAATGTCAGATAATATAGATGACGATGAGCCAACCAATTTATATGTGACATCGTCGACATAGCTTTATCAGTTTCGTGCTGTCGCGCTTGTTTTCCAAGACGGAGGGGTCACGACTTAAACCGATGCCTAGGTAGAAACTCAATTCATGCTAGTCTCCTTGCTGAAGCTTGCCTCCTTGCCGGAAAATCCATACATAACCTGACATACGTGCACTAGCCGGAAAATCCATGCATAGGCTGACGTACGTACGTGCACTAGCCGGAAAATCCATGCAGGAGTTGTATATGATACAGCTAGATACGATCAATCCAGATCAATTGTTTGATTGTCTAAGCAAGAGGGATAGTGGATCGATTCCAGAATCTAAACCTTCACACTTAGCTAAAAACCAATCAGACCAAAGATTCTGTGCTGCTGTGTATCCGAACGTGAGAGTCATGGACTCAAAAGCAGAGAATAAATCGATCTGACTTTAATTAATCACTTGAAAACACGCACAGATCAACCGATTTGGTATTAAAGATGATCGACGAAACCGTCGAACCAGACGCCGCCGGGAAGCTTCTGCACTTCTGATTAGTGCTGAAGTTAAGCCTTGCACGCACAAATAATGCATACGTACAATGACGAAGACGAAGCTTGCCGGCCGCGCCTAGATGGATGAATCGCTACATGCGATCTTGCCGCCATCGAAAGCGGCGAGGAATCCCCCCCGGATCCGTGTTGTAAGCGCTTCTTGTCCCACGGTGGACACCAACTGTCGTGATTTTGTCGACACGTACGCCATAGGGGTATCCTAACGGCGAGTTTAGAGACGTGGGGGGAGACGGAGAGCGTCCGGATCGGCGTGACACAGTTTACCCAGGTTTAGATCTCACGACGGTGGCGAGATCCTACTCCTGCTATAAATCACTATAATGGCAATACGCCGAGTTACAGGATTGGGGGGTTCGCTGTGTGCGAGTAGTGCTATGCACTTGTCTATTGTTTAGCTTGTGTTGTACCCTAAAGGCTCCCATAGGTCTGGCTTATATAGTCGTCAGGTCCTAGGGTTACATGGAGAGTCCCAGCCGGATACGGTTACAGAGTCTTAGACTAACACTAACTAGTCTTCGTGTCCTCCAAGGCTCCGGCTTCCATTTAAGGCGGTAGCACGTCGCCTTCCTTTATCCCTGCTGGACCTCCGTCTTGTCTATCAGCAACTGAGCCGCCCGGTTATGCCATAGGCCTAACCACCCACTATGGGCCACCCGGGCTTGCCGGTATGAGACTATGCCGTAGGTATACCCATTTGGTATATCCACAACAGTTTTAGTATCAAGGTTATCTAAGAGCTGAAAGGATTGCTTCAGAAACCATCATGCGTGGAAGATACCGTGATATCTAAAACAATGTTTTGGTTGCAATATGATAAAGTATAATTTAGCAAAATACATATTCTCATATTGTATGAGAATTTGCGAAGGTTGGAGATACTAGGCATCCTAATCCTCCAAAAGGTTTTGGAAATACGATTATACTCGCGATTCGTCTTTATAAGCTATAGTAGCTTGATCATGAAAGTTTCCATGATATGGATGAATAGAAGGTGTAGGTAAAATGCTTACTACACTAAAAAAATACTAAAGGATGGAGTTTGAAATAACGTCAAACATTTGATGATGGTGATACACTTCAAAGTGCAATTCCAAAGGTATTAGTATTTGACTATACATGCTTTAGAATATGTGTCATGTGTATGGCGCCACTATTGATTTTGATAGATTCTTTTAAAATAAAAGGAAATGTTGAAAGAGAATCTATAAAATATTTGGCAGAAAAGAAAAGGCTAGAAATGTCTAACTTAAGTATATAGATGATATACATGTTATGGTTGTATTCTTTGCTTGTTAAACAATGTGGTTCTTAGGTATTGGATACAAATTTGTTTGTGTGAAGTTTCATACATAACAACACAATTCATGAACTACAATGACCTAAGTAACTAGCAAGAGAATATGTGATGATGTTCATCAAAAACAAATAAAGTGTTATTATGTTTCTCGTTGACATCAAAATCTTGCCTTAAAGATTTATTTTAATAATTTTTATTTTGTTCAGGTATTATGAGAATAAAGGTTGTTCAAATAATTACTATATTCCATAGAAGATGGATGATTTACAAGTTTAGTTGGAGAAATCACGTCCATAAAAACTAATGCTAAAATGTCGCAAGACAAATGATTGAAAGATCACTTACTAAGTGACATCGTCGTTTAAATTATAATGGAAAAAAAACATGAAGAAACTCCATTTTGATGGAATTTTGGAGTCTTTTGATTTTGAAAAAATGACGCTTGTGAGACTTTATTGGAGATAATTGAAACTTCGTTCAAAGGCCAAAGAAGAATGAACGACTAACTTATGGGACATTGTACATGTTGATGTATGTAGTCTATTATGTGTAGTTATGAGCGATGGATTTCAACTTCATATATTTTGTTCAAAAAAATTGAGTATATATTTGTATATTTGCTTAATGAGTAAGAAGTGTGCAATATTTGAAAATGTTCAAAGACTTTCAACATGAAGTGGAAAATTATTGTAATAAGAAAATAAAGAATTTATGATTAGATCATAAAGGAAGATATTTGAGTTACATGTTTAGCAAAATACCTAATATTTTAGGAATCGTTTCATGGATTTGCATTTCTCGATAAACCATAGGAGTATGGAGTATTCGAGAGATGAAATTAAACCTTGTTTGACATTGTAAGATCAAAGGTGTCATTTATAAAACTGTCATTATATTTTAAATATCAGAGCTTTAAAGACTACCGCTTTTACATTTTAAAGAGCCATCATGATCCGTTGAAATGACACCATATGAGTTATGGTTTGGGATAAAACCCGAATTGTCTTTTCTTAAATTTTGGTATGCTAGGCATAAGTAAAATGTTTACATCCAAAGTCGGATAAGCACATCTTTGTAGGTTATCCCAAAGCAATAGTTGGGTATTCCTCCATATCACTGAAGACAAAAGAGTTTGTCGCTTTGAACGTCAAGTTTTTTGAGAAGGATTTTTTTGCAAAAGTTAAGCGGGAGGACAATAGAACTTTGATTAGGTTGATGAACCTAAACAACATGTGCTAAGTAGCATAGTGCCGGAAAGTATCCCGGAGGCGGCCAAAATGGTTATGTCTTGCGTGATTACAAAGGTTGTGATCTCAGAGATTTGAGTTTCTATTGAACCGAGTAGGTCAGGTGACAATCAAATAGTAAGATTTGAAGTACAAGTCGTTATTATTTTGACAATGATGAACCGACTACATGTAAAGAAGCGATGATGGTCCCTGACTCCATCAAATGACTAGAAGTCATAAAGAATCCGTGATAGTTTGCATACATGAGAAATCAAGTTTTTAAACTTGGAAGACCCTCCGGAAAGGTGTTAAGCCTATTGGTCATATTTGTATCTATAAATAAATAGACATGGATCTTTTGCATCTATTAAATAGTCGACATGTTAGAAAAGAGTTTACGAAATTTTTTCAAGGAGTTGACTATGACAAGATTTGATCTTTCATAGCGATATTTAGTCTGGACGGATTATTGTAGAAACCACTACATATATTTTTGGTATATGGTAGTTGAACAAATAAAACAAAGTTCTTCTAATAGAATGGTTACCTAGGACGTGTACATGACACGATCCAAAGGATTTTGTTAAATCAACGGATGCTAAAAAGTACATGCAAACTTCAATGACTAAAGTAAGTATAGCGGAGTTGGAATCTTCACCATGATGAAACTACTAAAAAGGTTTAATTTCATCAGAGATGATGAAGATGCTTGCATTTGCAAGAAATTAAGTGGGAGCGCTGAGACATATTTCTAATACATTATGTAGAAGACATCTTGTTGATTGGAAATAATGTATTTTTTATTGATATAGGTTAAGAATTTCATTAAAATTTGATTTTGATGAAAACCTTAGGCAAAATCCGAATATTAGGCATCAATGTCTATATGGATAGATCGAGGCACTAATATGGTTATGCTAGACGTACATATATGAGATATTGAATGAGTTCAATATGGAAACAACAAGAAATGTTCTTGCCGCATGGAAAATATTGAATCAAGATTAAAGTGTTTTGACACTTAGTGAAGTGAAATGAGATTCATGTGTTTTGACACTTGGTGAGTGAAATCACATGAATGTTTTGATCAATCATATTGTGATGTGTACACATCCAGATATGTCCTATGCTCTAAATGTTATGAGAATATACCAGAATTAATCATAAGATGATGATTGTCCAATAGTAAGGATATCCTTATGACCTTTAGAAGAACTAAGAATATGTTATTTATGTAGAGGTGACAAATAGATAGATAGCTCATTGTAAAGTGTTACATTGATATTAGTTTTGTCACAAGATACAAATTAAGTTTATATCAATTTACACTATGGGTGGCAAAAGGAGATTCCATGATGGATCTAGATGAGTTCCAAAGTTAAGACATTATGACAGATAGTATAACAAAAGGCTAAGTATATGACTGTTATAGTAGCAGCAAAAGAGGGCATTTGTGTTAAGTAGTTTGTTAACAAACTAGGTGTGGTTCACAACAGGCTAACACTATGAAGATATATTGTACAAAAATAGTATCAACATGATTTAACCCCAAGGAACTAAAGATCTCACCAAAGGACTAAATTTATACAATGCCATCTCATTAGAGAATGAGTGATGCGTAGATACGCAAAGACATGCAAATATACATGGACCTGAAAGTGTCAGATCCAAAGATTATGGTTACTACTAGAAAACATGTATATACAACACCAAAAAGGCATAGGTGTTGAATGCGCAAGTTTTTCAAACTAGATTATTGACTCTAGTGCAAGTGGGAGACTGAAGGGAATATGCTCAAGAGACAATAATAAAGTGGTTATTATCTATTCCTTGTTTATGATAAATGTTTATTTCTCATGCTATACTTTAATACATGTGTGGTTAATAAACAAATAAGTGTTCCTAGTTATGCCTCTCAGTTAAACTAGCTCATTGCTTAACAAGATGATCAAAGGTTTCCTGATCATGGACATTGGATGTTGTTAATAACGGGGTCACAACATTGGTGGAATAATGTGATGAACACTCACCTGAAGTATAGTAATGCGATCAAAGTCATTATGTTTACATTTCTTTAATAAGTCCTACGAAATAACCCTAATCGTTAGACCATTTGATCATGTTAATCACTAACACCGGAAGAGTAACTTGATAACATCAAGCGTCACACCATAACAGGGTGACAATAAAGGTGGGTTCAGATACCCCAAAAGTGATATATATAGAGGCTCATAGATCAATAGTGGGATTTGTCCATCCCAATGACGAAGATATATACTCTGGACCCTCTCGGTGATATCACATTGACATAGCTTGCAAGCAAGTGATAATATCACTAGAATGTTATATCACGAGAACAAGAAAAGAGTACTTGTCGGTAATGAGATCAAACTAAGTATGGGGATACCAATGATCGAATCTCAGACATGTAATATATCGCGAGACAAAGGGATTTAGTTATAAAGTTAAAGGTTCACACGATCACAACAATCATTGTTGAATGTGTGGGAGTCAATACGGATCTCCAAGTCCCGCTGATGATTATTGATCAGAGAGGGGTCTCGATCATGTCTGCATTATTCACAAATCATAGGGTGACACACTTAAGGGATACCGACACTATTTGGAGCAAATAAGATGCCAGAGAAAGAATATGAAAGCGCTAGATTTTTTTCAATGGACACCAAAATTGTTTTGGGTGAAATTGCTAAAATTTGTTCTACATGTGATATGAAATTGTTGCAAGGATTTTATGTGAATGTTTGTAATTGAAGTAATTAAAAAATTCTAAATAAAATAAATAAAATGGTTTTATTAATTGAGAGATGCATTAATTTTGGTGGAAAATTAATGCATGTGAGTGGAATTTTGAGTGGAGGTGTGTTTATGTGAGTGGGTGGTCCACCCACATGAATGAGGGAGAGGTGGGGGTACCCACCATGGCCACCACGCCATGGCCTTGGGGCTTCCCCCTCACCTATAAAAGGCACCCCTCCCTCCATCTCACTCACACCTCCTCGCGAAGGATTTGTCTCCCCCTCTAGAATGTTCCCCATGGCCTCAGACTAGCGAGGTACATGTTCCCGATGGTTTTTTCTGGAAGGATTTGCTGCTTCCGCTGCTTTGCTGGAGCGAGGACTCGGAGGTGGTCGGCTACCGGACATGTGTGTAGTCATGGATGCACTGCTGGTTTGCGGTGCTGGACCTACTGGACTTGCTGGACTTCATCACGATCTTGAGATCGGCAAGTGAACGACTACATCATCCATGAGAACCAATCTCGTAACGCTTTGTCGGTCTTCGAGGGTAAGTTATTTATGGATTTATATCCACCTGTTGCTTCTATCTAGATAGATATATCTTGGTTCTTAGTTGTTCATATCATAGGAAAAAATTGTTTTCTATGCTGCGAACCAAACACTAAGCTCCCCGACAACAATTCTAGAAAAGTACTTGATATTGATAACCCCCAAGAGCAAGGGATCACATTAGCGCCTCTCAATGTGAAAGTATGGGTGCCGATCCACATGAGCAATAATAAAAAGCTATTTACTCTCTCCAACTAGAGTTTCACATGTCTAATTTTCTACGAACTAAACAAAACAAAGTAAGAATAGGGATTTAACTTGATGTTTGAAGCTGAAAACAAAATAGTAAATGTGAAAGTGTCCCAATCATCTAATGTGCATGAGGACAATATGAAGGTCTACTCTTTTAGGAACATTATATCTGGGTTCATGGTTTCACTCAATCTCTCTCTCTCTCTCTCTCTCTCTCTCTTAGTCTCCAACAATGGTGGTGATCATGTTACAAGATGATAAAAGTTATACACGATTGCATGCTTTTATGGTTAACATTTATGGAAGATACATGTTGTAAAACACATAGTTGAAAATAAGTACCCATATGTGTGTTGTGTAACGCAGCATGTGGTTCCTGTCGCTCTGCCACATCATACTTCTCCCATTTTTACCCCTAGATAAAGGATGTAGGTGTTCCCATTTCTACCACTCGGCTAAAACCTTCATATACATACATCACACTCCTTTATATAAACACACACTACAACATTGTGGCAAAGGTTTTGTTTGTTGTGCGCATGCTACATCTCTATCATCTACCTGCACTTAGTGTTGTCAAACACCTTGTGACATGGGCATACAAGGCACTACCACTAACATTACCCCGATGCTTTTGTGTCATATATTTTGTTGTCAGTATGTCCTAGAGGGAATCATATATGATATACTTTCTAAGTGTATTCATAAGTTAAAGATGTACTTGTATGGAAATATATATGTATCATCGAATATGTGATTCGATTGTGGAACTATGTATTTATTTTATGTATACTAGATTGTCCTTGGTTAGAAACTTGTGTTGGACACATGACTTAGACCAATGTGCAAGTCGACTGATGATTATGTTCCACTTGTCATGGTCATGATGATTCTAATCTGACTTACATTAACTAACCCATATTAAGAAACAGTGAGCAGATCCTCATTTGTATATCTCAATCAATGGAATCCTTAGACTCGAGACAATTACATGATCTGAGTTGTGAATCGACTGACTTAGGTTCTATAAAACATTGTTATATAATAGGATAAAGATAGAGTTTATGCCGGCTATCAATCAAGTTGAGTGACGTGGATAATCAAGATGGGATTTGTAGGGATACGGGTAGGCCACACTACCGCAAATCAAAAAAATTCTACCGCGTATACTAGGATTACTATTGTCATATATCTCAGGATTACCACTAGATGCGCAATTGTGGAACTTGATGAAGAGCGTCGAGGCAGTGTAGACGTTCTACGTCTTCTCCTTGTCCTCGTCCCACGAGCAGCTCCCCTTTGCGTGGCTTGTCCAAATGCTACACCTGCAGCACCTCCGAGGTATCCACACGTACGGGATGGAAGCTTCGGACGTTGGACTGCTAGGTCTGCATGTGAAACACAAGCGTGAGAGGAGTGGCAGCTGGGTGGAATGCTCAACCTTGGTCAACTCGCCCCCACCCTCTCTTATATAGGTGTCCCTAGTGGGCTTCTACATTAGCAACCCATTAGTTGCCCAATCCTCATTAGGATTCCAGCCCCTTAAGTGTGTGACCCTATAGGTTCATACATGTGTAAACATGACACGAGTAGACTTACTCCGTCAATAGTTGGTAGCGGCCTCTAGCAAGATGTGCCAACTCCTAAACGCATATAAAGATCATTCGGACGAACCATTACAAGGTTAAGTACATGTCTTTCCCTTTGCCTCACGATATTTGGTCTAGCTCCAAGCTGACCTCTCTTTCTCGATACTGTGATTCGGAATCCCTTTACTAGGTTAACTCTTAACCTTATATAGCACGGCCATGCATTTCTGGATCTGATCATTCGAGGGGCCCAGAGATATCTCTCTCAAGTAGAGAGGGGCAAATCCCATCTTGATTGATCAATGCCTTGCAGCATGCTTCAGGACAAACCCGAAAGCTACCTTTTATAACTAACCAGTTACAGAGCAGTGGTTGATAGCCCCAAAGTAGGTCGATCCACATCTCAAGTACATGCAACAATATCAGGTCTAAGGACAAAACTTACATGATGTGTAGAGAGAGCTGCAAGTCTTAATTGCCAGTCTCAAGTTGGGACAGTCCAACCCCATGTTCATAACATGTGTCCACATCATTGGTTTGACATCTCCATGTCTATGACTTGCGAAACATAGTCATCAACCAATCGATGTGCTAGTCTAATATTCACTTGTGTCCTCACATGAACTCCGACTAGGGAAAACTATTAGATAACCATACAAGTAAAGAGTTTCACAAAAAATTCACATAACTGTCAATCATTACAAGTTGCCTTATATATGTATATTCAAGGAACATTACAATAACTCATGGATACATATGAAATATAATCATCTCTATGATTGCCTCTAGGGCATATTTCCTTCACAATTTTCCCCTTGCAATGGAAGTTGTGCAACTCGGTTAAGCGTTAACCGAGGAGTTGGACTAAGTGCTATTCCAATGAATCACATATCATAGGACGAGAAGATAATTAACCTATTAAAGGGATTACAATAACTCGCCTATAGCTTGACATGGTATATCTTAAGCCAAAAGAACTTGTACAAAAGTCACATTGAAGGTTCGTCTTATGCCTTTACGACACTTGGGAGTTGGCACGTCTTTCTAGAGGCCTCTGCTAGCTATCGACTGTTCATGAGTGTGAGAATCCTGAAGCATGGCTTAATAGGATTGATAGGATACTCATAACAACAAGTTGCAACTTCTTTTATGGAAGTTAATCTGAAAAGAACTCTGAGGTTAAGTGTTTATGGCCTAAAGAAATTTGAGGATGGGTGACCGACCGAGAAGTTACTCCTGGGGTATGCACGAGTGAGGTCAACGTGCGCAGAAAAGACAAGTGTTGGTTTATGGGGCCAGTCTAGAGATCCTAGTAAGCTGCCAGGAGTGACACCCCCAGGGCCTGGTGGACATGGTGTTACAAGTGGTATCAGAGACATGCTCTTGCGATTACACGGGCATGTGTGAGTTAGTGACGCATGCATGTGGAGCATGGTACGTGTGGCCCAGAGTGGACACGACATGACACATGTACAGGCACTGGACGCATAAACATGTGCCAACAGGGGACGTTCCTGGCTTGTGCTTGATCGATGAGGACATCAATCTTCTAAGAGCGTGTGTACATGAGATCCTAACGCATGGCTTAATAGGATATTCATAACAACAAGTTACAACTTCTTTTCCGGAAGCTCATATGAGAATAACTCTAAGGTTAAGCATGCTTGTCTTGGAGCAATTTTAGGATGGGTGACCGACTGAGAAGTTGTTCCCGGGTGCGCATATGTGAACAAAGTGCGTAGAAAAGACAAGTGTTGGTCTATGAGGTCAGTCTAGAGATCCTAGTAAGCTGTCAGGAGTGACACCCCCGGGGCCTGGTGGACGGGGTGTTACAATGAAAGTGGGATGGATTCAAAGCCATGATGATGTACTTGAAGGAGTAGCTCATGTTGTATCCAACAATGAGTGAACCTACAACATCACACACTTTAGGGTAAGATCCATACGGATAATATTCGTATGTACAATGGGATATGTTCGGTATGGACCTCAAGAGTCGAGCCCATCAGGGATACCTATATTAGTGGATTGGGAAAGAGTTCCATGACCTAGAAATCACTTTATCCAATCCTAAACCAGAAAAAAAAAGATCTAGAAGTCCCTTGCTTGGTGCTTGATACCTTCAATCCGGATTACAGATGCAATATAATAGCTTTTTCCCTAGTAGACCTAGGTTTAATCGGACATTAGGAAACAATGCCAATAGGAATGAAAATAAGGACACATCTACAAGACTTTGTATTTTTGTTTTACCTTTGTTTATCAAACCAATATAGTTTACTTTATATCATGGGTTGATTCAATGGATGAAGATAGGCCAGGGTTGAAGAACCACCGGCAGCTGCACATCATATGAGATAAAAGATAATAAAAAGCATAGTCATGTGTAGTATTCCAATAGAGATAATTTTTGTTGGCAGAACATCCTAATATACTAAATCCCCTGCGAGTTGCAACCATATCGATAGCCTTTTTATCCAACCGGTTGTACCACGAAGCACCGGGTTACTAACAGTTATTAAGTGATAGACACATATCAAAGCCTTAAAGAGAGATGTTTTTGTTGATCCCAAATGGGTCGCTAAGATAAGACCGTACAACCCTTTCTGTCATTGGGTTTCCTATGAGATTGCTGCTATCCAAGTATCTCACCTCAAGCCTTGATCGATCTCGGGAGTCTTGGGTACCTACAAGTCCAAAGACCGAGACAAGAGAGAAAGAAACAAAAGATACATATCTCTCTTTCAAACAATACATAATACTCCCATAGATTAGATGTACATAATCGCGACAAGGTTTCTCCCCAACCCGTAGCCTGTGAGTAATACTCACTCATAACAATAAGACCAAGGATAGAAAAAATTATGCAAAATACTTAGATTGAAATCGAATATTCTTACAGTGGTCACCGAATCACAAGGAGATCTCAAGTACAAAATAATGTCTATGGCTAATGGAGATGATGGGGGATGGAAGGGATGGACAATGGTGTGGATCTCCGTTGGTGGTGTTGTGATGCAATCTAAGAATGGCGGCCCTCTACACGGTGGCTGGGACCTCAAAATATATAGGCGCCTTCATGATAGTTGTAGGGTTTGACGAGACGGAGCCGCTACCACCTCACACGTGCGGGTCATGCCCGTACCAGTGCTTGTTACTATTGGGTTAGCAGCATTGAAAACAAAAAAAATTCTAAGATGGGAACCACTAAGCACCAAGATCTATCTACTAGATACAAGAAATGGGTGGATATACATCCATAGAGAACATACCCTTGTTGAGAGACAAAGTTTAACGAGGTTGTACTCGTGGATGATGTAGTAGAACGCTTGCGAAGCTAAAGATCGAGAATAAGTCTAGCGCCGCAAATCAGCAGCGCATCCATGACCGCACACACATTCAAGCCACCGAACAACCTCCGCCTCCTCGCTTTAGCGATGCTGCGGAAGCAGCAACTCCTTCCAGACAAAAATCCACCGGGAACATGTATCTCGCTAGTCCGAGACCATGAGGGAATAATTCTAGAGGCGGAGAGAGATCCTTCATGAGGAGGTGTGAGTGAGAGAGAGGGAGAGGGGGCTTTATATAGGAGGAGGGGGCACCCCAAGGGGCATGGCCGACGCATGTGGCAGCCCCCACCCCTTCCTCCATTCATGTGAGTGTAGCTCCCACTCACAAAATGTCCCTCCATATTCTCCACTCAAAATCCCACTCAAAATTCCCATTAAATTTCCACCAAATTTAATGTAATCTCTCATTAAATAAAACTCCTTTTATTTATTTATTCAAAAATTTGTCAATTACATTAATTAACAAACATTCACATAAAACCCTTGCTACTTTTCAATTTCACATGCAGAAATAATTTCAGCAATTTCACCCAAAACAATTCCGGTATCCATTGAAATAATTCCAGCGCTTTATAGTTCTTTCGTTGATACGTCGGAAACGTATCTATTATTTTTGATGTTCCATGCTTGTTTAGTATCCACTTTGCTATGTTTTGTCTACACTTTGAGGTATTTTTATACACTTTCTGGAACTAACCTATTGACAAGATGCCACAGTGCCAATTGCCTGTTTTCTGCTGTTTTTGGTTTCAGAAAGCTAAAAAATGAATATTCTCAGAATTGGACGGGACAGAAGCCAAAGTTCATATTTCCCTGAACGATATGGAAAATTGAAGACGAGACGGAGGAGGACACCAGGGCGGCCACACCCTAGGTGGGCACGGGTCCCACCCTGGCCATGCCCATAGGGGGTGGGCCCCTTGGCCCTCCATCGACCTTGCTTCCTTCGCCTATAAGAAGCCTCCGACCCCAAAACCCTAAAGGATCGACCAGAAAGCCACGAAAAGTTCTGCTGCGCCGCCGCCACCGAAGGGGAGATTTGGGGGACAAAAAGTCTATGTTCCGACACCCTGCCGGGACGAGGAAGTGCCTCGGAGCCATCTCCATCGATCTCCACCACCATCTCCATCACCGTTGCTGATTCCCATGATGAGGAGGGAGTAGTTCTTCCTCGAGGCTAAGGGCTCTACCGGTAGATATGTGTTCATCTCTCTCTATGCATGATCATATTGTGGTCATGAGCTTTGTAATCAAGTAGATCTACCTTGCTACTCAAGTGCTTTAATAGATCTCTGCTCTCCACATGTGTGTGAAAGTGACAGCGTGCACGCCATGGTGGCACTTAGGCTAGAGTCTACATAAATACTCTTCGTGCTTTAATAGATCTATGCTTTTCCCCACGTGTGTGAAAGTGATAGCTTGCGCGCCGTGTGTGGCACTTAAGCTAGATTACATTTATATTCATGAGTTATATTTGGATTTGGATGTCTCTATTAAATTGTGGTGTTTGTTGGAACCATCTAGCGCTCAAGGTGACAGTGTGGGGTTATCTAGATTAGGGAAGGCAGACTTTGAGGTGTACTGTTATAGCCCTACCATGGATTAGAGTGTCCAACCGGATAGTAGTTAAAAGTAGTATCATGAAGAGAATATATTTATATAAGAGAGTGTTCACTAGTGAAAGTATGATCCCTAGGCCTTGTTTCTAAGCATTGAAACACGGTTTGCATCTAGATCCGTTGCATGTTTGCTTGCTTACATCTTTATTTCAGTTTGATTTTAGTCTCTCCCACGTCAACAACAAGTCAGAAGATATGTTCTAGCACCGTTACCACTTGTATTTCACTATCTCTTCGCCGAACTAGTGCACCTATACACCAGACAAGTGTATTGGGGACACAAGATACTTCTTGTATCTTGATTGCAGGATTGCTTGAGAGGGATACCTTTGACCACTTCCTCCCTGAGTTCGATAAACCTTGGGTAATCCACTTAAGGGAAACTTGCTGCTGTTCTACAAATCTCTGCACTTGGAGGCCCAACAACTGTCTACAAGAATAGAAGTGCATAAACATCATTCGTCTAGAACATATTTGCTCCAAATGGTGTTGGTGTCTCTTAAGTGTGTTACCATATGGTTCGCGAATAATGCAAACATGATCGAGACCCCTCTCGGATCAATAATCAGAAGCAGGACCTGGAGATCCATACCGACTCCCACACATTCAACGATGACTTCTTGTGATCGTGAGAACCTTTTACGCTAGTAACTTAATCCCTTTGTCTCGCGATATATTACATGTCCAAGATTCGATCATCGGTATCTACATACCTAGTTTGATCTCGTTACCGACATGTACTCCTTTCTCGTTCCTATGATATAACATTCTAATGATCACATCACTTGCTTGCAAGCTAACTAATTTGATATCATCGAGAGGGCCCAGAGTATATCTATCTGTCATCCGGATGGACAAATTCCACTCTTGATCCATGAGCCTCTACATAACACCTTCGTAGCACTGAACCCGCCTTTATAGTCACCCTGTTATAGTGTGACGTTTGATGTTATCAAGATACTCTTCCAATGTTAGTGATTGACATGATCTCATGGTCTAAGGACTAGGATTACTTCGTATTATGTTATAGCAATATAAACACAATGACTTTGATCTTAATGATATACTTTGGATGAATGTTCATCACATTATTCCAATAATGTTGTGACCTCTTTATTAACAACATCCAGTGTCCATGATCAGGAAACCTTGATCATCTTGTTAATCAACGAGCTAGTTTATAAGAGAGGCATGACTAGGAACTTTTTATTTATTTATTAAACACACATGTATTAATGTTTCCATATTAATACAATTATATCCTACAAAATAAACATCTATCATATACTTGGAATACTTATAATAACAAAATTATTATTGCCTCTCTAGGCATATTCCCTTTAGTCTCCCACTTGCACTAGAGACAATAATCTAGTTACATAGTGATAAATCTAACACCCATGGAGTTCTGGTGTTGATCATGTTTTGCCCTAGGGAGAATTTTAGTCAACGGATCTACTACATTGAGATTCGTGTTGTACTTTACAAAGCTTTATATCTCC
The DNA here is from genome assembly GCA_023614405.1 of Avena insularis. Classification (NCBI taxonomy): domain Eukaryota; kingdom Viridiplantae; phylum Streptophyta; class Magnoliopsida; order Poales; family Poaceae; genus Avena; species Avena insularis. Next base: position 437,309,603 of record CM042697.1, on the reverse strand, counting down.
ATCCTTGACATGTTCGCGGATGGAGTGAAACCGACGCTTAATATGCCTAGAATTCTTGTGATACCTTGGTTCCTTGGCATTGGCTATGGCTCCATTGTTGTTACAATAGATCGCCACTGGGTCCAACGCACTAGGAATCATAACTAGTTCGGTTATGAACTCCTTCATCCAAACTGCTTCTTGAGCTGCTTCCGAAGCAGCAACATATTCAGCCTCCGTTGTTGATCCCGCCACCACGGGTTGTTTGGAACTCCTCCAACTAATCACTGCTCCATTCATGAGAAATACGTATCCGGATTGAGACTTAGAGTCATCCGGATCAGTAGAGAAGCTAGCGTTGACATAACATTTAGCGACAAGATCTTATTCACCTCCGTACACGAGAAACATTTCCTTAGTTCTTCTTAAGTACTTAAGGATATTCTTGACCGCTATCCAATGTTCCGTAGCGGGATCAGATTGGTATCTACTATTCAAACTAATAGCATGTGCCACATTCGATCTTGTACATAGCATGGTGTACATGATAGAGCCTATGGCTGAAGCATAGGGGATCTTGTCCATTATATCTCTTTCTTTCGCTATAGCCAGACTTTGAGTCTTACTCAATGTCCTGCCTTGCAACATAGGTAAGAACCCCTTCTTACTTTTGTCAATTTTAAACTTCTTTAAAATATTATCAAGGTATGTACTTTGTGATATCCCTATTAGGCATCTTGATCTATCTCTATAGATCTTTATGCCTAATATGTATGGCGCTTCACCTAGGTCCTTCATTGAAAATTTGCTATTTAGATAACTTTTAACGATGTTTAAAAGATCTACATCATTTCCAATCAGTAATATGTCATCCACATATAATATCAGAAATGCCACATTGCTCCACTCACTTTATTGTAAATACAAGCGTCTCCATAAGTTTGGACAGATCCAAACTCTTTGATCACCTCATCAAAGCAGAGATTCCAACTCCGGGATGCTTGCGTCAGTCCATAGATGGATCGCCGAAGCTTGCATACCTTGTCAGCATCCTTAGGATCGACAAAACCCTTTGGTTGTATCATATATAACTCTTCTTCAATGTTGCCATTGAGGAACGCGGTTTTGACATCCATCTGCCATATCTCATAGTTGAAATATGCAACAATTGCTAACATAATCCTAACCGACTTTAGCATCGCTACGGGAGATAATGTCTCATCATAGTCAACTCCTTGAATTTGTCAAAACCCCTTTGCGACAAGTCGAGCTTTATAGATGGTTACATTACCATCAGCATTAGTTTTTATTTTGAAAATCCATTTGTTCTCCACGGCCTTTCGGTTGTGAGGTAAGTCCACCAAGGTCCAAACCTGGTTTTTACATGGATTCCATCTCGGATTTCATGGCTTCTAGCCATTTGTTGGAATCTGGGCTCATCATCGCTTCTTCATACGTCGCAGGGTCATCTATTTCATCAACCATGAAATTCATGTTGGGAATATGCCCTAGAGGCAATCATGTATGATGAGATTTCCCATTGTATTCATAAAGATATTAAGTAGTCCTTGTATAAACATCTGATGTGTATCATTGAATATGTGATTCGGTTGTGGAACTATGCATTCATGTTGTTTGTACTAAATATCCTTGGTCATTGAGGTTGTGCTGGACACACAACTTAGACCAATATGAAAGTTGGCTTGATGACTCGGTTCCACTTGTCATGGGCATGGAGATGCTATTCCAACTTACATAGATTCGGCTAAAGATTTTAGCGAGTCGGATTGACCCATATTGAGGTACAACGAACAAGTTTTCATTTGTATATCTCAATCAATGTAATCCTTTGACCTGAGGTTATTGCATAGTCCGAGTTGAGGATCACCGACTTAGGTTCTATCAAACGCTGATCCGTAACTAGGCAGTTATAAAGGCAGAGTTCGGGTCGACTGAGAATCAAGCTGTGTGATGTGAATAACCAAGATGGGATTTTGCCCCTCCACTTGGAGAGATATTCTCTGGGCCCTCTCGTGAGACATGATTCGGAAAGCATGGCCATGCACGACTCAGTTAAGTGTTAACCGAGGCGATCGACTAAGAGTTAGTCGGGTGAATCACTTATCTCGGATCGAGAAGAGAGTCGGACTATTTAAGGGATGACATATATTCGCCTATAGTCTGACAAGGTATATCGTGAGGCAAAAGGGACTCGAACGTAAGTCGCATTGGAAAGGCAAGTCGTCATGACTCTTTGGTACTTGGGAGTCGGCACATTACGCTGGGAGGCGCTCTGGTGATCGATTGAGAGTCGGACTCAATCGTGTCCAAGTAGCCATGAGCCTGAGGTCACACACTTAGGGGAGCAAGTTCGGATTGGATCTGAACCTGTAATCTGGTTGGGTTGGACCTGAACCAGATTAGGACTGAGTTAGTGAGTTGGACTCACGGTGACTAGTGTTATATGGGCTTTAGTGAATGGGTCGCACGAGCAGAGCCCACGTTCACTCCCTATATATAGTGGAGCACCGTAACCCAGAAGGGTTAATCGTTGTTCGGTTAGGTCATTCCATGTGTTGGAAACCCTAGCTCCACGGTCGGCCCGTAACGAACCTAGCGGTTCGTCGGCGCTCCTCCTTATGCGATGTGGATACCCGAGGTCTTTGTGCGATCAGCACCGGGACGATCAGATCGTGAGGATGCCTTTGCATTAAGCGGCGCTTCATCAGTAATCCGCAACCGCGCGTCTAGTGGTAAACCTCGTGGCCTTATACCTCAGATAGATCTTGGGATCACCACGTTAGAGGGGAAATTTTTGTTTTATCTCCACGTGGCCCAACAGTTGAAAGTACAAAGTAAGTCGCCTAGAGGGGGGGTGAATAGGCTTTTTAAAAGTATTACAGTTTAGGCTCAAGTAAATGCGGAATAAAACTAACGTTTAATTTATTGAGCACAAAACCTAGCCACTAAGTTCACCTAGGTGCACCAACAACCTATGCTAAGCAATACAAGCAACAAGGTGATAGCAAGGTATAAATACTTCAAGCACGATGGCTATCACAATGTAAAGTGCATAAGTAAAGGGTTCGGTTGAGAGATAACCGATGGACGCGGAGACGAAGATTTGTTTCCTGAAGTTCACTTCCAAAAGCTCGTCTCCGTTGGAGAGGTGCGATGGCAATGCTCTCCGAGCATACAAATGGCTCACCTTGAGGTGTGGTGGCTCGATGCTCACCAACGCCACACAAGGCCTCACCGGATGCGGAAGCACGCAACTCACCGGCATACAAAGGCTCACCCTATTCTCCCAAGTGCGCACCACAAAAGGCGGGCACTTGCTCCACTATGGGACGCTTGAGGGCGGTCACTGAACCCGTACAAGATTGGGGCTAACTCCACAACTCAATTGGAGGCTCCCAACAACAAAGCCACAAAAGGCCAACAATGCCACAAAAGGCCAACAACGCCACAAAAGGCTACAAGACCACAAAAGGTCAACAAGACCACAAAAGGTCAACAATCCAACCACACAACCGTCTAGGGTTCCAAGGAACCCAAGAGAAACAAGCTCACAAGCTTGAACTCGTCGAATCTCCGAGGAGAACTCAAACCTATGCACCAAAGGCAAGGGCAAGTCCTTCTCTCCCAAATTCCAACAAAGCTACAAAAGTTATTAGGGAATAAGGGAGGAAGAACACAAGAGGAGAACTCAAACCTATGCACCAAATGCAAGGGCAAGTCCTTCTCTCCCAAATTCCAACAAAGCTACAAAAGCTATTGGGGGAATAAGGGAGGAAGAACACAAGACTCTCCAAGATCTAGATCCCAATGATTCCTTCATAAAGAAGGAATTTGACTTGGGAGGATTGTAGATCTAGATCTCCTCTCTCAAATCCCTCAAAAAGATGCAAGAATCATAGGAGGGGAAAGGGAGAGGGAAAGCTTCTTCAAGGTTGACAATGGAGGAGAGAGAGAAAGCCAAGAACCAAGAAGAAAATCTAGTACCCACGAAGGGGAAGAGGAGACCCTTTTAAAGGGCTCTCAGATTTGCCCGTTATGGGTATTCGCGACTCCTGGCCAGAACTTCCGGTGGCACACGGCCAACGGTCAAAAACTGCGGAGCGAGAAACTGAAAAAGCGAATCCTGGTCAGAACTTCCGTCGGTTCACCGGAACTTCCGGTGGGAGCGAAACTTCTGGTGGAAGTTCCGAAGTTAAAATCAAATAGACATATTCAAAGCGAAGGTTCTGCGAACATGAGCGGAACAAGACCCGGAACTTCCACCGGAACTTTCGGCGGCAAAGATTCCCTAGCGGAACTTCCGGTGGGAAGCCGGAACTTCCGGTCAGGGAAATTCCAGAATCCAGAAAACCAGAAATGCAATAACTTCCGAACTCCAAACGGGATGAAACCAATTTTGTTGGAAAGATAACAACGAATAGAATCCAACAAAAAGTCGAAATATTGGGTATCACCTTGGGAGAAAATATCATGAATATATATGTGAAGCCGGCTTCGCCCTGTCGTAGCGCCTTAGATGTCGTTGCGAGTTTCACAGCGCCGGTAGATATTATATCTATGCATAACTTGTTTCTGCAGGAAGTTGTGAATGGTATGGTTCATGTGCATGTGATGTATGTGTGTAATCCATACGTGATATGCGAATCACGGTTTTTTGTCAGCCGGCTGGAGCCTAGGTGCTGTCATTTTATTGTATAACGACCTGCGAGTCGGATTCTCCTTGTAATTTACTTTACTAAGCTAGCGTAGCTGTTTGGAGAACCCTGAAGGCCTGCAAGGCGATGTACATGTTGGCGACATGGAGTAAGACGACAAGTGACAAGAGTTGGCACGAGTTGGATTACAGGCTTTGTGGAGATGGTGATCGCCATGAAGAGACCCATACCATTTCACATTATAAATGCTTTATTTTGTGTTATTGTTATGTCTCAGTTTTACCTCTATTAGATAGTCGGTAAAATTTAATCCCTCAAAGAAGGTCTAGTCGGTTTTCCCGCCAGTGTTTGCACCATCACAAGTCGGACATTTTTGGTAGTGGGCTCATAAAATTGAGGTGCTGCCAATTCTTTCCGACTAGGTGGGTTCGAGTCGGACTCTTACTGCGGAAACACTCGGTAAGCTAGACGGGTCTATCACAACGGTTGTGGGGCTCGGCGAAAAGTCGGATGGGAGCCGGGGCATGTGGTGCCACCCATCCAACAGGAGTCGTATGAGATACGATTGACAAGGAGTTGTATACCTAGATCACTTGGCGGCTAGCGGTGATGCTAAAGCTCACTAGCCGACTTGCTTATTTAGGATCCTGAATCACTAAGCAACCATCGGAGGGGTGTTGGTTCTAGTGGGAGCATAAAATATTAAAATGTTTAATATGCTTGCTCTTTTATGAATACATGTCTTAAGTGTTTTGCATATTTTACATTGTAGATCATGGCACCAAGTAGCGATCACTCTCGGATATCCGGTTTTGCATTGAGAACCATTCTTGAGAAAGATAAACTGAGCGACACTAATTTTACCAAATGGTATCGAAATCTGAGAATTGTTCTCAAACAAGAAAAGAAGGACCATGTCCTAGACAACCCACTTCGAGATGAGCGAATGAGAATGCATTTGTCGCAGCCACCAATGCCTACTGTCGGGCTAAGGATGAGTCCACCGATATTAGCTGTCTTATGCTTGCTCACATGGAACCGGACTTGCAAAAGCAGTTCAAGCATGTTGAGGCCTACGATATGATCGAAAGCCTCAAAAGTATGTTCCAGGCTCAGGCGAAGACTGAGAGGTATCAAGTCTCTCAGGCTTTGCTGAGTTGCAACCTTAAGGATGGTGATCCACTGAGTCCGCATGTGATCAAAATGGTTGGTTACGTGCAGTCTCTGGAGAGGCTTGGCTACCCCATAAGCGAAGAGTTCGCTACAGATATAATTCTGAACTCTCTTCCTAGTGCATATGGGCAGTTCATTTCGAACTACCACATGCATGGTATGGATAAGAAGCTCACTGAATTACATGGGATGCTCAAGCAAACAGAGGCGGATCTCAAGAAGGGCACCAGTCAAGTGTTGATGGTGCAGAATAAGGCTAAGTTCAAGAAAAGTTCTTGGACTAAGAAGAAGGCTAAGTCAGGAGGAAAGCAGGCTCAGGACCCGGTCCCAAGCGCTTCCTCAGGGACTAAACCATTGATGGGTAAATACCAATCGGGGTATACCCACGAATATACCCACGAAGCGGATTCGCCAGCTGGATCGAGCCGACTGAAACCTAGCCTCGGCGGGTCGACTTCATGTCTGGCTGGCGCATCCTGGACCCAGACGAGTGGCGCCGACTGGAGGCCCAGGACAGCGACTTCAATACAAAGCCCACCAAATACTTGTAAACCCTAACTGACTGCATATATAAAGCCACCAGGGGCACCCCCACGGGGCATCCTCTCGCACATTAGACTAGATCTAGTCTCTCCCTCCGCCTACGGCGGCTCCATGTAAACCAATCTATGATCATATACTGGATTGATAGCAGGACGTAGCGATCCTCCACCGAGGGGACGTGAACCTGGGTACATCTTGTGCCAATCTCGCTCCCGGATTCTCCTACGTCGCCTTGCTCCCTCTACGTAAGCTACCCCGAATAACATCTGTCGTGCAATACCACGACAGTTGACGCCCACCGTGGGGCTAGCGGTACTTGGAGGATGATAATCCGGACGGGATCCCTCACTTGCGCCGGTGGCCAGATGGCATCTGGCTCGACGTCCGAATCTAATCGTGCGCGTGCGTGCCTGTCGGCCAACACGGCGTGCGTGCAATAAATCTAATCGCAACCATGTAAACGGTTCCGATCTCATCACTCTCCCAATTAATTTTTTATCCATTCTTTATTATATTTTGGACTAACTTTACATGCATGTTGTTTGGCCCAATCGTTTGGAGAATTGAACTAGCTCTCGACCGCACAATATCCATGTCGGGTATGATCGGAGCTTCTGGGATCATCCTCAACAGTGCCCACACGAGCTGGGTCAAGTCACTGGATCGCCAGGTCTCCGAAGGAAAAATCTCCTTCAAAGCATGCGAGCTCGGCTTCATGCGAGCTCCTAGCTCGGCTTCGTTGAGAAGATTCCCCTAATCAATCTCTATATTCCAACTAAATTATAAGCATATTTTATTTGGACCTAATCCTTTTATGCCTGTGTCTCGTAGGAGAAAGGTACAGTCATGGGCACCGCGCTCCAAAACAGCCTCGAATCCTAATCGACTGGCCGTGCTATTTTATTTAGACTTGGCCGGCGGCGTTCTTGGCACTATCAGCGGTGACACGGGGAACCACTTTTCCCAGCGGCAGACTGGCGCCTTGCCTCTAAGTACGACAGGGCACATCAAGACTCCGGTCCCAAGGAAAAGGAGTTGCTCTAGTCAGAGATCCACACCCACGCGACCTTCATGCATTATTTCTATTTAATGTTTCATGTGCATTAACTTTCAAGAAAATTAGCTACTCGTATTTTACTTAGATTCTATTATATGTTGTTTGCATACAAGCGCCACAGAAATAAGATGGAGATGCCTCTTTCGATCACGACCATGATCAGCGAGTCTGCGCCGATTCGCTATGGCCAGTCTACTCGCGGACAATTTCGTCCCAGCTATGGCTCGTCACCTTCGTGACTCGTCCGGCGTGGACTCGCCTGTCGCGGATCGCTAGCCCGACCTTCGTCCGCCGCGTCGACCCTGTGTTCGCCGCTTCGATTTCTCCATAGCGCGACCTCCGTCCGCCGCGTCGACCACATGTCCGCCGCGTCGACTTCGCCATAGCACGACCCCGTGTCCGCCGCGTCGACTTCTCCATAGCGCGACCTCCGTCCGCCGCGTCGACCCCACGTCCGCCGTATCGACTCTTTCCGGCTACGTCGAATGCGTACGCCGCACCTGCTAAGGTACCTTCATCGTCCGAGTCGCCAGAGAGGGTCGCATGCCACGCTGCATGGACTCACCACTGGGCGTCTCTTCCCCTCGGGAAAAATCAATTCGCCTTTGTCAACCTTTGAAAGAGCGACTCGCAATGGCCAAGTAGTGCGGACGAGGACTCGCAAACCGAGCCTCGGTTCGTCCACGAAAAACGCTAACCGAGAGCCATCATTGGAGTCGCCTTGCTCGACTGGCCTTCCGGGCCAAGACAAATGGTAGTGCTACACAAACAACACCACGTCCTCCTCAACCTTAGACAGTGCGACTCGCATGGCCAAGTACTGCGGACGAGGACTCGCAAACCGAGCCTTGGATCGTCCAGAAAAAACGCTAAGCCGAGAGCCATCTTTGGAGTCGCCATGCAACTGGCCCCCCGGGCCAAGACGAGAGACTCGCTAACAAAAACAACGCAATCAACATCATCGCGGACTCGCCACACTCGAGGACTCTCCCCTCGCGGACTCGCTATCATCGCGGACTCGCCACACTCGGGGACTCTCCCATCGCGGATTCGCAATCATCGCGGACTCGCCACACTCGGGGACTCTCCCCTCGCGGACTCGCTATCATCGCGGACTCGCCACATTCGAGGACTCTTCCCTCGCGGACTCGCAATCATCACGGACTCGCCACATTCGGGGACTCTCCCCTCGCAGACTCGCTATCATCGCGGAATCGCCACACTCGGGAACTCTCCCCACGCGGACTCGCCATGCTTTGCACCAACCACTACTATTTTCAGAATATGCATCTCTAAAGAGCCTCAAGTCGCCTCTACAAGCCAACTCGAGCCTCGGAGACTACTCCTAGGAATGTTGCGTGTACGCGTGGTTCCACGACCGCGGCTCGCCCTCGTTGACTCTCCACCACGGACTCACCCTCGCGTACTCAACACGCTCGGGGACTCGCCACCACGGACTCGCTCTCGCGTACTCAACGCGCTCGGGGACTCTCCACCGTGGACTCGCCCTCGCGTACTCAACACGCTCGGGGACTCGCCACCGCGGACTCGCCCTCGCGTACTCGACACGCTCGGGGACTCTCCACCGCGGACTCGCCCTCGCGTACTCGACACGCTCGGGGACTCGCCACCGCGGACTCGCCCTCGCGTACTCGACACGCTCGGGGACTCTCCACCGCGGACTCGCCCTCGCGTACTCAACACGCTCGGGGACTCGCCACCGCGGACTCGCCCTCGCGTACTCGACACGCTCGGGGACTCTCCACCGCGGACTCGCCCTCGCGTACTCAACACGCTCGGGGACTCGCCACCGCGGACTCGCCCTCGCGTACTCAACACGCTCGGGGACTCGACGTGCTACAGACAGCGCCACTCGCCGGTCGCCCAACCTCGCCACTCGGCACTCGCCGGTCGCTCGACGACTCGGCACGCTCTATGTTCGGGGACTCGCCGCAACTGGCAGCTTCACCGACACCCTGCGTCTTTCGCCAACTGGCCATCACCAACTGGCTCACGCTGACCGCCTCCTTCTTCACGGTTCGTTTCTCTATTCAAGAGCTCGTCGCCGATTCGCCACGACCCATCGTCAAGACTCTCTGTGCCCTACCTCAAGCCTGCGTCGAATCGACAACGCGCTCGGGGACTACTGATGGGGAAATACCAATCGGGGTATACCCACGAAGCAGATTCGCCATCTGGATCGAGCCGACTGAAACCTAGCCCTGAGCGGGTCGACTCACCAAATACGGCGACTGGCGCATCCTGGACCCAGACGAGTGGTGCCGACTGGAGGCCCAGGACGGCGACTTCAATACAAATCCCACCAAATACTTGTAAACCCTAACTGGCTGCATATATAAAGCCACCAGGGGCACCCCCACGGGGCATCCTCTCGCACATTAGACTAGATCTAGTCTCTCCCTCCGCCTACGGCGGCTCCATGTAAACCAATCTATGATCATATATTGGATTGATAGCAGGACGTAGCGATCCTCCACCGAGGGCACGTGAACCTGGGTACATCGTGTGCCAATCTCGCTCCCGGATTCTCCTACGTCGCCTTGCTCCCTCTACGTAAGCTACCCCCAGTAGCATCTACCGTGCAATACCACGACAACCATCTCCTTCAGCCGGATCCACTTGCTTCTACTGCAAGGCGGATGGCCACTGGAAGAGGAACTGCAGCATGTACTTGGCCGACAAAGCCAAGAGTGGAGGTATGACTTCCGACTCAGGTACACTTGTTTGCAATGTTATAGACATATATCTTGCTGATGCACCTAATAGTTCTTGGGTATACGATACCGGATCAGTTATTCATATCTGCAACTCGTTGCAGGGACTGGTAAGAACTATGAGCGTAGCAAGAGGCGAGGTTGATATTCGAGTCGGCAACAAAGCAAGAGTTGCTGTGTTGGAAGTCGGCACGATGCAACTTCATTTACCTTCCGGATTCATTATGGAACTGAATAATTGTTATTATGTTCCGATTCTCGATCGAAACATTATTTCTGCTTCATGTTTGATGAGGCAAGGCTATGAGTCGAATATCAAGAATAATGGTTGTTCTTTGTATTTGAATAATATGTTTCACGGCTTTGCACCCGTCCAGGACGGGTTATTTATTTTGAATCTTGATGGTGAGTCGGTTTATAACATAAATGTTAAAAGGTTGAAACCAAATGATCTGAATATGACTTACTTTTGGCACTGTCGGCTTGGTCATATAAGTTGGAAACGCATGAAGAAGCTCCATGATGATGGACTTCTAACCTCGTTCGACTTGGAGTCGTTCAAGACATGCGAATCTTGCCTACTCGGCAAAATGACCAAGACACCTTTTGCAAAGAGTTGCGAAAGGGCGTCCGACTTGTTGGGACTAGTACATAGTGATGTATGTGGACCAATGAGCACGACATCCAGGGGTGGTTATGAGTAATTCATTACCATCACTGATGATTTGAGTAGGTATGGATATATCTACTTGATGAAACATAAGTCAAAAGCCTTTGAAAAGTTCAAAGAATTCCAGAATGAAGCATAGAATCAACTCGGCAAGAAAATAAAGTTTCTTCGGTCGGACCGAGGAGGTGAGTACATGAGCCATGAGTTTGATGACCATCTAAAAAGTTGTGGAATAGTTCCTCAACTTACTCCGCCAGGAACGCCGCAAAGGAACGGTGTTTCGGAAAGGCGGAATCGAACCTTGTTGGACATGGTACGATCAATGATGAGTCGGACAGATCTGCCTTTATCATTTTGGGGTTATTGTCTAGAAACAGCGGCGTTCACACTAAACAGAGTACCATCAAAATCGGTAGAGAAGACACCGCATGAGATATGGACAGGCAAAAAGCCGAGTTTGTCTTTTCTTAAGATTTGGGGTTGTGAAACATTTGTCAAGCGACTTCAGTCGGACAAGCTTACAGCCAAGTCGGATAAGTGTATTTTCGTGGGGTATCCGACGGAAACCTTGGGTTACTACTTCTACCACCGAGAAGAGGGCAAAGTGTTTGTCGCTCGAAGCGGTGTCTTCCTTGAAAGAGTTTCTCGGTCGGGGAGTAAGTGGGAAGCACGGTGAAACTTCGAAGAAATTCGAGAGGAACCGACTAGTAGCGAGTCGGCAAAACCTTGGAGGTTGAGCGGTCGTGGCGGTGAGCCGGCGGCGGCACGTACTTAAGATCGGCAAGATTACGAAGTGTTCGTGATGTGTTCTTGTTAGGCGATGATGAGCCGACAAATTATTCGGAAGCGATGGTGGGATATGATTCCGAGTCATGGCTTGGAGCCATGAGATCCGAGATAAAATCCATGGATGAAAATCAAGTTTGGAACTTGGTTGATCTGCCAAACGGTGCAAGACCCGTCGAGTGCAAATGGGTCTTTAAGAAGAAAACTGATATGGATGGAAATGTTTCAATCTATAAAGCACGCCTTGTCGCGAAGGGGTTCCGACAAGTTCAAGGAGTTGATTACGACGAGACTTTCTCGCCCGTAGCGATGCTTAAATCAGTTCGGATCATGTTAGCTATAGCGGCCTATTTTGACTACGAGATATGGCAGATGGATGTCAAAACGGCTTTCCTTAACGGAAATTTAACCGAGGATGTGTATATGATACAGCCCGAGGGTTTTGTCGATCCGGCTAATGCTGACAAGGTATGCAAACTTCAGAAATCTATTTATGGATTGAAGCAAGCATCTCGGAGTTGGAACATTCGCTTTGATGAGGTAGTCAAATCGTTTGGCTTCATCAAGAGTGATCATGATTCTTGTTTGTACAAGAAGTTTAGTGGGAACAAAGTAAATTTTCTAATCTTATATGTGGATGACATATTACTGATTGGAAATGGTGTCCAGATGTTGCAAGAAACCAAGGAATCATTGGAAAGGAGTTTCTCAATGAAAGACTTGGGTGAGGCAACATACATCCTCGGAATCCGGATCTATAGAGATAGATCAAGGAGGCTCATTGGATTGAGTCAGAGTACTTATTTGGACAAAGTGTTGAAGAAGTTCAACATGGAATCGTCTAAGAAGGGGTTCTTACCGATGTTCCATGGTGTAAAACTTAGCAAGACTCAGTGTCCTTTGACAACTGATGAGAGAAGTCGAATGAGTGCGATTCCATATGCTTCTGCAGTCGGATCCATCATGTATGCCATGATTTGTACTAGGCCGGATGTTTCCTATGCTCTAAGTGTTGTGAGCAGATACCAGGCTGATCCTAGAGATCCTTGGACAGCGGCTAAAAATATCCTAAAGTACTTGAGAAGGACTAAGGATATGTTCTTGGTTTATGGTGGTGAAGATGAACTCAGTGTAAAGGGTTACACGGATGCGAGTTATCTTACCGACTCTGCTGATTCTCGTTCTCAATCCGGATATGTGTTTATTATAAACGGAGGTGCTATGAGCTGGAAGAGTTCCAAGCAAGAGACTGTGTCTGTGTCTACAACAGAGGCTGAGTATATTGCCGCCTAGGAGGCAGCAAAGGAAGCTATTTGGATGAGGAATTTCCTCATGGATCTTGGTGTGGTTCAGGGCTCGTCCAATCCGTTGGACATGTATTGTGACAACAATGGTGCTATTGCACAAGCCAAGGAACCTAGACAACACCAGAAGAACAAGCACATACTCATGCGGTACCACCTAATTCACCAGTTCGTGGATCAGGGTGATATCAAGTTATGCAAGGTACACACGGATGCAAATATTGCGGATCCGTTGACAAAGCCGTTACCCCATCCGAAGCATGAGGCGCACCTGAGAGCCATGGGCATTAGATGCTTAGACATGTGATGTCGGAAGATTGACTCTAGTGCAAGTGGGAGACTGTTGGGAATATGCCCTAGAGGCAATCATGTATGATGAGATTTCCCATTGTATTCATAAAGATATTAAGTAGTCCTTGTATAAACATCTGATGTGTATCATTGAATATGTGATTCGGTTGTGGAACTATGCATTCATGTTGTTTGTACTAAATATCCTTGGTCATTGAGGTTGTCTGGACACAACTTAGACCAATATGAAAGTTGGCTTGATGACTCGGTTCCACTTGTCATGGGCATGGAGATGCTATTCCAACTTACACAGATTCGGCTAAAGAGTTTAGCGAGTCGGATTGACCCATATTGAGGTACAACGAATAAGTTGTCATTTCTTATCTCAATCAATGTAATCCTTTGACCTGAGGTTATTGCATAGTCCGAGTTGAGGATCACCGACTTAGGTTCTGTCAAACGTTGATCCGTGAATCGGGCGATTATAAAGCGAGTTCGGTCGATCGAGAATCAAGCTGTGTGATGTGAATAACCAAGATGGGATTTTGCCCCTCCACTTGGAGAGATATTCTCTAGGCCCTCTCGTGAGATATGATTCGGAAATCATGGCCATGCACGACTTAGTTAAGTGTTAACCGAGGCAATCGACTAAGAGTTAGTCGGGTGAATCACTTATCTCGGATCGATAAGAGAGTCGGACTATTTAAGGGATGACATATATTCGCCTATAGTCTGACAAGGTATATCATGAGGCAAAAGGGACTCGGACGTAAGTCGCATTGGAAAGGCAAGTCATCATGACTCTTTGGTACTTGGGAGTCGGCACGTTCTGCTAGGAGCCGCTACCGACTGATCGATTGAGAGTCGGACTCCAATCGTGTCCAAGTAGCCATGAGCCTACGGGGTCACACACTTAAGAGCGGGAGCAAGTTCGGATTGGATCTAAACCTGTAATCTGGTTGGGTTGGACCTGAACCAGATTAGGACTGAGTTAGTGAGTTGGACTCACGGTGACTAGTGTTATATGGGCTTTAGTGAATGGGTCGTGGAGCAGAGCCCACGTTCACTCCCTATATATAGTGGAGCACCGTAACCCAGAAGGGTTAATCGTTGTTCGGTTAGGTCATTTCATGTGTTGGAAACCCTAGCTCCTGACAGTCCGATCGCCATCTTGAACCTAGCGATTCAGCGCCGCGCTCCTCCTTGTATGTGTGGATACCAGCAGAGGTGCTGTGCGATCAGCACCAGGACGATCGGATCGTGAGAACTACACTGCATCAACTGACGCGCTTCATCAATAATCCGCAACCGCGCGTCTAGTGGTAAACCTCGTGGCCTTCTACCTCAGCTAGATCTTGGGATCACCACGTTAGAGGGCAAATTTTTGTTTTATCTCCATGTGGCCCAACAATTCATAACAGGATTTTCATACAGTTCAGGAGTTGCACATGTCCTGCTTGACCTGCGAGGTTCGGTAGTATTCTCTTTTGGAGCTTCATGATCATTATCATTAGTTCCCTCTCTCATTCTATGAAGTCAACTCTAGAACAATTTTCGGCGCTGCGCTACTCGCTGCTTTATGAAGAGAAGGTTCAATAACCTCTTTGAGTTCTACCTTCCGACTACACACACCTTTCGCGAGAAACTCTTTCTCAAGAAAGGATCCATTCTTGGCAACGAAAACCTTGCCCTCGGATCTATGATAGAAGGAATATACAATAGTTTCCTTAGGATATCCTATGAAGACACATTTATCCGCTTTGGGTTCGAGTTTATTAGGCTAAAGTTTCTTCACATAAACATCACATCCCCAAACTCTAAGAAATGATAGCTTAGGTTTCTAGTGCATAATCCCAAAATGATAGTAGCAAGTCAGAGACATCATAGATCGAACCATATCTAATAAAGTATGATACGTTAGAAACGTATCTATAATTTTTGATGCTCCATGCTTGTTTAGTATGTACTTTGCTTTGCTTTGTCTACACTCATGCCCGGCCCTGAGGGGGGTCTGGAGGGGCGGCCGCCCCGGGCCCTTGGGAACAAGGGGCCCCATTTAGGAGCAGCGTATACACTGGAGAGAGAACATGTGGCCGGCGGCGCCATTAGAGAAGGTCCGAAGCTTTGCTTTCTGTCGCGTAGGGTTCAGCAAGCCGTGGGACAAATCGTTACGTCCGCTGATTCGTGATGGACCAATTATTGGGATTTTTTTCTAAACTATCCCTCAGTTATCTGTGAAATTAATTATTTGGATGGGCCGCTGGGCTATAATATGGTGACAACAATAATCCAGGCAATGGAGCATACAGTCTACGCATTTTCCTTTCCATTCAATGTTGCGTTGTGATTAGGTTTCAAATGTTTCTAAAAAAGGTGTCAAACAAAATTCCCTCTCCATTTCATCTTGCGTTGATTACGTTTAAAAAGTATTCAAAAAGATTTCCTCTTTTTTGCATCTTGCGTTAATTAGGTAAGGAAACAAATTCTCGTTGAACAACTAACCCTAGTGAGATCGGAGTGACGCAACACATTGATTCATATAGGAGCACCGCAGCACACAAAACAAACGATATATTGTTGAGTGGCCAGCGTGTGGTAGTGGAGAATAGTGACCAAAGTTCTTCTTTAGATTAGAAAATTCTTAATTTAAGTTAATAGTAGTTCGGAGACAAAACAAAAATTGAAGGAAATTGATAGGTAAAGCGCTAGAGATGGTCGGTCGTTGTCCCTCTTGCCACACCGATGGTCGAAAGACCTAGGATACCTCGATGCGCCCACCATTGACTGCCACGACACAATTCTATAAAAGAGTCAATGTGTAAGGTTCCCAACCTTTAATAAGATAGAGATCCCTGTGTTTACAATGCTAGTCCCTGGATCAATAGCTAGCATCCACAGTTAAGATGTAATATCAAGGAACAAAGGTCATAATACAACTTTATAACCAGGAATAACATAATTTTATTACATCTTACATAGCTCATTTGGCTATTACATTACATTGCAGCAGAAAATCTATAAGCATGGGGTCCTTCATCTTCAAAGTGCCACAGGCAGACATGTTGGTTGTAGACTTTGTAATCCTAATCATTTAACTTCACTAATATCAAACAAACCTGCAACATAACAAGTTTTAGCCACAAAGGTCAATACATTTGAATTGTATTGGCAAGTGATACTATGGTAGTATAGTGGAGTCTATCATCGATATGCTTTTGGCTAAGTGGAGTTGAGGCTTGCATTGCTCAAAATATGTTTTTCCTTAACAGTTGAAAACACTAAGTTTTTGCTTTGACAAAAATCTCCCAAGGCATCCAACAATCAAAGATTGAAGATCCTTTAACCCTTGTTCAACCACAAGTTTTTAACTTAGAAATTTGGATGATGAGATTCTTGATAGCTTCCATGTCTTGATGCTCAAATTGTCCTTTACCAAGGACATGGCTAAGTACTTAGATTTTACACTCTACAGAGGTGGTGCACTTTCCCCACAAGACTTGGTTTCACCAAGACAAGATCTTTCAGAAGCCTTCCCTTAGACCAAAATGGACGCGCTCCAACCTATCAAACCCTACCACCAACTGTCCATTTGGCTAAGTTCTTGCAACCTATATGATCCAGGCAGAGCCCATAATGCCAAGTGGTTGCACTTGAAGCTTCTCAACATTTGACATCTCAAATCTCTTTGTTCCTGGGTGGATTTCCACAAGTGAGATACACAAGGTAAACCATAAAAATGGGCCTTGTGAACCACTCAAAACAAACCATTCCTTCCATTCCACCCAGGTGATTCATTCACTTAGTTGTTTTATTAAACAAATCACAAGTCCTCAGACTTAGAAATTTTCCATAGTGTGAATATATATTCCACCCTTGTTTTCTATTAGCTAAGCTAAGCATGATAGTAGTAGGGATCTTAACTTAGGAATTTCTACTAAGGTTTCATCTACTAGGATTTCCCATAGCAAGGTTTATACTTAGTAAAATTCCATGCAAGTTTTACTTAGAAAAATCACTAATGCATAGTGAAAATAATGGGACAAAGGTATGAAGCATCACTTGCCTTTTTGGTAGAGGGTATAAGTTCACTCCTTGATCTTTGCAATATTCACACACTTCAAGTCTCTACAATTCAATCAAGCAAACAATATTTCAATCTACCATTCAAGCATTTCATCACATAAAATTATAGAAACAAAACAATGCATGCAAGCATGCAAGAGATTGTTTTATTTGTAAAAGTGGTTTCTAATAGGGTATAAACATTTGAAAACACCTAATGGTCATTTTATAAAGTGGCAAAGTTATTTGCAAAAGATTTCACTTCATAAACCATTTTCAAAACAAGGTATCATTTTATGTGGTGTAAAAATGTTTTCAATAAGGCATTAATATATAGGGTTCACCAAATATGTTTTCAAACCATAAAACTTTGTGTTTAGGGTCAGAGAGTTTAAAACAAAACATTTCTCAAAGGTTTTCCTTCAAAACCATTTTTAATAAATAAACCCTATTTTTATTTGACTAGTATTGGTTTTAAATCAAAGAATCATTCTTTTTCTTCACCAAATATATTTTTGAAACCACAAAGTGATTCCTAGGGTCAGTAGGTTCAAAACACACCATTTGCAAAAGATTTTATCCCCAAAATCATTTTTGAACAATTTTTACATCCTAAACAAGCATACATATGTTTCTGCAAAAAAAAAACATTTTAACAGAAGGTTTTTACTAAACAAATTGCATGGTTGGCTAGGCCTTGCATTTCTGAATCCATTGATATAAAATTTGCAAAATTTGGACGTATAGATTTAAAGTTATGGAATTTACAAAATTGGAAAACTAATAGATCAAATTCTGTTTAAATCAAACAGACTGGCCACGTGGCTGTTTCTCATTGGACGATAACGGTTCGTGCGGATCAAGCGTTGCGAGGCGTTGGATTAAAATGAGATCGTGCGGTACAGATCAGTTCTTACCCTTTCGCTTAAGTCGCCTGTTTCTACGCGTCCGATCTAAATCGAATGGTCCTGATCTATTTGACCACAAAGTGGCGGCGTACGCTCGAACATGATGGTCGTCGGTGATTTAGGAAGCAAAGGGAACAGAGGGGTAGCTCACCAGAATCGCCGAAGCTTGCTGATGCTCAACGTGGTTGTCGCAGGGCGGACGCAGTCGGCAATCTCGCGGAGTTGCTCTGCACGCAGCGGGTCGGCGTGGTCGCAAGCCCGATCAAGTAAACGGCGATGGGAAGGTGCGCAAGGTTGCCTAGGTTGTGAAAGAACTCACCAGAGGGAAAGGGGCGCACTGGTTTGTCGGCTATTGCTCGCTGGAGTTGAAGCAGACCATGGCGACGCTCTGTCGAGGTGGTTGTTGACGCTCTGGGTCACCAGAGGAAGTGTGGCTAGGGTCAGTGGATGCGCAAAGTGATGGAGATCCAGTGAGCGTTAACCAGAGAGGAGGGGGCGGCGTGTACTCTCCGTATTGTTTGGAGTCGTCAGACGCATGGCGGTGCAAAAGGGAATTAGAGCAGCCGGTGGCTCTCTGGTGGCTGGTTTGGAAATGGGGGGAGAGGTCTGGTTAAATGAGAGTAAGCGAGGGAGGAATTTCTGGCATGATTACGAATTGATCGAGGATTAACAAGCGAAGCGGCGGCGTGGTCATCGCGTGGGTGAGGAAGAAGGTGAGTGGCGGTGGGGCCTAAGCGTCGTGAGAGGAGAGAGGAGTGGGTCGATTGTCATTCCTTTGCACGGGTCGTTTCGTGTGTGAGAGAAAACGCTTCGGGGGAGAGGGTGAGGTGGGCTGCTGGGCCTTAGTTGGGCTGGCCTGGGCTGGGTCGTTTCTTTCATATTTTTTTTGTTCAGATACTTTTTCCTTTTTCCAATTAGTTTTCTGTTTTGAAAATTCAAACAACAATTCAAACAATCAAAACAAATCAAACTTCCACCAAACTTTGTATTGTGTTTAATTCTGTTTAACAACACAAAACAAAGTCAAAAATAATAATAATATTTTTATTCTTTTTAGGATCCATTTAATAATTAAATAAAATAGTCCTTAGCTATTAAATCAAATAGGATTTGATTTATTTAAAAACTCCATTTGATTTTCCAAATATTATCAAAACCAAATCAGTAGGTTTTATTTGAAAATATAAAACACTTGGAAAACTTATTTAAAATAAATTAATAAGTTTTAGTGTTTTATTAAAATGGAAAAGTCTTTACTTTAACAAATTTGGTTTATTAATAAATCCTCATTATTTTATTGAAAAGACTTTTATCTCTTTAATCAAAACAAAATACTTTACTTCAAAAGCTTGGCCAAGATTTCATTTGGCTTTATAAAGTAATTCTTATTTATTTTTCTACCTTTTCATTTGAAAACCAAAACTTTTTATTAAAAGATCCAAAAATAGTAATTCAAAATATTTTTAACTTTATTGTTTATTTATCTTTTTAAAACCCTTTAGGATTTTATTTGATCAAATAGGTTTGAAATTTTCCAATTGGAATCAAAAAGGTTTCTTCTCACCCTGAAAAATCAACAAAGTTTTATTTTATTTATTTATTTTTCACATTACAAGATTTGGAAAATCTTGAATCTCGTCCCGAGATTTGGGAAGGCTAGGGTTACAAGTAGGCTCAAAACAACTAGGATACTACCACCCTTAAAAATTTTCCAACTAGATTACATATTGGCCTTCTTGGGATCCTGGGGAAACTTCTCTGGGCAAACATCTGCATAGTGTCCTTTGTTTTCACATTTGAAACATGTGACAAGGCTGAGATCCTTCATAGGTTGGTTTATCTTGTGCTTCATCTTTTCTGGACAGTGGTTTGCATAGTGTCCTAGCTCCTTTCATTTGAAACACATCACTTGGCCGATATCTTTCTTTTCCTTTGGTATCATTGCCTCTTGTTTGTTTCTTTGGTTCTTCTTCTTTTCTGGGCATTCATTGGCATAGTGTCCCATCTCTTTGCAAGTGTAACATTGCACATGGCTTTTGTCCTTCTTTTTCTTGGGTTTCTCCAAAGCTAGGAGTGCATCTAGTTCATGTTGTTCATATGTTATCTTATAGGTAGGAATGTCTACTGGTTTCTTTGACCTTCTATTGCTCCTTGGATAATTCATATGTCTCTTCTTTGGTCCTTTAAATTGAGTCATATTGCATGGAGGTACAAGTTGAGATTTTCCTTTGTCCTCATCCTTCTTGGTAGACTTGGCTTGATAGTCTGCAATCAGTTGTTGCACTCCACCTTGTTTCCTTTGTTGAATTATGGAATAGATGGGGCATTGGATAGGGACATGACTATTTCCTTCACATAGGAAGCAAGTAGCTTGAGATGTGGGGCATTGGCCAACTGGATGTTTCTCTTCACAGTTAGGGCATTAATCTCCATGCTCCTTGGAAGTGTGGTCCTTGTCTCCACAAATATTGCAAGCTTTGGTTCCTTCTAAAATAACATCTTTGTCATCCTTGTTGTCATAAACTCCTTGGGAAGAGTTGTCTCCAATGTTGATCATTTGAGTGGCCATTCCTTGCAACAATTGGGATTGAAGTTTCAAAATCCTTTGTATAGCTGGGTCTAATCCACTGTTGTTGGCTAAAAGCTGAGTTGTCACTTGGCTCAACTGGGTTTGGTTTGCTAGTAGTTGTTCTCTCATGTGCATCTCTTGGTTGTTGTTGTTGTCATTCTTGATGTTGAAGTCTCTTGGAGAAGTCATCTGTTTGGGTTGGATTGGGATTAGAATAGGCAAAATATTTCTAAGGAAATAATTCTAATCACACACATCACAATTCACACAAGCAATGTGCAAGCAATCACAAACAAACATTCCACTCAAACAACAAGTTTCAAGCATATTTTTAGGCAACCAAAAATATTTTGTTACACCACATAAGTTGGTGGGTTTGGCTTAAACTAAATATGGTGGTCCATCTATATGGTTCACTTGAGATCTTTCCATCTTTCTTGGTTGATTCTTCTTGCATGAGATCATGGTTTCCTTGAGAAAAACTTTTGGTCACAAAACTTCAAAGGTGATGAGGGTTCTTTCTAAGTTGTGTTTCCTTAGTCCTCAAGTCTTGATTAACATTTATTGTCTCACTTGTAGTCCTTAGTGATATCCAAGGTTGGAGTCCTTGGTGAAAATGCTGAAGATGTTGAAGTCATTAGAGTTGAAGAAGTTGAAGTCATTAGAGTTGAAGAAGTTGAAGTCATTAGAGTTGAAGAAGTTGAAGTCATTAGAGTTGAAGAAGTTGAAGTCATTAGAGTTGAAGAAGTTGAAGTCATTAGAGTTGATGAAGTCCTTGCTCATGGTGAAGTCTTTGGCCTTGGGGTAGGTTTGCCCATCAAGTAGAAATAGAAGAGATGTAGAATCAAAACCAAAATGGTTTGAGGAAAGAGTTTACAAGATTGTTTGTAAATAAGTTTTGGAACAAATACAACTCCTATTTTTCTAAGGGTTTTGTCCATTCCTAGGTTTACAAATCCTACAGGCAACACAATGCTCTGCTACCATCTGTAAGGTTCCCAACCTTTAATAAGGTAGAGATCCCTGTGTTTACAATGCTAGTCCCTGGATCAATAGCTAGCATCCACAGTCAAGATGTAATATCAAGGAACAAAGGTCATAATACAACTTTATAACCAGGAATAACATAATTTTATTACATCTTACATAGCTCATTTGGCTATTACATTACATTGCAGCAGAAAATCTATAAGCATGGGGTCCTTCATCTTCAAAGTGCCACAGGCAGACATGTTGGTTGTAGACTTTGTAATCCTAATCATTTAACTTCACTAATATCAAACAAACCTGCAACATAACAAGTTACATCCACAAAGGTCAATACATTTGAATTGTATTGGCAAGTGATACTATGGTAGTATAGTGGAGTCTATCATCTATATGCTTTTGGCTAAGTGGAGTTGAGGCTTGCATTGCTCAAAATATGTTTTTCCTTAACAATTGAAAACACTAAGTTTTTGCTTTGACAAAAATCTCCCAAGGCATCCAACAATCAAAGATTGAAGATCCTTTAACCCTTGTTCAACCACAAGTTTTTAACTTAGAAATTTGGATGATGAGATTCTTGATAGCTTCCATGTCTTGATGCTCAAATTGTCCTTTACCAGGGACATGTCTAAGTACTTAGATTTTACACTCTACAGAGGTGGTGCACTTTCCCCACAAGACTTGGTTTCACCAAGACAAGATCTTTCAGAAGCCTTCCCTTAGACCAAAATGGACGCGCTCCAACCTATCAAACCCTACCACCAACTGTCCATTTGGCTAAGTTCTTGCAACCTATATGATCCAGGCAGAGCCCATAATGCCAAGTGGTTGCACTTGAAGCTTCTCAACATTTGACATCTCAAATCTCTTTGTTCCTGGGTGGATTTCCACAAGTGAGATACACAAGGTAAACCATAAAAATGGGCCTTGTGAACCACTCAAAACAAACCATTCCTTCCATTCCACCCAGGTGATTCATTCACTTAGTTGTTTTATTAAACAAATCACAAGTCCTCAGACTTAGAAATTTTCCATAGTGTGAATATATATTCCACCCTTGTTTTCTATTAGCTAAGCTAAGCATGATAGTAGTAGGGATCTTAACTTAGGAATTTCTACTAAGGTTTCATCTACTAGGATTTCCCATAGCAAGGTTTATACTTAGTAAAATTCCATGCAAGTTTTACTTAGAAAAATCACTAATGCATAGTGAAAATAATAGGGCAAAGGTATGAAGCATCACTTGCCTTTTTGGTAGAGGGTATAAGTTCACTCCTTTATCTTTGCAATGTTCACACACTTCAAGTCTCTACAATTCAATCAAGCAAACAATATTTCAATCTACCATTCAAGCATTTCATCACATAAAATTATAGAAACAAAACAATGCATGCAAGCATGCAAGAGATTGTTTTATTTGTAAAAGTGGTTTCTAATAGGTTATAAACATTTGAAAACACCTAATGGTCATTTTATTATGTGGCAAAGTTATTTGCAAAAGATTTCACTTCATAAACCATTTTCAAAACAAGGTATCATTTTATGTGGTGTAAAAATGTTTTCAATAAGGCATTAATCTATAGGGTTCACCAAATATGTTTTCAAACCATAAAACTTTGTGTTTAGGGTCAGAGAGTTTAAAACAAAACATTTCTCAAAGGTTTTCCTTCAAAACCATTTTTAATAAATAAACCCTATTTTTATTTGACTAGTATTGGTTTTAAATCAAAGAATCATTCTTTTTCTTCACCAAATATATTTTTGAAACCACAAAGTGATTCCTAGGGTCAGTAGGTTCAAAACACACCATGTTCAAAAGATTTTATCCCCAAAATCATTTTTGAACAATTTTTACATCCTAAACAAGCATACATATGTTTCTGAAAAAACAAACATTTTAACAGAAGCTTTTTACTAAACAAATTGCATGGTTGGCTAGGGCTTGCTTTTGTGAATCCATTGATATAAAATTTGCAAAATTTGGACGTGTAGATTTAAAGTTATGGAATTTACAAAATTGGAAAACTAATAGATCAAATTCTGTTTAAATCAAACAGACTGGCCACGTGGCTGTTTCTCATTGGACGATAACGGTTCGTGCGGATCAAGCGTTGCGAGGCGTTGGATTAAAATGAGACCGTGCGGTACAGATCAGTTCTTACCCTTTCACTTAAGTCGCCTGTTTCTACGCGTCCGATCTAAATCGAATGGCCCTGATCTATTTGACCACAAAGTGGCGACGCTGGCGGCGGTGGTTGGCGGCGGCGCGCTCAGACGGTGCGGTCGTCGGTGATTTAGGAAGCAAAGGGAACAGAGGGGTAGCTCACCAGAATTACCGAAGCTTGCTGATGCTCAACGTGGTTGTCGCAGGGCAGGGGGCGCACGGACGGGTCGACAATCTCTCGCCGGAGTTGCTCTCTGGCACGCGAATGCACGGTACGTGTGGTCGGCGGCGTCTGGTGGCCCGATCAAGTAAACGTGTCAGGAGGGTGCGCAAGGTTGCCTAGGTTGTGAAAGAACTCACCAGAGGGAAAGGGGCGCACTGGTTTGTCGGCTATTGCTCGCTGGAGTTGAAGCAGACCATGGCGACGCTCTGTCGAGGTGGTTGTTGACGCTCTGGGTCACCAGAGGAAGTGTGGCTAGGGTCAGTGGATGCGCAAAGTGATGGAGATCCAGTGAGCATGAACCAGAGAGGAGGGGGCAGCGTGTACTCACCGTATTTGTCGCCGGAGTGCGTCGGAGCCGCGACGGTGCAAAAGGGAATTAGAGCAGCCTGGTGGCTCTCTGGTGGCGCTGGTTTGGGGGAAATGGGGGGGGGGAGAGGGTGCTGGTTAAATGAGAGTAAACGAGGGAAGGAATTCCTGGCATGATTACGCGAATTGATCCAAGGATTAACAAGCAGAAACGGCCGGCGTGGTCATCGCGTGGGTGAGGAAGAAGGTGAGCTCGCGGTGGGGCCTAGCGTCAGCGAGAGGGAGAGAGGAGGAGTGGGTCCCGATTGTTATTCACTGCGCAGGTCGTTTTGTGTGTGAGAGAAAACGCTTCGGGGGAGAGGGTGAGGTGGGCTGCTGGGCCTTAGTTGGGCTGGCCTGGGCTGGGTCGTCTCTTTCATATATTTTTTTGTTCGGATACTTTTTCTTTTTTCCAATTAGTTTTCTGTTTTGAAAATTCAAACAACAATTCAAACAATCAAAACAAATCAAACTTCCACCAAACTTTGTATTGTGTTTAATTCTGTTTAACAACACAAAACAAAGTCAAAAAAAATAATAATATTTTTATTCTTTTTAGGATCCATTTAATAATTAAATAAAATAGTCCTTAGCTATTAAATCAAATAGGATTTGATTTATTTAAAAACTCCATTTGATTTTCCAAATATTATCAAAACCAAATCAGTAGGTTTTATTTGAAAATATAAAACACTTGGAAAACTTATTTAAAATAAATTAATAAGTTTTAGTGTTTTATTAAAATGGAAAAGTCTTTACTTTAACAAATTTGGTTTATTAATAAATCCTCATTATTTTATTGAAAAGACTTTTATCTCTTTAATCAAAACAAAATACTTTACTTCAAAAGCTTGGCCAAGATTTCATTTGGCTTTATAAAATAATTCTTATTTATTTTTCTACCTTTTCATTTGAAAACCAAATCTTTTTATTAAAAGATCCAAAAATAGTAATTCAAAATATTTTTAACTTTATTGTTTATTTATCTTTTTAAAACCCTTTAGGATTTTATTTGATCAAATAGGTTTGAAAGTTTCCAATTGGAATCAAAAAGGTTTCTTCTCACCCTAAAAATCAACAAAGTTTTATTTTATTTATTTATTTTTCACATTACAAGATTTGGAAAATCTTGGGATGTGACACAATGGGTCATTTACATACATATATTTTGATGTTTGTCATAAGGGGCCCGACTCCGAGTTTCGCCCCGGGCCCCCGAAATCTTAGGACCGGCCCTGTCTACACTTTGAGGTGTTTTTATATATTTTCTGGAACTAACATATTAACAAGTTGCCACAATGCCAATTGCTTGTTTTCTTCTGTTTTTGGTTCCAGAAAGGCGGAAAATCAATATTCTCAGAATTGGACGAGACAAAAGCCAAAGTCAATATTTTACCATGGGCGACATGAAGTCCAGAGGGGAGACGGAGAGGCGAACCGGGGTCGCCACACCCCTTAGGTGCGGGTGGGCCCACCCCACGCCTGGATAGGGTGTGGGCCCCCTGGCCGCGTCCCAGCCTTGCCTCTTCGCCTATCACTACTGCAGAAAGGCTTATAGGTGCCAGGTGGTTAGTGACGGACAAAACTGGGCTTGTCACTAGTAAGCCTTACTAGCGACAGGTAAGGATAAGCCTGTCACTAGTACATAATGCTGGTGACAGGCGAATAAAAGTGACTGTCACTAGTATTTTTTATGGAGACTAGCTGAATGGAGAATATACTTGGTGACGGACATCTATAAGTGTCTGTCACTAGTAAAGCTATGATTAGCGACAACATTAAAATATGTCTGTCACTAGTATTTTTCGTGAAGGTTGGCTGAAAGGAAACATTTCTTTGTGACGGACATGTCTAAAGGCATGTAACTGGTAACCAGAATTTTTTTCAGTTATTATGTACATTGGTTTCAGGTACAAATGAATTTGGTAACAAGACACTACAATTTTGAACCTAGGACAAATCAAACAGCATAAAAAATTAATTTTGTCGAAATATTTGGCACGCGGATTTCCCGTTGGAGGAAATTTGTCGAGAGCAATTTTGAGGGTAATTTGCAGAGAGGAATTATCAAAATCAATTTGACGAGAGAAAAATTGTTCAAATCAAAGCAAGAAGTGGCCGCTGCAGCCAATGAGACTATAGGACTAGGTTCCCCTCGATCGCCCAGACGCACATGATCTGAACCATCGATATTTCCGCCCATTGTTTTGAACCGTCCATCCAGTCCCCGCGGTCACCGCCCAATGCCCATTGATCTGAACCGTCTAGTCCAGTCCCCGCAGAGGCACAACAAAACCCTAACCATGGCGCAGAGCCGCAGCCTCTCATTCTCTCCCTCGTGCGACCCCTAACTCCCTTTCCTTCTCCCCGATGCCACGCGCTGCCTCCATCCCGCGCCGCTTCCTTTGATCTCCTCTCCTCCCCGTCGTCGACCTCTACCCACCCGTCCTGGCGCTCCGCTTTACCGCCGGTGACGGGCGCGCGCCTCCAAGCGGGGCAACTACCCCGCGTGTCCCGCGGCTGCCGCCGCCGACGGCTGCATCAATGCGGGCCTGCAACGGCTGCAGCAAGATGGGAGCACGTTGATGCGTGCATGGGACAAATATCTGGGAGAATCTCCTCATTGCCGGATCGATCTGGATGCTGCTGCTGGGCTGCAAGCAGCTGTACCAACCTGAGCAAGTAGACGGGAAGTAGCAGGCTACTGTCCCTTGCGCTAACGATGGGATATACAAGAAATAGAAAGAAGGGGGTATATGAAGACCAAGGAAAATCCAGGTGAACCTGACCAGATTGAAGATCTATCCTAAGGTAACTTCTACGTAGTCTGTAGATGGTAGAGTGATAGATTGCTTTGAGGATTAGTACGGCTGCACTTGTTTTTAGTAATTTGGTAACGGAGTATTAGAAGTGAAACTGGCACTAAAGGGAGCATCATCTGAGATGGAACCAACGATAAAGTTATAGATGATGTCGATAGCTTTCCAATGATACCAAGTTTGTGCAATTCGTATTAGCGGTTGTTTAGATATCATCAAAACTGTGCCGCTACACTAGGATTTGCCGTCTGTGATGGTTTATGTTTGAAAACAATTAGATAAAGGGGATCCAGAATAACGTTAGCTAAACAGGTCAGTCCACCAAGTTCTAGAGATTAGATTAAAGGCATGAGCATAAGATTCTGGCTGTGTTTAAGAGAGACGTATATATTTTTAATTATTGTAATAATTATTGATGGAAGGACCAGTTCTAAGAGGTATTTTACAAGTCCAACCAACTTTTGCCAGGTTTATTTCTCACCATGGCTCCCATTGGGTTCTCTCTATTACTCTAGCATAATAGGGTGTGTTCATATGAATATGGAGGCCCTCTAGTGTTAAAGATTGTCATTTTTGGTAATCAAATGAGGGTATGGTTGCTAGGCGCTAGCTAACTAATATAATAAATATTATTCCAAATGATCTAACCAAGAAATAGAAAAGCTTTCAAGAACATAAATTTCATTTAGATAATTGATTTAAATACTGCGAACATCGTCTATAATTTTCTAATATTGTTGTTTTAAATTCTTATACACATTTGCTTTGATCAGTGAGTTATGCTCTAATATGAAGCGAAGACTTGATTACGACGAACTGGTGAAGTGTCTGACATTCACGACCAATCGACATCTGCCACCAACATGCTCCAAACGAGCTTCCTTGTTCCGGAGAATCTCCTTGCCATGTTCCAAAGCACTTGCTATTTGCTTCCATTAATAAGTAGAAATAGGAAATATAAAGAGCTACTCTGATTGTTTGGACAATCCATGAAAAGCTTCTGTATGAATGAAAAGCTTCAAGTCATTATGAAATGTAAATATTATGTCATATTGGGTTATGTGGATGTGTCATTGTACAACATATTATTGTGCTATATGAAATATTCATGAAAAATGCATTTAATTTTTTTACAACATCTTATTGTGCTATATGGAATATTTGTGGAAATATAAATTTTTTATTACCGAAATTCAAACCAGTGACGGACAGAAGAAGGGAATGTCACTAGAAAACCCCATAGGGTTGTGGCATTTGATCGCAATCGGTGATATGCATCTAATTTGCATGTCACTAGTATAAACATACTAGTGACTAGCACATGTAAATGCTTGTCACAAGTACAAATACTAGTGACAGACACTTGCCTGTCACTAGTAACCTTATACCAGTGACTAGCCATCAGTGACAGGCGCTTTGTCCGTCATTAATGGGCCTTTTGAGCCTATCACTGATAGCCTATTCTGCAGTAGTGTATAAGAAGCCCTCGATGCAGAAATCCTAGGGACCCGATTAAAAACTCCACGAAACCTTATGTAGCCGCTGCCACCGTGGTCCCTAGATCAGGGGGGATCTCAAGTTCTTCCCGGCACCCTACCGAAGGGGAAATCATCCTGGAGGCCTTCTTCTCTGGTATGATGCGTGAGTAGTTCCACCTTGGACTATGGGTCCATGTAGTACCTAGCTGGTTGTATCTCCTCCTTGTGCTTTCATGTATAGATCTTGTGAGCTCCATTCATGATCCAGATCTAATCTATTTGTAATCATGCATGTTGTGTTTGCGGGGATCTAATGGATACTGAGATTACTATGTCAGATTGATTAATGGTTTTGTCTATTTGATACTATCATGTCTGCGTTGTTTGTGATCTTGCATGATCTCCGTTGTTAGTAGCTATCTTGGCCAAGTAGTTGCTAGTGACTCCAAGATGGGGTATTTATGCTCAATAGTGGGTTCATGCCTCTAATTTCCAAGGGAAGTGACAGAAATCTCTTCGGTTGTAGATGTGTTGTTGCTACTAGGGAGAAAACAACGGTCTCTTGTTCATGAAACAAGTGGATTGTTTACCTTACACACTTTGCTTAAAGCAGTTGTCTGAAGGTGGACTTCTAGTCATAGATGTAGTTAGATGGCGGTCTATGTATATTGTTGTATTGCCCAATCGAATCTCATAGGATCTTTTTGTCTGGTATTGCATTGTTAAGCCTTGCTCAGTTCCTGTCAATTGCCCTGCTGTAATTTGTTTACACTTCATGTCATTTTGTTTATCTAAGGAGAGCACCTCTAGTGAACTATGGACCCCGGTCCAATATTTACCATTGATACATCTTCCACTGTTACTTGTTTACTTGCTGCAAACCATTACCTTCTACACTATACCTTTAATCCTTTCTTACAACAACTAGTGAGATTGACAACCTTACTGTTAGTTGGGGCAAAGTCTTGAGTTTGTGTTATGCAGGTCTCCACGTTGCTTGCAGCACCTTTGGTGCGTTTCCTTCCTCCTACTGGTTCGATAACCTTGGTTTCTTACTGACGAAATCTTGCCTGCTGAACTGCAGCATACCTTCCGCTTGGGGTCTCCCAACGAAGTGCTGCTGCACTCATCAAGCCTTTTTCTGGCGCCATTGTCAGGGAGGCTAAGGACATCTTCACAAGGGGAGTTGACGAATGTCTACACACAGCCTGTTGGGAACCCCAAGAGCAAGGTGTGAAGCAGCAAGCAACAAGTTTTCCCTCAGTTGAGACCGAGATTATCGAACTAGAAGGAGGAAGGAAACATCACACAGGTGTTGCAAGCAACGCGGAGACTTGCACAACACAAACTCAAGACTTTGCCCCAATGAACAGTGAGGTTGTCAAGTTCACCGGTTTGCTGTAACAAAGGATTAAACGTATGGTGTGGAAGGTAATGGTTTGCAGCAAGTAAACAAGTAAGCAAGTAAAACAAGTAACAATGGTAAAGATTGGACCGGGGTCCATAGTTCACTAGAGGTGTTCTCCTTAGATAAACAACATGCCATGAAGGGTAAACAAATTACAGCAGGGCAATTGACAGGAACTGAGCAAGGCATAACAATGCAATTACTAGCCAGAAAGATCCTATGAGGTTGATTGGGCAATACAACAAGATACATAGACCGCCATCCAACTGCATCTATGACTAGAAGTCCACCTTCAGGTTATCATCCGAACCCCTCTAGTATTAAGTTGCAAGCAATGCATAACCGCTTTAAGCAAAGTGTGTAAGGTAAATAGTTCACATGTTCCATGAACAAGAGACTATTGTTTTATCCTAGTAGCAACAACACATCTACAAATCAAGAGATTATTGTCACTTCCCTTGGAAACTAGAGGCATGAACCCACTATGGAGCATAAATACCCCCTCTTGGAGTCACTAGCAACTACTTGGCGAAGATAGCTACTAACAACGAAGAGCATGCAAGATCACAAACAACACATACATGATAGAATCATAAAGACAAAACCATTAATCAAACCAACATAATAATCTCAATATCCATCAGATCCCTGCAAACACAACATGCACGATTACAAATAGATTAGATCTTGATCATGAACGGAGCTCACAAGATCTATACATGAAAGCACAAAGGAGGAGATACGACCATCTAGCTACTACATGGACCCATAGTCCAAGGTGGAACTACTCACGCATCATACCGGAGAGAAGGCCTCCGGGATGATCTCCCCTCCAGTAGGGTGCCGGAAAGAACTTCAGATCCCCCCGATCTAGGGACGATGGTGGCGGCGGCTACAGACGGTTTCGTGGAGATTTTATCGGATGCTTAGATTTTCTGCATCCGGACCTTCTTATAGGCGAAGGGGGAGGCCGAGGCGGCGGCCAGGGGGCCCACACCCCTCCCAGACGCGGGGCAGGGCCCACCCGCGCCTAGGGTGGGTCTGGCCGGCCTCTCCGGCTCCCCTCTGGACTTCTTGTTCCCCACGGAAAGTAATTGACTTTGACGTTTGTCCCGTCCAATTTCGAGAATATTTCTTTACTAACTTTTCTGAAACCAAAAACAGCAAAAAACATGCATCTGGCACTGTTGCAACTTGTTAGTAGGTTAGTACCAGAAAACATGTAAAAATCACCTCAAAGTGTAGACAATGAAAGCAAAGTAGATACTAAACAAGCATGGATAATCAAAAATTATAGATACGTTTCCAACGTATCAATTGTTTCAAATAAGTTGCTTGGTGTTGGAAAGGAGCAATAAGTTCTTGCTTGATAAGTGCAAGAGGAGCTTGATTGACTGTGACTTAGACTTTAGCATGACATGCTAGGTGTTGTTTTGACCTTATGCTTAGTGATTATTGCTGTAGCATGTCTTGTTCCAAACAATTGGGATTGCTTAGTGTGCCTTGAAGAAATTATGCGTTGTTTTAGCATGCAAAAGCATAGTATTGGGGTATTCTCCTTTGATGCTTTGTTTGGGTTTATTTGGAACATGCTTACACCATGTTGTGACTTTGAACAAGTCACCATAGCCTCTATGATCATTTAGTCCTTGACTTGTAGTACCACTCTATGCTTTGATTAGTAATGTTTTGTTGCTCTGCATGATTATGGCCATTATTGCTCTCTTAGTTGGTTGCTCCCAGTCTTTTGCTAGCCTCCACTTGTATGAGTAAGTTCTTCGCCTGCTTCCAACTCCCAAGAAACCAAGTTATTCCAAAGTGTCCACTATAAACTCCTATGCATGGTGTGTTACACCATTCCAAGTATATTCTTGTTTTCAGCTATCTTCCAATTAAAAACTATTTTGTTATGTGAAAACTTAGTGATTAAAGCCCTCACGAACTTGATGGCACACTTTATATTCTTTGCCCCTAATAAACTTGAACCATTGTGTCATCTATGTTATATATGCTTGCACTTATACGTTGGAATTAGCGTAACTGCGTCGTCACAGGGAACGTTTTCAACATTGCACTTGTACTTTGTACTCAGTTGATATCATGCTCTTTTGTCTATGGATGTCACCTGTGTGAAATAAAGAGGGAACTTGTAAGTCCATAGAGTATGTATTTTGTGTTAGAGAAACGCCTGGGCCGCTAGCCTAAGCCATGCCTAATCATGGTGGAAACTTGCAGCATCACCATAGTGAGATATCTGTGAAGCATCCTCAATAAAAAGCTATGCATATAGTAAATAAAAAGATCGCTGAGATGCTCATTGTCTGCTTGCCTTGTCATTTTGGTTATGGGATAGTTCCTGTACCATGTGTAAGGGGTACCCCGTTGGCGGTTCTCTATGATATGCATGTACTTACAATGACAAGAACTTACAGGTGACTGAAGTTGAGTAGCATGAGGTGTGGCCCTCGTATTCAAGGGACTTGAGATTGCCAACTTATAATTTGTCAAGCATATACTCCATCTTTGTTCACTTTAACCTTAATCACTTCAAGATGCTTATGATAGGGGTAATGAGGGATGAAAGCTAACAAGTACCATAATTTTTGGAAGCTCTGTTTGAAACTTGAAGTCCCTGCTTCCCTTTGTGAAGGGCCCTTCTTCCACCATTATTTGAGTCTCCACCTTCTACCTTTACGCTCCATTAAGAGATCATAGTTGCCATTCTGTGTGTAGTGTACCAAAACTTATTGATTGATGCATATTGTGATATTACTTGTTCTTGTGCTACTTGTATCTAGTCACTCTTATGAACTTTGAAGGTGTCCTATGCATCTATTTGCTACTCTATGAGGGACAAGCTGAATGCCACTATGCTATGTTTTCTGTATGTGAAACAAACAAACGTTTTTCAATGCATGTTATTCATGATCTTTGTTTGTAGCCTTTCATGTTTCATGCATAGTTACTATGCCTATTGTTAGAACTCCACCTTTCATGCACAAGTTTAGACTTCTTTGTCCCCAGCTTTCAATGCTTGCAAATGGTTTGATCTTGGTTTTGATGGTGCATGTCACCTCAAAAGTTATTCTTTTTATCACTTACCTACTCAAGGACGAGCAGGAGTTAAGCTTGGGATGCTTGATACGTCAGAAACATATCTATAATTTTTTATGCTCCATGCTTGTTTAGTATCTACTTTGCTTTGCTTTGTCTACACTTTGAGGTGTTTTTATATCTTTTCTGGAACTAACATATTAACAAGTTGCCATAGTGCCAGTTGCTTGCTTTCTTCTATTTTTGGTTCCAGAAAGGCAGAAAATCAATATTCTTGGAATTGGACGGGACAAAAGCCAAAGTCAATATTTTACCATGGGCGACATGAAGTCCAGAGGGGAGACAGAGAGGTGAACTAGGGTCGCCACACCCCCTAGGTGCGGGTGGGCCCACCCCACGCCCGGGTAGGGTGTGGGCCCCCTGGCCGCCTCCCAGCCTTGCCTCTTCTCCTATAAGAAGCCCCCGATGCAGAAACCCTAGAGACCCGATTAAAAAATCCATGAAACCTTCTGTAGCCGCTGCCACCATCGTCCCTAGATCGGGGAGGGGGGATCTCAAGTTCTTCCCGGCACCCTGCCGGAGGGGAAATCATCCCGGAGGCCTTCTTCTCCGGTATGATGCGTGAGTAGTTCCACCTTGGACTATGGGTCCATGTAGTAGCTAGATGGTTGTATCTCCTCCTTATGCTTTCATGTATAGATCTTGTGAGCTCCGTTCATGATCAAGATCTAATCTATTTGTAATCATGCATGTTGTGTTTGCGGGGATCTGATGGATATTGAGATTACTATGTCAGATTGATTAATGGTTTTGTCTATTTGATACTATCATGTCTGTATTGTTTGTGATCTTGCATGCTCTCCATTGTTAGTAGCTATCTTGGCCAAGTAGTTGCTAGTAACTCCAAGAGGGGGTATTTATGCTCGATAGTGGGTTCATGCCTCTAGTTTCCAAGGGAAGTGACATAAATCTCTTCGGTTGTAGATGTGTTGTTTCTACTAGGGAGAAAACAACGGTCTCTTGTTTATGGAACAAGTTGATTGTTTACCTTACACACTTTACTTAAAGCAGCTGTCTGTTGCTTGCAACTTAATACTGGAGGGGGTTCGGATGATAACCTGAAGGTGGACTTCTATTCATAGATGCAGTTGGATGGTGGTCTATGTATATCGTTATATTGCCCAATCGAATCTCATATGAACTTTTTGTGTGGTATTGCATTGTTATGCCTTGCTCAGTTCCTATCAATTGCCCTGCTGTAATTTGTTTACCCTTCATGCCATGTTGTTTATCTAAGGAGAGCACCTCTAGTGAACTATGGACTCCGGTCAAATATTTACCATTGATACATCTTCCACTAAGACTTGTTTACATGCTCCAAACCATTAGCTTCCAAACCATACGTTTAATCCTTCGTTATAGCAACCAGTGAGATTGACAACCTCACTGTTAGTTGGGGCAAAGTATTGAGTTTGTGTTGTGCAGGTCTCCATGTTGCTTGTAGCACCTTTGGGGCGTTTCCTTCCTCCTACTGGTTCGATAACCTTGGTTTCTTATTGAGGGAAACTTGCCTGCTGAACTGCATCATACCTTCCGCTTGGGGTCTCCCAACGAAGTGCTGCTACACTCATCAAAGTACGATTACAACATTCTGACACACCATTATACTGTGGTGTTCCGTCAGGTGTGAGTTGTGAAACTATTCCACACTCTTTCATATGTGCGCTAAACTCGTAACTTAGATACTCACCTCCATGGTCGGACCGCGAAAATTTGATCTTTCTATTACGATGATTTTCCACTTCACTCTGAAATTCCTTGAACTTTTCAAAGGTTTCAGACTTGTGTTTCATCAAATAGATATACCCGTATCTACTCAAATCATCCGTGAAAGTAACAATAAATGATATCCACCTCGCGCCGACACACTCATTAGACCACATACATTAGTATGTATGATTTCCAATAAATCTGTCGCCCGTTCCATTGAACCGGAAAACGGCATTCTAGTCATCTTGCCCATAAGGCATGGCTGACATGTATCAAATGATTAGAAATCAAGTAATTTAAAAAGTCCATCTAAATGGAGTTTCTTCATGTGTTTAACGCCAATATGACCTAGATGGCAGTGCCACATATATGCAGATATATCATCATCAAGTTTAATCCTTTTAGCATCAACATTATGAATATGTGTAACACTATTATCGAGATCCAACAGAAATAAACCATTTATAATAGGTGCATGACCATAAAATATATCATTCATATAAATCGAACAACCATTCTTTTCAGATTTAAATGAATAACCACTTCGCATCAAACACAATCCTGATACAATGTTCATGCTTAGTGTAGACACCAAATAACAAGTATTTAGATTTATCACTAATCCCGACGGTAAGTGGAGAGGCAACGTTCCGACGGCGATCATATCAACTTTTGATCCATTGCCGACACACATCATGACCTCGCCCCTTGCCAGCGGTCGCTTGTTCCGCAGCCCCTGCTTCGAGTTACATATATTATCAACTGATCCAGTATCAAATACCCAGGTGATACTCCGAGTACTAGTCAAGTACACATCAATAACATGTATATCATATATACCTTTGTTTTCCTTGTCTGCCTTCTTATCTGCCAAATACTTGGGATAATTGTGTTTCCAATGGCTAGCCCCCTTACAATAATAGCACTCGGTATCAGACTTAGAGCTAGCTCAGGATTTCTTTTAAGGAGCGACAATAGATTTGCCACCCTTCTGTCCCTTCTGTTTACCCTTCTTGTCTTTCTTGAAACCGGTGGTATTATTGATCATCAATACTTGATGTTCTTTCTTGATCTCCATCTCTGCAGTCTTAAGCATTGACAGAAGCTCGCAGAGAGACATCTTCATGCCCTGCATGTTATAGTTCATCACGAAGCCCTTGTAGCTAGGTGGCAGAGATTGGAGAACAGAATGTGTATGTCTAAGTCAATGGGAATCGTTATTCCCAAGGACACAAGCTTATCGACATACCTAGACATTTTGAGTACGTGCTCACTATGAAGCTGTTCTCTTCCATCATGCAGCTAAAGAACTTTTCAGAAGCATTATAACTCTCTACATTAGAATGGGTATCAAAAATTATTTTCAATTCACCCATTGTATCAAAGGCATTGCCGTTTTCGAAATGCTTTCGAAGTTCTGGATCCAGCCCATACAATATGCCGCAATGAACTAAGTTTTGGTCCTCTTGATGAGTCAAATAAACGTTCTTTTCCTCGTCAGGGGCATCATTAAGTGGTGGGGGGCCTAGCGGCGCTTCTAGCACATATTTCTTTTGTTACAGCAACCAGTGAGATTGACAACCTTACTGTTAGTTGGGGCAAAGTCTTGAGTTTGTGTTATGCAGGTCTCCACGTTGCTTGCAGCACCTTTGGTGCGTTTCCTTCCTCCTACTGGTTCGATAACCTTGGTTTCTTACTGACAAAATCTTGCCTGCTGAACTGCATCATACCTTCCGCTTGGGGTCTCCCAACGAAGTGCTGCTGCACTCATCAAGCCTTTTTCTGGCGCCATTGTCAGGGAGGCTAAGGACATCTTCACAAGGGGAGTTGACGAATGTCTACACACAGCCTGTTGGGAACCCCAAGAGCAAGGTGTGAAGCAGCAAGCAGCAAGTTTTCCCTCAGTTGAGACCGATATTATCGAACTAGAAGGAGGAAGGAAACATCACACAGGTGTTGCAAGCAACGCGGAGACCTGCACAACACAAACTCAAGACTTTGCCCCAACGAACAATGAGGTTGTCAAGTTCACCGGTTTGCTGTAACAAAGGATTAAACGTATGGTGTGGAAGGTAATGGTTTGCAGCAAGTAAACAAGTAAGCAAGTAAAACAAGTAACAATGGTAAAGATTGGACCGGGGTCCATAGTTCACTAGAGGTGTTCTCCTTAGATAAACAACATGCCATGAAGGGTAAACAAATTACAGCAGGGCAATTGACAGGAACTGAGCAAGGCATAACAATGCAATTACTAGCCAGAAAGATCCTATGAGGTTGATTGGGCAATACAACAAGATACATAGACCGCCATCCAACTGCATCTATGACTAGAAGTCCACCTTCAGGTTATCATCCGAACC
Source organism: Avena insularis (assembly GCA_023614405.1). Taxonomy (NCBI): domain Eukaryota; kingdom Viridiplantae; phylum Streptophyta; class Magnoliopsida; order Poales; family Poaceae; genus Avena; species Avena insularis. The sequence goes on along the minus strand of CM042697.1, from coordinate 437,272,242 downwards.
CCCTCTAGTATTAAGTTGCAAGCAACAGACAACTGCTTTAAGCAAAGTGTGTAAGGTAAATAGTTCACATGTTCCATGAACAAGAGACTATTGTTTTATCCCTAGTAGCAACAACACATCTACAACCGAAGAGATTATTGTCACTTCCCTTGGAAACTAGAGGCATGAACCCACTATGGAGCATAAATACCCCCTCTTGGAGTCACTAGCAACTACTTGGCGAAGATAGCTACTAACAACGAAGAGCATGCAAGATCACAAACAACACATACATGATAGAATCATAAAGACAAAACCATTAATCAAACCAACATAATAATCTCAATATCCATCGGATCCCTGCAAACACAACATGCACGATTACAAATAGATTAGATCTTGATCATGAACGGAGCTCACAAGATCTATACATGAAAGCACAAAGGAGGAGATACGACCATCTAGCTACTACATGGACCCATAGTCCAAGGTGGAACTACTCACGCATCATACCGGAGAGAAGGCCTCCGGGATGATCTCCCCTCCAGTAGGGTGCCGGAAAGAACTTCAGATCCCCCTGATCTAGGGACGATGGTGGCGGCGGCTACAGACGGTTTCGTGGAGATTTGATCGGATGCTTAGAGTTTCTGCATCTGGGGCTTCTTATAGGCGAAGGGGGAGGCCGAGGCAGCGGCCAGGGGGCCCACACCCCTCCCAGACGCGGGGCAGGTCCCACCCGCGCCTACGGTGGGTCTGGCCGGCCTCTCCTGCTCCCCTCTGGACATCTTGTTCCCCACGGAAAGTAATTGACTTTGACGTTTGTCCCGTCCAATTTCGAGAATATTTCTTTACTAACTTTTCTGAAACCAAAAACAGCAAAAAACATGCATCTGGCACTATTGCAACTTGTTAGTAGGTTAGTACCAGAAAACATGTAAAAATCACCTCAAAGTGTAGACAATGAAAGCAAAGTAGATACTAAACAAGCATGGAGAATCAAAAATTATAGATACGTTTCCAATGTATCAATTGTTTCAAATAAGTTGCTTGGTGTTGGAAAGGAGTAGTAAGTTCTTGCTTGATAAGTGCAAGAGGATCTTGATTGACTATGACTTAGACTTTAGCATGACATGCTAGGTGTTGTTTTGACCTTATGCTTAGTGATTATTGCTGTAGCATGTCTTGTTCCAAACAATTGGGATTGCTTAGTGTGCCTTGAAGAAATTATGCGTTGTTTTAGCATGCAAAAGCATAGTATTGGGGTATTCTCCTTTGATGCTTTGTTTGGGTTTACTTGGAACATGCTTACACCATGTTGTGACTATGAACAAGTCTCCATAGCCTCTATGATCATTTAGTCCTTGACTTGTAGTACCACTCTATGCTTTGATTAGTAATGTTTTGTTGCTCTGCATGATTATGGCCATTATTGCTCTCTTAGTTGGTTGCTCCCAGTCTTTTGCTAGCCTCCACTTGTATGAGTAAGTTCTTCACCTGCTTCCAACTCCCAAGAAACCAAGTTATTCCAAAGTGTCCACTATAAACTCCTATGCATGGTGTGTTACACCATTCCAAGTATATTCTTGTTTTCAGCTATCTTCCAATTAAAAACTATTTTGTTATGTGAAAACTTAGTGATTAAAGCCCTCACGAACTTGATGGCACACTTTATATTCTTTGCCCCTAATAAACTTGAACCATTGTGTCATCTATGTTATATATGCTTGCACTTATACGTTGGAATTAGCAGAACCGTGCTGTCACAGGGAACGTTTTCAACATTGCACTTGTACTTTGTACTCAGTTGATATCATGCTCTTTGTCTATGGATGTCACCTGTGTGAAATAAAGAGGGAACTTGTAAGTCCATAGAGTATGTATTTTGTGTTAGAGAAACGCCTGGGCCGCTAGCCTAAGCCATGCCTAATCATGGTGGAAACTTGCAGCATCACCATAGTGAGCTATCTGTGAAGCATCCTCAATAAAAAGTTATGCATATAGTAAATAAAAAGATCGCTGAGATGCTCATTGTCTGCTTGCCTTGTCATTTTGGTTATGGGATAGCTCCTGTACCATGTGTAAGGGGTACCCCGTTGGCGTGTCACATCTCAAGATTTTCCAAATCTTGTAATGTGAAAAATAAATGAATAAAATAAAACTTTGTTGATTTTCAGGGTGAGAAGAAACTTTTTGAATCCAATTGGAAACCTTCAAATCTATTTGGATCAAATAAATCCTAGAGGGATTTAAAAACATAAACAATTAATAAAGAAAATTTTAAATAAGTGAAATTACTATTTTTGAATCTTTAATAAAAGGATTTGGTTTTCAAATGAAAAGGATAGAATTATAAATAAGGATTATTTTATAAAGCCAAACTAAAACTTGGCCAAGCCTTTGAAATAAAAATAATTCTATTTGATAAAAATAATAAAGGTTTATTTAAATAAAATAATAAGGATTTAATATCCAAGTTTATTAAAAATAAAGGTTTACTATTTTAATTAAACATCAAAACTTATTTATTTATTTTAAACAAGTTTACCAAGTGTTCTTTATTCTCAAATTAAACCTACTGATTTGGTTTTGAAAATATTGAGATTTCAAATGAAGATTTTAATTAAATTAAAACCCATTTGATTTATTAACTAATGTCCATTTTATTTAATTATAATGGACCCTAAAATAAAAATATTATTTTTTACTTTTGAGACTTGGTTTTGTGTTGTTAAACAGAACCAAATTCAATTACAAAGTTTGGTGAAAGTTTGATTTGATTTGAGTGTTTGATTGTTGTTTGAATTTCAAAACAGAAAATAGATATAGAAAAAGAGAAAGTACTCAGAAAGAAAAAGTGAAAACAAACCTGACCTAACCCACCTGGCCCAGGAAGCCCAACTCCAGCCCAGCTTATTTCCCACGCGGGAATCGTTTTTCACCTGGAAACACACCCATTCAGCGAAAGACTGACGGACCCCACCGCACAATTCCCTCCTTCGCGGACGCCCAGGCCCCACACCACCTCAGCACCGTCTTCCCCCTGACCACGTCGCCTCGCCGTTTCCTGTCCTTTACTCTGGCGATCAATTCGCGCTGTTAACGGCCATTACTCCACCCCGTGACCATGCTGTTTTAATCGCCTGCGCCTTCGCCTCCTTTCCCCTCAAACACCGTTGCACGAGAGCCACCAGGCTGCCCTTAATCAGGTTTACACCGCCACTGCTCCGACGAACATCCCCAGTAAATTCCGGCCGAACCTCGCCGCCCCTTGCCTCCCCAAGCACACGGGCACATTCCCCAGACCTAGGCGCTTCTCCCTGTGCCTTCCATTCACTCGCGGGCGCCCCAGAACATCGGCTTCTACAACCTCTGAGCGCCGCCGCGTCTGCTACTTTCCCCGGCGACCTTCCCCGGGTAAGCCAGACCGCCCCACACTCCCTCGATGATACTCCCGCACTCGCCACACTCTCCTGCATCTGACCATGCTCTTATCTTGTCTTAGGACGATCTGCAACGTCGCCCCCGATGACGAACAGAACCATCTGACGCCGACGACAACTCCGGCGAGCGATTAATCCCGCTCCAGCGCGCCCCTCGCCTCCTCGCAACCACGTTGAGCATCGCCACGATCCCCTGAGCATGGTGAGACCCTCCTCTGCCTTCCTTGCTTCCTGTAACCACCGCTAGCACACCGTCTGACCTCGCGACGCCGCTCGCCGCCGCGTAGCGCCGCCAGTTAGTGGCAAGTTGATTGTAGCTGTTAGATCGATATCGTGTGGCTGTGATTAGAACAGAACGAAGCGGTATGAGTCAACCCGCGCCGTGCGATCTGTTTAGATCCAACGCCCCGTAGAGCGCAATCCGCGCGACCCGGTACCGCCCAATAAGAACACGACGCGTGGCCAGTCTTTGTTTAAAACATAATTTGAAATCAGATTTAGATGCAAATTTGAAACCCTTGTAACTTTTGATCCACATGTCCAAAAATTGCAAATTTTATATCAATGGAATCAGCGAGACAAGCCCTAGACAACCATGCAATTTGTTTAGTAAAAATCCTCTGGTAAAATGTTTGTTTTTGCAGGAACATTTGTATGCTTGTTTAAGTTATAAAAATTATTCCAAAATGTTTTTGAGAATGAAATCTTTGCAAATTGGTTTGTGGTGAACCTACTGACCTTAGGAACCAATTTAAGGATTTAAAAATGTTTTGGTGAAGATTAGGATTGATTAATTAATTTAGCCCATTTCTAGTCAAATAAAAATGTTGATTTTGTTATGGAAATGATTTTGGAGTAAAAACCTTTGGAAAATGTTTTGATTCAAAGCTACTAACCCTAAACACCAAGTTTTGTGAACTAACAACTTATTTGGTGAACAATGTAAAATTGTTGCTTTACTAAAAACATTTTCCATCACATGAAATAATGATTTCATTTAAAAATGGTTTGTAAATAAAACCCTTTTGCAAATGACTTTGCCACTTTAGAAAATGACCACTTTGGACTTTACAAAGTTTAGAGCCTAGTAGAAACCACCTTTACAAATAAAACTATCTTTTGCATGCTTGCATGCATGACTTAGTTCCTATTATTTTATGTGTGATGTTTTGTTTGTTTGATTATGGTTTGGAATGCTAGTTGAAATTGTGTTTGCTTGATTGATTTGTAGTGAAGTTATAAAAGTGTGAAACTAGCAAGATCAAGAAGTGAACCATCATTCCCTACCAAAAAGGAAAGTGACACTATCATCTAAAGTCCTACTATTTTCATTATACTTAGTGGATTTTGAAACATGCATTTAAAGAATTTCTATACCTTATGCTATGCTAAATCCTAATAGGATACCCTTATATACTCCTTAGTGAAACAATGTAGTTGTAAGATGCTTAGCCATGCTAATATTTTGAGAAGAGATACATGTTGAGATTTTATGAAGTTGAGAAAAGACTTGTGTTTTAAATAATAAAACAAGTACTCAATGAACCACCTGGGTGGACAAGGATACTCAAGTTTTGGACAAGGTGGCAACAAAAGGAACCATGTCTATGGCAATTTCTTTGTGTTGTGCACCAAAAGAAAACCACCCAGGGACTTAGAGATTGAACATGTTTCTCCAACAGTGGCTTTCGTGTACATCCACATGCTACATATGGCTCTGGCTTAGTCAACTACATTGGGAAGACCCAAGCATTGTCTTCAGGTTTACTGGAAATGAGGGAACTAGGAACCCTACATTGGTGCCTGAAGACAAGCTAGCAATGGTGTATGGGAGGACCCTCTGAAAAGACTTCGTCACATTCTCAATCTGCCAGTACTCCATCTTGGTGAGTACTTATCCAGCGGCCACTGGTGGCAACAAGATGAGAGTGTGTCATGTGGGTAAAGTGTACAACTTCTGCAGAAGATAAAAATTCTAATTACTTAGCCGTGTCCCCGGTTATGGACAATACTGAGCAACTAAAGCTTGAAGCTATGGGAAATCTCGACATTCCAATTTCTAAAAGAAAAACTTTAAAGTGAAAACAAAAGACTTGAAGCACTTGGGGGTACCAAGGAGCTCAAGATATTTGGATAAAAACTTGAAGCACTTGGGGATTTACCAAGGAGCTCAAGAGATTTTGATAAAAACTTGAAGCACTTGGGGATTTACCAAGGAGCTCAAGAGATTATGACAAAGACAAGAAACACTTGGGGATTTACCAAGGAGTTCAGAAAGATTTGACAAAAGATCAAAACCATTTTGAAAAGATAGGATAAATTATTGCTTTCTGCAAATGATCCTAAAACCCTACCTAGCCAAATATGCATGTAATGATAGGATCCACTTATATTCAACATAGTAGTGAAACTTGCCAATACAATTCAAATGTATTGACCCTTGTGGCTGTAACTTGTAATGTTGCAGGTTTGATTGATATTAGTGAAGTTGATTGATTAGGATTACAAAGTCTACAACCAACATGTTTGCCTGTGGCACTTTCAAGATGAAGGACCCCATGCTTATAGATTTCTGCTGCAATGTAAAGTATTAGCCAAAAGAGCTATGTAAGATGTAATAATATTATGTTATTTCTGGTTATAAAGTTATATTATGACCTTTGTTTCTTGATATTACATCTTAACTGTGGATGCTAGCTATTGATCCAGGGACTAGCATTGTAAACACAGGGATCTCTACCTTAATAAAGGTTGGGAACCTTACATGGCGGTTCTCTATGATATGCATGTACTTACAATGACAAGAACTTACAGGTGACTGAAGTTGAGTAGCATGAGGTGTGGCCCTCGTATTCAAGGGACTTGAGATTGCCAACTTATACTTTGTCAAGCATATACTCCATATTTGTTCACTTTAACCTTAATCACTTCAAGATGCTTATGATAGGGGCAATGAGGGCTGAAATCTAACAAGTACCATAATTTTTGGAAGCTCTTTTTGAAACTTGAAATCCCTGCTTCCCTTTATGAAGGGCCCTTCTTCCACCATTATTTGAGTCTCCACCTTCTACCTTTACGCACCATTAAGAGAGCATAGTTGCCATTCTGTGTGTAGTGTACCAAAACTTATTGATTGATGCATATTGTGATATTACTTGTTCTTGTGCTACTTGTATCTAGTCACTCTTATGAACTTTGAAGGTGTCCTATGCATCTATTTGCTACTCTATGAGGGACAAGCTGAATGCCACTATGCTATGTTTTCTGTATGTGAAACAAACAAACGTTTTTCAATGCATGTTATTCATGATCTTTGTTTGTACCTTTCATGTTTCATGCATAGTTACTATGTCCTATTGTTAGAACTCCACCTTTCATGCACAAGTTTAGACTTCTTTGTCCCCAGCTTTCAATGCTTGCAAGGTGCATGTCACCTCAAAAATTATTCTTTTTATCACTTACCTACTCAAGGACGAGCAGGAGTTAAGCTTGGGGATGCTTGATACGTCGGAAACATATCTATAATTTTTTATGCTCCATGCTTGTTTAGTATCTACTTTGCTTTGCTTTGTCTACACTTTGAGGTGTTTTTATATCTTTTCTGGAACTAACATATTAACAATTTGCCATAGTGCTAGTTGCTTGTTTTCTTCTATTTTTGGTTCCAGAAAGGCAGAAAATCAATATTCTTGGAATTGGACGGGACAAAAGCCAAAGTCAATATTTTACCATGGGCGACATGAAGTCCAGAGGGGATACGGAGAGGTGAACCAGGGTCGCCACACCCCTAGGTGCGGGTGGGCCCACCCCACGCCCGGGTAGGGTGTGGGCCCCCTGGCCGCCTCCCAGCCTTGCCTCTTCGCCTATAAGAAGCCCCCGATGCAGAAACCCTAGGGACCCGATTAAAAACTCCATGAAACCTTCTGTAGCCACTGCCACCATCGTCCCTAGATCGGGGGAGGGGGATCTCAAGTACTTTCCGGCACCCTGCCGGAGGGGAAATCATCCCGGAGGCCTTCTTCTCCGGTATGATGCGTGAGTAGTTCCACCTTGGACTATGGGTCCATGTAGTAGCTAGATGGTTATATCTCCTCCTTATGCTTTCATGTATAGATCTTGTGAGCTCCGTTCATGATCAAGATCTAATCTATTTGTAATCATGCATGTTGTGTTTGCGAGGATCTAATGGATATTGAGATTACTATGTCAGATTGATTAATGGTTTTGTCTATTTGATACTATCATGTATGTGCTGTTTGTGATCTTGCATGCTCTCCATTGTTAGTAGCTATCTTGGCCAAGTAGTTGCTAGTAACTCCAAGAGGGGGTATTTATGCTCGATAGTGGGTTCATGCCTCTAGTTTCCAAGGGAAGTGACAAAAATCTCTTCGGTTGTAGATGTGTTGTTTCTACTAGGGAGAAAACAACGGTCTCTTGTTCATGGAACAAGTTGATTGTTTACCTTACACACTTTGCTTAAAGCAGTTGTCTGTTGCTTGCAACTTAATACTGGAGGGGGTTCGGATGATAACCTGAAGGTGAACTTCTATTCATAGATGCAGTTGGATGGTGGTCTATGTATATTTTTATATTGCCCAATCGAATCTCATATGAACTTTTTGTGTGGTATTGCATTGTTATGCCTTGCTCAGTTCCTATCAATTGCCCTGCTGTAATTTGTTTACCCTTCATGCCATGTTGTTTATCTAAGGAGAGCACCTCTAGTGAACTATGGACTCCGGTCAAATATTTACCATTGATACATCTTCCACCGTTACTTGTTTACTTGTTGCAAACCATTACCTTCCACGCCATACGTTTAATCCTTTTTATAGCAACTAGTAAGATTGACAACCCCACTGTTAGTTGGGGCAAAGTATTGAGTTTGTGTCGTGCAGGTCTCCATGTTGCTTGTAGCACCTTTGGGGCGTTTCCTTCCTCCTACTGGTTCGATAACCTTGGTTTCTTATTGAGGGAAACTTGCCTGCTGAACTGCATCATACCTTCCGCTTAGGGTCTCCCAACGAAGTGCTGCTACACTCATCAAAGTACGATTACAACATTCTGACACACCATTACACTGTGGTGTTCCGGCAGGTGTGAGTTGTGAAACTATTCCACACTCTTTCATATGTGCGCTAAACTCGTAACTTAGATACTCACCTCCATGGTCGGACCGCAGCAATTTGATCTTTCTATTACGATGATTTTCCACTTCACTCTGAAATTCCTTGAACTTTTCAAAGGTTTCAGACTTGTGTTTCATCAAATAGATATACCCGTATCTACTCAAATCATCCGTGAAAGTAACAAAAAATGATATCCACCTCGCGCCAACACACTCATTAGACCACATACATTAGTATGATTTCCAATAAATCTGTCGCTCGTTCCATTGAACCGGAAAACGGCATTCTAGTCATCTTGCCCATAAGGCATGGCTAACATGTATCAAATGATTCGAAATCAAGTAATTTAAAAATTCCATCTAAATGGAGTTTCTTCATGTGTTTAACGCCAATATGACCTAGATGGCAGTGCCACATATATGCAGATATATCACCATCAAGTTTAATCCTTTTAGCATCAACATTATGAATATGTGTAACACTATTATCGAGATCCAACAGAAATAAACCATTTATAATAGGTGCATGACCATAAAATATATCATTCATATAAATCGAACAACCATTCTTTTCAGATTTAAATGAATAACCACTTCGCATCAAACACAATCCAGATACAATGTTCATGCTTAGTGTAGACACCAAATAACAAGTATTTAGATTTATCACTAATCCCGACGGTAAGTGGAGAGGCAACGTTCCGACGGCGATCATATCAACTTTTGATCCATTGCCGACACACATCATGACCTCGCCTTGCCACGTGATCGCTTCGAGTTACATATATTATCAACTGATCCAGTATCAAATACCCAGGTGATACTCCGAGTACTAGTCAAGTACACATCAAAAACATGTATATCATATATACCTTTGTTTGCCTTGTCTGCCTTCTTATCTGCCAAATACTTGGGATAATTGCGTTTCCAATGGCCAGCCCCTTACAATAATAGCACTCGGTATCAGACTTAGAGCTAGCTCAGGATTTCTTTTAAGGAGCGACAATAGATTTGCCACCCTTCTGTCCCTTCTGTTTACCCTTCTTGTCTTTCTTGAAACCGGTGGTATTACTGATCATCAATACTTGATGTTCTTTCTTGATCTCCACCTCTGCAGTCTTAAGCATTGACAGAAGCTCACGGAGAGACATCTTCATGCCCTGCATGTTATAGTTCATCACGAAGCTCTTGTAGCTAGGTGGCAGTGATTAGGGAACAGAATGTGTATGTCTAAGTCAATGGGAATCGTTATTCCCAAGGACACAAGCTTATCGACATACCTAGACATTTTGAGTACGTGCTCACTATGAAGCTGTTCTCTTCCATCATGCAGCTAAAGAACTTTTCAGAAGCATTATAACTCTCTACATTAGAATGGGTATCAAAAATTATTTTCAATTCACCCATTGTATCAAAGGCATTGCCGTTTTCAAAACGCTTTTGAAGTTCTGGATCTAGCCCATACAATATGCCGCAATGAACTAAGTTTTGGTCCTCTTGACGAGTCAAATAGACTTTCTTTTCCTCGTCAGGGGCATCATTAAGTGGTGGGGGGCCTAGCGGCGCTTCTAGCACATATTTCTTTTGTTACAGCAACCAGTGAGATTGACAACCTTACTGTTAGTTGGGGCAAATTCTTGAGTTTGTGTTATGCAGGTCTCCATGTTGCTTGCAGCACCTTTGGTGCGTTTCCTTCCTCCTACTGGTTCGATAACCTTGGTTTCTTACTGACGAAATCTTGCCTGCTGAACTGCATCATACCTTCCGCTTGGGGTCTCCCAACGAAGTGCTGCTGCACTCATCAAGCCTTTTTCTGGCGCCATTGTCAGGGAGGCTAAGGACATCTTCACAAGGGGAGTTGACGAATGTCTACACACAGCCCGTTGGGAACCCCAAGAGCAAGGTGTGAAGCAGTAAGCAACAAGTTTTCCCTCAGTTGAGACCGAGGTTATCGAACTAGAAGGAGGAAGGAAACATCACACAGGTGTTGCAAGCAACGCGGAGACCTGCACAACACAAACTCAAGACTTTTCCCCAACGAACAGTGAGGTTGTCAAGTTCACCGGTTTGCTGTAACAAAGGATTAAACGTATGGTGTGGAAGGTAATGGTTTGCAGCAAGTAAACAAGTAAGCAAGTAAAAAAGTAACAATGGTAAAGATTGGACCGGGGTCCATAGTTCACTAGAGGTGTTCTCCTTAGATAAACAACATGCCATGAAGGGTAAAAAAAATTACAGCAGGGCAATTGACAGGAACTGAGCAAGGCATAACAATGCAATTACTAGCCAGAAAGATCCTATGAGGTTGATTGGGCAATACAACAAGATACATAGACCGCCATCCAACTGCATCTATGACTAGAAGTCCACCTTCAGGTTATCATCCGAACCCCCTCCAGTATTAAGTTGCAAGCAATAGACAACTGCTTTAAGCAAAGTGTGTAAGGTAAATAGTTCACATGTTCCATGAACAAGAGACTATTGTTTTCTCCCTAGTAGCAACAACACATCTACAACCGAAGAGATTATTGTCACTTCCCTTGGAAACTAGAGGCATGAACCCACTATCGAGCATAAATACCCCCTCTTGGAGTCACTAGCAACTACTTGGCGAAGATAGCTACTAACAACGAAGAGCATGCAAGATCACAAACAACACATACATGATAGAATCATAAAGACAAAACCATTAATCAAACCAACATAATAATCTCAATATCCATCGGATCCCCACAAACACAACATGCACGATTACAAATAGATTAGATCTTGATCATGAACGGAGCTCACAAGATCTATACATGAAAGCACAAAGGAGGAGATACGACCATCTAGCTACTACATGGACCCATAGTCCAAGGTGGAACTACTCACGCATCATACCGGAGAGAAGGCCTCCAGGATGATCTCCTCTCCAGCAGGGTGCCGGAAAGAACTTTAGATCCCCCGATCTAGGGACGATGGTGGCGGCGGCTACAGACGTTTTCGTGGAGATTTGATCGGATGCTTAGAGTTTCTGCATCTGGGGCTTCTTATAGGCGAAGGGGGTGGCCGAGGCGGCGGCTAGGGGGCCCACACCCCTCCCAGACGCGGGGCAGGGCCCACCCGCACCTAGGGTGGGTCTGGCCGGCCTCTCCGGCTCCCCTCTGGACTTCTTGTTCCCCACGGAAAGTAATTGACTTTGATGTTTGTCCCGTCCAATTTTGAGAATATTTCTTTACTAACTTTTCTGAAACCAAAAATAGCAAAAAAACATGCATCTGGCACTGTAGCAACTTGTTAGTAGGTTAGTACCAGAAAACATGTAAAAAGCACCTCAAAGTGTAGACAATGAAAGCAAAGTAGATACTAAACAATCATGGAGAATTAAAAATTATAGATACGTTTCCAACGTATCAATTGTTTCAAATAAGTTGCTTGGTGTTGGAAAGGAGTAGTAAGTTCTTGCTTGATAAGTGCAAGAGGATCTTGATTGACTATGAATTAGACTTTAGCATGACATGCTAGGTGTTGTTTTGACCTTATGCTTAGTGATTATTGCTGTAGCATGTCTTGTTCCAAACAATTGGGATTGCTTAGTGTGCCTTGAAGAAATTATGCATTGTTTTAGCATGCAAAAGCATAGTATTGGGGTATTCTCCTTTGATGCTTTGTTTGGGTTTACTTAGAACATGCTTACACCATGTTGTGAATATGAACAAGTCACCATAACCTCTATGATCATTTAGTCCTTGACTTGTAGTACCACTCTATGCTTTGATTAGTAATGTTTTGTTGCTCTGCATGATTATGGCCATTATTGCTCTCTTAGTTGGTTGCTCCCAGTCTTTTGCTAGCCTCCACTTGTATGAGTAAGTTCTTCGCCTGCTTCCAACTCCCAAGAAACCAAGTTATTCCAAAGTGTCCACTATAAACTCCTATGCATGGTGTGTTACACCATTCCAAGTATATTCTTGTTTCCAGCTATCTTCCAATTAAAAACTATTTTGTTATGTGAAAACTTAGTGATTAAAGCCCTCACGAACTTGATGGCACACTTTATATTCTTTGCCCCTAATAAACTTGAACCATTGTGTCATCTATGTTATATATGCTTGCACTTATACGTTGGAATTAGCAGAACCGTGCTGTCACAGGGAACGTTTTCAACATTGCACTTGTACTTTGTACTCAGTTCATATCATGTTCTTTTGTCTATGGATGTCACCTGTGTGAAATAAAGAGGGAACTTGTAAGTCCATAGAGTATGTATTTTGTGTTAGAGAAACGCCTGGGCCGCTAGCCTAAGCCATGCCTAATCATGGTGGAAACTTGTAGCATCACCATAGTGAGCTATCTGTGAAGCATCCTCAATAAAAAGCTATGCATATAGTAAATAAAACGATCGCTGAGATGCTCATTGTCTGCTTGCCTTGTCATTTTGGTTATGGGATAGCTCCTGTACCATGTGTAAGGGGTACCCCATTGGCGGTTCTCTATGATATGCATGTACTTACAATGACAAGAACTTACAGGTGACTGAAGTTGAGTAGCATGAGGTGTGGCCCTCGTATTCAAGGGACTTGAGATTACCAACTTATACTTTGTCAAGCATATACTCCATATTTGTTCACTTTAACCTTAATCACTTCAAGATGCTTATGATAGGGGCAATGAGGGCTGAAATCTAACAAGTACCATAATTTTTGGAAGCTCTTTTTGAAACTTGAAATCCCTGCTTCCCTTTGTGAAGGGCCCTTCTTCCACCATTATTTGAGTCTCCACCTTCTACCTTTACGCACCATTAAGAGAGCATAGTTGCCATTCTGTGTGTAGTGTACCAAAACTTATTGATTGATGCATATTGTGATATTACTTGTTCTTGTGCTACTTGTATCTAGTCACTCTTATGAACTTTGAAGGTGTCCTATGCATCTATTTGCTACTCTATGAGGGACAAGCTGAATGCCACTATGCTATGTTTTCTGTATGTGAAACAAACAAACGTTTTTCAATGCATGTTATTCATGATCTTTGTTTGTACCTTTCATGTTTCATGCATAGTTACTATGTCCTATTGTTAGAACTCCACCTTTCATGCACAAGTTTAGACTTCTTTGTCCCCAGCTTTCAATGCTTGCAAGGTGCATGTCACCTCAAAAGTTATTCTTTTTATCACTTACCTACTCAAGGACGAGCAGGAGTTAAGCTTGGGGATGCTTGATACGTCGGAAACATATCTATAATTTTTTATGCTCCATGCTTGTTTAGTATCTACTTTGCTTTGCTTTGTCTACACTTTGAGGTGTTTTTATATCTTTTCTGGAACTAACATATTAACAATTTGCCATAGTGCCAGTTGCTTGTTTTCTTCTATTTTTGGTTCCAGAAAGGCAGAAAATCCATATTCTTGGAATTGGACGGGACAAAAGCCAAAGTCAATATTTTACCATGGGCGACATGAAGTCCAGAGGGGAGACGGAGAGGTGAACCAGGGTCGCCACACCCCTAGGTGCGGGTGGGCCCACCCCACGCCCGGGTAGGGTGTGGGCCCTCTGGCCGCCTCCCAGCCTTGCCTCTTCGCCTATAAGAAGCCCCCGATGTAGAAACCCTAGGGACCCGATTAAAAACTCCATGAAACCTTCTGTAGCCGCTGCCACCATCATCCCTAGATCGGGGAGGGGGGATCTCAAGTTCTTTCCGGCACCCTGCCGGAGGGGAAATCATCCCGGAGGCCTTCTTCTCCGGTATTATGCGTGAGTAGTTCCACCTTGGACTATGGGTCCATGTAGTAGCTAGATGGTTGTATCTCCTCCTTATGCTTTCATGTATAGATCTTGTGAGCTTCGTTCATGATCAAGATCTAATCTATTTGTAATCATGCATGTTGTGTTTGCGGGGATCTAATGGATATTGAGATTACTATGTCAGATTGATTAATGGTTTTGTCTATTTGATACTATCATGTATGTGCTGTTTGTGATCTTGCATGCTCTCCATTGTTAGTAGCTATCTTGGCCAAGTAGTTGCTAGTAACCCCAAGAGGGGGTATTTATGCTCGATAGTGGGTCATGCCTCTAGTTTCCAAGGGAAGTGACAAAAATCTCTTCGGTTGTAGATGTGTTGTTGCTACTAGGGAGAAAACAACGGTCTCTTGTTCATGGAACAAGTTGATTGTTTACCTTACACACTTTGCTTAAAAGCAGTTGTCTGTTTCTTGCAACTTAATACTGGAGGGGGTTCAGATGATAACCTAAAGGTGGACTTCTATTCATAGATGCAGTTGGATGGTGGTCTATGTATATTGTTATATTGCCCAATCGAATCTCATATGAACTTTTTGTGTGGTATTGCATTGTTATGCCTTGCTCAGTTCCTATCAATTGCCCTGCTGTAATTTGTTTACCCTTCATGCCATGTTGTTTATCTAAGGAGAGCACCTATAGTGAACTATGGACTCCGGTCAAATATTTACCATTGATACATCTTCCATTGTTACTTGTTTACTTGCTGCAAACCATTACCTTCCACACCATACGTTTAATCCTTTGTTATAGCAACCAGTGAGATTGACAACCTCACTATTAGTTGGGGCAAAGTATTGAGTTTGTGTCGTGCAGGTCTCCATGTTGCTTGTCGCACCTTTGGGGCGTTTCCTTCCTCCTACTGGTTCGATAACCTTGTTTTCTTATTGAGGGAAACTTGCCTGCTGAACTGCATCATACCTTCCGCTTAGGGTCTCCCAACGAAGTGCTGCTACACTCATGAAAGTACGATTACGACATTCTGACACACCATTACACTGTGGTGTTCCGGCAGGTGTGAGTTGTGAAACTATTCCACACTCTTTCATATGTGCGCTAAACTCGTAACTTAGATACTCACCTCCATGGTCGGACCGCAGAAATTTGATCTTTCTATTACGATGATTTTCCACTTCACTCTGAATTCCTTGAACTTTTCAAAGGTTTCAGACTTGTGTTTCATCAAATAGATATACCCGTATCTACTCAAATCATCCGAGAAAGTAACAAAAAATGATATCCACCTCGCGCCGACACACTCATTAGACCACATACATTACTATGTATGATTTCCAATAAATCTGTCGCCCGTTCCATTGAACCGAAAAACGGCATTCTAGTCATCTTGCCCATAAGGCATGGCTGACATGTATCAAATGATTCGAAATCAAGTAATTTAAAAAGTCCATCTAAATGGAGTTTCTTCATGTGTTGAACGCCAATATGACCTAGATGGCAGTGCCACATATATGCAGGTATATCACCATCAAGTTTAATCCTTTTAGCATTAACATTATGAATATGTGTAACACTATTATCGAGATCCAACAGAAATAAACCATTTATAATAGGTGCATGACCATAAAAGATATCATTCATATAAATCGAACAACCATTCTTTTCAGATTTAGATGAATAACCACTTCGCATCAAACACAATCCAGATACAATGTTCATGCTTAGTGTAGACACCAAATAACAAGTATTTAGATTTATCACTAATCCCGACGGTAAGTGGAGAGGCAACGTTCCGACGGTGATCATATCAACTTTTGATCCATTGTCGACACACATCATGACCTCGCCCCTTGCCAGCGGTCGCTTGTTCCGCAACCCCTGATTCGAGTTACATATATTAGCAAATGATCCAGTATCAAATACCCAGGTGATACTCCGAGTACTAGTCAAGTACACATCAATAACATGTATATCATATATACCTTTGTTTGCCTTGTCTGCCTTCTTATCTTCCAAATACTTGGGATAATTGCGTTTCCAATGGCCAGCCCCCTTACAATAATAGCACTCGGTATCAGACTTAGAGCTATCTCAGGATTTCTTTTAAGGCGTGACAATAGATTTGCCACCCTTCTGTCCCTTCTGTTTACCCTTCTTGTCTTTCTTGAAACCGGTGGTATTATTGATCATCAATACTTGACGTTCTTTCTTGATCTCGACATCTGCAGTCTTTAGCATTGACAGAAGATCGCGGAGAGACATCTTCATGCCCTGCATGTTATAGTTCATCACGAAGCTCTTGTAGCTAGGTGGCAGAGATTGGAGAACAGAATGTGTATGTCTAAGTCAATGGGAATCGTTATTCCCAAGGACACAAGCTTATCGACATACCTAGACATTTTGAGTACGTGCTCACTATGAAGCTGTTCTCTTCCATCATGCAGCTAAAGAACTTTTCAGAAGCATTATAACTCTCTACAGTAGCATGGGTATCGAAAATTATTTTCAATTCACCCATTGTATCAAAGGCATTGCCGTTTTCAAAACGCTTTCGAAGTTCTGGATCTAGCCCATACAATATGCCGCAATGAACTAAGTTTTGGTCCTCTTGACGAGTCAAATAGACGTTCTTTTCGTCGTCAGGGGCATCATTAAGTGGTGGGGGGCCTAGCGGCGCTTCTAGCACATATTTATTTTGTGCAGCAGAGAGGAGAATCCTCAAATTCATGGCCCAGTCGGTAAAGTTGCTACCATTCGTCACAAGTTTCTCTTTCTCCATGAACACAAAGAAATTAAAAGCAGGTGGTGCCATCTACAACAGAATTTGGAAAGTTTAGACTTAGTTTATGATAGACCGAGTTCAACTAATCCAAATTATGAATAAACTCCCACTCAAAAACAACATCCCTCGTGTCTTTTTCGTGATTACATGAACCAAATCCACTACAGCAAGTCCGATCATCACGCGAGTCGGTGTAGTTTCAAAGGAGAGCATCTATATGGGCATCATATCAAATATATGACTCATGCATAACCTTTCGGTCTGTGTTCCGAGGCCATGTATGTACATGCTAGGCTCGCAAAGTAAGAACCTTGGTATTTGCATGTGTAAAACTGTCTTACATCCGAAATATGATCTTGGATTCAAGTACACCCGATCATCACGTGATGTCTTGAAGCGACGAAACATAATCGGTGCATACTTAAGGGAGAACACATTTTTATCTTGATATCTAAATGAGGGATCATCTTATAATGCTACTAAAACGCCAAACAAGCAATATAAGATGCAAAAAACATCATATGTAAAAAGTGAAATGATATGGTTCTTGCACTTGATCACTATCATCTACATCGTGGTATGATCTTTATCATTCCTTTGTGTGTAAGGCCAAGGTCTATGGAACTTACACGTTAGGTGTTGATACGTCGGAAACGTATCTATAATTTTTGATGTTCCATGCTTGTTTAGTATCTACTTTGCTTTGCTTTGTCTACACTTTGAGGTGTTTTTATATGTTTTCTGGTAATAACCTATTAACAGGATGCCATAGTGCCAGTTGCCTGTTTTCTTCTGTTTTTGGTTCCAGAAAGGCATAAAATCAATATTATCGGAATTGGACGGGACAAACGTCAAAGTCAATAATTTACCATGGGGAACACGAAGCCTGAATACGAGACAGAGGAGAGACACCAGGGGGCCACACCCCTGGCCACGCGGCTGAGCCCAGCCCGCGCTTGGGGGGAGGGGGTGCAGCGACCCCCTGCCTTGCCTCTTCGCCTATAAAGACCCCCCGATGCCTAAACCCTAAGGACCCGATCAATATTCCACGAAACCGTCTGTAGCCGCCGCCACCATCGTCCCTAGATTAGGGGGATCTGAAGCTTTTCCCGGCACCCTGTCGGAGGGGAGATCATCCCAGAGGCCTTCTTCTTCATCGTGCCAGCCTCCGGTATCAAGTGTGAGTAGTTCCACCTTGGGCTACGGGTCCATGTAGTAGCTAGATGGTTTTATCTCCTCCTTTGTGCTTTCATGTTTAGATCTTGTGAGCTCCGTTCATGATCAAGATCTCGTCTATTTGTAATCATGCATGTTGTGTTTGCAGGGATCCGATGGATATTGAGATTACTATCTCAGATTGATTAATGGTTTTGTCTTATTGATTCTATCATGTCTGTGTTGTTTTAGATCTTGCATGATCTACGTTTCTAGTAGCTATCTTGGCCAAGTAGATGCTAGTGACTCCAAGAGGGGGTATTTATGCTCGATAGTGGGTTCATGCCTCTATTTAATCTAAGAGAAGTGACAGAAATCTCTAAGGTTGTAGATGTGTTGTTGCCACTTGTCACATCCCAAAATTTTCCATATTTTGAAATATGAAAAATAAATAAATAAAGATTTAAATTGTTGAAATTTAGGGTGAAAAGAAACTTTTTGTTTCTAAATGGAAACATCAAAACTCTTCTTGAACAAACTTTGAATAAAATGGAATCCAACAAAATTTCAATCAAGTGAATTACATTCATCAATGAATGTATCTTCAAATTTAAACATTTGGAAAAACAAACCAAAACCCTAATGGAAGAAAATCATTTCCAAGATCTCTCTAAGACTATGAATTTGATCCATATAAAAATTCAGCAACAAACATTTATAAATGATCAAAAATGATAAACCAAAAATATCTTAAAACCATAGAAATTGGTTTCATTTAATTTGGAGCCAGGAATAAAAACTAATGAATTTAATAAGTTAAAGAGAAATAATTTCGAAAGCTAATAAAGCTCCTATCTAAAATCAATACCAAATTATGATCAAAATAATCCTAAAAGTATTTAAAAAGATAAACAAATATTAAACAAAATTATACAAATTGGAATCACCAATTTTGGATCTATCAATAAAAAGATATGGATTTATAAGATAAAGAAAGAAATAAATAAATAAGGAATATTTAAAAGCCAAATCAAATCTTGGCCAAATCCATAAACAAATAAAAAGGAAAGATTATTTAAATAAAATCATAAGGATTGAACAATATCCAATTTTATTTAAATAAAGTCAATTTACCTAAACTAAATAATAAACCCCAATAAAATTATTTAGAAGACAATTTAAATCTTGAATTAAATCCATAAGCAAATAGAATAAAGATAATCCAATAAAATAAAGGAATAAAGATTATTCAATTAAAATTTTATGGACTTTAACTAAATTCAATTCTATTTGAATAAAGACAAAATCCCTAATATAAATGATTAACTAAATCATGAGAAAATAATAAATTAGAATTTGCCAAGTGGAACAAAAGTTATTTAATTAACTTAAATGGAATAAAATAATTATTTGAATAAAATTTATATGGGATTAAAACCATATTGGATTTTATTTTGAATAAAAACAAATGGCCAATTTAATTGAATATTAAATCATATTAAAATATATTATTTACACTAATGAATAAATAAAACCTACTAGAAATGGTTTGACAAAAATTGGAATTAAAATAAAAGTTTGAAACATTTAAATAAAAGAATATGGGTTGGAAACATATTTAAATAAAGACAAAATGTCTATTTTTAATAAATAATAAACCATACATGAATAAAAGGAATTATTCTAAAATGGATTATTTAAATACATTAATAAACAGATAAACCTACTGAAAAGATTTAGAAAAGCTTTGACAAAAATCTGGATTTAAATTGAGGTTTGAATCCTTTAAATAAATTCAAAACAGAAAATAAGAAAAGGAAAAAGAAAAAGTTTCAGGAAGAAAAAAACAGAGAAAGCAAACCAGCCCAGCAACTTGGCCCAGCAAGCCCAGCTAAAGCCCACCCGGCACTCCCCCTCCCCAAATCCTTTCTCACCCGCTACTCCCCGCACCCACCCGTTGTCAGTACGACCCCACCAGCCACGTCAGCTCGTCTTCAACGTCGCGCTGACCATGCCTCTCTCTTCCTCTGCCGTTTCTGGTTCGATTCAAATCGAGTTAATTCGATTAATTGGTGCAGCAATTCCGGCACGCGACCATGCTCTCTTAACTGCCACCCTCTCCTCTCCATTTCCCCTCAACCAGCGCCACCAGAGAGCCCCCAGGCTGCCTCCTTTTTGGCTTGCACCACCGCGGCCTCCGAAGCACTCCAGCATCAATTCCAGTGAGAATCAACTGCCCCTCTCCCTCTGCTTTGCTCTTTGGTGTTTGTCATTGCCGTGCACATCTTCTGAACCCACTTTATCATGCCCCAGAGGCTCGCCTCCGTCTCCAACTGTGAACGACCGACGACGGCCACTACTCCGGTGATGAAATCCGGTGAGCTCCAACCACCCCCTCGCCTCTGGTTTGTTTTGCCGCATCCGCTGTCCCCACGTGCATGCATTGATGCTCTTCGTTTGTCCGAGGGCGCTTTGTAGGATGACCTACGACCACCTCTACAAGAACCCGACGCTAACGCCAGCTCCGGCGAGCGATTCAAGTCAACACCGCGCACCCCTTCAGCTACGATCACCATATCGAGCTTCATCACGTCGTGGCAAACCCAGTGAGCATCTTCCCCCTCTCACTCGCTTCCTGTAGTTGCCAGTACACCACTACCCGAGAGCGCCGCCATCCACCGTCACAGCGCCGCCAGATCGTGGGCAAATAGATTAGGCCCGTTGGATCTTAATTGTGTGGTTCAGATAGATCACTTAAAAAGAATCAGTATGCTAGATCTGGATCGTGTGATGCACTTGAAATCCTGCGGCCTGTGTTAGTCGATCCGTGTGAACCGGTACCAGCCAATAGAAACGCTCCACGTGGCCCGTGATTTGTTTTAAAAACAGAAACATGTCTATTAGATGTTTAGATTTGCTTCTAGAAAACAACGGTAGGGAGAAAACAACGGTACCTTGTTCATGGAACAAGTGGATTGTTTACCTTACACACTTTGCTTAAAGCAGTTATCTTTTAATTGCAACTTAATACTGGAGGTGGTTCGGATGATAACTTGAAGGTGGATTTCTAGTCATAGATGCAGTTGAATGGCGGTCTATGTATCTTGTTGTATTGCCCAATCGAATCTCATAGGATCATGAATGTCTAGTATTGCATTGTTATGCCTTGCTCAGTCCTGTCAATTGCCCTGCTGTAATTTGTTTACCCTGCATGCCATGTTTGTTTATCTAAGGAGAACACCTCTAGTGAACTATGGACCCTGGTCCAATCTTTACCATGGATACATCTTCCACTGTTACTGTTTACTTGTTGCAAACCACTATTACCTTCCACACCATAGAGTTAATCCTTTGTTACAGCAAACCGGTGAGATTGACAACCTCACTATTCATTGGGGCAAAGTCTTGAGTTTGTGTTGTGCTGGTCTCCAAGTTGCCAGCAACACCTTTGAGTCGTTTCCTTCCTCCTACTGGTTCGATAACCTTGGTTTCTTCTTGAGTAAAACTTTGCCTCTTGAGGTTGTCATCACACCTTGCTCTTGGGGTTAAACGATTAACTTGCTCTTGGTTTCTTCTTGAGGAAGGTCTTGATGGTGTTGCAACAAGGAAACAAAGAATAATGGAAGATGTATCAATGGTAAAGATTGGACCGGGGTCCATAGTTCACTAGAGGTGTTCTCCTTAGATAAACAAACATGGCATGCTGGGTAAACAAATTAGAGCAGGGCAATTGACAGGATCGAGCAAGGCATAACAATGCAATACTAGACAAAGATCCTATGAGATTCGATTGGGAAATACAACAAGATACATATACCGCCATCCAACTGCATCTATGACTAGAAGTCCACCTTTGGGTTATCATCCGAACCCCCTCCATTAAGATACAAGCGCAAGCAAACATTGCTTAAGAAAAGTGTGTAAGGTAAACAATCCACTTGTTCCATTAACAAGATACCATTGTTTTCTCCCTAGTGGCAACAACACATCTACAATCTTAGAGATTACTATCACCTCCCTTGATTAAATAGAGGTATGAACCCACTATCGAGCATAAATACCCCTTCTTGGAGTCACTAGCAACTACTTGGCCAAGATAGCTACTAACAATGGAGAGCATGCAAGATCACAAACAACACAGACATGATAGAATCAATAAGACAAAACCATTAATCAATCTGACATAGTAATCTCAATATCCATCGGATCCCCACAAACACAACATGCATGATTACAAATAGATGAGATCTTGATCATGAACGGAGCTCACAAGATCTAGACATGAAAACACAAGGATGAGATACAACCATCTAGCTACTACATGGACCCGTAGTCCAAGGTGGAACTACTACGCTTCATACCGGATGCTAGCATGATGAAGAAGAAGGCCTTCGGGATGATCTCCTCTCCGGCAGGGTGCCGGGAAGAGCTTCAGATCCCCCGATCTAGGGACGATGGTGGCGGCGGCTACAGACGGTTTCGAGGAATACTGACCGGGTGCTTAGGGTTTAGGCATCGGGGGATTCTTATAGGTGAAGAGGCGAGGTAGGGGGACACCAGGCGCGGGGTGGGCCCACCCGCGTGGGCAGGGGGTGTGGCCCCCTGGTGAGTCTCCTCCGTCTCGTATTCCGGCTTCGTGTTCCCCACGGTAAAATATTGACTTTGGCTTTTTTCCCGTCCAATTCCGAGAATATTGATTTTCTGCCTTTCTGGAACCAAAAACAGAAGAAAACAGGCAACTGGCACTGTGACATCTTGTTAATAGGTTAGTACCAGAAAACATATGAAAAGTACCTCAAAGTGTGGACAAAGCAAAACAAAGTAGATACTAAACAAGCATGGAACATCAAAAATTATAGATACGTTTCCGACGTATCAGTTGCATGTCAAGCGTGGAACGGGTCTCATGTGCGAGGACATGTAAATTTTGTCTGAGACGCTTCATCCCACTATGCCACCAATATCCAAAGTACAAGAAAGAAGCAATAATATGATCATCATCGCCAACATACTCATATGTGTACTACCCATACAAAGCATTTACGCATAGATCCGGCTCTGATACCACTGTTGAGTTTGCAGCATAGAAAACAAAAAATTTCCTACGCTGGGAACCACTAAGTACCAAGATCTATCTACTAGATACATTCAACGAATGGATATACATCCATAGAGAACATACCCTTGTTGACCGACAATGTTTAACGAGGTAGTAGTCGTGAATGATGTAGTCGAACGCTTGCCGATCTCAAGATCAAGAAGGAGTCTAGCGCCACAAATCAGCGGCGCATCCGTGATCGCACACACGTTCAAGCCACCGAACAACCTCCGCATCCTCGCTTCAGCGATGCAACAGAAGCAGCAACTCCTTCCAGACGAAAAGCCACCAGGAACATGTATCTCGCTAGTCCGAGACCATGGGGGAATAATTCTAGAGGGGGAGAGAGATCCTTCACGAGGAGGTGTGAGTGAGAGAGAGGGAGAGGGGGCTTTATATAGGAGGAGGGGGGGCACCCCAAGGGGCATGGCCGGCGCATGGGGCAGCCCCCACCCCTTCCTCCATTCATGTGAGTGGAGCTCCCACTCACAAAATGTCCCTCCATATTCTCCACTCAAAATCCCACTCAAAATTCCCATTAAATTTCCACAAAATTTAATTTAATCTCTAATTAAATAAAACTCCTTTTATTTATTTATTCAGAATTTTGTCAATTACATTAATTAACAAACATTCACATAAATCCCCTTGCTACTTTTCAATTTCACATGGAGAAACAATTTCAGCAATTTCACCCGAACAATTCCGGTGTCCATTGAAATAATTCTAGTGCTTTGTAATCATCTAGAACATATTTGCTCCAAATGGTGTTAGTGTATCTTAAGTGTGTCACCCTACGGTTCGCGAATAATGCAGACATGATCGAGACCCCTCTCGGATCAATAATCAGAAGCGGGACCTGGAGATCCATATTGACTCCTACACATTCAACGATAACTTCTTGTGATCTTGAGAACCTTTTAAGCTAGTAATTAATCCCTTTTTCTTGCGATATATTACATGTCCGAGATTTGATCATTGGTATCTCCATACCTAGTTTGATCTCGTTACCGATATGTACTCTTTTCTCGTTCCTGTGATATAACATTCTAGTGATCACATCAGTTGCTTAACTAATGTGATATCACCGAGAGGTCCCAGAGTATATCTATCATCGGGATGGATAAATTCCACTCTTGATCCATGAGCCTCTACATAACACCTTCGTAGCACTGAACCCACCTTTATAGTTACCCTGTTACGGTGTGACGTTTGATGTTATCAAGATACTCTTCCAGTGTTAGTGATTGACATGATATCATGGTCTAAGGACTATGATTACTTCGTATGATATTATAGCAATATAAACACAATGACTTTGATCATAATGCTATACTTTGGATGAATATTAATCACACCATTCCAATAATGTTGTGACCTATTTATTAACAACATCCAATATCCATGATCAGGAAACCTTGATCATCTTGTTAATCAATGATCTAGTTTATAAGAGAGGCATAACTAGGAATTTTCTTTTTGTTTATTAAACACACATGTATTAACATTTCCGTATTAATACAATTATAACATGCAAAATAAACATCTATCATATACTTGGAATACTTATAATAACAACTTTACTATTGCCTCTCAGGGCATATTCCCTTCAGTTACGCCGTTTGGCGCCTGGCAATAGCTCCATGATTACTTGGTTGTCAAAATTTCCTCAAAATCTTCATTTATGACTCCAAATTTCACATTAAAAGTGTGATTTCCTGCACAACACAAATCAAAACAAGGTTTTGCATATCTTTGCAATAATTAATCATTAGTGGCAAATCAATAGAGATTATTGTCAATTATTGATGAAAAACAATGTTTAAACATGGAGAAAATTAGCGATTTTTGGAGCCATCAATGTCCAAAAGGTTAGCTTTGTCATGCAATCACAATTACCACTAGACTTCCTTTCAATCAAACAAATCCTTTCAAGAGCACCGTCAAGTCTATCAAAATATCTATGGGGTTAAGTATCTTCAAAAGTAAACAATCCAGTCAATCACTCATCAAACAAGTCATAAAAATTTCAGACTTTTTGTTGTTGTACTTGTTTGGCAATGTTATTACCAAGGCAAGAATATGTTAGCTACAAGAACTAGAGAAAAATCTTCCACAACTAATCATTCATAAAATTAAAAATCTTTACTCTAACTATTTTGAATTACTCTGACTAAGCAAATCAACTAACTAAGATAAACAAATCAAACTTCAAAAGTGTAAGACATAGGACATACCTCTCATGAGTGACTTAATAATCATCTTTCTTATAGGGATGTGTTCCTTTAAAACTCAAGAAAAAACACTTTCATAATACAATTGAAGTAAAGAGACAAAGTGCAAATCCACTCTCACGAAAAAGGAAAAAGGGAAAAATCTATTTGTATTTTTGAGGATGGGGATTAGAGAATAGAAAACAACTTGCGACCAATCAAGGGACTACGAAAATAAAAAAACGAAAAACTAAAGAAAATGAAAAACGAAAGAAAAACAGAGTGTTGGAACAAACCAACATGAGTGTCTCAAAGCTCACAAGGATCTAGAGTACAATCTCATTATTACACAAATAAAATTGCCGAGGGACACAACCCTAAGCTCAGGCTTTTGCAAGCCCTTTTGTTGCTCATTATGGTGGTGGTGGATAGTTACCCATGTTCCATTGGTTGTTGCAATCATGGAACTGAGTGGCAAGGCTGGCAGTAGCATCTCGAAGGTTGATGAATAGGTTGTTCATGTTTTGGATATTTCCTTCGAGAGCATAGATATCATCATAGGTGGTGTAGAAGTTTGGTGGTTGCACATCTTGTTCGGGTCCTTCTTGTTCCACTTCTTCATCTTCATCCACGGGTACTTCTTGTTATGGTAGACTTGCTTCAACCCGCGTGTCATAATGCAAATGCCCCTCCTCGATAGATAAGAGACCATTAGGAAAAAGAGCATGGATCAAGTGATCCGCTCCAAGTATATCGAAAAATATCTACCATTGGTTCTAGACATCGTACCACTAGCTCTCAGAGTAGAAAAACCAAGACGGCGTTTTCCAGGCAATGGTTGGATGTTACCTAGGTTGACTTGGAGCGCACGTGCAAGCATGGTTATGACTCCTCCTCCGCATATGGGACCACGAGCCCTGATGTTTAAGATAAAACAAAAGAAGGGCGCCCAAGTTTGGTGTCAAGTTACACTTAGGAATAACAGCTTTAGTGAGGACCAACATGTCCTCCTCATTGACACTAGTAAACTCACCACGTGCCTGCAAGGTGTTAGCAATAACATAAAACAAATAACTAATAGCAAGATGATTAATTTGGTTTCACTTGGTCATGTTTCCACAAATTCTCATTCTATTAAAGTAACCCAAGGGTGTAGTATTTACAACAAAAGAGGTGGAGCATAAGTCAGTGGTATTGTTGGCAAACCCAAAGTAGTAAGCCCATTGGTTGAGTGTCAAGGAGTACTCACGGTTCATAAGACGGAAGTTGATGCAATCAACTCCAGGAAGTTGCTCCTCAAGACAATAGTGAGAGATCACTGAATGTGTCAAAGTGCTAACAAAACTCAAGCATCAAGCCGCGGTACGTGGCGCAATCCTGAAAGACAAAATCATACAAACCAACATTGTTGCACAATAAATCGAAATCAGCACAGATGCCAAGTTGGTTCAGGATGAAGGGACACACCCACTTGGTGAACTTGATTTCTTGGAGGTTGAGACAGTTGAAACAGCTCAACTGAAAATCCTCGGTGAACTCGATACCAAGTGACTCGGGGGTTAGCGTATCAACGGTGGGTGTGGCTTGTTCCGCAACCATCACACGTGTATGGCTCCTCGTATTCATCTAATAACAAAAACAAGAAATAAAGCTAATCAAAAATTTATCCAATAGAAACATAGCATATATATGATCCTCTACACTAGTTATAAAAAAATCTCCTCTAAAAACTAACTAAACATGCTAAACATCAAGATTAGCTCAAGAACAAGACCTAAGTATAGATTGATAATGATGAAAGATTGAGCAAGGTTTGGATACAAATAAGTTGGGATCAGAGGAGAAACATACCTTAGATTGATTGGGTGCGAGAAATCAAAAAAAGAACAAGTAGATTTGAAGATCCAATGGAGGTGGTTTGGAATTTGAAGGTAGAAAAAAGAGAGAATATGTGTTTTTGGAGTTTTAGGTTACTTCTTACCGAGGTGATATGGCGGACGATTACGTGATACGGGCGGGCAATACGACCAAAACCCGCCCGTATCGATTACATATCTTGGAGTCGACGTTTTCCTCCCTGCGATGCACTTGGTACGGGCGCATAATATGGTCACGCGCGACCATACTACTGGTTGTTACGCGGTCAGTAAGTTTGCTTCAAGTTTGATGTTTCTCGAGGATACGGTACGACGGGCGGTACGACCACCTCCGACCGTACCAGTGGTCATTATGACGACTGTGTCCAATTAACACTTCTATTTTTTTGATGCCGCGATGTGGTACAGGCACGCGGTACGGGTCTTCCACCGTACTAGTGGTCATTACGTGACATGGAAGCTACAAAAAACTTGAAGAATTTGATTAGTAGCCTCGCGCATCTTTGCATATCTTAGCAAAAGCTAAAATAACAGCAAGTAGACTTTGTAGAAATCAACAATACTTTAAGGACATGTGTTACAAAATATAAAATCGAGGATTACCTTATTTTATTCTCCTATCTCCATAGGTATTCTTGAACACTCTTTATTAAAAACAAGAACAAACAAAAAACAAAAACTAACACAAGAATAAAACTTTTATTTTACATGGATTTCCTCCCATGAAACGCTTCTAGTTAAGGTCAATTAGCTTAACTCAGATGGTGATCATTTAGGTTTCGTAAGTGGAACACCCACTCCAAAGTAATTGGCTTCCAACATAATTATACCACCATCATCATTAATAGACCATAAAAGTGCGCGTTGCCGCACCCGTC
The DNA here is from genome assembly GCA_023614405.1 of Avena insularis. NCBI lineage: Eukaryota > Viridiplantae > Streptophyta > Magnoliopsida > Poales > Poaceae > Avena > Avena insularis. Next base: position 437,243,951 of record CM042697.1, on the reverse strand, counting down.
AATCTCAAGAAAGTAATGGAATGTGCTTTTTCAAAAATTCTTGGCAAAACAAATATTTTTCAATCAAAATTGGAGCTACTTCGGGATGGAAAATCGTAAAAATAATGGATTCACAAATATCCCCAAACAAGCACTCAACTCAGTACAACAAATCAATATTTAGTAAGCCTTATACTACATAGGCCCATTAGATTATAACTTCAATCATAAACTAAAAAACTGAACATCATTCTTTTAATAGTTTGACACATTCTGTAGTTCTAATCACGAAATTAATCTAGAAAACTTGCCTGGCTAGCATATTTGATTTGCAGCCAGAGGTTCGGAGATGAGTTCACTATGTAACATCCCAAAAATACTAAACTTGGATCATCAAATTCTAATAATCAAAATTAGGGTTAACAAAAACTTTTCTAAGTAAACTCATGAATGCATGCATATGTGTATGCATTGATTTTGAAATGCTTTTAAACCACCTTGTTTGTGTGATCCATTGCTTGTAAAATGTTTCTTAGGTGAAATAAACATCATCTAAAACATTTCCCACACTTTTCCTAAAGACAAGTAAATCAAAACACATATATGAAATGAATGGTCATTTTGGCCAATTTAACTCCCATGCCTACTTTGGCTGTCTCAAACTTTCAGAACCTAACAGAAACTTTTCTGGATCTTTGCACCCCTTGAATGTACTCATAACAAGGTATCAAGGTCCACTTTGTGATCATCCAGAAACTTTCAAATGCATAGTTTAAATGACAATTCAAAATTGAATCTTTATCATATGGGAAGATCCCACTTTTTCAAAAACCACTCAAACAAGCTCAACTTTCAAAACCCAAGCATCTGCAGACTCACCAGCACCAATCTAGCAAACCCACCAAAAATCTTTTCAAAATTCAAAACTTGATTTCATGCGGCCATTTCATCAAACAGGTTGCAGACACAAATCAAACAAACAGCAAACACTATAGTGTGCAGTAAAATTGGCCTAACTTGTTCCCTAGTTAGCTCACACACAGCTCAGTAGATCATCTAGAAAGATTAGCCCAGCACTAGCACCCACAGAGCTTGCCATTGCCATCAATGGTGAACAATGAGCACCCCTTGTCACCCCATTGTGGACAGCAGGCTAGAGGAAGAACTAGCGGTGCCAACCTTATGCAGGGAGGCAGCCCACCGTCCACCGCCACTCCCGTCCCAGCCGCGTTGCCAAGCCATGGACCACGCGCACAAGCAGCGCCAGACCATGCGGCGTGCGCGAGCGCCACCCTCGACCATCACCCACAGACCGCGCGCCGCCCTCACCGCGTGCATACACGATCACCATCAACCCAGGAGACCGCTAGACATCCACGTTTCCTGCCCCGTGCCGCACAGCCACCGCCCGCCGTCGAAAACGCCGCCTACACCTTGTGAAAGCACCGCCCGTTCAGACCAAACCACACCGCCCCATGCCTCGAGACCATGTCGTTGAGCATCGCCAGAGACACCGCACCGTCCCCTACCCTTGCCCATGCCTTTAGCACTTGTAACCTCGCCCCCCGACGAGCTCACGGTCCCTCGCTCGACTATAAATAGAGGCCACCCCATGAATTCTTCACACCATCTCACTCCCTCTACTCACTGATCGTGCCACCATTCTCGAGCAAGGCGAGCACCACCTCGCGAATTTCACTGAGCCTGCCTGCCGGAGAAGAAATGAGCCAGCGATTGGAGCCACCCCAGGAGCTGCCGCGACCACCCCTGAGTTCGCCGTCGTCGACTTCGTCGTTCGCCCACCTCGCCGACCCTCGCCAGTACCCCGGTGAGCCCCCAGCGACCCTCACTGGCCGCGCTAGGTTTCGTTCTCGCCAGAGTTGTCTCGCGTCGACGATGACTCCTAGCCGTTAGATTAGAACTAGATCGAACGATCCACGTCGCCCCATACCGCTTCGCCCAGCCCCGTGTCACTGACGAGTGGGGACACCCACTTAAGCAGCCCGCGGGAGCACTGCGCTTAGCAGGCCAGCCCAGTAACTTTTCTCGCGCAGCCCAGTTATTCAAATTAAACCTTTTTCTATTTCAATTCAAACACACTTCTGTACCCAACTTCAAAAATCAATCCAGATCGATTCGGTGCACCAAATTGAATGAAACCAATTTTGTTGGAAAGGTCTGTGAATGCTGAATCCAAGCCCGTTGGATTCAAGTCATTTCGATCTATAGATCACCCATGGTAAAAATAACAAGGCAGAAGCTTTTCTGCATTCAATTTTTTTTCAAATTTAAACCATAATAGATTTTGAGTTGTTTCCAACTCTCAAAAATCACATTTAACCATACATTTCAGAATATATAAAAATATATAGGTTTAATTGCAGAAATAATGTTCAAGTAATAAAAGAATGCTACATAAGCATTTATAGCCACTTTAATTAATTAAAATAAAAGGGTAAAACCTCATTAAATTGTGACACCACTTTAAATCACATTCCCATGAACTACAATATGTGGTGATGACATGTGTCAACATGATCCCATACTTGGTTTGGAGAATATTAAATCTTAAGTAGTTTTTCAATGAGTAGAAATTACTTTTCTAAAAATAAAAGGAATTAAATCAAGCCTTAACCTTGTAATGTTAGAGATGATGCTAGATCATCTATAGGACCCTTGTGTGTGATGATTTCAAGTAGTTAAGTATTGTTTGGTGATTGTGTACCTCGTATTTATTCATAGACGCTAGTACCGACCAAGGATACGAGGAGGAAGGAGGATACTACGAAGAAGAAGCCGAGGAGAACTTCAACCACTGCTCTGCACAAGGCAAGCTTATACTGATATTGATGCAAGCCTAATGCTACTAGTTGATTTTGCAAGCTAACCCTTGCAAGATACCCTACTGATGCAACAAACCGATACTTGTTCTATGACTACTATATGCCTTAAGCATATGTGATCATACCCACTTGATAAACCAATCCTAGTTTTACTCGCAAGCTTCTTACTTTATTTCTTTATCAAATCTTACTTAGAGTTTACTCAAGTGACTGGTAGATTTGGAAAGATGCTGAAGGTTGCATAAAGAGCATAAAATTTGGCCTAAGTTAGAAACCTTGACATCAGCCTGAGACATGAGGTTGTACTTAGTTGAAACTCCACTAGTTTACCACCCCTCATCAGTGCTTACCCCCACCTGTAGATGCTAGTGCTAAGCATAAAACTTGATCAACTTTTAGATGGGAATGCTTGGTGGAAAAATGGTGATGAAAACCTTGGAATGATGGATCATTCTATTGAAATGTTTTGGACATGTGTTTCCAAACACTTGATGATTTTGGTGATAAAAATGTTGAGGCATGAGCCTTAGCCCTTTTATAAAACTGATGGTTGTCTGGATGCGATACCATTCCAATTTTATCGTACAACCACAATACCCGAATATTGGGTAGGGCTTGACTGGAAACTTATATCCCTTAGTATTAGTTCCCTCACGGCCAAGGTCTGAGCTGAGGCTACCTTGTGAAAATTGTCCACCTGTGCAGTACCCAAGATGACAGTTGGTCATGGTTGGGAGGCCAAACTCACAGGAGAGGTGCTTATACTAGGGCGTGTAATCGAAAGGTTAGGATTGATTATCCGCATACTGAGTATGGTGAATTCAGGATTTGTTCCTGACGGATGTATTGAATGTTGTGGTGAAAGTGTACAATCTCTGCAGAGTGTCAAACTATTCGAATAGCCGCGTCATGATTATGGACGATTAGAGTGGCCATCTTGTCCCCGTCAGACTTTTCAAAATGACCTGTGAAATGAATTGAGACTTTGACTTGACCACGACAGAGTTGTGATATGAGTTACAAGATCCCATTTAGGACTTATAAAATTGTGACTAGCTTTGGAACTTAGTAGAGATAAATCTGGCTTTTGCAAAACAACCTTAGAGCCTAGTGTCCCATTATCCAAAAACCCCTTACCTATTAGTATTAGTTTGCGAGTACTTAAAGAGTACTCATGTCTTTGTCCCTGGCTATTCCCATGGCTAGACTATGAAGAGGAGTATCTGACATGGTTATACCCTACGGGTACGTAACTTCAGCATACCTAGTCTAGCCCAAGGAAGGCCCACGGCAGACATACGCTGGCCCATGAAGATTTGCGGGTGGCCAAGGCCCATGACGTCTTCGGATCCTTGGAGAGCAAGACTAGAGTTTGAATACAACTTGTAACCTACTCAGACAGCACGAGACCTAGCCTCCCCATATATAAAGGCTAGGAGGGGCCAACGAGGAGGACAGACGTACGCAATAGACCTAGATCTCTCGACTCATACTTTCGCATCCACGCCAGATCGAATCTGTGCACCCTGTAACCTTCGGTTCCGCCGTAATCAAAGAGCAGACAAGCAGGAGTAGGGTTTTTCCTCCAGGGGCCTGAACCTGGGTAAATCTCGTGTCCCACAGTTTGCTTATGCATTAACCGTGCCACGATCTCCAGCATCCCCATCTTCTCCAAAACCCAAGTCCATAACAATGGGCATTGACGAGATTAAACCTCGTCAATTGGCGCCGTCTGTGGGAATTGGGGCTGCTGATTGTGCGGTCGTGACGGTTCCGACCCGATCGATCTACAACTCCACGGCGATGGAGAATCACCTCCTCTTCGGCGCTTTCGACTTCACCGCCCACTCGCCGGATACCATGAAGGATTTTGAGCCCGTAGGCGACAGACTCGAAATGCGTTGGAGCTTCGCTTCGGGTGGGACAAGCGGCACCCTCCGCCTCCTGGCGGGTGCCCGTGCGTCAATCAGGCCGCTTCATGGGCTCCGCACCCGTGCTACGCCGTCACCATCAACAGATGAGTTCTACAGCGGCAGCTGCAACTCCGATCTGCGATCCACCTTCGGATGAAGGGACCTACGATTCCGGATCCGAAAGCGCGGCAGCAATAACCAATCTGCAGCGCTATCTCATGCGCCACAATCATCAAACCGGCGAGGAACGCCTAACCCGCCGCAACCCCAACCCGCAGGACAGAAGCGGCAAAACGGTGGAAGCAGCGAAACAGGGACAACAGGGGCCACCTCATCCAACTTAGCAAGAAGGATGGGTCGAAGCACGCCCAGCGCCGTCGCGAGCGAAATAGTCCTACTCTGGACTCCCCGTGATCTGCTGATGGCATACCACTACCTCCTCATCGAGGAGCACAAGAAGCAAGTCAAGATGCGAGGCGCCGACAAACGCAAGCAAGCAGCCTCTACAGTCCGGTCTTGTGACGAGCTGCGCTCTCCGCCATGAGACCCGGCTCTAGCACAAACGGAAACCAGGTAAACAAGCACCACTCTCGGGTGGAAAACATGGACCCGAAGGAGCGGCGTGACGTGACCCGAACTCTCCACACATCGTTCATGGATATGGACGCCGACGGCAACATCATCCCGAAGACGCCACAAGATGCGATCATGGCAGCCACTGCGTATCTTGCGGCTCACCCACCTTCGGAGGGGGACCCAAAAAGGGCCATGCATAGATCCGCACTCACCGGACTAGGACTAATCGGAGCTGCGCTCCACGAAGACGCTCCTACGGAGCCGAAGAAGAAAGCTCCGGCCAGGCGGCCGAGCCTCCCTCATCCGAAGATGAAGAGGAACATGATCTTCCTCGAAGGAAGAAGAGCTCGCACCGCCATAAACGCGACTACGACGCGGAGACAAGCTTACACAGCGCAAGATCGACAAAGCACGCGCGTAAACGCATCGAATGCTCGTCCGAATCTGAGATGGATGAAGACGAAGGAGAACTCTGCGGGGCTCGATGCTTCAGCAGATCCGTCCGGCGAACACAGATGCCACACAACTTCAAGCTTCCTTCGGATACTCCGAAGTTCAACGGCACGCAAGATCCAAAGTCCTGGCTCAGTGACCATCTGTCATCCGTCAAGCTTCACGGAGGCAACAAAGAAACCGCCATGCAATGCCTTCAGCAATAAAGGCGGTATGGTGCGGGTCTGGCTTAGCAGCCTATCATCAGGATCCATCCGAAGCTGGGAGGAGCTCGCTTATAGCTTCATCCGAAATTTCAAAGGCACCAGCAAGAGGCCCGCCTCAATCGAAGAGTTGTGAGCCTGCACTCAGAGAACGGGTGAATCTATTCGCTCGTACATACTACGCTGGTCTACAACCAAGAACTCCGCAGCACACATCTCCGAAGAAAGGGCCATCGACGCCTTCCGGGACGGCGTCAAGCGCCCAGACTTCAAGGAGGAACTTGGGCGTGTAAAGCCCAAGACACTCGACCACCTCATGGAAATCGCCAACAGTTGGGCAGACGGCGAAGATTGCATCCAGCGGGCGCAATCAGATGAAGAGGACGACTACGGCCGAAGACGCGAACGCCGCAGCAAGAGGAGATCGCGCGTCTACGAGGACCACGACGGACCCGACATGGTCGCAGCCGGCTACCCCGACCGCCGTAACGACAGCAGTCGCAACAGCGGAGGATACCGCAGCGGAAACTTCCGCGACAACGGACGACCAACGCAGTCGTGGCAACGCCGCGACCGCGACAACGGACCCTCAGCATTCGACAAACTTTCGGGTCCATGCACCATCCACTTCTACATCGACAAACAAGATGGCAAAAAGAAAGCTAGCCACATGCTCAAGGACTGCCGCGAGTTCCAGAAACTCAGCGAAAGCGTGGTGCAGATGAGGCAACAAGCTCCAATTCCTGCGTTCGGAAACGCACCTGCGCCAGGTGAAATAGCACACGGAGCTCCTCCACCGCCGCCTATCGGAGGCCCAAATCAACCAGTCGCACCAGCGCAAAACAACGTCGGGGTCGCATACCCCCCACCAAAGGGAGCACTAAATCTGATCCAGAAGGGACGCCCAACCAACAGGGCGCAGAAGAAAATCACCCGACAAATCAACATGGCCATGGCAACTCCGCCTGCAATCCACAGGTACCTCGGCGGATCAGTCCTGCATCACATTCACTCGCGCGGATCACCCTTGCGGATCCCTCGCCAGGTCATGCTGCCCTGGTGCTGGAGGCGCAGATCGGAGGTTTGAGATGAGTCGCGTCTTCATGGACGGCGGCGGCATCAACCTAATGTTCGCAAGCACTCTAGCAGCTATGCGGATCCCGCATAATGCAGCCTGGAACAATCGAACACAACGTTCCACGGCATTGTCGAGGAAGGGCATCTCCCCTGGGCAAAATAGGGCTCGCGTCATCTTCGGGAAGCCGGACAATTTTCGTAGGGCGCCTAGAATTGAAGTGGTGGGTGGCCGTCGCAATACCACGCCATCTGGGGCGTGTAGCATTCGCAAGGTTCTGGCCGTCCCACTACACATACCTACTACTCAAGATGCCGGGACCAAGGGCGTCATCACGATCCACGGAGCTTCACCCGATCGGACCAATGCGACGAGGATTTCAACAAAATCTCCCGATCTTTCGGCATGCAAGACGAGCTTGTAAGGCTCGCGAGGTGACGGACAATGGCTACCCAGCCACAAAGCGAACGCACGACATGTCTTTCGACTCAACCATCAACACCAAGAAAGTGCAGGTCCATCCAACGGATGCCTCCAAGACGGCGCTGATCGTAGCGACCTCAGCACCGCATAGGAAGGTGCGCTTCGTCAATTCCTCCGTGAGCACCGGAAATCTTCGCTGGTGTCCTGCGGACATGCCAGAGTTCGTGGAATTCGCCGAACGCACTCAATGTCTTCCAGACACCAAGCCGGTCAGCAGTCCATCCGAAGACGCCGAGCCACGAGCGAAGCTATCGGCAAGGAGATCAGCAGTTACATGGCGAGACTTCATCCGGGAAATCAAAAGCGAGTGGCTGGCAAACACGGTGATGGTCCCGAAGAAGGACACGGACATCCTGCGGATGTGCGTGGACTTCACGTCACTAAATAAACACTGCCCTAAGGACCACTTCCCTCTTCCTCGGATCGACGGATCATCGATTCATTGCAGTTGTGAGAAACTCTCCTTCCTCGGCGCCTACTCAGGCTATAACCAGATTCGACTCAAGGTCGAAGATCAAGAAAAGCGGCGTTCATCACACCGTTCGATATCTTGCTACAACACAATGCCCTTCGGGCTAAAGAACACGGGTGCCACGTACCAGCGATGCATGCAGGCCTGCCTCAAGGACCAGATCGGTCGCAACGTCCAAGTCTATGTCGACGACATAGTCATAAAAACCAAGGAGGCAAGAACACTTATCGACGATCTCCGCGAGACGTTCGACAACCTTGATCGCTACAGGATCAAGCTCAATCTAGAAAAGTGCGCCTTAGGCGTCCCCTCGGGTCAGCTACTCGCATACTTCATCTCTCAACGAGGGATCAAAGCGAACCCGAAGAAAATCAAAGCTATCATGACAATGGAGAAGCCGAAAAACCTCAAGGGCGTTCAAGCTCGCGAAGGCGAGTAGCGGCACTAAGCGAGTTCATCGGCCGCATGGGCGAGAAGGCCCTACCATTTTACCAATCTGCGCCAAAGCGGAACAAGTTCGAGTGGACACCAGAAGCCAACGACGCATTCAAAAGCCTCAAGCGGCTCCTCTCCACCTCGCTAGTTTTGGTCACGCCAAAAGAGCGTGAGCCCCTGTTGCTGTACATAGCAGCCACACACTAGGTGGTCAGCACAGTACTCGTGGTCGAACGACCCGAAGAAGGCAAGACCCACGGGGTACAACGCCCAATTTACTACCTCAGCGAGGTTCTCACTCCAACAAAACAGCGGTACCGCACTACGAAGCTGGCCTACGGCATGTTCATGACGGCTCGGCGAGAGCCACTACTTCCGAGAGCATCGGTGATGGTCGTCAGCGAGCACCCTAAACAGCATCTGAATAACCCAGAGGCCACAGGGCGCATGGCCGTGGGGCATTGAACTATCACCCTGGACATCATCTACGAAGCGACACGCATCAAATCTCAAGTCCTTCCGGACTTCCTGGTACCTTGGATGGAGCTGCAGCTGCTGACACCGGACATGTCGCGATCTGGACAATGCATTTTGACGGCTCCAAGCGAAGCGAAGCGGGCAGGAGTCATCTTGACCTCCCCACAAGGTGAAAAGATGAAATCGTCCTTGGATGAAATTGAGCCTCCAACAACGAGGCGAATCTGAAGCCCTCATCCATGGCATGACCATGGCAAAATATCTTGGCGCAACGCGCTGGTCATCTGGTGACTCAACCTTGTCGTGCCAGACGGTGAATGAGTGCGACGCGCCGAAAACATGATCGCGCATCGACGCTATACAACGCACTTTTCGAAGGAGAATTCGATGGCTGCGAACTTGACGTTGGAAGAGAGAGCAACGAGGAGGCCGATAGACTCGCCAACATCGGCTCCACTTGTGCAAAGGTACCACCAGGTGTGTTCCTCGAACAGATCTGCGTGCCATCCATCAAGCGGAAATTCCCCAAGGGATCACCCGAAGAAGCAGAACACTCGGGGGCTACGCTACCCGAAGGTCATGAAGGACCCGAAAAGTTGGATACCGAAGTTGCCATGGTCAACCTGATGCAGGTCATGGCAGTCGAAGAAACTTGGACACGTCCATACCTCCAGTTCCTGATAAACGGAGAATTGCCAGACAGCAAGCGGATGCCGGCGTATCTCGTCGGTCAAAAGCCTTCACCATCATCAACGGCGAGCTGTACAAACGCAGCATTACGGGCGTACTACAACGGTGCGTCACCATCAATGACGGCAAGGCCATACTCCAAGATATCCACGAGGGCATCTGCGGCCACCACGCATGCAGTCGCTCCCTCGTTGCCAAAGCTCTACGAGCAGGATTCTACTGGCCAACGGCCATGAGCGACGCGAAGGACATCGTCCGAAGATGCAACGGGTGCCAACGGTTCACCGACAAACCGCACGCACCTGGGTCCGAACTTCGACCCATACCCATAGCCTGGCCTTTTGCCCAATGGGGCCTCGACATGATCGGCAAACTGCCAAAATCTTCGAAAGGAGGACACGTCTTCCTCCTGGTCGCAGTCGACAAATTCACCAAGTGGATCGAAGCCATGCCAGTCACCAACCAGAAGGGCAAAACCGCTGTCAAGTTCTTTGAATCCATTGTCTACAGGTTTGGCGTACCGCACAGCATCATCACCGACAACGGATCGAACTTCATCTCCGAAGAATTCCAGGACTTCTGCGAAGGCCTCGGGATCAATATCACGTATGCCTCAGTGGCACACCCGCAAACAAACGGGCAAGTGGAAAAGGCCAACGGCCTAATCGGCGCTGGCATCAAGAAGCGCCTCATGAGCTCACTCGAGCACAAAGCTGGAAACTGGACGAAAGAGCTACCGTCTGTCCTGTGGAGCTTACGTACTACGCCAAACAGCTCCACCGGCTACACACCGTTCTTCATGGTGCACGGAGCTGAGGCCGTGCTACCAGCCGAAGTACGCCACCAGGCTCCACGAGTCGTCGCTTACAGCGAAGCCAAATCCACGGCTGCACTCGAAGACGCCGTCGACACACTCGACGAAGCACGGGATATAGCAGCAGCTAGATTAGCGGTGTACCAGCAGAGTCTCCGCAACTACCACAGCCGCCGGCTGCGCCCAAGGTCCTTCGTCGAAGGAGACCTCGTCTTGCGACTTAAGCAAAAGCGACCGAATAAACTCGAGTCACCATGGGAAGGACCCTATGTCATCACCGAAGTCATCCCAGGTGGCGCCTATCGCCTCAAGCACGTGGAGTCTGGAGTCGCATACTCCAACCCATGGAACATCTCGCACCTGCGATGATTCTACCCATAGCAATGTACCCCCTTTTTTACTTCCGATAAGGCTTTCAGCCAAGGCTACTCAGCCGAACCATGTACCTCCTCCATTACGCTACAAATAAAGCTAAGTGTCTCGCCCCCAACCTTCGGTTGACTATTTCTCTGCAACTTTATTACATGCTACAAACGCACTCGGGGGCTCCCCCCACCTCACGATTTCATCGACTGAGGACAAAACGTGTACACCTGAGTAGCTGACCACGTCAGGCAAACGAAAAGGACACGTACTAAATCAAAGCACTGCGTGCTCGCAAACAAGCGAACCTTTACAACAAAGGGCACATACACGCCCAGCCGCAATATACAAATTTTACATCTATCTGTTTATTTTCAGGTCCTACCTATTCTAAAGAATAACCTGGGCACGCTGCTCAAACAAATCTACAATCTGTTCGGCATACTGCCTTACAGCCGCGTAATGCGGACGCATATTCCACTCGCCACCATCTGGTCGAGGAGGTGGCCCAGTCGCCACAGCAGCCAAATCTACATCAGGGCGATGCACCCTCACAAGAGACAAGGCAGCCTTCACCCCTGCGACGAGCTGCTGCCGCACCAGCTCCTTGACATTGCTGGCACTCCGAAACTTTGTCAGAAGACCCGCAAGGGTCGTTGGCACGGCATCCAACGGAAACATGACGTGCAGCACAGAGGAAAGCGATGTCTGCACCTGGCGGAGCACCCGCGAAACCTGGTAGACACGATCCTGCACCGTCGCCAGAACTATGGCGCGATCACGATCCATCCAGAAGAAGCCGCCGGCCTCCATGTCCTGTTGAGTCAAGCAATTGACTCGAACAGCAATATGCTCCTTTTCTTCCCTCGGAGCAAGATTGGCACCTGCGACAACCGCACAACACAAGAGTAAGGCCATCAGGCTCACCCGAAGAACTGAGCTACAGCTCGAAAGAAGGATCAACTTACATTGCAGCTGCTCGGACAGCCGACCCAGCTCCGCCATCAAATACTCCTCTCTGGCTGCACCACGGTCTGCTTTGGATTTCCAAACATCAGCGCCGAATCACAGAACCCAAGCAAATCTCTCTCCAAGCTGCGCACGCGATCTCGAAGAAAAGCGAGCTACGAGGAATCATCCAATGACGCTCGCAAGGGCCTTTCGGATGAAGTGTCAATTGGGTCAGCACCCGAAGGAACCTATAACAGCAGAAAAAAGAAGGCACACAGACATTCAGCCAAGGATAGAGCACAACTCGGAGGAATTCATTAAAGTATATAAGGCCACTACGTGGCACAAGGATGGTACTACAAAAGATATTTACAACAAAATAGACTACAAGCTACCCTACGTCTACTATGCCTAAGGCGGAGGGCACTGAGTCGCCGTAACAGGATCGCCTAGCTTTGGCCTCGCCCTGCTGCCGCAATGCATACTCAGACAGCAAGTCAATGAGCTTGGGCCCATATCGTCTGCAGCGAGCAGAGTAGGCGGCGAAGACTACCTCGGATCCATCTGCAGCCGTCGGCATCCGAGAAGTAATCTGGGGCAGGTCCAGCTCCGCCCTAGCCGCCATGGCCATCGCCAGCCCGATGGACGCGCCGATGCCCTTCTGCTTGCGCTTGTATGCTGCAGGCGCTTCGGATGACAGAGCCTCTGCCAGGGCACCCACGTCTTCAAGGGATGCGCCCTTCGGGAAGAGCTCCTGGTAGAAGCGACCAAGGACCTCTTTCGCCTTGGCAAGGGAGTTGACGACGGTGCTGCAGCGGTCTTCGACCGCTACAGTGGCATCATCTATAGCACTCCCGTGCTCCAGAGCACCACGGTCAAACTCGATGCCTGCGGCATCTGAGACAAAAAAGAAGAAAACATGAAGAAAGGCAACATAGAAGAAGATCCGTAGAAAAAGGAGCAAGTATAAAAGCTCAACGCTCACCCAAAATAGCCTTGGCAGCAGCCATGAGCTTCTCCGCCACCCCCTTTTCACGAGCAGCCGCAACGGTGGCCAGCTGCTCCTCACGATCTGCGGCCTCCTGCTGCAGACGCTCTTTCGCTTCGGCTGCCTTCGTCAGCTCCAGCTCAAGGCGCTCTCTCGCCCCAGCGGCAGCTTCGGCCTTCTGCTCCAATTGGCCAAGGCTCTTCTTCAGAGCATCGACCTCACGGAGAGAGTCGTTATGCTCCTCTGCATTTACAACAAGCAAGTGTCAAAGAACAGGACCAGGATAAGCAACAGAAGTACTACAAGGCAGACGAATACCTTGAAGCTGCCGCAGTTTCGCCTCCAGCGTCAGGCGTTCCTCCACCAGCCGCTTGGCCTCTTGGACAAAAGGCTGCAGCAACAGGCAATAGTAGTAAGAGCAGGACTTGGGGGCTACGCCCAACACAAAGAAGCATAAACAACATCAGCATACGAAGACACTCGGGGTCTCCCCCCGTAACATCAAGCAGGAAAACTTACGTGCTCCGAAGGTGAACCCGCAGGCCCGCCTGCGAAATTCTGAGGCGCAACCACCAGCCTCTCCTGCACAGGAGAAACTGGCGCAGCATCACCAGAAGTCGCCACCGTCTGAGGAGGAGGCGACGCAATGTTCGACTCCCCCATCATCTCGCGTGCACCATCACCAGAGCCGTCGGAGGATTGCCTGCATACGAACCAATCAACACAGGTGCAAAAATAACAAGGGAACAAAGCACAACAGTGGCAACAAGAAAACTTACGAGCCCAACGCGCTCAGGTCGAAGATAGGAGAAGCCCTTCGGGCCCTCTTCTCCTCCTTCTTTTCTTCCTTCTTCTCCTCCTTCTTTTCTTCCTTTTCCGCTTTGCTGGCGGGTGCGGTGCAACAACCCGCACATGAATGGCAGGAAGGGGAGAGGAAGAACCCCCATGAACATCATCATGACGCTCAAGGCCCAGAGGATTTCTGGGAGCCGGAGGAGTTGAAGCATCCGAAGACTCGCTCGAGCTCCGTGATCGCTTGCGCGAATGGTCCTCACTCGATTCGTCGGCATCCTCCGCTGGGGATCGCGCTGACGGTAGCTCGGACACGGAATCCACCACTTCATTATCCGGGGCATTCGGATACCTCTCGGGCAACGGTGGTGCCATGCCCGGCACTTTGAAGCTCTACAAGATGAGGATAAACTTTGTTAGCAAACAAAGGACACAAATAAACACCCAACAAAAAAGGGGAGCACTACGTGCATAAATCTACACCTCTGGCACGGGCAACGTCGAAGAAAAGGGAGGAGTCAGCGACTTCTCCGGGAGTCCCTCGTCGGCCTTGAACTTCAACAGCACACGAAGAGCCTTGTCAAGTTCCACCTCGGAGATTTTCTCACTCGAAACCCTCGTCGGATCACGGCGCCCAGAGTAAAGAAACATCGGATGCGCCCTCGCTTGAAGGGGCTGCACCCGACGCTCAAGAAACGTCCGGATGATGTCGACACCGCTCACCTCCTTCTCAGGAATCAATTGGAGATCCTCCACCCGACGAAGCTGAGGCCTCTATCTCCGCCACCTCACCGCCTAAGATTTGGTTTTTCAGGATCTTTTCTTCTCAATCAATTGGGAGGGGTCAAAGGAATGAGACCAAAATCTTGCCCAGCGACGGAGTCACGGATGTAAACCATTTCCTCCGCCATCTTGGACAGATTCGGACATGGAAAAGGAAAAATTGCACATTGGGACCGAGGGAGATGATGAAACCCCAATGGGATACACACCATCGAACGAGCCTCTTCACGGAATAAAGCTTAGGAAGAGGCCAAAGTGACTCAATGCCAAGCCAACACTCGAAAAGTGTGATAAAACATGCAATGTGAAGAAGGAGTTGGGAGAGATGATGGAGTTGAACCCCATAGAAAAGAGCGATCCACGAAGGAAGTCATGGACCGGAAAAGAAAACCCGCGAATCATGAAGGCAACAAATATAACCCGATACCCAGACGGGGGACGGGGGATTACCTCATTGCCGGGGAGTATCATGGCCGTCGTGTCTTGCGGGATCAGGCTCCGCTCGCGCAGTTTGCGGAGATCGCTCTCCCACGTTTCTGATCGCCGCCAGCCACCGTCGGTGACGCGAGCAGTGGCGGTGCCCTTTTTGCCTCCGGCGGCGCTGGTCCCAACTGCAGATAAGGACTTCTTTGGTTTCCCCATGGCGCTACGGCGGTGGTGGCGTTGCCAACAAAGAAAGACAAAGGAAATGTGGAAGAAAAGCTCAGCGCACAGCAAGAATCGCTCAAGAACAAGGAAGCAGTGAACAGATGAACTGCTGCGGTGAAAAACAAACCACGATTTCACCACGGATTATAACAGCGAAGACGACGCACGCTGGCCGTCCATCGAGAAGACCTAACGACAACGGTAGATCTGGCGTACCGTGTCGACTAAAACGAACCGTCGTTACCACGCCGTCCACTACGCGCGGAAATCGAGGAGACGCCGTAATCATCTCCACGCCGCGCGTGATCAGTCAATTCAAAGTCGGGAAATGGGACCCACGCTTCGTCCAGTCAAGTCATCTCTGGCGTAGCAGACGCTTGACGTCATCGATCGTCAGCACTGACGTCATCAAAAGCTATACTAGCACCAACTTCGGTTACACAGCTAAGAGTACTCACTCAAATCTTCGATTCGACTAAATACTCGGGGGCTACTCCTATCAGGAGCGCTGGCCGCGCACTCGAAAGACAAATGAAGACAAAGCACTTCTCTGAGCCCTACGTCGAGTCTGCGACTCCACTACGGACTCGGGGGCTACTCCCATAGGGAGGAAGGATTTAAGCATCCGAAAATTTTCGAGTCCTACGGACTAAACAACTGAGCAATGCTTGCACTAAAGTCTCAGCTCGAGTCTACAACTCGAACAGACACTCAGGGGCTACTCCCATAGGGAGCGCTGGTCGCGCACCCTATGAAATCTTCGACTGCGATCTTCCGGATCCGCATGCAAAAACTTTTTTGGCAACTCTGCCCCAACAAAACGCTAAGTGAGCAACAAATCTCCTTGGCCACCCGAAGCACCTCCGCGGTGACAAACATTCGGATGCTGTGTCTGCGACACAAAGATAAGACCTACAGATATCATCTGATGGCCTGGCAACGCACCTGACTGCGCTCTGCTAGTATAAATCCATGCCAACAGGCGTGATGAAAAATCCCGACGGACGCGTTGGGTACACCAATTAAAATCACTGGAATTCCACTCCTGTAAGTCCTCCGCGGCCTGAGTCGAATTACGCCAGCATATGTTCCAGGTCCGGGTTGAGGGACTCGAACCTGAAGAAGATCGTGTTGTTTCGTCCTAAGACAGTTAACTGACCCTGATCCGTCGGGTGAGTCAGGCACACGCATCAACAATCCCTACACACATATACTATTAACATATAGCTGCTCCCGAAGGATGGAAGAGTCCTCAGCCGAATCTACGATTACCGATCACCGGGGCTACTGACATGGTTATACCCTACGGGTACGTAACTTCAGCATACCTAGTCCAGCCCAAGGAAGGCCCACGGCAGACATACGCTGGCCCATGAAGATTTGCGGGTGGCCAAGGCCCATGACGTCTTCGGATCCTTGGAGAGCAAGACTAGAGTTTGAATACAACTTGTAACCTACTTGTATTGGCACCCGAGACCTAGCCTCCCCATATATAAAGGCTAGGAGGGGCCAACGAGGAGGGCACGTACACAATAGACCTAGATCTCTCGACTCATACTTTCGCACACGCATCCACGCCAGATCGAATCTGCGCACCCTGTAACCTTCGGTTCCGCCGTAATCAAAGAGCAGACAAGCAGGAGTAGGGTTTTCCCTCCGGGGGCCTGAACCTGGGTAAATCTCGTGTCCCCTGGTTGCTTGTCTGTTAACCGTGCCACGATCTCCAGTATCCCCATCTTCTCCAAAACCCAAATCCATAACAATTGGCATTGACGAGATTAAACCTCGTCAGTATCTGGAAGATGGACCCTAGGACGGTTACGACAACTAGGATCATCTCCCATCGTCAGCATTGCCTATGACCCCGAAGATGGAGCTTCGCCTACGCTACCGTTATTATTATGTATTCCGCTGCTTGATGTTGTATTAAGAACTGGATCATGAGATCCCTATTTGTGTAAGAACTTACGTATCGTTTGTAATGGATGATGTACTATGGTATCCAATTCTTTTATGTCTCGTAAAAATGGTAATCCTGGGATTGCGTTGTATGGCATAACAGGCATCTAGGATTGAAAAATCCGGGTGTTGACACACTAGAGCTTGGAACAAATTCTAAATTTGTAAACAACCATTTCTTATTTTTTGCGCAATAAAATCCATCGGGTTTAGGGCAAGAAGATATAACCAGTTATTAAAAACTTTATGACACTGTCTCTTTGGAGACTACTAGGGGGGTTCAGCGTGGTAGCGGCCTTACACGTTATGGGAGTGTACCATGATACAACATAGCCAATTCATATAGCCTCAGCACAACAGGAGACCCTTGTTTCCCACGACATCATGAGGATGAGAATGAGATAATATATGTTTGTACATACCCGTAAAATAACTGTTGGCATAAAATAAATGGATTCCTATGTTAATCACAACAAATAATAACCATGATTAAGAAATGGATTGAGGGAGGAACAATCATGTTTACAGGCAATGAGAAAGGATCTACGCACCGCTGAAAAGGAAAAAGAAAGTTGCAATAGATCAAAAGAAAAAGTAACCTCGTGAAATAGGGGAGGGGAGGCGGCCAGGGAAGAAAACTATAGGGCAACGATGACGAATCATTTAGCCACTAATTGCACGATGAAAGAAACGACCGAGGCCTATTTAATAGTTTGCTGGCCCAATTGATGAGAGGACGCCCATGTCAATTTTTAGAGTAGAAGCCCAAACATGTTGGTCCGGAAGTAAAGCACTCGACGGACGAGTGAAAAAGCCTCTGAAAGAGAAGTGGAACATCCAAGCGATCTGATGCGGTTAATTCTCGATCCAACGACATGCACGATCAAATCGCGTGGAAGGCCGTAGCTGGTTAAGCTATACTTTTTCTTAATTAGGCCCGGCCTTTTTCTTTCTAGGGAGGTGGACTATAAAAGGATCTCTAGATGTGTGGCACGATCAGTGAGGAGAAGGGAGTGAGATGGTGTGAAGAATTCATGCAGGGGTGGCCTCTATTTATAGTCGAGCGAGGGGACTGTCGGGGCGCACGGTGAGCTCGTCGGGGGCGAGGTCACATGCGGCTAAAGGCATGGGCAAGGGTAGGGGACGGTGCGGTGTCTCCTGGCGATGCTCAACGACATGGTCTCGAGGCATGGGGCGGTGTGGTTTGGTCTGGAACAGGCGGTGCTCTGCGCGGCAGAGGCGGCGTCTTCGACGGTGGGCGGTGGCTGTGCGGCACGGGGCAGCAAACGGGGATGTCTGGTGGTCTCCTGGGTTGATGGTGATCGTGTGTGCACGCGGTGAGGGCGGCGCGCGGTCTGTGGGTGATGGTCGAGGGTGGCGCTCTGGCGCACGCTCGGCATGGTCTGGGAGCGGCTTTAATTTCTACAACTTTATGCAAATTGATATGATGTGCATAGTTTGTAGGAATGACCTGCCTAGAATTGATAAAAGCTAGGAATGACCTGCCTAGAATTGTAGGTGCTATTGGATCTTTGGACATGTCCACTATAACAAGATCAATAAGTGCAGGAGTGCCTTTAATTTCTACAACTATATTATTCTTTATCCCAACAGCTTGCTTATATGTTGAATCAACTAGATGGAGTCTCATTTCAGTGGTTCTAAATTGCCCCAAGTTTAATTTATGAAATAATCTTTCAAAAATCATTAAGACACTTGCACCAAGATCACAAAGTGCAGATATATCATTAATACCAACTTTAGTTTTAATAGTGGGCTCAAATATATCATCTAGCTTAGCAGGAAGCTTATCATCTAGTCTTTTATACTCCATTTCTAACTCTCGGACTTTAGATGCTACTTGTGGAATAAATTTTTGATACGTAGCATAATTACCTTTTTAAATACCAGGATTCTTCACGGTGATCATCTTTAATAGATCTTCCACGGTATATTCGGGTATTGGTGCGTTGCTGTAGTCAAGCTCTTCATGCTTCTCTTTATTATTTTTGACCCTTGTCATCTTGAGGTATTCCACCGGATTTGGCTCGGGCTTTCCAGCGAATTTTGCAAGTATGAGAGCTTGGCTCTCAACTACCTTGCCAATTGAGCATTTATGGTCTTTGTCCTTTCCTATAGAGCATGCACATCATTTCTAATTACAACGGCTTGATTAGACAATTTACCAATATTAGTCGCATGGTTCTCCATGATTTAAATAAGCATATTATTTTGCTCGGTTTGAGATTGCATAAAGTTTCTAACAGTATGTTCAAACAAGATATTGCCATGATTTGCTCCATTATGATTATCATAATTATTATAAGGAGCTCATACATGATTAGAATAATGTTTTTGAACATCATAAGCAAAATTTTGTTTTTTCCATACAAGATTATAAGGACTACGAGCTATAAAATTAACATCAGTAACATCGGTAGTGATAGCATTAACTTGGGTATCTTCCTTACCCTTTACTTTCTTAAGTAACTCATCTACCTTTGTAGTAAGCTCTTCATTGTTTATCTTGGTGATTGAATTCACTCTTTTTGAGGTTATTTTCACATGCCTTTGAGCATGGTTGTTTTACATATCATCAAATAATTTCTTTGCAACGCTCACCTGCTTTCCCATGATTGTTTCTTCTGCTGCAGTATCTAGCATAGACTTAGACATTGGGTTAAGACCATTATAAAACAAATGTAATATAAGTCACTCTTCCATCCTATGACTAGGACAGTTCATTACGGATTCTCTCATCCTTTCCCATGCAAGTGCTAGCGGCTCGCAGTCTTATTGTGTAAAACTTGTAATGTTGGATCTTAGTTGCATAGTTTTAGCTGGGAAAAAATTTAGTCATAAAAATATTAGTGTATTCCTCCCAAGATGTAATAATAGTGCCCTTAGGTAGAGCTAGCAACCGGTCCTTAACCTTTCCTCTAAGAGAGAAAGGAAACAATCTTAATTTAACAACATTTGGATCAACATTCTTAATACACAACATGCCGCAAATTTCAGTAAATGTATTTAGGTGCAAACCTGAATCCTAAGAAGATGAGCCTCCAAATTAGTTCTGTTGAACCAAACTCAAAAGGTTAGGCTTAATTTCATATGCTTTCGCACCAACGACGGGCTGAGTAATAGGTGCACAAATAAAATCACCAGTAGGAGTAGCATACTCTCCAAGTTTCTTTTAAGCCATGGCTCTTTTCTTTTTGGTATTTTAAAGTATGAGAAATAAAAAAAAGTAACTAATTTCTTTGGGTTTTCAAATAGATAACAAGAAATAAACTACTAACAAAAATTAAAACTAAAAGAAGGTCTCTAATGATCTCACTAGGATAGCGAATTGCTTCCCTACCAATGACACCAGAAAAAGAGTTGATACCTACGGATTACGGATGCAGTATAATAGCTTTTTTCCTAGTAGACCTAGGTTTAATCGAACATTGCGAAATAACGCTAATAGGAATAAAAATATGGACACGTCTATAAGACTTTGTATTTTCGTTTTACCTTTGTTTACCGGACCAATCTAGTTTACTTTATATTGTGGGTTGATTCAATGAATGGAAATAGGCCAGGGTTGAAGAACCACATGCAGCATAAAAAATAATAAAAAGCATAGTCATGTGTAGTATTCCAATAGAGATAATCTTTGTGGGTAGCACATCCTAATATACTAAAGCCTCTGCGAGCAGAAGGCATAGCGATAGTCTTTTGATCCAACCGGTTGTACCACGAAGCACTGGGTTACAAACAGTTATTAAGTGATAAACACAGATCAAAGTCTTAAGGAGAGATGTTGTTGTTGATCCCGAATAGGTCGCTAAGCAAATACCATACAACACCTTTTGTCACTGGGTTTCCTATGAGATCGCCGCTAGCCAAGTATCTCACCTCAAGCCTTGATCGATTCCGCGGGTCTTGGGTACCTATAAGTCCAAAGATCGAGACAAGAGAAAAAGAAACAAAGATACACATCTCTCTTTCAAATAATACATAATACTCCCATAGATTAGATGCACATAATCGCAACGAGGTTTCTCCCCAACCCATAGCCCCTGAGGACTACTCACTTATAACAATAAGATCAAGGATAGAAAACATTGTGCAAAATATTTAGATTAAAATCGAATATTCTTATAATGGTCGCCGAATCACAAGATCTCAAGTACAAAGTAATAACTATGGCTAATGGAGAGGATGGGATTGAAGAGATGAACTATGGTGTGGATCTCCTTTGGTGGTGTCGTGATTTAATCTGAGAATGGCGGCCCTCTACACGGCGGCTGAGACCTCAAAATATATAGACGCCTTTACGATAGTTGTAGGGTTTGACAAGACGGAGCCTCCGCAACCTCGTACGGGCGGCCGCGCCAGTACCAGTACTTGTTGCGCCTTCTGGCGCCTGGCAATAGCTCCGGGATTACTTGGTCGTCAAAACTTTCTCAAAATCTTCATTTAGACCCCAGATTTCTTATTAAAAGTGTGATTTCCCGCACAACACAAATCAAAACAAGATTTTGCATATCTTTGCAATAATTAATCATTAGTGGAAAATCAAGAGAGATTATTGTCAATTGCTCGGCGAAAAACAATGTTTAAACGTGAAGAAAAATGATGATTTGCTCCTCCCGCACGTGTGGATACCGGTAGAGACATTGAATGCGTGACGTTGAAGAGGAAGAAGTTCGTGGTGGATATATGCTTTTCGTGGGATCGATATGCACTGCCCCAACGTGTTTCATCAAGTTTCATATCTGCGCGTTTAGCGGTAATCCCATGGCCTATTTCCTCAGCTAGATCTTAGACTCATCTCGTAGAAAAGCTTTTGTTTCTCTCTACGTGTCCTAAGATATTCCCCCCGGGGGTGCTATACTGTCAATTCCGTGTTTGGGCCCTATTTATAGGGACCTCACTAATTTGGACCTCCTAGTCGTGGAAAGCCCCAATCCCTTTGAAAAATAAGATAGTTTGGTAGCTGCTTCAGGATCACCTATCCTCGGGCGCGGAGGTGACAAGTGACACCAGCCGGTTAACGATACGTGTCCCCTTTGTGCGGTTTCAGGATCCGGGACACACATTTTGTTCGCTTGGCCTGCTACCCGCTTCGTTTCGAGCTTTGTCTATGAAGCTCTAGGACTCGAATGGTAGATCCTAGACCTTAGAGAGTTCCTCGGAGCCCGGGCAAACCAAATTGGTAGGATGAGGTGCTTTTCTGTTAGTGTTTGTTGCTATGACCTGGAATTAATGGACTATATGTAAAAAGGATGGTTATCAAGCGTGTGTCTTTTTAAGACGTACATCTGACTTTGTGTTTAAATTTATGAAATTTGTGTAGTAGTGATATCCGCTATGTAGACAGCGAGACAAAGAGTGGTTAGAAGACATGCTTGAGGATCTCACCAAGTGAGAAACGCGTAGCTATCTGACACATCCTCCATAAGCATACGATCCTCCACTTTGTGCTTACCACGCAGCTGCGTGGGTTCAGACAAACCCCACTTGCCTAAGTCCATTAGCATGCTTTTGACTTGATCTGATCGATGATCAGTTGCATAGGCTTGAAATCTTTTCTGAAAAAAACGCGAGCATTTCGCTCTTTCCAGATCTCACCCAAGCAAAAACCCATTACGATGGAGTTCATTTTTACTTGGTGGCTCTCCATATATCTACGCCGCCTCGCGGAGCTTCATTGGAGCAAAATTGTACCATGGCCTGCCCAGCTCAGCTATTATTTAGCACTAAAACACCATTATTTCTGTTCAATCTCAGTGTTTTCAGTCGATTTCTCCCTAAAATATTTTTGACTCCTGATTTTTCTATCAAGCTCTATCACTGCCGCCTAGCCACTGAACTTCACTCCCAAGAGGATTTGTATCGCAGTTGGGTATAACTACATATATGAAAGACAACATTTTCAATGATCGATGAGCCGTGCCACCTCAACGATTGCACCGTAGATGTGCAAGTTTTTTACATCTGCAGTGCTTCACGTCTCCAGAGCCGTGTGAACATTTTGGTCAAAAGGGATCCAGTCGAAAGGAGATTTTATCACTTAACACCACTTGTTGGTGTCTTTTTTTTTCACAGAACCACAACTAGAGTATTTTGTTTCACAAAACACCAACTTTTACGGTAATTGTTTTCATAGAACACATAAACCTCATTAATAGCCTATTAGTGAATTCGGACCCACTATCAGGCAGGTCCAGCGTGGCACTCATCCTCCATATCGGAGGTATAATTTCAATGAATATTTCAGTGAATATTGTCTCCTGGTATTATGTCTAGTGTATGTATTGTAGCCATTGCAAAATTAGAGGTGATGTAGGCGAAAATACAGCGGTGAACCTGGGTACGCCCGCATCCTATATTGCAAAATAGATTAGTAATTTAAAAAAGGTTCAAAAAATTTCGACATGTTTTCTTATTTCTATACATTTTTTACGCATATAGGGTGCACACACCCTATAATACAATACATGATTATCTTTGATTCCTAAAAATTTCAGAATTTTTCAACATGTTTTCTAATTTCTATATTTTTTACGCATATAGGGTGCGCGCACACCCTATACTACAATACATGATTATCTTTGATCCAAAAAAAATTCAGAATTTTTTGACAAATTTTCTAATTTCTATAATTTTTTTACGCATATAAGTACACGCTGCACCAAATGCGGGCTAGTGATGTAGGCTGGTTCTTAAAGAAGCCCTTATTGCTGCAGTGCTGACGTCACAAGACCGGGCAGGGAGGTCCCGTCCATCCCCTGACGGTGCTAATTACTAGTCAGACGTGTTAATGACACGTTATGTGATCTGTAAAAATAATTACCGCAAAAATTGGTGTTTTGTGAAACAAAATATAAAAATTATGATTCTGTGAAAAAAGAGCACCAACAAATGGTGTTAAGTGATAAAATCTCAGTCAAAAGCCGTGCCTCCGTCCCGAACCATCGAGGCCTCTTCCTGCCTTATCCCATCGCTCCCTCTTCCTTCCTAATCCCCACTAACCTGGTAAAAAAAAATCTCCATCCTTGGCTCACATCCACGTCCGGAGAGGTCGGCGTCCTCCTCTCCATCCCTAGCCGACGAGGTGCCTGAACGATGCAGCCATTGGCCCTGCCGCTGTGTGTGCCCCACCTGAGCCGCACGGTCGACACACCGCTGCGATGCTTTCCGTTCAGGACTCCATGCGGGACGACCAGTTGTTGCATGCCGTGCCACCGGCCACCAGCTCCACACCATCGTGATGCCGACCAGCGCTGGCGCGCCCACCGCCCAGCTGCCGCCCCACCGCCGTGCCCCACATGGCTGGTTGATTCGTGAAGTGCCACCTCCATCCGGGTGTTGCTGCCCCAAGGATGGCCTGCAAGGTCTGCGACTACGCGTCGAGCTCGGTGGCCACCGGACTACAGTGGTAGGCCGCTGATGCTAGCCGTCGACGAGGTCGATTGGATTGGGTAAGCTGTCCTGCCCCTGTCCCTCCCCTCCCCCCCATGCAACGATGTGTGAGTTAGATCTTCCCTAAGATGCAATATCCAAAAAAAAAATAGCAGCGGCCACAGGTTGACCCGGTGAGCGCTCTCCACTGAGGTTGATTTCCGATCTTCATACTAAGAAAAAATGATTGGCGTGGATTTAGATTTTTTAGGTGTGTATTTAAATGGTTAAAACGTCTAAAGGTTCATCAGGTATCGGGCAATTCTAAACATTACCGGTTTGTAAACATGCAATGAAAAGGTATTAATCAAATACAATGTTTCATGCACCAGTTCTCACGTGAGATCGGCAGCGCCAACAGAGGTGACACCAAGATGATGGGATGTCAGGTTCAGGCTTTTTTCTTTGCCACCTGACAGATTTAAAATTTACATCTAAAGAAGGTTCGCTGACAATTTCTGAAATGGTCAAGTGTATTGAGGAAAAGTTCCAGTTGCAGACTCAAAAACAGAAATTCTTTACACGTGAATTGAGGTAACATCATTTGAGTCGAGAAGTTCACTGGCTTTTTTCTGTTGGCTTATATATTTTGTTATTCCTCTGTTTTACTTTGCCACCCGAATTTACTGTCGTCGTCCTGTAACTTTTGTTACATACAAGGTGTATTGTAAATTTTTAATCAACATGTTGGAATCTATTTAATATGCGTCCGGGAGAAATTGTCGTCCATGATTGTACCTGTTGTCTAAATCATCAAGATGCTACTTCGTTTTGTGTTTCATCGATTGTTTTCTTATGCCCAAGATGCTATTGCTCAATAATATCATAGATTGCCATGGTTTTGTGTTTGCAACATTTTCTCTCCACATTTGAATGAAATTTCGTTCCATCATTTTATAGGGTGTGCCTCTTTTATCACTAAGATTATTGTATTCTGCAGTAATAAAGTTAGTAATGCATCATTCATAGTCCTCCTTATGAATGATAGAGGTTCAGAAGTAAAAAGTTGTATATGGTGCCAAGGGGACAATTCCAGTCCTTTGTTTGATTCAAATAAGAAGTATTATCATTGATCACTTCAAGTTGGTACTTGGAATATATTTGCAGTACATACAAGTTTTCTGAGAGGTTTTTCTTTTTGCCTTGGAATCAAATTTATCTACCCAGGTCTTGAAATAGGTCTCGTGGGCTGTGAAGGTGTGTGTATCCAAATTCCGTTGAAGGATTCTTGCTTTATAAGATGATAGCTGTTCAACCCTGCTGCATTTTATATTTCTTATTAATGTTCTGTTGGATTAATATGACAATATACCCGTTTGAGCCTTTTTTTTGTTGTAACTTATTATTTTGTAAAAATCGCATTATTCGCATTATAAATCTATTATATACTAAAAGCAATATAAGGGTATTTTTCGAGGCACCAGGTTGATCCACATCATCTAGATTATTTAGACAGTTAGATAGCTAATATACGGCTATGATTTAATCAAAATTTAGTCATGTGTGATAAGTCGCTTTTACATTACCACGTCTGGCTTATGATACATGAATCCACGTAGAAATTGTTTCGTAGAAAAAAAAGTCAGGTACAAAGCTTCCACACGTTTCTAAGCCAAGTTGACACGTCACAACTGAGGAGACCGAATCCATCCATTACACAAGCGTCGCATGGATGAAAAAAAATTGACCGCAGCTTGAAAAATAAAAATAGATGACAACCATAGTCCATGTACGTCTCTTGCTATTTCACCAGGCACGGTTGCAAGTCGCACACTCTAGAAAAACGATTGCCGAGCATAAATGGTATATGCATGTATGTAAGTTGTACTCTCTCTCTCTCTTCTAAAATATAAGATGTTTTAGGTTTGTAAAAAACAATGAATCTAGACTTTTTTAGCGTGTAAATTCAATCAAAGATAAGTGAACCTATATAATAAAACAACTCTAGATTTATTTTATTCATAAACCTAAAATATTTTATATTTTGAAACGGAGGGAGTAGATTAGGAAAAAGAAGCCGTCATTTATTGAGCTATGTGCTTGCGCGTGCACACACATACACATCTTTGAAATAACAACGAAATTAACTCTCATATCTAACCCTTGCTACATTCAAGCTCTAAGAAATTGGTTCCAAACATATATAGTCTGTATATATATAGAGAGAGAGATCACATCGACCGAACCTAGAACTAGAAACTAGATTAGATCACAAAAAGAATTGTCATTGTTGTGGTTTTCTAGGATTGTCTTACTAAGAGGTAGATAAATGTATAAATGATTAATTAAAACTTTACTACAATTTTCATACTAACAGGTAGATAAATTAAGAGAATATGTGTGGTCAAATAAATTTAATGAGAAATTACAAGTTAGGTTACAATGCTGGATAGCAGCAAATTTGCAAATTTATCAATAATTATACTTCCGTTTATGGTGCAAATGGAGAAGATAAAAAACTTATCACACATATTTTTTGTTAACTATTAGTGAAAGCAAGGGATGGGAATATTGTTACAAGTACAAGCACAAATAGTCCAGTCTCATGTAATATGGGGCAATTATAATATCTTAAAAGAATATTTAGGCGTTATTATATGAAATTAATAGCATTATATACGAGAAGTTCAAAATTCAACCAATTGTGGTCGTCTAAGTTGTAGTTTGACCCATATAAAATGTTTTTTGGTAAATTCCTAAAGTTTTTCCACTAATATGTTTCAAAGCAAATGATATAGTGGAACAAGCATTAGTTAATATGTTGAAGTTTCGTTGGATTGTATGAATTATTTCAGTATTTATGAGGAAGAAGATTGTTGTTAGTAATAGTAATTCTATACTCTAATATAATACTCCATCCGTCTAGAAATAAGTGACTTCCATTTGTCTAGATTTGCATATATTTATACACTAAAATATGTCTAGATACATGCGAATTTAGACAAATCCAAGTCACTTATTTTCGGATGAAGGTGGTAGAATTTGTATAACACAAAAAAAACAATGGCTTTAAACATGTTTCTTTATAAAGAAGAATCTCCCCCCAGTTTTATTAAAAAAATAACTAAAACTTCTATCATGACACAGAAAATATTCCCCAATTATAGAAACAGAAATAAACATTTGACTCAACCAAAGTCTATCGACTTTTCAATATGTTTAACATAAGATATAAAACTTTGAATAACATAAATAGTTAAAGAGCAAAACAGTGACATGAAAAATACTTTATGTGTACATTTAATATTAGTTGGATGATAAACAACAAGCACATGTGACACCTGGTCTAAACATATTAGTCCTCACCACACATATGTGCTAATACAATGCAATGTACAGATACATGGTTGGATCCCTATAAAAATTATACCCAATAGACAATTTATCATCTTATGATTCCTAGATAATTGGTACTACCGGAGATGTCCAAGATCTCTAAGGGTCGACTCACTTAAAGAGTTCTTTAGGAGTAACTAGACACAAATGTTTGTATCATCTATGAAATTTGTCAATGGGAGTTGATTACTACAACCAAAGACATGATGGTGTGTCATTCATTGGATGGTTAAATTTGTTGTTTCTTTATACAAAGACATATCTTTGTCATATATTAAAGCTAGACTCAGCACATGTCTATTTTTTTAATCAAGTATAACAGCCACAAGAAAATTGGATTACTGTATATAACCACAAACAACATGCAAACTATATATATATATAGGAAAATAGTGGACTATCTAGGGTGCTACCTATGCATACTAATCCAACCATTGGATATTCTATAGAGAGCATGAATTTGAGCAACCGGAACACAAAATATCTAACGGAAAACACCACCTCTGTTACATCAAAAGCATAATTTGCATGCACTTGCTAATACATGCAAGTACCACATGCAAGCTAGCATATGCATGCAAACTAGCAACAGCTCACGTATCACATACAAGCTAGCAATACTAGTAGACCATTGAACCAGCTAAAATTTAAGCATGCAAGCAAGCAATACATTCAGACTATTGAACCGGCCAAAATTTCAGCATGTATTCTAGCACTACATTTAGACCATTGAACAGACCAATTTTCGAGCATGCAAGCTAGCATATTGAAAAACCGAAACCAGAATAGGAGAGCTGCTAGGGATTTGTGAAGATGAAGCACACCAAAGGAGTAGTTTAGCGAATGATATGGAATCTATGTATAAAGGAATGAGTTTTGCGTTCTGTACTGAAAAAATCTAGCGGAAACAGACGCGGGAAGCACTCCCGCGCTAAAACGAAAGCCACACGCGAAAATTTTGGCCAAAATTCGTGCAGCCCGGAATGCATGATAACTTGCTTGCTATCTTGGTCTACTCTCATGGTTGGATTTATTGTCGAAATTCATGTATGTTTCCATGCTCGGATTGATGCTTAGCATGCACACATCTCATCAAGTAGTACAGCTAGTCAGGGTCTAGTGCAGCAGGTACAACTAGCATATGCATGCATTCGAGTTTGTAGAATTTTTTTCAACAATAGGGACTATTTGATATGCTACAATAAAGTCTGGTCATGCTATTCTACAAACGGCAATAACACCGTTAACTACATGCAAGATATTAACTCTCTCTCATCTTGGCAGCTAGTTCACACGTATTTCCTGTATCCAACGTCAACGCTTGCATGCATTGGTAGCATCCTAGATAGCCCTATTCGGCACCCAGAGTGCAGAATAGTTATTTTGCACTCAACATATTT
This sequence comes from Avena insularis, assembly GCA_023614405.1. NCBI lineage: Eukaryota > Viridiplantae > Streptophyta > Magnoliopsida > Poales > Poaceae > Avena > Avena insularis. The sequence goes on along the minus strand of CM042697.1, from coordinate 437,214,866 downwards.
TTACGTTGTTAGATTTAAAAAATTATGTTTTGTATACGAATAATTATGTTTATATATTCACCACAACCAAAAAATTGACACAAAAATAAAGTTTATGAGTCATTATAGTGTAAAAACACCAAAAATATGTCTTTTGCGATGATTCTTTTTACGGCATGTAAACAAAAAATATGTCATTTCTAAATTGTATTATGTTCTTCTCGACTTACGAAGTCACTAGTGGAAACGAGGCCTTTGGTTGAGCCTGGAAATGGGCTTTAACACCGGTTCTTCTACGAACCGGTGTTAAAAGGAGGGGGAGGGGGCGTACCAGCGTCATCCTGGGTGTCAAATAGGGCCACCCTATATATAAACCATATATATATATCGACGCGGATTTGCTACTCACGAGCGTAGCTGCGCATAGGCAGAGCACCGTTGGATTTAGGGATCAAATGCATGCAACCTCTAGATGGAAGTGGGGTGGAACATGGATGAGCTAACGGTGTTAGTTTTGTGCATGCATGCAAGAATCTAGGGTTTGGCATGGGTTCCAAATTAGCACACTGTTTTGGCTACAAAAGTTTTAGCATCTAAAATGAGAAGGGGTTGAGAACAAGGATTAAAACAGGTTTTGCATGCAGAAGCTTTAGACTATATGCCATGCAAAAGAGTGCCCTAACAAAGATTGTTTTGGTATGTGTTTGCTGGCCGCATGTATCCATGAGAATGTGAAGAAAACCAAACAAAGGTTGTTTTGTTTATTGCGACGGCCCTAGCTATGGGAGCAAAACAACCCTTGTTTTGATTAGGGTGGCTTCTTTCTGCAGCTCGGACTTCATACTATGCAAACCCTAGTGAAATTTTGTGGTACTATGCAAACCCTAAAAATTCATCTAAGTGGTTTAGTGTCTTATTTTTTTGGTTTAGTGTCTCATTTTAGATGTTGTATATTAGAGTTTGCCTAACCTAAACGAAATTAGATAAGCTTTGTTTTGCTAGGGCTTCATGCATGTAGTATATTAGGGTTTACCGTGTAGTATATTAGGGTTAGGGTTTACCGCATGTTGCTCGTTAGGGTTTGCCTTATGCAAACAAAATTAGATAAGCTTTGTTTTGCTAGGGCTTCATGCATGCATGCAAAGGAACACTAACGGCGTTAGTTCTTAGACAAATCCTGGGTCTGGATACATGTGCTCCCTATATCAAAAGAGGATAGAATCAACGGTGGATAGGCTATGCGCAGCTATGCCCGTGTTTAGCAGACTATTTCCCATATGTGCAAATTACTATTTATTTAGCATATGTGCAAATTACTATTTATTTAGCAGATATATATATAACTATTTATTTAGCATATGTGCAAATTACAGGTTAGTTTGTTGTAGTACGTGAAGCTCTTGATTTAAACAAGATTTCCTCCGGGAGTGATTCATGATTAAGTTTATTTATTAGAACCAAAGACGTACATTCATATTTAAATTATAAGCCAAAGCTACACCTTTAGAAATGTATATGTCTATAAAATGACGGTATTTTTGCAATTTAGTGGGTAAATATTTTAATAATATAAGGTAATACATAAATTTTTGATAAATAAATATGATGCCCTCTCATTTGCGAGGGCCACCATGCTAGTTTAAACAATAGTAAAATTGTGTTACTACACTAAAGTTTAACCTGAAATAGGAATAGTGCGCCTTTTCATTCTTAGTATGTTGTTGCTGGATCAAGAGCGGTAGCTGCATTGACCTGCTACTTCATTGCTTAACTATGTTAGTTTTTTGCTTGGTGAATTTATCTGTACCATCCGTCTCTCCTATGACAGTAACAATAATGATCTATCTTTCTACATGCCATATGGTTTTGAGTCTGGAGCCTTGTTCTTGCAACAACTTTTGTTGTCGTGCTTCTGCTTGAGCGTGCGACAACTGCTTCCATTCACGGGTCTTCTATGGTTGCTCCTTCTCCGCATGATGTTCGGGATGCTTCTTTCTTCCTATGTCACTTTGTATGATGTGGATGCTTATAGTCGAGAGGTTCTGCTTGGCAAGCAACGGTTTAGTCAAATTTTACTTAGCCTGACTTTCCAAAAAAATGGATATAGGCCTGAATGGTAAGAGTATTGGTCCAGTCCGGCCTTATTTTTTTGGAACAGAAAGAGTATTGGTTTAGTCACTATGTTTTCTCTCTTACTTTCCTGGCTTGCATGCAGATATTTTGGCACACGTCCTTCCTCTTGGTTTGTCCCTGCCTATGCTGCCTGGTGTTATGGCTTTTTCTTCGGTTGATCCATCCCACTTCATGAAGGAAAGATTAGGAATGATACTGGATAAACAACGATAAAACATACCGATATCTTCCCGTTGAGGAGTTTGTTGTGGCATTTCAATCTTTCCATGATGGTCGGGCTATAAAGAGTGAGTTACCAATCCCATTTAACAAGAGCAGGAGTCATCATGCAGACCTGAAAACATCACAATATGGTGCCAACATGAAGAAACTACTTAAAGTTAACATCCACAGCCATATATTTTCATGAAAGAAACTCCTTCATGTACATATGCAGGGCAACTTAGCTGACGATTCTTACAAGAAAACATCAACAAAGTACAACTCGATTTTGTTGTTATCAAAAAGTAATTATCATATGCCATCTTAATATTTCTTTTTGTTCTTCTGTTTATGATAATGCCAACCATAGCAGCGACTTAAATACGCCACGGGTGCTGCACCAACTTTACTATGAGGCCAACAATTTTGTGAAACGAAACACTTCTGGGCCGTAGATTAATAAGGATGGAAATCCTACTCTTTTTCAAGTCCAGCTCATGCATACTAAACCAGAAATTTATGTAGGAAGACGATGCAAAACAATCTGGAACTAACCAATTGGTAGATGGGTACCTGACTAGCAACAAAACGACTTGAGGACGAGGTCCGTGGATAGTAGCGTCGCAACCTCACATCCTCATGGCCTCGCAGCGGTGGTAGACGAGTCAATGGCGGCAACATCGCGGAACAAGAAGACCCGCCGGCGGCGGCCGGAACTAGACGCTGGACATTTTTCCTAGGACAGAAAACTGGGGGCGGCCTCCTATATCGAGCGGCTGGAGTACAAAGCCCAGCCCAATCCGTTTCTTTCTTTCCCCTACGTGATGGTTCTGGTTAACACATTCTAGTTTGATATTATGCCATAAACGCTAGGTAGAGCAACTGATTTGTGTTTTTTTTCTCTCTAATAGATCAAGTGTTCGACGGCTAGCAATTCCATTTTTTAAATCTTTTGTCTTCAATTTCATGAAAGCCTATTCTTAGAGTATGCTAATAACATCAATTTCCTAATTATTTTGCATAAGATTAAATAAACATAGTATAGTTGATATTAAATTTTGGGGTATCACATAACTCTTCCTTATCCACGAAACCTCGACACTCGGCTTTGAAGGATGGTTATAAGGGTAGTAGGAGGTGACGTTCTTGTCGATAGCGAGGTGACTTCGTCAAGCTCAAGCCCCACAAGATCAGTCTCAAGACACAAATTTGGTGGTGCTCATAGGGATAGGGTGTGCGTTCTTGCGTTCATAGGGGTGATTGTGTGTATGCATTTGTGAGGGCTTGCGTTTTGTAGTGGGTTTTCACAAAGATATATATATATATATATAGAGAGAGAGAGAGGTCTTCAATTTCATGAAAGCCTATTCCTAGGTTATGCTGATAACATCAATTTTCTAATTATTTTGCATAAGATTAAATAAGAACAATATAGTTGACATTAAATTTTGGGGTATCACAAAATGCGCCCTCGACATCTTTAGCGCCGCCCCCTCCCCTGCTTCACTACCTCCGCTCCTCTGCTCTACACCACACACACCAACCATGGCCGCCAACCCTCTCCTCCCCATCGTCCTCCTCGTCGTCGTCCTGGCCGCGTCGGGGAACACCGCCACCACCTCGCCCTGCGTCGCCAACCGCTACAGACACGTCGATGTCCGCTACTCATTCTGGGTAGACGGCGATGGAAACAACTCGCACTGCAGATCGACTGCCGCGGGGACACGCCTGTGCACCACCCAGGGCGGTTCCAAACAAAAAATTGGACCCAGGGCAAATAAATATATTTACATTTTATACTAAACTTTTATACTTATGTAAACATTTACTTATGTTTTCTACTCTAGTATTAATAAGTATAATTTTATTTAGTTATATGGCATAATTAACCATATAACAATGTTTGTGAAAAATAGTCGCAGTATTGTTTGTTATTAAGCTGTATTGTATCACTCAATATTTTTCTTAAGCTAATTTAAATTCTATGTTGTAATAAAAATTATTTTTTAGTTAATTATGCATGGTGTATTAAATCACGGAGTTGATGCATAAGTCTCCGTATGTGCCTGTCGATCAGTATATATATTTTAATATCAAATATAAAGATAGAGATCTTTAAATATCACTAGGGGTGGTTCTAGTGTATTATTTAAATATATATATATTCTCTAACAAAAATATAAAGAACATGCATTATATATTCTCTAACAAAAATATAAAGAACATGCATTATATATTCTCTAACAAAAATATAATGTCTTAGGCCCAGCCCATCTTATCCCAAACTTATAAGAGATGCCAAGTGCTATCTAAATATGAAACGCTTTGCACCCTAGTGGCCTAGAAGTTCAGTTTTCTAGTATTTCTTCAATGTTCACCGTGGAAGGTGTATAGATTTCATAGAAGAAGAGGCCAAGGCGGCCGATACAACGCCAAAAGGCTACACGATACAAATCCAAATAGATCATAACACAATCCACACCAGCCAAGCGACAAGACCCACCTTGCACCGTCTCCTGCCATGAATGGCGAGGAGGAGATACATAGAGCTTCTAGGCCGCGTCACGGCCGAAGAAGGAAACTACAGGAGACCGACACCAACTCCAGGATGGCACAAGCTAACGCACCACCCACCCATAAGCGCCTAAGAGATGACGAGTGGATGGCGGTACTGAACCAGCTCAGAGGGACGTCGACAAAGAAGCGCCAATGACGGTGTACCTAGCGCCCTAGAAGCCCACGCTCTGAATGGCGGCCAACATCGACTCCAACTGGCGCATTGAGGACTCCTTGAACCACCTAAGCGACGCCCCAAGGGGAGAACGATGCTACTGCGTCGCTGTCACCGGATTCGAAGCGGATCAAGGGTTTCCCCTGTTGCTCGAGGTGGGGAATCACATGCAGCACCAAGATGATGCCTCCAAGAAGGTGACGACGCTCGTGGGCGTCGCCATCGTCCGCTACACCGAGGGATTTCTCACCGGCCTTGCCATCGACCTCGATGCCCACCAGACACGCAACAGGGAGGCAAGTTTGGACTCACCACAGACGAGAAGCGAGTCTTAGATGTCGTCGGTGGAGCGGGAGGGTTGACCACGTCTTACCAACATTGAGTGGGAACCGGGCGATGATGACCCAGCCACTGCCTCCTGGTTGGCTGCCGACACCACCACGGTGCCCCACAACCAGTGCAATAGGCGCCCACGCACACGCCGCTCCGTGGCTAGGATCCGCAGGCCTGCCTAGGCCCAGATGGGCCACGAGCAGGCTCGAAGCCGTAGCTGTAGTACTAGGGCACCTTCGTCGTTGGGAGGTCGCCTCTCCTCCGCCATTGCTGATTTGCGCTCGCCCCGCTTCTCTGCAGCACCTTGCCACCGAGCCATCATCCCGTGATGCGCCGCCACTAACCGAGAAGAAGACCATCGTCAATGCCCAGGCTTCGCCTAACAGGTCTTCCGGCCACGGCGAGAGCGAGGGGTGAGGAGGAAGGAGACGAGAGGGTTGCAGGCGACGTCACACCCCGTGTCTCCTAGGGTTGGGCGACACGGGGTGGGTCTAGAATCAACTTGGTATATTTGTGTCGTTGTGTCGTGGCTCCAACAGACTCTTTTACACCTGTCGTGCATAAATGAATCGAATTAACTTTATCTTGATATACGTGTATATAGACGTTTTTTACTATCTAGATATAAAGTTTGGGATAAAGAAAATATTTTTTATGCATGCAACGTATGAATGTGGTTGTTTTGATTATAAAATTATAAAGCATGACCCAAAGTCTGTTTCAAGTAGTATAGGGAAAACTTATGAAAGTGCTTGTTTCAAAAAAAAAGAATTTCATACTTGTTTTAAAAAAAATGGTCTTACGAAGCAAACATCGGCTAGCCGGCCAAGCAAAACTTCTTTTTCTTTTGGGGTAGTAGGAGCAAACCAACGAGATGGCACGTAACTTTCATGACTCTGTCGACGATCCTCTACGGACGTGGTCAACCAGTCTAATTTACACCTGCCGGCCGGACTCATCTGAGATCGGAAAATGATGCGAGTTTTGTCCGGGAGCTTCTCATCATTCCAGCGGTCCAAATATGATTAACCTGGATCCATGCACACACTAGCCGATTGAACAATAAATATTTCTGCCATGTCTGCTGGCTGGAGACAATCGAAATACCAAGTCCATGTTCATCGTCTTTCTTCTCCAAATAAAAATATATGAAATACTGCTAGCTAAATACTCCCAACAAGTACTGTATAAATAACCATGCAAGTAGCAGCAATAATATGAGCAAGCAAGAACAAGCGGTGAATCAGAGTGAATCTAGCTGGATCGTGTAGTCAACTACCCTTCGTCCGTCAGCATGGAGGCGGCACTGGCAGCGGCACGAGACATCCTCGGCCCCGCTGGCACCAGACTACCGCTCCTCCTGCTCGTCGCCGGCGCCACCGCCGTCGTGTACGCCGTGATCAGCCGCCGGAGCGGCGGGCTACGCCTCCCGCCGAGCCCATTCGGCCTGCCCATCCTGGGCCACCTCCACCTCCTCGCCCCGCTGCCCCACCAGGCGCTGCACCGCCTGGCCGAGCGCCACGGCTCGCTCCTCTTCCTCCGGCTCGGCTCCGTGCCCTGCATCTCCGCCTGCTCCCCGGAGGCCGCCCGCGAGGTGCTCAAGACCCACGAGGCCGCGTTCCTGGACCGGCCCAAGCCCACGGCGGTGCACCGCCTCACCTACGGCGGCCAGGACTTCTCCTTCGCGCCCTACGGGCCCTTCTGGCGCTTCATGAAGAAGGCGTGCGTGCACGAGCTCCTCGCCGGCCGCACCCTCGACCGCCTCGCCCACGTCCGCCGCGAGGAGGTCGCGCGCCTCGTGGCCTCCCTGGCGCGCCAGAGCGCCGCGACCGTCGACGTGAACGCCGCGCTCATGGACCTCACCGGCGACATCGTCTCGCGGATGGTCATGAGCCGCCGGTGGACCGGCGACGACAACGGCGCCGAGGAGTTCCGGAGCCTGGTCGCCGAGACCGCCGTGCTCACGGGCACGTTCAACCTGCAGGACTACATCGGCCTGTTCAGGAACTGGGACGTGCAGGGCCTCGGCAAGCGTGTTGAAGCGGTGCACCGCAAGTTCGACGCCATGATGGAGAGGATACTTACGGCGAGGGACGCCAAGAGGCGGCAGCAACGGGAGGCTGCCGACGCCGAGGGGGAGGAGAAGGACATTCTTGACATACTGTTCGACATGCACGAAGACAAAGCCGCCGAGATGCCGCTCAGCAGGGACAACATGAAGGCTTTCATGCTGGTAAGTTACAAAGCACGCCCATCGATTTTTCGATCTGTCCGTCGACGATGCCAGTGCTTATGAATCATTAATTGGGGTGTGCAGGACATCTTCGCGGCGGGCACGGACACGACGACGATCACGGTGGAGTGGGCGCTGTCGGAGCTGATCAACAACCCGGACGTGCTCCGGAGGGCGCAGGAGGAGGTGGACGCCGTGGTCGGCAAGGACCGGCTCGCCGACGAGTCGGACATCCCGAACCTCCCCTACCTGCAGGCCGTGGCCAAGGAGACGCTGCGGCTTCACCCGACGGGCCCGCTCGTGGTGCGTCAGTCCCCGGAGAAGTGCAAGGTGGGCGGGTACGACGTGCCGGCTGGCGCGACGGTGTTCGTGAACGTGTGGGCCATCGGGCGCGACCCGTCGTGCTGGGCGGAGCCCCTGGTGTTCCGGCCGGAAAGGTTCCTGGAGGGCGGCGCCAACGCCGGGACGGACGTGCGCGGGCAGCACTTCCACATGCTGCCGTTCGGGTCCGGGCGGCGGATCTGCCCCGGCGCGTCGCTGGCCTTGCTGGTGGTGCAGTCCGCGCTGGCCGCCATGGTGCAGTGCTTCGAGTGGAGGCCCGCGGGCGGCGCGGACAAGGTGGACATGGAGGAAGGGCCCGGGCTGACGCTGCCAAGGAAGCTCCCGCTCGTATGCGCCGTCGCGCCGCGCCTCCACCCCTTGCCGCTGCCGTGAACGAGGAAACCGCGGCGTCAGATCAGACGCACCGGGAAACCATGAACCGGCCGCTTTCAAAAGTCAAAAGTTCAAAGTCCATGACCCTCCATTCCTCCTCAACAAGAAAAAAAAACTAAAGCCCAGCGTGCGCTTGCTTGAATTTTTTTTAAAAAAATCTAGGCGCGCTTGCTTTTGCTTACTATAGTCATTTACTCTTTGCAACTACAGTATCTGAGATCTCAGTAGTCAGTATAATTTGCAAGTATCTGAGATCTCAGCTTTGTTTCTTCACTGATTTCTTCAGAAAAAATATATGAATTTTATTCATCAACTTGTTCGTTACATATAATGGTTGATTACATTAGGGGACTCACTAAACCAACATGACCTAAAATCATGCTCTGCCGATTTGGCAAGAGAAGGAGCTGCCTCCTTACAAAATTTGATTAACATGGATAAAAGTACAAGATAATTTTTTTGTTTTTTTGAAAAGAAGGTTGAGACCCCGGCCTTTAAGAGATGCCTACGGCCTTTATTTGCATTTATTCAACAAAGAACCGGTAAGAACATACATCAAGCAACCCAAAGTTATCACACAACACCTACAAACCTGACAATGGGAGGAGAAAATGTCATCGGGGACTTATGCCCTAAACAACAACACCCTACCATCTAGGTATTGGGGAATCACCGAGTCACTATATAGCAAAACATGAGCACTCATTTGAACCAGTAGACCCTCAAGCACCACCTCATGTCCTCGCTTCAACAGCCATCACAGTCGTCAAACCGCTGAGTCATCTTTAGGGCAAAGATATGCATAGCCTTTGCTAGGCCTGCCATAGGTGCAACCATGGTGCCAGATAACACCTCCACCCTAGGCAAATCCATCCTGCCATGTTTGTCATCGAGACCCCGCGGTGCCATACAGCCAAGACTCGCTGCCATCGACGTGGAAGATGTTCACCACACCACCTCTTGCCTCCTCCATCTAGCAGCTCCTATAAAAAATGCCCCCACAAGGGAGAGCGCCTTTAGAGTGTCGCCATCATCGATGCTGTAAACCCAGATCTGGGTTTTGCCAAGAACAACATGAGCGAGTAGGCGATGATTGTAGTAGCGATGCTCTCAATAAGTTAATGGCACGAAGACGTCGCCATCGCCCGTCAAGGCCAGAGTCAGGGCTCGGTTTTCACCAGCAGCTGCGCCTCCCCAACTCGTTGTCGGTGCAAAATGTGAGATGAAACGCCACAACTATCCTAGCCGACCACCTTCGGTGGAGGAGTAGGCCACCTCTTCCATGCCCGAGACCGATGCCTAAGGCTTCCTCGTGCTGCAGGCATGAACCTAGATCACCTGCACATGTCATTGCCCAAGACGATGAGGTATTGCAGAGACGTCAGTGTGAAGGTTATGGCCCACCCGAACCCATCTGGGCACAATCGGTCCCTCCTGCACCACTGCCACCACCTTCTGGCCACCTGTTCCACCCACCGTCGCAAACGCCGAGATGTACAGGCCGCCATCCTGCATCACCGCCGTAGAAGAAGAATGGGTGGACGCCGCCATTACGCTGCAGATCTTGGCCGAGAGGGACCTGCCACCGCGCCACCTGGGCCTTGCTTGGCGATGTTCCTGGTGGAGGCGGGAGGTGGGGGATGCGAGGGGTGGTCGAGGAGGGCCGGCAGAGGACATATGGTGTGGCTCGGCGTGCCGCACATGGTTGGGTTGAGAGGGAGTAGTAAAGTAGTCCATATCAACAAGATACAAATTTTGTAGCCCAATTCTTCATGTCATACACAATGGCTCATGTAGGGGATCTCCAAGCCAGAAGCCTTGACCTTGCTGATCAAAGATAAGCAGTCAGATACTCAGATGCTACTATGATCTTCTACACGCCAATGTACCTAGCAAAGAATGACGCATGCCATATTGCCATGGCTTGTGCAATTTTAGGAGCTTGAACACGCTCAAAGTAGCCCATGCTTGCCACCTGTAGCTTCCCCTGGTGATCACGTATCACAACACCAAATATCATTCTTGCAGACTACGAGAAGATCGTTTTTTTTTTAGAGATACGAGAGGATCGTTGCGTCCACATTGACAAGCATCCACCGTTCTGATGGCAGGATACAGATTGATAAATTCAATATGAGCTTTGATCTTTCTCACAATACGAAAAAGATTGATTAAGGACTCAGTGTTATGATAGGCATTCATATTTTCCCAAATATTCCAAATTTCCACTATCATGATCATTGAAGATTTGAAGGGAATCCTACAACATTTATTATCCACTATAATATCCATTGCCGGATGTGAGTAAAACTTTTAAGATTTGGGAAAATACCCTAAACTTTTTTAAGCTCTTTACATATTTATTAACATAGTGGCAATGAAGAAAACAATGTTCAACATGTTCCTCTCTATTGCAAAAATAGCAATTATACCTTCTGTGTAATGATCCCACTCAAAGTTGATAGCATGTAGGGAGATAATTGTGGGCCAATCTCCATAAGATTACCTTCATTTTATTTGGACAGGGAATTGCCCACATCCTCTTCCAAGTTTTCTCCATGGAATTCTGTTCTCGCATAGCACCTTTGCTATCTGCACTTTAGTCTCTCCAGAAGTTATCTCTTGTTATAAGTTGATCTGGCTATGTAAACAACACTATTTGTATGGGGCCATGAAGAAAAATTTATGCACCTTTTGAACTTAATGGAATGATGTCCTCAGATAGGTTCTCTGAAAATTTAGTTTTAATAACCTCTTAATTCCATTATTGTTGTTATCCGATAATCAAGAGAGGGTTTTCACTCTATGAAGTAGGATGTAGAGTCCCACAAATCATCTCGGGATCCAGCTGTCTTCATAAATATGTACTTCCTCCGATACTAAATAAGCGTCGTAGTTTTGAACTAACTCTAGCTCAAAAATGTGACACTTATTTAGGATCGGAGGGAATATTTGTTTGCCATCTTCAACTCTATAGAGTAGACCCTTTTGCAGCAACCACTTAAGTACATCAGACCGCGCCATGTATAAGAGGATGACCTTGGTAGGGATGTAAATGGATCGGATTTTCCCTCTATCATATCCTATATCATATTTGTCTGCCAGATTCAGAGCAGAGTGGATAATGATCGAATGTGGATTCGAAAATAGATATATCAGACCACGGATTCTGAATGGAAATGGAGCGGACTCGAGGCGGAAACAATACTAATCAGATAAATATGCGCATAAGAAGATTTAATAAACATACAACCAAAACTATTGATGAACTTAACACTCAAAGAATAAACAATGGTAATACGATAAAATGAATGAATATAACATGAGCACATGTTTCAATAGCCTAGTAGTCTAAAAACTTGTAATCTATATGGTACATGACTATGTAAGTGAGTTAAGTGAACGAACTCAGCAACTTAATAACTCATTGTTATGCTATATTACATTTGGCTATTCAGTATTAAATCAAATTATTCGGTAAAAAACCACTGGATATCACTAATTAATTTTTTGGATAATTCAAATTTGATGCTATCTTACATACCATATCCGGGTATTTTAGTTTGGAACAATATATCCTTATTCGTCGGATTTTTATAAACCGGATATGCATTTTTTTTAAATAGATACAACGGCGGATTTAGTGCTGAAATTATGCTATCCGTTTCCCTAGATCTTAGGCATTTTGCGGACCAAAAATCAGCCCTCATTGTAGTATATTCTTTTTAAGACCCTGGCACATAGAGAATTAGCATCAGTTAATAGGCGCCAACACCACTTTCTAGGGGTGGGAACTGGTAGTAGATAATCCAAACTATCCAATATTCGTGTTCGAGAAATTGAAAATGGTCATGGTAATACCCGAATCCGAACGAACGTAGATATGGATGTGGTAAATATTCGGATTATTTTTGCAAAAAAATACGAGTGTGGTTTTGAATTTTGAAGCAAATGTGGATATGGGAATGGATATATCCGTATCTGAATAAAACAAGGTTAGCCTATTTCAGTAATTGTAGTCCGATATGGCAATTATCCAACCTAAAAAACTAACAAAATATTTTTATATGATTGATCTTGAAATTATTGTGTATTATATCAATATGTTTATCTCAATGTCATTATACAGTTGATTGACTGTAAGGCACGAATCTATTATTTTGTTATTCGTATCCATTCCGAATTGAGAAAACATTCATTCCATATTCATATTCGAGTAACATTCGCTTCGCATTCGTACTCTATCCGTATTCGCATTCTTACTTGTTTTGAAAATATAAAAACAGATATGGAAAGGTAACTACCCGATTCACATCCTATTCTTTTCTGTCCCTACTGTTTCCCTAGCATGGCTTGATTGAATAATTCCTTGTCACTAAAACCCATGTCCCCTAAATAATTAGCTCAAGAAAGCCAGTCCCATGATTTCCAATGTAGTTTCTCCTCCCATCTTCTAAACCCCACAAAAAAATGGAGATGTGTTTTCTAATATTGTCAAGCACCGACACACACCAACATGAAGTGGAAGCAACTCATGACATTTGTTGGAATCTCATGTTCTATTGATTTTACTAGAACTTATTTCCCGGCCCTTGACAAAGTTCTATCACTGCAACATTGAGTCTTTTCCATAGCAGACTAGTGAGAAAAATAATATTTCTCCACTTTAGTTGCATAAGGCCGCTGATAATGCTACAACACTGCACACCACATCAGATTTTCGTCTATGTAACGACAAGCAGTGAGTAGAAGGGCAATTTTGCTTAGGTACAGTCGTCTCTCATAACTCGCATCACCCAATTAGATTTAAGCAACCTTAGTAAAAGTAGGGTTTACTATCAACCTGTCAACAGTTGATTTACACAAAGACCTAATCCCCATCAATTGTCGGTATCGTAATTGATTATTTCCATTTGCTTTCAACAATTCCATGTACTGGAAGAAATGCAGATATAAAGATGTTGTATTTATCATTGCCCAATAAATCAACTCTTGGAACATAAACATGATAAATAGCAAGACATTTAAGTTCAAGTTAATAAACCAACAAGTTTATGTCTAGTATAATAAATAGCTGACAATTGTGCAATCTTTTTAATGCTTTAGAATGGACTTTTTACATAATTATAAGCACTTAGTGTTTGACATGTGCTGGAATCCTGGTTCAGTCACTTCACATGTGGCACTCTATATGCAAAGAGGCAAAGCACGACAAGCATTGTCCTTCCATGTGTGTGTGTGTATCCATGACTTCGAGCTTTTTAAGGGTCCGTAACAAATTTACTCTTTTTTTTAAAACATAACAACTCTACACTCTCTTGATAAATCTCCCACTACGGAAAAAAAAATGCCGCTGCCGTGTAGACATGGCTTTGCCGTGTGCCAAATAGACAAGAACACAACAAAATTTGTCTTTGCCGTATGCAGGGCCGGCTTTGACCCATGGCCAACATGGGCAGCGCACTAGGGCCCACGTCCTAGGAGGGCCCAAAATTCTATCCTATCTAGTCCCTTGTACACATGCATGTAGTAGTACTTATGTTGAGCTAAAAAAAGAACCGATTAGCCCAGCAGACCAAGCAATGTTGAGCAGTGCCGACGGTAGCCCAGCAGCCAAGCAGGAAATGCACAGTGGAAACTTCAGCGATTTTCCCGTCGGATGAGAAAACAATCCAAGTGCAAATGGTTTGAATTCAACGCCATACATAAATCGGACAGGAATTCCCATGTGTAGCAGTTCTCGTTCGTCTGATATTGTTGTTATCGCTAGACCTGTGGTTCGCCTGCTGAAACGGAATCCATGCATCAGTTATCACGTTGTGTAGCTCCTCAATGTAGTATTAGTACTAGTCGCCATTGCATTAGTGAAGAGGTGCTTTTGGCAATAAAAATAGTGAACACCGTGCATGCAATGAATTTATGAATAACTCCATTTGCTTCGTTCCTAGAGCGAATACTTCTATTTTCATTTCAAATAAAGGCTGCTACAAAACGCTTTTGTGAAGATGAAAGACCGATGAAGCCAAGAAAAATAGAGGTTAAGATAAATTGGTATTTATCATTTTTATTTATGCCGGTTTCTACATTATATATTATACTTACTATGTGCTACAAATTTTTTCTAGCTTTGACTTTTGTGACATATACATTAGCCTTAGGGGCCTGTCATAAACTTCGCCCTAGGGCCCTGGAAAATATAGAGCCGGCCCTGGCCATATGTAATCCAGAAAATACATGGTAAAGTACGCGAACACGGTAAATTTCTGAAAAAAAACACGGTAAAGAAATATACATGACAAAGACCCACAAAGAAACACGGCAAACAAAACACACTCCGCAAAGTCGACAGCGGCACACAACATAGGTGTCGTCACGGCAACGAGGTGGGACCCATGATCCCACAGGTCCACTTGACAGGGAGGAGCTAACGACTGCATACAGTGGCCTCTTTGCCGTGTGCCCTCGCCGACCATTTGCCGTATGTATTCCATAGTATACACGACAAAGGGTCTTTTACGTGTGTATTCCGTAGTATACACGGCAAAGTCCTTTTTTTCTTTTTCCCCTTTTATCACATTACATTTAGGAAAATCATAAAAAAATCATTCTAATTCAGAAAAATACAAATAATATATCAAAAATTGCAGAAAATAATATATATATATATCTACACTCAAATATTAGATATTTATGTTGGATAAGAATCTTCATGCTCGCTATTTTGATCATAATTTAAAAAGGGCATAAAAAATTCAAAAACGATCGAAACAATATGAAACCTTCGCATGTTGTCATATTATGTGACATAGTTGGAAGGAAAAATATCAAACTTGGTATATTGATTATGTCTCAAAAAAACCTTCACAAAATGATCTATCTCATTCGAGGTTTCCTTGCTTTCGAGTCAGTATGTGACATAGTTGGAAGGAAAAATATCAAACTTGGTATATTAATTATGTCTCAAAAAAACCTTCACAAAATGACCTATCTCATTCGAGGTTTCCTTGCTTTCGAGTCAAATAACCAATGTTATGACTAGAATCAAGACATAGTTTATGATAATGTGCCCATATTATGCATGCATATTGCATCATGGGATGGTGAACAATGTTGCAGGAGGAAGTTTTCCTTTTCATCGCACCAAAAAGCCATTTTCTATTTTCCGAGCACAAAAAATTGGGGGGGAGGGGTTGTGAAGCAACCACCAAATGGCTAATTCAAAATGCTACCACCCCATTTTTCAAAAATACTAAACCACCTTACATGGACAATTTCCCAAAAGGGGATCTCAACCTTTCCGTCCACCCCAGGTGAAAAAGACAAATTCCTATCGAATCGGTAGGAAGTGGGTCAGATATGAAATACATGTACATGACCTGATGCTCATGATTTTTTACAAAAATAATTTTTAGGTTCATAATATGATATTTCATCAGAGATCCAATGCAAGTTTAGCGAGGTTCAGCCCCGAGCTAAGAATCTTTTTACCCGTCGTTCGACAAAGTTTGACGATAGTTTAAAACGGGCATAAAAAAATCAAAACGATAGAAAAAAGGTGAAACCTTCGCATGGTATCATATTATGTGACATAGTTGGAAGGAAAAAATATCAAACATGGTATATTGATTATGTCTTAAAAAACCTTCACAAAATGACCTATCTCATTCGAGGTTTCCTTGCTTTAGGGTCAAATGACCAATATTGTTGTTAGAATCAAGGCATAGTTTGTGATAATTTGCCCATATTGTGCATGCATGTGCATCATTGGATGGCGAACAATGTTACATGATGAAGTTTTCCTTTTCATCGCACCAAAAAGCCATTTTCCATTTTCCCGAGCGTAAAAAATGGGGGTTTTGTGAAGCAACCACCAAAATGGCTAATTCAAAATTCTATCACCCCATTTTTCAAAAATACTAAACTACCTTACATGGACAATGTCCCAAAATGGGGATCTTAAACCTTTTCGTCCACCCTAGGTGAAAAAGACAAATTTCTGCCGAATCGATAGGAAGTGGGTCAGATATGAACTATAGTCACATGATCTGATGCTCATGATTTTTTTACAAAAATCATTTTTAGGTTCATAATATGATATTTCATTAGAGATCCAATGCAATTTTAGTGAAGCTCAACTCCGAGCTAAGAATCTTGTTGCCCGCCGTTCGACAAAGTTTGACAATAGTTTAAATTGGGCATAAAATTTCAAAAAAAAATCGAAAAATGTGAAACCTTCGCGTGGTGTCATATTATGTTACATAGTTGGAAGGAAAATATCAAACTTGGTATATTGATTATGTCTCAAAAAACCTTCACAAAATGACCTATCTCATTCGAGGTTTCCTTGCTTTCGAGTCAAATGACCAATGTTATGGCTAGAATCAAGGCATAGTTTATGATAATGTACCCATATTATGCATGCATATTGCATCATGGGATGGTGAACAATGTTGCAGGAGGAAGTTTTCCTTTTCATCGCACCAAAAAGCCACTTTCTATTTTCCGAGCACAAAAAATGGGGGGGGGGGGGGTTGTGAAGCAACCACCAAATGGCTAATTCAAAATGCTACCATCCCATTTTTCAAAAATACTAAACCACCTTACATAGACAATTTCCCAAAAGGGGGATCTCAAACCTTTCCGTCCACCCCAGGTGAAAAAGACAAATTCCTATCGAATCGATAGGAAGTGGGTCAGATATGAAATACATGTACATGATCTGATGCTCATAATTTTTTACAAAAATAATTTTTAGGTTCATAATATGATATTTCATCGGAGATCCAATGCAAGTTTAGCGAGGTTCAGCCCCGAGATAAGAATCTTTTTGCCCGTCGTTTGACAAAGTTTAACGATAGTTTAAAATGGGCATAAAAAATTCAAAACGATAGAAAAAAAGGTGAAACCTTCGCATGGTATCATATTATGTGACATAGTTGGAAGGAAAAAATATCAAACATGGTATATTGATTATGTCTTAAAAAACCTTCACAAAATGACCTATCTCATTCGAGGTTTCCTTGCTTTAGGGTCAAATGACCAATATTGTTGCTAGAATCAAGGCATAGTTTGTGATAATTTGCCCATATTGTGCATGCATGTGCATTATTGGATGGCGAACAGTGTTACATGATGAAGTTTTCCTTTTCATCGCACCAAAAAGCCATTTTCCATTTTCCCGAGCGTAAAAAATGGGGGGTTTTGTGAAGCAACCACCAAAATGGCTAATTCAAAATTCTATCACCCCATTTTTAAAAAATACTAAACTACCTTACATGTACAATGTCCCAAAATGGGGATCTCAAACCTTTCCGTCCACCCTAGGTGAAAAAGACAAATTCCTGCCGAATCGGTACGAAGTGGGTCAGATATGAACTATAGTCATAATATGATATTTCATTAGAGATCCAATGCAATTTTAGTGAAGCTCAACCCCGAGCTAAGAATCTTCTTGCCCGTCGTTCGACAGAGTTTGACAATAGTTTAAATTGGGCATAAAATTTCAAAAAAAATCAAAAAAATGTGATACCTTCGCGTGGTGCCATATTATGTTACATAGTTAGAAGGAAAAATATCAAACTTGGTATATTAATTATGTCTCAAAAAACCTCCACAAAATGACCTATCTCATTCGAGGTTTCCTTGCTTTCGGGTTAAATAACCAATGTTATGGCTAGAATCAAGGAATAGTTTGTGATAATGTGCCCATATTATGCATGCATATGCATCATGGGATGGTGAACAATGTTGCAGAAGGAAGTTTTCCTTTTCGTTGCACCAAAAAGCCATTTTATATTTTGCGAGCGCAAAAAATGGGGGGGTGTGAAGCAACCACCAAATGGCTAATTCAAAATGTTACCACCCCATTTTTCACGAGATTATATGTATGTCATATTTGGATTCCTCACATTTTCTTATCGATTTAGATATTTGATTTGTCGAATTCCGATTTACGGATTTAAATATATTATTCCATATTAAATAGAAAAAGACAAAAAAATAAAATTATTTTATTTTTATTTGGATTCAAGATTATTATTACTTATTCATTGTTGTATAATTAAATATTTGTTTGGAATCTAAAACTGAGATGTGTGACATCATGGTCCAAGAGTAAATAGGATTAATATGAAAGTATTATTGACAAGGTATGATTTTCTTTCTCGGAAGCTCATTCGGAAGGAACGAAGAAGTTAAGCGTGCTAGGGCTAGAGTGGTGTTAAAGAGGAAGTTTGATTATGAGTGCAGTTTGACCTATATTAAGCATACTTAGGGTTAAAATATCCTATATGAGATTAACGAGTAAAAAATATTCAAAAAAGGTTGAAAAACAATTGATTTTTTTTGAAAAGACATCCTCTTTACCGTGTATTTTCCAGGAGACACGCGGCAAAGGAAGCCTCTTTGCTGTGTACTTTTCGAGGAGACACACGGCAAAAAATGTAGGGGTTCGTAGCATGGAAAACAAAAAAATTCTACCGCATGCACACAAACAAGCCAAGATCTATCTACTAGATTGTAGCAACGAGTCGATAGAAGCACTCACCCTCGAAGATTCCAAAGCGGTTAACGAGAGCAGATTCTCGTGGGTGATGTAGTCGTACACTTGCCGATCTCAAGATCGTGTAGACGATCCTTCCGGCGCTGCGTTAAAGCGGCGCTTCATGATCGGTCACACGTTAGATTTTCGATGAAGACCTTCCTCTCCTTGTTCCAGCGTGACGGAGGTTGTAGTTCTCCTCGCGATTAAAGACGATGGTGTGGTGTCGGAAGTAGAGGGAAGATCCCGCAGGGCTTCGCCTAAGCCGGTGCGAGTTATGGCGGATCTAGGGTTTACCGGTGATGTAGGGTTTAGAAGACCGGGAGGAGGAGGAGGTGTCGGCGACGGCGCTAGGCGGCGGCATGCAGCGGCGGTGGTGGCGGCGCACAGGGTAGAGGGCTAGGGCTTGGTCTTTGGGGCAGCCCTCCCCCTCTATTTATGAGAGGGGGTGCAGCCTTGGAAGGGGTGGGTTTGAATCCAAACCCAAACCCAAGTTGGATTGAGAGAAGGACTTGTTTCTTCTTCCACTAGGAAACCATTGTTCCAGTTTGACTTTTCAAACTTCCCGTTTGACTTTCAATTTAGACATTTAATTCTCTCTTGCAAATGCCCAAACCAAGTGACCTAGGATATGATCCAATCATTCCACTTAACCATGAAATATTCATGGACCATTCCCCTTCCGGTCCGATGAACCTTCTAGACCCTTCTAGAACCTCTCCGATGAAAACATCGGAATCTTTCCTGAACTCCGAAATCGGACTTTCCTTATACGAATCTTATTCTCCGGACCATTCCGGATCTCCTCGTGATATACCGGATCCCATACGAGACTCCGAACAACATTCGGTATCCCTACTAACATTCCATATCTACTAAACAACATCGAATCCTTAAGTGTGTCTCCCTACGGTTCGTGAATTATGCGGACATGACCGAGACACTTCTCCGATCAATAACCAATAGAGGAATCTGGAAATTCATATGGCTCCCACATATTTCTACGATTACTTTGCGATCGAATGAACCACTTAGATACGATACCAATTTCCCTTTGTCTCATGATAGTTTACTTATCCGAGGTTTTGATCGTCGGTATCTCTGCATACCTAGTTCAACCTCGTTACCGATAAGTACTCTTTTCTCATTCCCGTGATATGTGATCCCTTGTGAGCCAGTCACATTCTTGCAAGCCAATTGGATGACATTCCACCGAGACGGCCCAGAGTATATCTATCTGTCATATGGATGGACAAATCCCACTCTTGATCCATGTGCCTCAACCCATACTTTCCGAACACTCAATGCCACCTTTATAGCCACCTAGTTACGGTGTGGTGTTTGATGTCATCAAAGCATCCTTCCGGTGATGGTGATTAGCATGATCTCATGGTCGAAGGAATTAGGTTACTATGTATCAGAAAGCTTATAGCAAACAAACTATTGAAATGACTTGATCTTTATGCTACGCTTATCTATAGGAGTATGTCCATCATACCATTCTCCTAATGATATGATCTTGTTGTTAATAACATCTCAATGTTCATGATCGAGAAACCACGATCATCTATTAACCAACAAGCTAGTATTATAAAGAGGCTTTACTAGGGACTCTAATTTAGTTTACAAATCACACAAGTATTAATGTTTCTGGTTAATACTATTATAGCATGAATGTAAACATTTATCATAAACACAAAGATATAATAATAACCACTTTATTATTGCCTCTAAGGCATATCTCCAACAGTCTCCCACTTGCACTAGAGTCAACTAATCTAGATTACATGGTAATATACCGAACACCCATGGCGGTTTGGTGCTGGTCATATTTTGTCCTTGGGAGAGGTTTAGTCAACGGATCCGCCACATTCGGATCTGTGTGTACTTTGCAAATCTTTATGTCACCATCTTGGACATGCTCTCGAATAGCGTGAAAATGTAGCTTGATATGCTTCAGCTTCTTGTTTGACCTTGGTTCTTGCGCATTGGCTATGGCGCCCATGTTATCACAATAGATAGACATTGGGTCCAGCGCACTTGGAACCACACCGAGCTCTGTAATGAACTCCTTCATCCATATCGCCTCTTGTGAAGCCTCCGAAGCAGCTATGTATTCCGATTCAGTTGAAGATCTCGCCACAATGCTTTGCTTTGCACTCCTCCAGCTAACTGTTGCACCATTCAAAGTAAATACGTATCCAGATTGAGATTTAGAATCATCTGGATCGGTGTTCTAACTAGCATCGGTGTAACCATTAACAACGAGCTGTTCATCACCTCCATAAGAAAGAACCATATCCTTAGTTCTTCTAAAGTACTTAAGGATGTTTTTGACCGTTGTCCAATGATCCACGCCTGGATCACTTTGATATCTGCTAGTTACACTAACAACATATGCAATGTCGGGTCTAGTACATAGCATGGCATACATAAGAGATCCTATGGCTGAGGCATAGGGAGTCTTACTCATCCTTTCTCTATCTTCTGCCGTTGCAGGACTTTGAGTTTTACTCAAGGTCGTATTGGGCAACATGGGCAAGAACCCTATCTTGCTATCTTCCATTCCAAACCTCTTTAGAACTTCGTCCAATTATGTACTCTGTGACAATGATATTAGGCGTCTCGATCTATCTCTATAAATCTTTATGCCTAATATGTAAGATGCTTCGCCAAGATCTTTCATTGAAAAACTATTATTCAAATAATCCTTGACACTCTTAAGAAGGTCTACATCATTCCCAATCAACAATATGTCATCTACATATAGTATTAAGAATGCTACAGAGCTCCCACTCACTTTCTTGTAAATACAAGCTTGTCCATAAGTTTGTATAAAACCAAAACTTTTGATCACCTTATCAAAATGTTGATTCCAACTTCGGGATGCTTGCTTCAATCCATAAATGGACCGTTGAAGTTTGCATACATTATTAGCATCTTTATGATCGATAAAACCTTTGGGTTTCATCATATACAACTCTTCATCAATGTCTCCATTGAGGAACGCTGTTTTGACATCCATCTGTCATATCTCATAATCATAATATGCATCGATTGCTAACATAATCCTCATAGACTTTAGCTTCGCTATTGGTGAGAAAGTCTCATTGTAGTCAACTCCTTGAATTTGTCGAAACCCTTTTGCGACAAGTCGAGCTTTATAGACAGTAACATTACCATCAGCATCTATTTTCTTCTTGAAAATCCATTTGTTCTTGACAGCCATCCGGTAAGTCCACCAAAGTCCATACTTGGTTTTCGTACATGGATCCAATCTCGGATTTCATGGCTTCTTGCCATTTATTGGAATCTGGGCTCATCATCGCTTCCTCATATGTCGCAGGGTCAGCGGTGTTGTCCACCAACATGACACTCATAACGGGATCATACCAATCAGGAGTGGTATGATTTCTCATTGACCTACGAGGTTACGTAGTAACTTCAACCGAAGTTTCATGATCAACATCATTAGCTTCCTCTCTTATTGGTGTAGGCGCCACAGGAACTACTTCCGGTGCTATGCTACTCGCAAGTTCGAGAGAAGGTTCAACAACCTCGTCGAGTTCTACTTTCCTTCCAGTCACTTCTTTCGAGAGAAACTCCTTCTCTAGAAAGGATCCATTCTTGGCAACGAAGATTTTGCCCTCAGATCTATGATAGAAGGTATACCCAATAGTTTCCTTCGGGTATCCTGTGAAGACGCATTTTTCCGCTTTGGGTTCAAGCTTGTCGGGCTGTAACTTCTTTACATAAGCTTCGCAACCCCAAACTTTATGGAACGACAATTTAGGTTTCTTCCCAAACCATAATTCATACGGTGTCGTTTCAACGGATTTAGATGGTGCCCTATTTAAAGTGAATGCGACCGTTTCTAATGCATAACCCCAAAATGATAGCGGTAAATCTGTAAGTGACATCATAGAACGAACCATATCTAAGAGAGTTCGATTACAATGTTCGGACACACCATTACGTTGTGGTGTTCCCGGTGGTGTCAATTGTGAAAGTATTCCGTATTTCTTTAAATGCTCGCCAAACTCGTAACTTAGATATTCACCTCCACGATTAGATCATAGAAATTTAATCTTCTTGTTATGTTGATTCTCTACCTCACTTTGAAATTCCTTAAACTTCTCGAAAGTTTCGGACTTATGTTTCATGAAATAGATATACCCATATCTACTCAAGTCATCTGTGAAGGTAAGAACATAGCGATAACCACCGCGCGATGCTACACTCATTGGACCACACACATCGGTATGTATGATTTCCAACAAGTCTGTAGCTTGCTCCATCATACCAGAAAATGGAGTCTTAGTCATTGTACCCATTAGACATGCTTCGCATCTTTCAAGTGATTCAAGAAGTCCATCGGAATGGAGTTTCTTCATACGCTTCACTCCAATATGACCAAGACGACAGTGCCACATATAGGTCGAGTTATCACTCAATTTCAAATGTTTAGCTCCAATGTTATTAATGTGTGTATGACCACAATCGAGATTCAATAAGAATAGACCATCTATCAAAGGTGCATGTGCATAAAATATATTACTCATATAAATCGAACAACAATTATTCTCGGACTTAAACAAGTAACCGTCTCACAATAAACATGATCCGGATATAATGTTCATGCTCAACGCAGGCACCAAATAACAATTATTTAAGTATAAAACTAATCCCGATGGTAGATGAAGAGGTAGCATGCCGACCGCGATCACATCAACCTTTGATCCATTTCCAACGCGCATCATCACCTCGTTCTTTGCTAGCTTCCATTTATTCTGCAACACCTGTTTCGAGTTACAAATATGAGCAACCGAACCAGTATCAAATACCCAGGCACTACTACGAGTACTAGTGAGATACACATCAATAACATGTATATCGGATATACCTTTCTTCTTGATGTTTCCGTTCTTCCAATCCGCCAAGTACTTAGGGAAATTCCACTTCCAGTGACCCTCTCCCTTGCAGTAAAAGCACTCAGTATCAGGCTTAGGCCCAGCCTTGGTCTTCTTCACTGGCGCGGTAACTTTCTTACCGCCCTTCTTGAAGTTTCCCTTTTTCTTAGACTTGCCTTGCTTCTTGAATTTGGTGGTCTTATTGACCAACAACACTTGGTGCTCTTTCTTGATATCCACTTCTGCAGACTTTAACATGGAGAAGAGTTTGGGCAACGACTTATCCATGTTTTGCATATTGTAGTTCATCACAAAGTTCTTGTAACTTGGTGGTAGTGATTGGAGGACAAGGTGAATCCCCAAAGCATTAGGAATCACTATACCTAAGCTTTTAAGCTTGCTTGCGTGCCCAGACATCTTAAGCACGTGCTCACTAACGGAGCTTTGAAGCCTCATAACTCTCAACTGCCGCGTGAGCCTCAAATATCATTTTGAGTTCACACACAATATCATGTGGTTCATGGTTCTCAAACCTTTTCTGAAGCTCCGATTCCAAACCATACAAGATAGCACACTGAATCAGAAATCTTGATTCTTCCGAGCGAGGAAAACATTCTTTACCTCATCGGTAGCATCACCGTGAGCGGTCACCAATGGTGCATCCAGCACATAGGTCAAATTACCAGCATTAAGGACAATCCTCAAATTGCGGAACCAATCCGCGAAGTTGCTTCCATTGTTTTTCAACTTTTCTTTCTCTAGAAATGCATTAAAATTGATGGTAGGGGCCGCCATTGATCTACAACATATTAGCAATAGCTTAGACTAAGTTTATGACAAATTGAGTTCTAATTAATAGTTAAATTAATCTAGGTGAACTCCCACTCAAAACAATATCCCTCACATTGCTTTAGTGATCACATGAACCAAATCCACCACATCAAAACCGATCATCATGAAAGTTGATGTAGCTTCAATGGCGAACAATCAACATATGCATCATATCTACTATATGACTCATGCTTTACCTTTCGGTGATCCGTGTTCCAAGACCATGTTTGTACATGCTAGGCTCGTCAAGATCAAACCTTAGCTTCCGCATGAGCAAATCTGGCTTGCTCACGTTGTATACACTCGCATAATCTGATACACTCGATCATCACGTGGTGCTTCGAAACAACGAGCTTTAGCAACAGTGCTTACTAAGGATGAACACTTTATAACTTGAAATTTTGTGCTTGAGGGATCATATTATAATGCTACCATCGCAAAATAAGCAATACAAGATGCACAAAAGGATTAACAACACATACAATTCATAATATGTGATATGATATGGCCTTTGTCCTTGTGCTTCCAATCTCCATCTTCAAGCACGAACATGATCTCCATCATTACCGGTATGGCGTCAAGGTCAATGGCGCCACTTCATGGTTGTCGTCCACCAACATCAACTATTACAACTACTTTGAATAGACATGCAGGTCTTAACAGAATTAAAAAAACAACCATACGACTCATGCCGGTTGCCAACTTACAATAAGGAACATTGCATACATCATATATAATCACAATCATGGCCATGTCACATCACGGCACACCCATGCAAAACAAAGTTAGACGCCTCTAATTTTCTTTGCATATTTTACGTGGTTTGGGGCTTTCAATAAGTGTCGTTCTAACTTACGAACAAGAACCACAACGTTGATGTTTGAACTATCAAGTGCCCGTTGTAAATTGAATCTATACTATGATGGGAGAGACAAACACCCGCAAAGCCACTTATGCAATACAAGTTGCATGTTGAGCGTGGAGCAAGTCTCATGAATGATGGCATGTAAGGTTAGCGCGGGCCGCTTCATCCCATTATACCGCAAGATGAAAGTACACAAAAAGCAATTGATAATAAAAGCACCACCGCCCACAATGACCATTGTGTTCTACTCGTGAAAACAGATCTACATATAGACACGGCTCTGATACCACTGTAGGGATTCGTACCATGGAAAACAAAAAATTTCTACCGCATGCACACAAACAAGCCAAGATCTATCTACTAGATTGTAGCAACGAGTCGATAGAAGTACTCACCCTCGAAGATTCCAAAGCGGTTAACGAGAGAAGATTCTCGGGGGTGATGTAGTCGTTGTTGGAATTATGCCCTAGAGGCAATAATAAAGATGTTATTATTATAATTCTTGTTCATGATAAAGTTTATATTCCATGCTAGAATTGTATTAAGCGGAAACTTTGATACTTGTGTGGTTTATGAACAACACCGTGTCCCTAGTACGCCTCTATGGACTTGCTCATTGATTAATGATGGTTAAGGTTTCCTAACCATAGACATGAGTTGTCGATTAATAATGAGATCATATCATTGGGAGAATGATATGATGGACAGACCCAAATCAAGCAGAGCAATTAGATCGTGTCATCGTGCTCATCTTTGCGAAGTTTTTTTTCATATGTCAAATATTGTATTCCTTAGACCATGAGATAATGCAACTCCCTGGTATCGGAAAAAGCTTTGAGGTCATCAAACGTCATCCTATGAGAGGGTGATCATAAAGGTGTCTCTCAGGTGATCGGAAAGTACTTGTTGGGTTGTATGTATCGAGATGGGATTTGTCCCTCCCAAGTCGGAGAGATATACTTCGGGCCCACTTGGTAATCGATATCAACACCGCTTGCAAGCACGTGGTTAAGGAGTTAATCACAAAATGACATCGGATTACGGAACGAGTAAAGTACTTGCTATGAACGAGATTGAACTAGGTATGCCAATACCGACGATCGAATCTCGGGCAAGTAAAATATCGCGTGACGAAGGGAATATATATATGGGATTAGTTGAATACTGGCATCGTGGTTCATCCGATATGATCATCGATGAATATGTGGGAGTCAATATGGGTTTCCAGACCCCGCTGTTGATTATTGATAGCAGATCATGTCTGCATATTCTCGAACCCGTAGGGTCACACACTTAACGTGCTTCGACGCTAGGATAGAATGGATAATTGGTTTATGAGTTTTTGTTCGGAGTCTCGTATGAGATCCAGGACATCACGAGAGGTTCCGGAATGGTCCGTAGAATAAGATTCATATAAAGGAAATCAGTTTTTGGATTTCGGAATTGTTTCGGAATGTTCGGTATTATACTGGAAGGTTCTAGAAGCTTTCGGAGTGGGACCAACATGGCCCCACTTGTCGGAGGGGGGAGTGGGCCTACGAGGGAGTGCCCTGGACGCATTGGGCCAGGAGCACAAGGCCCCATAGGCCCAGC
This sequence comes from Avena insularis, assembly GCA_023614405.1. Lineage (NCBI taxonomy): Eukaryota > Viridiplantae > Streptophyta > Magnoliopsida > Poales > Poaceae > Avena > Avena insularis. The sequence goes on along the minus strand of CM042697.1, from coordinate 437,187,803 downwards.
CGGCCAAAACCCTAGGGGACCTTCTAGAAGGGGGGGAAGACTTGTCCCCCACTCCACCCTTGTGGACACCGGCCCTAGGGCTTGGAGGAGGGGCAAGGGGGCCGGCCAGCCCCCTATATAAGGTGGGCAGGGGGCGCATCCTCCCTCCACCCCAAACCCTAGACGCCATACTGCTGCCCTCCTCTCTCTACCATTGCGTGTAGGCGAAGCCCTGCCGCAGAAACTCTCCACCATTGCACCACGCCGTCATGTTGTAGATCCAATCTATCTCTCCACCCCACTTGCTGGACCGAGGAAGGAGGAGACGTCGCGGTGCCGTACGTGTGCATCTCTCGGAGGCGTCGCCACTTGCGGCGTTGGATCGGATCGGATCGCGAGGAGGAGAAGGCTAGTACGACTACATCAACCACATTCTGTTGAACATTCCGCTGTGCGATTTCTTCAAGGGTATGAAGATCTCATATATCCCTCTCGTTGATTGCATCTCCTAGTTTAGATCTTGGCTTTCCCGTTCACATCCGTAGAATTTTTTGGATTTACTATGCTACGAAACCCTTCAGTGGTATCAGAGCTAGATCTATGCGTAGATGTGTTTCACGAGTAGAACGCAACATGCTTGTTACGGGCGTTGATGTTTTCTGTTGCAAGCCTCTTGTTTTGTACTTCTTATGACGCGGGATAGTGAGATCAAAGCGGTCCAGGCCAACTTTACGCAACCTCGTCCGCGAGACCGGCTCCGCACTTGACGTGTGGCTTGTTCCACACATGCGGCTGGTGGATGCCAGTTTCTCTCACTATAGTTGTCATGGGATTTACACCGGATGTTGGCAACCATAATATCACCGTTGTGGCTTTCTGTAGGTAAGAATCGTTCTTAGCTTGTTACTCCAATAAGCCATGTAAAACATGCAACAACAAAGTAGAGGCATCTAAATAGTTTTTGCAGGTAGTGTTTCTGTGATATGGTATGGCCCAAGATATGATGTGTATGTTGTATGCAATGATCATGTTTGTAATATTTCACGACTTGCATGTCGATGAGTACACAACCGGCAGGAGCCATATGGTTGTCTTTATAATTGTGTATGACCTGTGTGTCAACTTCTTATACGCCATGTAACAACTTTACTTTATCGCTAAGTACTTAGCAATAGTTGTAGTTGTTATTCGTGGTGGAGGCAATCATGGTGGAGTGATGGAGATCATGCTGGCACGCACAAGATGGAGATCATTGCGCGGAGATTGGCTATACCATATCACATAAAATTATATGCATGTGATGTTTATCCTTTTATGTATCTTATTATGCTTAGATCGCGACGATAGCATTATAAGATGATTCCTCACTTAAAGATCAAGATAAAATTGTGTTCTCCCCATGTATGCACCGTTGCGAAAGTTCGTCGTGTTCAAGCATCTCGTGATGATCGGGTGCTATAAACTCTACGTTCACATACAACGGGTGCAAGCCAGTTTTTGCAGACGCGGAAATACTTGGGTTTGACTTGACGAGCCTAGCATGTACAAACATGGCCTCGGAACACACGAACTGAAAGGTTAAGCATGAGTCATATGAATGATATGATCGACACTTGGTTGTCCACCATTGAAACCACATCTCTTCTCGTGAAGATCATATTAGGTGTGGTGAATTTGGATCGTGTTCACTAAACAACTTGAGGGATGTTGAATTTAGTGGGAGTTCATCTAGTAATTTGATTAAGTTGAACTAGTTATCATGAACATAGTCTAAATTGTACTTGAAAATTTTGTAGATCAAATGGCTAAGTCCAACTTCAACTTCAACATTTTTGCTGAGAAAGAAAAGCTTAAGAACAATGGGTCTAACTTCACCAACTGGTTCCGCAATCTGAGAATCATTCTCGCTGGCGAACAAAAGGACTATGTCCTTGAGAAATCGCTAGGTGAAGCCCCTGCTATAGAAGCGCCGGCTGATGAAAAAGCTGTTTATCAGTCGCGCAAAGATGATTATGGTGTGATTAAGAGCACCATGTTGTTTGCTATGGAACCGGACCTTCAAAATCGTTTTGAGGAGTTCGCCAGGCCCTTTGAGATTCTTGAGGAACTAAAAACCATGTTTCAGACTCAGGCCCATTCTGCGAGATATGAGATCTTTGAGAAATTCTTTAACTGCAAGATGGAGGAAGGGAGTTCCGTTAGTGAGCACGCCATTAAGATGTCGGGCTACACTCAACGTCTTGAGCAACTAGACTGCAAGATTCCAGAAGAGCTCAAGATTGAAAGAGTTCTGCAATCACTCCCTCCTAGCTACAAAGGTTTTGTAGTTACTCATAATCAGATTGGTTCCACTGATATGATCACTGAGCTCTTCGCTAAGCTGAAAGCTGCGGAGGTGGACATCAAGAAAGATAATCATGTGTTGATGGTCAACAAGCCCCCCAGCTTTAAGAAAGGTAAGGGTGCAAATAAGTCCTTCAAGAAAGGCAGCGACAAGCACGTTGCCCCTGTTGAGAAGAAGCTCAAGTCTGGACCTAAGCCGGACACCGAGTGCTTCTATTGCAAGGACAAGTGTCACTGGAAGCACAACTGTCCGAAGTACTTAGCGGACAAGAAGGCTGGCACCATTAAAGGTATATTTGATATACATGTTATTGATGTTTACCTTACTAGCGCTCGTTGTAGTGCCTGGGTATTTGATACTAGTTCAGTTGCTAATATTTGTAACTCGAAACAGGAGCTACGGAATAGACGGCGGTTAGCAAGGGATGAGGTGACGATGCGCGTTGGCAACGGATCAAGAGTTGATGTGATGGCCGTCGGCACACTCTCCTTAGTTTTACCTTCGGAATTAGTTTTAAACCTTAATAAATGTTATTATGTGCCTGCGTTGAGAATGAACATCCTGGATCGTGTTTATTGCAAGACGGTTATTCATTTAAATCGGAGAATAATGGTTGTTCTATTTATATGAGTAACATCTTTTATGGTCATGCACTTGCTATGAATGATTTATTTCTTCTGAATCTCGAAAGCAATGAAACACACATCCATAACATTAAGGCTAAGTGATGCAAAATAGATAGTGATAATTCAACTTATTTGTGGCACTGCCGTCTAGGTCATATTGGTGTAAAACGCATGAAGAAACTCCATTCTGATGGAATTTTGGATTCTCTTGATTTTGAATCATTTGACACGTGCGAGCCATGCCTCATGGGCAAGATGATCAAAACCCCGTTCTCCGGAATGATGGAGCGAGCAACGGACTTGTTGGAAATCATACATACCGATGTATGCGGACCAATGAGTGTTTCGACGCGCGGTGGATATCGCTATTTTCTCACTTTTACTGATGACTTAAGAAGATATGGGCATATATATTTAATGAAACATAAATCTGAAAAGTTTGAAAAGTTCAAGGAATTTCAGAACGAAGTGGAAAACCATCGTAACAGGAAAATTAAATTTCTACGATCCGATCGTGAAGGTGAATATTTGAGTTATGATTTTCTCACGCATCTTAAAGCAAGCGGAATCGTTTCACAACTCACGCCACCCGGAACACCACAGCACAATGGTGTGTCTGAACGCCAGAATCGAACTCTATTAGATATGGTGCGATCGATGATGTCTCTTACAGATTTGTCGTTATCATTTTGGGGTTATGCATTAGAAACCGCTGCATTCACTTTAAATAGGGCACCATCTAAATCCATTGAGATGACACCGTATGAACTGTGGTTTGGTGCTAAACCTAAGTTGTCGTTTCTTAAAGTTTGGGGATGCGAAGCTTATGTCAAGAAGTTGATGCTGGACAAGCTCGAACCCAAAGCGGAGAAATGCGCCTTCATAGGATATCCTAAGGAAACGATTGGGTATACCTTCTACCACAGATCCGAAGGCAAAGTGTTTGTTGCAAATAACGGATCCTTTCTTGAGAAGGAGTTTCTCTCGAAAGAAGTGAGTGGGAGGAAGGTAGAGCTAGACGAGGTTATTGAACCTTCTATCGAGTTGGAGAGTAGCGTAGCACCTGAAATTGTTCCAGTGCCGTCTGCACCAACAAGAGAGGAAGCTAATGATGAGGATCATGAAACTTCAAACGATACTACTCCTGAACGTCGCAGGTCGCCAAGGTCAAGTGCCCCTCCTGAGTGGTACGGCAACCCTATCTTAACTGTCTTGTTAGTAGACAACAATGAACCTGCGAACTATGAGGAAGCAATGATGAGCCCAGACTCTGAGAAATGTCTAGAGGCCATGAAATCCGAATTGGGATCCATGAGCGAAAACCAAGTATGGACTTTGGTGTACCCTCCTAGCGACCGTAAGGCCATTGAGTGCAAATGTATTTTCAAGAAGAAAACGGACGCAGATGGTAATGTTACTGTCTATAAAGCTCGACTTGTCGCGAAAGGTTTTTGACAAGTTCAAGGTGTTGACTACGATGAGACTTTCTCTCCCGTAGCGATGTTTAAGTCCATTCGGATTTTATTAGCAATTGCTGCATTTCATGATTATGAAATATGGCAGATGGATGTCAAGACTGCGTTCCTCAATGGCAACATTGATGAAGAGTTGTATATGATGCATCCCGAAGGTTTTGTTGATCCTAAGGATGCTGATAAGGTGTGCAAACTTCAGCGTTCCATTTATGGACTGAAGCAAGCATCTCGGAGTTGGAACCTTCGTTTTGATCAAGTGATCAAGAGCTTTGGATTTTTTCCAAATTGCTATGAAGCTTGTATCTACAAGAAAGTGAGTGGGAGCTCAGTGATATTTCTAGTACTATATGTGGATGACATATTGATTATTGGAAATGGCATTGATATGCTTAACAAAGTGAAGAGTTATTTGAATAATTTTTTTTCAATGAAAGACCTAGGAGAAGCTGCTTATATATTAGGCATCAAAATCTATAGAGATAGACAAAGACGCCTAATAGCTTTAAGCCAAAGTACATACCTAGACAAAGTTCTGAAAAGGTTCAGAATGGATAAGGCAAAGAAAGGTTCAGTGCCCATGTTGTCAGGTAAGATATTGAGCAAGGCTCAGTGTCCAGCTACGATAAACGATAGAGAAACCATGAGCAAAGTGCCTTATGCCTCGGCCATAGGTTCTATCATGTATGCCATGCTGTGTACTAGACCGGATGTGTCCAATGTTCTTAGTTTGACGAGCAGATACCAAAGTGATCCAGGAGTGGAACACTGGACAGCCGTAAAGAACATCCTAAAGTATTTAAATAGGACTAAAGAAATGTTCTTGGTCTATGGAGGTGATGAGCAGCTCGTCGTAAAAGGTTACATCGATGCTAGTTTCGACACCGACCCGGATGATTCTAAATCTCAGACAGGATACGTTTATATTTTGAATGGAGGAGCTGTGATATGTCCAGCTACGTCCAGTTGTGGTCCCAAGTTCCTTGGACCCACTGGAGATATTGTGCGACAACACTGGCGACATAGCACTGGCTAAGGAACCAAGATATCATCCAAAGACAAAGCACATCAACCGCCGATTTCATATAATTTAAGATTATATAACAGATGGAGATCTGAAGATTAGCAAAGTACATACGGATCTGAATGTCACAGATCCGTTGACTAAACCTCTTCCACGAGCAAAACATGATCAACACCTTAATGTCATGGGTGTTAGATTGTTACCAGATGTAAACTAGATTATTGACTCTAGTGCAAGTGGGAGACTGTTGGAATTATGCCCTAGAGGCAATAATAAAGATATTATTATTATAATTCTTGTTCATGATAAAGTTTATATTCCATGCTAGAATTGTATTAAGCGGAAACTTTGATACTTGTGTGGTTTATGAACAACACCGTGTCCCTAGTACGCCTCTATGAACTAGATCATTGATTAATGATGGTTAAGGTTTCCTAACCATAGACATGAGTTGTCGATTAATAATGATATCATATCATTGGGAGAATGATATGATGGACATACCCAAATCAAGCAGAGCAATTAGATCGTGTCATCATGTTCATCTTTGCGGAGCTTTTTTTCTTATGTGAAATATTGTATTCCTTAGACCATGAGATAATGAAACTCCCTGGTATCGGAAGAAAGCTTTGAGGTCATCAAACGTCATCCTATGAGAGGGTGATCATAAAGGTGTCTCTCAGGTGATCAGAAAGTACTTGTTGGGTTGTATGTATCGAGATGGGATTTATCCCTCCCAAGTTGGAGAGATATACTTCGGGCCCACTCGGTAATCGATATCAACACCGCTTGCAAGCACGTGGTTAAGGAGTTAATCACAAAATGATATTGGATTACGGAACGAGTAAAGTACTTGCTGTGAACGAGATTGAACTAGGTATGCCGATACCGACGATCGAATCTCGGGCAAGTAAAATATCGCGTGACGAAGGGAATATATATATGGGATTAGTTTAATCCTGGCATCGTGGTTCATCCGATATGATCATCGATGAATATGTGGGAGTCAATATGGGTTTCCAGACCCCGCTGTTGATTATTGATAGAAGATCATGTCTGCATATTCTCGAACCCGTAGGGTCACACACTTAATGTGCTTCGACGCTAGGATAGAATGGATAATTGGTTTGTGAGTTTTTGTTCGGAGTCTCGGATGAGATCCAGGACATCACGAGAGGTTCTAGAATGGTCCGGAGAATAAGATTCATATAAAGGAAAGCAGTTTTTGGATATCAGAATTGTTTCAGAATGTTCGGTATTATACTGGAAGGTTCTAGAAGCTTCCGGAGTGGGACCAGCGTGGCCCCACTTGTCGGAGGGTGGCGTGGGCCTACGAGGAAGTGCCCTGGCCGCATTGGGCTAGGGGCACAAGGCCCCATAGTCCCAGCCGGCCAAAAGCCTAGGGGAAACCCTAGGGGACCTTCTGGAAGGGGGGGAGACTTGCCCCCCACTCCACCCTTGTGGCCGCCGGCCCTAGGGCTTGGAGGAGGGGCAAGGGGGCTGGCCAGCCCCTTATATAAGGTGGGCAGGGGGCACACCCTCCCTCCACCCTAAACCCTAGCCGCCATACTGCTGCCCTCCTCTCTCTCTCCCGACTGCGTGTAGGCGAAGCCCTGCCGCAGAAACTCTCCACCATTGCACCACGCCATCGTGTTGTAGATCCAATCTATCTCTCCGCCCCACTTTCTGGACCGAGGAAGGAGGAGACGTCGCGGTGCCATACGTGTGCATCTCTTGGAGGCGTCGCCACTTGCGGCGTTGGATCGGATCGGATCGCGAGGAGGAGAAGGCTAGTACGACTACATCGACCACGTTCTGTTGAACATTCCGTTGTGCGATTTGTTCAAGGGTATGAAGATCTCATCTATCCCTCTTGTTGATTGCATCTCCTAGTTTAGATCTTGGCTTTCCCATTCGCATCCATAGAATTTTTTTGATTTACTATGCTGCGAAACCCTTCAGTCGTACACTTGCTGTCAAAAAAGTTCGGGCTTGACAAACTGTGCGAGTTCGGCGCGTTAAAAGCTCGGCTCGAGCTTGATTCGTCTTTCTAACAAACCAAGCTCGAGCCTGTTTTGAGCTCACGAGCTTAGTCGAGCCGAACTCAAACAGTTCGATAAAGCTCGTGATTTTTGTACAGGCGCAAAATTGAGAATACTATTATTATTCCATCTGTTGTAAGACCGCTAAAATAATTATGCTGGCATGTTGGCACTGTATTACTGTTATATGAAACTCCAAACCATTTCTGCTATTCCGTTTTCAAGTTTTACTATTTTTTTGCTATGTAGCTCTATGTCGATGTACTAAAATTTTCTTACCGAGCTTCAACGAACTGTCACATCCCAAAATTTTCCAAATTTTGAAATGTGAAAAAAAAAATAAACAAAATAAACAATTGTTGATTTTTAGGGTGAGAAGAAACTTTTGGTTCCAATTGGAAAACATCAAAACCTAATTTTTTATCAAATAAAATCCTAAAGGGATTTAAAAAGATAAATAAACAATAAAGTTAAAATAGTTGGAATCACTATTATTGGATTCTTTTAATAAAAAGATTTGGTTTTCAAAAGGAAAGGTAGAATTATAAATAAGAATTATTTTATAAAGCCAAATTAAATCTTGGCCTAGCCTTTGAAATAAAATATTTCTATTTGATAAAAAGAGTAAAGGTTTATTTAAATAAAATAAAGAGGATTTATTAATATCCAAATTTTATTTAAGTAAAGGCTTTTCCATTTTAAATAAACACTAAAACTTGTTATTTTATTTTAAATAAGTTTTTCAAGTGTTTTATTTATTCAAATAAAAACCTACTGAAATGATTTTGATATTATTTAGATTTTAAATAGAATTTTAAAAATAAATCAAATCCTATTTGAATTAATAACTAAGGACTATTTTATTTAATTATTAAATAGATCCTAAAAGAATAAAAGTATTATTTTATTTTGACTTTGGATTATGTTGTTAAACAAAATTAAAAACTACACAAAGTTTGGCAAAGGTTTGAATTCATTTGTTGTTTGAATTGTTTGTTTGAAAATCAAAACAGAAAATCAAATGGAAAAAGAAAAGGCTTACTTTATAAAAAAAAGTGAATCAAACTCAACCCAACCCAACAGGCCCAACAGCCCCATCGAATTTCAACTTTCCCCCACGCGAAACGTTTTCACCCACACGCACCCACCAGGCAGCGCAGGCGGACCCCTCTTTCTCCCTCCACCTCATTGTGACAGGTCCCATCTGCCGTTCTTTGCCGATTGAATGCGTCAATGCCTGAGTAATTCCTCGCAGTGATTAAATCGCCTCGCCCTCCTATTTCTTTCCCCCCAAACATCGCCTCCCCTCTGCCACTAGGCTGCCGGAATTTCGAGCTCAAGCTTCTCTGCTCTGACGACCTTCTCCAGCAAAATCCGGCGAACCACGGCCACCCCTCGCCTCCCACTACATGCTAGCACATTCCCCATCGCCAGGCGCACCTGCCCATAGCACCAGTTCGCTCCCGCGCGCTCTGGAAGCTCGACTTTGTCGACCTCAACTCGCCACCGCCGTCTGCCATTGCTCCGGTGAACTTTCCTGGTAAGAGCAGACCGCCCCGAGCCTTCCTATTGATACTCCTAAGATCCCCAGGACTGTACGCATCTGACCGTGTCCTTGTTTTGCCTCGGCACGATCTGTAGCTCCATTCCCGACGACCTCCAGAGACGCCCGACGCCGCCACCAACTCCGGCGAGAGATTCCCTCCATTCCAGTGCGCCCCCTGCCCCATCGTGAACACGTTGAGCTTCAGCACCTCTCCGCGAGCACGGTGAGCACCCCCACTACCTCTCTTGCGTCCTGTATCACCGGCGACGACCACGTCTGAGCGCTGCCGCCAGAGCGCCGCTCGAGTTAGGTCGAGTGGTTTTACACCGTTAGATGTTAATCCAATGGATGAGAATAGAACTTAGACGAAGGGGTATGTGTGCATCTGCACCACACGATCTCACTTAGATCCAACGATCCGCACGAAACGGTACCGGCCAATAGAATTGCGCCGCGTGGCACTGGTTTTGTTTAAAACAGAATTTTGAATCTGATTGATATGCAAACTTGTAAAATTCATAACTTTAAATCTACACGTCCAAATTTTGCAAATTTTATATCAATGGAATCAGAAGAACATGTACTTTGCAACCATGCACTTTGTTTAATGTTTTGCTTCTGCTAAATTGATTGAATTTGCAGAAACTTGTGTAGGCTTATTATGAATATAAAAATTGTTCTAGATATAATTTTAATGTGAAATCTTTGCAAAATGGTTGTTGTGAACCTACTGACCTTAGGAACCAACTCATGGATTTAAAAATGAATTTTGTGAAGTTAGGGAATAAATATTTGAATTAGCTCATTTCTAGTCAAATAAAAATATTGATTATGTTTTAGAAATGATTTTGGAATGAAAACTTTGGGAAATGATTTGATTCAAACCTTCTGACCCTAAACACCAAGTTTTGTGAATTAACAACTTATTTGATGAACAATATAAAATTATTGCTTTGCTAAAAGCATTTTCAACCACATAAAATAATGAATTGATTTAAAAATTGTTTTTAGATAAAACCTTTTGCAAATGGATTTACCACTTTAGTAATAACCACTTTTGAAATTTATAATATTTAGATCTTAGTAGAAACCATTTTTGCAAATAAAACTATCTTTTGCATGCTTGCATGCATGACCTTGTTTTTGTTATTTTATGTGTGTTAAGTTGTTTGAATGATGTGTTGAATATGTGCTTGCTTGATTGTATTGTAGTGGAATTAGAAGAGTGTGATATTTGCAAGACCAAGAAGTGAACCAACATTCTCTACTAAAAAGGCAAGTGACACTATCATCCAAGTCCTACTATTTTCATTACACTTAGTGGATTTTTTGAAACATGCATGACAAGGATTACTATATTTTATGCTATGCTAAATCCTAATAGGATACCCTTATATATTCCTTAGTGAAAACAATGTAGTTGTAGTATGTTTAGCCCAGCTATATATTTGGGATGGGATACATGTTATGATTATATGAAATATTGAAAAGACTTATGTTTTATATAATAAAACAAGTACTCAATGAACCACCTGGGTGGACAAGGATACTCAAGGTTGGACAAGGTTGGACAAGGTTGGACCCTAAATACCATGTTTATATGGCTATCTCTTTTGTTGTGCACTAGAAGAAACCCACCCAGGGACTTAGAGATTGAACATGTTTCTCGTCACGTGGCTTGGTATACACCACATGCTAAATGGGCTCTGGCTTAGTCAACTACATAGTGGAAGTCCCATGCATTGGCATCTTCAGGTTAACTAGATTTGTGTTAGGGAACTTGAAACCCTACATTGGTGCCTGGATGACAAGCTAGCATTGTGTATTGGGTCACATTCTCAATCTGCCAGTACTCCATCTTGGTGAGTATTTATCCAGCGGCCACTGGTGGCATCAAGATGAGATTATGTCATGTGGGTAAAGTGTATAACTTCTGCAGAAGATCAAATTCTAAGTACTTAGCTGTGTCCCCGGTTATGGACAATACTGAGCAACTAAGGCCTGAAGCTATGGAAGATCTCGACATTCCAATTTCTCAAAGTAAAACTTGATGGTGACAACAAGGGATTTTGAAGCACTTGGATTTTTCCAAGAAGTTCAGTAAGATTTGACAAAAGATCAAAACTATTTTGAAAAGATAGGATAAAACTATGTTGCTTTCTGCAAATGAGCCTAAACCCTACTTAGCCAAATGTGCATGTAATGATAGGATCCACTCATTTCTACATAGTAGTGAAACTTGCCAATACAATTCAAATGTATTGACCCTTGTGGCTGCAACTTATTATGTTGCAGGTTTGTTTGATGTTAGTGAAGTTTGTTGAATAGGATTACAAGTCTACAACCAACATGATTGCCTGTGGCACTTTGAAGATGAAGGACCCCATGCTTATAGATATTCTGCTGCAATGTAATGTGATAGCCAAATGAGCTATGTAAGATGTAATGAATTATTTTATTCCTGGTTATAAAGTTGTATTATGACCTTTGTTTATTGATATTACATCTTAACTGTGGATGCTAGCTATTGATCCAGGGACTAGCATTGTAAACACAGGGATCTCTACCTTATTAAAGGTTGGAAACTCTACACGAACCGAGCTCAAGCCTACTCGAGCTTTGATTGAGCTGAACTCGAGCTTAGATGTAGGCTCGAAGGTTAACCTAGGCTCGCTCGAGCTCGGCTCGAGCTTCTACCGAGCTCGAGCTGAGCCTAACAATGTTCGCTCGAGTTCGGCTCGTTGACAGCCCTACATTCAAAATATAAATGTATCCTGTCTGAGATTTAGAATCATCCGGGTCGGTGTCGAAACTAGCGTCGACGTAACCTTTTACGACGAGCTGCTCATCACCTCCATAGACCAAGAACATTTCTTTAGTCCCATTTAAATACTTTAGGATGTTCTTTACGGCTGTCTAGTGTTCCACTCTTGGATCACTTTGGTATCTGCTCGTCAAACTAAGAGCATTGGACACATCCGGTCTAGTACACAGCATGGCATACATGATAGAACCTATGGCCGATGCATATGTCACTTTGCTCATAGTTTCTCTATCGTTTACCGTAGCCGGACACTGAACCTTGCTCAATATCTTACCTGACAACATGGGCAATGAACCTTTTTTTGCTTTATCAATTCTGAACCTTTTCAGAACTTTGTCTAGGTATGTACTTTGGCTTAAAGCTATTAGGTGTCTTTGTCTATCTCTATAGATTTAGATGCCTAATATATAAGCAGCTTCTCCTAGGTCTTTCATTGAAAAACATTTGTTTAAATAACTCTTCACATCGTTAAGCATATCAATGCCATTTCCAATAATCAATATGTCATCCACATATAGTACTAAAAATGTCACTGAGCTCCCACTCACTTTCTTGTAGATACAAGCTTCGTAGCAATTTGGAACAAATGCAAAGCTCTTGATCACTTGATCAAAACGAAGGTTCCAACTCCGAGATGCTTGCTTCAGTCCATAAATGGAATGCTGAAGTTTGCACACCTTATTAGCATCCTTAGGATCGACAAAACCTTCAGACTGCATCATATACAACTCTTCATCAATGTTGCCATTGAGGAACACAGTCTTGACATCCATCTGCCATATTTCATAATCATGAAATGCAGCAATTGCTAATAAAATCCGAATGGACTTAAACATCGCTACAGGAGAAAAAGTCTCATCATAGTCAACACCTTCAACTTGTCGAAAACCTTTCGCGACAAGCCGAGTTTTATAGACAGTAACATTACCATCCGCGTCGGTTTTCTTCTTGAAAATCCATTTGCACTCAACGGCCTTTCGGTCGCTAGGAGGGTCCACCAAAGTCCATACTTGGTTTTCGCTCATGGATCCCAATTCGGATTTCATGGCCTCTAGCCATTTCTCAGAGTCTGGGCTCATCATTGCTTCCTCATAGTTCGCAGGTTCACAGTTGTCTACCAACAAGACAGTTAAGACAGGGTTGACGTACCATTCAGGAGGGGCATGTGACCTTGTCGACCTGCGATGTTCAGCAGCAGCATCGTTCGAAGTTTCATGATCCTCATCATTAGCTTCCTCTCTTGTTGGTGCAGACGGCACTGGAACAATTTCAGGTGCTGCGCTACTCTCCAACTCGAGAGAAGGTTCAATAACCTCGTCTAGCTCTACCTTCCTCCCACTCACTTCTTTCGAGAGAAACTCCTTCTCAAGAAAGGATCCGTTATTTGCAACAAACACTTTGCCTTCGGATCTGTGGTAGAAGGTATACCCAATCGTTTCCTTAGGATATCCTATGAAGACGCATTTCTCCGCTTTGGGTTCGAGCTTGTCCGGCATCAACTTCTTGACGAAAGCTTCGCATCCCCAAACTTTAAGAAACGACAACTTAGGTTTAGCACCAAACCATAGTTCATACGGTGTCGTCTCAACGGATTTAGATGGTGCCCTATTTAAAGTGAATGCAGCGGTTTCTAATGCATAACCCCAAAATGATAACGGCAAATCTGTAAGAGACATCATTGATCGCATATCTAATAGAGTTTGATTCTGGAGTTCAGACACACCATTGCGCTGTGGTGTCCTGGGTGGCGTGAGTTGCGAAACGATTCTGCTTGCTTTAAGATGCGTGAGAAAATCATAACTCAAATATTCACCTCCACGATCGGATTGTAGAAATTTAATTTTCCTGTTATGATGGTTTTCCACTTCGTTCTGAAATTCTTTGAACTTTTCAAACGTTTTAGATTTATGTTTCATTAAATAGATATACCCATATCTACTTAAGTCATCAGTAAAAGTGAGAAAATAGCGATATCCACCGCGCGTCGAAACACTCATTGGTCCGCATACATCGGTATGTATGATTTCCAACAAGTCCGTTGCTCGCTCCATTATTCTGGAGAACGGGGTTTTGATCATCTTGCCCTTGAGGCACGGCTCACACGTGTCAAATGATTCAAAATCAAGAGACTCCAAAAGTCCATCAGAATGGAGTTTCTTCATGCGTTTTACACCAATATGACCTAGACGGCAGTGCCACAAATAATTCGAATTATCACTATCTACTTTGCATCTCTTAGCCTCAATGTTATGGATGTGTGTTTCATTGCTTTCGAGATTCAGAAGAAATAAACCATTCATAGCAGGTGCATGACCATAAAAGATGTTACTCATATAAATAGAACAACCATTATTCTACGATTTAAATGAATAACCGTCTTGCAATAAACACGATCCAGATATAATGTTCATGCTCAACGCAGGCACATAATAACACTTATTAAGGTTTAAAACTAATCCCGAAGGTAAAACCAAGGAGAGCGTGCCGACAGCCATCACATCAACTCTTGATCCATTGCCAACGCGCATCGTCACCTCATCCCTCGCTAGCCGCCGTCTATTCCGTAGCTCCTATTTCGAGTTACAAATATTAGCAACCGAACCAGTATCAAATAACCAGGCACTACAACGAGCGCTAGTAAGGTAAACATCAATAACATGTATATCAAATATACCTTTAATGGTGCCAGCCTTCTTGTCCGCTAAGTACTTGATAGTTGCTTCGGTGACCCTTGTCCTTGCAATAGAAGCACTCAGTATCCGGCTTAGGTCCAGACTTGAGCTTCTTCTCAGCAGGGACAACGCGCTTGCCGCTGCCTTTCTTGAAGGATTTCTTTGCAGCCTTACCTTTCTTAAAGCTAGGGGTCTTGTTGACTATCAACACATGATTATCTTTCTTGATGTCCACCTCCGCAGCTTTCAGCTTAGCGAAGAGCTCAGTGATCGTATCAGTGGAACCAATCTGATTGTGAGTAACTACAAAACCTTTGTAGCTAGGAGGGAGTGATTGCAGAACTCTGACAATCTTGAGCTCTTCTGGAATCTTGCAGTCCAGTTGCTCAAGACGTTGAGTGTAGCCCAACATATTAATGGCGTGCTCACTAACGGAACTCCCTTCCTCCATCTTGCAGTTAAAGAACTTCTCAGAGATCTCATATCTCTCAGAACGGGCCTGAGTCTGAAACATGGTTTTCAGTTCCTCAAGTATCTCAAAGGGCCCGGCGAACTCCTCAAAACGATTTTGAAGGTCCGATTCCATAGCAAACAACATGGTAATCATCCTTGCGCGACTGATAAACAGCTTTTTCATCAGCCGGTGCATCAATAGTAGGGGCGTCACCTAGCGCTTTCTCAAGGACATAGTCCTTTTGTCCGCCAGCGAGAATGATTCTCAGATTGCGGAACCAGTTGGTGAAGTTAGACTCATTGTTTTTAAGCTTTTCTTTCTCAGCAAAAACGTTGAAGTTGAAGTTGGACTTAGCCATTTGATCTACAAAATTTGCAAGTACAATTTAGACTTTGTTCATGATAACTAGTTCAACTTAATCAAATTACTAGATGAAATCCCACTAAATTCAACATCCCTCAAGTTGTTTAGTGAACACGATCCAAATTCACCACACCTAATCCGATCTTCACGAGAAGAGATGTGGTTTCAACGGTGGACAACAAAGCGTCGATCATATCATTCATATGACTCATGCTTAACCTTTCGGTTCGTGTGTTCCGAGGCCATGTCTGTACATGCTAGGCTCGTCAAGTCAAACCCAAGTATTTCCACGTGTGCAAAACTGGCTTGGACCCGTTATATGAACGTAGAGTTTATAGCACCCGATCATTACGAGGTGCTTGAACACGACGAACTTTCGCAACGGTGCATACATGGGGAGAACATAATTTTATCTTGATCTTTAAGTGAGGAATCATCTTATAATGCTACCGTCGCGATCTAAGCATAATAAGATACATAAAAGGATAAACATCACATGCATATTATTTTTTGTGACATGGTATAGCCAATCTCTGCGCAATGATCTCCATCTTGTGCGCACCAGCATGATCTCCATCACTCCACCATGATTGCCTCCACGAATAGCAACTATAACTATTGCTAACTACTTAGCGATGAAGTAAAGCTATTACATGGTGTATAAGAAGTTGACACACATGTCATACATAATTATAAAGACAACCATATGGCTCCTGCCGGTTGTGTACTCATCGACATGCAAGTCGTGAAATATTACAAAACATGATCATCGCATACATCATACACATCATGTCTTGGGCCATACCATATCACAAAACACTCCCTGCAAAAACAAGTTAGACGCCTCTACTTTGTTGTTGCATGTTTTACGTGGCTTATGGGAGTAACAAGCTAAGAACGATTCTTACCTACAGAAAGCCACAACGGTGATATTATGGTTGCCAACATCCGGTGTAAATCCCATGACAACTATAGTGAGAAAGCGGCATCCACCAGCCGCATGTGTGGAACAAGCCACACGTCAAGTGCGGAGCGGTCTCATGACGAGTCGTCAAAGTTGGCCTGGACCGCTTCGATCTCACTATCCCGCGTCATAAGAAGTACACAACAAGAGGCTTGCAACAAAAAACATCAACTCCCGCAACAAGCATGTTGCGTTCTACTCGTGAAACACATCTACGCATAGATCTAGCTCTGATACCACTGAAGGGTTTTGCAGCATAGTAAATCAAAAAAATTCTACGGATGCGAACAGAAAGCCAAGATCTAATCTAGGAGATGCAATCAACGAGAGGGATAGATGAGATCTTCATACCCTTGAAGAAATCGCACAGCGGAAACGTTCAACAGAACGTGGTTGATGTAGTCGTACTAGCCGTCTCCTCCTCGCGATCCGATCCGATCCGATCCTACGCCGCAAGTGGCGATGCCTCCGAGAGATGCACACGTACGGCGCCGCGACGTGTCCTCCTTCCTTGGTCCAGCAAGTGGGGTGGAGAGATAGATTGGATCTACAACATGACGGCGTGGTGCAATGGTGGAGAGTTTCTGCAGCAGGGCTTCGCCTACGCGCAGTCGGGAGAGAGAGAGAGAGGTGGAAGGCAGCAGGTCAGTGGCTAGGGTTGGAGGAGTGGGGGGGGAAGGGGTGCGCCCCTTCCCACCTTATATAGGTCGCTGGCCGGCCCTCTTGGCCCCTCCTCCAAGCCCTAGGGCGGCGGCCCCAAGGGTTGGAGTAGGGGGCAAGTTTCCCCTTTCCTTCTAGAAGGGTTCCTAGGGTTTCCCCTAGGGTTTTGGCCGGCTGGGCCTATGGGGCCTTGTGCCCCTGGCCCAATGCGGCCAGGGCACTCCCCTTAGTCCCACGTAGGCATCCTACAAGTGGGGCCACGTTGGTCCCACTCCGGAAGCTTCTAGAACCTTCTGGTACAATACTGAATACTCCGAAACGATTCCGAAATCCAAAAACCGCTTTCCTTTATATGAATCTTATTCTCCGGACCATTCCGGAAGCTCTCGTGATGTACTGGATCTCATCCGAGACTCTGAACAAAAACTCATAAACCAAATATCCATTCTATCCTAGCGTCGAGACACGTTAAGTGTGTGACCCTACGGGTTCGAGAATATGCAGACATGATCTTCTATCAATAATCAACAGCGGAATCTTGAAACCCATATTGACTCCAACATACTCATCGATGATCATATCGGATAAACCACGATGCCAGGATTCAATTAATCCCATATTTATATTCCCTTTGTCACGCGATATTTTACTTGCCCGAGATTCGATCGTTGGTATCGGCATACCTAGTTCAATCTCGTTCACAACAAGTACTTTACTCGTTCCGTAATCCGATATCACTTTGTGATTAACTCCTTAACCACGTGCTTCCAAGCGGTGTTGATATCGATTACCGAGTGGGCCCGAAGTATATCTCTCCGACTCGGGAGGGACAAATCCCATCTCGATACATACAACCCAACAAGTACTTTCCGATCACCTGAGAGACACCTTTATGATCACCCTCTCATAGGATGACGTTTGATGACCTCAAAGCTTTCTTCCGATACCAGAGAGTTGCATTATCTCATGGTCTAAGGAATACAATATTTGACATAGGAAAAAGCTTCGCAAAGAGGAACACGATCTAATTCCTCTGCTTGATTTGGGTCTGTCCGTCATATCATTCTCCTAATGACATGATCTCATTATTAATCGACAACTCATGTCTATGGTTAGGAAACCTTAACCATCATTAATCAATGAGCTAGTCCATAGAGGCGTACTAGGGACACGGTGTTGTTCATAAACCACACAAGTATCAAAGTTTCCGCTTAATACAATTCTATCATGGAATATAAACTTTATCATGAATAAGAATTATAACAATAACATCTTTATTATTGCCTCTAGGGCATAATTCCAACAGAGGGAAGATCCCGTAGGGCTTTGCCTAAGCCGGTGCGAGTTATGGTGGATCTAGGGTTTCCCGATGATCTAGGGTTTAGAAGACCGGGAGGAGGAGGCGGTGTCGTGTTGTCTTGGCCGGCGATGATAAGGCATGGGGTAGAGGGCTAGGGCTTGGTCTTTGGGGCAGCCCTTCCCCTCTATTTATGAGAGGGGGTGCATCCTTGGAGGGGTGGGTTTGAATCCAAACCCAAACCCAAGTTGGATTGAGAGAAGGACTTGTTTCTTCTTCCACTAGGAAACCCTTGTTGCAGTTTGACTTTTCAAACTTCCCGTTTGACTTTCAATTTAGTGCTTTAATTCTCTCTTGCAAATGCCCAAACCAAGTGACCTAGGATATGATCCAATCATTCCACTTAACCATGGCATATTCATGGACCATTCCCCTTCCGGTCCGGTGAACCTTCTAGACCCTTCTAGAACCTCTCCGATGAAAACATCGGAATATTTCCCAAACTCCGGAATCGGACTTTCCTTATATGAATCTTATTCTTCGGACCATTCCGGATCTCCTCGTGATATCCCGGATCCCATCCGAGACTCCGAACAACATTCGGTCTCTTACTCATCTTTCCATAACTACTCCCCTTAGTCCCACGCAGGCCTCCGACAAGTGGGGCCACGTTGGTCCCACTTCGGAAGCTTCTAGAACCTTCCGGTACAATACCGAATACTCCGAAACGATTCTGAAATCCAAAAACTGCTTTCCTTTATATGAATCTTATTCTCCGGACCATTCTGGAACCTCTCGTTATGTTCTGGATCTCATTAGAGACTCCGAACAAAAACTCATAAACCAATTATCCATTCTATCCTAGCGTCAAGACACGTTAAGTGTGTGACCCTACGGGTTCGAGAATATGCAGACATGATCTTCTATCAATAATCAACAGCGGGATCTGGAAACCCATATTGAATCCCACATATTCATCGATGATCATATCGGATGAACCACGATGCCAGGATTCAATTAATCCCATATTTATATTCCCTTCGTCACGCGATATTTTACTTGCCCGAGATTCGATCGTTGGTATCGGCATACCTAGTTCAATCTCGTTCACAACAAGTACTTTACTTGTTCCGTAATCCGATATCACTTTGTGATTAACTCCTTAACCACGTGCTTGCAAGCGGTGTTGATATCGATTACCGAGTGGGCCCAAAGTATATCTCTCTGACTCGGGAGGGACAAATCCCATCTCGATACATACAACCCAACAAGTACTTTCCGATCACCTGAGAGACACCTTTATGATCACCCTCTCATAGGATGATGTTTGATGACCTCAAAGATTTCTTCCGATACCAGGGAGTTGCATTATCTCATGGTCTAAGGAATACAATATTTGACATAGGAAAAAGCTTCGCAAAGATGAACACGATCTAATTCCTCTGCTTGATTTGGGTCTGTCCGTCATATCATTATCCTAATGACATGATCTCATTATTAATCGACAACTCATGTCTATGGTTAGGAAACCTTAACCATCATTAATCAATGAGCTAGTCCATAGAGGCGTACTAGGGACACGGTGTTGTTCACAAACCACACAAGTATCAAAGTTTCCGCTCAATACAATTCTATCATGGAATATAAACTTTATCATGAATAAGAATTATAACAATAACATCTTTATTAATGCCTCTAGGGCATAATTCCAATACAGGGAAGATCCCGCAGGGCTTCGCCTAAGCCGGTGCAAGTTATGGTGGATCTAGGGTTTCCCGGTGCTCTAGGGTTTAGAAGACCGGGAGGAGGAGGCGGTGTCGGCGGCGCTGTGCGGCGGCGGTGGCGGCACATGGGGTAGAGGGCTAGGGCTTGGTCTTTGGGGCAGCCCTTCCCCTCTATTTATGAGAGGGGGTGCAGCCTTGGGAGGGGTGGGTTTGAATCCAAACCCAAACCCAAGTTGGATTGAGAGAAGGACTTGTTTCTTCTTCCACTAGGAAACCATTGTTCCAGTTTGACTTTTCAAACTTCACGTTTGACTTTCAATTTAGAGCTTTAATTCTCTCTTGCAAATGCCCAAACCAAGTGACCTAGGATATGATCCAATCATTCCACTTAACCATGGCATATTCATGGATCATTCCCCTTCCGGTCCGGTGAACCTTCTAGACCCTTCTAGAACCTCTCCGATGAAAACATCGGAATATTTCCCGAACTCAGGAATCGGACTTTCCTTATATGAATCTTATTCTCCGGACCATTCCGGATCTCCTCGTGATATCCCGGATCCCATCCGAGACTCCGAACAACATTTGGTCTCTTACTCATATTTCCATAACTACTCCCCTTAGTCCCACGCTGGCCTCCGACAAGTGGGGCCACGTTGGTCCCACTCCGGAAGCTTCTAGAACCTTCCGGTACAATACTGAATACTCCGAAACGATTCCGAAATCCAAAAACTGCTTTCCTTTATATGAATCTTATTCTCCGGACCATTCTGGAACCTCTCGTGATGTCCTGGATCTCATTCGAGACTCCGAACAAAAACTCATAAACCAATTATCCATTCTATCCTAGCGTCGAGACACGTTAAGTGTGTGACCCTACGGGTTCGAGAATATGCAGACATGATCTTCTATCAATAATCAACAGCGGGATCTGGAAACCCATATTGACTCCCACATATTCATCGATGATCATATCGGATGAACCACGATGCCGGGATTCAATTAATCCCATATTTATATTCCCTTCGTCACGCGATATTTTACTTGCCCGAGATTCGATCGTTGGTATCGGCATACCTAGTTCAATCTCGTTCACAGCAAGTACTTTACTCGTTCTATAATCCGATATCACTTTGTGATTAACTCCTTAACCACGTGCTTGCAAGCGGTGTTGATATCGATTACCGAGTGGGCCTGAAGTATATCTCTCCGACTCGGGAGGGACAAATCCCATCTCGATACATACAACCCAACAAGTACTTTCCGATCACCTGAGAGACACCTTTGTGATCACCCTATCATAGGATGACGTTTGATGACCTCAAAGCTTTCTTCCGATACCAGGGAGTTTCATTATCTCATGGTCTAAGGAATACAATATTTGACATAAGAAAAAGCTTCGCAAAGATGAACACGATGACACGATCTAATTGCTCTGCTTGATTTGGGTTTGTCCGTCATATCATTCTCCTAATGACATGATCTCATTATTAATCGACAACTCGTGTCTATGGTTAGAAAACCTTAACCATCATTAATCAATGAGCTATTCCATAGAGGCGTACTAGGGACACGGTGTTGTTCATAAACCACACAAGTATCAAAGTTTCCGCTTAATACAATTCTAGCATGGAATATAAACTTTATCATCAACAAGAATTATAACAATAACATCTTTATTATTGCCTCTAGGGCATAATTCCAACAGTCTCCCACTTGCACTAGAGTCAATAATCTAGTTTACATATGGCAACAATCTAACACCCATGGCATTAAGGTGCTGATCATGTTTTGCTCGTGGAAGAGGTTTAGTCAACGGATCTGCGACATTCAGATCAGTATGTACTTTGCTAATCTTCAGATCTCCATCTGTTATATAATCTCGAATTATATGAAATCGGCGGTTGATGTGCTTGGTCTTTGGATGATATCTTGGTTCCTTAACCAGTGCTATGGCGCCAGTGTTGTCACACAATATCTCCAGTGGGTCCAAGGCACTTGGAACCACAACAAGCTCAGTGATGAAGTTCCTGATACAAACTCCTTCACTTGACGCTTCTACAGCAGCCATGTATTCCGATTCTACTGTAGATCCCGCGATCACGCTTTGCTTGCAGCTTCTCTAGCTCACAGCTCCTCTATTCAAAATATAAACGTATCCTGTCTGAGATTTAGAATCATCCGGGTCGGTGTCGAAACTAGCGTCGACGTAACCTTTTACGACGAGATGCTCATCACCTCCATAGACCAAGAACATTTCTTTAGTCCTATTTAAATACTTTACGATGTTCTTTACGGCTGTCCAGTGTTCCACTCTTGGATCACTTTGGTATCTGCTCGTCAAACTAAGAGCATTGGACACATCCGGTCTAGTACACAGCATGGCATACATGATAGAACCTATGGCCGAGGCATATGGCACTTTGCTCATAGTTTCTCTATCGTTTACCGTAGCCGGACACTGAGCCTTGCTCAATATCTTACCTGACAACATGGGCAATGAACCTTTCTTTGCTTTATCCATTTTGAACCTTTTCAGAACTTTGTCTAGGTATGTACTTTGGCTTAAAGCTATTAGGTGTCTTTGTCTATCTCTATAGATTTAGATGCCTAATATATAAGCAGCTTCTCCTAGGTCTTTCATTGAAAAACATTTGTTTAAATAACTCTTCACATCGTTAAGCATATCAATGCCATTTCCAATAATCAATATGTCATCCACATATAGTACTAAAAATGTCACTGAGCTCCCACTCACTTTCTTGTAGATACAAGCTTCGTAGCAATTTGGAACAAATCCAAAGCTCTTGATCACTTGATCAAAACAAAGGTTCCAACTCCGAGATGCTTGCTTCAGTCCATAAATGGAACGCTGAAGTTTGCACACCTTATTAGCATCCTTAGGATCGACAAAACCTTCGGGCTGCATCATATACAACTCTTCATCAATGTTGCCATTGAGGAACGCAGTCTTGACATCCATCTTCCATATTTCATAATCATGAAATACATCAATTGCTAATAAAATCCGAATGGACTTAAACATCGCTACAGGAGAAAAAGTCTCATCGTAGTCAACACCTTGAACTTGTCGAAAACCTTTCGCGACAAGCCGAGCTTTATAGACAGTAACATTACCATCCACGTCCGTTTTCTTCTTGAAAATCCATTTGCACTCGACGGCCTTTCGGTCGCTAGGAGGGTCCACCAAAGTCTATACTTGGTTTTCGGTCATGGATCCCAATTCGGATTTCATGGCCTCTAGCCATTTCTCAGAGTCTGGGCTCATCATTGCTTCCTCATAGTTCGCAGGTTCACTATTGTCTACCAACAAGACAGTTAAGACAGGGTTGCCGTACCATTCAGGAGGGGCACGTGACCTTGTCGACCTGCGACGTTCAGCAGCAGCATCATTCGAAGTTTCATGATCCTAATCATTAGCTTCCTCTCTTGTTGGTGCAGATGGCACTAGAACAATTTCAGGTGCTGCGCTACTCTCCAACTCGAGAGAAGGTTCAATAACCTCGTCTAGCTCTACCTTCCTCCCACTCACTTCTTTCGAGAGAAACTCCTTCTCAAGAAAGGATCCGTTATTTGCAACAAACACTTTGCCTTCGGATCTGTGGTAGAAGGTATACCCAATCGTTTCCTTAGGATATCCTATGAAGACGCATTTCTCCGCTTTAGGTTCGAGCTTGTCCGGCATCAACTTCTTGACGAAAGCTTCGCATCCCCAAACTTTAAGAAACGACAACTTAGGTTTAGCACCAAACCATAGTTCATACGGTGTCGTCTCAACAGATTTAGATGGTGCCCTATTTAAAGTGAATGTTGCGGTTTCTAACGCATAACCCCAAAATGATAATGGCAACATCATTGACCGCACCATATCTAATAGAGTTTGATTCCGGCGTTCAGACACACCATTGTGCTGTGGTGTCCCGGGTGGCGTGAGTTGCGAAACGATTCCGCTTGCTTTAAGACGCGTGAGAAAATCATAACTCAAATATTCACCTACACGATCGGATCGTAAAAATTTAATTTTCCTATTACGATGGTTTTCCACTTCGTTCTGAAATTCTTTGAACTTTTCAAACGTTTCAGATTTATGTTTCATTAAATAGATATACCCATATCTACTTAAGTCATCAGTAAAAGTGAGAAATAGCGATATCCACCGCACGTCGAAACACTCATTGGTCTGTATACATCGGTATGTATGATTTCCAACAAGTCCGTTGCTCGCTCCATTATTCCGGAGAATGGGGTTTTGATCATCTTGCCCATGAGGCACGGCTCGCACGTGTCAAATGATTCAAAATCAAGAGACTCCAAAAGTCCATCAGAATGGAGTTTCTTCATGCGTTTTACACCAATATGACCTAGACGGCAGTGCCACAAATAAGTCAAATTATCACTATCTACTTTGCATCTCTTAGCCTCAATGTTATTGATGTGTGTTTCATTGCTTTCGAGATTCACAAGAAATAAACCATTCATAGAAGGTGCATGACCATAAAAGATGTTACTCATATAAATAGAACAACCATTATTCTCCGATTTAAATGAATAACCGTCTTGCAATAAACACGATCCAGATATAATGTTCATGCTCAACGCAGGCACATAATAACACTTATTAAGGTTTAAAACTAATCCCGAAGGTAAAACCAAGGAGAGCGTGCCGACGGGCATCACATCAACTCTTGATCCATTGCCAACGCGCATCGTCACCTCATCCCTCGCTAGCCGTCGTCTATTCCGTAGCTCCTATTTCGAGTTACAAATATTAGCAACCGAACCAGTATCAAATAACCAGGCACTACAACGAGCGCTAGTAAGGTAAACATCAATAACATGTATATCAAATATACCTTTCATGGTGCCAGCCTTCTTGTCCGCTAAGTACTTCGGACGATGCCCAAAGGACCCTTGTCCTTGCAATAGAAGCACTCAAAGGTCCGCTTAGGTCTAGACTTGAGCTTCTTCTCAGCAGGGGCAACGCGCTTGCCGCTGCCTTTCTTGAAGAATTTCTTTGCACCCTTACCTTTCTTAAAGCTAGGGGTCTTGTTGACTATCAACACATGATTATCTTTCTTGATGTCCACCTCCGCAGCTTTCAGCTTAGCGAAGAGCTCAGTGATTGTATCAGTGGAACCAATCTGATTGTGAGTAACTACAAAACCTTTGTAGCTAGGAGGGAGTGATTGCAGAACTCTGTCAATCTTGAGCTCTTCTGGAATCTTGCAGTCCAGTTGCTCAAGACGTTGAGTGTAGCCCGACATCTTAATGGCGTGCTCACTAACGGAACTCCCTTCCTACATCTTGCAGTTAAAGAACTTCTCAGAGATCTCATATCTCTCAGAACGGGCCTGAGTCTGAAACATGGTTTTCAGTTCCTCAAGTATCTCAAAGGGCCCGGCGAACTCCTCAAAACAATTTTGAAGGTCCGATTCCATAGCAAACAACATGGTAATCATCCTTGCGCGACTGATAAACAACTTTTTATCAGCCGGCGCATCAATAGCAGGGGCGTCACCTAGCGCTTTCTCAAGTACATAGTCCTTTTGTCTGCCAGCGAGAATGATTCTCAGATTGCGGAACCAGTTGGTGAAGTTAGACCCATTGTTTTTAAGCTTTTCTTTCTCAGCAAAAACGTTGAAGTTGAAGTTGGACTTAGCCATTTGATCTACAAAATTTGCAAGTACAATTTAGACTATGTTCATGATAACTAGTTCAACTTAATCAAATTACTAGATGAAATCCCACTAAATTCAACATCCGTCAAGTTGTTTAGTGAACACGATACAAATTCACCACACCTAATCCGATCTTCATGAGAAGAGATGTGGTTTCAATGGTGGACAACAAAGTGTCGATCATATCATTCATATGACTCATGCTTAACCTTTCGGTTCGTGTGTTCCGAGGCCATGTCTGTACATGCTAGGCTCGTCAAGTCAAAACCCAAGTATTTTCGCGTGTGCAAAACTGGCTTGGACCCATTGTATGTGAACGTAGAGTTTATAGCACCCAATCATCACGAGGTGCTTGAACACGACGAACTTTCGCAACGATGCATACATGGGGAGAACACAATTTTATCTTGATCTTTAAGTGAGGAATCATCTTATAATGCTACCGTCGCGATCTAAGCATAATAAGATACATAAAAGGATAAACATCACATGCATATTATTTTATGTGACATGGTATAGCCAATCTCCGCGCAATGATCTCCATCTTATGCGCACCAGCATGATCTCCATCACTCCACCATGATTGCCTCCACCACGAATAGCAACTACAACTATTGCTAACTACTTAGCGATAAAGTAAAGCTATTACATGGCATATAAGAAGTTGACACACAGGTCATACATAATTATAAAGACAACTATATGGCTCCTGCCGGTTGTGTACTCATCGACATGCAAGTCGTGAAATATTACAAAACATGATCATCGCATACATCATACACATCATGTCTTGGGCCATACCATATCATAAAATACTCCCTGCAAAAACAAGTTAGACGCCTCTACTTTGTTGTTGCATGTTTTACGTGGCTTATGGGAGTAACAAGCTAAGAACGATTCTTACCTACGGAAAGCCACAATGGTGATATTATGGTTGCCAACATCCGGTGTAAATCCCATGACAACTATAGTGAGAGAAACTGGCATCCACCAGCCGCATGTGTGGAACAAGCCACACGTCAAGTGCGGAGCCGGTCTCGCGAACGAGGTCACGTAAAGTTCATCGATCGAACCAGGCAATTGCCGATCGGGAAGATGGATGATCAAACAAACATATGAACCTAATTGAGATGGGATCTTCCCCGCTCTTATGCACCGCAGGGCAACCGGACTCGCCTTCGTCACACCTTACGCCCTGGTCATCGTGTCCAAGACAGTAGCCGTAGTGGCCACTGTTTTATCGTGTTGCTTCTAGCCAGCTATCACCAATTGATTACTCTCGAAGAAAAGCTGTCAATGGTTGAATTACGCAAAAACACAAACCCCCATCAGACCTGAGTATGTTACCGTTTTCTTTCACCACTTTCATGTCAGAGAGATAGAAGATAAAAACTGTAGGTCGTATTAATCACTACCCAATCAATCAATTCTAGAAACCAAAACACAATCAATAACATGACGAGAAAACATCTATCTAAATCCTCACACATCACCATTTTTTGCTTGCACCAGGCTTGCTTACGTAGGAACGGAGTCGAAAATAGGATATGCTTTCATTCTAGCCTGCATATTCAAGTTCAACTTAGCCTAGCAATAACTTTCAACTTAAGCATCGAGTTCATACAATGCAATAGTTGATTGATAATTGCGCACTATCATGTATGCTTTTGAATTGGTTATTCTCGGGTATACTTATGAAGTTAGGAGCACATTGTTTTTGATCCGTTCTCGAATCCTGCTTAGGTCACTACACAGGTACTACTCTAAAGCAAAACTACCACAAGTGTTGTCCTTCCATATGCAAACACGAATGACTTGATAGCATACCATGTCTATGATGCCGAAACAACTTTACCCATGGTTTTCTGACCAACCTCCTCATTCTTCCCTAAACTTTAATCAACATCGTACGATATGGATGAATTCCATGTGAATCACGAATGATTTCATTTATGATCCAATTCATATATGAGCTCGTGGCCAGAGCTAATATCAAGTCGCCGGACTATATATCATGTCCAAAATTCCTGAGCAAACCCTATCACAAAATGCAAGGTCTCTATAATACTCCACCAGCAAAATATAAAGCACCAAAGTGGTTCCATTGTCTCCCACTACATTTTAGCAAGGTTGGTAGGAATAGGAGACGCTAGAAAATCCTAATGGATCTGAATCTAGAGCTTAGTTGCAACATTGCAAAGATATGCCTAGAACAAGTTTGGCATTAGTACATTAAGAACTCTACTATTCGCAGAAATGATTCATTGGGCAAGATTGATTATGCTAGGACAATGTTATTCGTGTTGGACGGTGGTGAACCTAATCAAGGCTGATGCATGTGGTTGGAGCCAGGGCGGAGTAAGACCGGTATCCAATGCCCTTTGTTAATTCTTGCATTTTGTGTCACCAAGGTGCAATTCTTCACATGTTTTAAGATGACACACATGCTAATTGCTAAATATTTTGCACAAATTGCTAATAAATAAATCCTGATTCGAGTGTGTGTAAACCACCTAAGCAATGAGTAGCTCCAATCCTAGCTGGATCACCTCCATGTTTGTTGTACTTTGAAATAGAATATGAACTAAAATATTTTTCTGGCCCCAAATTCCACTGAGAAGATAATCTGTGGGATAAGCCCCGCAAGATTTTTTTGTCAAGGACATGTGCTTGAAACATCATTTTATTAAGAGTAGCAAGAGAAGTATTTCATATGATACCAAAGCGCTTTTCCATTATTAGGGACTACACCACAAACTCGGACATTGGCAAGGAAAACAAATAAACTAGGTGTTGTCCATATAACTCCATACATATTTACACATGGGGATCTGGGTAAGGAAGAAATCTTTATGCATTATTTTGACCAGATCCTGAATTATAAATGTTTTTGTCCTCCCGATGTGCCCACAAATCAGCTATACTTAGCTACTCATGTGTGAACCTTCTTGCATTGATCACAAGGATAGTGATGCTATGTTTATGCATAGAGATTCTCGAGAAGAAAATATGATTTTTTTTGAAGAAAATATGAATTATGATGTCCAACCGCATGAGAAGACATGATTTGCTAAATGGGCAGATCTTGTGAATGAGTTGTTTTTTCCATCACCTTGCTTATAATTGCAAGCAAAACCTAGTCAAAACAAGATTATGTTTGCGGGAAGAAAATGGATACTAAATAATTATGTTTATCGGATGCAAAATAGCACTATCTTTATTGTAATTATCGGATACTCGATACACACGCATCGGTTACATTCATGGTAAATTCAGAAAAAAGTAATTTTGGAGTGTATCATGCGTTCGAACAAAGGACGCTTCTAAATCTAGGCCCAAACTCGGCAGCTGCTTTCGGCTCGCGTCCTACTCGTCTCGGGTTCTTGCCCGTGACAGGAAGTGTGATGGCGGTCCTAGCCAGCTATCACAGTTGATTACTCTTGAGGAAAAGCTTTGAATGGCTGATTTTCCCCCCAAACCCAAACCCCGTCAAATCACAATATCTCAGATTCTTTTTCATTGTATTTCATCAATTTCATGTCCTTAGAGATACACGAAATATTTATTAATAACTACCCAACTAATCAACCCATGAAAGCTGAAACCAAAAAAACATCAAGAACAGGACATTGAAGTTCAACTTGGAAGCAGCAAGAAACAGCTTTCAATTTAAGCATGGCCAGTTTAGATACTGTAACAATTGATTGACAATTGTGCAGTATTTTGTATGATTTCCAATGGGCTATTTTCGGGGATAATTATGAGCACTTAGTTTAGACATGTGCTACTCTGCCACACATATGGTCCTTGTGTATGTAAGCAGAGACTAGGGTTTCGCATGTTGCTTCTAAGTTGTTTGTAAGCATATTGTACCTCTCGTTATGGCATTATGAATTTCAAGTCGGGATTTATGTCTTTCGTCATATAAAAAAGCATCAACAACATGCCATAATTAATCAACCTTGCGCATGAGTAGTCACTTGTTTGTATAATTCCAAGGCCTCCCCTAGTACATCAGGCTGCGAGAGAAACTGCCATCTTTGTTTGCTAGAAGGGCGCAACCTGAAGCAACTTTGCAATGTTGAAACTTCTCCACTCATCATCGCTGCCTTTTGCCGGACCTGAACGGCTATGGTAGGATCAACTCCGGCAGCAGCAAGTACATGGATTCCAATATGATCTGCTTCTAACTCAGACCTGCATAGGCGTAAACATATTCAGATAGCATGTCATGCATGAATTATAAACAATGTGATGGATGATCTAAGAACAATGGGATAGAGATGAATCAGAAATAACCTTCGTTTGGAGAGCAAAAAGAAGGGCGACACGAGGCAGTTCGAGAGGGGCTTATCCCCAATGATCAGATCTAACCAGTCGAATATTCCTGACGAGTGCCTCGCAATTACGTGTCCAACCTATCTATACATAAAAAAGAAAGAAGGCGGGTATGTAAACACGCAAGAACAACACAACATGCAGGACTGATCCATCAATTCAATAAGACGAGTTAACCTGGTAATGTGCAAATATATGACGTTTTAAATGGTGGTACTGTCTCCACCAACATGTATGTCCAAGCGGCACTTGGTTATTCAGTTCAACAACATTTTTAATTTTTTTTCCTGGCAAATCGTTTGAGATTATTTTTCTCTTTATTTATGAATCTAAGCATTTTTAATTCCCCTTGTGGCCACCTGCATATGCTTCTTCAAGTTTGAGCTAAGAACCCGGCAACCCTAATTCTACACCCATCTCCACTACTATTAAACAAGCAAACAAGATCTTTCTTACGCGCACCTCGTTTAACTCATACCTACCAATCAGCACTGCACGATTAGGCTCAATAGACTCAATCTAACAGCCACATTAATCTAATCGGTCCCAATTAAACCATAGGCTGACCACTCCACCGGCGGAGAAAATCCCACACCCGCGTCTGCGCCCTGCACACGCCGCCGGGGAGGCCGCTTCTTCCCCACGCGACTGCCCTGCAACTAAACCGCCACCGCCACTGCAGGAATCCCCAGGACATCGCCGTCATCACGCAGGACACCACAACGCCATTCTTCCCCGCCCGGACGGGATGTCGCCGTACAGTAGTCTCCTGACACGGCCGTCGCCAACGCCCTCCAACTAATCACGGGAGTGCCTTTAGGTTTTGCTCATATCCACGATCCAGATCTTTAGTTTATCAAAATTAATGTAGATTTCCGCTCAAATCTGTTGGAAAAAGAAACTGCTACCTGGATCGGCGTACGTTACGGAATATACATGTGAAGTTCATCGAGATCCCCTCCCCTATGCGACACTTCAATGGTTTCTTGGCCTGAAAGGGCTAGCGGCGGCACAAATGGTCAGATGCGGCAGCAAGGCCATCACCTCGCCGGAGGACAGAGAATTGCTGCAGCTGGAATGCAAGCGGAAGAACTTGTTCTGTGGCCGCTCTTGTCGTGTGGCCGGTGAGGAATATTCAGGAGTGTGTCTTTGCTCATGTTGAGTATTTTACAAAAAGGCAGAGGCATCTTGCACCAAGTTTTTTCAGTTACTCGATGTCAAGTGATGCTTCTCCAGTGTTAAATTGGCTTGCATCCTTGGTCTACATTTTGCTGATAATTTTTTTGCTGTTCCGGTTGACCTTGGTTCTGCTACTGATGGTTCACGGACTTGCTTTGCTAGACAAAGCACTTGACGATGACCGTAAGAACAGTACTGTGGACTGAATAAAATTTGCATACTAAACGGTAATTCCCCTCACATTCTTTTTTTTGTCAAGTATACTGAATAAAATTGTAAGGAATCATCTAATAAAAGAGTTTTTTTCCGGCTGTGTGGAAGCATTTCTCAAGATCTTCATCACAATAGTAATTATTGACTAAAGATCTGGATTTCCATCGATTTTGGGGCTTTTCATATTCTGGTTTGTATTTTTAAAGAGACGTGTGTTACACATAAAAACTTTTAAAAAAGGAAAACTATAAGTCAAACGCACTTCCGTCAATCACTTGAATCCTCTCGTCTGCCCATCAGAGACCGAGACGGCCACCACAGGAGCCTGAAGCCGCCGCCACAGGAGCCTACACATCGCCGGAACACCCTTGCAAAATACACATGGCCTGCCTAAGGACCATTGCCTTATCCCCATGCTAGCAGCCAACGAACCCATCGAATCAAGGAGGATCCACCACCGCCCGGTGTCCTCGCTAGCAAAGAAGAATCCTCTCTATTTTGTATACTATTTCAGTATAATATATATTTTCGTTTCTGGATATGGCGTTTTGGCTCTCGGGAGCATATGCTCCTGGTTTTTGAATTAGATTTCAAAAGCAAGTTAAAATATAAAAAAATCGGGAATTTTTTTTGGTGCGTAAATTTTGACAGTCTATGTGCTCATAAAGTCGTTTCACGAAAAACTGATATGTTTTGTGTCGTGTATAAAAATGACAAAATTTGACGCTTAAATAATGCGAGTAACTAGACATTTATTTGTCTTTTTCATATAAGACACAAAACTTATCGGATCTCTGCGAAACGACTCAAGATATACGTACCAATGTTTTTTCGGAATTTTTGAACATATTTTTTAAAAGTATTAACTACCAAGAGCACATGCTCCCGGGATCAAAAGTGGGTTCCGTTTCTAATAGTAGTTACACATACATGTATTCGTTATTAAACAAAATACGTATGTGATGTCTTTATCTGATTTCTCTTCAATAGTGCAATGGAAAACCAAACTCGGTTATATGCTTCATGGTTGTTTTGTGAATGTTGGAACTTAAAAATTGTGATGCCATCTTTTATATGTCCTGTTGCTATTGTTTAGGTTGAAATTAGTATACCTATCAATTCATTTGTGCAACCGGTAGTGCAGGTCATTGTGTTGATTGGATAGCTGTATCTACCTTTGATTTCACACAAATGTAGCCTGTAGACATTTTTTTTCGATAAAGAATATATATTAACATCGGGATGATACTAATTAAAAAAAAGAATTACAAAAAATAAAAGTCCCACTACAGTGTAGACATGAGATAGTTGTTTGGAACCATGTCCTTTAGTTTCTTATGCATAGATAGATGCTATGGAAATCAATGTCTTTTTTATGTACTCAATTTTCCATGGTTTCAATAATCTAAATTAATTTATATTAGTTTCCTTTATATGACAATATTATAGTATTTAACACGTGCATTGTACGTGCACAGTTACTAGTTCAAATAGATAGTTAAACTCCACGGTTTCTATGTGGGAAGTCATGTATTTAATTAATTACCTCGTGCGAGAGCGTGACGGCGATCTCATCATCGGTCTTGAGGTGGAGGAACAATTCAGGGTAGACTACGATCTTGCCTGCACCGGGAAAACTTATCGCAGCATAATGTCCAGATTGATCTGTGGCAACGATCACCTCCCAGTCGAGGCCATCCATCCAGTTTAGGTTTAGTCCGCCACGGGTCAGACGCCCCCTTGACGATGGTGCCTTGGCGGTGTAGTGCTGCCTCACCGCGAGGCCGTGGTGGGCGGCGCGGACCATGGCGAGGGCGATGCGGCGGACGCGAGCGGTGTCTGGGTGATCGGGTCCGAGGATACTTGATCTGTGCTCCTTCTTGAACTTGGCGAATTCAGCCTCGTCGCGCTCGCGCGCCTCCTTGTGGGACAAGATGGACAGGCGGGTGCGGCCGGTGAAGGGATCTGTTTCACCGTACCTGAGGTAGGCAGCGGCGTAAGCGCCGCCGGCGAGGAGGCCCAGCGCGGCGGTGACCTTCCGCGGGTCGTGGTGCCACGGCTGCTGCTGGTGCTGGGTGGTCTTCGACGGGCAGCTAGAGCTGATCGGTGATGATGGTCGTTTGACGGTGTGGCCGGAGGACTTGAAGAAAAACAGACGCCGTAAGAGGATGGTGGGCTTCAGCGGCGGCGGCGGCATCTGTTGCGTGAGAGGCGATTTAGTGCAGGGTTGTATTTTGCGGGAGAGCACGGAGCGTGACTTGTAATAAACCTAGTAATGTATCTATTATTTATATCTATATATATATACACAAACGCAAAAGGTATGCCCTAGTACCTCGGAGGAAGCATCTATCACCGCACACGTGCTTTGCGATGAGTACTCAACGGCTCTTCTATTTCTTTTCTCATTTCCATCACCTATTTATGAAATGAGTTTCTCTCACCTAGCATATGATATTCTCAAGCAAATATGGAAACTTGCACAGTTTGGCAGGACTTTTGAGCACTATTTGCAGCCTTTTCTGAATCCAAGTTTGAAAAACAGGCAAAAAGAGGCAAAGCCAAACAACACCCAGAACTGGGCTTACTGCCCCTCTCGGTCCACTGTCCGTCACAGCGCACAGTGCAGGAAACTAGCACACGGTTTTGAAATTCAAACACTTGGTACCTCTCCAGCAGCTAGTGGTCTGACATCAGTTGTATGGTACTTAGAGCATGTCTAACAGGCCCCTTAAATTTCTGTCCCGTAAAACTCGAGTACAGGGCTCTGTACTCGATTTTGCTCTGAAATTCCCACTGATTTCATCGCCCGTCTAGCAGACCCCGTATCCGAGCCCCGTATATTTAAATT
The DNA here is from genome assembly GCA_023614405.1 of Avena insularis. NCBI lineage: Eukaryota > Viridiplantae > Streptophyta > Magnoliopsida > Poales > Poaceae > Avena > Avena insularis. The sequence continues at coordinate 437,153,532 of CM042697.1, read as the reverse complement.
TTAAATTTCGCGCGAGATAATAGATAGGCTTCGATTCATCATAGATACAGGCAAAATTGCGCGATCTAGCAATAGATCGCGACTTGTTAAGCTAACCCTAATCTAAAACTGCACAAAAGAACCTCGCCGGAGACCTTCTTGTCGGCGAGGTTGTCGCTGCCAAGTACGCCTTAGTCATCGTCGATGACGATGACGGCGGCGGCAGCCTCCGCTTTCTTCATCTCCTCGACGGCGGCGATGGCGAAGCGCCTCCTCCTTATCCGCGTCGCTTCGCCGGCGGCCTCCTCGCTGGAGGCCTCGACCGCTGCAGAAGAGGATCCTCCTCCGCCGCGCGCCGAGCCCTCCTCCCCCTGGGGAGCGTGCCTGGAGCGCCACGCCGCGAGATTGGCGCGGTCCATCTCCCATTGTGCCCGACACTTCTCGAATTTGTCGCCGCTCATCGGCGGCAACGGCGGGTCGATGTTGAAGTAGCAGCCGTCGGGCGCGAAGTCGACGAGCGACCGCGGCATCGTCCCCGGCCACCCGACCCATTTCCAGACGGCGCGGCGGCTGCCGGCCCAGGATAGCTTGCAGTAGAGGACCCACGCTTCCTCGAGCGTGAGCTCCTCGCGGGCGCTATCGTGAGGAGGAGCTTGTGGCTTGGCGGCGGCAGCTCATGGCGGCGGCGGCGTGGATTCGTGAACGGAGTGGCTGGAATTGCTCGCCGGAGTTGGGCGGCGCGCGGCGGAGCTAGGGGTGCGAGTGAGGGTTTGGACCCTCACTCGCACCCTCACCCTGTACTTATACGGGGCCGGGTGGGTGATTTGCCCCGCCCCGTATCCGAGCGATACGGGCCGGCCTGTTTACGGGGCGTGCTAGGCGGGCCAAAACACCGGCACCCCGTATCTCGCCGGAAATTTACGGGGTGCCGGCTGTTTACGGGGACTGTTAGACTTGCTCTTACCGCAGTAAATAATTCTGTTCGATACCTAAAAGGGCTTGTTAGCCTAATCTTGTCCTGACCAGATGAATTGGTACTTTGTCTCAAATAAAACAAAGATGAATCGGTGCAGCGAGCAGGTCATCAGAGATTCAATTAGACAATACACACAACTTTCGACATCAAACATAAACTGACAATCAGGTATATACAAATATTCAACAAGGTGCAACTTGATTTCATTATGCATAACAGTGATAAAACATAACCAGATTGCCCTGGAATCGTGGATAGAAAATACGTCATTCAAAAGCCAATCAATGAGAAACTAGTCTAGTTCTGAAGATCAGATACATCTAGGTTCGGAAGAGCACACGCCCATGCAATACAAATAATATTTAACAAAATAAATAACTTGTGAAAAGTAGCACACAATTAAAGAGTATCATCAAGTTTTGAATTCAGCACCATGACATGAATCATTAAGTTCCTCTTCAGGTCTCAGACATTCTCCAATCAAGCACCCAAACTGTTCCCGTTAAGCACTTGCCAACAGGAACATGTTATTATTTGGCGCCCCAATTGATAATGTTAGGTACCCAAAATGTTTCCATTAAACACATTTTTCGGCACCCCAGCTGATAATGTTAGGTACCTAAAATAAAACGAATACATGAATATCTCAAGTTGGGCGTCTAGATTCAGCATCCTAGTTGAAAATGTTTAAGTACCACAACAGCAAGTAACACATCTAGAACCAAAGTTCAATCTATTAAGCACCTAAATGAAACAAGGCCCTAGTAATCAAGCATGCTTTAGTACCACAACAACAAGTAACACATCTAGACCAAAGTTCAATCTATTAGGCACCTAAATGAAACAAAGCCCTAGTAATCAAGCATGCTTTAGTACCAGCAACCTGATGGTTTAATTATCTTCGTATTTTAATTTGACGTAACAGTGCAAAAGGAGTAGGTGAACGAACCAATAATCTCTAGAGTGCCTACTGTCTGGATACATTTTTAAGAACAAGATAAACAGCTTGCAAGCCTAACATTGTTGGTATTCGTTGTCACAATTTCATCCACCAGTCATAGGCCACCATGATTCAGCACCCCACTTTAACTTACCAAGTTCCCGTGCATCGACGCTCGAACACTCGAAAATAAGATCGCAAATCAATTAAGACTGAAATGGGTTTGGGAATCTGCTAGGCAACATGAACATCCACCACCATGCAACAAGAACAGATGAAGAAGCAAAGAGTGAAGGAGCAAAGGATGAATAATATATCATATAGCAAGTACCTAATTTTGGTATCAGTACATAATTATCTTTCTAGCAAGTACCTAGCCAGACGTTCTTCAAGGATAGTGAGGAAGATAATGGTACATGCTCGTGTAGTGCGGGAGGACGGGGCGCGCTGGTTGTCTGCCGGCGCAGGGAGGCGTGGCGGCAGAGCGGTGAGGATAGGGAGGATTGGTTCTGTGAGAAATTGGACTTGGTGGTCCGTATGGGGGCATGAGAGGTGAAGGTGGATGTTGACGATGGAGTGTGGGGCTGGGATCTGCCGGCTGGTCTATTTGCCAATACTAGGTGGCAGTGTGTAGGTGACAGGGCATGGTACATATACGTCACGCATGCAGCGGACCAACTGGGGATGACAGTGTATAGATAAAAAGTTGTCCAATATTTCTCTTTGAAAAATGATATACATCCCCCGGACGATTCCATCGTCCGGGTCGTTCGTACGCCCACGCGTCCCTGCAGGGCCCACCCACCTTACCGCTTGTACACCACGTGTCCTGCTCGCTTGTACGCCTTATCTCTTTCCACGGTTGAAAACGAGTCTTTCTTCCTCATCCCCGCATCGCAACCTCCCCGCCTTCCTCCTCTGCTAGCTAGCTCCCTCCACATCATAGCATAAAGGCATTTGGCTTGGCGGTGACGATGCGACGTGCTCGGAAGCGCAGCTGCGCGGCGGCCGACCTCAAGAAGACCGCATCCGCCTCCGACGATGATGCGTTGAGATCTCATCCTCCCGCATCTCGGGGCTTCGATTGGAAGAAGCGAGGCGCGTCACCGCCATCGCGGCTTCTACCGAGATTCGCAGCAGGTCGCCGTCGTTCAACCTTCGCCCGAGCTACGCTGGCGTCTGCGTGCGAGTCGACCATGGTTGTGAGGGACGCCAAGCCTTGCTCTGGCGGTGGTCGGCTGCATGCGGCGGGAGGTTTTGCTTCAAGGGGCGGAAGCGGAAGGTCTTGCTACATGCGGCGTCAAGCCTTGCTACCATGGGTGGCAGGCGTTGCTACAGGCGGTGACGGATTTTGCTACCGGCCATGAAGCTTGTTGAGGCACGGCGGCCCTGCTACATTAGGGGTTGTTACCACTGAGAGGCTCGGGGTCTCACAGAGGTCTAGCGGCGCTACTGATCGTCGGCCTTCTTTGCCATAATGGCGCCAGTAGTCTTGCTCTGAGGAGCGGTGGTCTTTGCTACAATGGCGCCAAGGTCTTGCTACGGAAGAGCGGCAAGTTGCTACAATGGACGAGTGACGCTGCTACATAGGTGCAGCGGCGCTGCCACAACAAGCAGCCGACTTTGCTACAAGGGGCGAGCGGCCTCTTCGGCAATGGTGGCCTCTCCGGCGACAGCGTCTTCTCTGGTGGAGGCGTCATCTCCGGCGACGGTTGGGAGAGCAAGAGGCGATAAGGATAGGTGGCATCTTTTTTTTTCGTGATACCGTGGGGTTGTTCCATGGAAGAGGGAAGAGGTCCGTTCCATGGTGAAGAGAAAGGGTGCGAACGCGCTGTCTTCTGTTGACCAAGTACGGGACACGTGTCGCCTCCTCGAGAAGGACGATGGGAGCACCCAATCGTCCGGGGGACGCTCAGTGCTTTCCTTTCTCTTTAGGCTAAAAAATCTAAGAAGGATAATGCACAAAAGAGTTCATATTCTTTCACCTCGCACAAATCTCAAAGCGTCCGTGTGGTGTGAGATGCTTCCTCCATAGGATACGAACATACCATGTGTTTTCTCTCTCTTCCTTGAGGTGGTTTTCGTTTTCGTCCGTCGGTCCACTCGCTCATCGCGTCAAAACATAGGTTTGGTCGGTCCAACAAAAAGTCGTGGCGGAAACGGACTCTGCGTACCAGATCTCCTCGATCTGCCACCGCTAAGTGCACCCTCTGTTCCTCGTTCCGTCCGCCGTGCGCGACCCAAATCCCATCACCGCTGGCCTCTGTTCCCCTCCATTGTCTGCCGCCGGTCCATCCTCGTTCCCGGCAATGGCGCCCTACCACCCGTGCCATCCTTCCAGGGCTCGCCTCCTCTCTCCAGTTCACGACCCTGCCCCAGCGTCTCCACCACGACCCGTCGACCCGTAGAGCCCCCATCCCGCCAGTCACCACGCCGGCGCCTCGATCCTAGCAGCGAACCACAAAGTGGTGCCGATTCCGGCCGCTGTCGTGCCCCTTTTGCGGATTCGTCCGTAAGAGTCTGCAAGGCGGCGCTTGGGGATTCTGCCAGCCATAGGAGGAGGTCGGGAGCCACGCCGCTGGGAAGAAGTGGGGACAGAGAGGGCAGCGCCGCGTCTGAAGGATGGAGCAGCTTTTGGGAGGGGAAGGGTAGAGGGGAAGCCGTTGGGGCTGGGCAGCGATGGAACTCGAGGTAGTGCACAAGCGGATGGTTCATGGTCGTCGAGCTGGTCCTGCGCCTCGGAGCTGCCAAGACAGGCAACCTTCCCGGCTCCCCATGTGCGTGTGCGCCGCTATGTAGAGGCAGCAAGCGAGTTTGGGCTGCCTGCTTGAAGAGGCGGCCAGCAGGCATGGCGCTCTGGCAACATATGGAGGAGGCCTACACGGCGGTGCTTGGCGTGCTGGCTCGCGGGGCAGGAGCGGGGCGCTAGGGAATCGAGGGGCTGGAAGCACAGTGGGATCGAAGGAAGAAGCGAAGGATGTGGCTTGTGGCATCACGATAGGGTTGGGGCATCCAGTTCCTCACGGACCAAGCTAGGCCGAAGATGGGGGGAGGCGAAGCGGACCGCATTGACGAGATATGGGGGGTCAAGGCAGATGGCGTCATCGACACACCAGATTTGATCTGTTTGCTGGTTTCAGTGGTGTTGTTTGTGGCCTGGCTCTGCATCCGTGTTTTGGTTGGGCTGCGCCTGGATCTGTGGCTGCGTGGATAAGAAAGAGAGGCTTGAGTTGGTGTTGATTTCTGATCGCTTGCTATCAATTTGCTGATGCGTGGAGAAGGAGATGCAAGTGAACATAGAGAGTAGAGAAAGCAGAGGAGACAGAGAGAGATTGTTGTCGATTGGGGCTACTACTAAATGCTAAATTTGCACTGCTATGATCATTGACGCTAATTGAAGTTTTCTGCCACTACTTGATAAAACTGCAATAACCGAATGTTGGTGTTTGTATTTTAGATCCGGATGTTCCTTCATGCAGTTCTGCCCGACACAAGCAGAGACGAAGCTAATATGCTCCATCATGTATTGCTTAAACACCTACACATCCCACTTTGTCGATTTGCATTGATGATTCTTCTTTGTACATATTAAATTTAGATATTTGTGACATTCTTTTTATGACGGAGGGAGCATACTAAATTATGTATCTTATCAATCCAATAGAAAATTAATTCAGACTTGTTATCTGCAAACTTATCTTGTTTCTTGACTTACTGAATGTAGAACGACTGATGTGATTTAGAATATACTTCTCGAACTATACATGAATATCCCATATGAGGCATGCACAAGCATAATATATTTGTTAGAATGGGTCTACTAGCTGACGGACATGTTCATTGATAAATGCTTCAGGTTTTGTGGTGGTCTGCACTTCAGGTTTTGCCGTGGTCTTCAAGACAGAGATCATTTCAGTGTGTATATCGTCCCGAAAATTGTGTTTGATAGAAGATACTGTATATTTTTAGATCTACATTTTGTACATAAAATCTTGATTTATGCAAAGTATTTTTCTTAATTTCATATAGCAATCTTTTCTATGTATATGTACGATTGGTGCAATGACAGAAAATAGACCGTAGCAACGCACGGGCATTCCACTAGTATAGGTTTTCGTTCGACTGTTTTTTCGTACGGTCATCCCTTCCTATTTCCTGTTACGCCGGTTTGCTCGCGATCTCTTTTCTTCATATTGGTAAAAGAAACCGATTGGTGCAAGAACTGTCCGGTTGCTAAAAGAAACCGATCGACTGGAACGCATGGATCGGGGATCAGATGGATACATCCACATGATGCCGTTGCCTTTTTTCCTTCTTGTAGCCGCCATGCCACCTTTCCAGTCGATCTCTTTCCCGTCTTGCTCAGCCTTTTACATCAGGTGGCCTCTCTTGGTGCACTATGACGGATCTCCTCCTATGGCGAGACACCATGGCTAGCGGAAGCGGGACGTGCCCTGCCTCTGGCTGTCAGCATCACCGGCATGTGGCCACGTCGGGATCGATGCCGCCAGATGGCAGATGGAAGCTGAGCTGTCTCGAACCAGATCGAGCGCTCTGACCGATCGTTATAAACTCATAGGGAGGCCACGCCGCCGGCGGCTTGCCATGGCCAGCGAGAACTGAGTTCTATGACACCTACGATGACGAGGTAGGATTGGAACCAGACGAGGGTGATGTCGTGCTGCTCAAGGAGGCCACCCATGCGGTGCCTCGCCATGGCCAATGAACTCGTGATGGATCAAACACCCACACGAGTCGGCTTGCCATGGCCAGCGACAAGGAGTACTACAACTACTGTGACAAAGATGAGGACGAGGAGGGATTGGAGCGTGTTAGCAATAATCTTGCCTCTATTCTGGTCCATTTAGTTGTCTGAGTCTTAGTAAAAGTAGATTCCAGGTTTGAGTAAAATCATTTTGGACTAGTACTTGGTCATCGTGGTAGGCAAGTTTGAGTTAGTTTAGGAAAGTGTCCATCGAGTCTGGTTTGAAGTCAGTCTAGCTTAGAGTCCCATATGTTTTGGTGTTGTTTGGTCATGCATGTATATATACACGAGGTCATGTGTGAGTTTTTGTAACACCGTGTGAGTTGAGAAGAAAATAAAGAAAAATAACGGGCACGATACGTGCCCTTGGCCATAAGATTTTTTGAGCGTGCTTGTTTGTCTAGTTTGATGTAGTCGATCTGTGGGGAATTCCAACAATTGGTATCAGAGCGAGGTAGAAGATTTGAAGCTTGCCCCGGGGAGGCGACCTGACTAGCGCCTCGGGGCGGGCGATATTGTCACTCGGCAGAGCGGCGAGGAGGAAGATGGCGGGCGGTGGTGGTTCGGCGGAGCGACACGAGGGATGCGGTAGGGCGTTGTCATCGAAAAAGCGGTGGAGGTGGATGATCGTTGATGGGAGAGGAGATGCTGAGGTGCGGTGCCGGGAGTCTCGTCAAGATCGTCAATCGGGGAGTTAGAAGAGTCAAGGAGTCATGGGCGTGCAGGTTGGCACGTTGATTCAGCGTCATGTTCTTGAGTCGTCGTTGTGTCCAAGTGCTCGTCTCTGTGAGGATCCGTTGCAGTTGAAGCGTGTCACGTCGTGTTGCTGTCTGGTGCTAGGTGCGACCAAGGGTCTCGACGGGAAGGATGATGCTCAAGCGTATAGTGGGACAATGACCAGTGAAGGGGAGCCTCTTCAATGAGGACCTGTCTTTACATGGGGCGGTGTGTGATCCGTTGGCAGGTATGCGTGTGGGGTGGTCTATGGTGTCTGCCTGATAGCGGCGCGACTGAGACGTTGAGTTGAGTCAAGATGTCGTGAAGCTGCAAGAAGTCAAGATCAGGGTGAGTGCGAGGAGACGGAAAGTCAAGATTAGAGAGAGATTGTTAGCAATAATCTTGCCTCTAGTCTGGTCCAGTTAGTTGTCTGAGTCTTAGTAAAAGTAGGTTCCAGATTTGAGTAGGTAAAATCGTTTTGGACTAGTACTTGGTCATCGTGGTAGGCAAGTTTGAGTTAGTTTAGAAAAGTGTCCATCGAGTCCGGTTTGAAGTCAGTCTAGCTTAGAGTGTTGGAATTTTGCCTAAATAGGCCCAGCCTATTTATTATATGTCAATAAATTCCTGAAATCCTAAAGGCCCATTTGGCCCATTCATGCAAGGCAAGAGCTGAGACAAATGTTTAGTCCCACATTGCTAGTTGAGTGGAAGTTGGACCAGCTTATAAGGTGAGCTCTCCTATCACTTGGTAAAAGGATGAGAAGGAGAAGGAGAGAGTTCCACACGCGGGCTCCTCCTCCTCGCCTCGCCTCACGATCACGGCAGCAGGCCCATGGTTATGGGAATCTCACGAGCCGAGCATTATTTTGCCACGCATGAATGGTATATAAACAGTCATACAGAAGTTGAAACGTTTTGCTCGAGTGAACTTTTAATACGAACTGAGTGGAGGCTGTCCGGTGGGCTGTCACCTGTTCGCTTCAACTCCCGTTCGTTCGTTTCATCTTCGCGCACCTTCGCCTTACCCTGTGTCTATATAAGAGAGAGGTCGCGCCTCTTCTCAGATACACCGCAACACATCGTCGCATACTCCTTTGCGCCTCAAGTTCCAGAGCACTGCGCTACCTAGATCTTCCCCATCCCGTTCTTGCGGCGTGCACCGTCAGCCGGGACAGTAGGCCTCCGAGACCCCGTTGCTTCGAGTCCTGTATGGGAGAAGGGCGATAAGGTTTTTGGGAGCGCTATCGGCGCGACTACTGGCTTCGTCACGGACTCCCACACGGATAGCGACTACGGTGACGTCTTTCCCGACGAGGAGTTCTTCCCCGACATCAGCACCATCTTCCTCGACGACATGGCTAACGACGGTGCCAACACGAACACCGGTGGTTCCTCTTCTGCTGCCGCTGCCGTGTATGTTTTCTTTATCAATCTTGTTCTGATCGCATCTCAAGACTTATGTCTTGCAGTCTGTTTGGTTAACTGTCTTAATATGTTTTCGCTATTTCACATGATTAGTATTTTATCTTTTATTCTAATCATGTTTTATCTAGCATTTATTATGGGTAATTCGCTTGGTAAATTGCTCTATTATTCAACAATCCAAAAACCTTATTTCAGGAAATTTGCCCCAAGTGGCTTTGTTGCTTCTATGAAGCCACCTGTGTTTGAAGGTGTGAATTACAAACGATGGCGTCGAGCAGGCTTTGGTTTCAGACCATGAGCTGCTATAACGCCATCTATGGCGCTTTGAGGAGAACTTAATCCTGCTCAGGAAGAGGCGTTCCAAAAACTTGATACCACTTTCAAGGCTGCCTTGATCAGCATCCTTGGCGACAATATTGTCGATTCATATATGTCATTTAGCAATGGCAAAGATATGTGGGATGCGCTCGAGAGAAAATTTGGAGTCTCCGATGCTGGCAGTGAACTATATGTCATGAAATAATTCTATGACTATAAGATGGTTGATGACCGCCCCATTGTGGAGCAGGCTCATGAGATCTGATCACTTGCTGTGGAGCTTGAGCACTTCACTTGTGTGTTACCGGACAAGTTTGTTGTCGGAGGCATCATTGCCAAACTTCCCCAGTCATGGAGGAATTTTGCTACTTCTCTGAAGCACAAGAGACAAGAGTTCTCCGTGACGGATCTCATTGGGACTCTTGATGTGGAAGAGAAGGCGAGAGCAAAAGACACACGCGCTCGAGGTACCGAGGGAGGTTCTAATGCCAACCTGGTACAGAAAAGGAACTTCCAGCCTCACAAGTTCAAGAACAAAGGCAAGTTTGATGACAAAGGAAAGTTCGATGGAAAGAACAAGGTCTCACAGTCCACCAGCTTCAAGAAGAAGAATGATAAGAGGAAAGGTGTTTGTCATGTGTGCGGTGATCCTAATCATTGGGCTCCTGCTTGTCCCAACCGCTTTGACAAGCGCCAGCATGGAAAGAGCAGCAAGACTGCTAATGTTGTCATGGGCGACGTTGAGATGAAAGATGTTGGGTATGGTATATTACCTATTGTTCTTTCATTATGTCATTCTCCTGATTGGTGGATTGACACGGGCGCTAATATACATGTTTGTTCTGATATTTCTATGTTTTCTTCATATCAGGTCAGAGGGACTCAAACCGTGCTGATGGGGAACGACCCGCATGCTTCTGTTCATGGTGTTGGTACGGTCGATCTGAAGTTTACTTCGGGAAAGACCGTGCGCCTGAAGAACGTGCATCATGTTCCCTCAATAAATAAAAATCTTGTTAGCGGATCTCTTCTGTGTCGAGATGGCTACAATATTGTATTCGAGTCCAATAAATTTGTAATTTCGAAGTATGGAACCTTTGTTGGTAAAGGCTATGAATGTGGAGGCTTGTTCCGCTTATCTCTGTCAGACATTTGTAATAAAGTTGTTAATCATATTTACACGAATTTTGAATCAAATGTCTGACACTCTCGTCTTTGTCATATTAATTTTGGTTGTATGACGCGGCTAGCCAAAATGAATTTAATCCCTGATTTCTCAACTGTTAAGGGATCTAAGTGCCAAGTCTGCGTGCAAGCTAAACAACCTCGCAAGTCACATACGACTGCAGAAATGAGAAATTTAACACCACTAGAGCTCATACATTCTGATCTTTGTGAGATGAATGGTGTGTTGACAAAAGGTGGAAAGAAATATTTCATGACTTTGATCGATGACTCTATGATATATTGTCATGTGTATCTTCTGAAATCAAAAGATGAGGCTTTGAGTTTCTTCAAAATCTATAAAGCTGAGGCAGAAAATCAACTTGATCGAAAGATTAAGAGGCTTAGGTCTGATCGTGGTGGAGAGTATTTTTCCAACGAGTTTGATTCCTTTTGTGCGGAACATGGCATAATTTATGAGAGGACGCCTCCCTACTCACCCCAGTCAAATGGAGTAGCCGAAAGAAAGAACCGTACTCTAACAGATTTGGTTAATGCCATGTTAGACACATCGGGTCTTTCTAAGGAATGGTGGGGGAGGCACTATTGACCGCGTGTCATATCCTAAACCGAGTTCCCACAAAGAACAAAGAAATTACGTCATTCGAAGAATGGGAGAAGAAAAGATTAAAACTCTCTTACTTACGTACTTGGGGTTGTTTGGCAAAAGTTAATGTACCAATCCCCAAGAAGCGCAAGCTTGGACCTAAAACCATTGATTGTGTTTTTCTAGGCTATGCTTTTCATAGCATTGGTTATAGATTCTTGATAGTAAAATCTGAAGTGCCTGACATTCATGTCGGTACAATCATGGAGTCGACTGATGTGACTTTCTTTGAGGATATCTTTCCAATGAAGGATAAACCTAACTCATCAAATCCGAAGATACCGAGTTCATCTAATCAGGAGTTTGCTATATTCTCTGAACCTACCATTCCAACTGAACACTCTGAAAGTCCTAAGGAGGATGATAATGAAATTCCTAAAAGGAGCAAGAGACAAAGGACTGCAAAGTTTTTTGGTGATGATTTCATTGTGTACCTTGTCGATGACACTCTCACTTCCATTTCAGAAGCTTATGCATCTCCGATCTTGACTCTTTGGAAGGAAGCTGTTCATAGTGAGATGAATTCCATCTTAGCTAATGAAACATGGGATATCACTGATCGTCCTTATGGGTGCAAACCTGTAGGATGTAAATGGGTGTTTAAGAAGAAACTAAAGCCTGATGGTACTATTGAGAAGTACAAGGCAAGGCTTATGGCCAAGGGTTATACCCAAAAGGAAGGTGAAGACTTCTTTGACACTTACTCACCTGTAGAAAGGTTGACTACCATTCGAGTACTACTTTCTCTGGTTGTATCACACGGTCTTCTCGTTCATCAAATGGACGTTAAGACGGCTTTCATAAATGGAGAGTTGGATGAGGAAATTTATATGGATCAACCAGATGGTTTTGTAGTAAATGTTCAAGAAAGAAAAGTGTGCAAGCTACTGAAGTCTTTATATGGTCTTAAACAAGCACCTAAGCAGTGGCACGAAAATTTTGATAAAACCTTAACCGCTGCAGGCTTTGTTGTAAACGAAGCTGACAAGTGCGTATACTATCGCCATGGTGGGGGTGAGGGAGTCATCCTTTGTTTGTATGTTGATGACATACTGATTTTTGGAACCAACCTTAATGCAATAAGGAGGTCAAAGATTTCTTATCTCGTTCCTTTGAGATGAAGGATTCAGGAGTAGGCGATGTCATCCTGAACATCAAGCTATTGAGAGATGATGATGGTGGGATTACACGCTTGGTCCACTATGTGGAAAAGATCTTGAGTCGTTTCGGGTATAGCGACGTCAATTTTTCTCCTACACCGTATGATCCTAGTGCGTTGCTTCGAAAGAATTGAGGAAATGCTAGAGACCAACTAAGATACTCTCAAATCATTGGCTCGCTTATGTATTTAGCTAGTGCCACGAGGCCTGACATCACCTTTGCTGTAAGCAAACTCAGTCGATTTGTTTCAAATCCAGGAGATGATCACTGGCATGCTCTTGAGAGAGTTATGCGATATCTAAAAGGCACTGCGAGCTATGGCATACACTATACCGGGTATCCGAGGGTACTAGAGGGTTATAGTGATTCAAATTGGATATCTGATGCTGTCGAGATAAAGGCCACGAGTGGATATGTTTTCACACTTTGTGGTGGCGCTGTTTCTTGGAAGTCTTGCAAGCAGACCATCTTAACGAGGTCAACTATAGAAGCAGAACTCACAGCACTAGACACGGCCACTGTTGAAGCAGAGTGGCTTCATGAACTCTTGATGGATTTACCTATGGTTGAAAAACCTATACCCGCAATTCCAATGAACTGTGATAATCAAACTGTGATTATTAAGGTGAACAGTTCTAAGGATAATATGAAGTCCTCAAGACATGTGAAGAGGAGACTAAAATCTGTCAGGAAAATGAGAAACTCCGGAGTTATTGCATTGGATTATATCCAAACATCTAAGAACCTGGCAGATCCCTTCACAAAGGGACTATCATGCAATGTGATAGAAAATGCATCCAAGGAGATGGGTATGAGACCCACACTATGAGTTTTCCACAGTGGCAAACCAATCTATGTGATCGGAGATCCCGTGAATTAGAATTGGGAGACAAGTTGTTGGTAGACTGAGAGGAAAGTATTCCCACTTTAATGAACACCACTGTAACATCCCAAAAATACTAAGCTTGGATCATCAAATTCTAATCATCAAAATTAGGGTTAACAAAACTTTTCTAAATGAAATCATGAATGCATGCATATGTGTATGCATGGATTTTGAAATCCTTTAAAACCACCTTGTTTGTTTGTTCCATTGCTTGTAAAATGTTTCTTAGGTGAAATAAACATCATCTAAAACATTTCCCACACCTTTCCTAAAGACAAGTAAATCAAAACACATATATGAAATGAATGGTCATTTTGGCCAATTTAACTCCCATGCCTACTTTGGCTGTCTCAAACTTTCAGAACCTAACAGAAACTTTTCTGGATCTTTGCACCCCTTGAATTTACTCATAACAAGGTATCAAGGCCCACTTTGTGATCATCCAGAAACTTTCAAATGCATAGTTTAAATGACAATTCAAAATTGAATCTTTATCATATGGGAAGATCCCACTTTTTCAAAAACTACTGAAACAAGCTCAATTTTCAAAACCCAAGCATCTGCAGACTCACCAGCACCAATCTAGCAAACCCACCAAAAATCATTTCAAAATTCAAAACTTGATTTCATGCGGCCATTTCATCAAACAGGTTGTAGACACAAATCAAATAAACATCAAACACTATTGTGAGCAGTGATTCTTGCCTAACTGGTTCCCCATTTAGCTCACACACAACTCAGTAGATCATCTAGGACGATTAGCCAGGCACTAGCACCACTGTGAGCTTGCCATTGTCATCAATGGTGAATAGCCGAGCACCCTCTTGCCACCCCATAGTCGACAGCAAGCTAGGAGCAGCAGCAAGCCTAGCCAGCATGTCTGGGAGGCAGCCCACCGTCCACCGCCACTCACTTTGTCCCAGCAGGCGTTGCCAAGCCTCGGACCACGCGCACAAGACGCCCAGACCATCGGCGTGCGCGCGAAGAGCCACCCTCGACCATCACCCATGCATCGCGCGCCGCCCTCGCCAGCGTGCATACACAATCCCCACCGACCCAGACCGCCAGACATCCCGTTTGCCGCCCGTGCCACCACGCCCACCGCACCGCCCGTTCCAGACCAAACCACACCGCCCCATGCCTCGAGACCATGTCATTGAGCATCACCAAGAGACACCGCATCGTCCCCTACCCTTGCCCATGCCATTAGCTGCCTGTAACCTCGCCCAAGCAGGCTCATCAGGCGCCTGACGGTCCCCTCGCTCGACTATAAATAGAGGCCACCCCCGCATGATTTCTACACACCATCTCACTCCCCACTCCTCACTGATCGTGCCACACCATTCTCAGAGCAAGGCGAGCACCACCTCGCCGGAATTTCACTGGAGCCTGCCGCTGTCGGAGAAGAAGGGAGCCAGCGATTGGAGCCGTCCCAGGAGCTGCCGCGACCACCCCTGAGTTCGTCGTCGTCGACTTCGTCGTTCGCCCGCCTCGCCGACCCTCGCCAGCACCCCGGTGAGCCCCCAGCGACCCTCACTGGCCACGCTAGGTTTCGTTCTCGCCGGAGTTGTCTCGCGTCGACGATGACTCCCAGCCGTTAGATTAGAACTAGATCGAACGATCCACGTCGCCCCATACCGCTTCGCCCAGCCCCGTGTCACTGACGAGTGGGGACACCCACTTAAGCAGCCCGCGGGAGCACTGCTCTTAGCAGGCCGGCCTAGTAACTTTTCCCGCCCAGCCCAGTTATTCAAATTAAACCTTTTTCTATTTCAATTCAAACACACTTCTATACCCAACTTCAAAAATCAACCCAGATCGATTCAGTGCACCAAATTGAATGAAACCAATTTTGTTGGAAAGGTCTGTGAATGCTGAATCCAAGCCAGTTCGATTCAAGTCATTTGGATCTATAGATCACCCATGGTAAAAATAACAGGGCAGAAGCTTTTCTGCATTCAAACATTTTTCAAATTTAAACCATAATAGCTTTTGAGTTGATTCCAACTCTCAAAAATCACATTTAACCGTACCTTTCAGAATATATAAAAATATATAGGTTTACTTGCTGAAATAATGTTCAAGTAATAAAAGAATGCTACATAAGCATTTCTAGCCACTTTAATTAATTAAAATAAAAGGGTAAAACCTTATTAAATTGTGACACCACTTTAAATCACATTCCCATGGACTACAATATGTGGTGATGACATGTGTCAACATGATCCCATGTTGGGTTTGGAGAATATTAAATCTTAAGTAGTTTTTCAATGAGTAGAAATTACTTTTCTAAAAATCAAAAGATTTAAACCAAGCCTTAACCTTGTAATGTTAGGGATGATGCTAGATCATCCATAGGACCCTTGTGTGTGATGATTGCAAGTAGTTAAGTATTGTTTGGTGATTGTGTACCTCGTATTTACTCATAGACGCTAGTACCGACCAAGGATACGAGGAGGAAGGAGGATACTACGAAGAAGAAGCCGAGGAGAACTTCAACCACTGCTCTGCTCAAGGCAAGCTATTAACCTTGCAAGCTAACACTTGCAATTTAGCAAGCTTATACTGATATTGATGCAAGCTGATACTATACCTATGCAAGCTAACCCTTGCAAGATACCCTACTGATGCAACAAACCCATACTTGTTCTATGACTACTATATGCCTTAAGCATATGTGATCATACCCACTTGATAAACCAATCCTAGTTTTACTCGCAAGCTTCTTACTTTATTTCTTTATCAAAGCTTACTCAAGTGACTGGTAGATTTGGAAAGATGCTGAAGGTTGCATAAATAGCATAAAATTTGGCCTAAGTTAGAAACCTTAACATCAGCCTGAGACATGAGGTTGTACTTATTTGAAACTCCACTAGTTACCACCCCTCATTAGTACTACCCCCACCTGTAGATGCTAGTGCTAAGCATAAAACTTGATCAACTTTTAGATGGGAATACTTGGTGGAAAAATGGTTATGAAAACCTTGGAATGATGGATCATTCTATTGAAATGTTTTTGACATGTGTTTCCAAACACTTGAGAATTTTGGTGATAAAAATGTTGAGGCATGAGCCTTAGCCCTTTATAAAACTGATGGTTGTCTGGATGCGATACCATTCCAATTTTATCGTACAACCACAATACCTGAATATTGGGTAGGGCTTGACTGGAAACTTATGTACCCTAGTATTAGTTCCCTCACGGCCAAGGTCTGAGCTGAGGCTACCTTGTGAAGATTGTCCACCTGTGCAGTACCCAAGATGACAGTTGGTCATGGTTGGGAGGCCAAACTCACAGGAGAGGTGCTTATACTAGGGCGTGTAATCGAAAGGTTAGGATTGATTATCCGCATACTGAGTATGGTGAATTCAGGATTTGTTCCTAACGGATGTATCGAATGTTGTGGTGAAAGTGTACAATCTCTATAGAGTGTCAAACTATTCGAATAGCCGCGTCCGCGGTTATGGACAGTTGGAGTGGCCATACTGTTCCCCCGTCAGACTTTTCAAAATGACATGTGAGATGAATTGAGACTTTGACTTGACCACAACAGAGCTGTGATATGAAATACAAGTTTCCCCTTAGGAATTATAAAATTGTGACTAGCTTTGGAACCTAGTAGAGATAAATCTGGCTTTTGCAAAACAACCCTAGAGCCTAGTGTCCTATTATCCAAAAACCCCTTTACCTATTAGTATTAGTTTGCGAGTACTTAAAGAGTACTCATGGCTTTGTCCCTGGCTATTCCCATGGCCAGACTATGAAGAGGAGTACCTGGAAGATGGACCCCAGGAAGGTTACGACAACTAGGATCATCTCCCATCGTCAGCATTGCCTGTGACCCCGAAGATGGAGCTTCGCCTACGCTACCATTATTATTACGTATTCCGCTGCTTGATGTTGTACTAAGAACTGGATCATGAGATCCCTATTTGTGTAAGAACTTGTGTACGGTTGTAATGGATGATGTACCATGGTATCCAATTCTGTTATGTCTCGTAAAAATGGTAATCCTGGGATTGCGATGTATGGCATAACAGGCATCTAGGATTGAAAAATCCGGGTGTTGACAAGTTGGTATCAAAGCCATCCTGACCATAGGAGACCCTAGTTAGACTAGACGTTTGAATCAAAAACTTAGTTTCAAAACCAAAGAAAACAAATATTTACAAAAACTTATTCTCATTCTTATCTCTTTGATTCTTTCATAAAAATTCATGTTCCTCAAAAACTCTTGCAAAATACATAAAATTTTGACACACTTGATCACTCTGCTAATCTACTCATCCTCTATTTTTATAGATGGACGTGAAGTACAACAAGTTTTACCAATTTGGGAATGGGGGAGACCTTATCTTTGAGAGGGATCTGGATCAGCTTTTGGAACTTCTGGAGCGTCCTCACCCCGAGTTCTTTGGAGCTCAGCTCAATGATCAAGGAGGATAAGATCTGCAGTGGCTAATTGTTGCAAGTCTCCGAGGAAAGATTGAACCTCCCACTGCGGAGGGAATTAAGTTTACCTTGAGGGAAAACAACTGGCTCGATGGACTTGCCAGAGCAATGCAGGAAGCTCTTTCCCGTCTATGTGGGCAGAGCATCAATCAGATCAAGGGTACTCGCTTTGAGTTTTGCCCAAGGCGTGATGCAAATGGACAACCACTGGAAGCCCCATACCACCCCGAGCTGAAGACTCAATTGGACCACCTTAGCTTCATGATGTATGATCGTCAGCAGGAGTTGGAAAACTGCCGTGACTATTGCAACCACAAGTCTGCCATCATCAAGACGAAGGATCAGACCATCGCCATGCTAGCAATGGATCGCAAGTCTCGCTGCCGTCAGCTCGACAAAAAGGAGCGCATTATTGCCCGTCTTCGCCACCGCATCTCATCTCTAGAGGAGACCATCCATGAGAGATACATGCAGTTGGAGGAAAGGGAGAATGCCGGAGAGGATCTTCGTGGAGACCCTTACTCCTATCTCAGCGATGACGATAATTTTCTGGAGGATCAGGCCATGGACTTCTTCACCGATGAGGATGATTTCGCCTTCATCGATGATGATGAAGATGATGAAGCCACAGACTCCAAGGAGTAGTAGCACTGAGCACTAGCGTAGTGAGTAGTAGTCGGTCCCACTGTATCGTAGTTTCCAGAATGGTTCTTAAAACCATCTGTTTTTCTTTGTTGTGGTGTGTGTTGTACTGTGTGCTATGAGTGAATGAATGAAAAATCAAGTTGCCAGAAAAATCTGAGTCAAACATTTAAAACTTTTCAAAGACCCAAGACCTTAGAAATTTCCCTCTTTTCTCATGATATATATCAATATTCAGATGCCACGTGGAGGAAGTGGTTCAGCCCGGGACCCGATATTGTAGATCCTGCAAATGTTGACTTCTGACCGCGAAGCTGAAAGAGCGGAACGTCAAGCCAATCTAGCCACTCTGCAACAGATAGCCCAGCTAGCCCACAACAACCAAGGCCACGGAAATCAGGACAACCATGGATCTAAGCTCAAGAATTTCCAGAATACTAACCCACCCGTTTTCACCAAGTCCGAAGAACCCCTAGACGCCGATGATTGGCTGCAAACCATGGAAAATAACTTAGAAGTAGCCGGAGTAGAAGCCAACGAGAAAGTTCTGTTTGCCACCCATTATCTAGCCGGAGATGCCAGGGCATGGTGGAACAGTGTTCGTGCAATGACCGGAGGCCAGATGATGACCTGGGAGGAATTCAAGGTCAAGTTTAGCAGAACCCATGTGCCACCAGGTTTGATCAAGAGAATGAGAGACGAGTTCAGAGAGCTGAAGCAAGGAAGGATGACTGTAGTGGAATACCGTGACAAATTTTTGTCATTAGCTAGGTATGCCCCGGACGAGATAGACACCGAAGCCAAGAAGAAAGAAAGATTCCTGAATGGTCTACATGACGAGATGCAGACGGTGTTAGTCAATATACCCTTTGCGGATATTGAAGCCCTTATCGACTCTGCTATCCAGATGGAAGGAAAGATCAACCAAGCCAACGAGAACCGCAAGCGTCGCATGATGCATCAACCAGGAACCCATCAGACCCCAAAGTATCGCCCCAACCCATCTCCAGGATTTGCCCCAAGAACCAACAGACCCCCTATGACCCGTCCGACCTACCCCAACCGTGGAAACCCTAGACCCGAAGGAAATCACAACAACCCCGGCAACTCTAGCAATTTCACCCGTGCCCCACCCAAGTTCAACACCAACAATGCTACCGCCAACACCAACACTTCCCCGAGGACTGGAAGCAATGTTGTGCCTGTCGCAGCCAAGGACAAGTCGCAAGTGACCTGTTATGACTATGGAAATAAAGGCCACTATTCCAACGAGTGCCCCAACAAGAAGAATGCTACAGCCCCTAATGCCAATGCCCCAGCTCAACGGCACGGTCGTGTTCAACCATGGAGAAGATTTGCCCCAGGGAATTCACTCAACCGCAATGGCCGTCTTTTTCTCATGCATGCTGAAGAAGCTCAGGAAGCGCCATACGTCGTGCTGGGTATGTTTTCTGTTAATTCAGTACTTGCAAGAGTGTTGTTTGACTCTGGTGCCTCGCATTCATTTGTCACCGAAGAATTTGCCTGCACTTGTAAAATTCAACCAACTAAACTGAAGCATGTTATGATTGTGCAAATTCCCGGATCAACCACCAAGGCTAGGCAAATTTGCAAAGCCGTCCCTATCCGAATCCATGGCATAGATTTTTATGCTAATCTAATAGTACTCGGAACTAAAGGTTTGGAAGTAATACTAGGAATGGATTGGATGTCCAAACATAAGGGATTGATTGACTGTGCTAAGAAAGCCATCACCATGACCAGTACCGCCGGAATAACAGTCGAGCATATCTCTGAAACCTTACCTCGCCAATTCAAGTGTAACAAGAGTCTATCCCAACCTACCATTGACCAATTCCAGATAGTCTGTGAATACCCCGATGTATTTCCCGATGTTTTGCCCGGTATGCCCCCAGATCAGGATATCGAGTTTATCATCGAACTAATCCCCGGAACCGGACCCATAGCCCAGAGACCCTATAGTATGAACCCGTCAGAACTAGGAGAACTGAAGAAGCAACTGGATTCCATTCTAGAAATTGGATTGATTCAACCAAGTGCGTCACCATGGAGATCACCTGTCTTATTTGTGGACAAGAAAGATGGAGGTAACCGTTTGTGTACGGATTATCAGAAGTTGAATGATGTCACCATCAAGAACAAGTACCCCTTGCCCAAGATAGAAGATTTGTTTGATCAGTTGACTGGTGCCCAGGTGTTTTCTAAGATTGATCTTAGAACTGGCTATCATCAACTCAAGATTCGTGCAGAGGATATTCCAAAGACTGCCTTTACCACCAGATATGGATTGTATGAGTATACAGTCATGTCTTTTGGATTAACCAATGCCCCCGCTTATTTCATGAACCTCATGAATAAGATTTTTATGGACTTCATGGATAAGTTTGTCGTTGTTTTCATTGATGACATTCTGATTTATTCCAAATCAGAAGAAGAACATGAGCTACACCTAAGGACCATTCTTGGAACCCTTAGAGAGCATCAGCTGTATGCGAAGTTTAGCAAATGTGAATTCTGGTTATAGGAGGTAGGATTCCTCGGTCACATTGTATCAGCCGGAGGAATTGCCGTTGACCCTGCCAAAGATGTAGAAGATTGGCAAGCCCCAACCACTCAAACCCAAGTTCGTGCTTTTCTCGGATTGGCGGGATATTACCGCAAATTCGTAGAAGGATTCTCGAGTATCGCCCGACCCATGTTGCTGAAGAAGGACAAGAAGTTTGAATGGACAGACAAGTGTGAAGCGAGTTTTCAAGAACTCAAGAGGAGATTGATATCAGCCCCAATCTTAATCATGCCGGATATCACGAAGCCCTTCGATGTGTATTGTGACGCATCCAAGATTGGTCTCGGATGTGTGCTGATGCAAGAAGGCAAAGTTATATCTTATCTATCTCGACAATTTAAGCAACATGAGCAAACCTACCCAACCCATGACCTCGAACTCGCAGCAGTAGTTCTAGTCCTAAAGACATGGAGACATTAACTAATGAGAAACCGTTGTGAGATTTATTCAGATCACAAGAGCCTAAAGTATATATTCACTCAGAAGGAGTTGAATATGAGGCAGAGAAGATGGATTGAGCTAATCAAGGATTACGACCTAGACATTCACTATCACCCTGGTAAAGCCAACGTGGTAGCCGATTCCCTTAGCAGATTGCCGTGCCGCTTGAACTCCATGATTTTGAAGGAGCAACCAAGTTTGCACAAGGAGATGGAAGATTTTCGAATGGAAATAGTGAGTGAAGATTTTTGGCTAGCATAGAACTTCAGCCCACTTTGATCAGTCAGATAAAAGAGGCGCAGAAGGGAAATGCTAGTATCGACGGAATCAAGCGTCGTATCGGTACGGGCAAAGTACCCGGATTCACCGAGGACGAAGAAGAAATTCTGTGGTACAAAGGACGCCTTTGTGTACCAACAGATTCGGAGTTGAAAGAAGTTATCTTGAAGGAGGCTCATGATACTCTTTATTCTATCCATCCAGGAGGAACTAAGATGTATCAAAATTTGAAAGAGCAATTTTGGTGGCATAAGATGAAGAGAGAAATCGGAAGCTATATCGCCAAGTGTGATATATGTCAGCGAGTCAAGGCAGGACATCAAAGACCCGCTGGATTGTTGCAACCTTTGCAAATTCCGGAATGGAAATGGGATTCTGTAGGAATGGACTTTATCACTGGACTACCTACTTCTAGTAGGGGAAATGACTCTATTTGGGTCATAGTGGACAGATTGTCCAAAGTCGCCCATTTCTTGCCCGTCAAAGCCACCTATCAGAGTTCGAAGCTAGCAGAGTTGTACATCGCTAGAATCGTCAGTTTGCACGGAGTCCCTAAGAACATAGTATCGGATCGAGGAACTCAGTTTACCTCGAGATTCTGGAATAAAGTTCAAGAAGGTTTAGGAACCCGCCTAGATTTCAGTACCGCGTATCACCCTCAGACCGATGGACAAACGGAGCGAGTAAATCAAATACTCGAAGATATGCTAAAAGCATGTGTATTAGAATATGGATCCAAGTGGGAAGACTGTCTGCCGTTTGCAGAATTTTCCTACAACAATAGTTACCAAGCCAGTTTGCAAATGGCCCCATTTGAATTCATGCACGGAAGAAAGTGTCGCACCCCCTTGAACTGGTCGGAAGTAGGAGAGAGTCGGATTTTCGGACCTGACATCCTCCGAGAAGCAGAAGAGAAGGTTCACAAGATTCGTGAGCACCTCAAGACCACCCAATCCCGACAGAAGAGTTACGCCGACAAGAGACGTAGAGACCTCGCCTTCAACATAGGAGATTTTGTTTATCTGAAAGTGTCGCTATTGAAGAGAATGCAGCGTTTCCAACTCAAAGGAAAGTTAGCCCCCAGATATATCGGACCTTTCAAAATTCTGAACCATCGAGGAGAAGTATCGTATCAATTGGAACTACCTGAAGAGATGTCAGCTGTGCACAATGTGTTCCATATCTCGTTACTTCGCAAATGTCTCGAAGTCCCCGAGAAGACCGAAGTGTTCAAGAATATCGATCATCGGACCATAGAGATCAATGATGACCTGACCTATCCCGAAGTACCCATCCGCATTTTGGAAGAAGCTTTTCGAACTACCCGAACCCGAAGCATCAAGTTTCTCAAGATTCAGTGGAGCAACCACACAGAAGAGGAAGCTACCTGGGAGCGCGAAGATCACATCAGGACGGAGTTTCCCGATCTCTTCAAATCCTAGGTAATCTTTTCGTCCTTTTTCAAATCTCGGGACGAGATTTTGTTTAAGGGGGGAAGGTTTGTAACACCCCAAAAATACTAAGCTTGGATCATCAAATTCTAATCATCAAAATTAGGGTTAACAAAAACTTTTCTAAATGAAATCATGAATGCATGCATGTGTATGCATGGATTTTGAAATCCTTTAAAACCACCTTGTTTGTTTGTTCCATTGCTTGTAAAATGTTTCTTAGGTGAAATAAACATCATCTAAAACATTTCCCACACATTTCCTAAAGACAAGTAAATCAAAACACATATATGAAATGAATGGTCATTTTGGCCAATTTAACTCCCATGCCTACTTTGGCTGTCTCAAACTTTCAGAACCTAACAGAAACTTTTCTAGATCTTTGCACCCCTTGAATGTACTCATAACAAGGTATCAAGGCCCACTTTGTGATCATCCAGAAACTTTCAAATGCATAGTTTAAATGCCAATTCAAAATTGAATCTTTATCATATGGGAAGATCCCACTTTTTCAAAAACTACTCAAACAAGCTCAACTTTCAAAACCCAAGCATCTGCAGACTCACCAGCACCAATCTAGCAAACCCACCAAAAATCATTTCAAAATTCAAAACTTGATTTCATGCGGCCATTTCATCAAACAGGTTGCAGACACAAATCAAACAAACATCAAACACTATTGTGAGCCGTGATTCTTGCCTAACTGGTTCCCCATTTAGCTCACACACAACTCAGTAGATCATCTAGGAAGATTAGCCAGGCACTAGCACCACTGTGAGCTTGCCATTGTCATCAATGGTGAATAGCCGAGCACCCTCTTGCCACCCCATAGTCGACAAAGAAGCTAGGAGCAGCTTAGAAGCTGCCAAGCCTCGGACCACGCAGCGCAAGCGCGCCAGACCATCATGCCGAGCGTGCGCCAGGCGCCACCTCGACCATCACCCATCAAGGCCGCCGCCAGCGTGCATACACAATCCGCACCGACCAGGGAGACCACCAGACATCCTGTTGCCGCAAGACCCCCGCCGTCGAAGACGCGCCGCCTGCCAGCAGAGCATCGCCCGTTCCACACCAAACCACACCGCCCCATGCCTCGAGACCATGTCGTTGAGCATCGCCAGGAGACACCGCACTGTCCCCTACCCTTGCCCATGCCATTAGCTGCCTGTAACCTCGCACCCGACGAGCTCACCATGCGCCCCGACGGTCCCCTCGCTCGACTATAAATAGAGGCCACCCCCGCATGATTTCTTCACACCATCTCACTCCCCTCTCTTCACTGATCATGCCACACCATTCTCAGAGAAAGGCGAGCACCACCTCGCCGGAATTTCACTGGAGCCTGCCGCTGCCGGAGAAGAAGGGAGCCAGCGATTGAGCAGCCTCAGAGCTTCATGACCACACCTCGAGTTCATGTCGTCGACTTCGTCGTTCGCCCGCCTCGCCGACCCTCGCCAGCACCCCGGTGAGCCCCCAGCGACCCTCACTGGCCGCGCTAGGTTTCGTTCTCGCCGGAGTTGTCTCGCGTCGACGATGACTCCCAGCCGTAAGATTAGAACTAGATCGAACGATCCACGTCGCTCCATACCGCTTCGCCCAGCCCCGTGTCACTGACGAGTGGGGACACCCACTTAAGCAGCCCGCGGGAGCACTGCGCTTAGCAGGACGGTCCAGTAACTTTTCCCGCGCAGCCCAGTTATTCAAATTAAACCTTTTTCTATTTCAATTCAAACACACTTCTATACCCAACTTCAAAAATCAACCCAGATCGATTCAGTGCACCAAATTGAATGAAACCAATTTTGTTGGAAAGGACTGTGAATGCTGAATCCAAGCCCGTTGGATTCAAGTCATTTGGATCTATAGATCACCCATGGTAAAAATAACAAGGCAGAAGCTTTTCTGCATTCAAACATTTTTCAAATTTAAACCATAATAGCTTTTGAGTTGATTCCAACTCTCAAAAATCACATTTAACCATACCTTTCAGAATATATAAAACTATATAGGTTTAGTTGCAGAAATAATGTTCAAGTAATAAAAGAATGCTACATAAGCATTTCTAGCCACTTTAATTAATTAAAATAAAAGGGTAAAACCTTATTAAATTGTGACACCACTTTAAATCACATTCCCATGGACTACAATATGTGGTGATGACATGTGTCAACATGATCCCATGTTGGGTTTGGAGAATATTAAATCTTAAGTAGTTTTTCAATGAGTAGAAATTACTTTTCTAAAAATCAAAAGATTTAAACCAAGCCTTAACCTTATAATGTTAGGGATGATGCTAGATCATCCATAGGACCCTTGTGTGTGATGATTGCAAGTAGTTAAGTATTGTTTGGTGATTGTGTACCTCGTATTTACTCATAGACGCTAGTACCGACCAAGGATACGAGGAGGAAGGAGGATACTACGAAGAAGAAGCCGAGGAGAACTTCAACCACTGCTCTGCTCAAGGCAAGCTATTAACCTTGCAAGCTAACACTTGCAATTTAGCAAACTTATACTGATATTGATGCAAGTTGATACTATACCTATGCAAGCTAACCCTTGCAAGATACCCTACTGATGCAACAAACCCATACTTGTTCTATGACTACTATATGCCTTAAGCATATGTGATCATACCCACTTCATAAACCAATCCTAGTTTTACTCGCAAGCTTCTTACTTTATTTCTTTATCAAAGCTTACTCAAGTGACTGGTAGATTTGGAAAGATGCTGAAGGTTGCATAAAGAGCATAAAATTTGGCCTAAGTTAGAAACCTTAACATCAGCCTGAGATATGAGGTTGTACTTAGTTGAAACTCCACTAGTTACCACCCCTCATTAGTACTACCCCCACCTGTAGATGCTAGTGCTAAGCATAAAACTTGATCAACTTTTAGATGGGAATACTTGGTGGAAAAATGGTTATGAAAACCTTGGAATGATGGATCATTCTATTGAAATGTTTTTAACATGTGTTTCCAAACACTTGAGAATTTTGGTGATAAAAATGTTGAGGCATGAGCCTTAGCCCTTTATAAAACTGATGGTTGTCTGGATGCGATACCATTCCAATTTTATCGTACAACCACAATACCCGAATATTGGGTAGGGCTTGACTGGAAACTTATGTACCCTAGTATTAGTTCCCTCACGGCCAAGGTCTGAGCTGAGGCTACCTTGTGAAGATTGTCCACCTGTGCAGTACCCAAGATGACAGTTGGTCATGGTTGGGAGGCCAAACTCACAGGAGAGGTGCTTATACTAGGGCGTGTAATCGAAAGGTTAGGATTGATTATCCGCATACTGAGTATGGTGAATTCAGGATTTGTTCCTGACGGATGTATCGAATGTTGTGGTGAAAGTGTACAATCTCTGCAGAGTGTCAAACTATTCGAATAGCCGTGTTCGCGGTTATGGACAGTTGGAGTGATCATACTGTTCCCCCGTCAGACTTTTCAAAATGACCTGTGAGATGAATTGAGACATTGACTTGACCACAACAGAGTTGTGATATGAAATACAAGTTCCCCCTTAGGAATTATAAAATTGTGACTAGCTTTGGAACCTAGTAGAGATAAATCTGGCTTTTGCAAAACAACCCTAGAGCCTAGTGTCCTATTATCCAAAAACCCCTTTACCTATTAGTATTAGTTTGCGAGTACTTAAAGAGTACTCATGGCTTTGTCCCTGGCTATTCCCATGGCCAGACTATGAAGAGGAGTACCTGGAAGATGGACCCCAGGAAGGTTACGACAACTAGGATCATCTCTCATCGTCAGCATTGCCTGTGACCCCGAAGATGGAGCTTCGCCTACGCTACCGTTATTATTACGTATTCCGCTGCTTGATGTTGTACTAAGAACTGGATCATGAGATCCTATTTGTGTAAGAACTTATGTATGGTTGTAATGGATGATGTACTATGGTATCCAATTCTGTTATGTCTCGCAAAAATGGTAATTCTGGGATTGCGATGTATGTCATAACAGGCATCTAGGATTGAAAATTCCGGGTGTTGACAACCACTCCGTGAAGATGCAATACTTTCCTATTCTGCACGGCAGGTTGATTTTATCTTAATGTGTTCTAAATGGCTTAATCTTAAGAAGAGATGTTGTCCTGCAGAACATCTATTGAAGAACACACCTATATGAGTCTGACTGTCAAACGTCGCAGTCTATGAGAGTTGGGTGCTCTCTAATAAACTTATGAAAGGTCATGGAGTATGACGTATAAGCTCCACCCGCGGGGAAGTCCCACGGTAGCCTATTATCGGTCAAGATTTTTTGTGAAGCTAGGTTCGCAGCAAACTTGTAGTTCAAGACATAGTCCACTGTACAAGTTGTAGCCTAGTATAACATAAAGTTCTAGGTGGAAGTTCAACTTAACAGTCTCCACTACAGTAACGGTATATAAACAATGTTTTGGAACTAAAGGCAAACTTCATGTGCCTTTGGGATCTGGTGGGGAATTGTTGGAATTTTTCCTAAATAGGCCCAACCCATTTATTATATGTCAATAAATTCCTGAAATCCTAGAGGACCATTTGGCCCATTCATGCAAGGCAAGAGCTAGGACAAATGTTTAGTCCCACATTGCTAGTTGAGTGGAAGTTGGACCAGCTTATAAGGTGAGCTCTCCTACCACTTGGTAAAAGGATGAGAAGGAGAAGGAGAGAGTTCCACACACGCGCTCCTCCTCCTCGCTCGCCTCGCCACGCCTCGTCTCGCCTCGTCACGTCACGACCCCTCTGTGTCTATATAAGAGAGAGGTCGCGCCTCTTCTCAGATACACCACAACACATCGTCGCATACTCCTTTGCGCCTCAAGTTCCAGAGCACTGCGCTACCTAGATCTTCCCCATCCCGTTCTTGCGGCGTGCACCGTCAGCCGGGACAGTAGGCCTCCGAGACCCCGCCGCTTCGAGTCCTGTACGGGAGAAGGGCGATAAGGTTTTTGGGGAGCGCTATCGGCGCGACTACTGGCTTCGTCACGGACTCCCACACGGATAGCGACTGCGGCGACGTCTTTCCCGACGAGGACTTCTTCCCCGACATCAGCACCCTCTTCCTCGATGACATGGCTAACGACGGTGCCAACACGAACACCGGTGGTTCCTCTTCTGCTGCCGCTGTCGTGTATGTTTTCTTTATCAATCTTGTTCTGATCGCATCTCAAGACTTATGTCTTGCAGTCTGTTTGGTTAACTGTCTTAATATGTTTTCGCTATTTCACATGATTAGTATTTTATCTTTTATTCTAATCATGTTTTATCTAGCGTTTATTATGGGTAATTCGCTTGGTAAATTGCTCTATTATTCAACATAGAGTTCGATATGTTTTGGTGTTGTTCGGTCGTGCGTGTATATATACACGAGGTCCTGTGTGAGTTTTTGTAACACCGTGTGAGTTGAGAAAAAAATAAAGAAAAAGAACGGACACGATACGTACCCATGGCCATAAGTTTTTTAAACGTGCTTATTTATCTAGTTTGATGTAGTCGATCTGTGAGAAATTCTAACAGAGCGGGCATCGGGCTAATCGAGGACGCCGCGCTACCGAAGGAGCACAACACAGATCATTGGGTGAATAAACTAACAGTATCTGATAAGCAGTACCGGCGGTTGGTGTCGGTGCTGCTGCACAAGATGGCAAATCTCGTGCGCCATCACAACGAGACCAGAAACAAGCTGCACAGCCATGTGTGACCGAAGGAGGATGGCACGATAACTCCGCCAAGGCTCATGAACAAGGGCAAGGTCGCCACTGGGCCTGTTGGTACGCCTTGCATCGCAGTACTCCTTATCAGTTGGAGATCTACACTATTCAGCCAGACCATGGTAAATAAATGTTCGCTTATTAGTTATCCTTACGGTTTCTTCTACTGTACGTTCAACAAAGGATTAAAAAAAATGAATTTTTGGCATCAGGTATCGGCTTATTTTTTTAAAATTCGTGGGTGGATTAACTGATTTGTGAAGTGCATGATTGAGTAAAACATAGATATAGTTTATGGAGCAAATGATACACTTTTTTCTTCAATGAGAGGCTTTCAGTCTAACTGATGTGTCTACATCATCTACACCAATTAATTTTTGACACGGTGAATGTGTTTTTCGGCAGACATGCGCTTAATATAGAGCAACCCTTTTCTCTTGACCCGTTCCTTCATTGAAGCATGACTTCAGTTTCACCTGCCTAAGGTGGCAAATTTTTGGTTGTAGATTGATGAAATATTTTCTCTTCAATTATTTAACATGATGATATCTAAGTGAAAACCTTTAGGTCCTTCTCCTTGTCAATATGGTGATTTTAAAAACATTGGATCAGGATATTCTCATGTAGCTTGCCAAAATTAACATTATTGGATCATTATAAACTCATAAGTTTATATATATAAAGAAATTAGATCATAGTAAATGACAAGTATTTTCTTTTTTAGAGGCTAACATATATGGCGAAACATATGATAGCAAACGGCTATAATTTTGTGAAATCTAAGATAATTCATATGGTATAGAATAACAATCTAGGTGAAAACTAAGATATTTGTAATGGTAATTTTGGACACATGAAAGACCAAATGGTATTCTTAATTAGATGGGGGCAAAAATGTTTTCAAGGTATTTGTTTCTGTGAGCATATATCTTTTAATTTCCACCCATAACAACGCATAGGCATATTTCCTATTTCAAAATATGTTTCACACTATAGACTATAAACGGAACACAAATAATTATGTGTTTCCTAAAAAATCAATCAACATAGGCCTCGATACAATGATGTGAAGGGACCGGAGACTCACCAAGTACACAAGCAAAGATACTTCATATAAAGTTATCTTTTGGGTTTCTATGCATATTGAATATGATTATTTACAAATTTTATATCAACCATGTTAAGAAATGGAGCTTAGGTAACAAGAGATAATTAATTAGGCCTTTACTTTATATCCATAAGATGTCCAATTCAAATACTTATTGTTTTCAGGGAGCATTTTTGTTAGATTATGATGTATATTTCCTACACGCATATATTTTCACATGGAATTTTTTTTAATGGGTCGTGGCAACGCACGGACATTCAGCTAGTATATATAATAATAAAGCACGAAGTGTTTCTTCCGGTCCAATACCTTTTTGAACGGGTTTGTCCTCGCACCAAACCACGTATTACCCCGTGCCACCGATAAGTCAGAAAAAAAAGACAGAAATCTGATTTTTTAGACTGTTTTTTGTTCGTCCTTCCGGTTCGATTTTCAATACTGCAAGGGCATTTATGGTATGCCAATTTTTGTACGACACCTACCGTATGTGAGCCCAACACATGGACATATCTGGTCCGGTCTACCGTCTCCCGGCCTTGCTCCCAAAGAGTCTACGTCGACATGCACTCGTACAATTCTCCATGTAAACTCTAATATATATATGAATATATATATATAGAGAGAGAGATCTATCGACAAAATCGATCAGCACATCCGCCATGTACGCCGATTGTGGAATTCCACCTGCTCGTGCGTTCTACGGAGCTGGCATGTTTGCCGCCTGTCCGGGTCGGCCGCCCGCCTGAGCGTTGTACGGGAGCCGTCCTGTTGCCGCCGCTCCTGACACTCGGTCGCACCATGGATGGATCCCACCTAGCCGTATGCCGCCACCTACCCGGCCATTGGATGAGAGTCGGCATGTTTGCCGCCTGTACGCGGTTGGCCGCCCGCCTGAGCGCTTCACGCGCACGGGAGTCTTCATGTCCGTCGCCTGTCGATTGCAAGATGGATGGCATCGGCTACTGCCTAGGATTTGGCTCAGGTTCTTGATCAAGTGCATATCCGTGATGATCTATATAGGCTGCTCTGGCTATGCACTTTATTCATCAGAAACTCAGTCAGGTCGAGCAGACCTCTTTACCCAGATGATGATGAGTCAATCTCTCATCTCCTACTTGCTCCTGTGAAAGAAGATCTCTATGCTTCTTTTATTCAACTGGTCGTTTTGTTTGTCTGATGGATGCGTAATGACTGTATATTTGAAAATTGCACATGGAGATTTCCTTGCCGTGGTTAATCATGTGCGGGGCAGATCCTCGACAATAGCTTGCTGGGAGGGGAATCATTAAACAGATTTATGCAATATTGTCGTCATCTTGTCTCGTGGTGGTGCACATACAAAATTGCTAGATGATGTCTCATTGTGGCATGCTCCAAGATGGCGTCGGAAGGTGTGGCGTTTTTGAGTGACAGCAGGGAAGGGAGACGACATCCAACATAGGGTAGGAGGTGAGGGAGATGTGAGGGTAAGGGAGGGTGAGGAGCAAGATAGAAACATGAGCAGAGGGACAACAAATCAGAAAGGTTTAATGGATAGTACCATTCCAATTGGTGAATAAACGAGTTGAATCCTCATGTCACTTTTAAAAATGAATGTTTTATGATTTTTACTATTATACGGTACAAAGTCGCGTAAATCAAGGACTCCTGACTATTCAAATTAAATTCATGTATGAATTGAAAGATGTGGTGTTGTCGTAGCAACGCACAGGTTTTGTGCTAGTCTATATCTATACCTAATAATAAAACATGAAGTGTTTCTTCCGGTCCAACACTTTTCTAGACCAATTTAGCCTCCCACCAAACCACATATCATCCGTAAGTCAGAAAAAACTGTCCAAACAATATATTACAACAAATGCCATCCGTAAGTTAGAAAAAACTGTTCCGTTTGGCGGAGGTGGCAACACTGATTTCGTCCGGTATGAGAAGCTCTGCTCGTGGGGAGATGTATACGTACATGCGTGTTTCAATTTGGAATTCTGGATCGATCAGGTATTGCTAGAGCTAGGCAACGAGCCTCTGTGAGACTGTGACGCGTCGAGCTGCTGTTGTACCAATGGGGTGCCGCGTGCCGGCCTCGGTAATCTGGTCGGGCCTGATGGGACCTCGCATGACCCTCCTTGGCGTATGCGGTATCCAGGCCAACCACAGCCTCCGGGTGTTCTTCGCCTTTAAAGTCGGACGCCTTCCGATGCGGCCTTCTCTGTCCTACCCTTTCGTGGCGGTGCCACCATAGTCCTCGACGCCGGAGTGGCTGCGTTCATCAAGGGTGCCAGCGTCTTCATTAAGCCTTGTATCCTCACCAGCGTTAGGGTGGTCAGCTGTACATTTTTTTGCTCTTTTTTTTTGCTTCAGTTTACTCTTTTTTTTGCTAATAAGTTTACTTTTGTTGGCGGATTGTTTCTATAGTCACTTGGATTGTTGGGTTTTCTTGGTCCATAGGAGGGCATGGTAGCTGATGCAAGATGGAGGCAGCAAGTTGATACAGAGATGCGAACACACTGAATACATGTTTCAGTTGAAGATCTGTCACTGATAGTTGTTCCAAGAAGATGAGAAAATTTGGGCCTGAATTCCTGGACTAGACAGTTGTACTGGCCCATTAACATTCTACCCACGTAAAACTAGCCTGATAACTCAAGGTGTCCGACCGTTCCTAAGACTGCTTTAAAGAGCGGATACACGAATATTTTGTGTTTATAATAGTACCACATCGCCTCTTTAGACTAAATCTATCCAGTTTATATATGTTCCTATACTGCATGGAATGTCAGTAAGCAAAGTCGGAATCAAATAGAAAACATAGCCTTGTGGTGTGAGCTAACTATAAACGGAAGGATATTGAAAGAGCTTGCTGCACAAATTGGATGGTGCATAATAAAAGGAGAGTCTGTGTGACAATTAAATTGGCCTGTATTAAACATGATTGAGGGATGTGCGTATTCATGGAAAGAAAGAAGTGCAACCTGAGAGGCAGAGTATGAGTAAAAGAAAGAAAGATGACCAAGGACATGAGATAATAATAAAAGGCGTCATGTTCGTTAGTTATAGAAAACCCATGCCAAATTACACATCATGTTCGTTAGTCATAGAAAATTTGATTGGTTTTATGGGAAAGCCCTAAAACATAATTATGCACACAGGAGGAGGAAAAGAACAGAACTGTTGAGACGCATAGAAGTTCAGAATCAACACTGATGGCCCCCAGGCCCTAGGAGTTCATGCAGGTTTGAGCACAGGATCTACTTTGATCTGTTTTGCCTACATGCCCAAGCGCACACGTTTTGGTCAACAAAGCGACAAGGTCGTGGCGTCCCTGGTCTCCTTTGTTTATTATTTTCTTCACGACATGAAGCAGCAAGACACAACTTCACACTTCCAGAGATCGGGAATTCTCTTTGTAAAATCCGTTTTGCACTCAATATACTTTTCTCACTTTTTGCTTTCTATATTTTTGGCGACAGATCAAATGACGATAAACACCCTGGCTTGAAAAACGATGCTGCTCTTTTATTCCGGACAAAAGTGATGCTTTAGGCAGCTCTGCATGCATGATCATCAAAGAAAAAATAGTAGTAAAGCATATACTCCCTCCGTTTTAAAATATAAGATGTTTTAGGTTTATAAAGAAGATGAATCTAAACTTATTTTAGTATATAGATTCATCCTAAAGTTGAGTGAACCTAGATACTAAAACAAGTCTATATTCATTTTTTTCACAAACCTAAAACGTCTTATATTTTGAAACTGAGGGAGTACATCGGTGAGGGACTACAAAGATATAAGCATCGCTATTTGTGAAGAGACCATGAGTTAAGGACTCCGAAGGTCATCGGGGAAGGCATATCTCCGTGCAGCCCCAGTGGTGTGCTCTACGAGACAATTCTTAGCCGGTGCAACGCACGGGCACGCGTGCTAGTATATACTAAAAGCAATATAAGGGTGTTTTTTCGAGGCACCATGTTAATTCACATAGACTTATAAAATATAATATGTTTATATGCATATTAACGGTTAAAATTAAAAGACAAAAGGTGAATCGTCCAGAAACTTGTGGAGAAAAACTCCTCGTAAAAGCCGCCGCAACACGAAAACCGAACCGTCGTCATCGCCGTCCCTGCGTCGCTCCCAGGGGCGGCTCGGGCGTCGTCTCATCCATCGCCGCCACCCTCCCCTTCCACCTCCGCCCGCCGGAGCCGTCATTGCCGTCGTCAAGGTCACCTTGGGCCGACGGCGGCGGCTGGCCTCCCTCCTCTCACGCGATGGGATATGGGCGGGGGATTCTTCCCATCGGGCGGTGGGAGCTTGGCCGGAGCGGCGCGGCGGTCCTGGACGGTGTGTCGTCTACGGCGGAGTTTTGGGCGTCGGGGCGGCAGCCCCGGATTTCCTCGACGGTGCGGGGCTGCGGTGGTCGCGTGGGCGGCACGGCGGCGGGTCCTAGGAGCTCGTGTCTGCGGCCTTCAGCGTTTGTCCTCGAGCCCCGCGTCTGTGTCGATCGGAGCCCCCTCTTCCTGGCTTTCCGGCGGCGCCCTCGGTGCTCTTCGGCGGTGCATCTTCGGTGGCAGGCTGGTGCTGCCCGGCCTCTCTTCTCCGCGTGGTGCGGTTGGTGGCGGCCGTGGTCGTGGGGCTCTCCGGTCTTGTATGATGGTGGTGGTGGCTGCTGAAATGGATCGTATGGGCACCTAGAGGGGGGGGGGGTGAATAGGTTCTAACCAATTTTTTTAATACTTTTTCAATTTTAGGCTTGACACAAAGTAAATTCTCTAGATATGCAACTACGAGAATTTCCCTATATGTAACCCTAACTACTAAGCACGTAAAAGAGGAGTGAGGAAACCGTAGTGGAGCACGCGGAGACACAGAGATTTGTTTTACCGCAGTTCCTTCCTTGTTAAGGGAAGTACATCTGCGTTGGAGGGGTGGGCGGTTCTAAGACCACCACGCCACAATAGGCCTCACCCTATTCTCCGATGGATCTCGCCACGAGAGGCCTGATCCACCTTCTCCACTATTGATCCTTCGAGGCGGAACCGTGCCTTTTACAACACTATCAGGGCACACACCCACAACCGAATTGGGGGCTCCCGAGATGACAACAAGCTGCCACAAGAACAAGGTTTATCAATATAAACAAAAACGAGGATCTAGATATTTGCAAGAAATACTAGATTGGAGGTTCTCCAAATGAATGGAGAGGAGATGAAGCGCTTGATTGCTGATGATGAAGATCGAGTCCTCCTCCTTTGATTCCCAAAGGGATGGGGCCTTTGGGTGGATCTAGGTGGAGCACTCTTGGATGGAGCTTTCAGATCTGATCTGGTCTTTTTCGTGATGAATCAAGAGTTCTGGCAGGAGGGGGAAGGCTGGCTTAAATACCCCCTCCCCAGATCTGGCTGTTGCACAACTTTGGGGGCGAATAATCCGCCCCCTGGGAAAACTCCGCCCCAAGGGCGGATTCTCCGGGGGAAAGTACGCCCCCCCTCTGGCGCTTGCGCTTGAAGAACTTAGTGGAAATCTTGGGGGGCGGATTATCCGGCCATGCCAGAAAGTCCGGTAAAAACTCCGCCCCCTCTCTGTGGCTTGCTCCTTGGCGATGAGCAGGGGGCGGATTATCCGGCGGGGCCGGAAAATCCGGCCAAAACTCCGCCCCCCTTCTGGGGCTTGCGCCTGCTTGGGCAAAGGAAGGGGCGGATTATCCGCCCCTGATGGGGCCGGATTATCCGCCCCCAAAGGCATAGTTCTTTTCCCTTTATTCTCAAATAGAGCTGCAACACTTCAACACACATTAAATGATCCTTGGTATTGTTATCTAACACACAAAACACTAGGGATTAAGATATGTTCTTTCAATCTCCCCCTTTTTGGTGTTAGATGACAATACTAGGATTTGCAATGAAACCGGCTATCACCACCTTCAGATGAAAGGCGCTCCCCCTAGATGTGTGCATATTTAAAATTTTGCATTTGAATACAACTACACACACTAGAGAGAGCACAACTTCCATGGCAAAGATAATTGGAACAAAAGTGGATTGAGGGACAAGGTCATACCACCGGGATGAGAATAGCCAAAGCATACATAGATAATCCCATGAATCCATATGCCATCAAATATGTTCCATAATTCCAGAATTCCATGGGGTCCATAATAGATAAATCCAGAATTCCATGGATACCCAACATAGTACCAAACACAGTGGAGTACGACACAGTCTTACATAAGCACACACAAATAGCAAATGAGTTCACGCTAGAATAGAGGCACAAGCAAGCAAATAAAAACGACTAAAATCGAAAAGCTTGTGCCCGACCCTTGCAAATCCACGAGCCCTAATAGAACTACTTCTCCCCCTTTGGCATCGAAACGCCAAAAAGGAAGAAGAGCGAAGCTAACGCCCCTGAAGATCACTCAACTGAGATGGTATTACACCCCCAAATTTGCAAAAATCAAATCAAACAAAAGCCAAATTTGAGTGTGTTTTCCATAAGAACATGAGATATGCAAGAAAATCCAACGAGACCCATAAAAAAACAACTCTTCTCAAGGAAGAGGGCGGTGGCCGAAGCCACCATGTTGGAGCGCATGGCATGACACCGCGAAGATGTATCTTGAGTTCAAAACCAATGCTCATCGATGACCCACATATCATAAAATGATATTAAGGGAAATGATTTTACTTGCTTTCGGCATTATGGGGGGAGGGTTGGCCCAATCAATTAGGACCACACTCCCCCTATGTCTATGCCCGCATCTAAACCAAATACATGAATAAGAGCAAGTGAGTGTGCAAGGGTAGTCAAGCCAAGCTCCTTGAATCTATGATATTTAGCTCATTCCTCAAATAACAGAATCCTGCTTCATCAAGAGGCTTCGTGAAAATATCAACAAGTTGGTTCTTCGTGCTTACAAAGGATAGAGCAATATCTCCACGAGCAACATGATTCCGAATAAAGTGGTTGCGAATCTCTATATGTTTTGTTCTTGTATGCTGCACGGGATTGTACGCAATTTTTATAGCACTTTCATTGTCGCATAATAGAGGCACTTTGTCACAGTTGACACCATATTCCTTTAAAGTTTGCCTCATCCATAACAATTGTGTACAAGCACTTGCAGCAGCAACATATTCAGCTTCGGCGGTTGAGAGTGAAATACAATTCTGTTTTTTTGATGACCAACACACTAGAGACCTGCCCAAGAATTGGCATGCACCAGAGGTTGATTTCCTATCATCTTTGTCACCAGCCCAATCTGAATCAGTGTAACCACATAGAGAGAAACTTGAACCCTTGGGATACCATAACCCAAAATTTGGGGAATGAACCAAATATCGGAAGATTCGCTTGACTGCCACTAAGTGGCTTTCTTTAGGAGCGGCTTGGTACCTTGCACACACTCCTACACTCAACACGATATCGGGCCTAGATGCGCAAAGGTAAAGGAGAGATCTGATCATGGATCGGTATAACCTTTTGATCCACGTCTTTACCCTTGGGATTGAGCTCAAGATGACACTTGGTTTGCATTGGGGTAGCAACGCCATTGAGATCCGTCATCTTGAACCTTTTGATCATGTCTTGGATGTACTTAGCTTGATTAATAAAGGTTCCCTCTCTAAGTTGTTTGATCTCAAATCCAAGAAAGAACCTGAGCTCACCCATCATGGACATCTCAAACCTGTCAGTCATAAGCTTCGAAAATTCATCGTTAAAAGCTTGGTTAGTAGAGCCAAAAATGATGTCATCTACATAAATTTGGCATACAAAAAGCTCCCCATTAACCTTTTTAGTAAAAAGAGTGGGATCGATTTTCCCAACTTCGAATCCACGGTCTAGCAAAAGCTCTTTAAGGTGCTCATACCACGCACGTGGGGCTTGTTTAAGGCCATAGAGCGCCTTATCGAGTTTGTAGACATGGTTCGGAAATTTGGGGTCCTCAAACCCCGGGGGCTGCTTGACGTAAACTAACTCATGTAGAGGACCATTAAGGAAAGCGCTCTTAACATCCATTTGTTATAATTTAAAATTATGATGGGCTGCATATGCAAGAAGGATACAGATGGACTCAAGACAAGCCACATGAGCGTAAGTTTCGCCAAAATCAATTCCCTCCACTTGAGAGAATCCTTGAGCCACGAGTCGAGCTTTATTCCTCACAACAATGCCATTTTCATCCTATTTGTTCTTGAAGATCCACTTGATGTCGATAACATTGCAGCAATCCTTTGGCTTTTCTACGAGCTTCCAAACTTTGTTGCGTTCGAAGTTATTTAATTCTTCATGCATTGCAACAACCCAATCGGTATCTTCAAGAGCATCAAAAACCTTCTTCGGTTCAACCATGGAAATGTGAGCTTGATGATCACAGAAGCTTGCAAGTTCTCTTCTAGTGGATACCCTTCGTCGTAGATCACCAACAACCTTGTCAAGAGTGTGACCTCTTAGTTCAAGGTTCCAATCAGCACGAGCCTTGCGACGAGCCTCAATGTCCTTATTGTTTCTAGAAGGAGTTGATTCAATATGTGTATCCTTGTCTTCATTACTGCCTTTCCCTTGATCTTGGTCATCGTTACTGCCAGAAGATTGTTGCTGACCATTTTCTTCATCCCGGATAATCCGCCCCTTGAAGGGGCCGGACTATCCGGCCTGGGAGGTGAAGAACCCGAGCCATCTTCTTGAGAATGCCTGATGAGAGTTGGAGACCCAGGGCCGGATAATCCGCCCTCGGGGGCCGGAGAATCTGGCCTGGGAGCTTCAGAGTTGCTGACTTCTCCTTCGGATCCTCTGGAATGAGTTGGAGTGCCAGGGGCGGATTGTCCGCCCCTTGGAGGGGGCGGAAAGTCCGGCCTGGGACTACCAACTTGTCCAGGGGACAGATGATCTTCAGCAGATTGTGGTGTTGGTGCAGGATTGTATCCAACAGTAGGAGTTTGTTGATCTTGTGTAGATGATGGCTCCACATGTGTGGAGCATTGTCCTTCCCGATCCGCCACAAGGGGTTCCTCAATGGGGCGGAAAAATCCCACGCCCATTCTTCTTATGGCATCTTGGGGTATTTCAACATCTGCATCACAAACATCAACTTGCCCTACAAAGGAGCCGTTATTTTCATCGAACTCCACACTACAAGATTCTACAATAATCCCAGTGAGCTTGTTGTAGACTCTATAAGTGTGGGATTCGGCACCGTAACCAACAAAAATACCTTCTAAAGCCTTGGATTCAAATTTTGACAAACGGACACCTTTAATAAGAAAGAAACACTTACACCCGAATACCCTGAAGTATGAGATGTTGGGTTTGTTACCGGTAAGTATTTCATATGGGGTCTTGTCCAAGATCTTTTGAAGGTAGAGCCGGTTTGATGAGTGACAAGCAGTGGATATGGCTTCAGCCCAAAAATTATAAGGAGACTTGAATTCAGCTAGCATAGATCTTGCCATATCCATCAAAGTCCGGTTCTTCCTCCTACACACCATTTTGTTGAGGGGTGTACGCAGCGGAATATTGGTGTCTAATCCTCTCTTCGCTAAGAAACTCGTTTAAAGTGTAGTTATTGAATTCTGAGCCGTTGTCACTTCTAATTGCCAAGATGGTAACATTGTGTTGACGTTGAACTTCATTGGCAAAGTCGATGACAGTTTGTTGAGTCTCACTTTTCAGCTTGAAGAAATATACCCATGTATATCTTGAGTAATCATCGACAATGACCAAGCAATATTTCTTCCCACCAAGACTTGCATGAGAAGGAGGACCAAATAAATCCACATGAAGTAATTCCAAGATCCTCTTTGATGACACAATAGTCTTCCTCTTGTGGGGAGAGTCATGCATTTTTCCTTCAACACAAGCCCTGCAAACACGATCTTTGGAAAAAGAGACATTGTCTTTTAGTCCAAGGATGTGGCCACCCTTTTGGAGACTTTGCAAAGTTCTCATGTTGACATGGGCTAAACGGCGATGCCATAG
Source organism: Avena insularis (assembly GCA_023614405.1). NCBI lineage: Eukaryota > Viridiplantae > Streptophyta > Magnoliopsida > Poales > Poaceae > Avena > Avena insularis. The sequence goes on along the minus strand of CM042697.1, from coordinate 437,113,882 downwards.
CCAGCCCACGTCGGCCTTTCCGAATAGACACATCGGACCCGAAGTGGTTTTCCCGGAGAAGTCCACCACATACAGGTCATTTTCGACGTATCCAACGAAAGCGACCTTTAGAGACTTGCTCCACAAGAGTACCACCAAATCATCATCGATAAAACAGCAAAACCCATCTTGCCAAGGGCACGAACAGAAAGAAGGTTGTAACCAAGGGTCTCAACAAGCATGACGTCCACAAGAGAGATATCGTGGGCAACCACAACCTTGCCAAGACCCAATACCTGAGATTTAGACTTATCACCATAGGAGACTGTGATATTATCATGATTTGGACGCATCTCCGTGATGATCTCCTTGCTTCCGGTCATATGACTAGTGCAGCCACTATCCAGCACCCATTTTGACCCACCGGAAGCATAGCCCTGCAAGAGAATTACTTCTTGGTTTTAGGTACCCATTTTTCAATGGGTCCTTTCATGTTAGTAACAAGGGTCTTTTGGACCCAAATAGACCAAGCAATATATTCATCAAAAGGACCAACATAATAATCATAAACATCGCCATAGTAATCACAAAAGAGTTCATAATTCGGATTGTGAGACCCTGCAAAACCAATATTATTAGTCTTGTCTTTTGTGACAATCTTCTCAGCAGTGCTTGTCTTTAATTCCATATTCTTGGTCTTGTTCTTCTTGGACTTGGTGACATACCCAAGTCCCTCTTTACTATGATTTGACCTTTGCTTGCCAAGGACTTCATCAAGCACACCTTTGTCCTTGGTAGTGATGTCCTTGATCACTTCTTTTTCCACATTAGCATTTTCCTTGTTACTATATGTTGAGTTTGACGAGCTAGGAGTATCATATTTGGCCAATCAACTTTGAAGCTGATCATGTGACTCATTGAGAATAGAGAACTTGTTTTTCAACGCCTTGTGAGCATTGTCAAGTTTCTCCAATTCCTCGTAGAGTCTATCATGAGCAGCCCCAAAGTCAATCCTTTCCTTCTTTAACTTCTTTGCCTTGGTGACAGCATTGTCACGTTCCTTAACGAGTTTAGTCACAATTTCTTCATGTGACTCTTCCATAGACTCAAGCCTCTCTTCAAGAGAGACCTGAGCTTCTTCTTCTTCTTCAAGAGCATTTTTTAGGGATGCAATTTCCATTGCATCCTCCCTTTAAATTCTGCCCTTTTCTTCGAGGAGTGCTTCGTTTTGGGCCAGCTGATCCATAAGAGCCTCAAAACGAACTTTGTGCTCACCTTGCAAGTTAGTATAGAAATAATCCAAAGCAATAATCTCTTCTTTAACCTTAAGACTAGCAGGATCATCCATGTCTATCATAGCCTTGGGAAAATAAGAGTTAGAAGAAGTTACCTCGGAGCTTCTTGCCATGAGGCAAGTAGCATTCTTGTTGATGATGTTTTCGTTCGGAGAGTCGAAGAGAGATGTTGATGTAGATGTGGTGGCTATAGCAGCCACCTCTTGAGAGCTATCGTCCTCGTCCTCATCTTCACTCCCCGATGAATATTCTTCTTGAGCCACTAGAACAATATTTGGTTGCTTCTTGAAAGGAGCATTCTTCTTTACAAACTGTTTCTTACGTGGAGCTTTTGATTTGTCCTTGAAAATGAGTCTTCCTCCATTATCCTCCCTACTTTGATATGGACACTCAGCTACGAAGTGCAGCCGGTCACCACAATTGAAGCATGTTCTCAGCTTGGGACCATTTTCTTTTCTTCCATAGGCTCCACTCTTGCGATCTAGTTCAGCTTTAGCCTTGGCTGGATCTTTCTAAAAGTTTCTTGCATAAAGAGCCAAGTATTGTCCGTGGATCCTTTTTATATCCTCGGGACAGTCCATACCTTCTACCGCATATTCATCATGATCAATCACACTAGTCTTCAAGGCCATGTTGACCCCCTTTTGCATCCCCATAGCTCGAGCACGAGCATCTTCGGCATTCTTGGCAGCCACTTTGAAAGTGGCCATTTCTTGCATTACCTCATTGGATGACATGAGGTGATAGTTATGCCTACCTTGGAGACTTTTCAAATCTGTGGGCTCAAATGGCATAAGAGCACTGACATACTTGCGCTTGATCCAAGCATCATCAACATGAGCTGCACCGTGGTTTCTGAAGGTTGTAACTATTGCCTTGAGCCTCCTATACATGTCCTCGTGGTCTTCTCCATCCATCATATAAAATCCTTCAGCTTCATTGCTCAAGGCATCATATCTATTCCTTCTCATAATTTCATTTCCGATGAAGAGCTCGGTGAGGGCATCCCAAGCTTCTTTAGCTGTGCTAAGATGCTGAATGTGTGGCATGTCTTTGTCACCCACACCAAGCTGTATCATGTGTAGAGCTGTAGCGTTGAGTTGGCTATCGACCACTTCTCTTCTTGTGAGATTGTTGGGGTTTCCAACATGAAGACCATTTTTGATGATCTTCCACAACTCTACGGAGGAACTGCACACATGAGATTTCATCAAAAATTGCCATTGAGAGAAAGTAGATGCTGAAAGTTTGGGTGGATCACCCCTATTATGTATATGTGGGTGAGGGATAGGCGGATCAGGGGAATACACATGAGAAACCTCATTGTATCCATCCTTACCGCTATCCTTTTTCGAGGAGGAGCTCTTGCTAGTATCATCACCTACCACTTCGTTATCTTTGGAAACAGTTTTACCCGTTTCCTTGGATTGCGGAGTGGTATCCTCAGAGTTAGATGGAGGTGATGCTCCGGATGTGGAGAGACACATTATCAATTGACGCATCTCTTCCATCTTAGCCTCCATTGAACTCACCAAGGTTGTTTCCAACATCTTGAGATCGTTCATGGTGACTACCTCCGGAGCATCACTCCTATCTCCCTTGGAACCCATACTTCTCTTAGGCGGTTAAGCCCGAAATAAGAGCCGAGGCTCTGATACCAATTGAAATGGATCGTATGGGCACCTAGAGGGGGGGTGAATAGGTGCTAACCAATTTTTTAATACTTTTTCAATCTTAGGCTTGACACAAAGTAAATTCTCTAGATATGCAACTACGAGAATTTCCCTATATGTAACCCTAACTACTAAGCACGTAAAAGAGGAGTGAGGAAACCGTAGTGGAGCACGCGGAGACACAGGGATTTGTTTTACCGCAGTTCCTTCCTTGTTAAGGGAAGTACATCTGCGTTGGAGGGGTGGGCAGTTCTAAGACCACCACGCCACAATAGGCCTCACCCTATTCTCCGATGGATCTCGTCACGAGAGGCCTGATCCACCTTCTCCACTATTGGATCCCTTCGAGGCGGAAACCGGTGCCTTTTACAACACTATCGGGGCACACACCCACAACCGAATTGGGGGCTCCCGAGATGACAACAAGCTGCCACAAGAACAAGGTTTATCAATATAAACAAAAATGAGGATCTAGATATTTGCAAGAAATACTAGATCGGAGGTTCTCCAAATGAATGGAGAGGAGATGAAGCGCTTGATTGCTGATGATGAAGATCGAGTCCTCCTCCTTTGATTCCCAAAGGGATGGGGCCTTTGGGTGGATCTAGGTGGAGCACTCTTGGATGGAGCTTTCAGATCTGATCTGGTCTTTTTCGTGATGAATCAAGAGTTCTGGCAGGAGGGGGAAGGTTGGCTTAAATACCCCCTCCCCAGATCTGGCCGTTGCATAACTTTGGGGGCGGATTATCCGCCCCCACTTGGGGCGGGGGAAAACTCCGCCCCAAGGGAGGATTCTCCGGGGGAAAGTCCGCCCCCCTATGGCCCTTGCGCTTGAGGAACTTAGTGGAAATCTTGGGGGGCGGATTATCCGTCCATGCCGGAAAGTCCGGCAGAAACTCCGCCCCCTCTCTGGGGCTTGCGCCTTGGCGATGAGCAGGGGGGCGGATTATCCGGCCCCCTGAGGGGCGGATTATCCGGCGGGGCCGGAAAATCTGGCCAAAACTCCGCCCCTTCCGGGCTTGCGCTGCTAGGCAAAGGAGGCGGATTATCCGCCTGGTGGGCCGGATTATCCGCCCCCAAAGGCAGAGTTCTTTTCCCTTTATTCTCAAATAGAGCTGCAACACTTCAACACACATTAAATGATCCTTGGTATTGTTATCTAACACACAAAACACTAGGGATTAAGAAATGTTCTTTCAGCTGCTGTGCGGCGTTTGGCGCTGCCGGCGTGCGAGGTGGAGGATGGTGGTGGTTGTGGTATTCGTTCCTGTCTACGGCGACAGCTGCCCGGGTTCGCTCTGGTTGCTTCGGCAACTAACTCGCGGGCAGCGGTGATGATCTGTACGACGGCTTCTGTCGCACCGACGCGGAGCCTAGGTGTGGCGGTTTGCAGGCGGCCGGGTCCAGCTGCCCTATCCGATGGCTTCGAAGGTGGACGTGCGGGATGGTGATGGTGGTCTGGCTGGCCTCGAGTGGCGGGTGTGAGGTTGCGACTCTCTGTCGGGCGAAAGTCTTGTTCTGGCTGTGGCTGGAGCCGATGGCGGCGACGCCTTTTGGCGCCGTTTTCCTCCTTGGGGGCGTTGTCGTGGTGGTGTTCTTGCGCCTCCGCCCTGGTTCTCCGGGGGAAACCTTAATCCCTCGCAGGATCAGGCGTGGGCGGCACTTTCTTGTGTTGTTTGGCCTCCTAGGTCCTCGCCTTGGATGATCCATCGGCCAGAGGGTTTTGCAGATCGAGTTGGTTGCTGGCGTCGACGGGCTGTTGGGCTTCCTCGTCTCGGCGGTGTAGCGGACACGACTTCGGTTTGGTGTGCTCCGGGTGAAAACCCTGCTCTGGCCGCGGCCGTTGCCGGTGTTGGCGGCGCTCTTGGTCGTCGCTCCCCTCGTTGGAGGCATCATTGTGGAGGCCCTTTCCTATGTTGGTGTTCGGTTTGTCTGTCTTGTCGGGTTTTTCCTTGGCCCGTTTTTGGCTAGGTGGTGCGCGGCCTGGGGGTCGGCGTGGTTGTTGGAGCGGCGGCTTCGAGTCTTTGCCTCCGCCTTGTTGCGTTTTTTAGGTGTTTTGGGTGTCGGCCTTGGCCACTTGGGTGGCTAGGCCTTCGGCTCGTGTGGTGCGCGGCCTCGGGGCCGGTGTGGGGTGTTATGTTGTATCGGTTTTCGGCTGGTTTCCCTCATAAACTGGCCATCTCTCTTCTACTATATCAATGAATGGCAAGCCTTTTGCCTAGTTTCAAAAAAAAAGACAAAAGGTATTATGTAAAATATTAAATGGGTACACATGAGTTTATGACACGTTACTAAGTTTAAAGAGAAAAAAATCTACATATTAGGAATCCCGTGCGTATCCCTAAAAAAAAACATCCCGTGCGTGAACTTCTGGCTGGCCGGCCCGGCCGAAAACAAAACGTCTATGGGTCATTTATTTCCATTTGACAACAGATAGATATACCGTACTAATATATATATATGTATGGTCCATTTTATTAAAGTGGAAATCGAGTCGTAGTCCTAAAAGAATGTGGACATGATTTTGATCATGAAAACACACTTGGAATAACCAAATAAATTATATTTGTAGCTAAAATATAATATGTTGATCTGCATACAAATGTAAAAATATTGTGTATGACTGATAGACATAACTAATAACTAATAAGAGACCCTTGGGGCTCGATGGATACACATGTTGACCCATGTATTCTTTGCCTCAATTATATACTGTACAGTCGAGTCACGCCATAGCCATGGAAGCTTTTTTGAGGAGTAAGTAAGGAGCAATGCTCAAATACTAAAAACTTGAAGTCGAACAGCGATCTATCAGTTAATCTTTTGGCAGTATTATTAATACAAATTCATTCAAGACTAATGTGTGAATATGTAACCTTTCCTTATGAGGAAGATAGGTTGGAACATGAAAAGGAGCTTTGTATAACCTTACAAGCTAGAGTTGGAACATGAACTGGACTCGCGAAGGTAGCAAAGCTATAGATTTGAGTGAAACGGTTGGTGCTAATGATGGTCGCTGCTAATTAATGGTGGGTGTGTGGGAAATGCTATGGACTCTAGCTCTATTTTCCTCTTGGTACGTGGATTTCTTTCTTATTCTAAGTCGATTTTGGCACAATGACCCGGCTAAAGCATTTGACAAAAAAATGTGTCTAACCAAAGATATATATCAAGTGCACCGATGTGCATGGTTTAGGTCTTTAGTAAGCTCAATGGTTAGTAATTAGGGATGTACGTCCACAGTGAAGAACGGTGATATATTTAGGGGCATGTCAATAAACAAATCAACATTGTTTTCACGATAACTCACAAATAAGATTTTTTTTATATATCCACAACAAAGACATGCATATTTCCTTATTCAAAAGAATATAAAAATATTTTAAAACTTGAATTGTTTAGATTTTCCCTATCTGATTTGTTTGTTTCATAGGATTAGATCCAGAAAGTTTTTGATGGAAGACACTCTGAATGAAATAAGGACAACTTTCATTGGGCACGAACGAATGGAAAAAAATTATTGCTCATTACTTAATTTTTCTTTCCAAAGATTAAATTAACACATTTTTGGTGTCAACTTTCATGGTTTATGATCATATAATATAATATGTCATTACAATGATGTATATTTACTAAGTATGCCATGTAGAATTGTCATATTATATACATGAAAGCGCAAATTACATGTGATGAGGAGCTTAAAAAACATGACTTGGAGAGTAGGGATAAAGGGATAATTAAACAAAATGAAATGATAGAATATCCATTTTGAAACATACAATGTTGTACAATCCCGTATTCAAACTTTGATTATTGAACTATAAATATATACTAAAATCGTGCCAAAATAAAATAGCATGGTAGAATTGTCATATTATATACATGAAAGCGCAAATTACATGTGATGAGGAGCTTAAAAAACATGACTTGGAGAGTAGGGATAAAGGGAAAGAATTAAACAAAATGAAATGATAGAATATCCATTTTGAAACATACAATGTTGTACAATCCCGTATTCAAACTTTGATTATTGAACTATAAATATATACTAAAATCGTGCCAAAATAAAATAGCATGGTTGAAATTTCTTTCCTTGCATATTCAGAATTACCAAAATAAGGTCAACCTAAAGATTGGTGAAGTCTAAGAAGTCCCATATTTCTCAAAGGTGGGAGGGTGCCACATATTCAAAAACATATATAGAAAGTAAACGAGAGAAAGATAGATCAGCAAAAAGTAGAACACCAAATACTCCCTTTAGTTCTAAATGTAAGATGTATAGTTTTTGCATGAACATGAAAGAACGCATTTTGAGGGATTATTATAGGAGGTATAATTACACAAATTTTTGGTGAGATTACTCTGACTTTTTAATGTGAGAAAATATAGGTGTTTGCGTGAGATAAAAATTAATCAAGACTCTAAAAAAATTGTCTAGACGTGGGGTGCAACATAGTACACCCTATATTCTGTTTGTTTTCTTAAAAAACGAATACACCTTATATCTAGAAACACAGATAGTATTATTTACTTGACATACATATTAACTAGGAAATAATTTATCTTGCATCGGTACTTGTGAACTTATCTCAACCTACTTATCTAATATCTGATAGAAATGACACATATGACTATCAATTTGGTGTTTTTTGAAAGAGCAGTCAAATTTCTTATCACAACATATTATATTTACAATATCAAATACATGTAAAATCATAGACTTATTGCTTGATTATTTAGGCGAACAAAATATGGTGCCCTCGCGTTTGCGAGGGCCAACCTGCTAGTTTATTATACAACACAAAAAGAGATGGACGTAAGCATGCATCTGCTGCTAGCGGGGTATGTGTAACCTATTACAACATGCCTAGTTTGCCTTTTTTCGAGAAAGTCATGCTTTGTTGTATGTCCGGTGGATGTAATAGACTCAGTCTCTGTAGTAACCATATGACATGATTAACTATGGTATGATTAACTTGACACTTGAGTGGCCACACCACATAGTGCATCTCTTGGGCGCGTACAGGATTAAAATATTATTTCTTATTTAGTGGCGCACATGGTCATGCCTTTTCTTCGAATGATGCAAAAAAATGTAGTACTATGTTGCAGTACGATGCATATTTATGCTTTCATCTGAACAAAAATTGCCATCCATAAAAATTATATAGAGCGGTAAAAACCTTTGTCCAAGCAAAAAAAAAATGCTAACAACAAAAATTTATATAGACCAGTGAAAAGACCACTATTTGAAACAAATCAACTCCAGTTTGATCATTAACTAAACAAATCATATCAGATCCAAGTAAATAAAATGGACACGAACTGAAAGGTCAAGCTACCTCAACTTTTTAGTCGAAGATATCACCTTATTTTTGTTGCTTCTAGTTTAATTTTCCAGATATAATTTTAAAGATAGCCATAATTTTTTTCACTATTTTAAATTATTCTCTTTTGACCTGACAAATTACATAATCTACTCCATCGCCTCCATGGTTTCTCGGTATGCCATTGATGCATACAGAGTTGTAATTCATACGGTTGGAGGTGGAAGAAACTCGTCATCATTGTTAAATGCTCCCTTTATCCAGAAATAACTGAGTTGATTTTATCTAGATTCAAATGTATCTAGATGCATTTTAGTGTATATATACATTCGAATCTAGACAAAATACAAGTCATTTATTTCTGGACAAATAAAGTATTAAATTAACAACTAAATAAACTTATAAACGTTCTTGTTCCTAGAGTTCCTCAAGTTTGGATTCCTAAACTGGAAGAGAAAAAAGCGGGTGAAATGCAAAACTACCAAATCAGTTCGTGCGGCAAATGCCTATCTTCAACCCGATTCCCTTTTTTGAGCCCACATTCAGCCCGTCTCCGATACTCTCATGCATAGTGATGCTGCCCTCTGCCCTCAAGCTCTTTCCGACGACGTGCATGCTGGTTCGTCCATGCATCGAAGCCAACGCTGGGCGAGCTCAGCACATAGTTTTTGACCCGTGCCTGAATCCTTCTTAGGTAACTACACACGTACTAGTCTAAAGGAAAACTACCATAAGTGCTGTCCTTCCATATGCAAGCACGAATAACTTGAGAACGTACCAGGCCTATGAGGCTGCAACAACTTTACCCATGGTTTTCTGACCAACCTCCTCACGCTTCACTAAGCTTTAATCAACATTGTATGATATGGATGACTTTCATGCGAATTAGGAATGCTTTCATTTATGATCCAATTCATATATGTGCTCGTGACGATAGCTAATATCAAGTGGTAGGAATATATATCATGTCCAAACTAGTTGAGCAAACCCTACCACAGAAGGCAAGGTCTCTATAATACTCCACTAGCAAAATATAAAGCACCAAAGTGGTGCCGTCGTCTCCCACTGCATTTTGGTAACGAGGTCCATTAGCAAGGTTGGTAGGAACATGAGACACTAGGAATTCCTACTGGATCTGAATCTAGAGTTTAGTTGCAGTCTTGCAGAGATATGCCTACAACGAGTTTGGTATCCGTACATTAAGAACTCTACTATTCACAGGAGTGATCCAACGGGCAAGATTGATTATGCTAGAGACAATGTTATTCGTGTTGGTCGGTGCCCACCCTTTTTATGATGAACCTAGTCAAGGCTAATTCATGTGGTCGGAGCCAGGGCGGAGTAAGACTTATATCCAATGCACTTTGTTAATTATTGCATTTTGAGTCACCCGAGTGCAATTCTTCACATGTTTTAGGATGACACACATGCTAAATATTTTGAGCAAATTGGTAACAAATAAATCTTGATTCGAGTGCGTGTGAACCACCTAAGCCATGAGTAGCTCCAATCCTAGCCAGATCACCTTCATGTTTGTTGTACTTTGAAATAGAATATGAACTCAATTTTTTTCTGGCCGCAAATTCCACTAAGAAGATAATCCATGGGATAAACCCCACAAGATTTTTTTGTCAAGGACATGTGCTTGAAACATCATTTTATTAAGAGTAGCAACGGAAGTATATCATATGATTCCAAAGCGATTTTCCATCGTAGGGACTACACCACAAACTCGGACATGGCAAGGAAAAGAAACAAAGTAGGTGATGTTTCCATAACTCCATTCACATTTACACATGGGGATCTGTTGGGGTATCAAGGAAGAAATATTTATACGGTATTTCGACCAGATCATGAATTATAAAGTCTTTTTCCTCCCTATGTACCCACAAATCAGTTAGACTCGGCTACTCAAGTGAGACCCGGCTTGCATCTATCATAAGGATAGTAATGCTACGTTTATGGCTAGAGATTCTCGAGAAGAAAATATGAACAATGAAGGTCCAACTGCATGAGAGGATATGATTTGCTAAATGGGAAGATCTTGTGAATGAGTTATTGTTTCCATCACTTTTCTTATAATTGCAACCAAAACCTAGTCAAAAACAAGAATAGGTTTGAGGGAACAAAAAATGATCCAAAACAATTATAGTTTATCGGATTCAGAATAGCCCTATGTTTATTGTAATTATTTGATGCTCTATACACACGCATAATCTACATTCATGGTAAATTCAGAAAAAATAAAAGTAATTTCAAAGTCAATTACTTATTCAAATGAAGGACTCTTCTTAATCTAGGCCCAAACTCGACAGCTAGGCTTGGCTCGCATCCTGCTCGTCTCGAGGTCTTGCCCGTGACAGGAAGTGTGACAGAGGTCCTAGCTAGCTATCATAATTGATTACTCTTGAGGGAAAGCTTCCAATGATTGATTTTCCGAAAAACCCAATCCCCATCAAATCTCAATATCTCGAGATTCTTTGTTATTGTATTTCATCAATTTCATGTCCTAGAGATACAAATAAATATTTGTTAATCACTACCCAATTAATCAAATCATGAAAGATGAAACCAAAATAACATCAATACGGAACATTCAAGTTCAACTTGGAAGCAAGAAGCAACTTTCAATTTAATTAGATACTGTAAAAATTGATTGACGATTGTGCAATATTTTGTATGATTTCTAATGTGTTATTTTCGAGGATAGTTATGAGCACTTAGTTTTCGGAATGTGCTCGAATCCTGGTTTGGTCACTAGACATGTGCTACCCTGCTTATGGAAAAACTGCCACATGTGGTCCTTATGTATGTAAGCACGGATGTGGATTGAGAGCATACCAGCACAAAGAGGACTTTGCCTCCAAGGTTTTCTGACCGACCTCTTTAGTTTGTACCAAGTTTTAATCAAAATTATACACTGCGACTGACTCTCATGTGAATTAATAATATTTTTACTAATAATCAAAATCATGTACGCACTCATGGCCAGAGCTAATCTTAAGTCGTAGGCCTATATATCACGTCCAACTTCCAGAGAAATCCTACTACAAAACCCAGGCAAGTCTCTATAATACTCCACTAGCAAAATAAGAATTATCAAACTGGAGGTATTGTCTCCCACTACCTTCTTGGTTAGCTAGGTTGGTAGGAACGGGAGACATGGAGAATTCCTAATGTATCTGAATCTATAGTTTAGTTGTGACAACAGAGAGATATACGTAATATAAGTTCAACATTCGTACTTTCTAAACTCTAGTTGGAGGTACTATCCATTGGCGTTGCGCATGGGAATAAGTCCATGGTAGATAAATTGGTATTTCTTCTTGTTGGTGCCCACCCTTATCTTGATGAACCTGAATGCATTGCATTTTGTTCAAGCCAAGGCATAGAAATGCTGAGATTCGACGTGCTTCTTTAATTATTGTATTTATTTTACATGGTATGGGTGGCGGTTGATGAACATGCTAATTTTTTTAGAGTAAATTCCAATTTTTACCCCCTAGTTATACTTTTGTGACACAAGTTACCCCATTTAGTGAAAAATTCTCTGTATTACCCCATTTAGTGAAACTTGTGTCAGATTTTACCCTTTTTAAATATTTAGCCCATCTTAGCAGGTTGGATCTGCTCATCCGGTTGATGTGGCACAGTAACTAGATGTACAACTCGGAGGCATAATTAGCCAGGTCCTGCTCTACCTAGCATCGTTGATGAAACATGAACAAGTTGCTCACCTACTGCAAACGCAACGGTTAGATTGTTCTCAGGGTCTTCATGGCATCCTCGTCGCTACTTGCACTCCGGCCCTTACACTCGTTCTTTGACCAAGCAAGCTCCGTACGACAGCTGCCTTTCCGGGCTTGGAGGAACACATCAGGAACCAAGTGTTCTTGGTGCACCTCTTGGACGGACCCAACAAACACTTTGTGATGCAGCTCTTGATTTTTTTCATTGTACATGGCTCAAGGCCAACATCATGGCCATGGGGCTTCTTCCTCGGTGTGTTGAGTTCAAGCTGCTAGCTAGCTGCTGTTAGCACTTAGATCATGTGAGGTGAGTTCAAACTGAGACCTATCACTATCACTTCCTCACGGTCAAGAAGCATGAGCAATTATGCATTCATACGGCCGTGTTCAGCGTGTGATGGACAAACTCCGGCTAAGGAAAATCGACTTACTGAGTGTGTTGAACCTACTAGAAAAGGCTATTTATTTAAAAGGGGTAAAATGTGAAAAGTTTTACTAAATGGGGTAATCTGGAGGAATTTTTGCTAGATGGGGTAATTCTTGTCATAATCGTACAATTAGGGGGTAAAAAGTGGAATTTACTCTTTTTTTTTACCGCATTGCTAACAAAACAAAATCTAGACTCGGTTGCATGTGCACCACCTAAGATATGAGTAGCACTGCCCCCTGTTGGAACATCTTCATGTTTCTTGTACTTAGAATATGTACTCAAATATTTGGTATGGTCCCAGATTCTCGTGAGAAGATAACCCATGGTATAAACCCCACGAGAATGTCTTTCTCACAACATGTGCATGATACTTTATTTTATTAAGGTAGCAATAGATTTTTTTATCTAACTATAAAGCGCATTGCAATCGCTAGGGACTTCAACACAATCTTGGACATGGCAAGAGAAACAACAGAGTAGGTGGTGTTCCCCACAACTCCATTCACACATTTACACATGGGATCTGTTGGGGTATCAAGGAAGAAATGTTTATGCAGTATTTCGACCATATCATGAATTGTAAAACAAATTGACCTCCCTATGTACCCATAAACCAGCTGCACTCAACTAGTACTCTAGTAGAACCTGCTTGCATCGATCATAAGGATTGTGATGCTACCTTTATGCCCAGAGATTCTCGAGAAGAAAAAATGAACTATGAAGGTCAAACCGTATGAGAGGACGATTTTCTAAATGGGCGGCCGATCTTGTGAATGAGTTGTCGTTTCCATCACTTTGCTTATAATTGCAACCAAAACATAGACAAAAACAAGATTAGGTTTGAGGGCACCAAAATTGATGCAGAATAATTATTATTTATCGAATGAAAATATCACTATGTTTATTGTAATTATTGGATGCTCGATACACACGCATAAGCTACATTCATGGTAAATTTAGAATAAAGGTAAATTTTGACTGACGCTTCTAAATCTAGGCCCAAACTCCGACTGCGCTAGGCTTGCATCATGCTCGTTTTAGGGTCTTGCCCGTGACAGATAGTGTGATGGAGGTCCTGCTGCCCAGCCCGAGAGCAAATGGCCTTATTGTCTTAGTGGGTTTCAGTTGCGGAGCTGGTCCAGATCTCTCATTTCATAGTTTTCTCCATATGTTTCCAAACTGGAGCATCCCTTGCTTCATATATACGGCAGATTATCCATGGCCGCAACAAGCACCCCGCTGGTCGAGGCTTAGCCCGTAGTCGTATTCTCTAACGTCTCATCATGTGGCTACTGACCATCTAAAGATGATTACTCTCGAGGAAGGGTTGACTTTCCCAAAAATGCTATCCCTATCAAATCGCAATATCTCACTATTTTTTCTTTCATCAATTTCATGTCATAGAGATACAAGAGGCGGTGGTTGTATTAATCAACTCCTGAAACCAAAACAACATCAGTTCAACTTAAGCAAGCGACAACTTTCAACTTAAGCATTGAGTTCAAATCATTTAGATATTGCAATAGTTGATGGATAATTGTGCACTATTTTGTATGATTTCCAATGAGATGGTTATGATCACTTAGTTTCTGGCCTATGCTCGAATCCTGGTTCGGTCACTATACTCTACACAGTACTACTATACATGAAAACTACGAGAAGTGGTGTCCTTCTATATGTAATCATGGATGAATTGGAAGCATAGAAAACAAAGGACTTTGGTTTTATTTTCTTATATAGCTTGTTAAATGCTCGTGTGTTGCCATGGGTCATCGAATTTTATTTTATGGTACTATATATTATATAGTAACATTATCGCTCTTCCTTTCTGTACCCGTCTATAGTAAAACACATGTAACTGCAAAGGAACTACAAGGATGCATCTATCTTGTCTTATCATTTCCTATAGCCCTCGGTTCCACAACTTTAACCATTGTGTCATTTTTCTGATTTGTACTCACCCCACCGCAACAACACCACAATATTTTTAGTAACCCCGCCTGAACAACATGTCAGTTCAGCGTTGCGCAGCGTTATTTTCTCCAACTTTGGAAACTCTCCGTGGTTATTTCCATAGCCCTGTGCTGGGAGAGATCGCAAAAATCATGCTATGACTTTTGGAAATAGTAATTGTGGGGCTTTTCACTCTGCGTCAAGTTGTCAAGAATGTAGTATCAATTTTCCAAAATAATTCGGAAGGTTCACAAGCCCCAAAGGAGGCTCTATTTTCCTCTCCTTCCCTTTTTCTGAACTCCTTCCCACTTTTAAACATACCATGAGATATTGGAGTTCAACTCATAAAAAACCTACTAACTCATGATTAAACTAACACATAAAATTAATAACATGCGGTAGTTTATTTTCCTATATATTTCTTTTTTATTTTGTTGAGACTCTCCCATCCAAATATTTTATTTACTACGCCTCGAGTTGTCAAAAATGTAGTATCAATTTTCCAAAATAATTCGGAAGGTTCATAAGCCCCAAAGGAGGATCTTTTTTCTTTGCTTTCCTTTTTCTGAACTCCTTCCCACTTTTAAGCATACCATGAGAGCCTGGAGTTCAACTCATAAAAAACCTACAAACTTATGATAAAACTAACACATAAAAAGTAATGACATGCCGTAGTTTATTGTCCTATATTTTTTTGTTTTATCGAGACTTTCCCACCCTAATATTTTCTCCAGTACCTAGCAGACACATTTGAGATTACTATTATTTTGATAAATAAGAAAGATGGGAGTAACTTGATGCAAATAAGGTTTTCCTTTCAAATATAACTTTCATATACATCACCCTACTATGTACAAACTCGTGTGACCATGTTAGGCTTGGGAGTCACCCTGTTACGCTTCGCCTCAGTGTCGTCGATAGATCATGTAAGCACAACTACATAAAATAAGAAGAACACTGATTACAAGAGGGCATTACACTGAGATGATAACCTAAACTCTTGACAAGTATGTGATCACTGAGATGATAACCTTAACTCTGGATAGTAGATTGAACACATTAAATATATAGGTCGTAACTGTAACAAGTATATTCTAAATCACATAGCCATGCTAGATTCAGTAAGATTCAAGAAACAAGACATGATTGCAGATAACAAGACTGAATTTACCATTAGATTGATAAAATGCCTTTTTTCGTGTACGACATGTTGTTGTGCTTGTAGATTCTTTTTCAGTATAGTACATTCCAGGTACAGTTGTGTCGTGGTGGTATCACGGCATATGCTATGGATAGGCTAAAGTTGGGGCCGATGGACGTGGAGGAATCCGGGGAGGGATGATGTCGTGAAGACCGCACTCGTATGAATAAAGAGAAATACAATGTATCTAGGATTGAGGCTCTCATGTGGAGATAACACCTCTTTCTCTACATCTAATCTCTTATAATCTTGCCATACTTGTGGCTACAATCATGCTCCTTGAGCTGTATTTCCTATGCCTCTATCTAGATCTCTCTGTGAGAGTGGAGGAGGAAGAAGAAGGAGAGATCCTAGTGAGTAGAGAGGAGAAGAGCCCTTCAGGGCCTCCCTGGGAATGATCCCCCTGGTGCTCCTTATAAAGGGGAGCCCAGGGGACAAACCTTGCTCCCTACGATTGGCATCTTCTCAGCATATTCCGGGCATCTTCTGGAGATGCTCAGCATATGCATTGGCATCTTTGGAGATGCTAAGGCATATCCCTTAGCATATTCTTGGATGCCGATGACATATTCCTTATGCCATGTGCCAGTCTGAGCGTAGGGCGTCCCAAGACTGACACGATACTTGTGGTGCTTGTCTTGATCTGATGGCGTATTATTGTGGAGATCGTGGAGGCGCCTGGAGATGAATAACGGGGCGTCTAGATCATTGAAACTCGGCCCAGACGCCCTAGAAGAGGTAGTGATTCGGCCTAGTCCAAGATTAATTCGGCTTGGGCGTGGAACGGCCCAACTGCCTCACTGTACAGCCCAGCCGAATTATCTCATGATCCGGCCTGGTGGAAAGGCCTTATCTGGTTAGTCGGAGCCCAGCCGGGGTCCTTCTACGTCGGCCCGTAGTAGGGGGCGCCGGCCTGGTTAAGTGAACCCGTGGTGGGCCAAGATCCTCCTGATTCGGCCCACCCGAGAGATCGTGGCGAGGGAGAAAGTTGGTGGTCACGTCGGGGGATGTTGGCGACGCTGGCAAGGTTCTCTGGCGTTGATTGCCGCTTCCGGGCATCGACGACGTTGACGCAGGCCCGTGGTGGGCCGAGCTATTTGTGTCGGCCCACCCGAGGGAATTGGTGCCTGACTGGCGAGATGGCGTCCTGGCGGGATTGATTCGCTCGAAGGGGTCCTGGCGGGATTTGGCGGGGTGACGAGGTTCTGGCGGAGCGGGGGCATCGGTGTTGAAGAGGTGACGCACCCCCGTGGTGGGCTAGGTTGCTCCTCACCGGCCCACCCGGGGAAACTTGGTGGAGGCGTGGCATCGTGCGTGGGAGATGGCGAGGTCGGCGGGGTGATCATCTGGCGGGAGATTGGCGGGAGTTCGACTAGGTGGGCCGAGTTGAGGTCTGATTCGGCCCTTGAATATAGTTTTGGCCTAGGAGGAGTGATTGACCAGGCCAAATCAGTTTTAGTTCGGCCCGAGTCCTTCTTTCCTCTTTTCCCTTTTGTTTATTCTCCTTTAAGTCTCGTATCTTTCTAGGTATGTCTTTATATCTTTGTATTCCTTTATAAACACGTCTGTAAACCTTCAAAGGTCTCTTTATACCCCAACTCTAGGGTATATGGGGTAATATCCCCAACAAGTTGTTCATCAGAACCGAGTGGAATTCGTTCTATTGAATCTTCATTACTATATAGAGATGAAACTTCTTTGGGAAGATCTTCCTGGACACATATAACATGCTTCAGCTCTGATATTAATTCAATCTACAAGCTTTATAGACAAACTCGTTCCAATAATAAATACACAGAAGCAACGATGGAGATTAAGAAATGATACATGTAGGGCGTGTAACAAATACATAATGCCATGTAAACCTTTATTAAGCCCGAAGATGCAAGAGATTAGACTAGGAACGGAACAAATAGACACTTTGCAAGTGTCCTACATGGAAACAATAATTTTCCTTTTTAAGAATATAATGACACGCATTTGCACAATCAACACAAAAATAAGAGCTTATGTAACTATCTATGCATATGGATCTTCAAAAAGACACAACCGAGGGGCAAAAGTATTACTTGACATGGTTGGACCTCTGTATATAAATGCCACCATAGGGTTCTCAAAAGCTCCATGGCTTCCTGCACCTCTGCAATAAAAATATAAAATAAAGGAACATAGACTCTACAAGGTTTAGCATATGTACAAAGCAAGAGATTGGAGAATTAACAATTGCAAAGATAAATATGTCTTAATTAAAATATGCTTTGTACATTCTAAACCGAAGTGAAGGGCATGAACAACCCATTTCATTCATTCCAGGATTTTCTAATGTGCAACAAACTTAGGTTCAGTCATATAGTTTTAAAAGGTTGTGGTTCAGTTAGTAATATCATGGTAGCATGTTGAACAACGGACATGGTAAAATATGAAAATGGGAGCATAATAGCTTCTTCTCTACTTGTTGTTGGCAGAGCTTTTCATGGGATAATCTAATTACATGTTTGATGCTATATACCCAAAACCTATGCATATGGATCTTCAAAAAGTCACAACGGAGGGGCAAAAGTATTACTTGACATGGTTGAACCTCTAGATATGATTGCCACCATAGGGTTCTCAAAAACTCTATAGCTTCATGCACCTCTGCAATAAAAATACAAAATAAGGGAACATAGACTCTACAAGGGTTAGCATATGTACAAAGCAAAAGATTGGAGGATTAACAACTACAAAGATAAATATGTCTTAATTAAAATATGCTTTGTACATTCTGAACCAAAGTGAAGGGCATGAACAACCTATTTCATTCCTTCCATGATTTTCTAATGTGCAACAAACTTATATTCAGCCATATGGTTTAGAAAAGGTTGTGGTTCTACCATGGTAGCATGTTGAGCAGCTGACGGGGTAAACTATGACAGAGGGAGCATAGTAGCTTCTTCTCTACTTGTTGCTGGAAGAGCTTCTCATGGGATAATATAATTACATGTTTGACGCTAGTTATCCAAAACCTATGCCAACTTGTCGATATTGCTTTCTCTTGCACAAATACTGCTCCCTCCGTCCACAAATAAGTGGACGTTTAGAAATTTTAAGACAAATTATGGGATGGAGTAGAAAGTGCATTGGAAATGTGTTAGCCATGTTCTCTCTCATCTTTAATTCTTTCACCTCCAATGAGGTAAATGCATGTATAAAATGAAGAGACCATTTGCTAAGGCTGATCATAGTGCATAGTAACTTAGACTAGTAACATATATTATCTCCATAGTAACTTAGCCTTGATATGTACGATGAAACAGTAACATAGCTAGTTACTCTATCTATCGATTTCCTCATTAACTCATTGCCATACAAACAAAAGTGCTGAGTTGGACTCTTAGTTATTAGTGAAGTTACCCCCGCTATGACCAGCCTAAATGTTATTGGGCTTGATTTCGGTGAAGTAATTATTCCTACTTTAAAGTGTATTGGAAGGATAGAAATACACTCTTTTATGGACAAATTTTAAACCCAAACATACACTTATTTGTGGACAGATGGAGTAACTATCAAAAAATGATATCACTATGATTTCTTACTACAAATATATTTATTGTCTAGATTGTCGGTGATACCTTGTCTTATGGGAAGCTAACTATCATAAATACACAGTACTATTTCCGCGGGATGTTCCTCCCGCCATAGGGGGTGGCGGGATGTTCCTCCCGCCATAGGGGGTGGCGGGATGTTCCTTCCGCCAGGGGGAATGGCGGGATGAGGTGGGCCCCACGGCCAGGCCAGCGGGGAGGTTCGATTTGGCGTTGGCGGGAGGTTCGACTTCACGCTCGCGTTGGTGGGTCCCATGGCATCATTCCGCCACCGCCAAAGGTGGAAGGAACATCCCGCCACCCCCTGTGGCGGGAGGAACATCCCGCCACCCCCCGTGGCGGGAGGCAATGGCGGACCTAGGATTTTAGAAAAGGGTATGCCGCATCAAAAATTTAGCTTTCCTATTGACAAAGGTGGATTTTTCAATATAAAGAGGAAATAACAATTATGAAATATGATATAATAATTCGATAAAAAGATATTTTGTATTATAATTAAAAAGGTTAATATTTGGCCTCCGTGTGCTCC
The DNA here is from genome assembly GCA_023614405.1 of Avena insularis. Classification (NCBI taxonomy): domain Eukaryota; kingdom Viridiplantae; phylum Streptophyta; class Magnoliopsida; order Poales; family Poaceae; genus Avena; species Avena insularis. Next base: position 437,094,162 of record CM042697.1, on the reverse strand, counting down.
GCTGAGGAAGATCTTTGCCGAGGAGCCTACGGTGAGGGCAGCCGTCGACATAGCATACGCAGAGGGTTTTTTGCCTACACCGACGACTTTTAACCCTCGTATCACGCGCGTCCTGTAGTGACAGTAGCTAGATGTTTTCTTTGTTTTCAAAACATACAGATAGATTATTGTCCAAATCAACACCCTCATCAATCAGCTGGTACTAAGTAACTACCAAAGCTAATCAACACAGTGCACTGAATCGAGGCATGCATTGGCTGCAGGCTTTACATGCATTAGCTTAGTTTTCTTTTACTTGAAGCGAGATATGCATGGTGGCAGGCTTGCATGTATTCTCTGATTAATCTGACACGCTTGGCTGTCTTGCGTGCATCAGCTAGCTAGCTAACTAAGCGCTCGGTTAATCTGCCAAATCTGTTAAACTTGCATGGCTTGGCGCAGGGTATGCCGGTGCATATCCGGCATATCTTGTAGATTCGGGTGACACGTGTCACCTTTTCAGCCTCCCGTTAGGGTATTTTTGGTTTTTACGGTGTGGAGGGGTAATTTTGGCGATGAAGAATTGCAGAGGGTCATATTTATAAAAAAATCACGAGTTGGAGACCAAAACACGAATATGCGACAAGTTGATAGACCATTTTGATGTTTTTGGATGAATTTTGCTCGGACAGTGCTACGCGTCCCCCGGGGGATAAAAACTTCTGATTCTCCGGGTCGTCGTGCTGACACGTATCCATCCAAATCCTGTTTTTGCTACACTCAGACCCGCTTTTGCTACATACGCCCCGCTTTTGCTACATTGTAGCAGAAAACGGTTCGGCCCATAAATAGAAAAACAGATTGGACTTTATCGAAGATTTCGCCGGAATCCTCGCCGGAGACCGTGTAGCAAAAAAGTTAGGCTAACGTAGCATATTCGACCTCGCCGGAGACTCGCCGGAGGCTTTCGCCGGTAAACCTCGCCGGAGATCGTGTATCAAAAACTCAATGCTATTGTAGCATAAACTCAACGCTATTGTAGCAAAATATTTTTTCTAACGTAGCAAAACTGATTTTACCGGAGACTCGCTGGAAAAAACATGGCCGGAGACCTCGCAGCTAAAAATTTACACTATTATAGCAAAATCATAAAACTGTTGTAGCAAAATATTTTTTCTAATATAGCAAAATCGACTTCGCCGGAGACATCACCGAAAACTTTACCTCGTAGCAAAATCATAGAAATCGGTTGTAGCAAATCAATTGTGTGAAAGTAGCAAAAAAAAATATATAAATACTTAGCAAAAAAGATATTCTAAAGTAGCAAAACGCTAGTAGCAACGATAGATAAAATTAGCAACACAGGTCAACTAAGATAGCAAACACTCTAAACTGTGACCGCAACGCCGGACACCGTATGTAGCATTGCTGTCGCAGGGACATATTTCAGGGCGCGTGGTGGTGGAGGCCAGGCTCCGACGGCCTGGTCCGGCCATGGCGGCTGCGCGGCGGCGCCACAACATAAGCCATGGCGGAGGCCGTACACAGGGGGGCGCTAGACGAAGCGGCATATGAGGCATGGAGAAGCTCGGCGCGGGATGGACGAGGGCATGGCGGCACCGGCCCGTCGTCCTTGCGGCAGTCGGCCAGAGCAGCGGCCGCTGTCGATGCAGGTGGCGTCCAGCGCGGAGGAGGTGGAAGCGGTCGGTGCAGATAGCGGAGGACAGAGCAGATGTAGCGCGGCGGCACCGGCCGGAGGTGAGCGCCGGCGCTGTCCAAGGAAGCTTGGACGTGGAGATCGACAAAGCAAGAGAAGGGAGCAGAGTCACGCGTTCAGAGAGAGGATAAGAGAGAGAGGTAAGGCCAGCGGGCACGTATCGCTCGAGGCAGGGTCCACGGCACGCACGCGCGAGCGCAGGCGCAGGCGAGGATGGATCGAGCCAAATCCCCCGGGGGAGTAATAGCGTTTTCCATTTTGCTCGCTATCACGGTGGTTGTCTCTCGGGATGTGCCGTCACTATGAGCCGACGTCCATTGGGCCAGGCAGCTCCCGTGTGCCGGTATTTAAACGCGCGCGCGGCGGACGGCCCGATGGACCGAAGGAGGCTTCCCGAATCTTCCGCCCCCCGTGACAAAAAGTGACGGCGCTGCCATCGCTCCCTCGACGGACGTTGAGTTGACGCAGGCAGTGAACAGAAGCAAGCAGCGCCACATGGCCTTTGACTACACGGGGTATACACACAGTCTTCCACGTGCGTGGTCGTCTCCACTTGTTTACACCCACACCCAAGGCTAGCGCTAAACCACATGGTTTAGGAAGATTATTAGTTACTAGCAGAAAACCCGTGTGTTGCTACGGTACCATAAAATCAAATATTTCTCATCTTGAAGACCGGTTACCACTGCACATCAAATATTTCTTATACTTAAATAGTCGGATGCTCGTGCGTTGTCAGGATTCACTAAGCTTTTATTTGTGTTGTGAAGATGCAAATCTCAAATTTTATAATAAGATTGACTCGATTGCGAACCCGATGGATCTGATAAGATGAGGTATGTCCTCATGCCACTTAAACGAAATGGCTCAACCTCCTCGATATGCAAAAAAAAATGTTTTTTAAGTCAAGATGACAGTCTTTATACTTAATTAGTCGTTTTTAGGTCTTTAGAACACCATCTCTCTCAATAAATTTTACCTAAAAGACCCATGAGTACAAATTAGACTTTTTTTTGAAGTAGTGTACAGTTGCCAATTAAATGTAGTCTGATTGTTATATAATTTGAACTTTTTTACACGGGAAATTAATGGCTTGACCCAATCAGTAAACTACAAAAATTAACAATTATTATGTTTTCGTCAGAACTTTTGAAGTATATTGAGTCGGTAAATTGTCGGCATTTAATAGCTGTACTGCCGCAACTCTACTTCTTTTCCACAGCATGTGTCTCTCTACTTCTTCTCCACAACTTCTTTCCCCATGAACTAAAAACATCCAATTTGGCATCTCGGTTTCAGCACAAGTGGAGTGTGTCCTTGCGTTGCATCCTCAAAAAAATGTTCAAATTCTGAATATGCGCGTTTAACTCTGAATTTGCTGGTCTTCTTTTCTGAATTTTGCCACGAACGCAATTACCACAAGTGTTTGAAATTTTAAGTTTCAGATACGGGTTCTGTTATATGCGGCGGAGGGGGGTGTTGAACCGAAAATAGCGAGCGCAATGTCTCTTATATGCATTTTTTTCACTTTGCCCTTTACGGGTACGGCTAGAGATGTTCTAAGATCATAATATATGGCAAAATCTACGTGCAATACAAGCTAGCATGTCAGATCAATCAAGCAAGCACATACGTAGCTAGACGACACCGAGTGTATTCCGGCGTGAGCAACAACTTCCGGCCAGACACGCACCTAGACGGCTAGCACGGTAGCACCCTAAGCTCATCAATTTTTCCACCGTACAAAACAGCACGCACGACCATAGCCGATCGATCCGGCGAGACGCGCAGATACATGAGACTGGCCGTGGACTGCACCGGCCGGTACAAATCAGCCAAATCAATTGTGGGCTAAACAAGCAGAGGGAGTTGGAGGAGGTGAGTGCAGAGGTTGGTCATGTTGTTTTCCAGATCTGGATGAAGAACGGTGGGTGGAGTTGGTAAAGCCATACTGTAGATGACAGTTGGATTTTGTGCTCAGTCATGCAAATCGAGTCGGGCATCCTAGCATTGGACCAATTATTTAATCAGCTGGTATCAGATCAAGAACACATGGATGGTCGGATCCGCGCAGGAGCAGGCACAAGGCTAGTGCACGAGTCCCCGAATTTCGGTAGCTGTCGCCCAGGTACGGGTATCTGCTGCGAGGACGTCCCCGACGAAGCTTCGCTACGCTCCTCCTGGTCCAGGACGACGACTGCCTGACCAGATCCTTCCTTCGGCCGACGGCCTCTTCCATCGACATCGCTCGCGCCAGCTCAGCGTCCATGGAACCATAGATCACAGCGGCCGTCGTCCCCCCGTCGTGAGCGTCGGCCCCTTCCTCAACCGAGGAGAAGAAAGGAAGAAAGTTACTACCTAAGCGATCCCAGACCCTCTCATCCTCACCTCTGACCACCATGCCCGCCGGTGATGGAACCGGAGTAAGAGGAAGGGGGCGACGTTGGAGGGCAAGCGAGGCGTGGAAGCGAAGAAGCGATGGCGAGCAGAGGTCGTTGCGTACTCGCCATGCGTCGATGGCATCTGGGCTGCTCCTCTGCCGCCTCTCTCCGGGAATTCCGCACGAGCTCGCGGGCATCTCCACCTCGCCAGGACCTCGTCCCCGACCTGGCGTACCTCGCGAAGACCTCGTCCCCGACCAGGCGGCCACCGTCTCGCCCTGCGTCCTCGATTTCGCTTCGACAGAAAGAGGATATGTCTTCTCCTCCGCTACCCCTCCTCCTCTGCCGCGACGGCTCGTTGTCGCCGGCATCTAGGCACCACGCGCCGCCGGGGGTCACCGCAGCGTCGTCCTCGCCTCGTTCAGCGCACGGCCGACGGACGATTTGAACGGCTATTTTTTCTTTGGTCCTGGTACTTTCTTTTAACGGCGATAATCAGCTACCTTTAAGAACGGGACTTCTTTTGGGGCACGAATCAGTTTCCTGACAGCAGGAGGGACGACGTACGAAAATTTTAGGACGGACCGACGACGAAAACCAAACCACCGCAACCAAAATTATATAGCAGAGATATTGCGAGTTTGCGACACATTTCTCGATTATACGTCAGTTCGAGACAGTCGTTTGCAGAGGCAAAGCGAAGGGCCTCCATAGCCTCGCCGTCTGCCGTTTAGTACAAGCCGTCTGCCGTTTTTCGCTGACGAGTTCGAAAGCTGCTTCGGCTTTTACCACGGCGCGGTCCACTTCTCCTTCTCCCCGCTCATCCACAGCAGTCCACACCCACTGCCCGAAATGGTAAAAGTCAAAACACCAACCTACCCCCCCTACACGCGAGCGAGCTCTGTCCGATCTTTTCATCGGGTAAGAAAAGGGAAGCCGTAGTAAAAACCCAGCGACCTCCCTCTCTCCCCCTCACCTCTTCTTCCCCCTTTGACCACCACCCACCCACCACGAGCACAACTGCAGAAGCGAAGCGAGCGCGGCAGGCAGGCAGAACACGCAGACCCCTATAAATACGCCACTGCTCTTCTCCCTCCTGGCCTCCGCTCCCCTCACCCCCGTTTCGGCAGTCAGCCCCACACGCGCGCCGCCGCCGCCAACCGCGTCCCTTCCGTGCCGCTCCAATGCGCCACCCTTCGCCGACCCCCGGGGGCGAGATCCGGGCGGCGCTGGCGCCCGCCGCCGCCGGGGCCTCCTCCACCGGCGGCGGCACATTCACGGCGCTCCTGGGGCTACCCACCTCCCAGGCCATAGAGCTCCTGCTCCCTGGCGCGGCGCCGGTGCCGCCCCCCGCGCCCGCCTTCCCCTCCGACCCGCACCTCGTCGACCGCGCCGCCCGCTTCTCCGCCTTCGCGTCCCCCTCCCCGTCCCCGCCACCGCCTCCCGCGCCCTCCGCTGCCAAGCGCAAGGCCGCCGAGCCCGCCTCCAAGGTACGTGTCTATCCCTGCTGCAGCGTGTCGCCTGGTCTCGTCGTCGGGGCAGAGTCTGATCGCTGTTTCGTCCTGGGTGCCTGGCTGTTGCTGCTGCAGGGGAGGGCCGCGAAGAAGGGGAAGGCGACGGCCGGCGGCGAGGACAAGGACTCCAGCGGCGAGGATGGCAGGCCGGCGTACGTGCACGTCAGGGCCAGGCGGGGCCAGGCCACGGACAGCCATAGCCTGGCCGAGCGGGTGAGTTCAGTTCGCCGCTAAACCCCCGACTAATCCATACGCCTAAACCAGTGCCCTGCTGCTACTGTGGGCTAAACCATGGCAATCATTGGGCGATTAGGACTAGGTGGCGTCGCTTTTAGCCACTTTTCAGGGGATTTGCTTTTCTTGCTACTATTATAATATCATCACTTGATTGTTCATCCATTTTGGATTCTGCCATGCTAATCTTTTTCCTCCTTCGAATTCTTTTTTCTTTTTTGCAGGCGAGACGCGAGAAGATAAACGCGAGGATGGATCTGCTCAAGGAGCTGGTCCCCGGATGCAGCAAGGTCTGCTGCATTTTCTCACCATTTATCCTTCCACTTTGCACACCGTTCTCGCAGTTCAACAGTAACTTGAGCTCTGCCCTATAAAAACTTTGGCCCCTACCCTACGCGCAAAAAGTACGCTATCTTCTTCCCTTCTCCTGCCTTCGGCGCTTCCTTTTTTACCGCTTTCGGCGATACAGCTGGTAAACTGGTCCAGACGCCGTGAAGAGTTCGGACGTACCAGCGTTTTGGGCGCGGTATGGACCGCGTGTTTTGGGCGCGCTCGCCCCAAAAGATCACACTATCGCAGCATGGCTCTGCTCGCAGAAAAGAGCTCCCAAACGTGGCAAATGGCCCCAATCAGAGCATAGCGACACGCACACATGGGCGATGGAAGTGGGGAGTGGTGCTGGGATAATGCTGGCCTCGGTTGCTTCCCCGGACTGCGGACGATGATCTATGCCTCTAGGGCAGAGGAGGATGGGGTTTGGCCTCGGCCGCGGCTGTCTGGGCGGAATGTGGCAGCCACCTCGAAAGGCGCCGGAGGAGGGTAGCCCAACGGAGATTTGCTTGTTCGGGCGCTGGGGACGCCCACCGTAGAGTGGACAGCCCCCTCCCTCCTCCTACTACTGCCTTTGCAATGTTGTTATCTCCCTATCAGCGAGAGCAATAATGTGATCGTGGGTCGGCATGTTTCAGTGTGGACGCGAGGCTGGAGCGTGAGGCTCATGCCCGGGTAGGTTTTGCCATTGGGGAGGGAGGGATGGATGTGGATGGATGGCTGGTCTTCATGCTTCATTAATGTGTGGATTTATGGAATAGTGGTTGGCGTGTGTACTGCATTGTCTCGGTGGTTTCTCACTGTTAAGGAGGGCGGCAGCCTTTTCGGGCTTTAGAGGTGTCAATCCGATTGGAAAGATCGTTAGTATAGGTCAATTCACTCCGAGATTTGCGAGAGGACTGTTCTCGTGTGTGTGGAGCAAACCGCATCGCTACAAGTGTGAGCTGGTTAAAGATCCTGAACAAATAATCGTGTCAAAACTTGAAAAGAGGCCTAATGTTGGCCGGAACATGTTCTAGAGATCACACCGTTTTAGCGCAACTGACTCAACAGAAGTTGATAATGCTAGTCCTATATCCGTTAAATACATATCTGACATCTAACTTGAGTGGGTTTGTCATATTTTCCTTTCTTTTGTGATTTGCCGTAACCCGTAAGCTTATGTATCATCACAAACAACTACCGGAATATGATTTACCCTTTTTTCCCCTTTTGCAAGAGAATACGATCAGCTTAAGCAACTGAAATTTCTTAATCTGTGGGTTGTATCAGGTATCGGGAACAGCCCTAGTGCTGGATGAGATCATCAATCATGTCCAATCTCTTCAAAGACAAGTCGAGGTAACTACTGTTATCTGTTGTAAGACCTGTAATTCCTGAATTGTGTTTTATAAGGGCTTGAAAGATTACCAATTGTTTTTTCATTTCTAATTGTTTTCTTCTTTGGTAAATTTGGTTGATCCAGTACCTGTCAATGAGACTTGCAGCAGTAAACCCGAGGGTCGACTTTGGTGGGATTGACAACTTTTTAACTACAGAGGTATGATTGTGATTTTGCTATCATGAAGCTTTCCACAAGTTAGGCCTGCATGGATATTCTAGAAAAATATATTTCCAGATTATTAGATCATTGTAAACTGCATTTTGTGTGAAGTCCACAGCCAAAATTTCTAGTCTGAATAGCTTGGGCTGTGCAGAATGCCACAATCTCTTCCTTGCATCTAGCTGCTTCATTTACCAATATTTTCTATTGAAGCAGCAACATATGGAGAGAATCCTATGCCACCCACCACAACGACATTGAAATATGCTGATGTCCTAGTCTGGTTAAAATGAAATGTTTTTACTGAACCTGCAATTGTAAGCTACTTTGCCACTACGATACATACCCTGCCAGCTATTGCCCTCCAACCAACGTTCATACTGCACACAACAAATGGGGAATGTAACTAATTGTAAGCTACTTTACCACTATGATACGTACCTGCTAGTTATTGCCCTCCAACCAATGGTCATACTGCACACAACAAATGAGGAATGTTAAATTTGGGAAAGTTAAAATTGCCAATCAACAATGGAACCATTTGCTGGTGCTTCCCGAGCTTTATGGTTTTGCAAATATTGCTGATTTAGAAGGAACTACGTGCAAGTTTGCATTCTGCCTTAATGGCTGATGGATTTACTGTTGCTCCGTCTTGTAGATTTGCCTTCAGAAAAAAATGATGTTAGTGAAATGAGCAGTAAATTAGACTATTTAAACTTGAAGGAATGAAAACTGAGGATAATCTGTAGTAAGTAGTTTACACCCATGGATATCATTTTCAAAAATTATATCAGATGTATAGAAGGAACTGCCAATGATGATATATGAACCAATGTTGCATTTCCAAAATAACCCGCAAAAGTACAAATTGGCATGTTTAAATTTATTTTAACTGTATCTTACCAGTAAATTTGATGAAAGTACTTCATAACTCTGCCTGGCCAAAAAGTTCATCAATGATCCATTTTGAAGTAAACTACTTATGCTGTTCGGAAATTCAGCACTTGTTCCCCTTTATTCCCCAAACTGTTGTTAATCTTAAAATGCTTACTATGGTGTTTATAGTGTGGAAGGATAACAGGTTTGAACTGTAAGAGTGGAATGGACTTGGAGCAAGTCAGCTGGCCTGACATGGGCGTCCATGGAGCAAGGAATCTCATGCAGCTGCAACAGCAGTTCTGGCATGGTGATTTAGCACATCCACAGCAACCAGCTTCACAGTGGGAAAAGCGGGAGGATGTTCATCCTCCTGTCTTTAGCAGCACCAGTTCCTCTCTCTTCGGCTATGATCTCGCAAGCTCTGGTAAAACTATTGAGCACACCTTTACCCTATTGTCTGACTGAATGTAGTTGCTTGTCATTTACTTCAAGTTTCTCAGCCTTGCTTGGACCACGACTGTTGTCTCTTGCTCTGTCCAGAGTGTTTAAGTAGATAGGTGAACGTGAAATGTGTGGTGTAGGCGTGTAGCTCAAAATATGGAAATTACTAAAGCTTTAGAAAAGACAAGCATGAACAATATACCCTAGTCCATTAGAGTGATGGTAAATGTCGGATATCCAAGCACCACTATCACATAGCCTCCTTTTGGTAGACATGATTGATTGTACAGAAATGCAAGTTAGGAACATAATTAACTCATGAAAAACATGTAGTGCTGCAAGTAATTTAAGTTGCATTGAATTGGCATGCTAATAGATGTACTTATTATGGATTCCAGGCTCAATCACATAGCTAACGAACATTCGCTAGCAAAAAGGAGGTTCTAACTTCGATTGGAAGATTTGAGAGTGCATTTCTTGGATCTTTGCTCGTTTTCATTGTTGTTCATTCAATCATTATTGCCATCATCACCACTATTTTGGGTGGTAGGGGCCATAGATGTGTTCGTCTGGTGGATCTGTTCTCTCTGGCACCAGCGGACCCAACTGGTTGGTGTGGCAGGGCCCAAATCATAAATGCATGTCTAGAAACCATAGCACCCCCGTCTTTCCGTTTGGGCTTGGCTGCATAAGGCCTGTAGATGCAGATCTGGTCCCTTTGGCCCTTCTGACCACCCGGACAACTGTGAAGGGTCCACCGTTCTGTAAGTTGTCCACTGCATGTCTGGGGATCCCCTTTCCTGTAATGGAGGCTGCCAGCTGCAATTACTTTAACCCCAGTGCCACTATCTCTAGCAGTTGACAAATTGCTTGTGCTGCAAACCTCTAACTTTTTGAATTAAAGACAGTAAGGAAGTGCAAACATCAAAAGTAAATGAAGGTTGATTTGGCACATGCAAGGATGCTTTGTGAGTTTAGGGTTTAGGTACTTGTACCTCTTAAAGAAGAAATTCACGGATTTAGATCATGTCAGAACATGAGCGTCTGCACAAAATCATGCAAGATTATGATCAAACGTCCACTGTACAAAAGAGGCAATAGATCTTTTTGCAGCTGCACTGTTCAAAAAGCTATTATGTCTTTCTTGTGCAGTGTAATATTGAGCCTATTTTGCATGATTTTGTCAGTTGCAAATGTTTTAACATGATGTACAGCTATGAGCTTTTGTATATCTTTTCGAGATTCAGAAGTACCTAAACCTATGACCCCCATTGCATCTACAAATAAAATTCCCCATATAACACTGACCTAAATTGTCTAGATTTTAACACTAGCTGATATGCATCTTTGCCATCTGGCCATGTTTTTTCCTCAATCCTACCAGTTTTGATTACACTGAATTTACATGACACGGAAACTTCGATAGTAGCTAATACCATGTGACTTATCCGTCTAGCTAAAGATGGAGCAGCATCATTAGATAGTGGACGTTGACATATTCTGGTGGAACCAATTTGATTTGTACAAGGACAGTTTAGAGGTCAAATCTATAGCTTGTAAAAGACCATGTGGTTCAATGTCATAGAAACCGGGGAGCCAGCTCCATTGTTTCCACCGCAATGATGTTGCCGTGTTTTCCGTCAAGAATGTACTGCTTTTGCGCTGCCACTAAAGAAAAAAGGAAGAGAAGGCCTAACAGCCTTCTCGATCTGCCGTCTGGATCTGGAGCAATCGATATGAGGCTCTGGATCCAAACAGACTGCATTTTGGAGGGACAGGTGCTATTGGAGGTACAGGCCCAATCATGCAAAGCGTTCATGAATCATTAAAACCATTACAGGCCCCCCTCCTGACTAGATGATATATGTACTGCATTACGGCTGGCAGAATCTGTTTTCTGCCAGAAATTATTGCAGCTTCTTCATGTACTGGTGCTTGCTCAAAGCTGAGTGGCATACAGCAAGCATTGTCCAGACTCCAGCCATCATCTTTATCATGCGGCCTGCCCTTGCAGCTCTGGAGAGAGCTAACTCATGCTATGTTTTTCTTATATGACAATATTCTCAAACTTCTTATCGAATTGATGATTTGAACATGTTTAACTTGTTGCCATCTGGTTACTTTTGGTGCTGTGTTACTACTGTCCCTCCCTCTCAGTGGACAAAATGCTACGGACATGAGATCGAAAAATCAAACCCTAGCACTGACTTGGTTATCTTCATGTCTTTCTACAGGGCCGCAGCAACCGCCAGCAAGCAAGCTAAAGACAGAGCTGTGAGCTACAGAAATATACTGCAAGGCAGAAGAGCGAGCTCAACATAAGTTGTGACCGGCGAACGACGGCAACAGCCGAATGCCATGGGGAGCAAGCAATCAAGACATGTTCTGTGGGCACCAACAATGGATGGTGCGGCGCAGGGACTTATTTCGACGGACAGCATTAAGCGTTTTGGAGTGATGTACATATGGAGATAGGAAATACTGTTGGTGAGGTGGAGCTGAGCTGAAGGGGATGTGTTGGAATCGTATCAGGCTTCCCTGCTGGCAGCTGCTATCTATGTAGAGAACAGGCGAGCGAGGCTGCAGTTTCTGGTTCTTGCTGATGTATTCTTGGAGTATTCCTTCTGACTATAGTGGCTGCCTAATCTTAAGGTTATGTGAGCAGCATTGTTGATGAAACATGATGGCATTATGGTTTTGCAACCATGTTGTTTGCATTTTCTGAATGTGGCAAAGCAACTAATTGCCTTTTGTCTATTTGTATGGTTATTTGTGCGTCTTGGGGGTTTGTGTAGATGGCCATGGCGCGACTGGTCTAGAGAAGTTCGCCCATGTCAGTTCGGGGGCGATTTGCCTGGCCGGATTTTTTGGGGCCATGATCAAGGAAAAATGGCATAATAGCCATATTTTTCACTTTGTGTGGTTGGTCACATTGGTATTGTCTGTATGTATTGGGCAATCTGCACTTTGTTTGCTAGGTTGTACACATGCCTCTTTTTTTGGCTCCGATGGTGCAAATGAAAGATATTTAATTGCCCACGTGAGGCTGCATGTGATTAGCTTGTTCCAAACTGCTGCTACCCACTGTTTCTGTTTTGCCCTTGTTAGTAACCTCTGTCTCAAACTTCTTTCCAGATGCACCGTCTTTGTTGCTACCCTTTGTGTTTGTCTTGCCCTCATCATCCGTACCAACAGCTTCATTACCGACAGCCATCCTGGCAATACCAATTCGAGCTTCAATTACTAGGAGCTTCCGCAGCACACGGTCTTTCTCTTTGCAAACATCTGAAAGCATTTTCAGGGTCTCCAGGATTTCTTGTTTTTCACAATTAGCAATACCTTTTCCGGCATCTTTAAGCGGATCCATTAGCTTTGGTCCCAAACCACCAGCAATCTGTACAAAACACATTTTATTTATCAATCACTCCAGATCCAATTGTTATTGGGTAATGCATTGACTATATTAACAAGTTTTGTCAGATGTTCAACCTCAGGGAGCCCAATTTCTTCCTTAAACTCAGGAACCAGAATCTCTGCAATCATGCTTGCATAGGCCTTATCATCTTCTCTGACTATGATATCAGAAACATAACAATCTCATTTGGTGCGTAAAGCCTTGGAAGTTTTCATGAAGATTTTGTCAAGAACTTTCACATAACCAAACAAATCTATGATTTCTGCAGTAATCTGTAATGGATAATAAAAAAGAAAACAAATAAACCTTATCATATAAAACTACTTGTGAGTTAGCATGATCACAGGGCAATACCAACAAATTAGAAATACACATAAATTTCACAAGGTTGCAGACAAAACTACTTGTTAATGAACAATGACAGGATCTAATTACATTGATGCACGATATTGCATTATTGATATTTGAATCAGAGGACTACTGTTGCAGATTTCAGAGAAGGATTTCAATTTCTAGTGCACCTCACCAATTTATGGTTTAATTTCAAACACAATATGCTAATAATGAAAGAGAATTTCGACGGTAAACTCCAAAATTCAATAGTCATCAATGGTACCAAATTGTAAGCAGACCCACTATCAATTTACTGAGACGATTTACAAGGACTGAAGCGGAATAACAAATCTTTCAAATCTAGGAATGGCTGCCACTAGTTCTCTGGAGTCTATTTTGTCTGTCTTAATGGAGCACTCCAAAAAGATCTTCTACTATTAGGTACATAGGCAGGCAATTAATCAATGTTTACAGGCATTGATCATGTCAATTATTACAATGCTTTGAATGGCATACCAGTGAAGCAAAAGAACAGTGAAGAAATCAGGCTCACTAATACCTGTGCAACCTACAACTGAGGTGCAGTAAGACCATGGTATGTGTTGCTATACATTCACAGATTTAGGCAAGTAGTAAACAACTCTTTAAGGGCTCAGATTATATGCTACATCATAGTCCATGTCAACACTCCAATTCTATGGCACTCAAGTACAATTGGATAAACTGAATTGTTCTTATAGAATAGGACAGACTTCTATTTTTTTCTTGAATAAGCAGGTGAGCTGCGTATCATTGTATTACTACTAGTAGAGGACAGACTTCTATTTTGTGGGGACAACGTATGTCAATGATACTCGGGTAAAATTGACCTTTAAAACGGATGGGTAGTTTTCATTTTATAAGTGCCAGCGTTTTTTAAGCCATAGGTGATTCACTAATTGAACATATTCCAAATCTGAATTATTATGATATATCAAACATGGTTTTTAAAGCGGCCCTGGCATGGCAAAGCGTCCAGAGCGCTTTAGATTATCGATCTAGGTGGCCTGGGAGGGAAATTGGGCCTTCATGGGAGGGAAATTGGGCCTGCCTGGGAGAGAAATGAGGCCTGCCTGGGAGGGAAAAAAGAGGGGAGAGGGTTGACCGAAACGATTCAGAGAGACACACGGGCTCTCTCCCTCTCGTATTTTTTGCCAAATCTGCCCAAATTTGGAAAGTTCAATCAAGTTTGACCCTTTCCCGAAACTAATTTGGAATCTGACCCCTGGGGTCGGCGCCATTTAAAATGGCGCCGGAGTTGTACAGGTCGGCGCCAAGATGAAGCTACTGAGAGGCAAACTAGGGAGGTCGGCGCCGTTTTAAACGGAGCCGACGTCGGCGCCATTTTAAACGGAGCCGACCTCTTTCAGATCGGTTTTCTATTTTGTGTGCGCTTGGCTGGCAACTGGCGCCATTTTAAACGCCAGCAGGTCGATTCAATTAGTTTCGAAAAAGGGTCAGACTTGGTTGAACTTTTCAAACTTGGGTAGATTTGGCAAAAAATACCTCTCTCTCTAGCGGCCAGCTCGTCCTCCTCTAGATCTGCTCCTGCTCCGGTGGATTCCTCCCTCCTCCGTCGGCCTCCTCCTCTCTGGCCAATATGTCCCATTTAGACCCACCCAAATAGCCAATCAGGCACTGATCTTACCATTACCACTGATGGTGTACTACTAAGGGCCTGTTTGGTAGAGATGACCTAGAAGTGATTCTCTGTGAGACTCTGGGGAGATTCTACGGAGGAATAAGGAACAAAGTTAATCAGGAGAAGCTGTTTTTTCAGCACCCAGTATCTTAATTCATTTCAGAGAGTCAATTTCATAGTGGTTCCTGGACACGGCCTTTCAGCAGAGGATCAATTGACTTTGGGAGCTCCACCAAACAGGTCCCAACTTAAATTGCGAAGAGAGATGGAAGCATGATTGCTCCTCAAGAGACATTAAAAAAAGAAGAGTTTCCTATGTAACTTGATCCCATGCGGGATGAACAAACAAATTAGCAATGGACAAAATTAAAATATAAGTTGAATTTCTAGAGATACTGTACTTTGCGTGCATCAAATAAACCCGTAAGATAAATCCAGATATCCTGCAAAAATGGGAAAAACTCATCAGTTTCTGGATTCAATGATCCGTTGCATGACACCAAAAAAAGGAAAATAGGTGATTCATCAGAAGTGTGTTTGTACATACCTTAGGATTACAAAACAAACCTTTACAAACATTAAACATAGCAAAACCTGACGGAGTCTCTAGCAGCACCCTCCTGAACTCCATTTTATTTAAATCTACAGGTTTCCTGCCAGTGAAGTTAAGAACAAAGAAAATTAAAAGCAGACATGTGATTACTTCACAAAGAAAACTAAAAGCAGCATGTACTTTGCTTGTTTCATTCTCAAACTTAAGAAAAGTAACCAACATCCAAAGCCTAATGGGGTGTTTGGGACTGCTCCACCCCGTTTTTCCAGCTCCGCTCCAACTTCGCGTTGCCAAACACGCCCAGCTCCACGAACTCCACTCTGCAAAAAAGGTGGAGCTGGAGACCAACTCCACGTTTTTTCTGGAGCACCTCAAGGGGTACTCCAGTTTTTGAAGTTTTATACTCCCACCCACGTAGATTGAGGGATAATTATCCACATTGCCACATGTTAATCACCGGTTCATTTCATATTTGTTCCGCTCATTAATCTCCGATGGTCTTGGCCTGCCTACATGACGTCCTTCCATGTCCATATCCTCCCCCTGCCAATCAGATGTCATAGTTCTTGCCTGACCGTTTGGCCCTTGCCCAACCTAGCATCCTAGTTAGTTGACGTAATCTAGCTAATATTTATTTTCTATTTTTCCTGGAAAATATCAAATGCAATTTCAATCAAGGGAATGCACCGCTCGCATGAAAACGACCCATTCTTAGAGCTGGAGCAGAGCTGTGTGCCGAACAGTACCACCTGCTCCACAAACTCTATGGTGGAGCTGCTCCATGGTGGGGTTCGTGGAGCGGAGCTGAAAAAATGGGAGCGGAGCAGTCCCAAACACCCCCCTAATGCTCTAGCCTCATAGTTCATCAAAAATGACACCTGCCACCATTCCTCCATGAGGATACATGTTTCACCAGCGTTGAGCTATAAGGAACAACTATCCTAACTGGTCTTTTTTCATTGTCCACAACAAAGATCAAACCCTAAATACTATTTTAGACTCAAAATCGAACCTAAAACACCAAATAAGAGCTCCAGTCCAAATTAGGGGTGCAAATGGGATTACCATGTTTAGTACAATGAAACGATATCAAACAGTAATGAATTTTACGTAGTTACAAAGAGGGTCAGTGGACACCGTAAGGTTCTCCAATTTACAGTCCTAGTCCAAAACACTTCTGTAGAAACAAGTACCCCATATTGTTGTTCAACAGATCTGAAAAGAAAGAACAAAACTAAGCTGCAAGAAAGTGTAGGGTTCGCAGCATAGAAAACAAAAAATTTCCTACGATGGGAACAACTACGTACCAAGATCTATCTACTAGATACAAACAACGGGCGGATGTATATCCGTAGAGAACATACCCTTGAAGACCGACAAAGCTTAACGAATTAAACTCGTCGTTGATGTAGATGATCTCTTGCCGATCTCAAGATCGAGAGGAAGTCCTAGCGCCGCAAATCAGCAGCGCATCCGTGCTCGCACACACGTCCGAGGCACCGAGCAACCTCCGCCTCCTCGCTCCAGCGATGCAGCGGAAGCACAACTCTTTCTTGCCGAATAGCCACCGGAAACATGTATCTCGCTAGTTCGAGACCATAGGGGATAAATTCTAGAGGGGGAGAGAGATCCTTCACGAGGAGGTGTGAGTGAGAAGTGAGGAGAGGGGTGCCTTTTATAGGAGAGGGGGGACCCCAAGGGGGTGGCCGGCTCATGGGGGCTGCCCCCTTGCCCTCTCCTCTTCATGTGGGTGGACACTCCACTCACAAAAATCCATTCAAATCCCTTCACTCAAAATCCCACTCAAACTTGCCATTAAATTTCCACCAAATTTAATGCAAACTCTCATTAAATAAAACTCTTTTATTTATTCAAAATTTTGTCAATTACTTTAATGACAAACATTCACATATAACCCCTTGCTAGAATTCTATTTCACATGCATAACCACTTTATGCAATTTCACCCGAAAACCTGTTTCGGTATCTAGTGAAATAAATTCCTACGCTTGTTATTCTTTCCGACATGAAACTTTTGCTCCAATTGAATGTCGGTGTCTCTTAAGTGTGTCACCCTACGGTTCGTGAATAATGCGGACATGATCGAGACCCCTCTCGGATCAATAATCAGAAGCGGGATCTGGAGACCCATACTAACTCTCACACATTCAACGATGACTTTCTTGTGATCGTCGGAACCTTTTACGCTAGTATCTTAATCCCTTTGTTTCGCGATATATTACATGTCCGAGATTTGATCATCGGTATCTCCATACCTAGTTTGATCTCGTTACTGACATGCACTCTTTTCTCGTTCCCGTGATAACATTCTAGTGATCAAATCACTTGCTTGCAAGCTAACCAATGTGATATCACTGAGAGGGCCCAGAGTATATCTATCCGTCATCGGGATGAACAAATTCCACTCTCGATCCATGGGCCTCAACATAACACTTTATTAGTTCTGAACCCATCTTTATAATCACCCTGTTACGGTGTGACGTTTGATGTTATCAAGAAACTCTTCCGGTGTTAGTGATTGACATGATCTCATGGTCTAAGGATTAGGATTACTTCATAAGTTGTTATAGCAATATAAACTCAATGACTTTGATCGTAATTCTATACTTTGGATGAATGTTCGTCACACCATTACACTAATGTTGTGATCCCATTATTAACAACATCCAATGTCCATGATCAAGAAACCTTGATCATCTTGTTAATCAACGAGCTAGTTTATGAGAGAGGCATAACTAGGAACTTTCTGTTTGTTTATTAAACACACATGTATTTAACGTTTCCGTATTAATACAATTATAGCATGCAAAATAAACATCTATAATATACTTGAAATATACATAATAAATACTTTATTATTGCCTCTCAGGGCATATTTCCTTCAGTCTCCCACTTGCACTAGAGACAATAATCTAGTTACATAGTGATGAATCTAACACCCATAGAGTTCTGGTGTTGATCATGTTTTGCTCTAGGGAGAGTTTTAGTCAACGGATCTGCTACATTAAGATCCGTGTGTACTTTACAAATCTTTATATCTCCATCCTTGACATGCTCGCGGATGGAGTGAAACCGGCGCTTAATATGCTTGGAATTCTTGTGAAACCTCGGTTCTTTGGCATTGGCAATGGCACCATTGTTGTAACAATAGATCACCATTGGGTCCAACGCGCTTGCAACCACACCTAGTTCGGATATTAAATCCTTCATCCAAACCGCTTCCTGAGACGCTTCTGAAGCAGCAACATATTCGGCCTCCGTTGTTGATCTCGCTACCACAGGTTGTTTGGAACTCCTCCAACTAACCGCTCCGCTATTTATGAGAAATACGTATCCGAATTGAGACTTAGAGTCATCCGGATCGGTGTCAAAGCTAGCGTCGACATAGCACTTAGCGACTAGCTCTTCTTCACCTCCGTACACAAGAAACATATCCTTAGTTCTTCGTAAGTACTTAAGGATATTCTTGACCGCTATCCAGTGTTCTGAACTGGATCCGATTGATACCTACTAGTCAAACTAATAGCATGTGCCACATCCGGTCTTGTACATAGCATGGCGTACATTATAGAGCCTATGGCTGAATCATAGGGTCTTTGTCCATTATCTCTCTTTCTTCCGCCGTAGCCGTACTTTGAGTCTTACTCAATGTCTTGCCTTGCAACATAGGTAAGAACCTATTCTTACTTCCATCCATTTTAAACTTCTTTAAAATCTTATCAAGGTATGTACTTTGCGATAGCCCTATTAGGCACCTAGATCTATCTCTATAGATCTTTATGGCTAATATGTATGACGCTTCACCTAGGACCTTTATTGAAAATTTGCTGTTTAGATAACTTTTAACACTGTTCAAAAGATCTATATCATTTCCTATCAATAATATGTTATCCACATATAATATCAGAAATGCCACATTGCTCCCACTCACTTTCTTGTAAATACAAGTTTCTCCATAAGTTTGGACAAATCCAAACTCTTTGATCACCTCATCAAAGCGGAGATTCCAACTTCGTGATGCTTGCTTCAATCCATAGATGGATCGCTGAAGCTTGCACACCTTGTTAGCATCCTTAGGATCGACAAAACCCTTTGGTTGTATCATATACAACTCTTCTTCAATATTACCATTGAGAAACGCGGTTTTGACATCCATCTGCCATATCTCATAATCGAAATATGCAGCAATTGCTAACATAATCCTAACTGACTTTAGCATCGCTACGGGAGAGAATGTCTCATCGTAGTCAACTCCTTGAATTTGTCGAAACCCCTTTGTGACAAGTCGAGCTTTATAGACGGTCACATTAACATCAGCATCAGTTTTCCTTTTGAAAATCCATTTGTTCTCCACGGCCTTTCGGTCGTGAGGTAATTCCACCAAGTTCCAAACTTGATTTTCATACATGGATTCCATCTCAGATTTCATGGCTTCTAACCATTTGTTGGAATCCGGGCTCATCATCGCTTCTTCATACGTCGCAGGGTCATCAATTTCATAACCATGAAATTCATAACAGGGTTTCCGTACAACTCGGGAGCTGCACGCGTCCTGCTAGACCTGCGAGGTTCGGTAGTACTCTCTTTTGGAGTTTCATGATCATTATCATTAGTTCCCTCTTCAACAGGTGAAGCCAACTCCAAAACAACTTCCGGCTCTGTGCTACTCGCCATACTTTGAAGAGAAGGTTCAATAACCTCTTCGAGTTCTACCTTCCGACTACTCACACCTTTCGCGAGAAAATCTTTCTCTAGAAAGGATCCATTCTTGGCAACAAAAACCTTGCCCTCGGATCTGTGATAGAAGGAATAGCCAATAGTTTCCTTAGGGTATCCTATGAAGACACATTTTTCCGCTTTGGGTTCGAGTTTATCCGGTTGAAGTTTCTTCACATAAACATCGCATCCCCAAACTTTAAGAAATGACAGCTTAGGTTTGTTTCCAAACCACAATTCATACAGTGTCTTTTCAACGGATTTAGATGGTGCTCGATTTAAAGTGAATGCAGCAGTTTCTAGTGCATAACCCCAAAATGACAACGGCAAGTCCGTCAGAGACATCATAGATCGAACCATATTCAATAAAGTACGATTACGAAGTTCCGACACACCATTTTGCTGTGGTGTTCCGGTAGGTGTGAGTTGTGAAACAATTCCACACTCTTTCATGTGAGTGCTAAACTTGTAACTTAGATACTCACCTCCACGACCGGACCGTAGAAATTTGATCTTTCTATTACGATAATTTTCCACTTTATTCTGGAATTCATTAAACTTTTCAAAGGTTTCAGACTTGTGTTTCATCAAGTAGATATAACTGTATCTACTAAAATCATCCGTGAAAGTAACAAAATAACGATATCCACCTCGCATCGACACACTCATTGGACCACATACATCAGAATGTATGATTTCCAATAAATCTGTCGCCCGTTCCATTGAACCGGAAAACAGCATTCTAGTTATCTTGCCCATAAGGCATGGCTCACATGTATCAAATGATTCAAAATCAAGTGATTTCAAAAGTCCATCCGAATGGAGCTCCTTCATGCGTTTAACGCCAATATGACCTAGACGGCAGTGCCACATATATGCGGATATATCATCATTAAGTTTAATCCTTTTAGCATCTATATTATGAATATGTGTAACATTATTATCGAGATCCAATAGAAATAAACCATTCATCATCGGTGCATGACCATAAAATATTTCATTCATATAAATAGAACAACCATTGTTCTCGGATTTAAATGAATAACCACATTGCATCAAAGACGATCCAGATACAATGTTCATGCTCAGTGCAGGCACCAGATAAAAATTATTCAAGTTTATTACTAATCCCGACGGCAAGTGGAGAGGTAGCGTTTCGACGGCGATCACATCAACGCTTGATCCATTGCCGACACGTATCTTGACCTCACCCCTTGCTAGCGGTCGCTTGTTCCGTAACCCCTGATTTGAGTTACAAATATTAGCAACTGAACCGGTATCAAATACCCAGGTGCTACTGCGAGCACTAGTCAAGTACACATCAATAACATATATATCATATATACCTTTGTTTGCCTTGCCGGCCTTCTTGTCTGCCAAATACTTGGGGCAGTTGCTGAAGGGAATATGTCCGAGAGGCAATAATAAAGTGGTTATTATCGTATTCCTTGTTTATGATAAATGTTTATTTTACATGCTATAATTGTATTAATACGGAAACGTTAATACATGTGTGTTTAATAAACAAAAAGGAAGTTCCTAGTTATGCCTCTCTTATAAACTAGCTCGTTGATTAACATGATGATCAAAGTTTCCTGATCATGGACATTGGATGTTGTTAATAACGAGGTCACAACATTAGTGTAATGATGTGATGAACATTCATCCAAAGTATAGCATTACGATCAAATTCATTGAGTTTATATTGCTATAACAACTTACGAAGTGATCCTAATCCTTAGACCATGAGATCATGTCAATCACTAACACCAGAAGAGTTTCTCGATGACATCAAACGTCACACCGTAACTGGGTAATTATAAAAATGGCTTCAGAACTACTAAAGTGTTATGTTGAGGTTCATGGATCAAGAGTGGAATTTGTTCATCCCGATGATGGATAGATATGCTCTGGGCCCTCTCGGTGATATCACATTGATTAGCATTCAAGCAAGTGAATTGATCACTAGAATGTTATATCACGGGAACAAGAAAAGAGTGCATGTCGGTAACGAGATCAAACTAGGTATGGAGATACCGATGATCAAATCTCGGACATGTAATATATCGTGAAACAAAGGGACTAAGATACTAGCGTAAAAGGTTCACACGATCACAGAAGTCATCATTGAATGTGTGGGAGTCAGTACGGCTCTCCAGGTCCCGCTGCTGATTATTGATCGGAGAGGGGTCTCGATCATGTCTGCATTATTCGCGAACCGTAGGGTGACACACTTAAGGGATACCGACACCATTCGGAGCAAATGATATGTCAGAAAAAGAAAAGGAAAGCGTAGGAATTTATTTCACTAGACACCGGAATTGTTTTGGTTGAAATTGCTGAAACTGGTTCTGCATATGAAATGGAATACTAGCAAGGGGTTTTATGTGAATGTTTGTTAACTAAAGTAATTAACAAAATTATGAGTAAATAAATAAAAGAGTTTTATTTAAATGAGAGCTTGCATTAATTTTGGTGGAAAATTAATGCATGTGAGTGGAATTGTGAGTGGAGAGGTTTTTATGTGAGTGGAGCTTCCACCACATGAATGAGGGAGAGGTGGGGGCACCCTCCTTGGCCGGCGGCCATGCCCCCTTGGGCTGCCCCTCCCCTATAAAAGGACCCCCTCCTCTCACTTGTCTCTCACACCTCCTCGCGAAGGATCTCTCTCCCTCCTTTAGAATTCCCCATGGTCTCGGATCAGCGAGATACATGTTCCCGGTGGCTTTTTCTGGAAGGATTTGTTGCTTCCGCTGCTTTCCTGGAGCGAGGGCGCGGAGGTTGTCGGGGTACCCGTACGTGTGTGCGATCACGGATGCACCACTGCTTTGAGGTGCTGGACTTGATCGTGCTGGACCGGCTGGACCAGACGGACTTCATCACGATCTTGAGATCGATAGCGTTAAATCTACATCATCCATGAGTACAACCTCGTTAACGCTATTCGGTCTTCGAGGGTATGTATTCTATGGATGTATATCCACCCGTTGCTTGTATCTAGTAGATAGATCTTGGTACTTAGATGTTCCCATTGTAGGAATTTTTTTGTTTTCTATGTTGCGAACCCAACAGTGGTATCAGAGCCGGATCTATGCGTAGATGCTTTGCACGGGTAGTACACATATGAGTATGTGGGCGATAATGATCATTTTATTGCTTCTTAGTTGTACTTTGGATATTGGTGGCATAGTGGGATGAAACGGTCCGGACAAACTTTTACATGTCCTCGCACATGAGACCTGTTTCACGCTTGACATGCAACTAGTTTTGCATAAGTGGCTAGCGGGTGTCTATCTCTTCTACTATAGTCAATATCTAATTTGCAATGAGTTGTCAACAATTTGGTTATCCTCGTTGTGGTTCATGTTCGTAGGTAAGAACGGTTCTATCTTCGAAAGCCCTAAGCCATGTAAAACTTGCAATGGATAAATTAGAGGCGTCTAGTTTAGATTGTTGCTGGGCTAGTGTTATGATATGGTGATGTTGTAAGTAGAAGTATGAGATGATACTCTTACAACACACATAACGTGCAGGTTCCATAGACCTTAGCCTTACACATAGAGGTATGATAGAGATCATACCACGGTGCACATGATGGATATCATATGCAGGAACCATATCATTTCACTTATTAACATGTGATATTTGATTGCATCTTATATTGCTTGTTTGGCATTTTATTAGCATAATAAGATGATCCCTCATTTAGATATCAAGATAAGAATGTGTTCTTCCTTAAGTATGCACCGACAATGTTTCGTCGCTTCAAGACATCACGTGATGATCGGGTGTACTTGAATCCACGAGCATATCTCGTGTGTAAGACAGTTTTACACATGCGAATACTAAGGTTCTTACTTGGCGAGCCTAGCATGTACAAACATGGCCTCGGAACACGGACCGAAAGGTTAAGCATGAGTCATATGTTTTGATATGATGACCATATGGATGCTCGCCTTTGAAGCTACACCGACTCACGTGATGATCGGACTTGGTGTAGTGGATTTGGTTCATGTAATCACCAAAAAGGCATGAGGGATGTCGTTTTTGAGTGGGAGTTTATTTCTAATTTGGATTAGTAGAACTCAATTTATCATAAATTAAATCAAAGTGAATTTGCATAATTTGTTGTAGTCATTGGCATTCGTTCACCACCTTATGCATAGTTGTAATTGAGATAGTAAAACTATAGAATTCTGGATATATACTTTACGAACTGGTATCGTATTGTGTTGAGTGTCAATCTAAGGTTTAAAGTCCTATTGCAAACTTTCAGCAAACTCTATTTACACCGTGAAATTAAATAGTTGGTATTAAATTGAGAGTAACAATTCTAGTGTTAGTATCTTAAATATCATGTTTACCTCCACGATTCTTGATTGTTTTAATATCAAGTTTATCTGGGAGCTGAAAGAATTGTTTCAGAAACCATCATGTGTAGCAGATATAACTATATCTGAAACAATGTTTTGGTTGCAATATGATAGAGTATAAAATATGTTCTCATATAGGATGAGAATTTACAAAGGTTGGAGATGCTAGACATCCTAATCATCCAAAAGGGTTTTGGAAAGTAATGTTATACTCACGATTCACTTTTATAAACTACAGTAGCTTGATCATGAAAGTCATCATGATAAGGGTGAATAGAAGATGTATGTAAAGTGTTTACTATACTAAAAGATTACTAAAGAATGGATTTTGAAAAAATATCGATCATTTTGATGATGGTGATTGTTGACACTGATTTTCTCCTAACTTGTAAAGCCTAAATTATGATTATAAAATATGAAAAGATAATTAAATAATTAAATAAATTCTAGAAAAAGGGGAAGTTTGACTAATACAAATTTATTCACACATATGCTGCTACTGACGGTGTTAATGCACTATTGACATAAATTCATAATGCCGCAAGTGATGCTAAATTTCGAAAATATTTGATTGTATTATAAAATCGGGTTTTGTTCCGGCAACCTTATAAAATACGGTCGCTACTAGATAAAAATAATTGGCGAGCCAAAACGGCTCGTGTGCCATAGCCGAAAAAAGGCTACATACATACGCAGTCACTAATTATACATGCATAGATTATTGTTTAAAAAAAATACACTTGCATGGATTAAGCGGCATCATTACTTAATTAACAGCCCATTAAATGATTGGACAATGTATTAAGCCCATGTGCGAAAAGTGTTGCGGCCTGCAGCGTGCTTAGCCTATCTTTACTAATTAAAATTGTTAAAGCCCAACAACTAGTATTATGCCTTGGACTTCTTCCGTAGCTCAACAAATCGGACGTGCGCTTACCAAGTCCACCGAGGAAACTTGACGCTCCAGTCTGCGGCTAACCACGATGCCTACGATCGTGCCCACAAAACCACAATCTCAGTTTGTGTGTGCGTTCCGTGACTCTCTTCCTATATAAAGATTAGCAGCCGAACGAGTCCGGGAATCATCAGAAATCAGTCGCAAGAAAACCACCCATCGCTCCTCGACCGTGCGCTCGCCCACATACACGAGCTAGCGCCACCGCCGGCAGCCGCTCGACGTCGCCGGCCGTTCGCCATAGCTGGCCACTCGCCGTCGTCCGCTCGCCATCTGTGTTGCTCGTCTCCAGCCGCCCGACATACACGCCATATACACAGTTGTTGTTTGGTTGCCGTGGACTAAGCGCCAGTTTAGGCGTCGCTACTTCGCAGGAAGTTTCCATTCGTCGCTACTGCAAGGTGAGAAAATGAGCCAAAATCATCCTCTATTTCATTGGTACTCAGTTCTTCCTCTGCTCGTTCATCCGCTGCTGCTAGTGCTAGTAGCCATCTCTGCTTAGTTGTTGTACTCCGGCCGCGCGTTATCCTACGATCGTACACATCGGCTGTCCGGCCACACGCACCGGCCGTTCCGCCATACGCCATACACCATACACAAATCGCTGCTAATTGCTGCCAATCGTTTGAGGAAATCAGTAAGAGGTTAAGAGCACCAGATATTTTGTTCTCGTTAATCATGGAATTCCTCTTTTTCATCTGCTAGTTTGGTCATATTGACACAAACTAGGGTATTTTCCCTTCTAAATTGATACATGTATCTTTTGTCCTTTTTTTATCTCATGATCATAATAAACTTTGGCTCTTGGCTTGGTCACATTGACACAAGACAAGTTACTCTAAAGTTACACATCATAAAAGTAATTGGCCCTTGTTTTGGTCACATTGACACAAAATGAGTGGCTATAAAATCACATATTAGTAAAATTATGCTTTTGGTTTGGACACGTTGAGACAAGCCAAATTGCTCCATATTCACAAGTTAATGAAATTTGGCCTCTTGTTTTGGTCACATTGACACAAACCAAGGTGTTATAAAATCATATATATTACTAAAATTCGGCTCTTGGATTGCTCACATTGACACAAATTAAGGTGCTCTAAATTTATATATATATCACTAAAATCATGATCTTGGTTTAGTCACATCGACACAAGCCAAGTTTGCTCTAAATTTATATGCCACTAAACTCATGTCGTCGGTTTGGTCACATTGATACAAATCAAGGTGCTCTAAATTTATATGTATCATTAAAATCATGCTCTTGGTTTGGTCACATCGACACAAGCCAAGTTGCCAAGTTGCTCTAAATTCATATGTCACTAAACTCATACCGTTGGTTTGGTCATATTGACACAAACTAATGTGCTCTAAATTTCTCACTAAAATCATGTTCTTGATTTGGTCACATCGACACAAGTCAAGTTGCTCTGAGTTCATATGCAGTTAACTTACGCCTTTGATTTGGTCACATTGACACAATCCAAAGAGCTATAAAATCATGCCTAACCGAAATCAACTCATATTTGATAAGTTAGGTAGAAACGCGTCGCAGCGCATGTACGTATATAATATGCGTTATATAATGGCCAAATATTAAATTACCACATATTATATCATGGTACAATTAAAATATACAAGAAGGTCTAACTAGTCGAATCTCTGAAATAGATGAACCTAGTCTAGCAAGCAAATTAAAGAAATTGTTATATGATCCGCCATGTTTTAAAAGGAACAAAATCCTCTAAATGGCTGTCATAAAACCTCATAAAAAATGGATTAGCAACCGTTCTGATAATATCTCTTTGCTGCTTTATCATGCAGGCAAGACCAAAAATAAAAAATGCAATATGTTGTAAGACAAACTAGTGCCACATGCCCTAGTACTATACTAAATACAAAAGCCACATATATATATATATAGAAACCCTATTCAGCACCCAGGATGCAGAATAGTTATTTTGTACCCAACATATTTTTACGTTGTTAGATTGAAAAAATTATGTTTTATATACGAATAATTATGTTCATCTATTCACCACAACCAAAAAATTTTACAAAAAAATAATGTTTATGAGTCATTATAGTGTAAAACACACCAAAAATATGTATTTTATGTCCAATTTTTTTACGGCATGTAAACAAAAATAATTATGTCATTTTTTAATTTTATTATGTTCTTCTCGACTTACGAAGTAATACAAAATTTACATGACGTAAAAATAATATACGGTTCTAAAGATAGAGGGTGGGTGTAGAATAACTATTCTACACCCTGGGTGTCAAATAGCGCCACCCTATATATATATATATATATGTAGAAAAATACTATGCATGTCCCATGTTCAAAACTGCATGCACTATTTTGGATACTCCTTAGTCGGATAATGAAACGACTTCACAAATAATCAAACTATATGTCGATTAAACAAATGATATATATCTCATGTATGTGTTCTGCTTGTACTTACAAAACTAGTGCAAGTAGCAAATATTCTGCTTGCACTACCCATACTAGTACAAGCGCCAAATATCATATACCTGATAAAACAAATGATAACAAATACTCTCCCGAGTGCGACGACGACGATGGCATCAAGGAGGACTTTAGTTTCTACATTTTGTAGTCTTTTTTTTATTTCTACATTTGTAGTATTCATATGTTGTGATGTTATGTAATAGATATTGTTGGAATTCTTAATCAGGGGTTTTCTCTACGAAGATGTAATTAACGGAATTTCTATATAAATGTATGAGTTCCGGAAGTATGAACTACAATCTTTGATATTTGTCATTTATATTTGCGCAATTTAAATTTATATTCTATCTGTCTCTATGACGCGGACGCGAGTACTTTAGTCGCCCCATTTTCCCGTCATCAGATTCTGGCACGCCCGGTGGGACATATTTCTCCCCTCATCTTTGAATTCCAACATAGGATTGCATCATATGATTTCATGAAATGCATATATCATACTTGGCATAATAAATTGGTAAAAAGGCAAGAAAACTAATATGTGGTTTTCTTGATTTTATATGAAGGTATGGAGGGACAAGTTCAGCAGTTCGTGACTCTCCGTTTTGGTGACCTGTGGCTGGATGTGCCATACGGTCATCTTGTGACTGCGGCAAGTGAGAGATGGAAGACTACAACTGCATCATGAGCTGAGTCAAAGAAAGAAAAAGAAGTATCATCGGCACCTAAAGATGGATTTGTGCCTGTGATGTCCAAGTCTGCCAAGAGAAGGATGCGTGCTGCAGCAAGAGCATCAAGAGCTGCCGCACGTGAGCCAAATGTGAGTGTGCACAAGGACACTTCATTCGACTCAGTTCCTCCTGGCTTTGAAAAGGCAGCATATGCCAAGCTTGCAAGTCAAGAGGCACCGATGTGGTTCCAAGACACACGTGAGTGGCCTATTCTTGCAAAAAGAGCAACTCCACTAAAGATAGCTTCATCAGCGCGGTCTACTTCGGCGCCAGCCTCTCCAACAAGACGTGAACCATCTTCATCGACCACGTCGACCAAGATCGCTGTGCCGCTCACTCCTTCCAAACTGAAGGCAGGCGCACCGAGCAAGATTCTTCATGAAGCATCCAAAGAACACTCATACAAACCTACTTCAAACCTGCCGGGAGCAGCTCGTAAAGCTTCCGCGATGGAGAAAGGGAAAGCAGTGATGGTGGAAGAGGCTAAATCCCCTCGACCACTTGGTCAACTTCGTATTGATGCACCTGAGTTCTTCCCCACATACACTAAGCCGAGTAACAAATGCTCGCTCATGTGGCGGGGAGTTTGTCTCAGTCCAGATGATATTAGAACGGGTCATGTTGATCCAACAACCACAATTTCAGACCCTTTGTCATCATCAGTACCAATGCCACGGACATCATGTGAGGGTTCATTTGACCCGGTCCATCACCGTCGCCGCCGGCAGAGGGCTCGTCAAGCATGGGTCGATCTTCTGGCACCGATCGAGTCCAATCAAGCAAGGCGTCAGCGAAAGGAACTTGCCTACCCCATCTGAAACAGGGATGGGAATGCAAATGCAAGAATCCGCGGAAGGTCTCATACTGACTTTTACACAATGATGACATGAAATATATGTCAAACCTTGAAGGATATGTTACCCGGCCACTCCATGTCCGCCGATGATGTTGGTGGTGACATCATGCGCCGAGCACATGCTCTTACCAAATGGCCGGAGTATGAAGAGTTTGTAAATGAAGAACCCAATAGAAGAGAGTATGTCACCCAAGCAGGACGTGCAAGTGCAAGACGTGCTGCTCTTAAGAGAAGAGAGATGGCCATACCTACTGACTCTGGATACAGCAGGGTAGAGGGTAGAAATCGTCCATCGGCAAATCAAGATAGTGGAATCCGTATGAGCAAGGAATTAGAAAATACACTAAAAGGCTCCCACGGTTCTTACTCCATGACCATCTCGCAAGAGAGCTTCCAAGAACTCATTTGAAGTCTTCAACTCATTACTGGTCGGCATCATAGAGGCCGCAGAAAGCAATAGTGAAACGTCATCGACGTCTATTCACTTCAAGAGGAAAAAGGCCAAGAAAAATGTTGTACCTGGTCATCATCCCGTGACTCGCAGTCAAATAGATTCGAGTAATGAGGAGAATGATTTAAACCATGCAGAGTCTCATAATACTTTGTGTGAAGGTTCACAACCCGAGTCTAGAAATGAGCTAAAATCTCATGAAAGACAACAGTATGATGTCGATACGACCCGTGTGGAGCAGGTCCTCACGGCAAATACGGGTCGTTCTGTTGAAGAACAACTAGCACAGCTCACAGCCACACTCCAACAAAAAGAAGATGAGTTGGTTGCTTTGCGCAATCGTGTAGCAAGTAATACAAATGTTGAAGCTGAGAGGAATGCTTCGAGTAGCTGAAACAATGATCAAGGAGGCCTGGGAATTAACCTCGAAGCTATTCAAAAGATGATCGCCGAGGGAGTCAAGGCCCAATACATGCAGACTCATTACTCCATGCGGCCAGGGTATGTCAAACCATATCCGCCGGATGTTGACCTTGTTCCATTCCCGGCAAATTACCGGCAACCGCAGTTCAGCAAATTCAGTGGGGGCGGATCTCCACATGAACGCATAGCTCACTTTTTGGCGGCTTGTCAAGATACTGCTCAAAATGGTGCACTTCTTCTCCGCCAATTCGTGCAAACTTTATCGGGTCCGGCTTTCACTTGGTACAACAAGTTTCCACCAAGTTCAATGAAGACATGGGAACAAATGCAAGACG
This sequence comes from Avena insularis, assembly GCA_023614405.1. Lineage (NCBI taxonomy): Eukaryota > Viridiplantae > Streptophyta > Magnoliopsida > Poales > Poaceae > Avena > Avena insularis. Next base: position 437,063,826 of record CM042697.1, on the reverse strand, counting down.
CTTTTCTCGAGCGCTTTTATAGCACTCAGAGGAATGTCGGCATCACCGAGCTAACTCAAACCGAGCAAGGGGTGAACGAGAAGGCTGCGGACTTCATTAACAGATGGAGAAACTTAAGCCTTCACTGTCCGCAACCGATAACAGAAACAGAAGCGGTACATATGTGCATGAACAATCTGCTTCCTGATATGGCTGTTTATTTACAAGGCGTGCGGCCTGTTACTTTTGAAGAGTTGGCCTCAAAGGCCACAGATATTGAGAATTATAATCAACTTATAGCACGTCGTACAAAGACGGTATATAAGCCGGTTGACAAGAGCGGTCAGCGCGATAAGTTGCCCGTCAAGCCAAGGCCAACGCAAGTCATGGAGACAACCACGACGAGGCCACAGTTTCATTCCGGAGCACCCGCTGCGAGAGATGCGGAGCGGGTTGGTGCGCCGGCCCAAAGGAGACCAACCCTCTTTGAGCGCCAAAATAGAGAATATTCCTTCCCCGTTGAAGAAATTGGTGACTTGTTTGCCGGTCTACTTCAGTTGAAACTTATTGAGCTGCCAAATCCAAAAAGACCAGAAGAAGCTAACAAGTTCAACGATCAAAACTTTTGTCGGTACCATCGCATCTTGAGTCATACGCTCAAGGACTGCTTTGTAGTGAAGAACATAATTCAGAAAATGATAGATGAAGGGACTGTTGATGCAGACCTCCTTACAAGTTTAAAGAAGGGAAAGAAAGTTGCAGCAAATGTGGCTACCCTCCAAGATGACATGGCGAGTTGTGCCTCTTCAAACATAAGACTAGCTCATAATAAAAATATGTTGATATCAGATGGCCAATTTAATCCTATGATAATGTCAGGAGCTGAACCACACTTCGGATATGGAGGGCGCTGCAAATGTCAGCTCGAAAGAGGCAATCTCAAGAGGAGAAGGATTACATGCCGAGCCCCGAGGACTATACTCCAATGAGCCTCGAGGATCTCAAGATAGAGGGCGAGGGCGAGAGCGACGTGGGCTCGTCGTCCACCACCAAGTGAAGAAAGAAACCAATGTTCCACACTCCAGGCCAGGAATATCGGAGATTTTGGCGAAACGTCTAAAAAGACTCCCTCAAGAATTTGATGTTTTGGTCATTGGTGTTTTGAGGATGATATCGAGTCTCTTCACTTCCCTGAAGATGAAGAGGCGCCTGAAGTGGATCAAGTCCATCTTATATCAGGTCGCCAGCTAGCTGACCCACATCCTCCACCTAGAAAGGAGCCTAGGAACAAAGATGTAGTTGCGAATGAAACGACTGACCCTTCTGTTAAGACGACGGTCAAATATGATGTAATCTCGCACTTGAAGGAAATACCAGCTATGCTTTCTGTGTATGATGCTTTGTCTCTTTCTTCTGATTTGCACAAAGCCTTGGTTACTGCATTATCATTTCCGGAAGATTATCGAGTGGAAGTTTCACAGACCGAAATTTAACCAAATGATGTATTAAATATTATATTTAGTGATGAGGACAGACTGTTAGGCTCAAAGAAACACAACATGCCTCTTCTTATGTTTGGTGAGATCGATGAATCGCCAACAAATCGCATAATGGTAGACAGAGGATCTGCTATAAACTTGTTACCACTGCGTACTTTGAAGAGAATAGGATACACTACTAGGGATTTGAGTCAATCTAATGTAGTGATTCATGGTTTTAATCAATCGGGTCAAGAAGCCATGGGTACCATATACTTGGTTCTGAAATTGGAGACATTACACACACGTAATGTTCCATGTAATCGATGCAGCTACATCCTACAATGCTTTGCTAGGTCGACCATGGTTACATGATAATCAGGTTGTGCCATCTACACTCCATCAGTGCGTCAAGTATATGGATCAATTTGGGGAGACTGTAAGAATATTTGCAGATAAGAGACCATTTACAGTGGCTGAATCTTTCTATGCCGATGCCAAATTTTACTTTGAGCCTGTTGAGAAAGTGTATAAGCCAAAGTCAATCGTAGTGCCTGAAATAAATATTACGAAGGATGATATTGCTGAATCTTCATCAGGACAAAAAGTTTATCAGTATATAACAAGTGATCAAAGAAAAAAGGGCGACCCAATATTCCGCATTGTGAATAAGTCATCCAATAAAAGAGGTACAAAATTTCCTACACCTCTACCTCCTTTGGTTCAACACAAAATTGAATTAGCTAAGGAGTCTCACCGGTATAAAAAGAATAAAAAAATCATGTGGCGCAAATTACCTTGTCAAATAAAGATGATGAGTCGTTGCCTATTTCCTTATATGATTATAGAGTTTTGTATATGATGCAGAAAATGGGATATGATATTTTCACCGGCCCGTCTTTGTGCGACGGCCGGGGGCAACTTGCGCCATTTCAAAAGGCATTGTCTCCAGAGCAACTTGAAGCTCTACATGAATACCAAGTTTTAAAAGAAAAGAAGTATGGACTGGGGTATGAAGTTTGTATGGCGTCGACTGAATATATGGACATGGCTGAAGCATCTCCACAAATGGAAGATGGCAACCAGCCCACAGTCGACGACTTAGAAGAAATAAATGTTGGTACGGCTGACGAGCCTCGTCCAATTTTTATTAGTAAACATTTGTCTAAAGAAAATAAAGTAAAATATCATGATTTTCTTTGTGCAAACAGAGATGTATTCGCGTGGACTTATGAAGAAATGCCCAGATTAAAACCGGAGGTAGCTGTCCATCGGCTCGCCGTACAATAAGATGTCGTGCCGGTGAAACAAGGACAAAGAAAGTATCGGCCTGAAGTGCTTCCAAAAATAGAAGCTGAGGTGGATAAACTCATAGCTGCAGGTTTTATTAGAGAAGTCAAATTCCCTAGATGGATCTCTAGCATTGTACCTGTTAAAAAGAAAAATGGTCAAACTCGAGTATGTGTGGATTTTAGGGATTTGAATAAAGTATATCCCAAAGATGATTTCCCGATACCTATTTCAGAAATATTAGTTGATGCCACAATGGGGTATGAAATATTTTCCTTCATGGATGGTTATTCCGGTTACAATCAAATAAAAATGGCACCAGAAGATGAAGAGTTAATAGCTTTTCGCACACCTAAAGGTATATTTTGTTACAAAGTTATGCCTTTCGGGTTAAAAATGTCGGGCAACTTATCAGCGAGCCATGGCAATTATCTTGACGGTTGTTGTATGATATCGTTGAATGCTATATAGACGACATAGTTGTGAAATCAAAGCGAGAACGAGATCACTTAAAGCACCTTGAAGTGGTTTTTGAGCGTCTTAGGCAACATAATTTGAAGATGAACCCCATGAAGTGTGCATTCGGAGTTTCTTCCGGGAAATTTCTCGGGTTCGTAGTCACAAAAAATGGTATTCAAGTCGATCCAAGTAAAATACAAGCGATCGTCAAAATGCCACCACCCACAAATTTACATAAATTAAAAAGCTTCCAAGGCCATTTAGCATATATCAGAAGGTTTATCTCTAATTTATCTGGGAGATGCAAGCCTTTCACGCCTTATGAAAAAGGGTGTCCCCTTTGAATGGGATCAAGCATGCCAAAATGCATTCTTAGAAATTAAAAAATATCTAATAAATCCTCCTGTTTTAGGTGCGCCAGTCAAAGATCGACCATTAATCCTATATACGGCGGCCATGCCGACATCGTTAGGTGCTCTCTTGGCACAAAATAATGATGTAGGGAAAGAAATCTCTTTGTATTACCTTAGTCGCATCCTTGTAGGGGGCGAATGTAATTATCCTGATATGGAAAAAATATGTTTAGCATTAGTATTTGCGACGCAAAAATTACGCCACTACATGTTAGAACACAATGTACACCTTGTGTCGAGAGCAGATCCTCTACGATACATTCTCAACAAGGTGGTGCTTTCAGGAAGATTGGAAAAATGGGCAATATTATTGTCACAATTTGATATTAAATATGTGCCGCAAAAAGCCATAAAGGGCCAGGCCTTAGCTAATTTTTTAGCCGCGCATCCGATCCCTGATGATTTTCTAGTCAACGATGACTTGCCAGATCAAGAGGTGTTCACTACATCGGTCTCAAGTTCAACATGGCAAATGTATTTTGATGGCGCTTGTCGAAAATCAGGGGCAGGTGCCGGGGTCGTCTTTGTTACACCAAGCAAAGATATAATTCCGTACTCGTTTACCTTAACTTCGGCGGTGTCAAATAATTCTGCTGAGTATGAGGCTTTGATAATCGGGCTCGAACTCGCTTTGAATATGGGATTAGATTCACTCACCGTGTATGGTGATTCACAATTGGTGATTAACCAATTGCTAGGAATCTACATGGTCAAGAAAGAAGAATTAAAGCCATACTTTAGACAAGCCAAAATGCTCATGTCTAGGTTTGCCGACTTAAACATTCAACACATTGTTAGAAGCCAAAATGACAAGGCTGATGCTTTAGCAAGTTTAGCTGCTAGCATGTCACTAACTTCTCATCAATCGATGGATGTCCATGTCGAGGAAAGAAGAATCTTGCCAATACTTGCTGAAGAAGAAGAAACGATAAAAGCTTCGGCAATGACAGCCAACATATGCGAAATTGAGGTAGGGGATTGGCGAGAGTCATTCTTAGAATATTTACTTCACGGATATCTACCTTTGGATTCTAGCGAAAGATCTCGAATCCGCAAGAGATCAATTAATTATACATGCATCAATTACACGCTCTATAGGCGTTCACATGATAGTATTCTACTGCGTTGCCTAGCTGGAAATGAAATTATGGAGGCATTGCATGAGGTTCATGCTGGAGTATGCGGCTCGCACCAATCTGGTCCTAAACTACATTATCAACTAAGGCGCTTAGGTTATTATTGGCCAACAATGTTTGGCGATGCCACTAAATTCGCAAAGAAATACCATGAGTGTCAAATACATGCTGACTTTATACATCAGCCACATGAACCACTCCATGCAACAAATATAGCTTGGCCATTCGAAATGTGGGGAATGGATATAGTGGGGCCAATTCATCCACCATCGTCCAAAGGTCACAATTTTATTTTGGCTGCGACCGATTATTTCTCTAAATAGGCCGAACTTATAACACTAAAAGAGGACAAAGCGGAGAATGTAGAGCACTTTATAAGAACACATCTCATATATCGCTTTGGTGTTCCTTCTCGGATCATGTCTGATAATGAAACCCCTTTCAAAAATAAATATGTAGACAAATTATGTTCAAAGTTTAAGATAAATCATTTCTACTCTACGGCCTATAATCCAGCCGCAAATGGACAAGCGAAGGCTTTTAATAAAACTCTTTGCAAATTATTAAAGAAAGTGGTATCACAAAATAAACGAGAGTGGCATGAAAAACTCCTTGAAGCCTTGTGGGCTTACAGAACCACAACATGAACGCCGACAGGAATGACGCCTTATGCCTTGGTATTCGGGGGAGAAGCCGTTCTACCTTTGGAAGTACAAATAGCTTCGTTGAGAGTTGCTATACATAAAAGACTATCTGAAGAAAAATCAACGCAATTACGCCTCGACGAGTTAGAAAGACTCGAAGGCAAACGACTGCAAGCTTTACAAAACCTAGAGGCATATCAAGCTAGGATGTCTCGAGCTTTCGACAAACGTGTTAAAAGAAGGTCATTTAAACAAGGAGATTTAGTGCTCGCTGTCATCCGTCCTATGAATATCACGCGGCGAATGAAAGGAAAATTTGAGTCTAAATGGGAGGGTCCCTTCGTCATCAAAGAAGTTTATTCTAGCGGCGCGTACCGGATTATCTCGCCGGATGAAAAATACTCGCCATCGCCAGTAAATAGAAAATTCCTTAAGCGTTACTATGCTTGAGTGAAAATAATATATAACTCCATACCCTCATGAGTATAAACTGCGGCAACCAAATAAAAAAACGACTCCATACCCTCAAGAGTATAAACTTGGGCAAACAAAAAAAAACACTCTATCGCTTCATAAGTATAAACTGGAGCGTAAATAAAAATATAGATTCCATCGCTTTATGAGTATAAACTAGAGCGCAGGAAACAAAAAAAAATATTCTATACCCTCATATATAAACTGAGCTATCGCCAAAAAATACGCCAACCCTCAAGAGTATAAAGTAGGGCACATAAAAAAATATAACTTTATGCCCTCATAGATATGAGTGTAGAAAATAAATAAAGTGCTCTGTATCCCATGAGTGTAAACTAAAAAAAACTAATAAGAGACGAAATCATGGATATGTAAATAAGTTGTAACCACGTCCAAAATAGTGGCATAAGGGCTCACCAACACATAAAAATAAGGTACGGCTATGAATAAATAAAGAAATAACAGGGTATAGTACTACTATCATACACAAATAAACTGAAATTACAAATTCGACAGTCCAGTGATACATAATAATAAATAAAAGTGCTTATTAAACAAGCAAACAAAATGGTTGAGACGTGATTGACCACGTAGAAAGAAAGCTAGACCAAATTATTTAAAATATCTGTAAAAAGAAATCAGCTAGAAGGAGGGCGTAACTTCATCATGCTCTCAAGAATAGATCCAACTTCATTATTCATGGTGGATATCTCCCGGCAGAGGACCTCCAGCTCCTGAGTAACAGTTGAATTAAAATCAGAAAGTGTATCATGTAGCTTCTTCGCTTCGGCCTGCTGACCAGACTGTGTCATCTTGAGTTGCATAACGCCCTTCTCAATATCATGCAAAGCGTTTCTAGCTTCCTCGACCTGTGCATTGAGAGCTTCCAAATGTTCGCTTTCTCATCACGTTGCTCCTCCATCGATGACAGCTCTTCATTTATGAGTTTCAAAGCTTTAGAGAGTGACTCATGCTCTTTATATGCTATAGCCAGAGCTTCCTCTTGTCTCTGGGACTGTGATTCCACCGTTTTACGAGCTTGTTGCGTCTCACTTGAAATAGAAATGAGCCTTTGCAAAGCAATACGGATATCGGCAACTCGAGCAATATCATCCCCAGCCGGAAGTAGCGAGTAAACCGTCTTGAGAACTTCCTGACGTTGGGGATCTGCTATCGTGGAGCCGTTCAAGCCCTCAAAAGCCGCATCCAACACCGAATCAATAAACTTCATGAAAGCTTCAGTAATAAAGGGAACACTGATGGATGTCATTGTAATCTGAGCTGGCGCTTCCTCGTTGCTAACAAGAGCGTCTTCAACACCTAAAAATAATACAACAACAAAGAACCCCAAATAAATATCCTGGTAAATGAGTGATGCGGTAAATAAAATAAAATAAAATAAATAATTCTATAGAACTACCATGGCTGGAAACTTCAGTCGTTTGGGACATATTTGAAGTTATATGTGGCGAAGAATTTGAAGGATTAATAACAAGGTCTGATGCGCCATAATCATCCACATCTAATGTGTCAAAATCTTCTAAACCATGAGCTGTACTGCCATTAAGCACGTCGTCTAAAGCTGTACAGCTGAGATGATCATATACGTACAAAGGAATGTCCAGTTCTATGGGACCAGAAGTACTCTCATCACCAGCAAAATCAATTTTCCTTTTAGCCGTGGGCCTCGTCTCCTCATCCGAAGAAATGGCTCCATCTGTACACGTTTCTTTGAGCTTATCAATTATAAGATTGGCACCAGCATTCATACTTGGTGGAGGCAAACAATCAGCGGAAGAAGCGATGACACTCTCCTTGTTTTTTCTCTTCTGTAAATAAATATATGTATATGGCAGATTATATAAGGAAATTATGACAAGGCTAAAATAAATTAAATAAGATAAAGGTCGTTAACTCACACGTCGAGAGCTTTTAGGAGGTTCATTATCTGAGAGGAAAATGGTCAAAATATTTTTCCAGTAATCCACGCTCTCTTCCTCGTTTGCCTCAATAGCGGCAATGTACTCATCTCGACGTCTAGCAGATACTTCTTTTACTATAACATGATCTAACTCTGTGAGCTTGCGTGAGGGCATAACTGACTTTCCACTTTGTTTATACGTAGTCTTCCTCTCATCGTATGGGACTTGTCCATACGCACTGCCTGCCCTGAGGCTATGTGAAACAGTACTGAATGGTTTCAAAAATTTGTTCCACCAATTAGCCCAAGCCAAAGAAGACTTGTCTTCATAAGTGCTATCAAGAGGATGCTGGATATTCTCTTGAATTGGACGCAACAAATAGGACAAATAGGTGTATGCAATACCAACATCGTCTTCCGTAAGCAAAGATTTCAAAGGATCATACGATATCAGCTGGTCCAACCTAAATTGGCGAGCCACGCGATCCGGGTGTTATGGCTCAGCTACACATAGGTCAATATCCGAAAATAAGAACCTCCAAGGAAGAATACCTCAGCCAACAGAAAGCATGAAAGCCCTTGGTAGCTGATCCACTCCAGTCAAGTTACGTGAAGAATAGGGGCACCAAGCAATGTTTTTCCGATTCTTAAAGAAATCATATGCTGCTTCAGAAGAAAATTCGTTGGGAGGCCTGAACATTGTACTTATCATGGATGGCTGCATATGTAAGATCTTTGGAGTAGGAAGACGGTCTCCTCTGCCTTTGGCACCAAAAGTTCTCTTCAAATATAGATGCATCCATCCTATGACATAATATACCGGTCAGGGGCCTTGGGATATGTAGGCCCTACAGGATGCATACTAATGCGCCGGAGTGAAAAATACAAGGAGGAAAGTGCCGACGGAGCAAGTGAAATTTTTCTGCCTATGGCAATCCAGGACGCCATGACAAGTACACCGGGACAAATATAGGGCCCTGTACCGATAATGACAAAATTGCAAAGCCAAACCGTGATAAACGCTGCAAGATATAGACGACCATCACGAAGGCTATCGAAGGTCAGAGGCTCTGGACGATTGTTGTGAAAATAATCACACCAATCCTGGAACGGTACCAATCCGTCTTTATGTTTAGATGAAAGCTCTTCCCATGTTTCCAGGAGGGTGAAATAAAAGTTTGGGAATAGTAGTGACGAAGCATTTAGCTCTTTGAGTGGAGGAATAAACTCTTCATAAGGATCACCGTCGATAGGAAGCTCTGCCATAAGGAGCATGTCGATTAAAGTGATCGTGTGCTCGCCATGTGAAAATAGGAAGGTGTTTGTTTGAGGACTCCATTTTTCTAGCAGAGATTGCAATAGAGGAGGAGAAGCAGTATAGTCACAAAGAGAGCAGTATATTGCTCCACAGATATAATCTGTATGTTCTTCACCTCCTCTCAAGTTAAAAGAATGATGGGCAAGGATTTCAGTACCCCATTGAGTATAACCAGTGGGGCGTTCGATATATGAGATTTTATGATTCTCCCAACCTAAATGTTTTGAGACTACCCTACTCCCTAAGGTGCATCGTAACTCAGAATGAGGCCCTAGCACGAGTGGATGATAACTTAGAGCATCGAAATTACGTTCAGAATGTCATCCACGTTCTCCAGGAACCAATCGTCCCCCCATTTTTGTGGACAACACAAGGATAGAATTGGCTAAGGCACTCGTCTCAGGTTCATACAATTGCTCCTTGGCAAGTTCTGACAACTTCAAATGATACGAGGAACGGGTTGGTTGACCAAGCGCCATCTATGCATAAAAAGAAAATTAAATTGTAATAAAAAAAGGGGAAATATAAAATATACAAGAGGTATCTGTAGTATATTATCTAAGACTTGAGAAATTACCGCCAAAGAAAATGGTGAACCTCCTGTCAAATACACATGAATAAATGTCTGAGATCTTATTTTTTTAAAAAAATGTCTACGATCTAAAAAGAAAAAAATCTTTATAATAACTTTATTTAGTTTCTCTGTAGTTGTGCGACAGACGAAACTCGTATATGAGTTTGCTGGAACGCCAACAGCAAAGTAGATTAAAATTACGCTATGCTAAAAGAAAATGGTATATGCTGACATATTTCCGGCCGATCGACCAACCAATCTATTATAAGAACTTGACAAACACCTTCTGTGAAAAGACTTATAACATCTTCCTATGATTAAAATATTATAATACAAATTCTGGTTGTATGTACGTAAAAGAAAAATTGAGAAAATCTCTAGCGCGAGACTGCAGCGTATATCTATCCCCATGATTGTACGACGGACCAAGTTATACTTGCCGGCACGCCAACCATGAAGTCAAAAGATTGAAAGAGAACGTGTTGCTTAACTTGTACTACCTCAGCAAAAAATACTGCCCTCGCGTTTAAATGGGAAATTGTCTAAGATAATGATGTACGATAAATAGAAGAGATGAAGCTATACCTCGGCAAAGAACAGACGTACGTACTAGGGTCAAGATCGTATGATACAATAGATCTTGATTTGACTTCCCTGTGCATTAAAAAATCAATCATCTAATCAGAGTACACTCCATGCGCACGATGCATATAAACACAGTCGCAACCATGCGAGCTCACCTGCATAGAATACCGAGACCCGATCTCTACTAATGGAGACTACGCTGATAAAAGAAAGAGGACAAATCAGAAAGACGTCCCTCCAAAGATCGGGAATACCTCTAAACAAAAGGAGTCACCAACCTGCTAAGTGAGAGAAAGTACCTGATTAGCAGCCAGACATGCTAGATGGTCGTCGGCGACCGCCCGGAAATAGATCAGAACTTGTTTGCAGACGGTCTCATCCAAAAGTAGAACTAGAAAAATAGAGAAAAGAAGGCGATAAAATATATTAGGTTGATACGCCGTGAGGGTACTACTAACAACAATATCAGCTAGCTGAATGAGTTTCCAGGACTCGGTTGCTATCCAATCCAAGACCTCAACAAACTTTCAAATATGATAGCTGGAAAATATTCGGTCCTTTTAACATATGCAGTTATATTTTTCGAGCTCTAGATCTGAAATAAGTAAATAATTCATTCACATCCAGACCTCGAGGGGCATCTGTTGACACTGATTTTCTCCTAACTTGTAAAGCCTAAATTATGATTATAAAATATGAAAAGATAATTAAATGATTAAATAAATTCTAAAAAAGGGGAAGTTCGACTAATACAAATTTATTCACACATATGCTGCTACTGACGGTGTTAATGCACTATTGACATAAATTCAAAATGCCACAAGTGACGCTAAATTTCGAAATATTTGATTGTACTATAAAATCGGGTTTTGTTCCGGCAACCTTATAAAATACGGTCGCTATTAGATAAAAATAATTGGCGAGCCAAAACGGCTCGTGTGCCATAGCCGAAAAAAGGCTACATACATACGCAGTCACTAATTATACATGCATAGATTATTGTTTAAAAAAAATACACATGCATGGATTAAGCGGCATCATTACTTAATTAACAGCCCATTAAATGATTGGACAATGTATTAAGCCCATGTGCGGAAAGTGCTGCGGCCTGCAGCGTGCTTAGCCTATCTTTACTAATTAAAATTGTTAAAGCCCAACAACTAGTATCATGCCTTGGCCTTCTTCCGTAGCTCAACAAATCGGACGTGCGCTTACCAAGTCCACGAGGAAACTTGACGCTCCAGTCTACGGCTAACCACGACGCCTACGATCGTGCCCACGAAATCACGATCTTAGTTCGTGTGTGCGTTCCGTGACTCTCTTCCTATATAAAGATCAGCAGCCGAACGAGCCCGGGAATCATCAGAAATCAGTCGCAAGAAAACCACCCATCGCTCCTCGACCGTGCGCTCGCCCACATACACGAGCTAGCGCCACCGCCGGCAGCCGCTCGACGTCGCCGGCCGTTCGCCATAGCTGGCCACTCGCCGTCGTCCGCTCGCCATCTGTGTTGCTCGTCTCCAGCCGCCCGACATACACGCCATATACACAGTTGTTGTTTGGTTGCCGTGGACTAAGCGCCAGTTTAGGCGTCGCTACTTCGCAGGAAGTTTCCATTCGTCGCTACTGCAAGGTGAGAAAATGAGCCAAAATCATCCTCTATTTCATTGGTACTCAGTTCTTCCTCTGCTCGTTCATCCGCTGCTGCTAGTGCTAGTAGCCATCTCTGCTTAGTTGTTGTACTCCGGCCGCGCGTTATCCTACGATCGTACACACCGGCTGTCCGGCCACACGCACCGGCCGTTCCGCCATACGCCATACACCATACACAAATCGCTGCTAATTGCTGCCAATCGTTTGAGGAAATCAGTAAGAGGTTAAGAGCACCAGATATTTTGTTCTCGTTAATCATGGAATTCCTCTTTTTCATCTGCTAGTTTGGTCATATTGACACAAACTAGGGTATTTTCCCTTCTAAATTGATACATGTATCTTTTGTCCTTTTTTTATCTCATGATCATAATAAACTTTGGCTCTTGGCTTGGTCACATTGACACAAGACAAGTTACTCTAAAGTTACACATCATAAAAGTAATTGGCCCTTGTTTTGGTCACATTGACACAAAATGAGTGGCTATAAAATCACATATTAGTAAAATTATGCTTTTGGTTTGGACACGTTGAGACAAGCCAAATTGCTCCATATTCACAAGTTAATGAAATTTGGCCTCTTGTTTTGGTCACATTGACACAAACCAAGGTGTTATAAAATCATATATATTACTAAAATTCGGCTCTTGGATTGCTCACATTGACACAAATTAAGGTGCTCTAAATTTATATATATATCACTAAAATCATGATCTTGGTTTAGTCACATCGACACAAGCCAAGTTTGCTCTAAATTTATATGCCACTAAACTCATGTCGTCGGTTTGGTCACATTGATACAAATCAAGGTGCTCTAAATTTATATGTATCATTAAAATCATGCTCTTGGTTTGGTCACATCGACACAAGCCAAGTTGCCAAGTTGCTCTAAATTCATATGTCACTAAACTCATACCGTTGGTTTGGTCATATTGACACAAACTAATGTGCTCTAAATTTCTCACTAAAATCATGTTCTTGATTTGGTCACATCGACACAAGTCAAGTTGCTCTGAGTTCATATGCAGTTAACTTACGCCTTTGATTTGGTCACATTGACACAATCCAAAGAGCTATAAAATCATGCCTAACCGAAATCAACTCATATTTGATAAGTTAGGTAGAAACGCGTCGCAGCGCATGTACGTATATAATATGCGTTATATAATGGCCAAATATTAAATTACCACATATTATATCATGGTACAATTAAAATATACAAGAAGGTCTAACTAGTCGAATCTCTGAAATAGATGAACCTAGTCTAGCAAGCAAATTAAAGAAATTGTTATATGATCCGCCATGTTTTAAAAGGAACAAAATCCTCTAAATGGCTGTCATAAAACCTCATAAAAAATGGATTAGCAACCGTTCTGATAATATCTCTTTGCTGCTTTATCATGCAGGCAAGACCAAAAATAAAAAATGCAATATGTTGTAAGACAAACTAGTGCCACATGCCCTAGTACTATACTAAATACAAAAGCCACATATATATATATATATAGAAACCCTATTCAGCACCCAGGATGCAGAATAGTTATTTTGTACCCAACATATTTTTACGTTGTTAGATTGAAAAAATTATGTTTTATATACGAATAATTATGTTCATCTATTCACCACAACCAAAAAATTTTACAAAAAAATAATGTTTATGAGTCATTATAGTGTAAAACACACCAAAAATATGTATTTTATGTCCAATTTTTTTACGGCATGTAAACAAAAATAATTATGTCATTTTTTAATTTTATTATGTTCTTCTCGACTTACGAAGTAATACAAAATTTACATGACGTAAAAATAATATACGGTTCTAAAGATAGAGGGTGGGTGTAGAATAACTATTCTACACCCTGGGTGTCAAATAGCGCCACCCTATATATATATATATAAAAATACTATGCATGTCCCATGTTCAAAACTGCATGCACTATTTTGGATACTCCTTAGTCGGATAATGAAAGGACTTCACAAATAATCAAACTATATGTCGATTAAACAAATGATATATATCTCATGTATGTGTTCTGCTTGTACTTACAAAACTAGTGCAAGTAGCAAATATTCTGCTTGCACTACCCATACTAGTACAAGCGCCAAATATCATATACCTGATAAAACAAATGATAACAAATACTCTCCCGAGTGCGACGACGACGATGGCATCAAGGAGGACTTTAGTTTCTACATTTTGTAGTCTTTTTTTTATTTCTACATTTGTAGTATTCATATGTTGTGATGTTATGTAATAGATATTGTTGGAATTCTTAATCAGGGGTTTTCTCTACGAAGATGTAATTAACGGAATTTCTATATAAATGTATGAGTTCCGGAAGTATGAACTACAATCTTTGATATTTGTCATTTATATTTGCGCAATTTAAATTTATATTCTATCTGTCTCTATGACGCGGACGCGAGTACTTTAGTCGCCCCATTTTCCCGTCATCGATTACATGCACTTGTGGGACATATTTCTCCCCTCATCTTTGAATTCCAACATAGGATTGCATCATATGATTTCATGAAATGCATATATCATACTTGGCATAATAAATTGGTAAAAAGGCAAGAAAACTAATATGTGGTTTTCTTGATTTTATATGAAGGTATGGAGGGACAAGTTCAGCAGTTCGTGACTCTCCGTTTTGGTGACCTGTGGCTGGATGTGCCATACGGTCATCTTGTGACTGCGGCAAGTGAGAGATGGAAGACTACAACTGCATCATGAGCTGAGTCAAAGAAAGAAAAAGAAGTATCATCGGCACCTAAAGATGGATTTGTGCCTGTGATGTCCAAGTCTGCCAAGAGAAGGATGCGTGCTGCAGCAAGAGCATCAAGAGCTGCCGCACGTGAGCCAAATGTGAGTGTGCACAAGGACACTTCATTCGACTCAGTTCCTCCTGGCTTTGAAAAGGCAGCATATGCCAAGCTTGCAAGTCAAGAGGCACCGATGTGGTTCCAAGACACACGTGAGTGGCCTATTCTTGCAAAAAGAGCAACTCCACTAAAGATAGCTTCATCAGCGCGGTCTACTTCGGCGCCAGCCTCTCCAACAAGACGTGAACCATCTTCATCGACCACGTCGACCAAGATCGCTGTGCCGCTCACTCCTTCCAAACTGAAGGCAGGCGCACCGAGCAAGATTCTTCATGAAGCATCCAAAGAACACTCATAAAAACCTACTTCAAACCTGCCGGGAGCAGCTCGTAAAGCTTCCGCGATGGAGAAAGGGAAAGCAGTGATGGTGGAAGAGGCTAAATCCCCTCGACCACTTGGTCAACTTCGTATTGATGCACCTGAGTTCTTCCCCACATACACTAAGCCGAGTAACAAATGCTCGCTCATGTGGCGGGGAGTTTGTCTCAGTCCAGATGATATTAGAACGGGTCATGTTGATCCAACAACCACAATTTCAGACCCTTTGTCATCATCAGTACCAATGCCACGGACATCATGTGAGGGTTCATTTGACCCGGTCCATCACCGTCGCGCCTTGTGAAGGGCTCGTCAAGCATGGGTCGATCTTCTGGCACCGATCGAGTCCAATCAAGCAAGGCGTCAGCGAAAGGAACTTGCCTACCCCATCTGAAACAGGGATGGGAATGCAAATGCAAGAATCCGCGGAAGGTCTCATACTGACTTTTACACAATGATGACATGAAATATATGTCAAACCTTGAAGGATATGTTACCCGGCCACTCCATGTCCGCCGATGATGTTGGTGGTGACATCATGCGCCGAGCACATGCTCTTACCAAATGGCCGGAGTATGAAGAGTTTGTAAATGAAGAACCCAATAGAAGAGAGTATGTCACCCAAGCAGGACGTGCAAGTGCAAGACGTGCTGCTCTTAAGAGAAGAGAGATGGCCATACCTACTGACTCTGGATACAGCAGGGTAGAGGGTAGAAATCGTCCATCGGCAAATCAAGATAGTGGAATCCGTATGAGCAAGGAATTAGAAAATACACTAAAAAGGCTCCCACGGTTCTTACTCCATGACCATCTCGCAAGAGAGCTTCCAAGAACTCATTTGAAGTCTTCAACTCATTACTGGTCGGCATCATAGAGGCCGCAGAAAGCAATAGTGAAACGTCATCGACGTCTATTCACTTCAAGAGGAAAAAGGCCAAGAAAAATGTTGTACCTGGTCATCATCCCGTGACTCGCAGTCAAATAGATTCGAGTAATGAGGAGAATGATTTAAACCATGCAGAGTCTCATAATACTTTGTGTGAAGGTTCACAACCCGAGTCTAGAAATGAGCTAAAATCTCATGAAAGACAACAGTATGATGTCGATACGACCCGTGTGGAGCAGGTCCTCACGGCAAATACGGGTCGTTCTGTTGAAGAACAACTAGCACAGCTCACAGCCACACTCCAACAAAAAGAAGATGAGTTGGTTGCTTTGCGCAATCGTGTAGCAAGTAATACAAATGTTGAAGCTGAGAGGAATGCTTCGAGTAGCTGAAACAATGATCAAGGAGGCCTAGGAATTAACCTCGAAGCTATTCAAAAGATGATCGCCGAGGGAGTCAAGGCCCAATACATGCAGACTCATTACTCCATGCGGCCAGGGTATGTCAAACCATACCCGCCGGATGTTGACCTTGTTCCATTCCCGGCAAATTACCGGCAACCGCAGTTCAGCAAATTCAGTGGGGGCGGATCTCCACATGAACGCATAGCTCACTTTTTGGCGGCTTGTCAAGATACTGCTCAAAATGGTGCACTTCTTCTCCGCCAATTCGTGCAAACTTTATCGGGTCCGGCTTTCACTTGGTACAACAAGTTTCCACCAAGTTCAATGAAGACATGGGAACAAATGCAAGACGCTTTTCTCGAGCGCTTTTATAGCACTCAGAGGAATGTCGGCATCACCGAGCTAACTCAAACCGAGCAAGGGGTGAACGAGAAGGCTGCGGACTTCATTAACAGATGGAGAAACTTAAGCCTTCACTGTCCGCAACCGATAACAGAAACAGAAGCGGTACATATGTGCATGAACAATCTGCTTCCTGATATGGCTGTTTATTTACAAGGCGTGCGGCCTGTTACTTTTGAAGAGTTGGCCTCAAAGGCCACAGATATTGAGAATTATAATCAACTTATAGCACGTCGTACAAAGATGGTATATAAGCCGGTTGACAAGAGCGGTCAGCGCGATAAGTTGCCCGTCAAGCCAAGGCCAACGCAAGTCATGGAGACAACCACGACGAGGCCACAGTTTCATTCCGGAGCACCCGCTGCGAGAGATGCGGAGCGGGTTGGTGCGCCGGCCCAAAGGAGACCAACCCTCTTTGAGCGCCAAAATAGAGAATATTCCTTCCCCGTTGAAGAAATTGGTGACTTGTTTGCCGGTCTACTTCAGTTGAAACTTATTGAGCTGCCAAATCCAAAAAGACCAGAAGAAGCTAACAAGTTCAACGATCAAAACTTTTGTCGGTACCATCGCATCTTGAGTCATACGCTCAAGGACTGCTTTGTAGTGAAGAACATAATTCAGAAAATGATAGATGAAGGGACTGTTGATGCAGACCTCCTTACAAGTTTAAAGAAGGGAAAGAAAGTTGCTGCAGCAAATGTGGCTACCCTCCAAGATGACATGGCGAGTTGTGCCTCTTCAAACATAAGACTAGCTCATAATAAAAATATGTTGATATCAGATGGCCAATTTAATCCTATGATAATGTCAGGAGCTGAACCACACTTCGGATATGGAGGGCGCTGCAAATGTCAGCTCGAAAGAGGCAATCTCTGAAGAGGAGAAGGATTACATGCCGTCGAGCCCCGAGGACTATACTCCAATGAGCCTCGAGGATCTCAAGATAGAGGGCGAGGGCGAGAGCGACGTGGGCTCGTCGTCCACCACCAAGTGAAGAAAGAAACCAATGTTCCACACTCCAGGCCAGGAATATCGGAGATTTTGGCGAAACGTCTAAAAAGACTCCCTCAAGAATTTGATGTTTTGGTCATTGGTGTTTTGAGGATGATATCGAGTCTCTTCACTTCCCTGAAGATGAAGAGGCGCCTGAAGTGGATCAAGTCCATCTTATATCAGGTCGCCAGCTAGCTGACCCACATCCTCCACCTAGAAAGGAGCCTAGGAACAAAGATGTAGTTGCGAATGAAACGACTGACCCTTCTGTTAAGACGACGGTCAAATATGATGTAATCTCGCACTTGAAGGAAATACCAGCTATGCTTTCTGTGTATGATGCTTTGTCTCTTTCTTCTGATTTGCACAAAGCCTTGGTTACTGCATTATCATTTCCGGAAGATTATCGAGTGGAAGTTTCACAGACCGAAATTTAACCAAATGATGTATTAAATATTATATTTAGTGATGAGGACAGACTGTTAGGCTCAAAGAAACACAACATGCCTCTTCTTATGTTTGGTGAGATCGATGAATCGCCAACAAATCGCATAATGGTAGACAGAGGATCTGCTATAAACTTGTTACCACTGCGTACTTTGAAGAGAATAGGATACACTACTAGGGATTTGAGTCAATCTAATGTAGTGATTCATGGTTTTAATCAATCGGGTCAAGAAGCCATGGGTACCATATACTTGGTTCTGAAATTGGAGACATTACACACACGAGTAATGTTCCATGTAATCGATGCAGCTACATCCTACAATGCTTTGCTAGGTCGACCATGGTTACATGATAATCAGGTTGTGCCATCTACACTCCATCAGTGCGTCAAGTATATGGATCAATTTGGGGAGACTGTAAGAATATTTGCAGATAAGAGACCATTTACAGTGGCTGAATCTTTCTATGCCGATGCCAAATTTTACTTTGAGCCTGTTGAGAAAGTGTATAAGCCAAAGTCAATCGTAGTGCCTGAAATAAATATTACGAAGGATGATATTGCTGAATCTTCATCAGGACAAAAAGTTTATCAGTATATAACAAGTGATCAAAGAAAAAAGGGCGACCCAATATTCCGCATTGTGAATAAGTCATCCAATAAAAGAGGTACAAAATTTCCTACACCTCTACCTCCTTTGGTTCAACACAAAATTGAATTAGCTAAGGAGTCTCACCGGTATAAAAAGAATAAAAAAATCATGTGGCGCAAATTACCTTGTCAAATAAAGATGATGAGTCGTTGCCTATTTCCTTATATGATTATAGAGTTTTGTATATGATGCAGAAAATGGGATATGATATTTTCACCGGCCCGTCTTTGTGCGACGGCCGGGGGCAACTTGCGCCATTTCAAAAGGCATTGTCTCCAGAGCAACTTGAAGCTCTACATGAATACCAAGTTTTAAAAGAAAAGAAGTATGGACTGGGGTATGAAGTTTGTATGGCGTCGACTGAATATATGGACATGGCTGAAGCATCTCCACAAATGGAAGATGGCAACCAGCCCACAGTCGACGACTTAGAAGAAATAAATGTTGGTAATGGCGACGAGCCTCGTCCAATTTTTATTAGTAAACATTTGTCTAAAGAAAATAAAGTAAAATATCATGATTTTCTTTGTGCAAACAGAGATGTATTCGCGTGGACTTATGAAGAAATGCCCAGATTAAAACCGGAGGTAGCTGTCCATCGGCTCGCCGTACAATAAGATGTCGTGCCGGTGAAACAAGGACAAAGAAAGTATCGGCCTGAAGTGCTTCCAAAAATAGAAGCTGAGGTGGATAAACTCATAGCTGCAGGTTTTATTAGAGAAGTCAAATTCCCTAGATGGATCTCTAGCATTGTACCTGTTAAAAAGAAAAATGGTCAAACTCGAGTATGTGTGGATTTTAGGGATTTGAATAAAGTATATCCCAAAGATGATTTCCCGATACCTATTTCAGAAATATTAGTTGATGCCACAATGGGGTATGAAATATTTTCCTTCATGGATGGTTATTCCGGTTACAATCAAATAAAAATGGCACCAGAAGATGAAGAGTTAATAGCTTTTCGCACACCTAAAGGTATATTTTGTTACAAAGTTATGCCTTTCGGGTTAAAAAATGTCGGGGCAACTTATCAGCGAGCCATGGCAATTATCTTGGACGGGTTGTTGTATGATATCGTTGAATGCTATATAGACGACATAGTTGTGAAATCAAAGCGAGAACGAGATCACTTAAAGCACCTTGAAGTGGTTTTTGAGCGTCTTAGGCAACATAATTTGAAGATGAACCCCATGAAGTGTGCATTCGGAGTTTCTTCCGGGAAATTTCTCGGGTTCGTAGTCACAAAAAATGGTATTCAAGTCGATCCAAGTAAAATACAAGCGATCGTCAAAATGCCACCACCCACAAATTTACATAAATTAAAAAGCTTCCAAGGCCATTTAGCATATATCAGAAGGTTTATCTCTAATTTATCTGGGAGATGCAAGCCTTTCTCACGCCTTATGAAAAAGGGTGTCCCCTTTGAATGGGATCAAGCATGCCAAAATGCATTCTTAGAAATTAAAAAATATCTAATAAATCCTCCTGTTTTAGGTGCGCCAGTCAAAGATCGACCATTAATCCTATATACGGCGGCCATGCCGACATCGTTAGGTGCTCTCTTGGCACAAAATAATGATGTAGGGAAAGAAATCTCTTTGTATTACCTTAGTCGCATCCTTGTAGGGGGCGAATGTAATTATCCTGATATGGAAAAAATATGTTTAGCATTAGTATTTGCGACGCAAAAATTACGCCACTACATGTTAGAACACAATGTACACCTTGTGTCGAGAGCAGATCCTCTACGATACATTCTCAACAAGGTGGTGCTTTCAGGAAGATTGGAAAAATGGGCAATATTATTGTCACAATTTGATATTAAATATGTGCCGCAAAAAGCCATAAAGGGCCAGGCCTTAGCTAATTTTTTAGCCGCGCATCCGATCCCTGATGATTTTCTAGTCAACGATGACTTGCCAGATCAAGAGGTGTTCACTACATCGGTCTCAAGTTCAACATGGCAAATGTATTTTGATGGCGCTTGTCGAAAATCAGGGGCAGGTGCCGGGGTCGCCTTTTGTTACACCAAGCAAAGATATAATTCCGTACTGCTTTACCTTAACCCGGTGTCATATAATTCTGCTGAGTATGAGGCTTTGATAATCGGGCTCGAACTCGCTTTGAATATGGGATTAGATTCACTCACCGTGTATGGTGATTCACAATTGGTGATTAACCAATTGCTAGGAATCTACATGGTCAAGAAAGAAGAATTAAAGCCATACTTTAGACAAGCCAAAATGCTCATGTCTAGGTTTGCCGACTTAAACATTCAACACATTGTTAGAAGCCAAAATGACAAGGCTGATGCTTTAGCAAGTTTAGCTGCTAGCATGTCACTAACTTCTCATCAATCGATGGATGTCCATGTCGAGGAAAGAAGAATCTTGCCAATACTTGCTGAAGAAGAAGAAACGATAAAAGCTTCGGCAATGACAGCCAACATATGCGAAATTGAGGTAGGGGATTGGCGAGAGTCATTCTTAGAATATTTACTTCACGGATATCTACCTTTGGATTCTAGCGAAAGATCTCGAATCCGCAAGAGATCAATTAATTATACATGCATCAATTACACGCTCTATAGGCGTTCACATGATAGTATTCTACTGCGTTGCCTAGCTGGAAATGAAATTATGGAGGCATTGCATGAGGTTCATGCTGGAGTATGCGGCTCGCACCAATCTGGTCCTAAACTACATTATCAACTAAGGCGCTTAGGTTATTATTGGCCAACAATGTTTGGCGATGCCACTAAATTCGCAAAGAAATACCATGAGTGTCAAATACATGCTGACTTTATACATCAGCCACATGAACCACTCCATGCAACAAATATAGCTTGGCCATTCGAAATGTGGGGAATGGATATAGTGGGGCCAATTCATCCACCATCGTCCAAAGGTCACAATTTTATTTTGGCTGCGACCGATTATTTCTCTAAATAGGCCGAACTTATAACACTAAAAGAGGACAAAGCGGAGAATGTAGAGCACTTTATAAGAACACATCTCATATATCGCTTTGGTGTTCCTTCTCGGATCATGTCTGATAATGAAACCCTTTTCAAAAATAAATATGTAGACAAATTATGTTCAAAGTTTAAGATAAATCATTTCTACTCTACGGCCTATAATCCAGCCGCAAATGGACAAACGAAGGCTTTTAATAAAACTCTTTGCAAATTATTAAAGAAAGTGGTATCACAAAATAAACGAGAGTGGCATGAAAAACTCCTTGAAGCCTTGTGGGCTTACAGAACCACAACATGAACGCCGACAGGAATGACGCCTTATGCCTTGGTATTCGGGGGAGAAGCCGTTCTACCTTTGGAAGTACAAATAGCTTCGTTGAGAGTTGCTATACATAAAAGACTATCTGAAGAAAAATCAACGCAATTACGCCTCGACGAGTTAGAAAGACTCGAAGGCAAACGACTGCAAGCTTTACAAAACCTAGAGGCATATCAAGCTAGGATGTCTCGAGCTTTCGACAAACGTGTTAAAAGAAGGTCATTTAAACAAGGAGATTTAGTGCTCGCTGTCATCCGTCCTATGAATATCACGCGGCGAATGAAAGGAAAATTTGAGTCTAAATGGGAGGGTCCCTTCGTCATCAAAGAAGTTTATTCTAGCGGCGCGTACCGGATTATCTCGCCGGATGAAAAATACTCGCCGTCGCCAGTAAATAGAAAATTCCTTAAGCGTTACTATGCTTGAGTGAAAATAATATATAACTCCATACCCTCATGAGTATAAACTGCGGCAACCAAATAAAAAAACGACTCCATACCCTCAAGAGTATAAACTTGGGCAAACAAAAAAAACACTCTATCGCTTCATAAGTATAAACTGGAGCGTAAATAAAAATATAGATTCCATCGCTTTATGAGTATAAACTAGAGCGCAGGAAATAAAAAAAAATATTCTATACCCTCATATATAAACTGAGCTATCGCCAAAAAATACGCCAACCCTCAAGAGTATAAAGTAGGGCACATAAAAAAAATATAACTTTATGCCCTCATAGATATGAGTGTAGAAAATAAATAAAGTGCTCTGTATCCCATGAGTGTAAACTAAAAAAAACTAATAAGAGACGAAATCATGGATATGTAAATAAGTTGTAACCACGTCCAAAATAGTGGCATAAGGGCTCACCAACACATAAAAATAAGGTACGGCTATGAATAAATAAAGAAATAACAGGGTATAGTACTACTATCATACACAAATAAACTGAAATTACAAATTCGACAGTCCAGTGATACATAATAATAAATAAAAGTGCTTATTAAACAAGCAAACAAAATGGTTGAGACGTGATTGACCACGTAGAAAGAAAGCTAGACCAAATTATTTAAAATATCTGTAAAAAGAAATCAGCTAGAAGGAGGGCGTAACTTCATCATGCTCTCAAGAATAGATCCAACTTCATTATTCATGGTGGATATCTCCCGGCGGAGGACCTCCAGCTCCTGAGTAACAGTTGAATTAAAATCAGAAAGTGTATCATGTAGCTTCTTCGCTTCGGCCTGCTGACCAGACTGTGTCATCTTGAGTTGCATAACGCCCTTCTCAATATCATGCAAAGCGTTTCTAGCTTCCCCGACCTGTGCATTGAGAGCTTCCAAATGTTTCGCTTTCTCATCACGTTGCTCCTCCATCGATGACAGCTCTTCATTTATGAGTTTCAAAGCTTTAGAGAGTGACTCATGCTCTTTATATGCTATAGCCAGAGCTTCCTCTTGTCTCTGGGACTGTGATTCCACCGTTTTACGAGCTTGTTGCGTCTCACTTGAAATAGAAATGAGCCTTTGCAAAGCAATACGGATATCGGCAACTCGAGCAATATCATCCCCAGCCGGAAGTAGCGAGTAAACCGTCTTGAGAACTTCCTGACGTTGGGGATCTGCTATCGTGGAGCCGTTCAAGCCCTCAAAAGCCGCATCCAACGCCGAATCAATAAACTTCATGAAAGCTTCAGTAATAAAGGGAACACTGATGGATGTCATTGTAATCTGAGCTGGCGCTTCCTCGTTGCTAACAAGAGCGTCTTCAACACCTAAAAATAATACAACAACAAAGAACCCCAAATAAATATCCTGGTAAATGAGTGATGCGGTAAATAAAATAAAATAAAATAAATAATTCTATAGAACTACCATGGCTGGAAACTTCAGTCGTTTGGGACATATTTGAAGTTATATGTGGCGAAGAATTTGAAGGATTAATAACAAGGTCTGATGCGCCATAATCATCCACATCTAATGTGTCAAAATCTTCTAAACCATGAGCTGTACTGCCATTAAGCACGTCGTCTAAAGCTGTACAGCTGAGATGATCATATACGTACAAAGGAATGTCCAGTTCTATGGGACCAGAAGTACTCTCATCACCAGCAAAATCAATTTTCCTTTTAGCCGTGGGCCTCATCTCCTCATCCGAAGAAATGGCTCCATCTGTACACGTTTCTTTGAGCTTATCAATTATAAGATTGGCACCAGCATTCATACTTGGTGGAGGCAAACAATCAGCGGAAGAAGCGATGACACTCTCCTTGTTTTTTCTCTTCTGTAAATAAATATATGTATATGGCAGATTATATAAGGAAATTATGACAAGGCTAAAATAAATTAAATAAGATAAAGGTCGTTAACTCACACGTCGAGAGCTTTTAGGAGGTTCATTATCTGAGAGGAAAATGGTCAAAATATTTTTCCAGTAATCCACGCTCTCTTCCTCGTTTGCCTCAATAGCGGCAATGTACTCATCTCGACGTCTAGCAGATACTTCTTTTACTATAACATGATCTAACTCCGTGAGCTTGCGTGAGGGCATAACTGACTTTCCACTTTGTTTATACGTAGTCTTCCTCTCATCGTATGGGACTTGTCCATACGCACTGCCTGCCCTGAGGCTATGTGAAACAGTACTGAATGGTTTCAAAAATTTGTTCCACCAATTAGCCCAAGCCAAAGAAGACTTGTCTTCATAAGTGCTATCAAGAGGATGCTGGATATTCTCTTGAATTGGACGCAACAAATAGGACAAATAGGTGTATGCAATACCAACATCGTCTTCCGTAAGCAAAGATTTCAAAGGATCATACGATATCAGCTGGTCCAACCTAAATTGGCGAGCCACGCGATCCGGGTGTTATGGCTCAGCTACACATAGGTCAATATCCGAAAATAAGAACCTCCAAGGAAGAATACCTCAGCCAACAGAAAGCATGAAAGCCCTTGGTAGCTGATCCACTCCAGTCAAGTTACGTGAAGAATAGGGGCACCAAGCAATGTTTTTCCGATTCTTAAAGAAATCATATGCTGCTTCAGAAGAAAATTCGTTGGGAGGCCTGAACATTGTACTTATCATGGATGGCTGCATATGTAAGATCTTTGGAGTAGGAAGACGGTCTCCTCTGCCTTTGGCACCAAAAGTTCTCTTCAAATATAGATGCATCCATCCTATGACATAATATACCGGTCAGGGTGCCTTGGGATATGTAGGCCCTACAGGATGCATACTAATGCGCCGGAGTGAAAAATACAAGGAGGAAAGTGCCGACGGAGCAAGTGAAATTTTTCTGCCTATGGCAATCCAGGACGCCATGACAAGTACACCGGGACAAATATAGGGCCCTGTACCGATAATGACAAAATTGCAAAGCCAAACCGTGATAAACGCTGTAAGATATAGACGACCATCACGAAGGCTATCGAAGGTCAGAGGCTCTGGACGATTGTTGTGAAAATAATCACACCAATCCTGGAACGGTACCAATCCGTCTTTATGTTTAGATGAAAGCTCTTCCCATGTTTCCAGGAGGGTGAAATAAAAGTTTGGGAATAGTAGTGACGAAGCATTTAGCTCTTTGAGTGGAGGAATAAACTCTTCATAAGGATCACCGTCGATAGGAAGCTCTGCCATAAGGAGCATGTCGATTAAAGTGATCGTGTGCTCGCCATGTGAAAATAGGAAGGTGTTTGTTTGAGGACTCCATTTTTCTAGCAGAGATTGCAATAGAGGAGGAGAAGCAGTATAGTCACAAAGAGAGCAGTATATTGCTCCACAGATATAATCTGTATGTTCTTCACCTCCTCTCAAGTTAAAAGAATGATGGGCAAGGATTTCAGTACCCCATTGAGTATAACCAGTGGGGCATTCGATATATGAGATTTTATGATTCTCCCAACCTAAATGTTTTGAGACTACCCTACTCCCTAAGGTGCATCGTAACTCAGAATGAGGCCCTAGCACGAGTGGATGATAACTTAGAGCATCGAAATTACGTTCAGAATGTCATCCACGTTCTCCAGGAACCAATCGTCCCCCCATTTTTGTGGACAACACAAGGATAGAATTGGCTAAGCCACTCGTCTCAGGTTCATACAATTGCTCCTTGGCAAGTTCTGACAACTTCAAATGATACGAGGAACGGGTTGGTTGACCAAGCGCCATCTATGCATAAAAAGAAAATTAAATTGTAACGTAATAAAAAAAGGGGAAATATAAAATATACAAGAGGTATCTGTAGTATATTATCTAAGACTTGAGAAATTACCGCCAAAGAAAATGGTGAACCTCCTGTCAAATACACATGAATAAATGTCTGAGATCTTATTTTTTAAAAAAAATGTCTACGATCTAAAAAGAAAAAAAATCTTTATAATAACTTTATTTAGTTTCTCTGTAGTTGTGCGACAGACCAAACTCGTATATGAGTTTGCTGGAACGCCAACAGCAAAGTAGATTAAAATTACGCTATGCTAAAAGAAAATGGTATATGCTGACATATTTCCGGCCGATCGACCAACCAATCTATTATAAGAACTTGACAAACACCTTCTGTGAAAAGACTTATAACATCTTCCTATGATTAAAATATTATAATACAAATTCTGGTTGTATGTACGTAAAAGAAAAATTGAGAAAATCTCTAGCGCGAGACTGCAGCGTATATCTATCCCCATGATTGTACGACGGACCAAGTTATACTTGCCGGCACGCCAACCATGAAGTCAAAAGATTGAAAGAGAACGTGTTGCTTAACTTGTACTACCTCAGCAAAAAATACTGCCCTCGCGTTTAAATGGGAAATTGTCTAAGATAATGATGTACGATAAATAGAAGAGATGAAGCTATACCTCGGCAAAGAACAGACGTACGTACTAGGGTCAAGATCGTATGATACAATAGATCTTGATTTGACTTCCCTGTGCATTAAAAAATCAATCATCTAATCAGAGTACACTCCATGCGCACGATGCATATAAACACAGTCGCAACCATGCGAGCTCACCTGCATAGAATACCGAGACCCGATCTCTACTAATGGAGACTACGCTGATAAAAGAAAGAGGACAAATCAGAAAGACGTCCCTCCAAAGATCGGGAATACCTCTAAACAAAAGGAGTCACCAACCTGCTAAGTGAGAGAAAGTACCTGATTAGCAGCCGGACATGCTAGATGGTCGTCGGCGACCGCCCGGAAATAGATCAGAACTCGTTTGCAGACGGTCTCATCCAAAAGTAGAACTAGAAAAATAGAGAAAAGAAGGCGATAAAATATATTAGGTTGATACGCCGTGAGGGTACTACTAACAACAATATCAGCTAGCTGAATGAGTTTCCAGGACTCGGTTGCTATCCAATCCAAGACCTCAACAAACTTTCAAATATGATAGCTGGAAAATATTCGGTCCTTTTAACATATGCAGTTATATTTTTCGAGCTCTAGATCTGAAATAAGTAAATAATTCATTCACATCCAGACCTCGAGGGGCATCTGTTGACACTGATTTTCTCCTAACTTGTAAAGCCTAAATTATGATTATAAAATATGAAAAGATAATTAAATGATTAAATAAATTCTAAAAAAGGGGAAGTTCAACTAATACAAATTTATTCACACATATGCTGCTACTGACGGTGTTAATGCACTATTGACATAAATTCAAAATGCCACAAGTGACGCTAAATTTCGAAATATTTGATTGTACTATAAAATCGGGTTTTGTTCCGGCAACCTTATAAAATACGGTCGCTATTAGATAAAAATAATTGGCGAGCCAAAACGGCTCGTGTGCCATAGCCGAAAAAAGGCTACATACATACGCAGTCACTAATTATACATGCATAGATTATTGTTTAAAAAAAAATACACATGCATGGATTAAGCGGCATCATTACTTAATTAACAGCCCATTAAATGATTGGACAATGTATTAAGCCCATGTGCGGAAAGTGCTGCGGCCTGCAGCGTGCTTAGCCTATCTTTACTAATTAAAATTGTTAAAGCCCAACAACTAGTATCATGCCTTGGCCTTCTTCCGTAGCTCAACAAATCGGACGTGCGCTTACCAAGTCCACGAGGAAACTTGACGCTCCAGTCTACGGCTAACCACGACGCCTACGATCGTGCCCACGAAATCACGATCTTAGTTCGTGTGTGCGTTCCGTGACTCTCTTCCTATATAAAGATCAGCAGCCGAACGAGCCCGGGAATCATCAGAAATCAGTCGCAAGAAAACCACCCATCGCTCCTCAACCATGCGCTCGCCCACATACACGAGCTAGCGCCACCGCCGGCAGCCGCTCGACGTCGCCGGCCGTTCGCCATAGTTGGCCGCTCGCCGTCGTCCGCTCGCCATCTGTGTTGCTCGTCTCCGGCCGCCCGACATACACGCCATATACGCGTTGTTGTTTGGTTGCCGTGGACTAAGCGCCAGTTTAGGCGTCGCTACTTCGCAGGCAGTTTCCATTCGTCGCTAGTGCAAGGTGAGAAAATGAGCCAAAATCATCTTCTATTTCATTGGTACTCAGTTCTTCCTCTGCTCGTTCATCCGCTGTTGCTAGTGCTAGTAGCCATCTCTGCTTAGTTGATGTACTCCGGCCGCGCGTCATCCTACGATCGTACACACCGGCTGTCCGGCCACACGCACCGGCCGTTCCGCTATACGCCATACACCATACACAAATCGCTACTAATTGCCGCTAATCGTTTGAGGAAATCAGTAAGAGGTTAAGAGCACCAGATATTTTGTTCTCGTTAATCATGGAATTCCTCTTTTTTATCTGCTAGTTTGGTCATATTAACACAAACTAGGGAATTTTCCCTTCTAAATTGATACATGTATCTTTTGCCCTTTTTTATCTCATGATCATAATAAACTTTGGCTCTTGGCTTGGTCACATTGACACAAGACAAGTTGCTCTAAAATTACACATCATAAAAGTAATTGGCCCTTGTTTTAGTCACATTGATATAAAATGAGTGGCTATAAAATCACATATTAGTAAAATTATGCTTTTGGTTTGGGCACGTTAAGACAAGCCAAATTGCTCCATATTCACAAGTTAATGAAATTTGGCCCCTTGTTTTGGTCACATTGACACAAACCAAGGTGTTATAAAATCATATATATTACTAAAATTCGGCTCTTGGCTTGGTCACATTGACACAAATCAAAGTGCTCTAAATTTATATATATATATATATATCACTAAAATCATACTCTTGGTTTGGTCACATCGACACAAGCCAAGTTTGCTCTAAATTTATATGCCACTAAACTCATGCCGTCGGTTTGGTCACATTGACACAAATCAAGGTGCTCTAAATTTATATGTATCATTAAAATCATGCTCTTGGTTTGGTCACATCGACACAAGCCAAGTTGCCAAGTTACTCTAAATTCATATGTCACTAAACTCATACCGTTGGTTTGGTCACATTGACACAAACTAAGGTGCTCTAAATTTCTATATATCACTAAAATCATGTTCTTGATTTGGTCACATCGACATAAGTCAAGTTGCTCTGAGTTCATATGTCAGTTAACTTACGCCTTTGATTTGGTCACATTGACACAATCCAAAGAGCTATAAAATCATGCCTAACCGAAATCAACTCATATTTGATAAGTTAGGTAGAAACGCGTCGCAGCGCATGTACGTATATAATATGCGTTATATAATGGCCAAATATTAAATTACCACATATTATATCATGGTATAATTAAAATGTACAAGAAGGTCTAACTAGTCGAATCTCTGAAATAGATGAACCTAGTCTAGCAAGCAAATTAAAGAAATTGTTATATGATCCGCCATGTTTTAAAAGGAACAAAATCCTCTAAATGGCTGTCATAAAACCTCATAAAAAATGGATTAGCAACCGTTCTGATAATATCTCTTTGCTGCTTTATCATGCAGGCAAGACCAAAAATAAAAAATGCAATATGTTGTAAGACAAACTAGTGCCACATGCCCTAGTACTATACTAAATACAAAAGCCACATATATATATGTAGAAAAATACTATGCATGTCCCATGTTCAAAACTGCATGCACCATTTTGGATACTCCTTAGTCGGATAATGAAACGACTTCACAAATAATCAAACTATATGTCGATTAAATAAATGATATATATCTCATGTATGTGTTCTGCTTGTACTTACAAAACTAGTGCAAGTAGCAAATATTCTGCTTGCACTACCCATACTAGTACAAGCGCCAAATATCATATACCTGATAAAACAAATGATAACAAATACTCTCCCGAGTGCGACGACGACGATGGCATCAAGGAGGACTTTAGTTTCTACATTTTGTAGTCTTTTTTTTTATTTCTACATTTTGCAGTATTCATATGTTGTGATGCTATGTAATAGATATTGTTGGAATTCTTAATCAGGGGTTTTCTCTACGGAGATGTAATTAACGGAATTTCTATATAAATGTATGAGTTCCGGAAGTATGAACTGCAATCTTTGATATTTGTCATTTATATTTACGCAATTTAAATTTATATTCTATCTGTCTCTATGACACGGACGCGAGTACTTTAGTCGCCCCATTTTCCCGTCATCAGTGATCTACTTCAAAGTGCAAGTCCAAAGGTATTATTATTTGAATATACACGCTTTGGACTATGTGTCATGTATACGGCGCCATTTTTGATGTTGATAGATTCTTTTAAAAAGGAAAAGGAAATGCTGAAAGAGAATCTATAAAATATATTTGGCAAAAAAGAAAAGATTGTAAATATCCAATTTAGGTATATATATGATATACATGTTATGGTTGTATTCTTTGCTTGTTAAACAATGTGGTTCTTGGGTATTGGATACCGAATTTGTTGGTATGAAATTTCATACGGAACGACGCAATTCATAAACCACAATGGCCTAAGTAACTAGCAAGAGAATATGTGATGATGTTCATCAAAAACAAACAAACCGTTGTTTGTATTTCTCGTTAACATCAAAGCTTGACTTCAAGATTTGTTTTAATAATTGTTATTTGAATCAGGTATTATGAGAATAAAGGTTGTTCAAATAATTACCAATTTCCATATAAGATGGATGATTTACAAATCTAGTTGGAGAAATCACATCCATAAAACCTAATGCTAAAATATCGCAAGACAAATGATTGAAAGATCACTTATGAAGTGACATCGCCATTTAAATTATATTAGAAAGAAAATATGAAGAATCTCCATATTTATGGATTTTTTGAGTCTTTGATTTGATCAAGTGACGCTCGTGAGACTTTCCTCGGGATAATTAAAACTTCGTTCAAAGGCCAAAGAAGAACGAACAACTAAAATATTGGAATTTATACATATCGATGTATGTAGTCCATTATGTGTAGTCGTAAGCGATGGGTTTCAACTTCATATACTTTCTCCGGAAACTTGAGTGAATATTCACTTAATGAGAAGGAAGTATGAAATATTTGAAAATGTTCAAAAACTTTCAAGATGAAGTGGAAAATCATTGTAACAAGAAAATAAATGGTTTATGATTTTATCATAAAGGGATTTATTTGAGTTACAAGTGTAACAAGAAAAATAAATGAATTATGATTTATCATAAAGGGATTTATTTGAGTTACAAGTTTAGCAAAAACACCTAGATTTGCATCTCCCGAAACACCATAGGAATATGGAGTGTTTGAGATTTGTAATGAAACCTTGTTTGACATGGTTTAATCAAAGGTGTTATTTATAAAACTGCCATTATGTTTTAAAAAGATTAAAGCTTTAGAGACTTCCTCTTTTACACTGAAAAGAGCTCCATCTTGATCCGTTGAAATGACACCATGGAAGTTATGGTTTGGGGTAAAACCCAAGTTGTCATTTCTTAAATTTTGGTATGCTAAACATAAGTAAGATGTTTACAACCGAAGTCGGATGAGCATGTCTTTGTAGGTTATTTCGAATAACAATTGGTTATTCCTCCATAACACCAAGGACAAAAGGGTTTGTCGCTTAAAACATGAAGTTTCTTGAAGAAGGAATTTTTCATAAAAGTTAAGTGGGAGGACAATAAAACTTTGATAAGGTTAACGAACCTTAGCTAAATGTGCTGAGTTGCGCAGCACCGAAAATCGTTCCAGAGGCTGTCATAATGCTCATAGCTTATGTGCCTCAAAGGTTGTGGTCACGGAGATCTAAGTTCTTATTGAACCAAGTCGGTCGGATAAACAATCAAATGCTGAGATTTGAGAGTAAATCATTATTGTTTGACAATGATGAACCGACTACATGCAAAGAAGCGATGATGGGCCCTGACTCCGTCAAATGGCTTGAAGCCATAAAATCTGTGATTGTTCCATACACGAGAAATCAAGTTTTGAACTTGGAAGACCCTCTAGAAAGGTATAAAAACCTGTCGGTCGTATTTGGATCTATAAAGAAACAGACATGGATGTTTCACATCTAAGAAATAGTCGACATGTCGTAAAGTATTTTACGATAATGTTCAAGGAGTTGACTATGCCAAGATTTGATCTTTCATAGCGATATTTAGTCTGGACGGGTTAAAGTAGCAATCACTACATATAATTTGCTATATGGTAGATGAATAAACAAAACAAAGTTCTTCTAATAGAATGGTTACCTAGGACGTGTACATGACACGATCCAAAGGGTTTTGTTAAAATTCAAAGGATGCTAAAAGGGCATGCAAACTTCAATGGTTGAAGTAAGCATCGTGGAGTTGGAATCTTCACCTTAATGAAAAGGAGTTTTCATCTGGAGACGATGAAGATGCTTGCATTTGCAAGAAATTAAGTGGGAGCACTAAGACATAATTCTAATATATTATGTGGAGGACATCTTGTTGATTGAAAATGATGTATCTTTTATTGACAAAGGTTAATAATTTCATTTCGATGAAAAACTTAGGCAAAACCCGAATATTTAGCATGAATGTCTATAGTGGATAGACTGTGACACTAATATGGTTGTGCCAAACATACATATATGAGATATTGAAGGAGTTCAATATAGAAACAACAAGAAACGGTTCTTGTCGCATGAAAAAGAATTGAATCAAGATTCAAGTGTATCGACACTTGATAAGTGAAACAAGATTCAAGTGCTTTGACACTTGATGAGTGAAATCACGAGAATGTTTTGATCAATCATACCATGATATGTACACATCCAGATATGTCCTATGCTCTAAGTGTTATGAGCATATACCAGAATGAATCATAAAATGATCATTTGACGATAGTAAGGATATTCTTATGATCCTTTGGAAGAAGTAAGAATATATTTGTGTAGAGGTGACAAACAATTACAAAAAGTTCATTGTAAAGCGTTACATTGATACTAGTTCTGTCACAAGATACAAATTAAGTTTATCTCAATTTAAACTATGGGTGGCACAATGAAATGGAAAGAAAGTTTCCATGATGGATTTGGATGAATTCCAAAGTTAAGACATTGTGACGGATACTACAACAAAAGGGCTAAGTATATGACTGCTATAGTAGCAGCAAAGGAGGGAATTTGTGCCAAGTAGTTTGTTATCAAACTAAGGTGTGGTTCACAACGGGCTAACACTAAAGATATATTGTATGACAATAGTATATACATGTTTCAAACCCAAGGAACTAAAGGTCTCACCAAAAGACCAAATTTATACAATGCCATCTCATTGGAGAATGAGTGATGCGTGAAGACGCAAAGACATGCAAATACACACAGACCTGAAAGTGTTAGATCCGTAGATTATGTTAACCACTTGCAGTTGCGTATTTGGAACACCAGAAAGTCATAGGTGTTCAATACACAAAGTTTTCAAACTAGATTATTATCTCTAGTGCAAGTGGGAGACTGAAGGGAATATGCCCAAGATGCAATAATAAAGTGGTTATTATCGTATTCCTTGTTTATGATAAATGTTTATTTTACATGCTATAATTGTATTAATACAGAAACGTTAATACATGTGTGTTTAATAAACAAAAAGGAAGTTCCTAGTTATGCCTCTCTTATAAACTAGCTCGTTGATTAACATGATGATCAAAGTTTCCTGATCATGGACATTGGATGTTGTTAATAACAAGGTCACAACGTTAGTGTAATGATGTGATAAACATTCATCAAAAGTATAGCATTACGATCAAATTCATTGAGTTTATATTGCCATAACAACTTACGAAGTGATCCTAATCCTTAGACCATGAGATCATGTCAATCACTAACACCAGAAGAGTTTCTCGTTGACAACAAACGTCACACCGTAACTGGGTGATTATAAAGATGGCTTCAGAACTACTAAAGTGTTATGTTGAGGTTCATGGATCGAGAGTGGAATTTGTTCATCCCGATGACGGATAGATATGCTCTGGGCCCTCTCGGTGATATCACATTGATTAGCTTGCAAGCAAGTGATTTGATCACTAGAATGTTATATCACGGGAACGAGAAAAGAGTGCATGTCGGTAACGAGATCAAACTAGGTATGGATATACCGATGATCGAATCTCGGACATGTAATATATCGTGAAACAAAGGGATTAAGATACTAGCGTAAAAGGTTCACATGATCACAGAAGTCATCATTGAATGTGTGGGAGTCAATACGGATCTCCAGGTCCCGCTGCTGATTATTGATCAGAGAGGGGTCTCGATCATGTCTGCATTATTCACGAACCGTAGGGTGACACACTTAAGGGATACCGACACCATTCGGAGCAAATGATATGTCAGAAAAAGAAAAGGAAAGCGTAGGAATTTATTTCACTAGACACCGGAATTGTTTCGGTTGAAATTGCTGAAATTGGTTCTGCATGTGAAATGGAATACTAGCAAGGGGTTTTATGTGAATGTTTGTTAATTAAAGTAATTAACAAAATTCTGAGTAAATAAATAAAAGAGTTTTATTTAAATGAGAGCTTGCATTAATTTTGGTGGAAAATTAATGCATGTGAGTGGAATTGTGAGTGGAGAGGTTTTTATGTGCGTGGAGCTTCCACCACATGAATGAGGGAGAGGTGGGGGCACCCTCCTTGGCCGGCGGCCATGCCCCCTTGGTCTGCCCCTCCCCTATAAAAGGACCCCCTCCTCTCACTTGTCTCTCACACCTCCTCGCGAATGATCTCTCTCCCCCCTTTAGAATTCCCCCATGGTCTCGGATCAGCGAGATACATGTTCCCGGTGGATTTTTCTGGAAGGATTTGTTGCTTCCGCTGCTTCGCTGGAGCAAGGGCGCGGAGGTTGCCGGGGTACCCGTATGTGTGTGCGATCACGGATGCACCACTGCTTTGAGGTGCTGGACTTGATCGTGCTGGACCGGCTGGACTAGACAGACTTCATCACGATCTTGAGATCGGCAAGCGTTCGTCTACATCATCCACGAGTACAACCTCGTTAACGCTATTCGGTCTTCGAGGGTATGTATTCTATGGATGTATATCTACCCGTTGCTTGTATCTAGTAGATAGATCTTGGTACTTAGATGTTCCCATCGTAGGAATTTTTTTGTTTTCTATGCTGCGAACCCAACAGTTGCGCTTTCAGTGGCCAGTCCCCTTACAATAGTAGCACTCGGTATCAGACTTAGGTCCAACTCAGGGTTTCTTTTCAGGCACGGCAATTGGCTTGCCGCCCTTACTTCCCTTCCGTTTTCCCTTCTTGTCTTTCTTGAAACCAGTGTTCCTATTGATCATCAACATTTGATGTTCCTTTTTGATCTCCACTTCTGCAGTTTTAAGCATTGACAGAAGCTCGGGGAGAGACTTCTTCATGCCTTTCATATTATAGTTCATCACAAATCTCTTACAGCTAGGTGGCAGAGACTACAGAACACGATGGATGCCTAAGTCAATGGGAATCGATATTCCCAAGGACACAAGCTTATCGGCGTAACCCGACATCTTGAGTACATTGCTCACTTACGTAGCTGTGCTCTTTCATCATGCAGCTAAAGAACTTTTCTGAAGCATTGTAGATCTCTACAGCAGCATGTGTGTCGAAAATCATTTTCAACTCACCCATTGTATCAAATGCATTGCCGTTTTCGAAACACTTTTGAAGTTCCGGCTCTAGCCCATACAACATGCCGCAATGAACTAAGTTGTGGTCCTCCTGACGAGCCTGATAGACATTCTTCTCCTCGTCAGGGGCATCCTCAAAAGGTGGGGGGACTAGCGGCGCTTCTAGCACATATTGCTTTTGTGCAGCAGAGAGGAGAATCGTCAAATTCATGGCCCATTAGGTAAAGTTGCTACCGTTCGTTGCAAGTTTCTCTTTCTTCATGAACACATTGAAATTAAAAGCAGGTGGTGCCATCTACAACAAAATTTGTAAAGTTTAGACTAAGTTTATGATAGATTGAGTTCAACTAATCCACATTACGAATGAACTCCCACTCAAAAATCGACATCCCTCGTGTCTTTTTGGTGATTACATGAACCAAATCCACCACACCAAGTCCGATCATCACGTGAGTCGGTGTAGCTTCAAAGGCGAGCATCAAATGGGCATCATATCAACTATATGACTCATGCTTAACCATTCGGTCCGTGTTCCGAGGCCATGTCTGTACATGCTAGGCTCGCCAAGTAAGAACCTTAGTATTCGCGTGTGTAACTGTCTTACACCCAAAATATGGTCGTGGATCCAAGAACATCCAATCATCACGTGATGTCTTGGAGCGACGAAAACATAATCGGTGCATACTAAAGGAAGAACACATTATTATCTTGATATTTAAATGAGGGATCATATTATTATGCTAATAAAACGCCAAACAAGCAATATAAGATGCTATCAAACATCACATGTTTATTAGTGGAATGATATGGTTCCCGCATATGATCTTTATCATGTGCACCGTGGTATGATCACTATCATACCTATATGTGTAAGGCCAAGGTCTATGGAACTTACACGTTATGTGTGTTGTAAGAGTATCATCTCATACTTCTACTTACAACATCACCATATCATAACACTAGCCCAGCAACAATCTAAACTAGACGCCTCTAATTTATCCATTGCAAATTTTACGTGGCTTAGGGCTTTCGAAGATAGAACCGTTCATACCTACGATCATGAACCACGACGAGGATAACCAAATTGTTTGCAACTCGTTGCAAAATATATCTTGACTATAGTAGGAGAGACAGACACCCGCTAGCCACTTATGCAAACTAGTTGCATGTCAAGCGTGGAACATGTCTCATGTGCGAGGACATGTAAAGTTTGTCCGGGCCGCTTCATCCCACTATGCCACCAATATCCAAAATTACAACTAAGGATCAACAACATGATCATCATCGCCCACATACTCATATGTGTACTACCCGTGTAAAGTATCTACGCATAGATCCGGCTCTGATACCACTATAGGGTTCACAACATAGAAAACAAAAAAATTCCTACGATGAGAACAACTATGTACCAAGATCTATCTACTAGATACAAACAACGGGCGGATGTATATCCATAGAGAATATACCCTTGAAGACCGACAAAACTTAACGAGTTAAACTCGTGGTTGATATAGACGATCTCTTGCCGATCTCAAGATCGAGAGGAAGTCCCAGCGCCGCAAATCAGCAGCGCATCCGTGCTCGCACACACGTTCGAGGCACCTAGCAACCTCCGCCTCCTCGCTCCAGCGATGCAGCGGAAGCACAACTCTTTCTTGCCGAATAGCCACCGGGAACATGTATCTCGCTAGTTCGAGACCATGGGGGATAAATTCTAGAGGGGGAGAGAGATCCTTCACGAGGAGGTGTGAGTGAGAAGTAAGGAGAGGGGTGCCTTTTATAGGAGAGGGGGAACCCCAAGGGGGTGGCCAGCGCATGGGGGCTGCCCCTTGCCCTCCCCTCTTCATGTGGGTGTACACTCCACTCACAAAAATCCATTCAAATCCCTCCACTCAAAATCCCACTCAAACTTGCCATTAAATTTCCACCAAATTTAATGCAAACTCTCATTAAATAAAACTCTTTTATTTATTCAGAATTTTGTCCATTACTTTAATGACAAACATTCACATATAACCCCTTGCTAGAATTCGATTTCACATGCATAACCACTTTATGCAATTTCATGCGAAAACCTGTTTCGGTATCTAGTGAAATAAATTTCTGCGCTTGTTATTCTTTCCGGCATGAAACTTTTGCTCCAATTGGATGTCAGTGTCTCTTAAGTGTGTCACCCTATGGTTCGTGAATAATGCAGACATGATCGAGACCCCTCTCGGATCAATAATCAGAAGCGGGATCTGGAGACCCATACTAACTCCCACACATTCAACGATGACTTTCTTGTGATCGTCGGAACCTTTTTTTACGCTAGTATCTTAATCCCTTTGTTTCGCGATATATTACATGTCCGAGATTCGATAATCGATATCTCCATACCTAGTTTGATCTCGTTACTGACATGCACTCTTTTCTCGTTCCCGTGATATAATATTCTAGTGATCAAATCACTTGCTTGCAAGCTAACCAATGTGATATCACCGAGAGGGCCCAGAGTATATCTATCCGTCATCGGGATGAACAAATTCCACTCTCGATCCATGGGCCTCAACATAACACTTTATTAGTTCTGAACCCATCTTTATAATCACCCTGTTATGGTGTGACGTTTGATGTTATCAAGAAACTCTTCCGGTGTTAGTGATTGACATGATCTCATGGTCTAAGGATTAGGATTACTTCGTAAGTTGTTATAGCAATATAAACTCAATGAATTTGATCGTAATGCTATACTTTGGATGAATGTTCGTCACACCATTACAGTAATGTTGTGATCCCGTTATTAACAACATCCAATGTCCATGATCAGGAAACCTTGACCATCTTGTTAATCAACGAGCTAGTTTATGAGAGAGGCATAACTAGGAACTTTCTGTTTGTTTATTAAACACACATGTATTAACGTTTCCGTATTAATACAATTATAGCATGCAAAATAAACATCTATCATATACTTGGAATATACATAATAAACACTTTATTATTGCCTCTCTCAGGGCATATTCCCTTCAGAAAGGAGTGAGATTTTTGGCTCCTGAACTTTAGTGCTCTCGCTATTTAAAAAAAATCAAAATCATATTTATGAGTTCCAAAAAAATTAAAAAAAATATCTGGATGTAGCCCATGATTCATTCCACAAACGTGTAAAATATCAATTTAAAATATTTTGTATTATGATCTGTACAAAAATGATAAGTGTGTAGATCTCTGCAAGTATGTTTTCAAATACCCAAATTTTATCAGATTTTGTCATTTTTGTGTAGGCAAAAATACAAAGAATTTAACATCGCGGTTTTACATACTTATGGGAACATTGATTATATCCGGATTTTTTTCCAGATATTTTGGAAACCTGTAAATATGGTTTCTAATTTTTTTAACAAAAAGAGCATTGGTGCTTGGAGCCAAAGACACTTTTTTTGGCAAGAAAGCCGTAAATTCGTTTTCTTCTACCATGATACAGAAATAAATTTCAAAGAGATGTGGGCTATAATTCAACCTACTGAGTTGGCTAATAAAACGCCAAACAAAGAATATAAGATGCAACAAACATCATATGTGAAAAGTGAAATGATATGGTTCTTGCACTTGATCACCATCATGTGCATCGTGGTATGATATTTATCATTCCTTTGTGTGTAAGGCCAAGGTCTATGAAACTTACATGTTAGGTGTGTTGTAAGAGTATCAACTATACATATACTTACAACATTACCACATCATGACACTAGCCTAGCAATAATATAATCTAGACGCTTCTAATTTATCTATTGCAAGTTTTATGTGGCTTAGGACTTTCGAAGATAGAACCGTTCTTACCTACGAACATGGAACCACAACGAGGATAACCAAATTATTAATAACTCGTTGTAAATTAAATAATGACTATAGTAGGAGAGACAAACACCCGCTAGCCACTTATGCAAAACTAATTGCATGTCAAGCGTGGAATAGGTCTCATGTGCGAGGACATGTAAAATTTGTCCGAGCCACTTCATCCCACTATGCCACCAATATCCAAAGTACAAACAAGAAGCAATAACATGATCATCATCGCCCACATACTCATATGTGTGCTACCCGTGCAAAGCATGCACGCATAGATTCGCTTTGATACCACTGTAGGGTTTGCAGCATAGAAAACAAAAAAATTCCTATGATGAGAACAACTATGTACCAAGATCGATCTACTAGATACAAGCAATAGGTGTATATACATCCATAGAGAACATATCCTTGTAGACCGACAAAGTTTAACGAGGTTGTACTCGCGGATGATGTAGACAAACGCTTGTCGATCTCAAGATCGAGAAGAAGTCCAGTGCCGCAAATCAGCAGCACATCCGTGCTTGCACACACGTCCAAGTCACCGAGCAACCTCCGCCTCCTCGCTCTAGCGGTACAGCGGAAGAAACAACTCTTTCCAAACAAAAAGCCACCAGGAACATGTATCTCGCTAGTTCGAGACCATGGGGATAAACTAGAGAGGGGAGAGATCCT
This sequence comes from Avena insularis, assembly GCA_023614405.1. Taxonomy (NCBI): domain Eukaryota; kingdom Viridiplantae; phylum Streptophyta; class Magnoliopsida; order Poales; family Poaceae; genus Avena; species Avena insularis. The sequence continues at coordinate 437,023,110 of CM042697.1, read as the reverse complement.
TCACGAGGAGGTGTGAGTATGAGAGAGGGAGAGGGAGCCTTTTTATAGGAGGAGTGGGGCACCCCAAGGGGTGTGGACAGCGGCCAAGGAGGCTGCCCCTTCCCCTTCCTCCATTATGTGGGTGGATCTCTGAAGGAAATATGCCCTAGAGGCAATCATAAAGATGATTATATTTCTTATTTATCCATGAGTTATTGTAATGTTCCTTGAATATCCATATCAGGCAACTTGTATTGATTGGCAATTGTGTGAATTGTTTGTGAAACTCTATACTTGTATGGTTATTTAAGAGTTGTCCCTAGTCGGAGTTCACGTGAGGATACACGTGAATATTAGACTAGCACATCGACATGTTGATGACTATGTTTCGCAAGTCAGACATGGAGATGTCAAACCAATGATGTGGACACATGTTATGAACATGAGGTTGGACTGACCCAACTTGAGACTGGCAATTAGTTGCAGCTCTCTCTCTACACATCGTATACGTTTTGTCCTTAGACCTGACATTGTCGCATGTACTTGAGATGTGGATCGACCTACTTTGGGGCTATCAAACGCTGCACCGTAACTGGGTAGTTATAAAGGTAGCTTTCAGGTTTGTCCTGAAGCATGCTGCAAGGCATGGTCAATCAAGATGGGATTTGCCCCTCTACTTGAGAGAGATATCTCTGGGCCCCTCAAGTGATCGGATCCAGAAATGCATGGCCATGCTACATAAGGTTAAGAGTTAACCTAGTAAAGGGATTCCGAGTTACGGTATCGAGAAAGAGAGGTCAGCTTGGATCTAGACCAAATATCGTGAGGCAAAGGGAAAGACATATACTAAACCTTGTGATGGTTCGTCCGATATAATCTTTGTATGCGTTTAGGAGTTGGCACGTCTTGCTAGAGGCCACTACCAACTATTGGCAGAATAAGTGTATTCGTGTCATGTTTATACGTATATGAACTTATAGGGTCAGACACTTAAGGGGCTAGAAGCCTAATGAGGATTTGATCCGAATTAGACCAGGCTTAGGCTACTAATGGGATCCTAATGCAGAAGCCCACTAGGGACGCCTATATAAGAGAGGGTGGGGTGAGCTGACCAGGGCGAGACCATTCCACCCAGCTACCACTCCTCACGCCTGTGTTGCACGCGCGGACCTAGCAGTCCGGCGTCTGACGCTTCCACCCTGTACGTGTGGATACCTCGGAGGTGCTGCATCTGTGACACTTGGACGAGCCGTGTAAAGGGAGCTTCTCGTGGGACGAGGAAGAGGAGGAGACGTGGAACGTCTGCACTTCCTCGACGCGCTTCATCAATTCCGCAACTGCGCGTCTAGTGGTAATCCCGTGATCTATGACAACAGTAATCCTGGTTTACGCGGTAGAATTTTTTTGATTTGCGCTAGTGTAGCCTACCCGTATCCCTTCAATCTCTCACTCACAAAATGACCCTTCATTTATCCACTCAAAATCCCACTCAAAAAATCCCATTAAATTTTCACCAAATTTAATGGGATGACTTGCGAAGAACTTTCCTCCCCTTCTTATCTTTCTTCCTTTGATCCTTGAACAAATTTTGTGCAATGTTGTTCTACATGGTGAACAAGAGAAGAATGAGTAACGAATATCAACTTGAACATGAGATAGAATCACCCAATGAATAACTTACCCTATCATCTGTCGTCGTGCCACTTGGATTGATTTTGTCGACCCCCGCCAAAGCACCAGCCCATTTTTGACAATCGATGTTTATGACCGACCACCGGGATCGAAGAGAACGATCGCATCCCTAGCACAAGTTCGTATTATTTGTCTACTTGGCTCTCAAAAGAGTTTTCTTTGCTTTGTTTGCTCGAGATCGACGGAAGAAATCAGATCTTTCAGTGAAATAATCATCTACTAATCTAACTATTCTATCTAGTTTGAGAGTGCAAACCTATCCCATCTATGATGATCCCTTCCCAATAAGGCAATAAGTCCAAGGTAAGTGACTCTCTCTCACAAGACAGATAAAGATTACCGATTCATCCAATCCAATTTGATCAGAAGTGAGTTCATTGTTGTTGTATATCTCCTTGACAAAACCATTCTCAGCTAATAAAAGTCGAGCTATCTATCCAGATCAGGGTGCACGAAACCATGCAAATAGGCTTAAAATCAGTGGATAGCCTGGTTCCTATAGGCCGTGGTCAACGAGAACTTATAATCGGGAACAACGCTCATTGTCACTTGTGTTGCGTGCATCAAAGTACTCATTCATCCTTGCCCAATATGTGCCCCTTGATTGATCGGTGCCAATCACCGGGTCCATGGCAACCGCCAACCATGCTCGGCAAAGCAACCTATCCTCCTCGGCGGTGTAGTTGACCGTCCTATTAGCCGGCGGCTCAATCATACCTTCATCATGCTCATCCACCATGTACTCTTCTTCTTCTTCTTCTTCGCCATTTCCTTCATTTTCTTGCTCGGCGGCGAAAGATGAGCCAACATCTACATTCATGTGTGCCATGAATGTCTCATCATCAACACTACAATGTATGTCAACACTAGAATCAACACTACAATGTATGCCAACATCCACATTCATGCAAAATATGAGTTTTTTTACCTTGTTGTCAAATCATCGAACAATTGGCGTGCGCTTGGCGGTGGCGGCGGCCGGGGAGCTTGCACCAGCGCCTGTGCACGCGCCGCTGCATGAGGTTTGTTGCGCTGGCGCGTGGCCACCTTCTTGCCCGGCTTTTGGGCGCCAGCCGTCGCGGCCGCAACCGGGCACTTGCCAGTGTTCCCCTTTTTTCCCGTCGCGGGGACGACCGGCAGAGGCGGAGTGGTGGCGGCCAGCGGAGGCATGAGAGGCATGGGAGCACCGCCAGTGGGATTCATGGCCTCCTTGGTGAATCATCCACCACCTTCTATCAATGTTGATGGCTATGGCATGGCCTCCATGATGAACAATGCACCTGGTAGGAATGTTGATGGCTATGGAGATTCATCGTGTGCCAACACCACCTACATCACCTTCCAAGACTCCCAAGGAGAAGAAGCGCAAAATGGAAGTGACAATGACAATGACTATGATGATGTTGACAAATGATGTGTTAACATGTGTGTGAAATTATCATTTGCATTTGAACTATGTCCTGATTTTATGTTGAACTTGATTGTGTAAAATTGGTGACTGTTGAGCCATTTTTGGTTCAATTTTATTTTGATTTATTTAATCTTGTTGATGCATATATACGCCGTGAAAGTTGTTTGCGCTGGCGCCGCGCGCTGCATTTTGCCGTGTCCGCTGGAGAAACGATTTTGGTTCTATTTTTATGCGTCGCATTTAACGCTCCCGCCAATAAGAAGCACGACGCGCGCAAACTGAATCGCGCAGGGATTTTCTCGCGTGAGTTTTTACAGCTTATGTTGGTTAAGTCACATAAATCTGACATATTGTACGTGATTCTCAAATAAAAAAAATCTGATACGTTCATCGGGGATTGGACGATAGAAGTCGTCCCCCTTTCCTGGTGGGGCTGGGACCCCCTTTTTTTCCGCTTCTTGACCAGCTTATCTCAGAAGCTATTCTCGACCGGCTTTTTCCAAAATCTCGTCTGCCAAATCTGAAAAGAAGGGAGCCTAGGAACAGCCACAACAGCACCACCTCGGCGGCGGCGTGCGCGAGGTGCTCGGTGAAATGCCCGCGCGAGACCCCGCACTCTTGGAGGCAGCATGATCGTACTCGCTACGCGCGTGTTACGGCGTGCCTCAGTTCTCCGCCTCGCGCGCTGCGGCATGTGTAGCGCGGCCGCTCGACGTGCCGCGACGTCGGGTTTGGCGGTCCCCGGGGTCGAGGCGAGGTTCCACGACTACGACGCCGCCGTCACGTCGTGCATCGACAGGCGGGCGCTCAGGGAGGGCAGGCAGGTGCACGCGCAGATGGTCAAGGCGAGGTACCGCCCGCCGGTGTACCTGGGCACACGGCTGGTCATAATGTATGTGAAGTGCGGCGCGCTGGACGACGCGCGCAACGTGCTCGACGGAATGCCTGAACGAAATGTGGTGTCGTGGACGGCCATGATCTCGGGATACTCGCAGAGCGGCCGCCACCCTGAGGCCTTGGAGCTCTTCATCAGGATGCTTAGAGCTGGTAAATCATTCTATCTTCCGATGTCTATGTTAGTCAATCAATCGAATAAAAATGACCAGATACACAAGCATGCGGCATAGGACTCTGGAGACTTCACTTGTTTTTCCACTTGGTGTAATGGGAAAGAGTGAAATGAAACCGCACGTACTTTCATAGCATGATTTGTCGTCTTGCTATTGCTATAATATTGTTCCTGATTTCTATTCCAGCCTATCTTAGATGCATTATTATCTGTATTTGTCGAGTTGGATATATCTACACATGGTTAAATTTTTGATATGGCATACAACAGGAGATAGTACTTCTGTCTTCGTTATTTCCTGTTATCATCTTTCCTGCACCGCAGTCCCTTAAACAAAACTAAACATTTTTCTTGCACCACGATTGCCAACAAGGCAACAACCTGCCATGTATCTCTTGATTTCTTCTTCATGATGACATTCACTCATCCCTACAGTTTGTATGTTTGTTTCCATGCACCCGGAAATCTGATTCAATTGGGATATGTATTTGATTACCTGCATGGAGCAACCTACATACATTATGTCAAATGTGTAATCCAACTGGTGTACTTTTAACTGGCAGGATGCAAGCCTAATGAGTTCACTTTGGCAACTGTCCTTACATCATGTTCTGGCCCTCAAAGCATACACCAGGTCAAGCAAGTCCATTCTCTTGCTGCCAAGACAAATTTTGAGTCACACATGTTTGTTGGGAGCTCCCTTCTTGATATGTACGCCAAGTCAGGTAATATCCAAGAAGCTCGTAGGGTGTTCGACATGCTTCCAGAAAGAGACACTGTTTCATGTACTGCCATTATATCTGGTTATGCTCATCTGGGCCTTGATGAGGAAGCCTTGGACTTGTTCAGGCAGTTCTACAGTGCAGGGATGCGATGCAACTATGTTACTTTCATGACCCTTCTCACTTCATTGTCTAGGCTGGCCTCCTTGGATTATGGAAAGCAAGTTCATGGGCTAATACTTCGTAAAGAATTACCCTTTTTCGTTGTTCTACAGAATTCTTTGATCGATATGTACTCCAAATGCGGCAAGCTGTTATATTCTAGGAGAGTATTTGACTACATGCCACAGAGATCAGCCATCAGTTGGAATGCGATGCTTATGGGATATGGTAGACATGGTGTAGGGCTTGAAGTTGTTCAGCTCTTTAGAACTATGACTGAAGAAGTGAAGCCTGACAGTGTTACTCTGTTGGCTGTATTGTCTGGTTGTAGTCATGGTGGGCTGGTTGATGAGGGCCTTGAGATATTTGATCTCATAGTTAAAGAACAAAATGCAATCCTCAGCACTGTACACTATGGGTGTGTTATTGATCTTCTTGGGCGTGCTGGACGACTGCAGAAGGCTTTGGATTTGATAGAAAATATGCCATTTGAACCAACTCCAGCAATTTGGGGTTCATTGCTTGGTGCTTGCAGAGTTCATGTTAACGTTTCTGTTGCTGAGGTTGCTGCTCAGAAGCTTCTGGACATGGAGCCAGGAAATGCTGGCAACTATGTGATTCTTTCTAACATTTATGCTGCTGCTGGAATGTGGAAAGATGTTTTCAGAGTGAGGAAGTTAATGCTGGAGAAGACAGTGTCTAAAGAACCAGGGCAGAGCTGGATAATTCTTGACAAGGTTATCCACACCTTCCACTCGAGTGAACGTTTCCATCCCAGCAAGAAAGATATAGATGCTAAGATAAAAGAGCTATATATTGATCTTAAAGCAGCTGGCTTTGTTCCTGACCTGAGCTGTGTCCTGCATGATGTGGACGATGAGCAGAAAGAACGCATGCTTCTTGGTCACAGTGAGAAGCTGGCGATAACTTTTGGACTGATGAACACTCCTCCAGGTTTGACTATCCGGATTATGAAGAATCTCCGCATCTGTGTCGACTGCCATAATTTTGCGAAATTTGTTTCAAAAGTTTATGGAAGGGAGATATCTCTTAGGGACAAAAATCGGTTTCATCTACTTGCAGATGGAGCTTGCACCTGTGGAGATTACTGGTGAAAGAATCGTCGCTATATAATTCATATGGCTTTGCTGATAGACAGAGCTGTTTTATGCAGATAGTACTGCTAACAGGATAAGAAATGGGATGTTGACTATGAGAGTAGTGAAAGGGAAATATCTTATGCTTTGCTCATTCTGAGTTGAGGTATCAGACGAGATCAGTGAAGGTTTTCTGCAAAGCATCACGATTAGTTCTTCTAAGTACTCCATACTTGTAAGCATGTGGCTGCTAAATAAACCTGCCGTTGGAGAGGGGGTAACGGTTATCCAAATCCAAAAAATACCCATACCCATCAGGTGTACGATTGTCCATACCCAAAGAAAATGGGTATTGCCCAATGGATGTGGACAAACCCATGGGTAGCTAGCGGTGGGGATTCTTCAGACTTTTGTACTATCGGTACCCATTGAAGGGAGCATCAGCAGTGGTTGAGCTGTTCACACGGAGGAAGCTCCCGTCCATGTCCATAGCCAGCCGCCGCCCGCTGCTCCACATCCGGCCAGCCGCACCCAGCACCAACCCGAATCAGGCTCCTCCCAGCGCGGCAGTCCGGTGTCCAAATCAGGTTCTTCCCAGCGCCGCCTCCAAGTGCGCAAATCGCCGCGGCTCATCCGAGCGCTGGCGCAAATCGATCTCTGACGGTGCCGCCTCGCTGCTCGTCCTGCTCGAGGCCGGACAAGAACCGATCTACGTCGATCTGGACTTGATATGTGCGTCGGCGGAGGTGATGAAGAGCGATTCCGTGGGGATGGAAGAAGCAGATTAGCTAGCTGAATGGGTATTTGGGTTTATTCATGGGTAACCACCAATTATCCTCCCCATACCCAGATTATGACGGGTAATTTTCGTTCATCCATACCCTACCCAAATAGTGCGGGTATGGGCTTGGACATGGATTACGGTTATCCAAAGGAAACATGTCTTTTTGTAATCCACTTTAGCTAATTCATTATTAAGAGGAAATAATGTACTTATCCAAAATTATAGTGAATTTATTGCTCTTGTAAGCAGCTTATCTGAAAAAGGTATCTCTAGTTCTCTACCAATAACTTCACATACACACTTGCAGACTCCGGGCTATCTGGGATGTTTTGGAGCTGTACATTTAAATTGCTTAAGGTAATCACTTGCAGACTCCGGGCTATCTGGGATGTGTCCTCATAAATGTGGTGTATCACCTACTACGTGCTTAAGGTAATCACTTGCGTTATTATAAACATCTCCCTCCATTTTATTAAAAGGGAAAAGTGTAAAAATATATCCGGTATTAACCTATTTAGCTGGACTTAGGAGTTAGTAGAAATCTGGAGACGGTACATACAGACAATCACATACACCAGCATTGTAGAATTGCAGTTGATGCTGTGATCCAGCTATTAATGGTCTTTCCAGATTTTACTGTACACACATAATTTCAGGATATCTCCAGTTGCTGCTTACTGTAGGTTCCGGAGTACCTTGTTGACACTTGACAAATGACATAAAACTGACTCTTTTAAATTATGTTCTTTCGCATAGCTGGTAATGGAAAAGTAAACCAGAATTTCCCTCTTGGACATATTTACAGTGTTAAGTGTTGACAGGGGCACTGAAAGCTATATGTGGCTAAGATCTAAATCTTACAGCTAAACCTCACCTGTTCTCTCCAGATTTCTAGTGTGAATAAACCATGTTCTGTTGCTCACCTTGATGGAGATGTTTGTGTTGCCATTTTGGTTACAGGAAGCTGGCACTCTCTCAATCACCATTTGTAGCTCGTCGTGCCAAGGGAAATTCAGGGCTGTATGCTATGTGATGTGCTCATGGAAGGCCCCATAAAACATACCAAAGGTTAGCAGCTGTTACAACTGAAGCTGTTATTCAAGCAACTGCATGGTTCCTACTGTTTGTCTCATAATGAAACAATAATGCCAATCTCCTTCAAATTACCAGGTAATTCAGGTATCAATTGTGGAAACTTGTTTGCGTATAGCTATAACTGATTCCTATTGTTTGTCCGATCATGAAACTACAATGCTGACAAGATCATGGTTGGCATTAGCTATTGTGGAAGCTTTTCTTGCAACTCGCTATAAAAAATATCATCATTGGTCAGCTGTTGTGGAAGCTTTTGTACATGTAGCTACAACTGCTTCCTTATCTTGTTTCGGTGTATTAAAAATGCTGAGATTTTCAAAATAGGTACCTTAGTTACACAGTATAGAGGACCTTGTACAGTAGCAGGCATTTATACTTGGTGTTTGTTCATGAACTAGCAAAAGGCCAAATTTTGAGAAAGGCTGACGTTATCTATCATGGCACCTATTGCACATGTACTACCTGAATGAGCAGGTTGGTTTCATCCCTACAAATCTGGTAATAGTCCAACAGTGCAAACAGACAAGATCTGGAAGATAAGTTGGGAATGCCTTAGCTTTGAGGAACTATTTTGGGATTTGGTATTGTCCGGACAGATTGCGTACTGTTTGAAGCTTCATTTTAATGGTCATGTAAGTCATCCAGCATTTACTAGCATACAAATTATTACATGATGTCCATTCCACTTAACATTTTAACACTGAGACAGAAATGCCACACAATAATCATGTTAGACGTTCTAATCAAATACAAACTAGTATAGTTTATTCCATGAGAGGAGATCCTAATTGTCAAATAATAAGTGGATTGTGCAGGGTTGGACTCAGGTTTTATGAGGGCTGAACATTTTTTCACCAAGAATGGGCCGATCCACATGTACATGCAACTACCTTCTAAGAGCATATGCTCCTGCATGCGAAAAATAATTTTATCAATGTCAAAAAATATAAAATTTTGATATGTATATGTTACTGTCCTTTTTTGTCTGGACATTTGTATGGAGAAAACTCAATATTGCGACATGTGTTAATAAGACAAGTCGACCCGCTGAAGTTCTTTTTTCATTTACCTTTTTTCATTTACCACACCTCAATGATGTTCTGTCAGAGAGCTCACGAACTCTTCTGCCTATATATACAGCCTTTCCTTTCCTTCGTGAGCCGTACAAACCACCTGTCACCTGTGGTTTGTGGAGTGTAGACTCGTAGTAATCAATGGTGCGAAGCATGATACCACTGCTGCTGCTGTGCATGGCGTTCTTTGAGGGCGCCACCGCGCTGCACCTGTGCGTCGACCGGCTGTTCAATGACACGCAGGGCAGGCACACCGACGGTCTGCCCCACCTGAACCCGACGGAGGAGGCGACATGGATGACTCTCCTGCCGCGCAAGCTCAGCGCCAAGGCGGAGTTCGACTGGCTGGCGCTCTACCGGAGCCTCACTCGCGGTGGCGATGACCATGCCCCCGAGGAGTTCCTCTCACAGGCGTCCCTGCATGACGTTCGCCTCGACCCAGGCTCCATGTACTGGCAGGGCCAGCAGACCAACCTCGAATACCTTCTGTACCTTGACGCCGACCGCCTCACCTGGAGCTTCCGGCAGCAGGCCGGCCTGCCCACCATCGGCGAGCACTACGGCGGCTGGGAGGCTCCGGACGGCCAACTCCGTGGCCACTTCGTAGGTCAGTCATTGTCACCTCCGGTCATCTCATTTCTCCAGTTCACTTAATTTTCTCGCTTGATCAAGAAAGCTGTCTGTGTATGTGCCCGGTCGCAGGTCACTACTTGAGCGCGAGCGCGCACATGTGGGCAAGCACGCACAACGACACACTCAGGGAGAAGATGACCAGGGTGGTGGACATCCTCCACCACTGCCAGAGGAAGATGGGCACAGGGTACCTCTCGGCATATCCCGAGACGATGTTCGACATGTACGAAGAGCTCTCTGAGGCCTGGTCGCCGTATTACACCATTCACAAGGTTTGCACAAAAACTGAATTCCAGTCCAACCTGTTTTATGATTTGGCACTTTCACCTGGTGAAGTCACATCATGTATGCCATTTTTGGCAGATTATGCAAGGCCTTCTGGATCAGTACACATTGGTTGGGAATCCAAAAGGACTTAAGATGGTGGTGTGGATGACAGATTACTTCAGTGAACGTGTGAAGAATTTGATACAGAAGTACTCTATTCAGAGGCACTGGGAAGCAATGAACGAGGAGACCGGTGGACTGAACGATGTGATGTATCAGCTGTACGCTATAACGGTAATATTATTTCGTCGCAATTAGTAATGTTTAGCAATCTTCGCTTCAGGTGTGTTACATATATAGTGTTCTTAAACTTGTTCCTAAACTCTCTGCAGAAAGACCAGAAGCACTTAACAATGGCCCATCTTTTTGACAAACCATGCTTCCTCGGGCCACTCAGCCTTCATGTCAGAACTTCGAGTTTCATTTTGTTTTTTGTGAGATTTCAGACTTTTTAAGCAACAGTTTGGTGATGTCAGCCCTTTTTTTTCAGGATGATGACATAGCAGGGCTGCACGTGAACACTCATGTTCCCATACTAATTGGTGCGCAGAAGAGATACGAAGTTGTTGGCGATCATCTTTACAAGGTAAACTGAAGGTTATTTGGACTGGTTAACAAAAATCCCCACTGTAATGGACAACATCATGATTCAAGTTATAGTTGTCCACTATCATGTCGGGTTATTTTTCAAGCAGCAAAGGAAAATGGTGCAGTACTTTCCCCCATCCAATTTTTTAAAACTTGAGAGGACTGAATACAAAACTGACCCGTGGTGCAGGACATTGCGACATTCTTCTTTGACGTTGTGAACTCTTCTCACACATTTGCAACAGGAGGCACATCTACCATGGAACACTGGTAAGTGATGACAATTATCAACACCATATTCCTCCTATCTTAGGACTTTTCCGTGCTGAAGTTCTTTTTACATGCCAGGCATGACCCAAAGCGGCTAGTTGATGAGATCAAAATCAGCTCGAATGAGGAAACTTGTGCCACCTACAACTTGCTTAAGGTGAACTGTTTTAGTTGTACTCTATGACTCTCTCGTCATAGACATTATGTTCTTCAAAAGGTAATTTCTAAATCTACCTTGCCTCTGCATTGCAGGTCTCGCGAAACCTGTTCAGGTGGACAAAGGAAGTCAAGTACGCTGACCACTACGAGAGATTGCTCATCAATGGGATCATGGGCAACCAGAGGGGTACTGAGCCTGGCGTCATGATCTACTTTCTTCCCATGGGCCCTGGGCGATCCAAGAGCATCAGTGGCGCGCCCCCTTCCGGCCTTCCCCCGAAGATGCCAGGGGGATGGGGCGGTCCAAATGACACATTCTGGTGCTGCTACGGCACAGGTAGTTCTTGAGTACTGCGGAAGTGATCTTGTTATTGCTGCTGCTGTTGTTTCTGAAATCTAGAATACATTGTCAATTGACAGGGATAGAGTCATTCTCAAAGTTAGGGGATACCATATACTTCCTGGAGGAGGGTGAAATACCAGGACTCTACATCGTTCAGCACATAGCGAGTACTTTCGACTGGAAGCCGGCTGGCCTTACTGTGGTGCAGCAGGCTAAGCCACTGTTCTCAACTGATTCTCACTTTGAAGTTACAATCTCCATTTCTGCCAAGGTATCTTCTGAAGAACACTTCATGCATAGTACCCAGACCAGGTTGTTTGATACTACTACTTGGATACAAGAATCAGAAGTCTTTTCATTTGTTTTGCATCCTCATGCATACAGGGAGATCCCCAAGCAGCAAAGGTGAGCGTGAGGGTCCCGTCATGGACATCCGCAGATGGCGCAACAGCAACTCTGAATGGCCAAAAACTGAACCTGACATCTGCAGGTAATTTTACTGAAATGATAATACCCATAATTTATAGAGACTATGAGAGATCCCTTGGTTCAAGCTTGTCGTTCTCTTGCAGGTGATTTCCTCACGTTGACCAAACTTTGGGGCGACGATACCTTGCTGCTCCGGTTTCCCATTAACTTAAAAACCGAGGCAATTAAAGGTATGAAATCTAAGGAAATGTCTGAATCTCTCTGAGCAGAACGTAATTTTTCTGAACTCTGAACTTAACTTAAAAGTCTGAACGTGTGAATTTTCCTATTTCAGATGACCGCCCAGAGTATGCATCCATCCAAGCATTTCTATTCGGGCCACACCTCCTCGCCGGCCTGACACACGGCAACAAGGCCGTGAACGCCAGCGAGCACTCCAACGACGGCCTGACCCCGGGCATGTGGGAAATGGACGCCAGGAACGCCACCGCCATCGACGAATGGATCGTCCCGCTCCCTCAGTCGCTCAACTCGCAGCTCGTCAGCCTGACGCAGCAGCTTGGCGAGCAGACCTTCGTCCTGTCGTTCTCCGCCACCGACGGCACGCTGACGATGGACGAGATGCCCGTGGCCGGCAGCGACGCGTGCGTGCACGCCACGTTCTTCGTCGACACGATGTTCCGGGTCGTCGCCGCCAAAGTCGACACCACCATCACCGGGCCGCTGCAAGGGCCGAACGTGACGATCGCGCCATTGGACAAGCCGGGCATGGCGATCACGAACTCGTGAACGTCACCCTGGAGGCAGGACCGGACGCCCCCTTCAACGCAGTGCCCGGGCTGGACGGGCGCCCCGGCACGGTGTCCCTGGAGCTCGGCACCAGGCCAGGGTGCTTCCTGATGGCACCCCGTGGCGCTGGCTACAGCCCCGGCGACAAGGCCCAGGTCGGCTGCCTGACGAGCGGTGGCGGCGACGACGACGCGGCGTTCAGGAAGGCCGCGAGCTTCACGCAGGCGCCGCCGCTACGCAGCTACCACCCGCTGAGCTTCGGGGCGAAGGGGACGGAGCGGAACTTCCTGCTGGAGCCGCTGCGGAGCCTCCAGGACGAGTTCTACACCGTGTACTTCAACCTGGTCACTGCTGCTGCCGACAGCTGAAACCGTGCTCTCGCTTCATCCACGTGAGACTGAGAGGACGACAGAGCAGAGTTTCAGAGATCGGTGGCAGGCAGACACAACACATGTGCTGCACAATTACTACGTGTGCTGTTGCAGTAGTATCTCCCATGACCAATAATGCTCCTGCATCTCCCTTCAGAGAAGAAATAATGTCGTCCTTGCATCTTGAATTCTTGATTCCTGAATGTTGAGATTTCTCGAGGTTTGTTAAGATCTTGATCAATGCAGGTCGCTTGCATTCATGTGCGTGACATAAATGTCGTCCAGTTAGGCGCACGTATACGCAAGTAGTATTATTGCTCTCGTGGTACTACAATCTTTCCTCGATATAGTAGTACGTATCGTGTAAGATGGATGGATGCACGCGGTGTGGTGTGGTCACGAGACCTTTGGCCGCTACGGCCTACGGTGCTCCTTGCCCAAGAATCTTCAATTCAATCCATATCGTTTTCTACCACGAGATAGCTAAGCTACTGCTGCCTGCTGGTCTGCTACTTGTCTCACGGGAATGCAACGTGACAAAGGGGGGCGCAATGTGACAAGGAGTGAAAGGCGTGTCACGTGACACTCCATCGTAAGCCAAGCTAGCTCTCTTGTTTACACTTCTCGATCGTGTCGCCCTGTCGTTCGTTCGTGGAAAGGCAATAGTAAAATTTCTCGAGACTTAAACGCCGTCTTTTTCCTGTGGTCACGCACAGTACGTACACTCATTCGGGCGATTAAAGGCTTTTGGGATTCTTGATATTCTTGCCCACATCCGCTCTCTGCTCGGGTGGTAGTTGCAGTGGTAGAATAGAGTAGAGTAGAATAGTGAGCCCGCCACACTGAGCGAGCGAGGGAGCAAGCTCAGCGAGGTCTTACCGTCGCAATGGCGTCGGCGTTTGTGGTGGCGTTGCTGGCAATGGCGCTGTCCGTGGTGACGACGACGACGGTGGCGAAGGAGTGCACGAACGTGCCGACGCAGCTGTCGTCGCACACGGTGCGGGCGCGGCTGCAGGGCACGCCGGGGGCGGAGGAGTGGCGGCTGCGGGAGCTCTTCCACGACCACGTCAACCCCACCGAGGAGTCCACGTGGATGGACCTCCTCCCCCTCGCCTCCGCCTCCACCGCCGGCGCGCCGACGGCCGAGGACTTCGACTGGACGATGCTGTACCGGTCGCTCAAGGGCGGCGTCGGCTCGTCGGCGCAGCAGCAGCAGCAGCAGAGGCCGCCGGCGGTGCTGGAGGAGGCGTCGCTGCACGACGTGCGGCTGGACCCGGGCGGCGACGAGGTGTACGGGCGCGCGCAGCAGACGAACCTGGAGTACCTGCTGCTCCTGGACGTGGACAGGCTGGTCTGGAGCTTCCGGACGCAGGCCGGGCTGCCGGCGCCCGGCGCGCCCTACGGCGGCTGGGAGGGCGCCGACGTCGAGCTCCGGGGCCACTTCGTCGGTACGTACCTACGTTACGCGCGCCATCTTGTATTATTGCCGCGTCAGTCACCACTCGTGCTTGCTCAGTTGCTCCCGATCGAGTATCCAATCATCACTTTCCTATATCCGTGGACACCGCCAGACTAGTTTACTCCGTTTGCTGCGAAAATTCACACGAGATTCCTGCGCCCGTTCTCGTTAATAATCCGATGGGAACTCCGTAAGATGCTCCCTACCTACCGTGCAGGCTGATTTTTTTTCTTCCTTCAGCAACCCGTACTACTTGAGCCAGGCTGGTTTGGACGTGAACGTTGATGGTTCCAGCGCAATTCGATTCTGGTACTAGCCAAGTCCGGGCCGCGGCCTCGATCGAGGGTTCGACTGGGAATGGCCCAAGAACAATTGATGGGCTCGCTTATCTAACTCTAACCCACTCTTGATACCCGACCATTCGCCTATATAAAAATGAAAAAAAAAATTATGGAACCATTTTGAAAAACATCAGTACCTCACCTGACCTGACCTCGCGTGGAAACTTGGCAATGCAAGGGCACTACATGAGCGCGGCGGCCATGATGTGGGCGAGCACGCACAACGGCACGCTCGCCGGCAAGATGTCGGCCGTGGTGGACGACCTCGACGCGTGCCAGCAGGCGGCGGCGAACGGCGGCACGGGCTACCTCTCCGCCTTCCCCGCCGAGTTCTTCGACCGCTTCGAGGCCATCCAGCCCGTCTGGGCTCCCTACTACACCATCCACAAGGTAGGTACCAACCAAACCATCATCTTCCACACTCTGAACAACTCTGCCGCTGCCCGCATCACTGAACTTTTTCTCTGCGTCGCGGTGCGGGGCAGATCATGCAGGGCCTCCTGGACCAGTACACGGTGGCCGGCAACGGCAAGGCCCTGGAGATGGTGGTCGCCATGGCCGGCTACTTTGGAGACCGCGTCAGGAACGTGATCCAGCGGCACAGCATCGAGCGGCACTGGACCTCCCTCAACGAGGAGACCGGGGGCATGAACGACGTGCTCTACCAGCTCTACGCCATCACGGTCCTCGCGCATCATTTTTTTTCTCTGTTCTGCTATGCGTGTTCACGCTGTGACTGATGCTTTGTTTCATCTTGGCAGAATGATCAGAGGCATCTGGTGCTCGCCCATCTCTTCGACAAGCCCTGCTTCCTGGGACTGCTTGCAGTTCAGGTCTCAACTCTGCTACTACTTGCTCTGCATTTTGTTCATGCTGCTACCGTTTACTGAAAACTTGTACTGTACTATAGTACTTACTTTGCAAGATAACTATTTTCAGCCAACGAATCAAATAAGAATTACGAGCTTGTTATCCTGAATGGTATATCCTGCTCACATTTTCCCCTTTCAGGCTGACAGTCTTTCGGGTTTCCATGCCAACACGCATATCCCGGTGGTCGTGGGTGGGCAAATGAGATACGAGGTTACTGGCGATCCTCTCTACAAGGTAAAATCTACCTCAAATTCATCATGATTTCCAGAGTTTTTAAAAGTTCATTTTTGGTGATCCTGACAGTAACATTCTGAAACAGGACATTGCAACATTCTTTTTGGACGCTGTAAATTCTTCTCACAGCTATGCAACCGGTGGCACATCTGTCAGTGAATTCTGGTAACGGATTCTAGCAACGTTCCAGATGTTTACGACTTCCTTCAGTCAAAAGTTTCATGTTTGACATGATGTTGTCAGGTATAATCCAAAGCGTTTAGCCCAGACTCTGTCCACTGAGAACGAGGAGTCATGCACCACCTACAACATGCTCAAGGTGATTTACCTCTTCCTGACCATCAAACTAACTTTTTGTCTAAAAATTAAGTCTGCTAAAGAAAACATGCAGGTTTCTCGCCACCTGTTCAGGTGGACGAAGGAGATCGCGTACGCCGACTACTACGAGCGCGCGCTCATAAACGGCGTCCTGAGCATTCAGAGAGGGAGGGATCCTGGTGTCATGATCTACATGCTGCCCCAGGGCCCCGGAAGATCAAAGGCAGTGAGCTACCATGGATGGGGAACGCAGTATGATTCATTCTGGTGCTGCTATGGGACTGGTAAGCAGACGGATTTAAATTTTCAGAACTTGCAAATGGGTAAGGTTCTCAATTGTTTGATCTGTTCTCTGCAGGGATAGAATCATTCTCCAAGCTTGGAGACTCAATCTACTTTGAGGAAAAAGGGAGCAATCCGGCGCTATATGTCGTTCAGTACATACCGAGCACGTTCAACTGGAAGTCCACAGGTCTTTCTGTTACTCAGCAAGTGAAGACCCTAAGCTCATCAGATCAGAACCTTGAAGTTTCCCTCTCCATATCTGCAAAGGTAAACCAAAAAACTTCTTTTTATTTCTAGAATGAACTAAAATGTTCTGCAACGATGATTGTTTGTCAAAGGGCTGGTGTTTAAGTCAGTTTGCTTTACGTTGCCCAGACAAACGGTCAGTACACGACGGTGAATGTGAGAATACCATCGTGGACATCCGAGAATGGCGCAAAAGCCACTTTGAATGGCAAAGATCTGCAATTAGCTTCTCCAGGTATGCTCACAAGCATCCAAGAAAGACTGAATTTCCCATGTACTGAATGTTTGATGAAACCCCTGAGATGATTGTTCTAACTGAATATTGATTTTTCTCAGGGACTTTCCTCTCAGTCACCAAGCAGTGGGTTAGTGGTGATCAGCTGACACTCCAGATACCTATTAGCCTAAGAACAGAGGCAATAAAAGGTCTGATATAAGCTTCAGCTTTTTTCAAGAAGCTCCAATAAGATTCAGCTTGAATTGATAAATTGCTGGCTTATCCATAGAAATTACTCCACTATTCCCACACAACACATTACCATGACAATGCATTTAGTTCACAATTTAAAGTTGTATACGGTACTACTGTGGTAATTAAGCCTGAAATTAATCAGTTAGTACCTGAAATCAATAACAAGCATGATAGGATCTCAACCAAATCAAACATGATAACTAAACCATGCAAAACTCACTTTTATTGACATGTCTTCAGATGACCGGCCAGAGTATGCATCACTGCAAGCAGTCCTCTTCGGCCCCTTCCTCCTCGCCGGCCTCACCACCGGAGACTGGGACGCTGCACCTGCAGCCGCCATCTCAGACTGGATCACGCCTATCCCTTCGTCGTACAACTCCCAGCTGATGACATTCACGCAAGAATCCGGCGGCAGCACCTTCGTCCTCTCGACTGCAAACACCACCTCCCTGACGATGCAGCCGCGGCCTGTAGGAGGCGGCACCGACGCCGCAGTCCACGCCACGTTCCGGCTTATCCCCCAGGGGTCCTCGCCGAAGACGACTACGAAGCGCCGTCACCTCACCAACGGCACCAACACAACTGAGCCGACCTCAGCGATGATCGAGCCGTTAGGCCTGCCAGGAATGGCGATCACCAACAGCCTGACGGTGTCCGGCGATAAGAGCTCTGCATCTCTGTTCAACGTCGTCCCCGGGCTCGACGGGGTGCCCGGATCGGTGTCGCTTGAGCTCGGGACCAGGCCCGGGTGCTTCCTGGTGACCGCCGGCGCGAAGGTTCAGGTCGGCTGCCATAGCGGCGGCGAAGCGCAGGGGTTTCTGAAGGCGGCGAGCTTCGCGCGGGCTGAGCCGCTGCGGCGGTATCATCCGATCAGCTTCGCCGCCAAGGGGGCGAGGAGGGGCTTCCTCCTGGAGCCATTGTTCACGTTGAGGGATGAATTCTACACCGTCTACTTCAACCTTGGAGCCTGACAGACAAGTGAACTGGAGTAGTATGTAGTAATCCAGTCCTTTCTCCGAGAAGTACAAAAAAGGAAATGAGTCTTCTCGAATGTTTGGAGGGTGAAACACAATTAGTGTGGGTTGATTCTTCCATTATTTTGCCTGGCAGATAAGAATTTTCTGATTCTTCAAATGAAGTTTTGGGTTACAAAAATTAATGAGAAGAATCATGTCGAATGGATCATATCACGTGTACAATGCCTTATTTCAGGGAAGCTTCACTGTCACTTGACACTAGGATAGAAACAAGAAAAAAACAGAAGGTCAAGATACACATCTGAACTTGAAATTTGTATTTTCAGAGTGGCTCAATACGAGATCCAAGATCCAAGTGGTGCTGGTGACAGCGATGAGGAGCCCGTCGAAACATTCAATGGCAGATCCATCCATAAGACCGTGCCGCCAACGGAGAATCAAAAACAATGGGTAGTGAACACATTCGTAGGCAACAAAGGCATGATCCTCAAAGCCAAACAGGCAAGACAAAACACAAATGATCGCGCATACAAAGTAGTAGTGTACAAGAAACCCATCCCATCGGACAAACAGAGAGCAATTCCACAATGCCTGATCGTTTCCATCATATTTTCCAAACTACTAGGACCAAGATTTTACATAAGACGAGCACAAGATGCCAGAATTGTCCACACATCAGACCATCTCACAAAAAGCCATGAGGAAGGAAAGCCTGAACAAACCAACCTCCAGCAGAATTCCACCAGCATCTCACCTGACACTGAACTTCATCTTCTTGTTGAGTATTATGTAGATAACAACCATAAATGATGTGCTATTTCTCAGGAGTTCTTCAGTTTCAAGCACAGAAAGTAGTATCTGATAAGTGACCAACCATGGTACCATTATAACACACGACGACGATTACTGGTTACTATTATCGGTTGCAACCGTAAGACACCAGGAACGAAACAGGTACATTACAGAGTGCTAGCTAAATGCGAAGCCACGATACGGTCCGCCGCCACGCAAAGACGACCACAAAATAAAAGCTTACACAACATAGCCAGCATGGAAACCGTTCGAGCTGGCCAGAGAGGGAGAGAACCCTTGGGAGCTGCCGAGGCGCGCCATGCATCACGATGCCCAACAACTAGATTGCAACATGAAAGGATAATGCAGCAAAGACGCACAGATTGAGATTTGAGACCTTTTCGTTTGCCGACCATTCAGGGGCCCCTAGATCTTGTCGAGCTTCTCCGCTTTCACCACCGGGTTGGCCTTGGCGATGGCATCCATGGCCGCGGCCCGGTAGTCGAACTTGCACTCGTGCTTGTCGGAGTAGCGGTGCAGGGCGCAGTACAGGTTCCCGCACCGGCAGTTGAATCCGGTAAGCCCGACCCTCTTTCTGCAGGTGCCGCACCGGCTTGGGCCTTTGGGGGCCGCCTCGCTGGGACCGGCGACATCAGCAGGCTGTGCAGCAATAAGTGTCGTCTTCAGCTCGATGTGGGCAACAGCTACCGCCGCCGTGTTGCCAGCAGCAACAAGATGTTCTTTCGTGGCGTCGGCGCCGTTTACGATGCTGTCGAAAGAGGAGGCGGCCAGCTTGGCCTGCTCCTGCTTCAGTGTCATCTCCTTGTGGCACTTGGAGCACATGTTCATGGTAGCCGCGCTGCCGAAGAAGCCGCAGTTATTGACGCAGAGGATGGGACCCTCCCGGGACTGGCAGCCGGTTTCCTTGTGCTCCATGGCTTGGTTTACTGGAAGTAGCAAACAGCACAGGTGAGATTGCATATCAAACAATCGCCGTCACAGTTCATAAGTAGTAGCCATTCAAGGCGAATTTGATTCCTAATCTTCAAACATGTTGTGGCATGATGAATCGACCTCCAGTAAAGTAATTTGATAGCTGTAGTCCTAAAAGATGCAAGCTGCCTGCCTTACAATTATCCAACAGCAGCCTAATCACCTAACAGCATCAGAACAGGGGGGGAATTAATTCTAAAGAAAGGCCCCGACTTTACGCCGCTTTACGCAACAGGGCAACAAATCCGTAAAGTAGCAAGCCATATCTGCGCACTAACTTTGGCGAAAGCGCCCGCAGGCCGCATCAACTATAGCTGCAACAAACGCACAACAGAATACGTGTAAAGGAGGGCGGCGCCTTTGCTACATCAGAGCACCGAATTCGCTCACGGTTCGTCGCTGTTCTACGGAATTCAACATCGAACCAACACAATTCGGGGCGGTCCTGCGGATTCGACGGTCACCGGGGCAACCAGCAACCAGAAAAAAATCACAGCTTTTGACCATGAAAAACGCACAGGGTAGCCAGATAATTATCACCGGGAACAGAAGAATTAAAGAGGAACGGACCTGATACAAGAAGGCCCTCGTCGCGATTCCTCTCCGGCGATCCCTGCACATAGAACCAGCAAAAAAGAAATCAGCAAAAAGGTTCCGGGAAAACAGGCCGGATCGGCCGTGCGAGGCTGAGCCGGAGCCCCGAGAGCTGGAGATCGATCCGGCAAAGAGGGGCGAGCCGAGGTCGAATCAGGGGAGGGTACTAACCCTAGGATGGGGAGGACGAGGAGGCGAGGGGAGAGGAATCGCGAGGAATTCGGTGGGCTTCGAAATGGGGGCGAAACGTGGGGAGGTGGGGAGAGAGATAAAAGGCTGGAAGAGGCGCGTGGGAATTACGGGGATGCCCCTCCAGGGGCCCCGCGCCGATTTTTTTTTCTTTTCTTCCGTGGCGGCCCCCGCCGTTGGATTGCCGCCTAGCGCTTTTCTATTCGTACTTTGCTTTCTGAGTTTTTTTTCTCTTTCGAGACCAGAGGAGGCAGCACCCTGATTTCTGCATCGTTTTCTTCGGGCCTGGTTTTGTGAACTTCACTGGAATTTGATCATGACTTGTCAATCGGTTAGGAAGAAACGAGTGAACGGTGTATAAGGTGGAAGACTTTCAACGAAAGTTTATAAGTGGAAGGAGTTACACTATTGTGCATAAGGCGGTCAGAATCACCATTGTAAATCGATGATGAGAACCCCTATTGTAAGATTACAAATTACTAGGTAATAAACTTCAATATCGTAATATCATAGATTCTACCTGCTGAAATCGTATGGTAGGTCTACTTAAAATGAGTTAAATACATTTACGGTCCTTGTACTTGTCACACGTTGGTTCGATTTTGTCTTCGCACTGTCAATTTGCTCAATTTTATATCCGTACTTGTCAATTTGACACGATCTCGTTCAAAGCTAGGATTGCTAGCGAATTAGCGCTGACAGGGACGACACGTTGGCAACAATTTTTGCACAGAGGCCCCTCTCATACTTAGCGCTCCCAAGATTTTGCAGATTCCACCCTCCGCGTCAACTTCAGTAACCAGCGCCCCCACGTGTTTCAATTCCAGATCGTTCTCGTACTGTTCGAGGGAGGGAAAGGAGGTGGAGGCACCGGAGACGGGAGAAGGAGGCGACGGCGACGGCGACCGCTGGACGCTGACGAGGACCGCTTGTCCGACGAGCGGTGACGCCGTGGAGGCGACACCGTCGGCCACGTCGATCGCGGCGGCAATGGCCCCATCCGCCGCCATGAAGGGGAACCCCCACTCTGTTTTGGTACGCCCCCACCTCGAATCTTCTGCCGTCGTAATTTTTGGCAAATGAATCGATTTTAGGCTGATTTTGGCATAGTAGAATGAACATTTGCATGCTGTTTAGTTCGGCTCATTTTTTTGGGTGAAATAAAGTAAGGGTTTTTGGACACTGATTGATCAAGGGTTCATGAATTTGATGTAGGTGGAAACAATGATCTTTTCACTGTTATGTTGTTCCATGGGGAATTTTTCGTGGGTGATAAGGAGAACCAAGGTTATGTTGATGGTAAACCTGCTTGGTTTGACTACTGTGATGTGATGTCAGTTGCTACGGTTAATGAATTAGTTGAAGAACTGGGCTATGAAGTTGGTGCAAGGGTGAAGCTGTACTGGTGTTTTCCTGGGAAGATGTTAGGTGAAAGTGGTGCTCTTAGATGCATCTGGCAGGAGCATGACATTGCAGCCATTATTGCAAGTGTGAATGCTGGCAACCATTTTGTGGTCATTTACATTGATCATGATGAGACCCTGGGAGCATTTGATCTGGATGATGTAGAAGCATACGCACCTGCAGACCTGCCTTCAGTTATCCCGAGCCCACACAAAGTTCCAATTGATCTTGATGCTGATGAAGTGAGACCAGATTTTAGAAGCTTAGCTGAAATTGATGTGGAAGTTGTTGATGCTCCAATGAGAAGAGAAAATTCTGGCAGGGCTCACATTTATGTGGAAGAGGATATTAGTGGTGCTGAGTCAGATCTTGAGGATCCAAATTATGAACCAGAGATTTTTGACAGTGACAATGACATTTCTGGTGATGATGATGACCTGCTAGAAGAACAGCTAATGGAAGATGACAAAAAGAGCTGTAAGGGGAAGGGGAAAGAAATTATAGAAGAGGAGGATGATGAGGTACAACTAGTAGAACCAGATTCAGATGATGAAGCTGAGAAGTACAAATTCCATGCATTTGGTGAAGAAGACATGATCAATCCAATATTTAGGATTAATCAGACATTTCCTAGTATTGACATGGTTAGGAAAGCCATCAAAGAGTACAGCTGCAAACAAAGATACCAGATAAAAATGCCTAAAAATGATTGCACTGGCAGAGAAGAGAGCAATAGCTGATGAACAAAGAAAGTTGGTTGCAGAACAGAAGAGGCTTCTTGCTGCTGAGAAAAAAGCCTACGCAGAGGAGGCTAGAAAGCTAGCTCTAGTTGAGAAGAGAGCACAAGCAGATGAGGCTAAAAGGAAAGCAACATCACATCAGAAAAAAAGACCAGCTGATGATGATAATAGCACAAGGACTGGAAAGAAAGTTTCAATGTTTGATGAGTTCAGAGATCCTCCAAGATCTAAAGGACTAAAAGATAATTAGATCTTGCAGGTTTCAATGTGAAAAGAATGTGTCTTTTGCTGTGTGAACTATGTTTAGCTAAAGTTAGTTCAAACTTTATATGTGCTGGCATGTGCTTTTGATACCTATGCAACTTAAGATGTACTAATGGTTAATGATGTGGAAGTACCCATGATGTGTCTTTCATATGTGTTGCTGGCATGTGTCTTCTATATGTATATTTCCTGTGAATTTGCACTGAATTTATCCAATGAATTTGCACTAAATTTGTCCACTGAATCGGACCAGCTCGCTACAGGGGACACAGGTAGAGGAGAATGGGCCGCAGCGAGCCAGCAGACTGGGAGCAGGGGATTCAGAGCAGAGAAGGATGTTTGCTTAATGAAGCCAGCGGTCAGGGCCTCTGTGCAAAAATTGATGCCAACGTGTTGTCCCTGTCAACACTAATTCGCTAGCAATCCTGGTTTTGGACAAGATCGTGTCAAATTGATAAGTACGGATATAAAATTGAGCAAATTGATAGTGCAAGGACAAAATCGAACCAACGTGACAAGTACAAGGACTGTAAATGTATTTAACTCACTTAAAATTGGTCATAAAGTCATAAGATAATATGATATAATCACGGTACAGGTAATGGTGGTTAAGAATTTTCATTCTTTGTAGCTTGATATATTGGACTCATAACTTTTTTCTTCCATAAATTTACGTTGACTAAAAAATATCGAGAGATATAATCTATCTGTTCTTTGTGTGCATTAAATGTTGTTCTATGCTAATTCATGTAGTTTTCCAACCCAATAAGATCCATTTTTTTTTATATTCTATAATTTATTTTTCCTACTCGTTAATATATAAATCATGTCAATCAAATCTAGATAAGAATCTAACTCAAGCTTGACATTAGGATCAACACCTACTTAGGCCTAGAGAATCCTTGACAATTCGTAATTTCATGGATATATAGATGAACTTTTCCATTTAAACTAGGGACTGTCTAACCATAAGCTAGCTGATTTTGCAATTGACCATAAGTTAAATTTCCCATTTGTAATTGTTCATTTACACATTCGTCAGTCCGTTTTCGTTTTCATTACCGGTCGGTTACACGCAAAACTTGATCATTCTTTGAGTCTATTTTTTCTGGTTTTGAAAATAAAGGAAGATGAAAGAGGACTAAATAAAGGTGAACACTAATGACTAAAGAAAGAGATAATGAATAATAGAGAAGAAGGACTCGATGAATGAGATTGAAAAAATAGAACTAAAGTAATGCATAAAAATGAGATGATTAAAAAATAAAGAGTGAATTTAAGAAGTGAAGACTATGATTTGAGATTGAATATAAAATTGAAGAATTGAGGACTAAAGAGTATGAACTCATTAAATAGATACAAAGAATGATAGACCAATAAAATCAAACTGAGACTAAGAGGAACTAGAGAAATAAAATACAAATTTCTTGAAGCATAAGATAGAAAAATCAGACTAATAAACTAGAAAAGAAGAATACTTAATGTAGAACGACACTAGTATTAACTAAAAAATAAGAGATAACTGATAGATGATAGAATAAGATTGAAAAATGAAGACTGAGAGAAAGAGATAATTAGATTGATAACTCTGAGCAAAGAAGAATAAGGGTTGAGATTAAATTGAAATGAATAAACAAATAATAAAATAAAAACAATGACAGAATATAAGAGATAATAAAGCATAGAGACTAAGAATGATAAGACAGTGAAGAAAAGAAAAAATAATGAGAAAAAATAAGGGACAATGAGGGATGGCCGAAGAAAGAGAT
Source organism: Avena insularis (assembly GCA_023614405.1). Lineage (NCBI taxonomy): Eukaryota > Viridiplantae > Streptophyta > Magnoliopsida > Poales > Poaceae > Avena > Avena insularis. The sequence goes on along the minus strand of CM042697.1, from coordinate 436,998,164 downwards.
AAAGAAGAAATAACTAACTAAAAGCACACACAAAGAAAATGAAATATTGAATGAAGGAATATCACTCACACACCAAACCCTGATGATTCTTTGAGGTTTTTCCTGATTTTAAAAATAAAGAAAGATGAAATAGGTCTCAGTAAAGGCGAAAACTAATGACTGAAGAGAGGGATAATAAATACTAGAGAACGATGACTAAAGGAATGAGGCTGAAGAAATGGAACTGAAGTAATGAATAAAAAACCGAGATAATACAAAAATAAAGACTAAAGAACTAAGAACTGAAGACTATGACTAAGACTGGATATAGAATTGAAGAACCAAGAACTCAAGACTATGAACTGAGTAAGTGAGACCAACAATGATAAATTGAGAAATTTAGATGAGACTGAAATTGAGTAAATAGAGACCAAGGATGACTAAACAAAGAGAGAAAGGAGAAATATTTGGGGGCTCAAAATTTCCAAGTTTTTGATAGATAGCCTATAGTATAATCAATAAACACCAGATCATTTTTGCTAAATTGGCATCGCGTCTTAGCGTGGTAGTTTGATTAGATAGTGGTTAAAGTAGCAGCTCATTTTTTATTTGCTATGAATTTTTGTTAGTCCATAAATAGCAGAGATCATAAAAGTGTTATGGATATATAAAATACATACCATCTATTCCTGAAACAAATTTGTAGTTCCAAAGTATTGAAACTGCACTTAAATATCATGGTTCCTAAGATCAAACTAAATAATTAATCACTAAAATTTTAATTTATAAAATGTGAGGTGAATTTCAGTGCAATGTTATTGTATTCCTCGCTAGGATAGATCTATATACTATAAGCCTTTAAAATTGTGAAAGTATATTATCTATTTACATGTTTATTACCGTTGCCCACACCAGTCTTAGAGGTGAAACAACAATTTCGAATGATCAAATATAGACTACTGAAAAGGCATTTTTTTGGTTTTTTTTTTTGCGCGAGACGCGTAAAATATGCTTTCGTTGTGGAACTTTGTATTCCGACATCGAATGTTTGGATGTAAACATGATTTTTTTGTTCTATTTTTTGACATTTTGACTTACGATTTTATGTAGGAGTATATATTTTATAATGATGGATTTAGACGTATGAGCGGAAACACCATGTCTGCTCGCGATTCTGCCTAGGGAAATGATATGCCTCCCCTGGGGGATACGATCCCCCGGTTGCTCTCACGCTGATGGCCCCTTTCTTTTTCTTCTGCCTTGCACGGAACCATCATCCATGGAACCGCCTTGGCGTGTTGCTGTCCGTCCGTCTCAGCTTGCCGCTTAGCATCCAGCTACCGCTCGTCGCCGACATCTCGCGCCCGTGCAGGCGCCGCTGTCGCCATACCATATTTCGCGCCTCGTGCACCTCCCATCTCGGCCAGCGCAAGGCCGCCTGCTGCTCAGCCATCGCCGAGATCTAGCGTCGCCTTCCCCTGCAGAGCTCGCTGCCGTGCTGCCCAGATCGCTATTTTTTTGCTACTTTTGCATATTTCTTTTGCTACTTCCGCGTATTTTTTTTGCTACAATCAATCTATATGGTTTTGCTACGTGGTCTCCGGCGATGTCCCATTTGCTACATTAGAAAAAATATTTTGCTACATCCATTTTGTGATTTTGCTACAATAGCGTTGAGTTTTTGCTACACGATCTCCGGCGAGGTCGTCTCCGGCGAGGTCTAAGTCTCCGGCGAGGTCGGATCTGCTACATTAACATAACTTTTTTGCTACCACCGTTTTGCGTTTTTGCTACAACAGTGTAATGTTTTTGCTACACGGTCTTCGGTGAGGTCTACCGGCGAAAGCCTCCGGCGAGGTCGAATATGCTACGTTAGCCTAAATTTTTTGCTACACGGTCTCCGGCGAGGATTCCGGCGAAATCTCCGACGAGGTCCAATCTGTTTTTCTATTTCTAAACCGAACAGTTTTCTGCTTCTGAAATGGCGAAGTATGTAGCAAAACGAGCGAGTGTAAGAAAACGGGTTTAGGTGGACACGTGTCAGCACGAGGACCCGGGGATCGGAGACAAATATCCCCCGGAGGACGCATAGTTTGCTCGACCTCACATGTTTTTCTTATTCATTCATCGCGAGAAGAAACGGCCGAGACAGATCAAACTCATCGCGCCACCACCAATGTCAGTGTTGCGCCGCCCGATGCCTGCCACTGGCACTGGCAGGTAAAAACGCGGCACGGGCGCGTTGCTTTTTGGCCGTGGCGCTGTGCGCCGCAGGTCGGCACGCGGCCGCGCTGGCGCTGTACCCCGTTCCTGCTGCTATGCTAGCGCCGGCAGGTGGTCAGCGTCTCAGTTCGGCCCGGTCCGTTCGTGACAGCGGCCGCCCGATGGTGGGGCCCGGTCCGTTCGTGACAGCGGTCGCTGGATGGCGGGGCCCGGCCAAGTGGGCCCCGTGCGTGGCTGGGTCGTGGCTTCGTCCGTACGGATGGGGTTGTAGTGTTATCCACGTGGCCTTGATCAGGGCACCTACGTGTTCGTCCTGATCGTCTACGTGTTCCGGTTCTTTGCATACTTTCGGCTTCCGAAAACGACCATAGTACACAAGTTTGATTGCAATTGGAAGAAATACGTAGTCGCGGCCTCGTCTGTATTTTATTTTAAGCTGAAACTTGCGAGCGACTGAACGATCACATGTACTGTATTCTTCGTGTACAGTTTCGAAGGGCATCGCAACATCCCGTGACGAGTTTGCCTCGCCCATTGTTTGTCTCCACTCACTCCGTCTAAAATCTATGTTGCAGAATTTTCTAGATTTGTATATATTTCTATTTTATAGATATATGTGAATATAGATAAATCTGAAACACCTATCTTGGAAAAGAGTAAGTATGGGCAACGCACTATTCTGCCGATTCAATGTCTCAAACACTCCGTATCATCAAAATTGGGACGTGATCTGTACGATAGTATTTGCAACTTTCACGGTCTGCTAGAAAAGAACATTCATGAATCCTATCTTAGAAAAAGAAAAGGAGAGAATCAATTAAGTAGAAGTATGGTCTTTCTAGAGCTTATGGAGTTCTGAAGTATCTGTTCGGCCGATGTGGCTTTATTTATAAAGCGGGGCGAAAGCCTAGTTCGAGATGGAGTTCTGACGTGCCCCAAAATAGCCCAGGGTAGTATAACTCACTAGTCGTCCGTTCAAAAAAAAAAACTACTCACTAGTCACACTCGGAGTAGTACTCTCTCTGTCTAAGAATAGATGTCTTAGGTTTTTTAAATTTTAAATAAATTTATATATAAAATAGTGTCTAAATTCATCTAAATTTAAATTTGAGACATCTATTTTGATCGAAGGAGTATAACTTTTTCTTTGTTACTTGCAAAATGCAGTGATTATTTATTGCACTAGCTTTTCTGAATCCTGACACACGGATACTTGTTCACAGCCTGACACGCGATTCTTTGATAAGACGTTGTATCACTTTGGCCCAGGGAATCACTCACATGGCGGCATGGCCTCCTGCCCGGTAGACGATCCTACGTGTCTTCCTCACAACGATCGTGGGCCGCCCGTAGATCTTACGCGAAATCTGACACTGAGGGCAGCAGGAATGTACCTCTGTTTAGAAATAATAAAATATTTTAGATTTATGAAGTAGACGATATCTAGATATTTTTTAGTGTATAGGTTTAAACGAATCTAGACACTAAAAAATGTTTAGATACATTTTATTTAAGAATCTAAAACATTTTATATTTTCAAACGGAGAGAGTAGCATGCAGCGGTCTCACAACATCCATTTGTATTTACTTCCATCCCCTACTTCCCACATATACCCCATTTTGGCAGCCTCAAAGCATGCAAAAATATTGGGTTAGTATATTGTCATATTTATGATCTAAAATCAGCTTATGGTATTAAGTGATCTATTTTAATCCAAGAAGCTAGTAGAAACATGTTCATCTCATCTAGATTAGGTATACTCAAGCCACCATATTCAGTTTTATTAGTTAACAACCCAAAATTAGCTAGATGATGTTTATGACGTCCCTCATAGTTGTTCCAGAAATAATAAGAAATCTGAGAGTTAATCAAAATGATTGCCCATTTGGAAAACTTAATAACACTCAGTCGACAATTAGAGATTCTGGCCAAGCAGGATTTAATAAGAATAATCTCAGCCTTATAAGAGAGAAATTGCCCTCTTCAGCCCCCTGCTTTCTTAACGATTTTATCATTGTTGGTTGAAGATTTTCCTTCCTAAGCTTTATATAGTGTAGGGTGTCCTTAGATACATAGGGAAAACTCACCTAATTTGCAGCAAAGAGTTTGGGCATATAATTGAGCCTCACCTCTTTCAACATAAGCACATCAGAATATTTGGAACAGTTTTCCTCGTCCCCCAACCGTCGCTCTCTCCCCACCTTCCCTTGAGACTTGAGAGTCCGCCGCCATCTCCCGGGCCGATCCCGAGCCCCCTCCGCCGGCACCGGCCGTTGGAGGAGGCAGAGGAGAAGGGCCGGCTTAGCCCGTAGATTTAGATGTAGCTTGTCTCGCATTCTGCCGTCTAGTTGGAGTAGGGAAAGGGGATTTTCTGGCCGATCCCTTTGCTGTTCGAGTTCCTCCCCCGTTGGCGGCGCTCTGGCGGTCAGAGCCACGGGCGGCGGCTATTGTCTCGGAGATCTCTGCAATAAGGCCTTCCTCTGTGGCCCTTGGATCGGATTTGTTGCGCAACTTCTTCTCCTCTTCCTGGCCGACCGTGGCAGCGAGGGGGAAGGGAGGAGTAGTCTGCCAGTGCTCGGATCCGGCGGCTCGCGAAGACCCTTGTTCAGTTTGGCGTCCGAGGGCAGCGTTGGCTAGAGTTCATCTCCTTTCCTCCGTCGGTTTCCAAGGTAGATGCATATGCGAGCAGAGGAGACATGTCTTATCAATAAGGCCCCATGTCTATGCTGCTTCAATGTATTCAAGCTGATCTTTGTCCTGGCCGGCCAAGGTGGCGAGGGGGACAGCGTGAAGGTTGGTGGCGTTGGTAGTTCGTATAAGGCGCTGCTGATTTGGTGCTTTTCGCAGTGGTCCTTTGGTGGTGGTGATGCCCGGGCCGCTGCCCGTTCTGGTTTAAAGGTGACCCTAGGATCCAACCTCCTTCAGAGGCCCTCTCTTGGAGTCCTGCGTCGGGGCTCGTCAGCTCGTCTTCGACAAGTGGTTCGTCCCTGGAGAAGGCGAGGTGGCTGGCTGCAGTGGCTCGTCGCCGGCTTTGAGAGTTCGAGCAATTTCCTCTCCGACCTTGGCTTGCGTCTGGATGTCGCTGATGTCTGGTGGTGGCAACGCCCTTGGACCTGATTGCGTTTTTAAATTTTGTTCTAGGGTGTTGTTCGAAAATTTGAAGCCCTTATCTTCGAATGTGAGCTCCTTTGTGCGAGTGTCGTTGAAGGCTTTCATTATAATTTGTACCTACAACGTGTTGTTAATGCAGCTTCTGGGGTCTTTATAGACCCCCAACCTCGTTAAAACAAAACCTCTGTCAACATTAAAGGTAACAAGGTCACATTTTTTTTTGGAGGACCATTGGTTTGGTTCTTCTAGACCAGTTATATAGTTTTGGGAGCTGTACATTATTGTTAATGAACATAATCTCTCCATTGCTGATGTTTGGGATGGTACCATTTTAAATCTCACCTTCAGGAGATATGTAGATCAAAACCTTATGGTAATGTGGTGTGATCTGTTTCACATTGTGGAATCTTTTAGTTATATAAAGAAGATGATGCTATAATCTAGAAGTTCGAGGCTAATGAAACCTATTATGTTAGCTTCATGCATTGTATTGTTAATTTTTGGGATGTGGTACTAGTACATATTCATGCTCTTTGGAAAATACTTGTTCAACCTATTATGTTAGCTTCATACATGTCTTCCTTTGGTTACTAGAAAAAAATAAACTCCTGACTAGGGACAACCTAAGCAAAAGGCAATCTCTGACTAATATAACTTGTTTATTTTCCCTTGAGTATGAAACTTGTATGCATTTATTCTTTGACTATGTGGTGGAGAAAGATATGTGGAGAATTGTTGCTCCACTAATTGGTGTTGATAGAAACACATCTATGTTGTCTATTACTGGTTGGTGAGTGTGTAATAAGAATCGTTGTGCTCCTAACATTGTTCACATGGCTATCTTGCGGTCACCGTGGAAGATGAAGAATTACATGTGCTTTAACAGGAATGTGTGGATGTAGGTGATGTATCTGAAGATGGATTACAACCTTGCAAAGTTGAAAACCATGTGTCCCACAGACACAAAAGTTAAGCTGGAAAGACTCAGTGGAGCCTTGGAACATCAAGCAAATTACTTGCTTATGATGTGTTCGGAACCTATACGAGAGAAGGATGGAGTTATCCATCAACTGGTGATCAATGAGTTGGGTACTTGTTCTTGGAAGCACTCTGACAATGACAGAGGCCACCACTGGATCGATGGCTGATGGTGCTGACATGGAGCACTTTGATGTATACGCACTTCTATTCTTGTAGACAGTTGTTGGGCCTCCAAGGCAGATGTTTGTAGAACAGCAGCAAGTTTCATTTAAGTAGATTACCCAAGGTTTATCGAACTCAGGGAGGAAGTGGTCAAAGGTATTCCTCTCAAGCAACCCTGCAATCAAGATACAAGAAGTCTCTTGTGTCCCCAACACATCCAATATAGGTGCACTAGTTCAGCGGAGAGATAGTGAAATAAAAGTGGTAACGGTGCCAGAAAATAGCTTCTGACTTGTTGTTGACGTGGGGTAACGGTGCCAGAAAATAGCTAATGGCGTGGAGGAAAGGTAGAAGCCCAAAACTTCCCCGGCAAATGGAACAAAGATGGAAGCAAGCAAACATGCAACAGATCTAGTAGCAAACAGTATTTGAATGCTTAGAAACAAGGCCTAGGGATCTTTCACTAGTGAACACTCTCTCATATAAAAATCCTCTCTTCATGATACTACTCTTAACTACTCTCCGGTTGGACACTCTAATCCAAGGTAGGGCTATAACAGCACACCTCAAAGTCCGCCTTCCCCAATCTAGATAACCCCACACTGTCACCTTGAGCGCTAGATGGTTCCAACAAACACAAAAATTTCATAGAGACATCCAACTCCAAATATAACTCATAACAAATATTCAATCTAGCCAAAGTGTCACACACGGTATGCACGCTGTCACTTTCACACATGTGGGAAAATCATAGATCTATTAAAGCACAAAGAGTATTTATGTATACTCAAACCTAGGTGCCACCATGGCGTGCACCCTGTCACTTTTACACACATGGGGAGAGCAGAGATCTAATTAAGAACTTGAGTAGCAAGGTATATCTACTTGATTACAAAGCTCATGACCACAAGATCATGCATAGAGAGAGAGATGAACACATAGCTACCGGTAGAGCCCTTAGCCTCGAGGAAGAACTACTCCCCCCTCATCATGGGAATCAGCAACGATGATGAAGATGGCGATGGAGATCGATGGAGATGGCTCTGGGGGCACTTCCCCGTCCCAACAGGGTGCCGGAACAGAGACTTTCTGTCCCCCGAATCTCCCCTTCGGTGGCGGCAGCGTAGTAGAGGTTTTCGTGGATTTCTTCTGGATTCCTTAGGGTTTTCTCATCGGAGGCTTCTTATAGGCGCAAGAATCAAGGTCGGTGGGGGTCCAGGGGGCCCACACCCTCCCCAGGCGCCCCTAGGGCTTACCCGCGCCTAGGGGGTGCGACCACCCTCTGGCCCCGCTCTGGATCTGCTTCGTGGTTCCGTGTTGCTCCGGGAAAAATAATAACTTTGGCTTTTGTCCCGTCCAATTCCGAGAATATTGATTTTCTGCCTTTCTGGAACCAAAAACAGAAGAAAACAGGCAACTGGCATTGTGACAACTTGTTAATAGGTTAGTTCCAGAAAAGATATAAAAACACCTCAAAGTGTAGACAAAGCAAAGCAAAGTAGATACTAAATAAGCATGGAGCATCAAAAATTATAGATACGTTTCCAACGTATCAACATCCCCAAGCTTAACTCTTGCTCGTCCTCGAGTAGGTAAGTGATAAACAGAATAATTTTTGAGGTGACATGCACCCTCACAATAAAGATCCAACCATTTGTAAGCATTGAAAGCTGGGATTAAAGAACTCTAAACATGTGCATGAAAGATGGAGTTCTAACAGTAGGACGTGGTAACTATGCATGCAACATGAAAAGCTACAAACAAATATCATGAATAATATGCAATGAAAAATGTTTGTTTGTTTCACATACAGAAAACATAGCATAGTGGCAATCATCTTTTCCCTCATAGAGTAGCAATATAGATGCATAGGACACCTTCAAAGTTCACAAGGGTGACTAGAAACAAATAGCACAAGAACAAGTAATATCACAATATGCATCAATCAATAAGCTTTGGAACACTGCACACAGAATGACAACTATGCTCTCTTAATGGTGCCTAAAAGTAGAAGGTGGAGACTCAAATAATGGTGGAAGAAAGGCCTTTTTTGTAAAGGAAGCAGGGATTACAAGTTTCAAAAAGAGCTTCCAAAAATTATGGTACTTGTTAGCTTTCAGCCCTCATTGCCCCTATCATAAGCATCTTGAAGTGGTTAAGGTTAAAGTGGCAAAGATGGAGTATATGCTTGATGAAGTATAAGTTGGCAATCTCAAGTCCCTTGAATACGAGGGCCACACCTCATGCATACTGAACTTTGGGTCCAGGTAAGTTCTTGTCATTGTAAGTATTTGCATATCATTGAGAACCGCCAACAGGGTACCCCTTGCACATGGTACAGGAGCTATCCCATAACCAAAATGACAAGGCAAGCAGACAATGAGCATCTCAGCAATCTTCTTATTTACCATGGGAATATGGTGCTTTTCTCTCTCTTTCCTCTTTTCTCAATGTGTCTCTTTTTTTATAAGAAGAATGCTTCATAGATGTTACTATGGTGATGCTGCAAGTTTCCACCATGATTACACATGGCTTAGGCTAGCGGCCCAGGCGTTTCTCTAACATAGGATACAAACTCCATGGACTTACAAGTTCCCTCTTTATTTCACATCGGTGACATCCATAGACAAAAGAGCATGATATCAACTGAGTACAAAGTACAAGTGCAATGTTGAAAACGTTCCCCGTGACAACACGGTTCTGCTAATTCCAACTTATAAGTGTAAGCATATACAACAAATTTGTCACAATGGTTCAAGTTTATTAGGGGCAAAGAATATAAAGTGTGCCATCAAGTTTGTGAGGGCTTTAATCACTAAGTTTTCACATAACAAAATAGTTTTTAATTGGAAGATAGCTGAAAACAAGAATATACTTGGAATGGTGTAACACACCATGCTTAGGAGTTTATAGTGGACACTTTGGGATAACTTGGTTTCTTGGGAGTTGGAAGCATGAGTAGAGCTTACTCATACAAGTGGAGTCTAGCAAAAGACTGGGAGCAACCAACTAAGAGAGCAATAATAGTCATAATCATGTAGTGCAACAAAGCATTACTAATCAAAGCAAAGAGTGGTACTACAAGTCAAGGAATAAATGATCATAGAGGCTATGGTGACTTGTTCATAGTCATAACATGGTGTGAGCATGTGCCAAGTCAACCCAAGCAAAACATCAAAGGAGAATACTACTATACTATGCTTTTGCATGCTAAAACAACGCATAATTTCCTCAAGGCACACTAAGCAATCCCAATTGTTTGGAACAAGACTTGCTACATCAATAATCACTAAGCATAAGGTCAAAAAACACCTAGCATGTCATGCTAAAGTCTAAGTCACAGTCAATGCAAGCTCCTCTTGCACTTACAAGCAAGAACTTACTACTCCTTTCCAACACCAAGCAACTTATTTGAAACAACTCACAAAGATAATAATCAATAATATCAGTGAGCTTGTCTCATAAATCCACAAAGAAGAACTTAAAAGTTCTAAGCTGAAAGCATAAGAAAACTAAGGCTGAACGCAATGCTAGCAAAAGTGAACACTCACAGAACATAAGAGTGAAAACTAGAGTGTTCTAGGCAATGGAAACAGAGTGTGTCTCTCTCCAAAAGAAGTGTGGTGTAAACAACCAACTTACTAAAGCAAAATAATCAAAAAAAAAACCAAAAACCAAAACGAAAACTAAGACGCTCCAAGAACAACACAATAATGCATGAAACAATAAAAACAAAGTGTCTAGAAAGACCTGAGATTTTTATTGATGAAGAAGGGGATGCCTTGGGCATCCCCAAGTTTTGACGCTTGTACCTCTTGGATATTTCTTGGGGTGACACCGGGGTGGCATCCCCAAGCTTGAGCTTTTTTCCACTCTTCATCTCATTACATAATTCTCTCTCTACATCTGAAATTTTTCCTTCATACAAAACTTCACACAATCTTCATTAGCAACATTAGTGTATTCAAAAGATATTAGACCCTTAGGCAAAGCTTTGGAACAGCAAAACTTTTCACTAAAACACAAGCTACTGTAGCAACTCCTTCAAAAAGCTCAATTTCCCAAAAAGAATCCAAAAAGGAATCAATAAGAAGCAAATACAAATAATGGCAGAAATCTGTCAAAACAGACCAACAGGTAGAAACCGATTTGTTCAAACATCTTCTGTTGCTCAAATCAAAATGTGTTAAACTAACGAAAGTTAGCTAACATACTGGGGGATTTATTCGTAAATTTTGAGCTCAATCCGAGTTACAGAGACTACTCATGAATTTTTATGGTGGAGGACAGAAATCTGTTTTGGGACAACAACTCCCTAAATCTTACTTCTCTCTCATTAGAGGTCATTCTTGGCACAAAAAAAAGCAAATAAAAAGGATAAGGAGAGGTAATTACTGAAATAATAACTTCTAAGACTCAAGAAAACTCTTGGGTTATCTCCCAACAAGTACTTCTCTTTAACGCCTTTAAGTTAGGCTTGATAGTTTGAGAAGATGCTCACATAAAAATATGAATTGAAGTAAAAGAGAGCATAAAGAAGCAAATTAAAAACACATTTAAGTCTAACCCACTTCCTATGCATAGGAATCTTGTAAAGAAACAAGTATTGAAAGCACAAAGCAACAAGCATAGGAAAACAAGTGCAACTTTAGAACTTTCAACATAAAGAGGGGAAACTTAATATTATTGAGCAAAATGGCAAGTTTCCATTAAGTGGATTACCCAATGTTTATCGAACTCAGAGAGGAAGTGGTCAAAGGTATTCCTCTCAAGCAATCATGTAATCAAGATACAAGAAGTCTCTTGTGTCCCCAACACACCCAATATATGTGCACTAGTTCGGCGAAGAGATAGTGAAATACAAGTGGTAATATGATTGCGAAAATAGCTTGACTTGTTGTTGGCGTGGGTAACGTGCGGAAAATAGATGATGGCATGGAGGAAAGGTAAAATCCCAAAACCTCCCCGGCAAACGGAACAAAGATGGAAGCAAGCAAACATGCAACAGATCTAGTAGCAAACGGTATTTCAATGCTTAGAAACAAGGCCTAGGGATCATACTTTCACTAGTGAACACTCTCTCATATAAATATCCTCACTTCATGATACTATTCTTAACTACTCTCCGGTTGGACACTCTAATCCAAGGTAGGGCTATAACAGCACACCTCAAAGTCCGCCTTCCCCAATCTAGATAACCCCACACTGTCACCTTGAGCGCTAGATGGTTCCAATAAACACCACAATTTCATAGAGACATCCAACTCCAAATATAACTCATAACAAATATTCAATCTAGCCAAAGTGGCACACACGGTATGCACGCTGTCACTTTCACACACGTAGGGAAAAGCATAGATCTATTAAAGCACAAAGAGTATTTATGTAGACTCAAACCTAAGTGCCACCATGACGTACACGCTTTCACTTTCACACACATGGGGAGAGCAGAGATCTAATGAAGCACTTGAGTATCAAGGTAGATCTACTTCATTACAAAGCTCATGACCACAATGCATAGAGAGAGAGAGATGTGAAGGGAATATACCCGAGAGGCAATAATAAAGTGGTTATTATCGTATTCTTGTTTATGATAAATGTTTATTTTGCATGCTATAGTTGTATTAATACGGAAACGTTAATACATGTGTGTTTAATAAACAAAAAGGAAGTTCCTAGTTATGCCTCTCTTATAAACTAGCTCGTTGATTAACAAGATGATCAAAGTTTCCTGATCATGGACATTGGATGTTGTTAATAACGAGGTCACAACATTATTGTAATGATGTGATGAACATTCATCCGAAGTATAGCATTACGATCAAAGTCATTGAGTTTATATTGCTATAACAACTTACGAAGTGATCCTAATCCTTAGACCATGAGATCATGTCAATCACTAACACCGGAAGAGTTTCTTGTTGATATCAAACGTCACACCGTAATTGGGTGATTATAAAGATGGCTTCAAAACTACTAAAGTGTTATGTTGAGACTCATGGATCAAGAGTGGAATTTGTTCATCCCGATGACGAATAGATATACTCTGGGCCCTCTCGGTGATATCACATTGATTAGCTTGCAAGCAAGTGATTTGATCACTAGAATGTTATATCACGGGAACGAGAAAAGAGTGCATGTCGATGTGAGATCAAACTAGGTATGGAGATACCGATGATCGAATCTCGGACATGTAATATATCGTGAAACAAAGGGATTAAGATACTAGTGTAAAAGGTTCACACGATCACAGAAGTCATCGTTGAATGTGTGGGAGTCAGTATGGATCTCCAGGTCCCGCTACTAATTATTGATCGGAGAAGGGTCTCGATCATGTCCACATTATTCGCGAACCGTAGGGTGACACAATTAAGGGATACCGACACCATTCGGAGCAAATGATATGCCAGAAAAAGAAAAGGAAAGCACAGGAATTTATTTCACTAGACACCAAAACTGTTTCGGTTGAAATTGCTGAAACTGGTTCTGCATGTGAAATGGAATACTAGCAAGGGGTTTTATGTGAATGTTTGTTAATTAAAGTAATTAACAAAATTCTGAATAAATAAATAAAAGAGTTTTATTTAAATGAGAGCTTGCATTAAATTTGGTGGAAATTTAATGCATGTGAGTGGATTTTTGAGTGGAGGATCTTTTATGGGAGTGGAGGCTTTTCATTTTGAGTGGGAGCTCCACCCACATGAATGTGGGAGAGGTGGGGGCAGCCCCCATGGCTGGGCGCCATGCCCCTTGGGTGCCCCCCTCTCCCTATAAAGGTCCCCTCTCATCCTCTCAAAGCACACCTCCTCATGAAGGATCTCTCTCCTCCTTTAGAATTTCCCATGGTCTCGGATCAGCGAGATACATGTTCCGTGGATTTTCTGGAAGGATTTGTTGCTTCTGCTTCATTTGGAGCGAGGGCGCGGAGGTTGTCGGGGTACCCGTACGTGTGTGCGATCACGGATGCACCACTGCTTTGAGGTGCTGGACTTGATCGTGCTGGACCGGCTGGACCAGATGGACTTCATCACGATCTTGAGATCGGCAAGCGTTCATCTACATCATCCACGAGTACAACCTCGTTAACGCTATTCGGTCTTCGAGGGTATGTATTCTATGGATGTATATCCACCCGTTGCTTGTATCTAGTAGATAGATCTTGGTACTTAGATGTTCCCATCGTAGGAATTTTTTTGTTTTCTATGCTGCGAACCCTACAGTGGTATCAGAGCCGGATCTATGCGTAGATGCTTTGCACGGGTAGTACACATATGAGTATGTGGGCGATGATGATCATTTTATTGCTTCTTAGTTGTACTTTGGATATTGGTGGCATAGTGGGATGAAGCGGCCCGGACAAACTTTACATGTCCTCGCACATGAGACCTGTTCCACGCTTGACATGCAACTGGTTTTGCATAAGTGGCTAGCGGGTGTCTGTCTCTCCTACTATAGTCAACATCTAATTTGCAACAAGTTGTCAACAATTTGGTTATCCTCGTTGTGGTTCATGTTCGTAGGTAAGAACGGTTCTATCTTCGAAAGCCCTAAGCCACGTAAAACTTGCAATGGATAAATTAGAGGCGTCTAGTTTAGATTGTTCCTGGGCTAGTGTTATGATATGGTGATGTTGTAAGTAGAAGTATGAGATGATACTCTTACAACACACATAGCGTGTAAGTTCCGTAGACCTTGGCCTTACACATAAAGGTATGATAGCGATCATACCACGGTGCACATGATGGAGATCATATGCGGGAACCATATCATTTCACTTACAAACATGTGATGTTTGATTGCATCTTATATTGCTTGTTTGGCATTTTATTAGCATAATAATATGATCCCTCATTTAGATATCAAGATAAGAATGTGTTCTTCCTTAAGTATGCACCGACAATGTTTCGTCGCTTTAAGGCATCACGTGATGATCGGGCGTACTTGAATCCATGAGCATATCTCGGGTGTAAGACAGTTACACACGCGAATACTAAGGTTCTTACTTGGCGAGCCTAGCATGTACAGACATGGCCTCGGAACACGGACCAAAAGGTTAAGCATGATTCATATGTTTTGATATGATGACCATATGGATGCTCGCCTTTGAAGCTACGCCGACTCACGTGATGATCGGACTTGGTGTAGTGGATTTGGTTCATGTAATCACCAAAAAGGCATGAGGTATGTCGTTTTTGAGTGGGAGTTCATTTCTAATTTGGATTAGTAGAACTCAATTTATCATAAATTAAATCAAAGTGAATTTGCATAATTTGTTGTAGTCATTGGCATTCATTCACCACCTTATGCATAGTTGTAATTGAGATAATAGAACTATAGAGTTCTGGATATATACTTTACGAACTGGTATCGTATTGTGTCGAGTGTCAATCTAAAGTTTAAAGTCCTATTGCAAACTTTCAGCAAACTCTATTTACTCCGTGAAATTTAATAGTTGGTATTAAATCGAGAGTAACAATTCCAGTGTTAGTATCTTAAGTATCATGTTTGCCTCCATGATTCTTGATTGTTTTAATATCAAGCTTATCTAGGAGCTGAAAGAATTGTTTCATAAACCATCATGTGTGGCAGATATAACGATATCTAAAACAATATTTTAGTTGCAATATGATAGAGTATAATATATGTTCTCATATTGGATGAGAATTTACAAAGGTTGGAGATGCTAGACATCCTAATCATCCAAAAAGGGTTTTGGAAAGTAATGTTATACTCACAATTCGCCTTTATAAGCTACAGTAGCTTGATCATGAAAGTCGTCATGATAAGGATGAATAGAAGATGTATGTAAAGTGTTTACTACACTAAAATATTACTAAAGAATGGATTTTGAAAGAATACCGATCATTTTGATGATGGTGATCTACTTCAAAGTGCAGGTCCAAAGGTATTATTATTTGAATATACATGCTTTGGACTATGTGTCATGTATATGGCACCACTGTTGATGTTGATAGATTCTTTTAAAAAGGAAAAAGGAAATGCTGAAAGAGAATCTATAAAATATATTTGGCAGAAAAGAAAAGATTGGAAATATCCAATTTAGGTATATGGATGATATACATGTTATGGTTGTATTCTTTGCTTGTTAAACAATGTGGTTCTTGGGTATTGGATACCGAATTGGTTGGTATGAAATTTCATACGGAATGACGCAATTTATAAACCACAATGGCCTAAGCAACTAGAAAGAGAATATGTGATGATGTTCATCGAAAAAAAACCGTTGTTTGTATTTATCGTTGACATCAAAGCTTGACTTCAAGATTTGTTTTAATAATTGTTATTTAAATCAGGTATTATGAGAACAAAGGTTGTTCAAATAATTACCGTATTCCATATAAGATGGATGATTTGCAAATCTAGTTGGAGAAATCACATCCATAAAACCTAATGCTAAAATGTCGCAAGACAAATGATTGAAAGATCACTTACGAAGTGACATCGCCGTTTAAATTATATTGGAAAGAAAACATGAAGAATCTCCATATTCATGGATTTTTGGAGTCTTTGATTTGATCAAGTGACGCTTATGAGACTTTCCTCGGGATAATTAAAACTTCGTTCAAAGGCCAAAGAAGAACGATCGACTAAATTATTGGAATTAATACATATCGATGTATGTAGTCCATTAAGTATAGTCGTAAGCGATGGATTTCAACTTCATATGCTTTCTCCGGAATTTTGAGTGAATATTCACTTAATGAGAAAGAAGTATGAAATATTTGAAAAATGTTTCAAAGACTTTCAAGATGAAGTGAAAATCATTGTAACAAGAAAATAAATGGTTTATGATTTTATCATAAGGGATTTATTTGAATTACAAGTGTAACAAGAAAAATAAATGAATTATGATTTATCATAAAGGGATTTATTTGAGTTACAAGTTTAGCAAAACACCTAGATTTACATCTCCCGAAACACAATAGGAGTATGGAGTGTTTGAGATTTGTAATGAAACCTTGTTTGACATGGTTGGATCAAAGGTGTTATTTATAAAACTGCCATTATGTTTTAAAAAGATTAAAGCTTTAGAGACTACCGCTTTTACACTGAAAAGAGCTCCATCTTGATCCGTTGAAATGACACCATATGAGTTATGGTTTGGGGTAAAACCCAAGTTGTCATTTCTTAAATTTTGGTATGCTAAACATAAGTAAGATGTTTACAACCCAAGTCGGATAATCATGTCTTTGTAGGTTATTTCGAATAACAATTGGGTATTCCTCCATAACACCAAGGACAAAAGGGGTTGTCGCTTGAAATGTGAAGTTTCTTGAAAAAGGAATTTTTTGCAAAAGTTAAGTGGGAGGACAATAGAACTTTGATAAGGTTAACGAACCTTAGCTAAATGTGCTGAGTTACACAGCGCCGGAAATTGTTCCGGAGGCTGCCATAATGCTCATAGCTTATGTGCCTCAAAGGTTGTGGTCACGGGGATCTAAGTTCTTATTGAACCAAGTCGGTCGGATAAACAATCAAATGTTGAGATTTGAGAGTAAATCATTATTTGATAATGATGAACCGACTACATGCAAAGAAGCGATGATGGGCCCTGATTCTGTCAAATGCTTAAAGCCATAAAATCCGTGATAGTTCCATACACAAGAAATCAAGTTTTGAACTTGGAAGACCCTCCAGAAAGGTGTAAAAACCTATCAGTCGTATTTGGATCTATAAAGAAACAGACATGGATGTCTCACATCTATGAAATATTCGACATGTCGTAAAGTATTTTATGACAATGTTCAAGGAGTTGACTATGACAAGATTTGATCTTTCATAGCGATATTTAGTCTGGACGGATTAAAGTAGCAACCACTACATATAATTTGGTATATGGTAGATGAATAAACAAAACAAAGTTCTTTTAATAGAATGGTTACCTAGGACGTGTACATGACACGATCCAAAGGGTTTTGTTAATTCAAAGGATGCTAAAAGGGGTATGCAAACTTCAATGGTTGAAGTAAGCATTGCGGAGTTGGAATCTTCACCATGATGAAAAATGAGTTTTTCATCAGGAGGCGATGAAGATGCTTGCATTTGCAAGAAATTAAGTGGGAGCGCTGAGACATATTTCTAATACATTATGTGGAGGACATCTTGTTGATTAGAAATGATGTAATTTTTATTGACAAAGGTTAAGAATTTCATTTCGATGAAAGACTTAGGCAAAACCCGAATATTTAGCATGAATGTCTATAGTGGATAGACTGTGACGCTAATATGGTTGTGCCAAACGTACATATATGAGAAATTGAAGGAGTTCAATATAGAAACAACAAGAAACGGTTCTTGTCGCATGGAAAAGAATTGAATCAAGATTCAAGTGTATCGACACTTGATAAGTGAAACAAGATTCAAGTGCTTTGACACTTGATGAGTGAAATCACGAGAATCTTTTGATCAATCATACCATGATATGTACACATCCAGATATGTCCTATGCTCTAAGTGTTATGAGCATATACCAGAATGAATCATAACATGATCATTGGACGATAGTAAGGATATTCTTATAATCTTTTGGAAGAACTAAGAATATATTTGTGTAGAGGTGACAAACAATTACAAATAGTTCATTGTAAAGAGTTACATTGATACTAGTTTTGTCACAAGATACAAACTAAGTTTATCTCAATTTAAACTATGGGTGGCACAATGTAATGGAAAGGAGATTCCATGACGGATTTGGATGAATTCCAAAGTTAAGACATTGTGACGGATACTACAACAAAAGGGCTAAGTATATGACTACTATAGTAGCAACAAAGGAGGGAATTTGTGTCAAGTAGTTTGTTATCAAACTAAGGTGTGGTTCACAACGGGCTAACACTAAATATATATTGTATGACAATAGTATCGACATGTTTTAACCCCAAGGAACTAAAGGTCTCACCAAAAGACCAAATTTATACAATGCCATCTCATTGGAGAATGAGTGATGCGTGAAGACGCAAAGACATGCAAATACACACGGAACTGAAAGTGTCAGATCCATAGATTATGTTAACCACTTGCAGTTGCGTATATGGAACACCAGAAAGCCATAGGTGTTCAAAACGCAAAGTTTTCAAACTAGATTATTGTCTCTAGTGCAAGTGGGAGACTGAAGGGAATATGCCTGAGAGGCAATAATAAAGTGGTTATTATCGTATTCCTTGTTTATGATAAATGTTTATTTTGCATGCTATAATTGTATTAATACGGAAACGTTAATACATGTGTGTTTAATAAATAAAAAGGAAGTTCCTAGTTATGCCTCTCTTATAAACTAGCTCGTTGATTAACAAGATGATCAAAGTTTCCTGATCATGGACATTGGATGTTGTTAATAACGAGGTCACAACATTATTGTAATGATGTGATGAACATTCATCCGAAGTATAGCATTACGATCAAAGTCATTGAGTTTATATTGCTATAACAACTTACGAAGTGATCCTAATCCTTAGACCATGAGATCATGTCAATCACTAACACCGGAAGAGTTTCTTGTTGATATCAAACGTCACACCGTAATTGGGTGATTATAAAGATGGCTTCAAAACTACTAAAGTGTTATGTTGAGACTCATGGATCAAGAGTGGAATTTGTTCATCCCGATGACGGATAGATATACTCTGGGCCCTCTCGGTGATATCACATTGATTAGCTTGCAAGCAAGTGATTTGATCACTAGAATGTTATATCACGGGAACGAGAAAAGAGTGCATGTCGGTAACGAGATCAAACTAGGCATGGAGATACCGATGATCGAATCTCGGACATGTAATATATCGTGAAACAAAGGGATTAATATACTAGCGTAAAAGGTTCACACGATCACAGAAGTCATCGTTGAATGTGTGGGAGTCAGTATGGATCTCCAGGTCCCGCTACTGATTATTGATCGGAGAAGGGTCTCAATCATGTCCGCATTATTCGCGAACCATAGGGTGACACAATTAAGGGATACCGACACCATTAGGAGCAAATGATATGCCAGAAAAAGAAAAGGAAAGCACATGAATTTATTTCACTAGACACCGAAACTGTTTTGGTTGAAATTGCTGAAACTGGTTCTGCATGTGAAATGGAATACTAGCAAGGGGTTTTATGTGAATGTTTGTTAATTAAAGTAATTAACAAAATTCTGAATAAATAAATAAAAGATTTTTATTTAAATGAGAGCTTGAATTAAATTTGGTGGAAATTTAATGCATGTGAGTGGATTTTTGAGTGGAGGCTCTTTTATGGGAGTGGAGGCTTTTCATTTTGAGTGGGAGCTCCACCCACATGAATGTGGGAGAGGTGGGGGCAGCCCCCATGGCTGGGCGCCATGCCCCTTGGGTGCCCCCCTCTCCCCTATAAAAGGCCCCCCTCTCATCCTCTCAAAGCACACCTCCTCGCAAAGGATCTCTCTCCCCCCTTTAGAATTTCCCCATGGTATCGGATCAGCGAGATACATGTTCCCGGTGGCTTTTTCTAGAAGGATTTGTTGCTTCTGCTGCTTCGCTGGAGCGAGGGCGCGGAGGTTGTCGGGGTACCCGTACGTGTGTGCGATCACGGATGCACCACTGCTTTGAGGTGCTGGACTTGATCGTGCTGGACCGGCTGGACCAGATGGACTTCATCACGATCTTGAGATCGGCAAGCGTTCGTCTACATCATCCACGAGTACAACCTCGTTAACGCTATTCGGTCTTCGAGGGTATGTATTCTATGGATGTATATCCATCCGTTGCTTGTATCTAGTAGATAGATGTTGATACTTAGATGTTCCTATCATAGGAAATTTTTTGTTTTCTATGCTGCGAACCCTACAAGATGAACACATAGCTATTGGTAGAGCCCTTAGACTCGAGGAAGAACTACTCCCTCCTCATCATGGGAATCAACAACGATGATGAAGATGGCGATGGAGATCGATGGAGATGGCTCCGGGGGCACTTCCCCGTCCTGGAAGGGTGCCGGAACAGAGACTTTCCCCCCAAATCTCCCTTTCGGTGGCGGCGGCGTAGGAGAGGTTTTCATGGATTTCTTCTGGATTCCTTAGAGTTTTCTCACCAGAGGCTTCTTATAGGCGCAGGAATCAAGGTCGGTGGGGGTCTAGGGGGGCCACAACCTCCCCAGGCGCCCCCAGGGCTTGCTCGTGCCTAGGGGGGTGCGGACACCCTGTGGCCCCCCTCCGGCTCTGCTTCGTGGTTCCGTGTTGCTCCGAGAAAATAATAACTTTGGCTTTTGTCCCGTCCAATTCCGAGAATATTGATTTTCTGCCTTTGTGGAACCAAAAACAGAAGAAAACAGGCAACTGACACTATGGCAACTTGTTAATAGGTTAGTTCCGGAAAAGATATAAAAACACCTCAAAGTGTAGACAAAGCAAAGCAGAGTAGATACTAAACAAGCATGGAGCATCAAAGATTATAGATACGTTTCCAACGTATCACACTTCGTTGGAAACCCCAAGAGCAAGGTGTGATGAGCACAACAGCAAGTCTTCCCTCAGTAGAGACCGAGGTTATCGAACCAGAAGAAGGAAGGAAACGTCACACAGGTGTTGCAAGCAATGCGGAGACCTGCACAACACAAACTCAAGATTTTTCCCCAACGAATCAGTGAGGTTGTCAAGCTCACCGGTTTGCTGTAACAAAGGATTAAACGTATGGTGTGGAAGGCAATGGTTTGCAACAAGTAAACAAGTAATAATGGAAGAAATATTAATGGTAAAGATTGGACCGGGGTCCATAGTTCACTAGAGGTGCTCTCCTTAGATAAACAACATGGCATGAAGGGTAAACAAATTACAGTAGGGCAATTGACAGGAACTGAGCAAGGCATAACAATGTAATTACTAGTCAGAAAGATCCTATGAGATTCTATTGGGAAATACAACAATATACATAGACTGCCATCCAACTGCATCTATGACTAGAAGTCCACCTTCAGGTTATCATCTGAACCCCCTCCAGTATTAAGTTGTAAGCAACAGACAACTACTTTAAGCAAAGTGTGTAAGGTAAACAGTCCACATGTTCCATGAACAAGAGACCGTTGTTTTCTCCCTAGTGGCAACAACACATCTACAACCGAAGTGATTTCTGTCACTTCCCTTGGAAACTAGAGGCATGAACCCACTATCGAGCATAAATACTCCTCTTGGAGTCACTAGCAACTACTTGGCCAAGATATCTACTAACAACGGAGAGCATGCAAGATCACAAACAACACAGACATGCTAGAATCATAAAGATAAAACCATTAATCAAACCAACATAATAATCTCAATATCCATCGGATCCCCGCAAACACAACATGCATCATTACAAATAGATTAGATCTTGATCATGAACGGAGCTCACAACATCTATAAATGAAAGCACAAAGGAGGAGATATAACCATCTAGATACTACATAGAACCATAGTCCAAGGTGGCACTACTCACGCATCATACCGGAGAGAAGGCCTCCGGGATGATCTCCCCTCCGGCAGGGTGCCGAGAAGAACTTCAGATCCCTCCCGATCTAGGGACGATGGTGGCGGCGACTACAGACGGTTTCATGGAGATTTGATCGGGTACTCAGGGTTTCTACATCGGGGGCTTCTTATAGGCGAAGGGAGAGACCGAAGCGGCACCAGGGATGCCAAACCCTAGCCAGGCGTGGGGTTGGGCCCACCCGCACCTGGGGTGGGTCTGGCCCCTCTGGCCGGCCCCTCCGGCTCCCTTATGGAATTCTTATTCCCCACGGAAAGTAATTTACTTTGTCCTTTGTCCCATCCAATTCCGAGAATATTTCTTTACTAACTTTTCTGAAACCAAAAACAACTGAAAACAGGCATCTGGCACTGTTGCAACTTTTTAATAGGTTAGTACCAGAAAACATGTAAAAAGCACATCAAAGTGTGGATAAGTAAAGCAAAGTAGATACTAAACAAGCATGGAGCATCAAAAATTATAGATACGTTTCCAACAGCAGCAGCAACAGCTAGAGCATGAACTATTTTTTTTGGGTTTTTGAATAAAGCAAGCAAACCAAACTAGACTAATTTTTTTTGGGTTTTTTGAAAAGAGGCAAACAAAACCAAGCAAAAGAAACAAGGCAAACTAAAAACAAAGTAAAGAGAAAGGAAGTGAAGGACTCCCCTTGTGAAGACGTCCTTAGCCACCCTGGCAACAACGCCAGAAAACTTGTTGATGGTGCTGACGTGGAGCACTTCGTTGGAAACCTCAAGAGCAAGGCGTGATGAGCACAATAGCAAGTCTTCCCTCAGTACAGACCGAGGTTATCGAACCAGAAGGAGGAAGGAAACGTCACAGAGGTGTTGCAAGCAACACGGAGACCTGCACAACACAAACTCACGACTTTGCCCCAACGAATCAGTGAGATTGTCAAGCTCACCGGTTTGCTGTAACAAAGGATTAAACGTATGGTGTGGAAGGCAATGGTTTGCAACAAGTAAACAAGTAATAGTGGAAGATGTATTAATGGTAAAGATTGGACCGGGGTCCATTGTTCACTAGAGGTGCTCTCCTTAGATAAACAACATGGCATGAAGGGTAAACAAATTACAGCAGGGCAAGTGACAGGAACTGAGCAAGGCATAACAATGCAATTACTAGTCAGAAATATCCTATGAGATTCGATTGGGAAATACAACAATATACATAGACTGCCATCCAACTGCATCTATGACTAGAAGTCCACCTTCAGGTTATCATCCGAACCCCCTCCAGTATTAAGTTGCAAGCAAGAGACAACTGCTTTAAGCAAAGTGTGTAAGGTAAACAGTCCACATGTTCCATGAACAAGAGACCGTTGTTTTCTCCCTAATGGCAACAACACATCTACAACCGAAGAGATTTCTGTCACTTCCCTTGGAAACTAGAGGCATGAACCCACTATCGAGCATAAATACCCCCTCTTGGAGTCACTAGCAACTACTTGGCCAAGATAGCTACTCACAATGGAGAGCATGCAAGATCACAAACAACACAGACATGATAGAATCATAAATACAAAACCATTAATCAAACCAACATAATAATCTCAATATCCATCGGATCCCCGCAAACACAACATGCATGATTACAAATAGATTAGATCTTGATCATGAATGGAGCTCACAAGATCTATACATGAAAGCACAAAGGAGGAGATACAACCATCTAGCTACTACATGGACCCATAGTCCAAGGTGGAACTACTCACGCATTACCGGAGAGAAGGCCTCCGGGATGATCTCCCCTTCGGCAGGTTGCCGGGAAGAACTTCATATCCCTCGATCTAGGGACGATGGTGGCGGCGGCTACAGACGGTTTCGTGGAGATTTGATCGGTACTCAGGGTTTCTGCATCGGGGGCTTCTTATAGGCGAAGGGGGAGACCGTGGCGGCGGTCAGGGACGCCAAACCCTAGCCAGGCGCGGGGTGGGGCCCACCTGCTCCTGGGGTGGGTCTGGCCCCTCTGGCCAGCCCCTCTGGCTCCCTTCTGGACTTCTTGTTCCCCACGGAAAGTAATTGACTGTCCTGTCCTATTCTGAGAATATTTCTTTACTAACTTTTATGAAACCAAAAACAGCAGAAAACAAGCATCTGGCACGGTTGCAACTTATTAATAGGTTAGTACCAGAAAACATGTAAAAAGCACCTCAAACTGTGGATAAGTAAAGCAAAGTAGATACTAAACAAGCATGGAGCATACAAAATTATAGATACGTTTCCAATGTATCAACGGCGAGCAAGCGGGAAGCAAACTTTCTTCACCTTGTGGAGGAAGATGGGTCTCTGTATGTGCACGGAGAATGAAGAATGCTTGTCCTGTCGAGCTCGCTGAAGAAAAATAGGTGTTCTCTTTCATAGGTCCCCGTGTGTGTAATATCGCAGGCTTAGTATGGTGTGCTTGGTATGATTAAATATGAGCCGTTAAACCTAGAGTTCACAAGGTTGCACTCTCCCATGAGTGTAAAACTCTATTTGGATGATGTGGTTTCTTTAATGGAACCGGGAGAAACTCTGTTATTCTAAAAAAAAGATGTAAAGTTTTACCAAGATTCTATAAGATATGTTGATAACATCATATTATATGAATATAATATGAAAACTTGATTGAAGTTTACATTTTTTGAGTTTTATAAAAATTTATATGCCTTATTTTGTAAAATGAATGCCTTTTTGGCACTTTAGAACATGTAGTTCTTTTTGGACGAGATTGTTGTGAAAGGGGTACATGCTCTTAGGGTGTGTTTGTTAGCCTGGGTGAGTCCAGAATTCCCATCTCACCCCATACAAGCTGACCCTAGCTAAGTTGAGCTGAGATTTTCATATGTGTTTGGCAGCCTGTATCTATTGAGATATGATGAATAGAGATGTTGTTTGGTGGGCTGAGTATGTTTAGCCATGCTGAACTCAGACTTTGTTTGGTCGAGTGCATGTGAGTAAGATGTGATTGCCATGACTTGGTGCGATGACCACACAAACGTTTTAAAGTTTCATCCATTACGTTATAAATTCAAAACACAAGCAAGTATATGAAGGGATACGGGTAGGCTACACTAGCGCAAATCAAAATTTTCTACCGCATAAACCAGAAATACTGTTGTCATAGATCACGGGATTACCACTAGACGCGCAGTTGTGAAACTTGATAAACCGTGTCGAGGTAGTGTAGATGTTCTATGTCTCCTCCTTGTCCTCGTCCCACGAGCAGCTCCCCTCCTGCGACTCGTCCAAGTGCCACAGATGCAGCACCTCCGAGGTATCCACACATGCGGGATGGGCGTGACGGGATCGCTAGGTTGGCGTGCAACAGGCGTGAGGAGTGGCGGCTGGGTGGAATGGTCTGACCCTGGTCAGCTCGCCCCATCCTCTCTTATATAGGCGTCCCTAGTGGACTTCTACATTAGCAGCCCATTAGTACCCTAAGCCTAGTCTAATTCGGATCCAATCTTTATTAGGCGTCCAGCCCCTTAAGTGTGTGACCCTATAGGTTCATATACGTATAGACATGACACGAATACACTTATTCTGTCAATAGTTGGTAGCGGCCTCTAGCAAGACGTGCCAACTCCTAAACGCATACAAAGATCATATCGGACGAACCATCACAAGGTTTAGTACATGTATTTCCCTTTGCCTCATGATATTTGGTCTAGCTCCAAGCTGACCTCCCTTTCTCGATACTGTGATTCGGAATCCCTTTACTAGGTTAACTCTTAACCTAATGTAGCATGGCCATGCATTTCTGGATCCGATCACTTGAGGGGCCTAGAGATATCTCTCTCAAGTAGAGAGGGGAAAATCCCATCTTGATTGACCATGCCTTGAAGCATGCTTCAGGAAAAACCCGAAAGCTACCTTTATGACTACCCAGTTACGGAGTAGTGGTTGATATCCCCAAAGTAGGTCGATCCACATCTCAAGTACATGCGACAATCTTAGGTCTAAGGACAAAACGTACATGATGTGTAGAGAGAGCTGCAAGTCTAATTTTCAGTCTCATATTGGCTCACTCCAACCCCATGTTCATAACATGTGTCCACATCATTGGTTTGACATCTCCATGTCTATGACTTGCGAAACATAGTCATCAACCAATCGATGTGCTAGGCTAATATTCACGTCTGTCCTCACATGAACTCCGACTATGGACAACTATTAAATAACCATACAAGTAAAGAGTTTCACAAACAATTCACATAATTGTCAATCAATACAAGTTGCCTGATATGGATATTCAAGGAACATTACAATAACTCATGGATACATATGAAATATAATCATCTCTATGATTGCCTCTAGGGCATATTTCCTTCAGTATATAGCACGAAATTACCCCAAAATGATATATTACCAAGGCTGACTTGAGCACATAATTCAGCATGTCTACAGCACCAAAAGCTAACACAGAAAATACATCCAAATTACCAAGTCTGCATCATATTATATAGTAGGAATTACAAAAGATATAGATTTTCAAGTTGCATTAACTCACAACAACTCAAACTAGATCCGGATTTTTGGCTATGATACGCTTGAATGAGGCTTCATGAACATCAGCTTCCATTTTCATGAAATTAAGGCCTTTACCCTTATGCTCCGTCAAATAATCCAAAACAGCAAACCGTTCATCCCTGTTGAAATTGGTAAGGTCCATAACCGTTTTGCACAAATCAGGGTGTGTTTCGGTATGGAAAGTGTTATTGATAGCACCAGCCACATCACGCAATGCATCAGACATGTTGTTTACCTGAACTGCATCTTCGTCACTCAAAACCCGCTTCCTCTTTTTATTATTTTTTGAGCTAGAAGGTGAAGGAGTAGTTGCTCCGAGGCCTTGAACTCCAAAGTTGATGGGGATTTCACCTTGCACAAAACCTTCACCATTGGTTTCTGCACCCTCCAAATCAATAGTTTTTTATAGACTTTCAACTTCAATGGGTTTCACCAAAGGCTCATTAGATCCCATTGCGAACTTTCCCGAGGCTAGCTTATTGGCAAAGCAAGCTTCCATGTATTCATAGTTCACAAGTGGTGTGTTTAAAAATTCAGCATCCTTAGGATTATCCTACAGATATCATCAACAAAAATATATTTCAGCACTATAACAACATGTTTCCAACAAATTTTAGTAATGAAACAATGGGTTTGTGGACAAACCTGGGTATGCCCCAAGTAATGTTGGCCTTCTAAAACAATCATCTTTTGATCATCATCCCAAAGTCCCCGCTTAGAAGTCTCAGTTTCTCGATTCTTTGATACCTGATCTTCCACTTGCGGAGATGATTGGTTACTTGGGTAGTTGTCCCATCGTAATCGAGTTTAATTGAAAGCTTTTGCTGCTTGTCCAATATGGATCTCTTTGAATCCTTTGTCGGTCTTGACACCTTTTGCTGCAATCTCGGCGAGACATCGCATCATGCATGCTGACATCATTGGGGTCCAAGTCATAACCTTCAGAGCCTTCTTTTTTGTAGCACCTACATCCAGAACTTCGTGCTCAATTTTAGCCATCTACACCAAAATGCAGCACCAAAATCAGTAATTCTGGCACCAAATATATACATTTCAGCACCATATATAGACATTTCAGCAAAAGAAAAGTAATTCCGGCAATAGTATACATATTCTAGCAATAATATAGACGTTTCAGCACCAAAATGAGTAATTCCAGCAATACATATAGACATTTCAGCACCATATTGATATACTCCAGCAGCAAAATACAAGTTCCAGCATATAGACATTTCAGCTCCAAAATGAGTAATTCCAGCAATACATATAGACATTTCAGCACCATATTGATATATTCTAGCAGCAAAATACAAGTTCCAATAGTAATATAGACATTTCAGCACCAAAATGAGTAATTCCAGCAATACATATAGACATTTCAGCACCATGTTGATATATTCCAGCAGCAAAATACAAGTTCCAGCAATAATATAGACATTTCAGCAACAAAATGAGTAATTCCAGCAATACATATAGACATTTCAGCAGCATATTGATATATTCCGGCAGCAAAATACAAGTTCCAGCAATAATGTAGACATTTCAGCACCAAAATGAGTAATTCCAGCAATACATATAGACATTTCAGCACCATATTGATATATTCCAGCATCAAAATACAAGTTCCAGCAATAATATAGACATTTCAGCACCAAAATGAGTAATTCCAGCAATACATATAGACATTTCAGAACCATATTGATATATTCCAGCAGCAAAATACAAGTTCCAACAATAATATAGACATTTCAGCACCAAAATGAGTAATTCAAGCAATACATATAGACATTTCAGCACCATATTGATATATTCCAGCAGCAAAATACAAGTTCTAGCAATAATATAGACATTTCAGCACCAAAATGAGTAATTCCAGCAATAAATATAGACATTTCAACACCATATTGATATATTCCAGCAGCAAAATACAAGTTCTAGCAATAATATAGACATTTTAGCACCAAAATGAGCAATTCCAGCAATAAATATAGACATTTCAACACCATATTGATATATTCCAGCAGCAAAATACAAGTTCCAGCAATAATATAGACATTTCAGCTCCATATTGATATATTACAACACCCAAATGCAAGTTCCAGCAAGTTATAACAATAATAAAGTAGTTCTAGCGCTAAAGTTACAACATGATGCATCAATTGTGTGTTGCCCCCTATTCGCCCACATCGCTTGGGAAAATTCATCCCTCTTTGCTTTCCAAGATTGATTATCATAAGCAATGTCATGATGATCTTCATTGTTGGGTCCGGGTTCCCATATCTCCGGTGGGAAATATTCATCATCCCCAAATTGAAGGATCCAATTATGGAGAATGGCACAAGCTATTACTACTTTTACTTGGGTCTTGTAAGGATGGAATGGCTTATTGTAAACAAACTTCCACCGATTCTTATACGCGGCAAAAGCTCTTTAAACTATTATCCTTAGACAAGAGTGTCTCAAGTTGAACAATTCTTTATAGTTTTCAGGATGATTCCCTGCACCATACTCCTTCAAGTGGTACATTCTCCTACGGTATGGTGGAAGGAAACCCAGTCTCATGGCATACCCAGCGTCAACAAGATAGAATTTTCCTACGAAATTCCAACTATTAGGTACATCAAAAACTATTAAAAAATATGTGGCTGCTAGGTTTAAATTATTACCTGGAGGTAATGACAACCCATCATCCCTCTCCACAGCATCCGCAAGTATGAGGGCATCATGAGCTAACCCCTCCCAACCAGCAAGTATATAGGTAAACCTTAAATCAAAGTCTATCACAGCCATTACATTTTGAGTAGTACCATCTCTTCTACCCCTAAAGGCGGCCGAGATATTTGCTGGGACTCTAGCCATTACATGTGTTCCATCAATTGCTCCAATACAATCCTAGTTCATAAATATGTAAGTATGAGTGGAGGGAGGACGAGATGAATATATAGAGTTTTCCGAATAAAAGTAGATTACCTTGAAGTAAGGATTGAAGCAGATGTTTTCCTGAATTTTAGGGTGTATATTACTAGAGGGAGGACGGATCATCTCACCTCGCAACTCTCCAACAACATACAACACCGCCTTAAAATACCTTCTTATTACTTCAATAGATCTTCTAAAAATCGGTTGAAGAGATCGAAACCTTGTGTTGTGGCCAACTACCATGAGAAACATGGCTACTTGTTCCTCAATGGAAGTATTAATACTATCTTTGAATAATTCTCTCTCTAAACAAATTGCACAAGCGAAAAAAGGGAGCTCTTTTCATTCTAAGCTGATTTGAGCAATTTGATTCGGTAGAATGATAGATAAATCTCAAGTTTGATTCCCTAGCTATATCCATATCAATTATACGACCTAATAACATCAGAGTTTGGTTTATATCTGACGAGGTTTAATCTCGTTAATGCCCATTGTTATGAGCTTGGGTTTTGGAGAAGATGGGGATGCTGGAGATCGCGGAACGGTTAGCAAACAAGCAACACGGGGACACGAGGTTTACCTAGGTTCAGGCCCCCGGAGGGAAAACCCTACTCCTGCTTGTCTGCTCTTGATTACGGCGGAACCGAAAGTTATAGGGGTGCACAGATGCAATCTGGCGTGGAGGTGTGTATGCGGTGGTATGCGAGGTGCCCTCCTCGTCGTGCCCTCCTAGCCTTTATATAGAGATAGGCAGGTCCCAGGCACATATCGAGTCGGTTACAGGTTTTAGGGTTTGCCCCTTTGAATATTCTATCTACTCTAGTCTTGTTCTCCAAGGATCCGAAGGCATCATGAGCCCTGGCCACCCGAAAGTCTTCATGGGCTGGCGCATGTTCTCGTGGGACTTCCTTGGGATGGACTAGGTATGCTAAGATCGTGTACCTGTAGGGTATAACCATGTCATTAGCCCCCGAGTGTTCAGTCGAATCATAGATTCGGCTGAGGACTCTTCAGTCCTTCGGGTGCAGCTATCTCTGTTTGTCTAGAGAATGATTTGAGTGTGTAGGGATTGTTGATGCGTGTGCCTGACTCTCTGGCAGATCAGGGTCAGTTAACTGTCTTAGGACAAAACAACACAATCTTCTTCAGATTCGAGTCCCTCGTCTCGAACCCGGAACACGTGCTGGCGTAATTCGACTCAGGCCGCGGAGGACTTACAGGAGTGGAATTCCAGTGAATTTTAAATGATGTACCCAACGCGTCCGTCTGGATTTTTCATCGCGCCTGTTGGCACGGATTTTTACTAGCAGAGCGCAATGCAGCGCTTACTGTGCCATCGATGGTATTTGTAGGTCTTATCTTTGCGTCGCAGACGCATCATCTGAATGTTTATCACATCGGAGGTGTTTCGGGTGGCCAAGGAGGACGTTGCTCACTTAGCATTAATTGGGGCAGAGTTGCCGAAAAGTTTTTGCATACTGATCCGCAGGATCGCAGTCGAAGAATTCATAGGGTGCGCGACCAGCGCTCCCTATGGGAGTAGCCCCCGAGTGTCTGTTCGAGTCGTAGACTCGAGCAGAGACTTTAATTCAGTCTTTGTTGACTTTTAGGTCCGTAGGACACAAATTTTTTGGATGCTTGAATCCATCCTCCCTATGGGAGTAGCCCCCGAGTCCGTAGTGGAGTCGTAGACTCGACGTAGGACTCGAAGAATAGTTCAATGGTGTAGTATGTTGATCGTTTTTTCGTGTGCGCGGCTAGCGCTCCTAATAGGAGTAGCCCTCGAATAGTTAGTCGAATCACAGATTCGAGTGAGTACTTTTAGCTGTGTAGCCGAAGAATTGTAACCGTTGCTAGTATAGCCTTGATGACGTCAGTGCTGACGATCGGTGACCTCAAGCGTCTGCGGTGCCAGAGCTGACATGACTGGACGAACATGGGTCCCACCTTCTGACTTTGAGTTGACTGGTCACGCGCGGCATGGAGATAATTACGGCGTCGCCTCGATTTCCGTGCGTAGTGGACGGCGTGTGAGCGACGGTTCGCTGCCGTGCTGACACGTGGACGGCCAGATCTTGATGTTGGCTCTAGGGCTTCCCGATGAACGGCCACCGTGTGTCTTCTTCATCCTTATAATCATTGGGGAAAAGCTTTGTTTGTTTTCACCGCAGCCATTCCTGTTTCACTGCCTCCATCTTCTTCAGTTTTCCTTGCTGCGCGCTGGAATTTCTTCGAACCTTTTCATCTTTGTTTCTGCGTGCTCGTCGTCGCCACCGCCACACTACAATGGGGAAGTCCAAGAAGGCCTCCACCGCAGTTGGTACTAGTGCTGCCACCGGCGGCAAGAAGGGTTCCGCCGCCACTCGTGTCATCGATGGTGGCTGGCGGCGATCGGAGACGCGCGAGGGTGACCACCACAAGCTCCATGAGCGGGGTCTGATCCCGCAGGATAGGGAGGCCGTCAGAGTTCCCGGCGACGAGGTAATTCCCCGTCCTCCCGCTGGGTTTCGGGTCATGTTCATCGCTTTTGTCCTTCGGGGCCTTTCCTTCCCAATCCATGATTTACTTCGTGGATTGCTTTTCCTTTATGGCATCCAGCTCCATCATATTTCACCAAACTCTCTTCTTCATATCGCCTGCTTTATCACATTCTACGAGTGCTGGTTCGGTGTCGAGCCGCACTTTGGCCTCTTCCGGAAGCTCTATTCCGTGAAGAGGCAATCTGGCTCCGATGGCGTTTACCCCATCGGCGGCTGTATCATTTCCCTAAAATCCAATGTTCTCTTCTTCTCCATTTCTATGTCTGAATCTGTCCAGTACTGGCGGAGGCGATGGTTCTACATCCGCGACTCCACAATGGCTGGGCAGGACTTTGGCCTTGCTCCTTTCGACCCCTCCTAGAAAATCCAGCTGAAGAGGTCCTGGAAGAACCACATCTTGGATGGTGAGGTGGTGGAGATAGAGGGACTCTACCATCGAGTGGAGGATCTTCAGTTGATTCCGGATAAAGAGGTGAACGGTGTGGATATCATCCGCACCTTACTCAAACGTCGGGTGCGGCCGCTCTAGGCTAGGGCGCACCCGATGTTCCTTTATTCTGGTCACCACAATCTGACTAGGGTTTTGGCTGAGGAGTTCTCCAAGGGTGATCTCGACAGGATTCTTCAGCCGCTGCTGAAGTTCAAGGCTGGAGAGGATCTCCCGGGGAAGTCGCTGACTCCTCCATTCGACGCCTCTCGTCCGGTTCCGCAGGTGTAGATCTGGGGCGTGCGCGTAGCGCTTTTTGTTTCGAGTGCGTTTTTCTTGCACTTGCTTGTGTTCTGAAAGTTTGTTTCTTTTGCGCAGGAATTCAAGGTACCGGCCATGTCGCCTCCACTACCCGAACTGTTTCCGGATGCACCGAACAATGAGGTAGTGGATTCCATGTCTGAGCTTCCCTCGGCGCGATCACCAGCGGAAGAAACTTTTGAGTCTAGTGAGGAGCAGACTCGAAAGCGGACGCGGAGCTCGAGCGAGGCGTCAGATGCTTCGACTCCGCCGACCCCTAGGAACCCGTCATGCCTTGAGCGTCACAGTGGGGGTCATGCTGGATCTTCCTCTCCTATTCCGGCCGTGCCCGTGCGGGCTGTGGCGCCGCAGCCGCCGACGAAGCGGAAGAAGGAAGAGAAGAAGGGTAGGAGGACCCCGCCTATCTTCGATTTGAGCGATCTCGACTCGTAAGTTTATCCAGTTGCTTTTTGCTCTCTTTTGATTTTGCTTGCTTGTACTTGTCTGATGTTTTCTTTTGTAGCCACTCTTCTGATGGCTCCTTCAGCGATGGCGCTCGGGAGATGGTGGGGGAGTCGAAGGTTGCTCCTCCTCTTCCTCAGACGGTGGCCACCTCTAAGGGTGGTGCTCCGAACCCTTCTCCGCATGAGGCTCGGGTGGTTGTCCCTCAGAAGACTACAACCGGACCTTCGGAGTCACCGTCTGACCATGTAAGTGTTTTTGTTCTTGCCATAGGAGGAGCCCACGAGCGTTTTCGGATGATCTGCTGATCATTTTGATTTTGTGTCTCGGGGGGAGCCCCCGAGCATTTTTTTCGTATGTGTAGTTTGCCTTGCTCGTTCTTTGGGCGCAGCCCCCGATCCTTTCTTTTGACAAGTTGTGTCTTGTTGCATCCTTTTGTGCAAGGCGCCAACCAGCTGGTGCAGCAGCACCTGGTGTTGGAGGCCAGCTTCAAGCAGCTTTAGGGTACATTCATGATTTGGTCTTTTTCGTCTTCTACTGCTTCCCTTTCCTTTGATCTGATAAGTGTTTTGTTGTTTGCAGAGGAAAACAATACCACCCTCCGCGAGCTTGATGCTCTCAAAAAGAGCCTTGGGCGAGCGGAGAAGAAAGCCGAGGACGCTGTTGGTGCAAAGGAGCGCCTCGAGCGGGAGCTAGCCAATGCAGCTGCAGCCAAGGAGCGCCTTCAGCAGGAGGCTACGGACCGCGAGTAGCAACTTGCCACTGCTGCGGCCTCGCGCGAGAAGGAGGTAGCCGGCAAGCTGATGGCTGCTGCCAAGGCTATTTCGGGTGAGTGGTTTCGTCTGTTCCTTTTCGGCTTCTTTGTATTTATTGTTTTCCTTGGTTTTCACATTGCTTATTTCGTTTGTTTAGATGCCGCCGGCATCGAGTTTGACCACGGGGCCTTGGAGCACGGAAGTGGTCCGGATGATGCCACTGCGGCAGTCGAAGACCGCTGTAGTACCGTGGTCAGCTCACTTGCCAAGGCCAAGGAGGTTCTCGGGCGCTTCTACAAGGAGCTTGTCCCCAAGGTGTCGCCCTTGAGGATGTCGACTTGTTGGCGGATGCGCTGTAAACCGATGCGCCTGCAGCGTACAAGTGCAAGCAGAAAGGCATCGGCGCATCCGTGGGGCTGGCGATGGCCCTGGCGACTGGAGCGAAGCTGGATCTTCATCAGGTCACCTCCCAGATGCCAACGGCTGCTGACGGATCCGAGGTAGCCTTCGCCCTCTACGCTGCCCGTTGTAAACGTTATGGGCCGAAGTTGATTGACTTGCTGGCTGAGTACGCGTTGAGGCAGCAGGAGGAGGCCAAGAGCAGGCAATCCGGCTCCAAGGCTACTCAGCATGCAGCTCTTAGGCCTTGTAGTTGTAGGATAGCTTTTGTTTCTTTTGTTGTAATATATCTATGAACACTCCTTGTGCCACGCAGTGGATTTTTGCTGCATATAATGAATCTCTGAGCTCTTTGTTCATTCGTGTGTTTGTTCATATCCCTGCCTTCCTTTTTCCTAGGGACCTTCAGGTGATGATCCCGTTGGCACTTCTCCTGCGTCGCAGCTGCGGCCATCCTTGGATGACGTGTCGCAGCTTGTGTTTCTTCGTGACCACATCCGTAGTCTTGAGAAAGAATTGCTTGGAGTGCGCGGCCAGGCCGATGTTTGGAAGTCGAAGGCGGAGCGGGGTGCTGCCAGAGAGGAGTATTTGATGGGGGAGTTGCGTCGTCTGGCCGAACAACTTCAATGTGAGTTTTTCGAGCTGCTGCTCAATTTTCGGATGCGCCTGTTGGCTTGTCATCTTACTTTGCAGGTGTTGTAGGTGCTAACCTTGTTCCTAAGGAGGAAAATGAGTGTGTTGCTGTTCGGATCAACTGCCTGACCCAGCAGGACATGGAGGCCGACGGTTTTTTCTGGATGGACCGCGATCGTGCCATGGTCCTTGCGACTGTGCAGGATCGTGTTCACCAGGTGTCGCGGGTGCTGCGACAAGCGAAGACTTCCTTGGCGTCAATTCTGCACGTGATGTTTCCCTTGGATGAGGCACCATCGACTCTCTAGGGCCTGTTGGCGAAGTTTCGAGATGTGCATCATGTTAGGGAGCTGGTGCGGCATCAGCTGGTTGCGGGGGTTAAGGCTGCGCTTTCCCTTATGCGGCTACATCGTCCTGATGTAGATCTTGCTGCTATGGCAGCTGGGCCGCCTCTTCGGCCGGATGGTGGTGTGTGGGATATGCGTCCTCATTATGCGGTCAGAAGCGTTATGCGAACAAATTGTAGATCTCTTTGAGCGGTGTGCGAGGTGATTCTTGAATAGGTAGGACCTGTAAAAGATAGATGTAAAATTTGTATGTATTATTTGGGCGTGTTATGCCCTTCTTTGTAAAGTTGATTGATTATTGTTAGCACGTGGTGCTTTGTTTGTATGCGTGCCCTTTTCATTAGCTTGACGTGGTCAGCTACTCAGGTGTACACGCGTTATCCTCAGTCGATGAAGTCGTGAGGTGAGGGGAGCCCTCGAGTGTGTTGTAACATGAAGAAAATGCAAATAATAAACAAATTTTTGGGGCGACACACTTAGCTTTATTCATATCGTAAGGAGGAGGTACATTGTTCGGCTGAGTAGCCTTGGCTGAATAGCCTTACTGAAAGCAAAAGGAGGGGGGTAGCTAGGGGTAGAAGCGTCGCAGTTGTGCGACGTTCCATGGGTTGGAGTATGTGACTCCAGACTCCACGTGCTTGAGGCGATAGGCGCCACCTGGGATGACTTCAGTGACGATGTAGGGTCCTTCCCAGGGCGACTCGAGCTTCTTCGATCGCTCTTGCTTGAGTCGCAAGACTAGGTTTCCTTCGACGAAGGACCTTGGGCGCAGCCGACGGCTGTGGTAGTTGCGGAGGCTCTGTTGATAGACCGCTGATCGAGCTACAGCGATGTCGCGTGCCTCGTCGAGTGTGTCGACGGCGTCTTCGAAAGTCTGGCCGTCGATTCGGCTTGTGGCGTACCTCTGCAGGCAGTATGACTTCGGCTCCATGCACCATGAAGAAGGGCGTGTAGCCAGTTGAGCTGTTTGGCGTTGTGCGCAAACTCCAGAGGACGGAGGGTAGCTCTTGTGTCCAGGATCCTGCGAGTCGCTGGAGTGGGCTCATTAGGCGCTTCTTGATGCCGCCACCAACGAGGCCAGTGGCCTTTTCGACCTGCCCGTTTGTTTGCGGGTGCGCCACGGAGGCGTATGTGATGTTGATTCCGAGGTCTTCGCAGAAGTCCTGGAATTACTTGGAGATGAAGTTCGACCCATTGTCGATGATGATGTTGTGCGGCACGCCGAACCTATAAACAATGGATTCGAAGAACTTGATGGCCGTTTTTCCCTTTTGGTTAGTAACAGGCATGGCCTCGATCCACTTGGTGAATTTGTTGACTGCAACCAGGAGGTAGACGTGGCCTCCTTTCTAGGACATGGGCAGTTTGCCGATCATGCTGAGGCCCCATTGGGCGAAGGGCCAGGCTAGGGGTATGGGCCTGAGCTCCGATCCTGGTGCGTGTGGTTTATCGGCGAACCTCTGGCACCCATTGCACCTTCGGACGATGTCCTTGGCGTTGTTCATGGCCGTTGGCCAGTAGAACCCAGCTCGTAGAGCTTTGGCGACAAGGGCGCGGCTGCCCGCGTGATGGCCGCAGATGCCCTCGTGGATTTCTTGGAGGATGGTTTTGCCATCACCGATGGTGACGCATCATTGGAGTACACCCAAAATGCTGCGCTTGTACAGCTCGCCATTGATGATGGTGAAGGCCTTGGACCGGCGAGATATGTGCCGGGCATCTGTCGGGCTGTCAGGCAGCTCCCCGTCTATCAGATATCGGAGGTATGGCTGTGTCCATGTTTCTTCCACTGCCATGACCTGCATCAGGTTGACCACTGCGACCTCTGTGTCGAGCTTTTCTAGTCCTTCCTGTCCTTCGGGTAGCGCAGCCCCCGAGTGCTCTGCTTCTTCGGGTGATCCCTTTGGGAATTTCCTTTTGATGGATGGCACGCAGATCTGTTCGAGGAACACACCTCGTGGAACCCGTGCGCAGGTGGAGCCAATGTTGGCGAATCTGTCGGCCTCTTCGTTGCTTTCTCTCCCAACGTGCCGAAGCTCACAGCCGTCAAAGTCTCCTTAAAGTGTGTTGTAGAGTGCACGGTACGCAATCATGTTGGCGGCATGTGCCTCGCACTCGTTCATCGTCTGCTGGACGACGAGGTTCGAGTATCCGTAGATGACCAGGCGCGTCACGCCGCAGGTCTTGGCCATCCTCATGCCGTGGATAAGGGCCTCGTACTCGGCCTCGTTGTTGGAAGCTTGAAATTTCATCCGGAGGATGTACTTCATCTTATCGCCCTGCGGGGAGGTCAGTATGACCCCAGCTCCTGCTCCGGCCTCGCGCTTGGAGCCGTTGAAGTGCATCGTCCATGACTGTGTCATGTCTGGTGTGTCTGGCAGCTACAATTCCATCTAGTGGACGAGGAAGTCCGGAAGGACCTGAGACTTAATCGTGGCGAGACCGATGTCTAGAGGTGCGACTACACAGGGCCACACGTCCTGTGGCCTCTGGGTTGTTCAGGATGCTGTTCAGAGGTGCCTCGTTGATGACCATCACCTGATGCTCCTGGAAGTAGTGGCTCAGCCGACGATCCATCATGAACATGTCGTAGGCGAGTTTCTGGTAATGAGGGTACCTCTGCTTTGTCGGCGTCAATACCTCGCTGAGGTAGTAGATTGGGCGTTAGACCCCGTGGGTCTTGCCATCTTCGGGTCTTTCGACCCCAAGCACGGTGCTTACCACCTGGTGTGTAGCTGCTATGTATAGCAGTAGAGGTTTGCTCTCTTTTGGCATGACCAAGACAGGCGAGGTAGAGAGCAGCCGCTTTAGATCTTCGAATGCGTCGTCCGCTTCGAGCATCCACTCGAATTTGTCTGCTTTGCGTAGCAGCTGATAGAAAGGCAGGGCTTTTTCGCCCATGCGGCTGATGAACCTGCTCAATGCCGCGATTTGCCTAGCAAGCTGTTGGACCCCCTTGAGGTTCTTCGGCTTCTCCATGGCCATTATGGCCCGGATTTTATTCGGGTTTGCTTCGATTCCTCGCTAGGAGATGAAGTAGCCTAGCAGCTGACCAGATGGGACGCCGAAGGCACACTTTTATAGGTTTAGCTTGATCTTGTATCGATCAAGGTTGTCGAACGTCTCACAGAGATCGTCGATGAGTGTCTTGGCCTCCCTTGTTTTGATTACTATGTCGTTGACATAGACTTGGATGTTGCGGCCGATCTGGTCCTTCAGGCATGCATGCATGCACCGTTGGTACGTGGCGCCTGCGTTCTTCAGCCCGAAGGGCATTGTGTTGTAGGAGAACACTCCGAACGGCGTTATGAACGTCGTTTTCTCCTGATCTT
Source organism: Avena insularis (assembly GCA_023614405.1). Classification (NCBI taxonomy): domain Eukaryota; kingdom Viridiplantae; phylum Streptophyta; class Magnoliopsida; order Poales; family Poaceae; genus Avena; species Avena insularis. Next base: position 436,959,579 of record CM042697.1, on the reverse strand, counting down.
CGACCTTCAGTCAAATCTGGTTGTAGCCTGAGTAGGCGTCGAGGAAGGAGAGCTTCTCGCATCCTGCAGTCGAATCGATGATCTGATCAATCTGAGGGAGAGGGAAGTGGTCCTTCAGACAGTGCTTGTTCAGCAATGTGAAGTCCACGCACATCCGCAGAATGTCCGTGTCCTTTTTGGGGACCATCACGGTGTTGGCGAGCCACTCGCTCTCCTTGATCTCCCTGATGAAGTTTGTGTCGAGTAGTCTGTTGACTTCGACTCCGATTGCTTCGGCCCGTGGTTTGGACAATCGTCGGATGGACTGTTTGACGGGCTTGGCGTCTGGAAAGACGTTGAGTGCGTGCTCGGCGAATTCCCTGGGAACTCCTGGCATGTCCGCAGGACATCAGGCGAAGATTTCCCAGCGCTCACGGAAGAATTTGACGAGCGCGCTTTTCTATGCGGGGCTAAGGTCGTTGGCGATCAGCGCTGTCTTGGAGGTGTCCGTCGGGTGGACCTGCACCTTTTTTGTGTTGATGGTGGAGTCGAAGGACATGTCTGGTGCGTTCTATCTTGCGACTAGGGGTGCCCCGTTGTCTGTCACCTCTCGGAGCCTTATGAGCTCCTCCTGCATGCCAAATGACTGGGAGATTCTGTTGAAGTCCCTGTCGCAGTGGTCCGATTGAGTGAAGCTCCCGTGGACCGTGATGATGCCCTTGGGTCCTGGCATCTTGAGTAGCAGGTACGCGTAGTGCGGTACTGCCAGGAATCGTGCGAATGCCACACACCCAAGGATGGCATGGTATTCTGATGACCAATCCACCACTTCGAACTCGAGTCGCTCGCACCGGAAGTTATCGGGCTTGCCGAAGATGACGTCGAGCCATATCTTTCTCAGGGGGAATACGCCCTTCCCTAGAACGATGCCGTGGAACGTTGTGTCGGATTGTTCCAGGCTGCACAGCGGGATCCGCATTGCTGCTAAGGTACTGGCGAACATCAGATTGATGTCGCTGCCACCGTCCATGAAGACGCGGCTCATGTCGAATCCTCTGATCTGCGCCTCAAGCACCAAGGCAGCATGACCTGGGAGAGGGACCTGGAAGGGTGATCCGAACGGCTGAATGTGATTTAGGACTCCGATCCGCTAAGGTACTCAGGGATGGTGGGTGGAGCGGTCACAGCCAGATTGATCTGACGGGTGATTTTCTTCTGCACCCTGTTCGTTGGGCGCCCTTTTTGGATCATCAGTGATCCTTTCGGTGCGGATACCCGTGCCCACCGTTATTCTGCGCGGGTGCGATTGGGTGGTTCGAAGGTCCCGCAGGTGGTGGTGGAGGAGCTCCATGTGCGATCTCATCTGGTGTGGGTGCGTTCCCGTACCCAGGGTTCGGGGCTTGTTGCCTCATCTGAGACATGCTCTCGCTGAGTTTATGGAACTCGCGACAGTCCTTGAGCATGTGGCTTGCCTTCTTTTTACCATCCTGCTTGTCGATGTAGAAGTGGATGGTGCATGGACCCGACAGTTTGTCGTATGCTGAGGGTCCGTCGTCGCGGCCGCGATGCTGCCATGACTGTGTTGGGCGTCCTCCGTCGTGGAAGTTGCTTTCGTGGTATCTGCCGCTGCTGCGGTTGCCGTCGGTGCAACGGTCGGCGTAGCCAGCCGCGACCATGTCGGGTCCATCGCGATCGTCATAGACGTGTGATCTTCTCTTGCTACGGCATTCACGTCGCCGGCCGTAGTCATCTTCTTCCTCCGAGTGCACTCGGTGGACGGAGTCCTCGTCATCTGCCCACCTGTTGGCGATGTCCATGAGGTGGTCGAGTGTCTTGGGCTTGACGCGCCCAAGTTCTTCCTTGAAGTCCTGGCGCTTGACGCCATCCTTGAAGGCGTCGATTGCTCTCTCCTCAGAGATGCGCGCCGCGGAGTTCTTGGTGTTGGACCAACGTAATATGTACAAGCAAATGGATTCGCCCATTCGTTGGGTGCAGGCCCGCAGCTCCTCGATCGAGGCTGGCCTTTTGCTGGTGCCTTTGAAGTTTCGGATGAAACTGTACGCCAGTTCCTCCCAGCTTCGGATGGATCCCGAGGATAGGCTGCTGAGCCAGATCCGTTGCGCTGTCACTCGGTGAAGGCATTGCAGGGCGGTGTCCTTGTTTCCGCCGTGTAGCTTGACGGACGACAGGTGGTCGCTGAGCCACGCCTTGGGGTCCTGTGTGCCATCGAACTTCGGAGTTTCCGAAGGAAGCTTGAAGTTTCACGGCATCCGTGTCCGACGAACGGATCTGCTGAAGCATCGGGCTCCGTAGAGTTCTCCTTCATCATCGTCCTCCTCGGATTCGGACGAGCATACGCGCTTGGCGCACGCTTTGTCGATCTTGCGCTGGGTGAGCTTGCTTCGAGCGTCGTAGTCACGGCTGTGGTGGCGCGAGCTCTTGTGCCTTCGAGGTAGTTCGTGCTCTTCATCCTCGGATGAATGCGTGGGGCTACGGTTGAATCTGACCGCAGCCTTCTTTTTTGGCTCCGCAGGAGCTTCTCCGTGGAGCGTAGCTCCAATGAGTCCGAGTCCGGTAAGCGCGGACTGGTGCATGGCCCTTTTCGGGTCCCCCACCGGAGGTGGATGGGACGCGAGGTATGTGGTGGCTGCCATGATCGCAGCTTGTGGTGTCTTCGGGATGACGTTGCCGTCGGCATCCATCTCCATGAAGGACGTGTTGAGGGTCCGAGTCACCTCGCGACGTGCCTTGGGGTCCATGTTCTCCATGCGAGAACGGTGCTTGTTGCCATGGTTGTCGTGCGAGCTGGATCCGCCCATGGCGAAGAGCGCAACTTGCCGCGCACTGGACTCCGAGGCTGCTTGCTTGCGTTTGTCAAGCACTTCTTGCATCTTCACCCGCTTCTTGTGCTCTTCGACTAGGAGCAGGTGGTACGCCATCAGCAGGTCCCGTGAGGCACCCACGGGCAGGATCTTGTTGCCTGCCACGGCTTCGTGTGCTTGAGCCCATCCTTCATCGCTGAGGTGGATGATCCGATTGGGATCGGTGTCATCCTTGTTGGGCGGGAGGGGGGACTGGTTTCTCCTGTTCTCGCCGTTTCTACCCTATGGGTTGGGTGACGGGTAGTGTTCCTGATCCACGTCACTCTAGATGATTGCGGCGCATTGGTAGCGCTCGTAGATTGGATCGCTGCTGCCGCAGCTTTCGGATCCAGAACCGTAGGTCCCTTCCTCCGATGGTGGATCGCATAGATCTGAGTTGCAGCTGCTGCTGTCATAGGACTCATCTGTCGATGGCGATGTGCGTAGCACGTGGTGTGGAGCCCATGAAGCAGGCCTGATCGATGGCAGGGGAACCCGCTCTGGGAGACGGAGAGTGCCGGTCTACCCCACATAGAAGTAGAAGCTCCCGAACAGGATCTCGAGTCCGTCACCAATGGGCTCGAAGTCTTTCAGGGTGGCTGGCGAGTGGGCGGTGAAGTCGAAAGCGCCGAAGAGGAGATGACTCTCCGTCGCCGCGGAGTTGTAGATCGCTTTGGTTGGGACCGTCACGATCGCACAATCAGCGTCCCCAGTTCCCACAGACGACGCTAATTGACGAGGTTTAATCTCGTCAATGCCCATTGTTATGAGCTTGGGTTTTGGAGAAGATGGGGATGCTGGAGATCGCGGAACGGTTAGCAAACAAGTAACACGGGGACACGAGGTTTACCCAGGTTCAGGCCCCCGGAGGGAAAACCCTACTCCTGCTTGTCGCTCTTGATTACGGCGGAACCGAAAGTTACAGGGGTGCGCAGATGCAATCTGGCGTGGATGTGTGTATGCGGTGGTATGCGAGGTGCCCTCCTAGCCTTTATATAGATATAGGCAGGTCCCAGGCACAGTTCGAGTCGGTTACAGGTTTTAGGATTTGCCCCTTTGAATATTCTATCTACTCTAGTCTTGTTCTCCAAGGATCCGAAGGCGTCATGGGCCCTGGCCACCCGAAAGTCTTCATGGGCTGGCGCATGTTCTCATGGGCCTTCCTTGGGCTGGACTAGGTATGCTAAGATCGTGTACCCGTATATTACTAGAGGGAGGACGGATCATCTCACCTCGCAACTCTCCAACAACATACAACACCGCCTGAAAATACCTTCTTATTACTTCAATAGATCTTCTAAAAATCGGTTGAAGAGCTCGAAACTTTGTGTTGTGGCCAACTATCGTGAGAAACATGTCTACTTGTTCCTCAATGGAAGTATTAATACTATCTTTCAATAATTCTCTCTCTCTAAACAAATTGCACAAGCGAAAAAAGGGAGCTCTTTTCATTCTAAGCTGATTTGAGCAATTTGATTCGGTAGAATTATAGATAAATCTCAAGTTTGATTCCCTAGCTATATCCATATCAATTCTACGACCTAATAACATCGGAGTTTGGTTTATATCTCTCCTTGAGATAAAAATCATGTAAGCTCCCAATGCAGCTGCAAGGCCGACTGCTTGCACGATTAGTTGATGTCGTTTTTTTTGCCAAATCATCCATCTAAAGGAATAAAAAAAATCATTTTCACACACTGGAATGAAACAAACATGACACACCAAGTATCCATCATGCATACAATTGCACAGAATAAAATCTCTATTGTCCACAACATTAATATATGAAAGTATCATATGTAACCCATGTTTTTTGCAAAGAAACAGAGGAAGAGACTACCTCAGATGTATTTGTTGGAGAAGTGGTGGACGTGCAGAGCGGTGGTGGCTATGCAGATCGGTCTCGGCGTGCTGGCTCGCGTTGTCCTGGTCCCGTGCAGAGTGGTGCAGACTATGGCCTAGTCCGGCGGGGCGGGGGAGGTCGACCTGGTCCGGCTGGCCGTCGATGGTGGGTCGGCAGGGCGGTGCTCACAACAACGTCGTGCCCCCCATGCTTCGTGGCGGTGGGGAATGTAGGAGTGGCGGCTGGGGAGGAGAAGTGGCGGCTGGGGAGGAGCAGGGAGAGAAAGGGAGGGATCAATCAGAGCTTGGCGGCGGCGGGATTTGAGGAACGGAGGAGTGGCGGCTGGGGAGGCACGGGGAAGGATTTGGGAACGGGTCGACCGCTCGAGGGATTTGCTCTAGCACGGGGCCGAGCGGGAGTTTTTCGCAGACGCGCGGGGCACGATTTTTTGAGTCAAATCGGTGAGGCTCACATGCGAACCTCGTTTTTTCTTCTGAATCGGGCCAGGCCAAGAGCCGTTTTTCGTATAAGGTGAGCTTAGCCCTGTGAGTTCACCCGGTCTAACAAACACTGTCTCTGCTGATAAAAGTAGGATGAGGTTAGATTTTCTAGGTTGGCCCAGGGCAACAAACACATCCTTAGCGTCGGTTACTGCCACAACACTTGAAGCGGGATCTAGGGTGGGCCGGCCCAAACAACTCGGTCGTCTCCTTTTTATTTTTCGCTCGCCCTGCTTCAAAACAAATCGGTTTTCTATTGATTTAGTTGTTAATTATGAAATATTTAGTGACATAAACAATGTTCAGATTTGAAGAAAAAACATTTCAATTTGAAAAAGTTCAAACTTAAAAATTCAGTTTTGAATAATGTTCACGTATAATAACGTTTAGGTTTAAAAAATATTTAAATCTAAAATTTTCAAATATATAAAATATTCAAATTTGAGAAATGATTGAAGTTGAAAATGTTTAGATTATATCTATATCTAATAATAAAGCATGAAGTATTTCTTCCGGTTCAATACTTTTTTTAGACCGTTTTACCCTCCCACAAAACCACGTGTTACCCCGCGCCACAGCTAAATCGAAAAAAAATCACCTGGTATGTCGTGGTAGTCGTCCCGATCCCGCCATCGATCCCGCACCCAAAAAAATAGTACGTACGAACGTCCCATGTCCATGCCTAACACCGGCCGAGTCCAGACCCCCTACTAGCTTGTTCTAGATCGTGGAGGCGCTCCCCGATCCATTCAATCTGCCGCAATTCTCACCCCCGGATTCATGTACAGGCTAAAAAAATCATCATGTTTTGGTGTCACACCGTCACTCTCCTCACTAATCAATCTCTCCAATCATCTGTCGTTATGGAGAAGACAGGTCTGATTAACAAGAGTTGCTTGCTGGACATTGGACATTGTAAATGCAAGAGATAGCAATGGCGTGCACAAACTAGGTACCTATATCTACGAAACTATAGCTCGATGCCCATGTCTATGTCATTGGTTGTGGACACTGTCAGATTCTAACATGGCCAGTAAGTTTTGTGCTTCTAACTCTCCGTTCTTTTAAATACCGTTAGTTATTTTCAGACACTATTCATTGTGTTAAAATTCAGTTATATTTTCTAAATCAAAGGTGGGAGTTAAACATAATTCAGACAAACTTTGATCATGAATTTGTTTATCTTTTCACCATGTTTTTTATTCCATGGCAATGTAAGGAGATGGAGGCCTATGTATAAAAAAATTAGAGACTTGGGTGGTGCGGTGGCTCGGCCTAGAATGGGGGAAACGAGAGGGACGAGGCGCGGCGGCGAGTCCGGGGACGCGCGTGGCCCTCCCCAGGAAGGGGAGCCGCGAGGGGCCCGGCTTGGCGCGGAGACTGGCGACGAGTCCGGGGACGCGCGTGGCCCTCCCCAGGAAGGGGAGCCGCGAGGGGCCCGGCTTGGCGCGGAGACTGGTGGCGGGCGCGACTCGGAGCTCTGCAGGGTGGATCTCCGGGCAAAGATGGGAGGGAGGGTCAGGTCATGGTGAAGGGGTTGATCCGGTCGGCGGCTCAGAGCAGGCGAGGGGAGGGCGCAGCGGGTCGGGGATGGGGTAGCAGGCAAGGGGAGGGCGCAGCGGGTCGGGGATGGGGTGTGTGGGTTCTCATGAGGAGAGATATTCTTTTCAACCTGCTCACGAACGATCTTGAATGTGAAGTTTGGAGTTTCGGATCTTGAATGCATTTTAGATATGAAAAGCACGTCAAAAATTCTGTTTCTCATTCTTTGATAAAATTGATGGAGTGAATAGCTTCTTCAAGTCAATCGATCTGGAAACAACGGGATGGTGCCCGTCAAAACCGGCACCGGCACGTAATTCACAAGAAGATGAAAGGAAAGCATGCCAAGAAAAAAGAAGAGGAGGTATTAATTGGAACAACCAATTGGAACAACCAATTGATCGAAAAGCGGATGTCACCGAGCAAGTTAAAAATCTTTCTATGCTATATGTGCATTGATTTAAAAATAACTATAATAAAGACTAATTTGTTCCATCGCAACGCGCGGGCATTTTGCTAGTAAAGAAAAAGAAATTTTTTTGAAGAAAAAACCTATAAAAGCCCAAAGATTCTACTAGAACATTCCCGAAACCGGAAAAAAATCAACTACAATTATCCTTGGTGGGTCGGTCAACTTACACAAAGGGCAGCCCTACGCGTCCCCGGGGAATTTGTGATTTTTATCCCCCGGGTCCCCAGCTAACCACGTGTCCTCATTTTGAATTCAAAATCCCGCTTTTGCTACATTTGCCCGCTTTTGCTACATTGTAGCAAAAAACGGTTCAGTCCAGAAAATAGAAAAACTGACTGGACCTCGTCAGAGATTTCTCCGCAGACCTTGCCGGCGACCGTGTAGCAAAAATGTTGTGCTAATGTAGCATATCCGACCTCGCCAGAGGCTTTCACCGGAGACTCTCGCCGAAGTTTCATCAGAAACTATGTAGCAAAAGAGTTATGCTAATGTAGCAAAATCGGAGAATAATTGTAGCAAATAATTTATGTTAGTGTAGCAAAAAGTCTAAGTTCGCTGGAGCATCGTCGGGGCACCAACCGGAATTTGTAGCAAGAATTTATAAAAAAATATGATAGCATTTGGAGAAGCAAAAACGAATTGAGTCCATAGCAAATTATAAATGAATATGTAGCAAAATCAACTTCCCCCTTCGTCCCAAAAAAGATAGCAAAAGTCGTTGTCATCGATAGCAACATCGTCGACCTAATGTAGCATAATCGGTCACCATATGTAGCAACTCTAGACACAGTAGATAGCAAAACCTATAGACAGACGTCTCGGAGAGCAACGCGAGGCTCCGCGGGTATCAACGGCGATCGCCGCCGGGAGCAACTCCGTCCGCCATGGGTAGCATAGCCGGCTTCCGTGGGGAGCAACGTCGGTGCCGCTGTGAGTAAGGCGCCGTTCTCTCGAAGGTGTGCGGGCAGCAAAATCACCCCGACTTTGCCATGGCTGCGGCCCGGGGAGGTCGACGACGATCGCGACCTGGCCCATACGATTTCCGGCGAGCTCCTGCACGGTGCAGCCCACCATCAGCGCGGGCAGCGTCGCCTCCACGGCGAGTGGCCAACAGCGGCGGCGGCGCCTCCACGACGACCGCCCTCGTCCGCCCTTATACATCACGCGATACGGCCGGAGCTCGGATGCGCGCGGCGGCGCCAGGAATCGGAGGCGCGAGGAGCGAGGCGGCGTCGGGGGCTTCAGCCTGGACGGTGGAAGGAGGGGAGGTGCTGGTCTTGGTGGCGGCGGGCGGCGGCTACAGCAACAGGAGAAGGCGGCGGCGCGTGAAAAAACAGAGGCGTGAGGTGAAGGAGTTACAGAAAGGATAAGAAATGTGAGGTGGAGACAGTTACAACCTTGTTACAACCTTACGTAAAAAACACAGAGACCTTCACGCGCGGGACGATCCGGGGATCGGTAAGTTTGATCCCCCGGAGGATCTGTATCATTTTCCTTACACAAAGGCATAGGCATAGAGGCAGTAGTGGACGCTACGGGCGTCAAATATATAGGGTTTACCCAGCCACACGCTCTCACCTGGTTGAAGCCCATGTTGGAAAAGTAGAGCTTGGGCCGGGTATTCGGATCCGCTGATACATAGACTGTCCCTAAAAAAAAAGAAGCTTTATACCATGTAGAGGTGCAGTAGAGTAGAGTAGAGCAGTACTTTGAGACTGAAACAGGCGAGCTGTGCGATCACATTTCTCATTATTGAAGTTGCACATTCCATCCGAATTAAAGCTTTTCCTTCTGCGAGATAGTAGAAGATATACTGCCTGCTTTCCATCGCAACATACACAGTATCGCACACTCACTGAAGATTAGGTCTTGCTGGTTGTTTGTACCGGCGTGCCAAGTCCCAACCGATCCAGACTTCTTCTTCACAAACCGAACAAAATCAAGGCATGGACAGCCTTGTTCAGCGGCGCGCTAACCACGCACAGTCTCTAGCCACAATTAGCCGCTAACCTCTCCAAAACTAACCAAGCAAATCCTCCTGACCACCCGTCCCCAACCGCCCCGCACTATAAAAGCCCGTCGCCGCCAACGAACAAAGGCACCCACGAGCCCCACCTAATAAACTCGATCCCGCTCTCACTGCCTGATCGAAGAGGAATAAGCTCGGCAATCCCGTCCGATCCATCCATCCACCCATCCTTCCGCACCGCGCCCGCCGTCCCTACCCACCTTCCCAGATGGAGATGAAGAAGATGATCTTCGCCGCGCTCGTCATCGCCGCCGCCTTCGCCACCGTGGCGATCGCCGCCGAGGTGGCCGCCACCGACGCGCCCGCCGAGTCCCCCGGCGGCGAGGCCGGCGCGGCCGGCGCGGCCGCCGCGGGCGGCGAGGCTGGGGCTGCCGGCCCGGCCGCCAGCGCCGCCTCCGCCCTCGTCGCCACCGTCGGCGCCGCACCCGTCGCGCTCCTCGCCTCCTTCCTCGCCTACTACCTCCACTGATTACAACGCGCCGTCCACCCGTTCCCGCCGGTCGTTCTAGCTGGTGACCTGCTTGCTGCTGTGGCCTATAATTAATGGATATATAATGGAGGGGGAAGAAGAGGAGGAGGACTGAACGGCCGGCAACCCATTAGTCGCATCTCGCATCAACTATGCTGCGGTGCTCGTTTTTATTATATCATCATCATCAATTATTTGATTATTATTATTCAACCTGCTGTATTGCTTTTTTTTCCTTATCCATCCATATTCATCTGTAGTGCCTGTGTGTAACCCCGATTATATATGATGATGAATGGATTTATTTTATTGATTCTGCTACTGTATATTTTCTTGACCATGTGTGCACTCTCTCTTCAGTCTTCATACATATATTTTCCGAGGTTCTGTGTGTATTGCTGATCTCACGTGGAAACCAAGTTAGTTACAATGAAAACTTCATGGCAACACCTACCGTTTTGAAATATTTGAAAGAAAATCTAAAATCTAAAAAGTATGTTGGAAATATGATATTCTACAAATATCTTCTGAAATTTAGATTTCAGATTCGTATTCATTTGACTGGTAAGGAAAAAACGTATTCGTGTATATCGATGGTGTACTATTTATCACTCTACTAGGACAATAAATATCTATGTATACATGAAATGTCCCGATCAACTCATCGATCATGTAATCCGATACGTGTTAGGAAAAAGTTGTAGCCTAAATATGAAGTTCATGTAACCAAACATACACCAGCCCTTGAAATATTATTTACATGAATTTATCGTCACTATTCTTACTGAATTTGGTCTTTTTTTTTGTGAACGAATTTGGTCTTTTCATACCTGCCAAAAATATATTCCATTTTTATTTCGAAAATTTATAGCAGTTTTTACTTGGTTTTGACCAGATGTTTTGTTTTTTTTTGTTTTTTGAGCGTAACTTGGTTTTGACCAGATGTTTTTTTTTTGAGTATATCTTGGTTTGGACCAGATGTTTCCTGGGTGTCCTCAACAACAATATTCAGCCCATTGTCCTCAACAACAGATACATGTTAAGCCTGTCCAGTTAAGCCCATGATCGTAATCCAGGAGAAAAAAAGGGAAAGCCTTAACTCTTCATTACCAGCCCAAAACGTCTACAAGTAATTGCTCCCGGCAACTTTTGCTAGGTTGGCAAAGAACCATCGGAAATAAAAAACGTTATGCCGTCCGCATATATATGTACATGGATCAGATGACATATACTATTTCAAAATATATAATTTATTTAATTTATAGCAACACATGCTGGGATAAAACAATCATCAAAATGTCACATTAGTGGATGTTGGTCGTAAACACATGTATTTAGTTTGACAAGAAGACAATCTTAGAATTTATATACTAATCCCATGGAATTTATGTGATTTAACATGTAGTATAATAAATTAACGAAATAGGCTCTTAGCCATTTTATAAAGGTGGATTATCACCAACGTTTAAGGGGGTTTCCTTCTCCCCTCTTTTTAGCATGAGAAGAAAGGACAAGAACACACGTTCTCTCGTGACATGGCATTAACCAAAGATAGACTCTTCGTATTGCCGTTGATGGCAGATCTAAGATTTTTCGTAAAAAAAAGACTGTGCTATTCGCAACCGTTCTAGAATTAGCAAATTTTGGCGGGTGTTCCAACCAGTAAAATGCTGGTAGCATGCACGTGCATATGTGACAAAGTCAACCAATCTGGGTGCTAATTAGAACCAAAGTCCATTACTAATGCATGACATGCAAATACAAACAAAATTGCTGATGTCAGCAGAATTAAATGTGAAATTCAAAAAGTCAAAAGGGTTTTTTAGCTCAAACCGTTTATCGGATTTAAGATCCGTTTTCACTATTGAGCTAGTCACGACGAGAGCTTCGAAACTAGATCTCATCTTGATATGTTTCGATAAAAAAATTTCGGACCTAAAAGTTATCCACCCCTAACATGTAAGTTATCCGGGTCATATATCACAGAAGTTACTCAGCCAATAACATATAAGCTATCCACCACAAAAAGTTACCCATATATAGAATATAAAAGTTATTCTAGCAGCTTGGCTTCATCGTCGGTCGCCGTTTTTGCGAGCATACGGGCTACTAAACCTCGAAAGACTACTACATCAAACATCAACCATAATTTGTTTAAAAGAACTAAATCTAAGTTACTTTTAAATACGATATAATAAATAACTCTTATATCCTACCCACCCATCATTTTAAGTCATAGTGAACAAACGTAACGCGTAACCAGTAGTCTAACGTGACAGGTGGGTGATGAAACCTCGAAGGGTGTTAGGATACCAAGACTTTATCATCGTAGCATCGATGATGATGAAGTATTAATACCCTAACACCTAGGGTACCGCATTTCATTTAAACTACTTTATATCTTACATTTAAGTAACTAAACTAAAATTTATGGGACAACCGAGCTTTCATGAGACAAAAAAAAAAATTAAAAGTTACCCATATTAGAAATGCGAGAACATCTCCAGCCAACCCATTTATATGGTGGATAACTTATATGTATTAGGATGGATAACTTAAGTACTATGACATGGATAAGTCATGTGTTTAGGGGTGTGAAACATGACTTTGTTTGTCCAAAAGTTATCCACCAGTAATATGAGAGTTATCCAGGCTTCAGTATGTAAGTTAACCACTAAATAATATGTAAGTTATCCACCACTATAAAAGTTACCCACAGATAAAATATAAAACTTATTCTAACGTCTCAGCTTTGTCCCTTGTTGCCGCTCATGCGGCGTACACGCGAGTCAACCTCGAAAAACTACCGTGTTAAACATCAAGCATAATTTGCTAAGAAATTAAATCTAAGTTTTTTTGCATATACGATATCATCGTAAGTCGTACTAAACAAATGTAATGTACAACCAGTAGTCTAGCGACCCAGCTTCATCGTTCGTCGCCGCTACCGTAGCATACGGGTGATGAAGCAGCAGCGACGAACAATAAAGTCTCGAAGGATGTTAGGGTACGGGTCTTCATCGCTTGTCTATGCTAACACATCAACAGCGGTAAAGTCTCGGTACCCTAACACTTAGGCTATTACGTTTCAATTAACCTTGCTCAACACATATACGAGAACGTCTTTACCCAACATGTTTATATGGTGGATAACTTATGTGTTAAATGATGGATAACTTACATATTATGACATGGATAACTCATGTGTTAGGGGTGGGTAACTGTTTGGTCCGGAAAAAAAATTCATCGAAACATGTCAACCTGGGATCTAGTTTTAAAGATTTCATCGCGACTAGTCCAACGGTGAAAACGGATACTAAATCGGACAAACGGTTTGATCTACCAAATATTTTAATTTTTTGGTTTGATTCTAAGCTAATTGACCTCCCGCCAGGTTTAGAAAACCAGCGACCGATCTGAACATAGATTTACCTAAAAAAAATTAGGATGCACGTGGCATTAACCAAAGATAGACTCTTTGTATTGCCGTTGATGACAGATCTAAGGATTTTTCGCAAAAAAAAAATCTAAGACCAGGCAAGCGTTTACTTCATGTTTTTCCAAGCGAAACTAGTAACCATGATTCATTATTGAGTAACGAGTGCGTTAAGTTGATGGCGATAATCGGCCAATCTGATTTAATCGGAAAGTTCTCTATCACCGATTCATTAGTAGATTAACGTGTCTTGTCATGCCTGAGTGTCAATAAAAGGAAGGGCATGACAACCCTAGCATATGTCACCAGATTGCATGGGTCTTGCTTAGGCACAAAAAGCTTCCCAACTAGATACCTTGTTTCACTATGATACCTCCTTCGTCTTCTAAAACACTGCATGAATGGATAAATACGCCGACGGCCGGGTGCTATGCCGACGGCCAAACGTCGGGACCGGCGTAGACCGTGACTAGGCCAGCCCCGCCAAGCAGCCGTCGGCGTACGCTACGCCGACGGCTGCCCTCGGCGTAGCTATTTTTCTTTTTACCTTATTAAACTTTGAAAAATCATAACTAAATCATTCTAATTCTGAAAAATATAAATAATATATTAAAATTTGCAAAAAAAAGATATATCTATCTACACTCAAATATTACACATTTGTAAATAAAAATTAAGTGAAACATAAAACATTATATATAGTTTTAAACAGACATAAGAAATTAAAAAACAATCAAAAAATGCGAAACTTTTGTGTCGTGTCATATTATGTGACATAGTTAGAAGGAAAAATATCAAAATTGGTATATTGATTATGTCTTAAAAAACCTTCACAAAATGACCTATCTCATTCGAGGTTTCCTGTCTTTCGAGTCTAATGACCAATGTTATGGCTAGAATCAAGGCATAGTATGTGATAATGTGTCCATATTTTGCATTTATGTGCATCATGGGATGACGAACAATGTTGCAGGAGGAAGTTTTACTTTTCATCGCACCAAAAAGCCATTTTCCATTTTCTAAGTGCAAAAAACGGACGGTTTTGTGAAGCAACCACCAAATGGCTAATTCAAAATTCTACCACCACATTTTTCCAAAATACTATACCACCTTACATGTATAATGTCCTAACATGGGTATCTCACACCTTTCCGTCTATTCCTGGTGAAAAAGACAAATTCTTGCCGAATCGGTAGGAAGTGGGTCAGATAGGAACTATAGGTACATGATCTGATGCTCATAATTTTTTATAAAAATTATTTTTAGGTTCATAATATGTTATTTTATCAGAGATCCACTTCAAGTTTATCGAGCCCGAGCTAAGAATTTTCATGTCTGCCGTTTGACAAAGTTTGACGATAGTTTAAAACGGGCATAAAAAATTCAAAAAATACAAAACCTTCACGTGGTTTCATATTATGTGACATACTTACAAGGAAAAATATCAAACTTGGTATATTGATTATGTTTGAAAAAACCTTCACAAAATTACTTATCTCATTCGAGGTTACCAAAAAGCCATTTTCCATTTTAAACAGGCAAATAAAATTATGGCTAGAATCACTGCATAGTTTGTGATAAGTTTATATTGATATCATATTTGGATTCCTCTCATTTTTTGATTAATTTAGACATATTATTTGTCGAATTCCGATTTATAAATTTAAACATATTAATTATTCCATATTAAATAGAAACATACAAAAAATCATTATATTTTTATTTGAATTCAATAATATTTTTACTTATTAATTATTGTTTAATTAAATAATTGTTTGTAATTTCAAAAAATACAAACATGTGACATGATGATATAAGAGTTAATAGGATTGATATCATAGTATTGACACCAATGTATGAATTGCATTGCAGAAATAAATTCTGAAGGAACAAGAAAGTTAAGCGTGCTAGAGCTGGAGTAGTGAGGATGGATGACCGACCGAAAAGTTTCACCAAGACTGTAATTTAATCAATTATTAAGTGAAATTAGTGTCAAAAATGTTCAATGTGAGAGATTAACGAGTCAAACAATTCAAAGATAAAAAAAGTGAGAAAAAAATAAAAACTTATTTTTTTAAAACAAATATTTTTGCAACTGGCCGACAGGCTATGCCGACGGCCTCTACGCTGAGGGCAGCCGTCGGCATAGCGTACGCTGACGGTATTTCTATATGCCGATGGCCTCCGTATGCTCTGTCGAGAGAGATCTTTGCCAAGAAGGCTACGTCGAGGGACGGCCGTCGACGTAGCATACGCCGAGAGCTTTTTGACATAGCCGTTGGCGTATCCCGCGTGTCCTGTAGTGAAAGTTTTTAGTAAGCAAGAATTAATCCAAGTAACTATGATTATAAAATTTATACCAATAGAAATCCAGGGCGCCTTATTTCATATGAACGGAGAGAGTACTTAATTTCGTCAGCACATACTCCCTATATATATGGTGTTGTTTTCTTGAATTAAATTAATTCGGAAATAGCTACTTCCTCCGATCCATATTAATTGACTCAAATTTATCTAGATTTAAATGAATCTAGACACTATTTTATATAGGTTTATCTAAATTTTGACAAATCAAAGTCAATTAATATTGATCAGAATGAGTACACTTATGTCAACAGGATATAGAATATGTAAACCCCAATCCCACTAGCTAGGCTACGTCTTTTCAAATACTAGTATGTTGGGACAGCTTAATTTTGCTTTCGAAATGGGTCCTCGCGCTTTGGTGGGTTGGAGACGACCCCAGGCATATAAAGCCCGGATGGTAGTAGCTAGCTAGCCCTCTCCAGTCTCCGAGCTAGCGCAACATGCATTATCCTAGAGCAGAACCTACCTCGCCTACGCGATCCCACGATTTGATTCGTCACTGGTAGGATCTCTCGGCCGTGTGCTCCACGTACCCTGGCTTTCTTTCTTTTCTCCGGCGCGGCCGATCCATGGTCCCTGCTTGATATAAAGAGGAAGAAGAGGCCAAGAAATGCTCTTTCTCCCCTCTCTCTCTGCGGCTTTCCTTTTCTTATCTTTTGCTTTTGTCTTTGATCCCCATGTCGCCCACGCGCTTTCTTCCCGATGAAGCCTCTTTAATTTGCCAAAATCATTGAGAATCTATCTCGTCCCAAAAGTTAGAATAATGGAATTGTGGAGCATACTCCGACAAGGGAACTGCTGAAATCAACCGCGCAAAGCTAGCTTGGGCCATGCAAAATGGACAGCTAACGAAATCAACCAAGCATTGGAACAATACTCACGATTTTTTTTCTAACATTTGGATTATATTAGCCAGGAAAAAACCCTTAGAAACGAGACGTGTCCAGAATTACAGCAAAGAGCTAGAGAAAACTTAGAAATACACCCAGGTCACCTAGCATGCATGTTTGGTCATTGTCGCATCATCGGACAAGGAAACGGAGGCTAACACAGAGCAATAACTGAGTCTACACATAGACGTGATCTGGGGAGTCTACACAGAGCAATAACTGAGTCGCTCGCCGTGCTAGCCGACGGCTTAGTATGTGTGTGCCCGCGGAGTGAAGCCTGCAGCAAAACAAAAACTGTGGGGTTGGACATATTAGGCACTAGTGACCAAGATGAAAATTTCTACAAACTGAAAGAGACTGGCAGAAAAGTTATGGTGGGCGGGGGTGCACACGACATGAAATCCTTGTCAACCTTGCAACACCACACAAGGTCGGAGCACAAGCATGATTACACTGACCCATTGGCTCCTTGAAGCCGTCAACCATGCTACCGACATGGAGTTGAATCTGTGCTACCCTTATTTGATGTAGCGTCGTCACCGCCATATGACGGGCACCACAACGACTCGAAAAGCTAACCCTAACTACATGCCAAACACGGAGAACGGAGGTTCCTCCTACCTCCTGCATGTGGAGCAGCAGAAGGAGGGGACGGGAACCCCGGCACATGTTAAAGAGGAGGGCGAGGGACATGTACGTACACGGCTCGCCGCACCCTGGCATGCACCATTCATAGAGGAAATTGTAGCTAACACCAGCATTTGTTGCATTTGGTGTACAAAACATAGAAACAATGTCTTTTTGGTGGCTAGCATAACTTATGGCTTCAATTTTTACATCTGGTCCAAATAAACAGCTTAAGTTTGTTAACATGTTATCACACCAAAGGCTCCATCACCCTCTTCCCGTCTTGTTCATCGTCTCTTCACCCTCGTCTTCGACCTTTGCACCCCCCCCTCCCCCCCCCAGATCTGGTAGTGGAATTACGGATTAATCATATGATAGCGAAATTGATACGCCGAATCTTGTTTGGAAGGGATGTGATACTCCGAAAATCAAGTTCTTTGCATGGCTTGTGCTCCAAGACCGGGTGTGGACAGCGGACAAAATCGAGCGACGGGGCTGGCCAATCTGGTGGGTATGCCAACTTTGTAAGAAGCAAAATGAAAGAGTGAAGTCAAGAATTGGGTAAAGGCAGGAGCCAAACACCTCTGTGATTTAATTTTGGGCCGTTGCTTGTTTGGTCGTTAGATCAGAGGGCGCTCATCCCTTGCTCGGGAGAGTAATCCCTTGTACTGGCCACTTAGGCCTTGGTTCGTTTTTTTGTTTCAAAACTTTGTGAACCCTTTTCTCTTAATTAACGAGACGAGGCAAATCTTTTGCATCCGTTTCAAAAAAAAAGAAATAAAAGCCATCGAGACCTTTTTTTTAAGTCATCGAGAAGTTCGTTGTATCCCATTTATTCTTAGACGGACCTAGTCCTCCGATGTTTATTGCAGGACACAATGATTTCCTAGCTACATAATACACCCCACTGAAAAAATGCAACCGGATGGTAATATAAAAGAAACCACTCCTTCAGAAAGGGCTGCACGGAGCACTTTTCCAGCCCAGGCCATTTTAACACTCAATCACTGCCTCACTGCCCGTACGTGCATGAACAAGTCCAGCGCGACGGTGTACGGATTCTGGCCTGAAGTGGCTTGTCAAGTGAATCCTTGTGTTTTGACTCGATCTCGTCTCTCTCTGGCCTGTTTGTCTTGTCTCTGCCTGCAGCACGACTCATGCATCTAGATCAGATCCAGTACACATCAGAAGTCAGATCACATCATTTTCGAGCTAGCTTGATGACATTAACTAGGGTATCGAAGAATGACATGGGGATCCCCGTAATTTAACCTGAGGATGTGATCTACTGGATGTTCTTCTGTATTCACAGACTAACACTCCTAGACGCCGGATAACTCAAGACAAATCCACGGGTGTCGGTGACTGCTGAGAGGTACAGGAGTACATGTAGTACAATACTGCCTCCGTTCCTCTGCAGAAGTAATCTGAGTTATTATCGCGTCCATAAAGCAATCTGATCATTTGAATTTTGGTATCCCAGTCAGCCCCACCCTGTCTGCGCTAAGAACAAAGGACTTGAATCTGAAGAAAATGAATCATGATATCGCAGGCGAAGCTACAGGGAGTGTTCTACGTCCTGCAGGAGACGGCTACAGGAAGCAGCAGCGGCAGCAGCGAGAATAATAAAAATAAAGCTGCCATCGCTTGCATCAATGACGCCGGGAGGCAGCAGAAGGCGTTGAAAAGCCTCATACAGCTGCGCCCCAGTGCAGTGACAAGAGCCATGCATACGCTCGGGCCTCTCTATCTCTTTCTCACTACTCTACTGACAGCGCTGCGTTGTGCATGCTGTGTGTGCCTCAGTGCCTGACCGTGGAAGAAACAAGCATGGGAACAGAAGGTGATGTGCATTGACAAGGTGAAAGTGCTCACCTGTTTTGCTCAACGGGGGAAGCGACGGTACAGGGAAATGAATAGCGAGAGTGCAGTTTCAGTCATTTATTTACCATAGACTTACTTTTTTTCTTCCTCTGTGATAGCTGTAGCTAATCATTACATGCACTGCCTACTGCTTGCACATGGTTAAAAAAAACCCATGACCGATCATGGAAGAAACAGGCAAAGGAGCAAATATATAGAGTTGTAGATAAGGCAGGAAAGAAACAATAGTTGTAGCTATATATATATATTCTCTCCCCAAGACTATATGTAGAGGGTATATCTTGTGACTCTCTTTCTCTCTCAGCAAGTGTCCTCTCCGTGGAACCAGGGGTGTCCCGGATCCAACGGATGGACCGCGACTCTAGGAAAGAAAGATCCCGGGGACGATCTCAGCCAGGATCCTTCTCGGGGACCGGGGACATCCTCCTCGGGGAGGAGTACCCGGCAATCAACCATCAAACAGAGAAAGACCGATGGAACAAAACCAGCAATCCTCTGCATGTTCGGACAATGACAGACCACGCGTCTGCCAGCAGAAGCACCTTGCCATGTTGTGACCATGCACGTTGCGCCTCGCCGCATGGTGATCGGCATACGTGGTGTCACTGTGATATTATAAAAGGAGGTCCAGGACGGTCGAACCAGTTCATCATCCACCGGAAAGATCATAGTTGCAGGACGTAGGGTTTCGCATAATACGTCCTGAATTTGGGTAAAAAACCTATGTCTCTATGTGTTCTTCTCAACCATCGATCTAGCTCTCCGTGTTCTGCGCCCCTGGCCAAACTCAAAAGTGGACCTCCCATCCTCGGTGTCAAAACCTTGGACACGATATCTGGCGTGCCAGGTAGGGGACACAAATAAAGCGAGCTCCATCGGTTCCTTTATCAGCGAGCAGCGGTGCTTGGAGATCACAAGCTCAAGGAGGCGACCGATGCCACTGAGCGGGGAGGAGAACTGAAGGGAATATGCCCGAGAGGCAATAATAAAGTGGTTATTATCTTATTCCTTGTTTATGATAAATGTTTATTTTGCATGCTATAATTGTATTAATACGGAAATGTTAATATGTGTGTGTTTAATAAACAAAAGGAAAGTTCCTAGTTATGCCTCTCTTATAAACTAGCTCGTTGATTAACAAGATGATTAAAGGTTTCCTAATCATGGACATTGGATGTTGTTAATAACGAGGTCACAACATTGTTAGAATGATGTGATAAACATTCATCCGAAGTATAGCATTACGATCAAAGTCATTGTGTTTATATTGCTATAACATCTTACAAAGTAATCCTTGTCCTTAGACCATGAGATCATGTCAATCACTAACACTGGAAGAGTATCTTGATAACATCAAACGTCACACCATAACAGGATGACTATAAAGGTGGGTTTAGTGCTACGAAGGTGTTATGTAGATGCTCATGGATCAAGAGTATAATTTGTCCATCGCGATGACGGATAGATATACTTTGAACCCTCTCGCTAATATCACATTAGTTAGCTTGCAAGCAAGTGATGTGATCACTAGAATGTTATATCACGGGAACGAGAAAAGAGTACATGTCGGTAACGAGATCAAACTAGGTATGGAGATACCGATGATCGAATATCGGACATGTAATATGTCACGATACAAAGGGATTGAGTTACACGTAAAAGGTTCACACGATCACAGAAGTCATTGTTAAATGTGTGGGAGTTAGTACGAATCTCCAGGTCCCGCTGCTGATTATTGATCGGAGAAGGGTCTCGATCATGTCTACATTATTCGCGAACCGTAGGGTGACACACTTAAGGGATACTAACACCATTTGGAGCAAATAATATGCCAGATAAAGAAAAATAAAACGCATGAATTATTTCAATAGAAACCAGAATTGTTTCGGATGAAATTACTGAAACTGGTTCTACATGTGATATTGAAATGTTGCAAGGGGTTTTATGTGAATATTTTTTAATTAATGTAATTAACAAAATTCTGAATAAATAAATAAAAAGAGTTTTATTTAATGATAGATTGCATTAAATTTGGTGGAAATTTAATGGGATTTGAGTGGAGGAAATGGATGGGCATTTGTGTGAGTGGGAGCTCCACTCACATGAATGGAGGAAGAGGTGGGGGCACCACCTTGGCCGCCGGTCATGGCTTGTGGGATACCCCAACCTCCTATAAAAGGATCCCCTCCTCTCACTTCTCACTCACACCTTCTCGCGAAGGATCTCTCTACCCCCTTTAGAATTTCCCCATGGTCTCGGGTCAGCAAGATACATGTTCCTGGTGGCTTTTTCTGGAAGGATTTGTTGCTTCCGCTGCTTTGCTGGAGCGAGGGCGTGCAGGTTGCCGGGTTACCCGAACGTGTGTGCGATCACGGATGCACCACTGCTTTGCGGTGCTGGACTTGATGGTGCTGGACCTACTGGACTAGCTGGACTTCTTCTCGATCTTGAGATCGGCAAGCATTCGACTACATCATCCATGGGTACAACCTCGTTAAAGCTTTTTGGTCTTTGAGGGTATGTATTCTATGGATGTATATCCATCCATTGCTTGTATCTAGATAGATGGATCTTGATGCATATAGTTCCCATCGTAGGAATTGTTTTTCTATGTTGCGAACCCTACAGTGGTATCAGAGCCGGATCTATGCATAGATGCTTTGCACGGATAGTACACATATGAGTATGTGGCGCTGATGGTCATGTTATTGCTTCTTGTTTGTACTTTAGATATTGGTGGCATAATAGGATGAAGCGGCCCAGACAAACTTTACATGTCCTCGCACATGAGACATGTTCCACGCTTGACATGCAACTAGTTTTGCATAAGTGGCTTGCGGGTGTTTGTCTCTCCTACTATAGTCAATATCTGATTTACAATGAGTTGCCAATAATTTGATTATCATCGTTGTGGTTCCATGTTCGTAGGTAAGAATGGTTCTATCTTTGAAAGCCCTCAGCCATGTAAAACATGCAAAAGATAAATTAGAGGCGTCTAATTTTTGGTTTTTCCAGGAAAATACTATGATATGGTAGTGTTATAATTTGTAGTATGGATTGATACTATTGAAAATTATAATATGACAAAGTGTAAGTTCCATAGACCTTGGCCTTACACATATAGGAATGATAAAGATCATTCCACGATGCATAAGATAGTGATCAAGTGCCAGAACCATATCATATCACTGTAGCATATGATGTTTGTTTGCATCTTATATTACTTGTTTGGCATTTTAGTAGCATTATAAGATGACCCCTCATTTAGATATCAAGATAAAAATGTGTTCTCCATTAAGTATGCACCGATTATGTTTCGCCGCTTCAAGACATCACGTGATGATCGGGTGTACTTGAATCCACGATCATACTTCGGGTGTAAGACAGTTTTACACACACAAATACTAAGGTCCTTACTTGGAGAGCCTAGCATGTATAGACATGGCCTCGGAACACAGACCAAAAGGTTAAGCATGGGTCATATAGTTGATATGATGCCCATTGATGGCTGGCTCAGTTGATGAGGAGCCTGATGGGAACCCCAAGAGCAAGGTGTGAAGCAGCACAGTAGAAAGTCTTCCCTCAGTAAGAAATCGAGGTTATCAAACCAGTAGGAGGAAGGAAACGTCACACAGGTGTTGCAAGCAATGCGGAGATCTACACAACACAAACTCAAGACTTTGCCCCAACTAACAGTGAGGTTGTCAATCTCACTGGTTGCTATAACAAAGGATTAAACGTATGGTGTGGAAGGTAATGGTGGTTTGCAGCAAGTAAACAAGTAACAGTGGAAGATGTATCAATGGTAAAGATTGGACCGGGGTCCATAGTTCACTAGAGGTGCTCTCCTTAGATAAACAACATGGCATGAAGGGTAAACAAATTACAGCAGGACAATTGACAGGAACTGAGCAAGGCATAACAATGCAATTACTAGTCGGAAAGATCCTGTGAGATTCGATTGGGAAATACAACAAGATACATAGACCGCCAACCAACTACATCTATGACTAGAAGTCTACCTTCAGGTTATCATCCGAACCCCCTCCAGTATTAAGTTGCAAGCAACAGACAACTGCTTTAAGCAAAGTGTGTAAGGTAAACAGTCCACATGTTCCATGAACAAGAGACCGTTGTTTTATCCCTAGTAGCAACATCACATCTACAACCAAATAGACTTCTGTCACTTCCCTTGGAAACTAGAGGCATGAATCCACTATCGAGCATAAATACCCCCTTTTGGAGTCACTAGCAACTACTCGGCCAAGATAGCTACTAACAACGGAGAGCATGCAAGATCACAAACAACACAGACATGATAGAATCATAAAGACAAACCATTAATCAAACCAACATAATAATCTCAATATCCATCGGATCCCCGCAAACACAACGTGCATGACTACAAATAGATTAGATCTTGATCATGAACGGAGCTCACAAGATCTATACATGAAAGCACAAGGAGGAGATACAACCATCTAGCTACTACATGGACCCATAGTCCAAATTGGAACTACTCACGCATCATACCGAAGAGAAGGCCTCCGGGATGATCTCCCCTCCGGCAGGGTGCCGGGAAGAACTTCATATCCCCCTGATCTAGGGACGACGGTGGCAGAGGCTACAAAAGGTTTCGTGGAATATTGATCGAGTACTTAGGGTTTCTGCATCAGGGCTTCTTATAGGCGAAGGGGGAGGCTGAGGCGGTGGCCAGGGGCCGCACACCCTGCCTAGGCGCGGGGCAGGGCCCACCCGTGCCTAGGGGGGTGTGGCTGTCCTAGCACGCCTCTCCATCTCTCCTCTGTACTTCTTGTTCCCCACGGAAAGTTATTGATTTTGACGTTTGTCCCGTCCAATTCCGAGAATATTTCCTTACTAGCTTTTCTAGAACCAAAAACAGCAGAAAACAGGCAACTAGCACTGTGGCAACTTGTTAATAGGTTAGTACCAGAAAACATGTAAAAAGCACCTAAAAGTGTAGACAAAGCAAAGTAAAGTAGATACTGAACAAGCATGGAGCATCAAAAATTATAGATACGTTTCTGACGTATCAAGCATCCCCAAGCTTAAATCCTGCTCGTCCTTGAGTAGGTAAGTGATAAAAACGAATAATTTTTGAGGTGATATGCACCCTCACAATAAAGATCTAACCATTTGCAAGCATTGAAAGCTGGGATCAAAGAACTCTAAACATGTGCATGAAAGATGGAGTTCTAACAATAGGACATAGTAACTATGCATGCAACATGAAAGGCTACAAACAAAGATCATGAATAACATGCATTGAAAAACGTTTATTTGTTTCACATACAGAAAACATAGCATAGTGGTAACCAGCTTGTCCCTCATAGAGTAGCAAATAGATGCATAGGACACCTTCAAAGTTCATAAGGGTGACTAGAAACAAATAGCACAAGAACAAGTAATATCACAATATGCATCAATCAATAAGCTTTGGAACACTGCGCACAGAATGACAACTATGCTCTCTTAATGGTGCCTAAAGGTAGAAGGTGGAGACTCAACATAATGGTGGAAGAAAGGACTTTTATAAAGGAAGCAGGGATTTCAAGTTTCAAAAAGAGTTTCCAAAAATTAGGGTACTTGTTAGCTTTCAGCCCTCATTGCCCCTATCATAAGCATCTTGAAGTGATTAAGGTTAAAGTGAACAAAGATGGAGTATATGCTTGAAGAAGTATAAGTTGGCAATCTCAAGTCCCTTGGATACGAGGGCCACACCTCATGCTACTCAACTTCAGTCACCTGTAAGTTCTTGTCATTGTAAGTATTTGCATATCATAGAGAACCGCCAATGGGATACCCCTTGCACATGGTACAGGAGCTATCCCATAACCAAAATGACAAGGCAAGCAGACAATGAGCAGCGATCTTTTTTATTTACCATATGCATAGCTTTTTATTGAGGATGCTTCATAGATAGCTCACTATGGTGATGCTGCAAGTTTCCACCATGATTAGGCATGGCTTAGGCTAGCGGCCCAGGCATTTCTCTAACACAGAATACAAACTCCATGGACTTACAAGTTCCCTTTTTATTTCACACCGGTGACATCCATAGACAAAAGAGCATGATATCAACTAAGTACAAAGTACAAGTGCAATGTTGAAAACGTTCCCCGTGATAGCACGGTTCTGCTGATTCCAACGTATAAGTGCAAGAATATACAACATAGATGACACAATGGTTCAAGTTTATTAGGGGCAAAGAATATAAAGTGTGCCATCAAGTTCGTGAGGGCCTTAATCACTAAGTTTTCACATAACAAAATAGTTTTTAATTGGAAGATAGCTGAAAACAAGAATATACTTGGAATGGTGTAACACACCATGCATAGGATTTTATAGTGGACACTTTGGAATAACTTGGTTTCTTGGGAGTTGTAAGCATGAATAGAGCTTACTCATGCAAGTGGAGGCTAGCAAAAGACTGAGAGCAACCAACTAAAAGAGCAATAATGGCCATAATCATGCAAAGAAACAAAACATTACTAATCAAAGCCTAGAGTGGTACTACAAGTCAAGAACTAAATGATCATAGAGGCTATGGTGACTTGTTCATAGTCATAACATGGTGTGAGCATGTGCCAAGTCAACCCAAACAAACCTCAAAGGAGAATACCACAATACTATGCTTTTGCATGCTAAAACAACGCATAATTTCTTCAAGGCACACCAAGCAATCCCAATTGTTTGGAACAAGACATGCTACAACAATAATCACTAAGCATAATGCCAAAACAACACCTAGCATGTCATGCTAAAGTCTAAGTTACAGTCAATGCAAGCTCCTCTTGCACTTATCAAGCAAGAACTTACTACTCGTTTCCAACACCAAGCAACTTATTTGCAAACAACACATCGAGAACGGGGGTCCAAACTACTCAAGAAAACTAAACAAACTAAGCAAAGCAAACGAAAACTATGATGCTCCAAGAACAACACAACTTGTGCATGAAACAATAAAAACGAAGTGTCTAGACAAACCCGAGCTTTTTATTGATGAAGAAGGGGATGCCTTGGGCATCCCCAAGCTTTGACGCTTGTACGTCTTGGATATTTCTTGGGGTGACACCATGGTGGCATCCCCAAGCTTGAGCTTTTGTCCATTCTTCCTCTCATTACATAATTCTCTCTCTACACCTAAATTTTTTTTGTTCATACAAAACTTCACACAATCTTCATTAGCAAAATTAGTGTATTCAAAAGATATTAGACCTCTGGAAAAGCTTTGGAATAGCAAGGCGTTTCTGTAAAAACACAAGCTACTGTAGTAACTCCTTCAAAAAGCTCAATTCACCTAAAGAGAACTCAAAAAGAATCAATAAGAAGCAAATGCAAATAATGGCAGAAATCTGTCAAAACAGACCAGCAGGTAGAAACCGATTTTTTCGAACATCTTCTGTTGCTCAAATCAAAAAGTGTTGAACTAACGGAAGTTATCTAACATACTGGGGGTTTTATTCGTAAATTTTGAGCTCAATCCGAGTTACATAAACTCCTCAAGATTTTTTTTGGTGGAGGACATAAATCTGTTTCGGGACAGCAACTCCCCAAATCTTACTTCCCTCTAATTAGAGGTCATTCTTGGCACAAAAAGCAAATAAAAAGAATAAGGATAGGTAATTACTGAATTAATAACTTCCAAGACTCTAGGAAATTCTTGGGTTATCTCCCAACAAGTACTTTTCTTTTGAACGCCTTTAAGTTAGGCACAAGAAGCAAGAAGAATCAAGTATTTTCAAATGAAGAAGCATTAACATCAAACCTTGCTTTCAAAGGAGGAGAAAAAAGCAACTTCTCTCTCCTCATAGGGAAGTGTTCAATAACTTTCTTGAATGGAAAATGATATTTAATGGTGCCTTCTTTTATGTCAATGATGGCACCAACTGTTCTAAGAAAAAGTCTTCCCAAAGTAATAGGACAAGAAGCATTGTATTCAACATCCAAAACATAGAAATCAACAGGGACATAAGCATTGTTAACCATGATGAGAACATCATTAATACTCCCCATTAGTTTCTTCTTAGCATTATCATTAAGTGGGACATCCAAATAACAATCTTCCAATGGTGGAAAATCAAGCATTTCATAAATCTTCCTAGGCATAATAGAGACACTAGAACCAAGATCACATGAAGCTTTGAGATCAAATTCATTCACTTTGACATTAATAATGGGTTCCGAACTATCTTCTAATTTCCTAGGAATAAAAGTTTTGTGTTCTAACTTCTCTTCCTTAATCTTAACAAGAGCATCTGTAATGTGTTTGGTGAAAGCAACATGCATATCACCTGCATCAGGACTTCTAGCAAGCTTTTGCAAGAACATAATTACTTTAGAATATTGCAACCATCTATATCAAAGTCAAACTTAGCATCACTAGTAGTAGGCTCAATAGGCTTAGGCATAGTAGGAGGAGGAATAGTGACTACTTGTGGTTTAGTGGTGATGGTGCACACACTATTGTTTCTATCAATTTCAGCTTCCCTTTCCCACCTAGCATGAAGTTGAGCTAACAGCCTAACATTTTCATCAATAGTAACTTGTATGGCATGAGTAGTAGCAAAGGTGTTTTTCATGGTTTCAGGTTTAGCAGCTATTTTATTAATCAAGGAAGACTGGGCTTCAGGCAAAGAGGATATATTCTTCTCAACAGTTAAAGCTTTTCCTCCACAGTCTTGTTGAAAGCATTTTGTTTATAAATAAAGTCTTTGAGCATGACTTCAAGTTCAGAGGGGGCACTTCTAGCATTGCTGTAGGAGTTTCCATAGGAATTTCCATTATTAGGAGGATAAGTCCTATAATTGTTGTTGCTACCAAAATTACTCCTATAGGAATTGTTGTTGTAATTGTTGTTTCTAATGAAGTTAACATCAACTTGCTCTTCTTGAGAAACCAAAGAGGCTAAGGGAACTCTATTAGGATCTAGAGGAGCTTTCCCATTAACAAGCATAGCCATAATAACATCAATCTTATCACTCAAAGAGGAGGTTTCCTCAATAGAATTTACCTTCTTACCATGTCGAGCTCTTTCAGTGTGACATTCAGATTAGTTAACCATCATATTATCAAGGAGCTTTGTTGCAGTACCCAAAGTGAGGCCCATGAAGGTACCTCCAACAGCTGAATCCAACAGGTTTCTTGAGGAGAAGTTCAAACCTACATAAAAAGTCTGGATAATCATCCAAGCAATGAGTCCATGAGTGGGGCAATTCTTAACCAAAGATTTCATTCTTTCCCAAGCTTGAGCAACATGTTCATTATCAAGTTGTTTAGATTTCATAATGTAACTTCTCATAGATATAATCTTAGCAGGAGGATAGTAATTTCCAATAAAAGCATCTTTGCACTTAGTCCAAGAATCAATACTATTTCTAGGCAAGGATAGCAACCATTCTTTAGCTTTCCCTCTCAAAGAGAAAGGAAACAGTTTGAGCTTAATAATATCTCCATCTACATCCTTATACTTTTGCATCTCACAAAGTTCAACAAAGTTATTGAGATGGACAGCAGGATCATCAGAACTAGCACCAGAAAATTGCCCTCTCATCACAAGATTCAACAAAGCAGGCTTATTTCATAAAAGTTAGCATCGGGAGCAGGTGGAGCAATAGGTGTGCTAAGTAAATCATTGTTGTTGGTGCTTGAGAAGTCACACAACTTTGTGTTCTCAGCATATTTCATTTTGGTAAAGGTGGGCAAGCCAAAAACAGCAGCAGCAGCTAGAGCATGAACTATTTTTTTTTGTGTTTTTGAATAAAGAAAGCAAACCAAACTAGACTAATTTTTTTTGGTTTTTTTGAAAAGAGGCAAACAAACCAAGAAAAATAAACAAAGCAAACTAAAAACAAAGTAAAGAGAAAGGAAGTGAAGGACTCCCCTAGTGAAGATGTCCTTAGCCTCCCCGGCAACGGCGCCAGAAAACTTGATGTCTGGCTCAGTTGATGAGGAGCCTGTTGGGAACCCCAAGAGCAAGGTGTGAAGAAGCACAACAGCAAGTCTTCCCTCAATAAGAAACCGAGGTTATCGAACCAGTAAGAGGAAGGTAACGTCACACAAGTGTTGCAAGCAACGCGGAGACCTGCACAACACAAACTCAAGACTTTGCCCCCAACTAACAGTGAGGTTGTCAATCTCACCGGTTGCTGTAATAAAGGATTAAACGTATGGTGTGGAAGGTAATGGTGGTTTGCAGCAAGTAAACAAGTAACAGTGGAAGATGTATCAATGGTAAAGATTGGACCGGGGTCCATAGTTCACTAGAGGTGCTCTCCTTAGATAAACAATATGGCATGAAGGGTAAACAAATCACAGCATGGCAATTGACAGAAACTGAGCAAGGCATAACAATGCAATTACTAGTCAGAAAGATCCTGTGAGATTCGATTGGGAAATACAACAAGATACATAGACCGCCATCCAACTGCATCTATGACTAGAAGTCCACCTTCAGGTTATCATCCAAACCCCTCCAGTATTAAGTTGCAAGCAACAGACAACTGCTTTAAGCAAAGTGTGTAAGGTAAACAGTACACATGTTCCATGAACAAGATACCGTTGTTTTCTCCCTAGTAGCAACAACACATCTACAACCGAAGAGATTTCTGTCACTTCCCTTGGAAACTAGAGGCATGAACCCACTATCGAGCATAAATACCCCCTCTTGGAGTCACTAGTAACTACTCAGCCAAGATAGTGTCAACACCCAGATTTTTAATCCCAGAGGCCTGTTATGCCATACCTCGCAATCCCAGGATTACCATTTTTGCGAGACATAACAGATTTGGATATCACAGTACATCATCCATTACAAACCATACATAAGGTCTTACACAAATAAGGATCTCATGATCCAGTTCTTAATACAACTCAAGCAGCGGAAATACGTAATAATAAAAGTAGCGTAGGCGAAGCTCCATCTTCGGGGTTACAGGCAATGCTGACGATGGGAGATGATCCTAGTTGTCGTAACCTTCCTGGGGTCCTTCGTCCTGGTACTCCTCTTCATAGTCTGGCCATGGGAATAGCCAGGGATAAAGCCATGAGTACTCTTTAAGTACTCGGAAACCAATGCTAATCAAGTGAACGGGAGGTTTTTGTAGTAGGACACTAAGCTCTAGAGTTGTTTTGCAAAAAGCCAGATTTACTTCTACTAAGTTCAGAAGCAAGAAAAAGCTAGTTGAACTTTTATAACACCTAAGTGGGAACTTGTATTTCATATCACAACTCTGTTGTGGTCAAGTCAAAATCTCAATTCATTTCACAATTCATTTTTAAAACATCTGAAGGGGGAACAATATGGCCACTCCAACTGTCCATTACCGCGGACGCGGCTATTCGAATAGTTTGACACTCTGCAGAGATTGTACACTTTCAGCACAACATTCGATACATCCGTCAGGAACAAATCCTGAATTCACCATACTCAGTATGCGGGTAATCAATCCTAACCTTTCAATTACACGCCCTAGTATAGGCACCTCTCCTGTGAGTTTGGCCTCTCAACCATGACCAACTGTCATCTTGGGTACTGCACAGGTGGACAATCTTCACAAGGTAGCCTCGGCTCAGACCTTGGCCGTGAGGGAACCCATACTAAGGTACATAAGTTTCCAGTCAAGCCCTACCCAAATTTCGGGTATTATGGATGTACGGTAAAATTGGAATGGTATCGCATCCAGACAACCATCAGTTTTATAAAGGGCTAAGGCTCATGCCTTAACATTTTTATCATCAAAATCATCTGGTGTTCGGAAACACATGTCAAAACATCTCAGTAGAATGACTCATCATTCTAAGGTTTTCATAACCATTTTCCACCAAGTATTCCCATCTAAAGTTGATCAAGTTTTATGCTTAGCACTAGCATCTACAAGTGGGGGGGGGGGGTGAGTACTAATGAGGGGTGGTAAACAAGTGTAGTTTAATTAGGTTGAATCTCATGCCTTAGGATGACATCAAGATTATCTAGCTTAGGACAAATTTAATGCTCTTTATGCAACCTTCAATTATCTTTCTAGTATCTACAATTTACTCAGGTTAACTCTAAGTAATAGCTTTGATAAAGAAATACAGTACAAAGCTTGCAAGTAAAACTAGGAATGGGGTTATCAAGTGGGGATGATCACATATGCTTAAGGCATATAGTTGTCATGGTAACAAGCCAGTATTAGCTTGCATAGGTCAACTTGATTAGTAAGGCTTGCCTTGTGCAGTGGTTGAAGTTCTCCTCGGCTTCTTCTTCGTAGTATCCTCCTTCCTCCTCGTATCCTTGGTTGGTACTAGTGTCTATGAATAAATACGAGGTACACAATCACCAAACAATACTTAACTACTTTCAATCATCACACAAAGGTGTTCTATATATGATCTAGCATCATCACTAATATCACAAGAATAAAGCATTTGTCTTATTTATTTATTTTTAGAAAAGTAATTTATACTCATTGAAAAACTACTTGAGATTTAATATTCTCCAAACCAAACATGGGATCATGTTGACACCTGTCATCACCACATATTTCAGTACATGGGAATGTGATTTAAAGTGGTGTCACAATTTAATAGGGTTTACTCTTTTATTTTAAATAAAATAAAATGACTAGAAATGCTTATGTGGCATTCTTTTATTACTTGAATATTATTTATGTAAGAAAACCCATATGTTTTTATATAATCTGAAAGGTATGGTTAAATGTGATTTTTGAGAGTTGGAATCAACTCAAAAGCTATTATGGTTGAAATTTGAAAAATGTTTAAATACAGAAATGTTGGAGATATGCCCTAGAGGCAATAATAAAAGTAGTTATTATTATATCTTTGTGTTTATGATAAATGTTTACATTCACGCTATAATAGTATTAACAAGGAAACATTAATACTTGTGTGATTTGTGAACTTAATTTGAAGTCCCTAGTAAAGCCTCTATATAATACTAGCTTGTTGGTTAATGGATGATTGTGGTTTCCCTATCATGAACATTGAGATGTTATTAACAACAAGATCATATCGTTAGGAGAATGATATGATGGACATACTCCTATAGATAAGCGTAGCATAAAGATCAAGTCATTTTAATAGTTCAATTGCTATATGCTTTCTGATACATAGTAATCTAATTCCTTCGACCATGAGATCATGCATATCACCTTTACCGGATGGATGCTTTGATGACATCAAACACCACACCGTAACTGGGTGGCTATAAAGATGGCATTGAGTGTTCGGAAAGTATTGGTTGAAACACATGGATAAAGAGTGGGATTTGTCCATCCATATGATGTATAGATATACTGGCCCTCTCGGTGAAATGTCATCCAATTAGCTTGCAAGCATGTGACTGGCTCACAAGGGATCACATATCACGGAACGAGAAAGAGTACTTATCGTAACGAGATTGAACTAGGTATGCAGAGATACCGACGATCATAACCTCGGATAAGTAAACTATCGTGAGACAAAGGGAAATTGATATCGTATGTAAGTGGTTCATTCGACGCAAAGTAATCAGAGAAATATGTGGGAGCCATATGAATTTCAGATTCCTCTATTGGTTATTGTTGAGAAGTGTCTCGATCATGTCCGCATAATTCACGAACCGTAGGGGAGACACACTTAAGGATTGACGTTGTTTTGAGTAGTTATGGAATGATGAGAAAGAGACCGAATGTTGTTGGAGTCCGGATGGGATCCGGATATCACGAGGAGATCTGGAATGGTCCGGAGAATAAGATTCATATAAGGAAAGTCCTGCTGGAGTTGGGGAATGGTTCCGGTGTTTTCATCGGGAATGTTCTATAATGTTCCGGAATGTCCGGCACTCCGGAGGGGAAGGGTACATGAATGTGTTATATCAAGTTGGTATGATTTCATCATGTACTAAGTGTCATAGTTGAACCAAATAAAGTATTAATTCAAATCCTAGTTTGAAAAGTCAAACAGCTAGTTTGAAAAGTCAAATGGCTAAATTTGGAAAGAGGAAAAGAGGAGGAGTGGGAAACCGAGTTGGGGAGGAGTTCCTCCAACAAGGCGCCCACCCAAGCCGAGTTGGGGAGGGACTCGTCTCCCTCCCCTTGGCCGGCCGGCCCTCTCCACCTATATAAGGAGGGGCAGGGCTCCCCTCCTTGACACACAAGATCCTCTCCTCCAAACCCTAGCCCCAAGCCGCCGCCGCCTCCATAGCCGCCGCCGGCCCTAGGGCAAAACCCTAGCCACCTAGCTAAACCCTAGCCGGCTTGCCCCTCCTTGGTGTGTCTAAACCCTAGAACACCGAGGACTCTCTCATACTCCACCATACTCGCCCGGCTTAAGGCGAAGCCTGCGAGATCTCCTCTACTTCCGTACCACGCCAGTTGCCGGAATCGCGAGGAGAGTGCTACAACCTCCGCTGCCTGCTGGAACAAGGAGAGGAAGGTCTTCGCTGGCACCGAACATGTGACCGATCAAGGGAGCGCTGCTGTAACACTACCGGAAGGATCGCTCACGCGATCTTGAGATCGGAAAGAGTACGACTACATCACCCACGAGAATCCGCTCTCGTTAAACACTTTGGAATCTTCGAGGGTGAGTTATTCTATCGACTCGTTGCTACAATCTAGTAGATAGATCTTGGCTTGTTTGTTTGTATGCGGTAGAAATTTTTTGTTTTCCCTGCTACGAAACCCTAAAGTGGTATCAGAGCCAGGTTTATAAGTAGATCTGTTGCGCGAGTAGAACACAATGGTCATTGTGGGCGTTGATGCTTTTATTGTCGATTGCTTCTTGTGTACTTTGCATCTTGCGGGATGTTGGGATGAAGCGGCCCGGGCTAACCTTACATGACATCGTTCATGAGACTTGCTCCACGCTTGACATGCAACTTGTATTGCATAAGTGGCTTTATGGTGCCTGTTTCTCCTAGCATAGTTAAGATCCAATTTACAACGGGTGATTAACAATACTAGTATCAATGTTGTGGTTCATGTTCGTAAGTTAGAACGACACTTATTGAATGCCCCAAACCACGTAAAACATGCAAAGAAAGTAGAGGCGTCTAACTTTGTTTTGCAGGGGTGTGCTGTGATGTGATATGGCCATGATTGTGATTATATTTGATGTATGCAATGTTCCTTATTGTAAGTTGGCAACCGGCAGGAGCCATATGGTTGTCTTTAATTTATGTTAAGACCCGCGTGTCTATTCAAAGTAGTTGTAATAGTTGAAGCTGGTGGACTATTAACCATGGAGAAGCGTCATTGACCTTGATGCAATGCCGATGATGATGGAGATCATGTTCGTGCTAGAAGATGGAGATTAGAAGCACAAAGAAGAAAGGCCATATCATATCACATATTTTGAATTGCATGTGATGTTAATCCTTTATGCATCTTGTATTGCTTAGTAGACGACGGTAGCATTATAAGATGATCCCTCATGCACATAAATTTCAAATCATAAAGTGTTCACCCTTAGTTAGCACCGTTGCTAAAGCTTGTTGTTTCAAAGCACCACGTGATGATCGGGTGTGTTAGATTCTGCAAGTGCATACAACGTGAGCAAGCCAGATTTGCTCATGCGGAAACTAAGGTTTGATCTTGACGAGCCTAGCATGTATGCACATGGTCTCGAACACGGATCACCGAAAGGTAAAGCATGAATCATATAGTAGATATGATGAACATGTCGATTGTTCACCATTGAAACTATATCAACTCTCGTGATGATCGGTGTTGATGTGGTGGATTTGGTTCGTGTGATCACTAAAACAATATGAGGGATATTGTTTTGAGTGGGAGTTCACCTAGATTAATTTTATTATTAAATTGAACTCAATTTGTCATAAACTTAGTCTAAACTATTGCAAATATGTTGTAGATCAATGGCAGCTACCATCAATTTTAATGCTCCTAGAGAGAAAAGTTGAAAACAATGGAAGCAACTTCATGGATTGGTTCCGCAATTTGAGGATTGTCCTCACCTGGTAATTTGACCTATGTGCTGGATGCACATTGGGTGACCCAATTGTAGTTGATGCTTCCGATGAAGTAAAGAATGTTTACCTCACTCGGAAGACTCGGTACGCTCAAGGTGCTATCTTGTATGGTTTAGAATCGGAGCTTCAGAAAAGGTTTGAGAATTCAGACCCATATGATATTGTCGAGGATCTCAAATTGATCTTTAAGACTCATGCGGCAATTGAAAGCTATGAGGCTTCAAAAGTTCTTTAACCGCAAGATGGAAGAGGGTAGCTCTGGTCAACAGCATGTGCTTAAGATGTCCGGCACGCAAACAAACTTCAAAGCTTGGGTATTGTGATTCCTAATGCTTTGGGGATTTACCGTGTCCTCCAATCACTACCACCAAGTTACAAGAACTTTGTGATGAACTACAACATGCAAAACATGAACAAGACGTTGCCAGAACTCTTTGCCATGTTGAAGTCTGCAGAAGTGGAGATCAAGAAAGAGCACCAAGTGTTGTTGGTCAATAAGACCACCAAATTCAAGAAAGGCAAGTCTAAGCAGAAGGGACACTTCAAGAAGGGTGGTAAGAAAGTTACCACCGACGAAGAAGACCAAGGCTGGACCTAAGCCCGACATCGAGTGCTTTTCTGCAAGGGAGAAGGTCACTGGAAGCGGAATTGCCCAAAGTACTTGGTGGATTTGAAGAACGGCAACATCAAGAAGAAAGGTATATCTGATATACATGTTATTGATGTGTATCTCACTAGTACTCGTAGTAGTGCCTGGGTATTTGATACTGGTTTGGTTGCTCATATTTGTAACTCAAACAAAGCTGCAGAATAAACGGAAGCTAGCGAAGAACGAGGTGACGATGCGCGTTGGAAACGGATCAAAGGTTGATGTGATCGCGGTCGGCACGCTACCCCTTCATCTACCATCGGGATTAGTTTTATACTTAAATAATTGTTATTTGGTGCCTGCGTTAAGCATGAACATTATATCGGGATCTTGTTTATTGCGAGACGGTTACTTGTTTAAGTCTGAGAATAATGGTTGTTCGATTTATACGAGTAATATGTTTTATGCACATGCACCTTTGATAGATGGTCTATTCTTGTTGAATCTCGATAGTGTTAATACACATATTAATAACATTGAGGCTAAACGTTTGAAATCGAGCGATAACTTGACCTATATGTGGCACTGTCGTCTTGGTCACATTGGAGTGAAGCGTATGAAGAAACTCCATTCCGATAGACTTCTTGAATCACTTGATTTCGAATCACTTGATAGATGCGAAGCATGTCTGATGGGTAAAATGACTAAGACTCCATTTTCTGGTATGATGGAGCGAGGTACGGACTTATTGGAAATCATACATACCGATGTGTGTGGTCCAATGAGTGTAGCATCGCGCGTGGTTATCGTTATGTTCTTACCTTCACGGATGACTTGAGTAGATATGGGTATATCTATTTCATGAAACATAAGTCCGAAACTTTCGAGAAGTTTAAGGAATTTCAAAGTGAGGTAGAGAATCAACGTAACAAGAAGATTAAATTTCTACGTTCTGATCGTGGAGGTGAATATCTAAGTTACGAGTTTGGCGAGCATTTGAAGAAATGCGGAATACTTTCACAATTGACACCGCCGGGAACACCACAACGTAATGGTGTGTCCGAACATCGTAATCGAACTCTCTTAGATATGGTTCGTTCTATGATGTCACTTACAGATTTACCGCTATCATTTTGGGGTTATGCATTAGAAACAGCCGCATTCACTTTAAATAGGGCACCATCTAAATCCGTAGAAACGACACCGTATGAATTATGGTTTGGGAAGAAACCTAGATTGTCGTTCCTTAAAGTTTGGGGATGTGAAGCCTATGTAAAGAAGTTACAGCCGGACAAGCTTGAACCCAAAGCGGAAAAATGCGTCTTCATAGGATACCCGAAGGAAACTATTGGGTATACCTTCTATCATATATCCGAAGGCAAAATCTTCATTGCCAAGAATGGATCCTTTCTAGAGAAGGAATTTCTCTCGAAAGAAGTGACTGTAAGGAAAGTAGAACTTGACGAGGTTGTTGAACCTTCTCTCGAAATTGCGAGTAGAGCAACACCAGAAGAAGTTCCTGTGGTGCCTGCACCAATAAGAGAGGAAGCTAATGATGATGATCATGAAACTTTGGTTGAAGTTGCTACAGAGCCTCGCAGGTCAACGAGAACTCGCACTCACCTGCATTGGTATGATCCCGTTATGAGTGTCATGTTGGTGGACAACACCGATGACCCTGAGACATATGAGGAAGCGATGATGATCCCAGATTCCAATAAATGGCAAGAAGCCATGAAATCCGAGATTGGATCCATGTACGAAAACCAAGTATGGACTTTGGTGGACTTACCGGATGGCCGGAAGGCTGTCGAGAACAAATGGATCTTCAAGAAGAAAACAGATGCTGATGGTAATGTTACTGTCTATAAAGCTCGACTTGTCACAAAAGGGTTTCGACAAATTCAAGGAGTTGACTACGATGAGACTTTCTCACCAGTAGCAAAGTTAAAGTCTGTGAGTATTATGTTAGCAATTGCTGCATATTATGATTATGAGATATGGCAGATGGATGTCAAAACAGCATTTCTCAATGGAGACATTGATGAAGAGTTGTATATGATGCAACCCAAAGGTTTTGTTGATCCTAAAGATGCTAACAAGGTATGCAAACTTCAACGGTCCATCTATGGATTGAAGCAAGCATCCCTAAGTTGGAATCAACGTTTTGATAAGGTGATCAAAAGTTTTGGTTTTATACAAACTTATGGAGAAGCTTGTATTTACAAGAAAGTGAGTGGGAGCTCTGTAGCATTCTTAATACTATATGTAGATGACATATTGTTGATTGGGAATGATGTAGACCTTCTTAATAGTGTCAAGGAATATTTGAATAATAGTTTTTCAATGACGGATCTTGGCGAAGCAGCTTACATATTAGGCATAAAGATTTATAGAGATAGATCGAAACGTCAAATATCATTGTCACAAAGTACATATTTGGACAAAGTTCTAAAGAGGTTTGGAATGGAAGATAGCAAGAAAGGGTTCTTGCCCATGTTGCCCAATACGACCTTGAGTAAAACTCAAAGTCCGACATCGGCAGAAGATAGAGAAAGGATGAGTAAGACTCCCTATGCCTCAGCCATAGGATCTCTAATGTATGCCATGCTATGTACTAGACCCGACATTGCATATGCTGTTAGTTTAACTAGCAGATATCAAAGTGATCCAGGAGTGGATCATTGGACAGCGGTCAAAAACATTCTTAAGTACTTGAGAAGAACTAAGGATATGGTTCTTTCTTATGGAGGTGATGAACAGCTCGTTGTTAATGGTTACACCGATGCTAGTTGGAACACCGATCCGGATGATTCTAAATCACAATCTGGATACGTATTTATTTTGAATGGTGCAGCAGTTAGCTGGAGGAGTGCAAAGCAAAGCGTTGTGGCGAGATCTTCAACTAAATCGGAATACATGGCTGCTTTGGAGGCTTCACAAGAAGCGATATGGATGAAATAGTTCATTACAGAGCTGGGTGTGGTTCCTAGTGCGCTGGACCCAATGTCTATCTACTGTGATAACATGGGCGCCATAGCCAATGCGCAAGAACCAAGGTCACACAAGAAGCTGAAGCACATCAAGCTACATTTTCACGCTATTCGAGAACATATCCAAGATGGGGATATAAAGATTTGCAAAGTACACACATATCTGAATGTGCTGGATCCGTTGACTAAACCTCTCCCGAGGGCAAAACATGACCAGCACCAAACTGCCATGGGTGTTCGGTATATTACCATGTAATCTAGATTAGATGACTCTAGTGCAAGTGGGAGACTGTTGGAGATATGCCCTAGAGGCAATAATAAAAGTAGTTATTATTATATCTTTGTGTTTATGATAACTGTTTACATTCACGCTATAATAGTATTAACAAGGAAACATTAATACTTGTGTGATTTGTGAACTTAATTTGAAGTCCCTAGTAAATCCTCTATATAATACTAGCTTGTTGGTTAATGGATGATTGTGGTTTCCCTATCATGAACATTGAGATGTTATTAACAACAAGATCATATCGTTAGGAGAATGATATGATGGACATACTCCTATAGATAAGCGTAGCATAAAGATCAAGTCATTTTAATAGTTCAATTGCTATATGCTTTCTGATACATAGTAATATAATTCCTTCGACCATGAGATCATGCATATCACCTTTACCGGATGGATGCTTTGATGACATCAAACACCACACCGTAACTGGGTGGCTATAAAGATGGCATTGAGTGTTCGGAAAGTATTGGTTGAAACACATGGATCAAGAGTGGGATTTGTCCATCTATATGACGGATAGATATACTCTGGGCCCTCTCGGTGAAATGTCATCCAATTAGCTTGCAAGCATGTGACTGGCTCACAAGGGATCACATATCACGGGAACGAGAAAAGAGTACTTATCGGTAACGAGATTGAACTAGGTATGCAGAGATACCGACGATCATAACCTCGGATAAGTAAACTATCGTGAGACAAAGGGAAATTGATATCGTATGTAAGTGGTTCATTCGATCGCAAAGTAATCGTAGAAATATATGGGAGCCATATGAATTTCCAGATTCCTCTATTGGTTATTGTTCGGAGAAGTGTCTCGATCATGTCTGCATAATTCACGAACCGTAGGGAGACACACTTAAGGATTCGACGTTGTTTTGAGTAGTTATGGAATGATGAGAAAGAGACCGAATGTTGTTGAGTCGGATGGGATCTGGGATATCACGAGGAGATCCGGAATGGTCCGGAGAATAAGATTCATATAAGGAAAGTCCTGCTTTGAGTTGGGGAATGGTTCCGGTGTTTTCATCGGGAATGTTCTAGAATGTTCCGGAATGTCCGGCACTCTGGAGGGGAAGGGTACATGAATGTGTTATATCAAGTTGGTATGATTGCATCATGTACTAAGTGTCATCTCTGAACCAAATAAAGGATTAATTCAAATCCTAGTTTGAAAAGTCAAACTAGTTTGAAAAGTCAAAGGCTAAATTTGGAAAGGAAAAGAGGAGGAGTGGGTCGAGTTGGGAGGAGTTCCTCTCCAACCGGGCGGGCGCCCACAGCCGAGTTGGGAGAGGGACCTCCTCCCTTGGCCGGCCGACCCTCCACCTTATATAAGGAGGGAGGGCCTCCTCCTTGACACACAAGATCATCTCCTCCAAACCCTAGCCCAAGCCCGCCTCCATAGCCGCCACTGCCCGGCAAAACCCCAGCCGCCTAGCTAAACCCCAGCCGGCTTGCCTCCTTGGTGTGTCTAAACCCTAGAACACCGAGGACTCTCTCATACTCCACCATACTGCCTCGGCTTAAGGCAAGCCTGGCGATCTCCCTCTACTTCCTGCCACGCCACCAGGCAGTGCTACAGGAGAGTGCTCCAACCTCTGCCTGCTAGAACAAGGAGAGGAAGGTCTTCGCCGAGCACGGGTGTGACCGATGTGGGATTGCTGGAGCGCCTGAACGACTCAAGGATCGCACGCGATCTTGAGATCGAAAGAGTATGACTACATCGTTACCCACGAATCCGCCTGAGTTAAACACTTTGGAATCTTCGAGGGTGAGTTATTCTATCGACTCGTTGCTACAATCTAGTAGATAGATCTTGGCTTGTTTGTTTGTATGCGGTAGAAATTTTTTGTTTTCCATGCTACGAAACCCTACAAGAAAAGCTTCTAACTTGTTATTTTTACCAAGGTTGATCTATAGATCCAAATGATTTGAATCCAACGGGCTTGGATTAACAATTTCAATACCTTTCTAACAAAATTGGTTTCATTCAATTTGGTTTACTGAATCAAGCTGGGTTGATTTTTGAAACTGGGTACAAAACTAAGTTTGAATATAAATAGAAAAAGTTAGGTTCAAACGAGTGGGCTGCGCGGGAAAGGTTATTGGGCCGGCCCGGTGTCACTCAAGACAGGCGCAATCGAATGGGGTTCCACCAGTCAAGTGGCTCTCATAACACGGGTGATCTCGGGTGATCTCGATCTAAGTCTAACCGAACGGCTACTCATCGTCCCACGCCGGGCAGCGCCAAGGCAGGTGGAACTTAACGTGGGGGTCGTGGGAGGCTCACCGGGGCTCAGGCGAGGGTCGGCGATGGGGGCAAATGACGAAGTCGACGACATTGATTCTCCTGGCACGGTCAGCTCCTCCTGGGGCGGCTCCAATCGATGGCTTCCTTCTTCTCCAGCAGCGGCGGGCTCCGGTGAAATTCCGGTGATGCGCTACTCACCTTGCTCCAGGAGTGAGGTGGGGTGGTTCTGGGTGAGAGGGGAGTGGAATGGTGTGAAGAAATCGAGCGGGGGAGGCCTCTATTTATAGTGGCGAGAGGGAACCGACGGGCGCGGGTGGAGCTCGTCGTGGTCGACGACACAGAGGGCTATCGGCGTGGGCGACGATAGGAGGCGGTGCTGTGCTCCCTGGTGAAGCTTAATGGCGTGGTGGCGAGGCGTGGGGCCGTGCTGATCGATCGGAACGCTTCGGCGCTCTGAGCGTGTCCGACGGTGTTTTTGATGGCGCACAACACGCGTGGTCCGCACGGCGGCGAACGGGCGTGTCTGCGCGGTTGCTAGGGTGGTGGTGATCACGTGTGCCTGCAGCTGCAAAGGCGTGGCGATGTGTCGAGGGTGGCGTGACGGCGTGCTCGGCATGGTCGCAGAGAGGCTTGGTATGGCTTTGGCATGTGGTTCAGTAGCTGGCATTGCTCGAGGCTGGGACATGGAGTGGCGTTGGGGTGCTGGCTAGCTCCCAGACAAGGTTGGCGAGGCTAGTGTTGCTCGTAGCTTGCTATCGACCATGGGGTGGCAATGGTGCTCTCGGCCTGCTCACCATTGATGACAATGGCCAGCTTACAGTGGTGCTAGAGATTAGTTAAGGTTGCTAGATGATCTACTAAGGCTAGTTGTAACCAGAGAGGGAACAAGTTAGGCCCAAAACACTACTCAACATAGTGTTTTTGATTTTGTTGATTTGAATCTGCAACCTGTTTGATGAAATGGCCACATGAACTTAAGTTTTGAATTTTGAAAAGATTTTTGGTGGGTGTGCTAGGCATGTGTTGAGGGTTCTGTGTATGCTTGGGTTTTGAAAATTAAGCTTGTTTGAGTGGTTTTTGAAATAGTGGGATCTTCCCATATGAAATAGATTCAATTTTAAACTGTCATTTAAACTAAGCATTTAAATATTTTTGGATGATCACAAAGTGGGCCTTGGTACCTTGTTATGAGTACTATCAAGGGGTGCAAAGATCCATACATGTTTTTGTTAAGTTTTGAAAATTAGAGATAGCCAAAGTAGGCATGGGAGTTAAATTGGCCAAAGTGACCATTCACTTAATTTGTTTTTTTTGACTTGTTTGTCTTTGGGAAAAGTTTGGGGATTTTTTAGATGATGTTTATTTCACCTAAGAATCATTTTACAAGAAAAGAAACACAGAACCATGGCAATTCAAAAGAATCCAAATTTTAA
This sequence comes from Avena insularis, assembly GCA_023614405.1. Classification (NCBI taxonomy): domain Eukaryota; kingdom Viridiplantae; phylum Streptophyta; class Magnoliopsida; order Poales; family Poaceae; genus Avena; species Avena insularis. The sequence goes on along the minus strand of CM042697.1, from coordinate 436,917,134 downwards.
TACACACACATATGAATGCTTTCATATTTTTAATTGGAAAAGTTTTTGTTAACCCTAAATTTGATGATTAGAGTTTGATGATCCAAGTTTAATATTTTTGGGATGTTACAGATACAAAGGTCGTTTATTACAGTCATTCCAGAGATAAAACATAGTCTTTTACAACTCAGGGCCAAAGGCCTAATACAAGAGTTTATGGAATAAGTAAATAAACATAAGTCTTCATCTTCATGTGCCACAGGCAAGCATGTCGAGTGTAGACTCATGACTCCTATTCATCATCGGAGTAACCTGCAACATCACAAGTTACAGCCACAGAGGGTCAATACTTTGGAATAGTATTGGCAAGTGATACCTTAGTATATTTTTAAGTGGACTATACTACTATATGCATTTTGGCTAGGTGTAGCTTGGCTTGCTTTGCTCAAAATAGGTTTTTCCTATTAGTAGAAATCATTAAGTTTTTCTTTGTCAAAACTTCCAAGGAACCTCCAATAGACATTGGAGTCCTAAACTTCCCAAGGAACCTCCAATAGACACTGGGGTCCTTAACCCTTGTTCACCCACAAGTTTTATTTAGAAATTGGAGTGATGAGATTCTTGAAGCTTCCATGTCTTGATTCTCAAATTGTCCTTTACCAGGGACATGGCTAAGTACTTAGGTTTTACACTCTGCAGAGGTGGTGCACTTTCCCCACAAGACTTGGTTTCCCAAGACAAGATCTTTTAGAAGCCTTTCCTTAGTCAAATGGACGCGCTCCAACCTATCAATCCCTCTACCACCAACTGTCCAAGAGACTAAGTTCTAGCAACCTATATGATCATGGCAGAGCCCATATTGCCAAGTGGTTGCACTTGAAGCTTCTCAACATTTGACATCTCAAATCTCTTTGTTCCTGGGTGGCCATCCACAAGTGAGATACACAAGGTAAACCATAGACATGGGCCTTGTGAACCACTCAACCAAAAAAAACCACCAAGCAAGTCCCATTCCACCCAGGTGATTCATTAACTTAGTTGTTTTATTAATCAAAAACACAAGTCCTCAGACTTAGAATTTTTCCATAGCATGAATATATAATCCACCCTTGTTTTCTATTAGCTAGGCTGAGCATGGCATGGCAACTTATCTATAGGGAAAATTTCCTAGCAACTCTACCATTCTAAACTACATAGGATTTCCCATCATATCATTTGACAAAAGTAGCATGCATGTCTTAGAAAAAATATCTAATGCTAGTATAAAATATAGGAATGGAATATTCATGAAAATATCACTTGCCTTGGTAATGGGGAGAGTAGCACTCTTCACAGTCACAATCACTAGCAAAATCTACACACAGAATTGTAGCACACAATTACACACAATTTAAATACAATCAAAAATAATATGAATGCATGCATGCAAGAAATTACTAAATGGTGATTTTGAAAACTTTACCAAGTAAGTGCATGTTTACAGAAACTTAACAAGTCACAAGTTTGCCAACTAAACTTATTTAACCCTAAAACAAATTACTAAACTAAATCCAAACTCAAAATAGCCTTAAACACGTTTCTACAAATAAAGTCATTCTAATGGTTACTATTTGTTAAACACTTTGCATAGACAGAAAGGCCTTGAAACACTGAACCCAACGGTATAAAGTTTGCAAAATTCTAACGTGGCAATCAAAAGTTATAAGCATTTGAAAAATTGGATCAAATTCTGTTTTGAAATTTGTTTTTAGATCTAACCCTAGACACGTGTTATGTTGTGACTGGCGCGTACCGGTTCGCACTGGATCGAGCTCCACAGCCGCAGGATTTAAATGAGATCTGGCAGCTCAGACGCGCGCATACCCCTTCGTTTAAAATTCTATCCTAGCCCTACGATACAGATCCAACGGTCTAAATCACCAAGCCAAAATCTGGCGGCGCTTATCGAAGCGTGGCGGCTTGACGGACGATGGCGGCCGCAATACAGATCGCTAGGAGGATAGGGAAGATACTCACCGAGACCGCAAGGAGGGGTGCTCAACGGTGGTCACTCGGCAAGGGCGCCAGGGTTGCGGTGGATTTCGCCGAGTTGGATCTGCAACGGTGGCTCGCTTGAGGTTGAAGGCGTTGTAGATCACTAGGAGGCAAACGGAGGGTATGGTCGATGCGTAAGATCATGGCGAAGATGCGTGCGTGAAGGGAAAGGTTTGGGGCGGTCTGGACTTACCACTAGAGCTCGCCGGAGTTGATGTTGTCGTCGGTGCTTGCGGTGTCGAGTGGAAACAGCGACCTGGGGCAGTATAGGATGAACTAGTGGGGCCAGGAGGTGCGCAGAGACTCACTGAACAAGATAGCGTAAACGAGAGACAGAGCGGAACACGAGGCTCACCGGAATTTGCCGTGATCGTCGGAGACGGCGGGCTCTGAGAGCAATGCACGCAGCCTGGTGGCACTCTGGGTTCGGGGTTTGAGGGAGAAGGAAGAGGGGGCAGAGGGGGTTTATATAGCCTGGTCACGAGCGAGAATCACTCGGGCATTGATATGAATTGAATCCGCGAATTAAAACAGGAAATGGCCGCGCTGATTTGGGGATGAACTGGTCGTGCGGGTGGAGACGACGATGCTCAAGTGGGCCGCGGTTGTCAGCGATAGAGGGAAAAGTGGGTGGGTCCCTTCTGTCAGTGAGCTGGTGGGTGCGCTCACGCGTGAGAGAAGAAAAAGAAAAGTCCCGGGTGGGCTTGTTGGGCTCGATTCGATGCTGGGCTGAAATTTTGGGGATCTTTGCAGGGTTCAGTGGTTTCAAAAATCAGTTATTTAACAAGTAGTTACCCTGCAAGGGCTTGGTCAAGCTTGGGCTTAATACAAATAGAGACTTTGCCTCTGGTTTGCAAATGTTTGAAATAGGGGTTTTGAAATTAATTCTAAATTATAACTTTGGTCTAAATTTTTCACACACACTTTACAACAATGGAGGCAAGCAAACAAGTTCCTAAACATTCAAGCTTCAAAGGGGGATGGCCATTTGAATTATATCTGCTCACATGAAATCATAGTACCAAGCTTCTGTTTTTCTGAAATGATTTTGAGAAAAACCCTAAATGATGAAAGATGCATGGATGATATGAATGAGTATTTGAAACATGAATTTAGGGATGTTACAAATCTAACCCCCTTAAGATGAATCTCTCCCTCGAGATTCGGATTGGCTAGCAAATAGGTGTGGGTGGTCTTTTCGAAGATCATCTTCCCTTTCCCATGTTGCTTCCTCTTCGGAATGATGATTCCATTGCACTTTGCAAAACTTGATAGTTTTTGTCCTTGTGACTCTTTCTACGGTCTCAAGAATCTTGTCAGGCTTTTCTTCATAGGTGAGATCACTTTCCAGTTGAACTTCTTCCAAAGATATGGTATCCTTCAAAGAAGATTCTTCCATTTCCAGGTGACATTTCTTAAGCTGACTCACATGGAACACATTATGGACTGCTAATAAAGATGCTGGCAGTTCGATTTCATATGCAACTTCTCCCTTGCGACTTAGAATGTTGAATGGTCCAACATATCTTGGTGCCAACTTTCCTTTGACTCCAAATCTTTTCACTCCACGAAGTGGTGATACTCTAAGATAAGCTCTATCCCCAACTTCGTAGGTGATTTCTCTACGCTTAGAATCTGCGTAGCTTTTCTGTCGAGACTGTGCTATCTTCAACCTGTCCCTAACCGATTTGACCTTTTCTTCGGCGTCTTTGATAAGATCTGGTCCGAACAAACTTCTTTCTCCCACACCATTCCATAGCAATGGGGTGGTACACTTCCTTCCGTAGAGAAACTCAAATGTGCCATCCCAATACTAGATTGATAACTGTTATTGTAAGAGAACTCTGCGTAAGGCAGACTTTCATCCCAACTTGCTCCATAATCTAGGGCACATGCCCTCAACATGTCTTCAAGAATTTGGTTAGTCCTTTCTGTTTGTCCATCCGTTTGAGGATGAAAGGCAGTGCTGAATTCCAACCTCGTTCCTAAAGACTCATGAAGCTGTCTCCAAAAGTGAGAAGTGAACTGAGTTCCTCTATCAGACACAATACTCTTAGGCACACCGTGAAGGCATACAATTCTACTCATGTAGATTTTGGCTAACTTGGCACTGGTATAAGTTGTCTTTACGGGTATAAAATGAGCCACTTTGGTTAGGCGATCCACTACTACCCATATGGAATCATACCCTGACCTGGTCCTTGGTAATCCGGTAATGAAATCCATACCAATATTTTCCCACTTCCGTTCAGGAATAGGCATTGGTTGAAGCAAACCTGCTGGTTTCTGATGCTCTGCCTTCACTCTACTACACACATCACACAAAGCAATGTGTTCAGCGATGTCCCTTTTGAGATTGTTCCACCAAAATCTTTCTTTCATATCGATGTACATTTTGGTGTTTCCCGGGTGAATAGAATACGGAGAGTTATGGGCTTCTTGTAGAATCAGTTTCCGCAATTCCGGATCTTGTGGAACACAAATACGTTTCCCGTGCCATAAAGTACCTTGTTCGTCTATGTGGAAACTTTTAGCTTTCCCTTGGCTAATCCTTTCCTTAATCTCTTCGATTTCTTTATCCGTCTTTTGGGCTTCTTTAATTTTATCCAACAGAGTGGGTTGAACATCCAAAGACATAAGATGACCTTCTGGCACAATCTCCAACCTGAGTTCCTTGAATTGCTTACACAAGTCATCTGGCAATTCACCTTTGGTAAGGCCATTTACAAACGCCTTACGACTTAGAGCATCTGCTACTACATTTGCTTTACCGGGGTGGTATTGCAAACTCAAGTCGTAATCCTTAATAAGTTCTAGCCATCTCCTTTGTCTCATATTGATTTCCTTCTGGGTAAAGATATACTTCAAACTCTTATGATCGGTGAATACTTCACAACGTTTTCCCAAAAGGTAGTGTCTCCATGTTTTGAGTGCATGGACAACAGCGGCTAACTCTAAATCATGAGTAGGATAATTTACTTCATGAGTTTTGAGTTGTCTCGAGGCATAAGCCACAACTTTTCCGCCTTGCATAAGTACGGCACCTAATCCTTGATGCGAAGCATCACAATACACTTGGAAATCCTTTTCCAAATCTGGTAGGCATAGAACTGGTGCTGACACAAGTCTCTTCTTTAATTCTTGAAAGCTGAGTTCACAACCTTCAGACCAAGCAAATTTCTTATCTTTCTTTAACAATTCTGTCATTGGTTTAGCAACCTTTGAAATTTTTTCAATGAATCTTCTGTAGTAACCTGCTAAACCAAGGAAACTACAAACCTCTTTTACGTTCTTAGGAGATTCCCATTCTGTCACAGCTGAAACTTTAGCAGGATCAACTGCTACACCATCCTTTGTCATAACGTGACCAAGAAATCCAACTTCCTCCAACCAAAACTCACACTTGCTGAATTTGGCATAAAGCTTATGTTCCCTCAGTTTCTCAAGTATCAAGCGTAGATGTCTTTCATGCTCTTCCTTGCTCTTGGAGTAGACTAAGATGTCATCGATGAAAACGACAACGAACTTGTCGAGAAATTCCATGAACACTTTGTTCATCATATTCATGAAGTATGCTGGAGCGTTGGTTAAACCAAAAGGCATCACAGTGTACTCATACAATCCATACCTTGTGGTGAATGCTGTTTTAGGTATGTCTTGCTCTCTTATCTTGAGTTGAAAATAGCCTGACCGAAGATCAATCTTCGAGAACACACATGCTCCTTCTAGCTGATCAAACAAGTCGTTGATTCTTGGCAAAGGATATTTGTTCTTGATGGTTACCTCGTTGAGAGATCGGTAATCTATGCATAATCTTTGAGTTCTATCTTTCTTTTCTACGAACAAAACTGGAGCTCCCCAAGATGAAGAACTTGGCTGGATGAATCCTTTCTGCAATTGTTCTCCAAGTTGTTTCTTGAGTTCCTTTAGTTCGTCAACTGACATTTTATAAGGCCTCTTTGCTCTTGATCCAGAACCTGGTACCAAATCTATTATAAACTCTACATCTCTATCTGGTGGCATTCCTGGTAACTCTTCCGGAAACACATCCGGATATTCACACACAATTGGCACAGTGTCCATGCTAACCCCCTTAAGAGAATTCATCTTACTTCCTTTAGATTCAAAATTGGACTTGAATTTTATCCTCTTACCTTCAGGGGTTGTGAGTGCAACTGTGCGATTGGCACAATCTAGTACTCCCTCATACTTAGCCATCCAATCCATTCCCAAAATCACATCCAATCCTTGGGAATTTAGGATTATTAGGTTCACTGGAAACTTATGTTTTCCGATCTCTATGACTAGATCCCGACATCCCAGACTCACTATCATATCTCCTCCCGGAGAACTAACTTTTATCGGACACCCAATGTTTTCAGATGCAAACCCGTTTCTATCAACAAATGCTTTTGATATGAATGAATGAGATGCACCAGTGTCAAAGAGTACAAATGCTGTAATGGAATTGAGTCTGAACTTACCAGCAACAGCATCAGGCTCCTCATAGACTTCCTCCACATTGATGTGGTTAACCTGTCCTTTCTGAAAAGGATTGGGCTTGTTAGGTCCTTCAACTTTCTTCTCAGGGCACTCATTAGCATAGTGCCCCATCTTCTTGCATTTGAAGCATTCAACCTGACTGATGTCCCTTTTTGTAGGCTGACTTCCACTTCCACTTCCACTGTGGTGGCTCTTATGTCCACTCTTGTGATTCTTGTACTTATCATTGTCATGACTGCGATGATGCTTGTGGTCATGCCGGTTGTGGTTGTGGTTCTTGTTGAATTTCCCATGCTTATGGGATCCTGAGCCGACACTATCATCATAATGAGATCGTTTATGAGACGATCCCGAGATGTGCTTGTCGGAGTGTTTCCTCTTTCTACTCTCGACTTGTTTCATTTTATTCTCCACAATAACAGCCTTGTCACACAGTGACTGATAAGTTGGAACATATGCCATGCATACCGCAGATTCAGCTCATCATTCAAGCCTTCCGTAAACTTTTCCTTTCTTTTGGCATCTGTCAACCTCATCCGTGCATAGCGCTTGATTGTTGAACTCTTCTATATACTCACCACGCCTGTGGTGGCGCTTGCCAGTTGTGAAACTCCTTCTTTTCAGGCTCATCATTCCTGGTGAGATATGAGTAGCGAAGCCATCTTCAAAGATAGCCCAAGTCACCTCTTCGATAGGAGTGGTGATCTGAAGTTGTCCCACCATGCGGCGGCTGGTCCTTCCAATGATGTGTCATGAACCTGACTTTTTCAGCATCTGTGCAGCCCATGGTCACTAAGTCTTTGTTCACAGAACGTAGCCAATCGTTGGCCACCATGGGATCAGTCGTTCCTGAAAACTTAGCTAGACTCAGACGCGGAAATCTGGTGAGCATATCAAAACCCGGAGGGTTGTTGTTGTTGTTGTTGTTATTGTTATTGGGGTTGTTGTTGTTGTTGTTATTGGGGTTGTTGTTGTTCTGGTTCTGGATGAATGTCGTCATCATTTGCATAAGCTGTGTTTGCGCATTCATCATCTGTTGCATTTCCGGGGTAATGTTGTTGGGGTTGGGGTTTGCGCGACGGGGAGGCATCTGTGGTTTGTTCATATATAGATAAGAATGAGATACCCTTACATGATTCATGCACAATACATCACACAAGCAAACACATAGCATGCAACACAAGGATAAAAGCTCAACAACAAGATAACAAAAGTCTCAAAGTAAAAACACACAAGTGGCAAGCCATCCACATGTCGGATGGTCCAATAATAAGTTCACAAATAACAAGTACGATAAATAGAGATAACTGAGTAGTCAAGTCTACTCGTCAGCGTCAATTTCCTCCTCGACAAGGATAAGACCTGCGTTCTCCATTGCGGTCTTGTTCTCCTCGATGGTAGTGGTCAAGGAGTCGATCTTGGCCTTGAGAGCCCTCTTCTAGGAACGAAGTCTCTCAATCACTGTCTGCTTCTGCTCTAACTCGAAGTCCTTGGACTGCAGTTCCTCGGTCATATCCCGAATCTTCTTGTTCCTATCCTGGACACGTTTCTCTTGACTCTTGAACTTACGGTCTTGGGTCTCGAACTTCACCTCCATCTCCTTGACTACCTCGTCCTGCTGCGCGAAGAGCTTGTCCTTCTCGCGAAGCTGCACCTGGAGCTCGTCATTGCTAAGCATGACGTTGGTCCTGTCAGTATCCACGTGCCTAATAAGAGTCTCTAAGTCCTGGAGGTACAGCGATTGGCCCGCTGTGGCCCTCGAGTCGCCTCAAAGTCGATGGACTCTCCATCATCATCACGCCTTCGAAGGCGTGGAAGTGAGTGCCTCTAACCTGTCGGGAGTGACGGCTAACAAATGCCCTATCGATCTGCATGACAACCTCCATGCCTCTCTCTCGTCATCGCATAAGCTTGAAGACGATGGCCTCCGTAGTAGGCCTGGCTCAAGGCCCCGGCTGGTTCACCTTGAAGCCCCAGAGATCCTTCCTCTCAAACTTGGTGAGTGGGTGCACCGTAATGGTGGGAAGAGGGAGATCGAGCAAGGTAGTAAGCTCTACGATACAAGGACCAAAACGGGTAACCTGGAACTCCTCAACAGTGCTGACGGTAATAGGCATCTATTTATAAGATTGAAAAAGTTAGAACAACACAATTTAAAAATTAAACAAGACAAACATTCATACATATCCATGGAACACAAAATCACACAAGTCATGCATACATGAATCCATTACATCAACCAAGGTTCAAACTTATTTAAGGTATCATTTGGAAAATAAGGTGATAGGTGGTGGTCCAACTAACGAAGTGCGTCTACAAACCTATCTCACTGGACCTGGTGGCTAACACAATGTTCCTAGAGGCAATCAGCCTATCTTGTTCGCATGCTTCCATCACTAAGTCTATAATATCTCCCCTTAAGGTTTGGTTGGTGACTTCCAACTCTTGGGTATGTTCCTTCTCTTTCTCTAAGTCTTTTTGGAGGTTGAGCATCTTGCACTTGACTCTAGCACTGAGTTCTTTGATAGTCTTCCAAGCTGCTTCTCTTGCTGACTCAAAGAATGTGGTGTGCATCACAGTGTTGGTGTACATGCAGAAGCCTCTTTCCTTATGGTTGTCCTCCTTGTTTTTGTACAAGTGAAGTTGCACCCAGCAATACTCCACTCCTTCCTCCATCACTGGAAAGCCCTTGTACACAGCTGCACCATGTGCTTCCATTGCCTCCATGAGGTCCTTGAGAATCTTGGGAAACTCAGTTTCACACTCCAAGGTCATGGTCATTAGTGGCCCTTTCTTCACGGCTTCGTTGATGGAGTTCATCTACAAATAGAGATGAGAATGAGAAGATTAGAAAAGTTTACGAGAAGAATAGACAAGTGTAGAAGTAGTTAAAAATTTTCCTTAGTGGTTTCCAATCCTAGGGTCATAATCCTACAGGAAACACAGTGCTCTGATACCATCTGTTAGACCCCTCCTTCATAAAGGAAAGGATCCCTGTGATTGCAATGCTAGTCCCTGGATCAATGCTAGCATCCACAGTTTAAGATGAAGTACACAGATACAAAGGTCGTTTATTACAGTCATTCCAGAGATAAAACATAGTCTTTTACAACTCAGGGCCAAAGGCCTAATACAAGAGTTTATGGAATAAGTAAATAAACATAAGTCTTCATCTTCATGTGCCACAGGCAAGCATGTTGAGTGTAGACTCATGACTCCTATTCATCATCGGAGTAACCTGCAACATCACAAGTTACAGCCACAGAGGGTCAATACTTTGGAATAGTATTGGCAAGTGATACCTTAGTATATTTTTAAGTGGACTATACTACTATATGCATTTTGGCTAGGTGTAGCTTGGCTTGCTTTGCTCAAAATAGGTTTTTCCTATTAGTAGAAATCATTAAGTTTTTCTTTGTCAAAACTTCCAAGGAACCTCCAATAGACATTGGAGTCCTAAACTTCCCAAGGAACCTCCAATAGACACTGGGGTCCTTCACCCTTGTTCACCCACAAGTTTTATTTAGAAATTGGAGTGATGAGATTCTTGAAGCTTCCATGTCTTGATGCTCAAATTGTCCTTTACCAGGGACATGGCTAAGTACTTAGGTTTTACACTCTGCAGAGGTGGTGCACTTTCCCCACAAGACTTGGTTTCCCAAGACAAGATCTTTCAGAAGCCTTTCCATAGTCAAATGAACGCGCTCCAACCTATCAATCCCTCTACCACCAACTGTCCAAGAGACTAAGTTCTAGCAACCTATATGATCATGGCAGAGCCCATATTGCCAAGTGGTTGCACTTGAAGCTTCTCAACATTTGACATCTCAAATCTCTTTGTTCCTGGGTGGCCATCCACAAGTGAGATACACAAGGTAAACCATAGACATGGGCCTTGTGAACCACTCAACCAAAAAAAACCACCAAGCAAGTCCCATTCCACCCAGGTGATTCATTAACTTAGTTGTTTTATTAATCAAAAACACAAGTCCTCAGACTTAGAATTTTTCCATAGCATGAATATATAATCCACCCTTGTTTTCTATTAGCTAGGCTGAGCATGGCATGGCAACTTATCTATGGTGAAAATTTCCTAGCAACTCTACCATTCTAAACTACATAGGATTTCCCATCATATCATTTGACAAAAGTAGCATGCATGTCTTAGCAAAAATATCTAATGCTAGTATAAAATATAGGAATGGAATATTCATGAAAATATCACTTGCCTTGGTAATGGGGAGAGTAGCACTCTTCACAGTCACAATCACTAGCAAAATCTACACACAGAATTGTAGCACACAATTACACACAATTTAAATATAATCAAAAATAATATGAATGCATGCATGCAAGAAATTACTAAATGGTGATTTTGAAAACTCTACCAAGTAAGTGCATGTTTACAGAAACTTAACAAGTCACAAGTTTGCCAACTAAACTTATTTAACCCTAAAACAAATTACTAAACTAAATCCAAACTCAAAATAGCCTTAAACACGTTTCTACAAATAAAGTCATTCTAATGGTTACTATTTGTTAAACACTTTGCATAGACAGAAAGGCCTTGAAACACTGAACCCAACGGTATAAAGTTTGCAAAATTCTAACGTGGCAATCAAAAGTTATAAGCATTTAAAAAATTGGATCAAATTCTGTTTTGAAATTTGTTTTTAGATCTAACCCTAGACACGTGTTATGTTGTGACTGGCGCGTACCGGTTCGCATTGGATCGAGCTCCACAGCCACAAGATTCAAATGAGATCTGGCGGCTCAGACGCGCGCATACCCCTTCGTTTAAAATTCTATCCTAGCCCTACGATACAGATCCAACGGTCTAAATCATCAAGCCAAAATCTGGCGGCGCTTATCGGCTGCGCGCGGCGGCGACGGTCAGATGATGGCGGCACCGGCAATACAGATCGCTAGGAGGATAGGGAAGATACTCACCGAGACCGCAAGGACGTGGGGGTGCTCAACATGTGGTCAGCTCGGCAAGGGCGCCAGGTTGCGTGGATTTCTCGCCGAGTTGGATCCGCAACGGTGGCTCTGCTTGAGGTTGAAGGCGACGTTGTAGATCACTAGGAGGCAAACGGAGGGTATGGTCAGATGCAGAAGATCATGGCGAAGATGCGTGCGTGAAGGGAAAGGTTTGGGGCGGTCTGGACTTACCACTAGAGCTCGCCGGAGTTGATGTTGTCGTCGGTGCTTGCGGTGTCGAGTGGAAACAGCGACCTGGGGCAGTATAGGATGAACTAGTGGGGTCAGGAGGTGCGCAGAGACTCACTGAACAAGATAGCGTAAACGAGAGACAGAGGGGAACACGAGGCTCACCGGAATTTGCCGGCGCAGTCGTCGGAGACGGCGGGGCTACAGAGAGCAATGCACGCAGCCTGGTGGCACTCTGGGTTCGGGGTTTGAGGGAGAAGGAAGAGGGGGCAGAGGGGGTTTATATAGCCTGGTCACGAGCGAGAATCACTCGGGCATTGATACGAATTGAATCCGCGAATTAAAACAGGAAATGGCCGCGCTGATTTGGGGATGAACTGGTCGTGCGGGTGGAGACGGCGATGCTCAAGTGGGCCGCGGTTGTCAGCGATAGAGGGAAAAGTGGGTGGGTCCCTTCTGTCAGTGAGCTGGTGGGTGCGCTCGCGCGTGAGAGAAGAAAAAGAAAAGTCCCGGGTGGGCTTGTTGGGCTCGATTCGATGCTGGGCTGAAATGGTGGCGCGCGGCCCTTTTCATTTGATTAATCCTTTTCTTTTCTAATTCCATTTTCTGAAATGATTTTGATATGAATTCAAATCCTTTTTGAATTCAAACAATTTTGGGGATCTTTGCAGGGTTCAGTGGTTTCAAAAATCAGTTATTTAACAAGTAGTTACCCTGCAAGGGCTTGGTCAAGCTTGGGCTTAATACAAACAGAGACTTTGCCTCTGGTTTGCAAATGTTTGAAATAGGGGTTTTGAAATTAATTCTAAATTTAAACTTTGGTCTAAATTTTTCACACACACTTTCCAACAATGGAGGCAAGCAAACAAGTTCCTAAACATTCAAGCTTCAAAGGGATGGCCATTTGAATTATATCTGCTCACATGAAATCATAGTACCAAGCTTCTGTTTTTCTGAAATGATTTTGAGAAAAACCCTAAATGATGAAAGATGCATGGATGATATGAATGAGTTTTTGAAACATGAATTTAGGGATGTTACACTTGAGGTGCTCACGGATCTTGTGAACCTTCTCTTTTGCTTCTCGTAGGATGTCGGGTCCGAAAATCTGACTCTCTCCTACTTCTGACCAATTCAAAGGGGTGCGACACTTCCTTCCATACATGAATTCAAATGGGGCCATTTGCAAACTAGCTTGCTAACTGTTGTTGTATGAAAATTCTGCGAACGGCAGACAGTCTTCCCATTTTGATCCATACTCTAACACATAGGCTCTCAGCATATCTTCGAGTATTTGATTTACTCGCGCCGTTTGTCCATCGGTCTGAGGGTGATACGCGGTGCTGAAATCTAGTCGGGTTCCTAAACCTTCTTGGACTTTCTTCTAGAATCTCGAGGTAAACTGAGTTCCTCGATCCGATACGATGTTCTTGGGGAATCCATGCAAACTGACAATTCTAGCGATGTATAACTCGGCTAGCTTCGAACTCTGATATGTGGTCTTGACTGGTAAGAAATGGGTGACTTTGGACAATCTGTCCACTATGACCCAGATAGAGTTATTTCGCCTACTAGAAGTAGGCAATCCGATGATAAAGTCCATTCCAACGGAATCCCATTTCCATTTCGGAATCTGCAAGGGTTGCAACAATCCTGTGGGTCTTTGATGTCCCGCCTTGACTCGCTGACATATATCACACTTGGCGATATAGCTTCCGATTTCTCTCTTCATCTTATGCCACCAAAATTATTCTTTCAAATCTTGATACATCTTCGTTCCTCCGGGGTGGATAGAATAAAGAGTATCATGAGCTTATTTGAGAATAACTTCTTTCAACTCAGAATCTGCTGGTACACAAAGGAGTCCTTTGTACCACAGAACTCCTTCGTCTTCGGTGAATCCGGGTACTTTGCCTGTACCGATACGACGCTTGATTCCATCGATACTAGCATTTCCTTTCTGCGCCTCTTTGATCTGGCTGATCAAAGTGGGTTGAAGTTCTATGCTAGCCAAAAATCCTTCACTCACTAATTCCATTCGGAAATCTTCCATCTCTTTGTGCAAGCTTGGTTGCTCCTTCAAAATCATGGAGTTCAAGAGGCACGACAATCTGCTAAGGGCATCTGCTACCACGTTGGCTTTACCAGGATGATAGTGAATGTCCAGATCGTAATCCTTGATTAGCTCAATCCATATTCTCTGTCTCATATTCAGCTCCTTCTGAGTGAATATATACTACAGGCTCTTGTGATCCAATAAATCTCACAATGGTTTACCATCAGGTAATGCCTCCATGTCTTCAGGGCTAGAACTATGGCTGCGAGTTCGAGGTCATGGGTTGGGTAATTTTTCTCATGTTGTTTCAGTTGTCGAGATAGATAGATATAACTTTGCCTTCTTGCATTAGCACACATCCGAGACCGATCTTGGATGCGTCACAATACACGTCAAAGGGCTTCGTGATATCTGGCATGATTAAGATTGGGGCTAAAATCAATCTCCTCTTGAGTTCTTGAAAACTCGCTTCACATTTGTCCGTCCATTCAAACTTCTTGTCCTTCTTCAGCAATTGGGTCATGGGTCTGGCGATACTCGAGAATCCTTCTACGAACTTGCGGTAGTATCCCGCCAATCCGAGAAATGCACGAACTTGGGTCTGAGTGGTTGGGGCTTGCCAATCTTCGACATCTTTCACTTTTGCAGGGTCAACGGCAATTCCTCCGGCTGATACAATGTGGCCGAGGAATCCTACCTCCTGTAACCAAAATTCACATTTGCTAAACTTGGCATACAACTGATGCTCTCTAAGGGTTCCAAGAATGGTCCTTAGGTGTAGCTCATGTTCTTCTTCTGATTTGGAATAAATCAGAATGTCATCAATGAAAATAACGACAAACTTATCCAGGAAGTCCATAAAAATGTTATTCATGAAATAAGCGGGGGCATTGGTTAATCCAAAATACATGACAGTATACTCGTATAATCCATATCTGGTGGTAAAGGCAGTCTTTGGAATATCCTCTGCACGAATCTTGAGTTGATGATAGCCTATTCTAAGATCAATCTTAGAAAAAACTTTGGCACCGGTCAACTGATCAAACAAATCTTCTATCTTGGGCAATGGGTATTTTTTCTTGATAGTGACATCATTCAACTTTCGATAATCCGTACACAAACGGTTACCTCCATCCTTCTTGTCCACAAATAAGACAGGTGATCTCCATGGTGACGCACTTGGTTGAATCAATCCAATTTCTAACATGGCATCTAGTTGCTTCTTCAGTTCTGCTAGTTCAAACGGGTTCATACTATATGGTCTCTGGGCTATGGGTCCGGTTCTGGGGATTAGTTCGATGATAAACTCGATATCCTGATCTGGGGGCATACCAGGCAAAACATCTGGAAATACATCGTGGTATTCGCAGACTATCCAGACTTGGTCAATGGTAGGTTGGGCTATACTCTTGTTGCACTTGAATTGACGAGGTAAGGTTTCAGATACATGCTCGACTGATATTCCGGCTGTATTGGTCATGGTTATGGCTTTCTTGGCACAGTCAATTAATCCTTTATGTTTGGACATCCAATCCATTCCTAGTACTACTTCCAAACCTTTAGTTCCGAGTACTATCAGATTAGCATAAAAATCTATGCCATGGATTCAGATAGGGACGGCTTTGCAAATTTGCCTAGCTTTGGTGGTTGAACCGGGGATTTGAACAATCATAACATGCTTCAGTTTGGTTGGTTGAATCTTACTAGTGCATGCAAATTATTCGGTGACAAATGAGTGTGATGCACCAGAATCAAACAACACTCTTGCAAGTACTGAATTAACAGAAAACATAAAGACAACATCGCGCTCAGGATTCTTCAGCATGCATGAGAAAAACATGGCCGTTGTGGTTGAGCGAGTTCCCTAGGGCAAACCTTCTTCCGGGCTGAACACGACGCTATTGCTGAGTTGGGGCATTGGCCTTGGGGGCTGCGACATTCTTCTTGGGGCACTCATTGGAGTAGTGACCCTTATTTCCACAGTCATAACAAGTCACTTGCGACTTGTCCTTTGCTGCAATAGGCACAACATTGCTTCCAGTCCTCGGGGCAGTGTTGGTGTTGGCGGCAGCATTGTTGTTGTTGAACTTGGATGGTGCACAGTTGAAATTGTTAGAGTTGCCGGGGTTGTTGTGATTTCCTCCGATCCTTGGGTTTCCATGGTTGGGATAGGTCGGACGGTTCATCGGGGGTCTGTTGGTTCTCGGGGCAAATCCTGGAGATGGGTTAGGGCGATACTTTGGGGTCTGATGGGTTCCTGGCTGATGCATCATGCGACGCTTGCGATTCTCATTGGCCTGGTTAATCTTTCCTTCCATCTGGATGGCAGAGTCGACAAGGGCTTCAATATCAGCAAAGGGGATATTGACCAACACAGTCTGCATCTCATCATGCAGACCATTCAAGAATCTCTCTTTCTTCTTGGCTTCGGTGTCGATCTCATCCGGGGCATACCTAGCTAATGACAAGAATTTGTCACGGTATTCCACTATGGTCATCCGTCCTTGCTTCAGTTCTCTGAACTCATCTCTCATTCTCTTGATCAAACCCGGTGGCACATGGGTTCTGCTGAACTTGACCTTGAATTCCTCCTAGGTCATCATCTATCCTCCGGTCATTGCACGAACGCTGTTCCACCATGCTCTTGCATCTCCGGCTAGATAGTGGGTGGCGAATAAAACTTTCTCGTTGGCTTCCACTCCGGCGACTTCTAGGTTGTTTTCCATGGTTTGCAGCCAATCATCGGCGTCTAAGGGCTCTTCCGACTTAGTGAAGACAGGTGGGTTGGTATTCTGGAAATTCTTGAGCTTAGATCCATGGTTGTCCTAATTTCCTTGGCCTTGATTGTTGTGGGCCAGCTGGGCTATCTGCTGAAGGGTGGCTAGGTTGGCTTGACGTTCAGCTCTTTCAGCTTCGCGGTTAGAAACCAACATTTGCAGGATCTACAACATCGGGTCCGGGGATGAACCACTTCCTCCGCGTGGCATCTGAAGATTGAGATGGATCATGAGAAAAGAGGGAAATTTCTAAGGTTCAGGGACTTTGAAAAGTTTTTAAAGTTTGACTCAGATTTCTAGCAACTTGCTTTTCATTCATTCATTCATAGCACATGATACAAACACAAACCACAACAAAGGTAAACAGATAGTTTTAAGAACCATTCTGGAAACTACGATACAGTGGGACCGAATACAACTCACTACGCTAGTGCTCAAGTGCTACTACTCCTTGGAGTCGGTGTAGTCGTCATCCTCATCATCCTCATCGTCATAGATGAAGGCGAAATCATCCTCATCGGTGAAGAAGTCCATAGCCTGATCCTCCAGAAAATCATCATCATAGCTGAGATAGGAGTAGGGGTCTCCACGAAGATCCTCTCCGACATTCTCCCTTTCCTCCAACTGCATGTCTCTCTCGTGGATGGTCTCCTCCAAATCCGAGATACGATGGTGAAGACAGGCAATGATGCGCTCCTTCTTGTCGAGCTGACGGCAGCGAGACTTGCGATCCTTCGCTAGCATGGCGATGGTCTGATCCTTCGTCTTGATGATGGCGGACTTGTGATTGGAGTAGTCACGACAATTGTCCAATTCCTGCTGACGATCGTACATCATGAAGCTAAGGTGGTCCAACTGAGTCTTTAGCTCGTGGTGGTATGGGGCTTCCAGTGGCTGTCCCATAGCATCACGCTTGGATAAAACTCAAAGCGGGTACCCTTGATCTGGTTGATACTCTGCCCACACAAACGGGCAAGAGCTTCCTGCATGGCCCTGGCAAGTCCATCGAGCCAGTTGTTTTCTCTTAAGGTGAACTGAATTCCCTTGGCAGTGGGAGGTTCAATATTTCCTCAGAGACTTGCAACAATTAGCCACTGTAGATCTTCTCCTCCTTGATCATTGAGCTGAGCTCCAAAGAACTTGGGGTGCGGACGCTCCAGAAGTTCCGAAAGCTGGTCCAAATCGCGCTCAAAGATAAGGTCTCCTCCATTCCCCAACTGATAAAACTTGCTGTACTTCACGTCCATCTATACGAATATAGGATGAGTAAGTTAGTAGAGTGATCAAGGGTGTCAAATTTTAGGTATTTTTGCTAGAATTGTTTTTGAGGATCATGAATTTTTATGAAAGAAACAAGGTGATAAGAATGGGAATAAGTTTTTGTAAATATTTGCTTCCTTTGGTTTTGAAACTAAGTTTTTGATTCAAATGGCCAGTCTAACTAGGGTCTCCTATGGTCAGGATGGCTCTGATACCAACTTGTCAACACCCAGATTTTTAATCCCAGATGCCTGTTATGCCATACCTCGCAATACCAGGATTACCATTTTTGCGAGATATAACAGATTTGGATATCACAGTACATCATCCATTACAAACCATACATAAGGTCTTACACAAATAAGGATCTCATGATCCAGTTCTTAATACAACTCAAGCAGCGGAAATACGTAATAATAAAAGTAGCGTAGGCGAAGCTCCATCTTCGGGGTCACAGGCAATGCTGACGATGAGAGATGATCCTAGTTGTCGTAACCTTCCTGGAGTCCTTCGTCCTGGTACTCCAACTGTCCATAACCGCGGACGCGGCTATTCGAATAGTTTGACACTCTGCAGAGATTGTACACTTTCACCACAACATTCGATACATCCGTCAGGAACAAATCCTGAATTCACCATACTCAGTATGCGGATAATCAATCCTAACCTCTCAATTACACGCCCTAGTATAGGCACCTCTCCTGGGAGTTTGGCCTCCCAACCATGACCAACTGTCATCTTGGGTACTGCACAGGTGGACAATCTTCACAAGGTAGCCTCGGATCAGACCTTGGCCGTGAGGGAACCCATACTAAGGTATATAAGTTTCCAGTCAAGCCCTACCCAAATTTCGGGTATTGTGGATGTACGGTAAAATTGGAATGGTATCGCATCCAGACAACCATCAGTTTTATAAAGGGCTAAGGCTCATGCCTTAACATTTTCATCATCAAAATCATCTGGTGTTCGGAAACACATGTCAAAACATCTCAGTAGAATGACTCATCATTCTAAGGTTTTCATAACCATTTTCCACCAAGTATTCCCATCTAAAGTTGATCAAGTTTTGTGCTTAGCACTAGCATCTACAAGTGGGGGGTGAGTACTAATGAGGGCTGGTAAACAAGTGTAGTTTAACTAGGTTCAATCTCATGCCTTAGGATGACATCAAGATTATCTAGCTTAGGCCAAATTTAATGCTCTTTATGCAACCTTCAATTATCTTTCTAGTATCTACAATTTACTCAGGTGAACTCTAAGTAATAGCTTTGATAAAGAAATACAGTAGAAAGCTTGCAAGTAAAACTAGGAATGGGGTTATCAAGTGGGGATGATCACATATGCTTAAGGCATATAGTTGGCATGGTAACAAGTCAGTATTAGCTTGCATAGGTCAACTTGATTAGTAAGGCTTGCCTTGTGCAGAGCAGTGGTTGAAGTTCTCCTCGGCTTCTTCTTCGTAGTATCCTCCTTCCTCCTCGTACCTTTGGTCGGTACTAGCGTCTATGAATAAATACGAGGTACAAAATCACCAAACAATACTTAACTACTTTCAATCATCACACAAAGGTGCTCTATAGATGATCTAGCATCATCACTAATATCACAAGAATAAAGCATTTGTCTTATTTATTTATTTTTAGAAAAGTAATTTCTACTCATTGAAAAACTACTTAAGATTTAATATTCTCCAAACCAAACATGGGATCATGTTGACATCACCACATATTTCAGTACATGGGAATGTGATTTAAAGTGGTGTCACAATTTAATAGGGTTTACTCTTTTATTTTAAATAAAATAAAATGACTAGAAATGCCTATGTGGCATTCTTTTATTACTTGAACATTATTTCTGTAAGTTAACTCATATGTTTTTATATATTCTGAAAGGTATGGTTAAATGTGATTTTTGAGAGTTGGAATCAACTCAAAAGCTATTATGGTTAAAATTTGAAAAATGTTTGAATGCAGAAAAGCTTCTGACTTGTTATTTTTACCAAGGTTGATCTATAGATCCAAATTTTTTGAATCCAACGGGCTTGGATTAAGGATTTCAATACCTTTCTAACAAAATTGGTTTCATTCAATTTGGTTTGCTGAATCGAGCTGGGTTGATTTTTGAAACTGGATACAGAACTAAGTTTGAATATAAATAGAAAAAGTTAAGTTCAAACGAGTGGGCTGCGCGGGAAAGGTTATTGGGCCGGCCCGATGTCACTCCGCAGCGCAGGGCGCAACTGACAGGGGGGTTCCACCAGTCAGTGGCTCATAACACGCGAAGCGGTACGGAGCGATCTCGGCCGCCCGATCTAAGTCTAATCGAACGGCTACGACTCATCGTCCACGTGGCGCAGCGCCGGCGAGACAGAACCCTAACGCGGCAGGTGGGGGTCGTGGGAGGCTCATCGGGGCTCAGGCGAGGGTCGGCGATGGGGGCAAATGACGAAGTCGACAACGGCAATTCTCCTGGCACCGGCAGCTCCTCCTGGGGCGGCTCCAATCGATGGCTTCCTTCTTCTCCAGCAGCGGCAGGCTTCGGTGAAATTCCGGAGATGTGCTGCTCTCCTTGCTCCGGGAGTGAGGTGGGGTGGTTCTGGGTGAGAGGGGAGTGGAATGGTGTAAAGAAATCGAGCGGGGAAGGCCTCTATTTATAGTGGCGAGAGGGGACCGACGGGCGCGGGCTGAGCTCGTCGTGGTCGACGGCACAGAGGGCTATCGGCGTGGGCGACGGTAGGGGGCGGTGCTGTGCTCCCTGGCGAAGCTCAATGGCGTGGTGGCGAGGCGTGGGGCGGTGCTGATCGGTCGGAACGCTTCGGCGCTCTGAGCGTGTCCGACGGAGGTTTTGATGGCGCACAACGCTGGTGGCGTAACAAGGCGTGTCTGCGAGTTCTTTGGGGTGGTGGTGATCACGCGTGCACGCGGCGAAGGCGGCGCGCGGTCTGTGGGCGTGTGTCGAGGGTGGCGCACGGGCGCGCTCTCGGCATGGTCGCAGAGAGGCTTGGTATGGCTTTGGCATGTGGTTCAGTAGCTGGCATTGCTCGAGGCTGGGACAGGGAGTGGCGGTGGGGTGCTGGCTAGCTCCCAGACAAGGTTGGCGAGGCTAGTGTTGCTCGTAGCTTGCTGTCGACCATGGGGTGGCAATGGTGCTCTCGGCCTGCTCACCATTGATGACAATGGCCAACTTACAGTGGTGCTAGAGATTAGTTTAGGTTGCTAGATGATCTACTAAGGCTAGTTGTAACCAGAGAGGGAACAAGTTAGGCCCAAAACACTGCTCAACATAGTGTTTTTGATTTTGTTGATTTGAATCTGCAACCTGTTTGATGAAATGGCCACATGAACTTAAGTTTTGAATTTTGAAAAGATTTTTGGTGGGTGTGCTAGGCATGTGTTGAGGGTTCTGTGTATGCTTGGGTTTTGAAAATTAAGCTTGTTTGAGTGGTTTTTGAAATAGTGGGATCTTCCCATATGAAATAGATTCAATCTTAAACTGTCATTTAAACTAAGCATTTAAATATTT
The DNA here is from genome assembly GCA_023614405.1 of Avena insularis. Taxonomy (NCBI): domain Eukaryota; kingdom Viridiplantae; phylum Streptophyta; class Magnoliopsida; order Poales; family Poaceae; genus Avena; species Avena insularis. The sequence goes on along the minus strand of CM042697.1, from coordinate 436,895,834 downwards.
TTGGATGATCACAAAGTGGGCCTTGGTACCTTGTTATGAGTACTATCAAGGGGTGCATAGATCCATACATGTTTCTGTTAAGTTTTGAAAATTAGAGATAGCCAAAGTAGGCATGGGAGTTAAATTGGCCAAAGTGACCATTCACTTAATTTGTTTGTTTTGACTTGTTTGTCTTTGGGAAAAGTTTGGGGATTATTTAGATGATGTTTATTTCACCTAAGAATCATTTTACAAGCAAAGAAACACAGAACCATGGCAATTCAAAAGAATCCAAATTTTAATACACACACATATGAATGCTTTCATATTTTTAATTGGAAAAGTTTTTGTTAACCCTAAATTTGATGATTAGAGTTTGATGATCCAAGTTTAATATTTTTGGGATGTTACAGATAGCTACTAACAACGGAGAGCATGCAAGATCACAAACAACACAGACATGATAGAATCATAAAGACAAACCATTAACCAAACCAATATAATAATCTCAATATCCATCGGATACCCAGAAACATAACATGCATGATTACAAATAGATTAGATCTTGATCATGAACGGAGCTCACAAGATCTATACATGAAATGACAAGGAGGAGATACAACCATATAGCTACTACATGGACCCATAGTCCAAGGTGGAACTACTCACGCATCATACTGGAGAGAAGGCCTCCAGGATGATCTCCCCTCCGACAGGGTGCCGGGAAGAACTTCAGATCCCCCTGATCTAGGGACAACGGTGGCGGCGGCTACATAAGGTTTCGTGGAATATTGATCGGGTACTTAGTGTTTCTGCATCAGGGGATTCTTATTGGCGAAGGGGGAGTCCGAGGCGGTGGCCAGGGGCCCCACACCCTTCCTAGGCGCGGGGCAGGGCCCACCCGTGCCTAGGGGGTGTGGCTGCCCTGGCATGCCTCTCCGTCTCCCCTCTGGACTTCTTGTTCCCCACGGAAAGTTATTGACTTTGACGTTTATCCCGTCCAATTCCGAGAATATTTCCTTACTAGCTTTTCTGGAACCAAAAACAGCAGAAAACAGGCAACTGGCACTGTGGCAACTTGTTAATAGGTTATTACCATAAAACATGTGAAAAGCACCTCAAAGTGTAGACAAAGTGAAGCAAAGTAGATACTAAACAAGCATGGGGCATCAAAAAATATAGATACGTTTCCGACGTATCACCCATAGAGATGCTTTCCTTTGAAGCTACACCGACTCACGTGATGATCGTACTTGGTGTAGTGGATTTGGTTCATGTAATCACCAAAAAGACACGAGGGATGTTGTTTTGACTGGGAGTTCATTTCTAATTTGGATTTGTAGAACTCAATTTATCATAAATTAAATCAAAAAGTATTTGCATTATTTGTTGTAGTCATTGGTATTCATTCACCACCTTATGCTTAATTGTAATTGAGATAATAGAACTATAGAATTATGGATATTTACTTTACGAACTGGTATCGTATTGTTTTGAGTGTCAATCTAAAGTTTAAAGTCCTATTGCAAACTTTCAGCAAACTCCATAAAATTTAATAATTAGTATTAATTCGAGAGTGACAATTCCAGTGTTAGTATCTAAAGTATCATGTTTGCCTCCATGATTCTTGATATTCAAAAGTTGTTTTAATATCGAGATTATATAGGAGCTAAAAGAATTGTTTCAGAAACCATCACGTGTGAGCGATATTATGATATCTGAAACAATATTTTGGTTGCAATATGATAGAGTATAATATATGTTCTCATATTGGATGAGAATTTATGAAGGTTGGAGATGCTAGACATCCTAATCATCCAAAAAGGTTTTGGAAAGTAAAATTATACTCGCGATTCGCCTTTGTAAGCTATATTAGCTTAATCATGAAAGTTGTCATGATAAGGATGAATAGAAGATGTAGGTAAATTTTTTACTACACTAAAAGATTACTAAATAATGGTTTTTGAAAGAACGCCAAACATTTGATGATGGTGATCTACTTCAAAATGCAAGTCCAAAGGTATTAGTTACTATACACGCTTTGGAATATGTGTCATGTATATGGCGCCACTGTTTATGTTGATAGATTCTTTTAAAAGAAAAAGGAAATGCTAAAAGAGAATCTATAAAATATTTGGCAGAAAAGAAAAGACTGGAAATGTCCAGTTAAAGTATATAGATGATATACTTATTATGGTTGTATTCTTTGCTTGTTGAACAATGTGGTTCTTGGGTATTGGATACCAAATTGGTTGGTATGAAATGTCATACAGAACGACGCAATTCATGAACTACAATGGCCTAAGTAACTAGCAAGAGTTATGTGATGATGTTCATCGAAAACAAACAAACTGTTGTTTGTATTTCTTGTTGACATCAAAGCTTGCCTCCAAGATTTATTTTAATAATTTTTATTTAAATTAGGTATTATGAGAACAAAGATTGTTCAAATAATTACCGTATTCCATATAAGATGGATGATTTACAAATATAGTTGGATAAATCACGTCCATAAAGGCAAATGCTAAAATTTCACATGACAAATGATTGAAAGATCACTTACAAAGTGACATCGCCGTTTAAATTATATTGGAAAGAAAAACATGAACAAACTCCATGTTAATGGATTTTTGGAGTCTTTGATTTTGATCAAATGACGCTTGTGAGACTTTCCTCGGGATAATTAAAACTTCTTTCAAAGGCCAAAGAAGAACGAACGACTAAATTATATGAATTTATACATATTGATGTATGTAGTCCATTATGTGTAGTCATGAGTGATGGATTTCAACTTCATATGCTTTCTCCGGAAATTTGAGTGAATATTCACTTAATGAGGAAGATGTGTGAAATATTTGAAAATGTTCAAAGACTTTCAAGATGAAGTAGAAAATCATTGTAACAAGGAAATAAAGAATTTATGATTCGATCATAAAGGAAGATATTTGAGTTACATGTTTAGCAAAATACCTAAGATTTGAGGAATCGTTCCATATCATTTCCCAAACACCATAGGAATATGGAGTGTTCGAGATTTCTAATGAAACCTTGTTTGACATGGTTAGATCAAAGGTGTTATTTATAAAACTGCCATTATATTTTAAGAGATTAAAGTTTTAGAGACTACCGCTTTTTCACTGAAAAGAGCTCCATCTTGATCCGTTGAAATGACACCATAAAGGTTATGGTTTGGGATAAAACCCGAGTTGTGTTTTCTTAAATTTTGATATGATAAGCATAAATAAAATGTTTACAACCAAAGTCAGATAAGCACGTCTTTGTAGGTTATCCCAAAGAATTTCTTGGGTATTCCTCCATAACACCGAGGACAAAAGAGTTTGTCGCTTGAAACGTGAAGTTTCTTGAGAAGGATTTTTTTGCAAAAGTTAAGGGGGAGGACAATAGAACTTTGATAAGGTTAATGAACCTTAGCTATATGTGCTGAGTTGTGAAACGCCGGAAAATATTCCGGAGGCAGCCATAATGCTCATAGCTTATGTGCCTCAAAGGTTCTGGTCACAGAGATCTAAGTTCCTATTGAACCAAGTAGGTCGGGTAAACAATCAAATACTAAGATTTGAGAGTAAGTCATTGTTGTTTAACAATGATGAACCGACTACATGCAAATAACCGATCATGGGCCCTGACTCCATCAAATGTCTTGAAGCCATAAAATTCGCGATAGTTTCATACACGAGAAATCAAGTTTTTGAACTGGGAGACCCTCTAGAAATGTGTAAAACCTATGGGTCGTATTTGAATCTATAAAGAAACATACATGTATGTTTCACATCTATGAAATAGTTGACATGTCGGTAAATATTTTACAACAATGTTCAAGGAGTTGACTATGACAAGATTTGATCTTTCATAGCGATATTTAGTCTAGACGGATTAATGTAGCAACCACTACATATAATTATGGTATATGGTAGTTAAACAAACAAAACAAAGTTCTTCTAAAGGACGTGTACATGACACGATCCAAAGATTTCTGTTAAATTCAAGGGATGCTAAAAAGGGAATGCGAACTTCAATGGTTGAAGTAAGCATCGCGGAGTTGGAATCTTCACTGTGATGAAACTGTTAAAGGAGTTTAATTTCATCAGGAGATGATGAAGATGCTTGCATTTGCAAGAAATTAAGTGGGAGCACTAAGACACATTTATAATACATTATGTGGAGGACATATTGTTGATTGTAAATGATGTATCTTTTATTGACAAAGGTTAAGAATTTCATTTCGATGAAAGACTTAGGAAAAACCCAAATATTTGGCATGAATGTCTATATGGATAGATTATGATGCTAATATGGTTGTGCCAGACATACATATATGAGATATTGAATGAGTTCAATATGGAAACAACGAGAAAAGGTTCTTGTCACATGGAAAAGAGTTGAATCAAGATTCAAGTGTATTGACACTTGATAACTGAAACAAGATTCCAGTGCTTTGACACTTGGTGAGTGAAATCACAAGAATGTTTTGACCAATCATAATGTGATTTGTATACATCCAGATATGTCATATGCTCTAAATGTTATGAGCATATATCAGAATGAATCATAAGATGATCATTGGACGATAGTAAGGATATTCTTATAATAATTTGGAAGAATAATATATTCTATTTGTAGAAGAGACAAATAGTTCATTGTAAAATGATATGTCACATCCCAAATTTTAGATTTGGTTCTGCATATCATTCATATCATCGCATCATACTTTTCCATGCAAAACCGTCGATTGAAAAGAATCGGCGAAACGCTTTTTCCTAAACCCTATTTTATTTTGCTACGAGGCTCCTGCGGGAGGCTTTAGTAGGACTAGCATTGTCCACCCTTGTAGCCTAGTGGTTTCGCTCAACCATTGAACCTGGATTGTTCCCCTCGATTTTTCAAAACCGTAGGAGCGAGAATCGCTCGATTCGGAGCTCGTACGGAAAAGTTATCGCCGTTTTAGGAAAAGATAGAAAAACGGTCCGATTTTCGGGCCGATTTCTGATTCCTTTTCCAACACCGCGCCCGAATTGGACTAGGACCCCGCGTGGGGGCCCACAAAAGGGGGACCCCACCTGGCCGAGCCGCCACCCCGCCCCGCACGCCCTCGAGAACCACGCCCCACATCCCGCCGCCTCGATCGCCGCCTCCTCCTCGAAATCCGTGCCGGCGCCGCCTCTCCTCCACGCCACGCCGGCCAAAGACCCCGGCCGCCGCCCTTCGATCCCTAGGTACCAGCACTGCCGCTTCGCCCTCTTTCCGGGTCGCCGCCGCAGCCCACGCAGCCGCTGCGCCCGGCCGCTACCATCGCTGCCTTTGCCAAGGCCGCTGCTGAAGCCGCTTCACAGCGCGCTGCTGCTGGCCGTCCGCTGCCGCGCGCGCTAGTCGCTGCCGCTGCATTGCGCCGCCGACGCTACGCACATCGCTACGCTGCCCACGCACGCTGCTGCCTTACGCCGCCGCCGCGTGCTGCGTGGCGCACGTCGCCGCCGCGCCGTCCATTGACAACCTTGACCCGGCGCTGATCGTTTCCCCTACCGCAGTAACCGCTGCCGCTGCGGACCGATCGCCGCACCGTCCGGAGTTCGTTTCGCCGTTTGTCTCCGGTAAGCCTGCAGCCGTCGTTATATCTCAGATCAGCGGTTCAGATCAACCGTTGACTGGTCAGACTCAGGCGTTGACTAGTCAGACGCCCAGTCAGCAGATGCGTTGACCAGTCAACAGACACAGTTGACTGGTTAATTTCGTTAATCGTTTTAGTTGACACATTTCGATAGAAACTTGTAAATTGCGTAGAAATTAAATCGCTTGGCCAAAAATTGCAAATAAAATATGTGTAGATTCAGTAAGTCGTGTAGAATCTCGCTGTACCTTTGGTTCAGACTTTTGCAGCAAGATTTAGTACAGTTTAATCAAACTAGTTGGTGTCCTTTTTGGAGTAATAAATTCGTAGAAAAAGATCCGTAGCTCCAAAAATCGCGTATGATATGTCTCTGGATTCAGTGGAACGAGGGGAATCTCATCGTGAATTAAAAAGATAGGCTTACAGTAAAAACTTCTGCAGAAATTGTCTAGTGGCTTTCTACAGTGTTTTAATTACTCGGGGAGTTTTATAATTCCTTTTTGAGCAATTCCAGTTGGTACTGTTTCTAATCAGCGATGCCTATGCGGTAAAATTTTCCCAAGATTTTACAAACAGTATACTACCGGTAGTAAATTATTTGAGTTCTAGCTCTAGTTTTGAGCATTACTTTTTGCATAATAGTTTTCCTTGCGCTAAAACTATTTTCCATGCATGCAATCAGTAGTATTATTGAATAAGGTTATGTGGTGCAGCTGTAGAACCAATTCACTTGCCTTGCATACCTTCATGCATCATCTTTGTTGCATTTGATTGTGAAATGTTTGTTTATGAATGCAATTGTATCGTGTAGATTGTGACGAGTGCAACGCTTGCTCGTGTGTGGATTGTTCTTCCGACCGCTATAACCAAGGCAAGTAGATGCTACTTTGTTCATGATATCGTCCTACTATTTTCAATGCATTGTCGTGTATTTTGTAGATGCATGTGTAGGATGATACTATCGCTATGCTATGACCTATTATGTGGTCGGGCTTTCTTTGTAGACGAACCACCATTTGTAGATGTGCTTAGCCATGCTATGATGATCGAGGGCTGGGTTACATCACTGAAAGTTGTTTCTAAAAGTATTGGTTTGTGAAAACTAAAACAACTTAATCAATGAATCTCCTGGGTGTGATGGTATTGATAATTTTTGGTGGTTTCATTGCGGAAAGGCACCCAGGTATCGAGAGAAATTGATTGGCTTCTTTATTGTGTAGCTTACGTGTACAACCATGTGCCAATAATGGAATGGGCGGTTGGTTGGACTTAGTAGGTTGTGGTGACCCGAACCCGCGTATCCAGAGATGTAGAATTTTGGTAGGTTGGACCGGTGCGCATCGGGATTGGGGACCTACTTCCCGAACAGTCTCTTCTTGGACTTCTCCCTATCACCACTCAAAATGAGAGTGATGGTACGAGCTGGGCTGGCCAAGTCACATGGGTAAAGTGTACTAACCCCTTTAGGGTGTATAATCTAATCGATTAGTCGTGTCCCCGGTTATGGACAACTGAGTTGCTTGATATTGACTCCATGACATGTTTCTCGCTCATTCTAATTTCATAAATGTTTTAATATTGCTGGGTTAACTTAATTGGGATCTTTTCAAAGAAAATCAAAACTGTTTATGAAAGTAGGACAAATGTATTTGCAAATGCAAGCCAGACACAGCTCCACTTGCCAAATATGTATGTAGATGTTAGCACTATTGTCTCCATTACTAGCTCTACTTGCCATACATTCCATGTATTGACCCTTCGGGGCTTCTACGTTTCATGTTGCAGGATATTCTGATTCCGAGTAATCGATATAGGCCACGGTACTCCACTCGGCACTTGTTCACTTGTGGGCAATTTGAAGAATGGAGGAATTACTTTATTTATGTTGCTACCTGAATAATTTGAGCTAGCTTTGGGCTAAGCTTTTATTGTAATACTGGTACTCTGGATCATCGTTATTCATGATACACGGATATTTTGCTATGTTATTCATCTTATTCTATTGTGGGCCAATGAACCGATCCAGGGATTGGCATGTCACATAGAAGCCACGGTCTTTTCAGAACCGGGGTGTTACAGGATGGTATCAGAGCCCGTGTGTCGACTGTAGGATCGTGACCTAGTATTGGATTAGGAAGCCATAGATTTATTAAAGCCTATATTAACTCTGTCTTTCATCTTATGCCTTTCACCCTCGTAACTTCTTACCATATGCTGTTCTCACACTTTCCTCTTTTACTTGATAGATGGGAGAAGCCAGGACTGAGTATGCAACCATGGAGTCACCAAGGCCCTTTGCAAGGCAGTTGGCACAGCTCTCGCAGTCATTGGGATTGCCACTGCCCATGTTCAAGGGAAGAAGGATGTACACCTATGGATATGGAGAGGACGCATGGGAGATCACTACCTTCATATTCAGGGATGCCGCCTTGCCAAACCCAGTGCACTTGATCTACACCAAGACATACTGCAACTGGGGACTTGGAATCAACTTGGCCATACATGAAGCCCTGTCTCGCTAGTGCCATAATGTCCGACACCTACTGCCAGCAGATTCACCCTACCGTGACTATGGGAGGCGTGATGAAGATGGGCACATTGTGGTTACCCCGGGCGACAGGAACAACATGCCGCCCCGTCGGAGGCACATAGAGGACATGGAAAGGGAGAATGGAGCTCTAGCTGAGAAGGTGAGGATGATAAAGGAGATTGCAGATTTTGCTAGCAATGGTATGGTGGTCCAAGGACAGGAGATTGACACCTTGCATGAAGCTGTGGGAGTTCTGGAGAATGCCCTGATAGCCATAGATGCAACCATAGCTCATCTTCATGGTACTGTGCAGGAGAACACCCAGAACATACAATAGTTGCAGGGGACCATCCAGAAAAGGGACCAAACTATTGAAGCTATGATAGCCCAGATTGCCGCTCTCCAAGCACAGTTGAATCCACCCTCTGATGATGACAATGGAGATGATGGCAACAATGGGGATGATGATGACAGTGGAGACGATGATGATGATGAGGACGAGGATGATGATGATGGAGACGATGATGGTGGAGGAGATGAAGCTGTTGCAGTTGCAGCTGAGAGTGAAGAAGAAGAGGAGGATCCAGAAGAGGTGGAGTTTGAGATCTCAAGTGATGATTCAGGAGAGGTGTACACTCCGCCGCCATGGTTGAACCGTGGACCGAAGCATCAACGCATGACAGCAAGGACCTACCGCAACCTCTTCAAGAAGTAGATAGAAGTCCACCAATTAGTCCACGTTAGGCAAATTCGTTAGGATTAGTCTCGATCATTGTGAAGCTTAGTTCGTGTTAGTTTAAGAGTGTTTAGTTGCTTATTTGTGTACTCCAATATCCTAGGATTTATTTGTGCGAATTTTATGAAAGAGTTATGGCAAGTTTGGTTACTATCTGTGTTATTTTCGCTGCAGTTTTTCTGCTGATACAGCAGTACGGTACGATTTTTCATATTTTTATGGTAACTCGGAAAAATCTTAAAAAAAATTGGACTGATGCGAAACTCTCTGTACTGTATGTGCAAAAATCAGCTAATTTTTCTGACGAGTTTAAGTCAGGCGGAAAAATTCGCGAACGCTGCTGGACTGTTCTGGCAGATTGCTGTTTTTGTTGTTTAGTTGATCTACTGTTTAGTTAACCATTGCCAACTCTTGTAAAACTATTTCAGTAGTTATATACTACTAGGATAACCCCTGGGATGTTGCTGGATCACTTGTTTGTTAATGTGTTGCTTGCTTGTGATTGTCTGCTATTGTTTGTTGTTGATTGATCATATTCATGGGTAGAATCCTATTGTCGTAGATGATTCTTTCTAAACTTACCTGTGCTGAACCGCAGATGCCTCCCCGCCGTCAACCCACTGAGTTGGAGCAGCTCATGGAAGCTCAAGCACAGCTGACCCAAGTGATGACTCAGTTCATGGCAAATCAGAACAACAACAATGGAAACAATCAGCCTCAGGGAGATGCTCTCACCAGATTTCTGAGGCTAAGGCCAGCTAAGTTCTCTACTGCAACGGAACCCATGGTTGCTCTCGACTGGTTGTGTTCAGTCAACAAGGATCTGGTAACTGTTGGATGCACTGATGCTGAGAAAGTGAGGTTTGCCGCTCACTTACTGGAGGGACCAGCCGCTTCTTGGTGGGACACTTTTCAGATCACCCACCCGCTGGATACTGTGACTTGGGCAATGTTTGAGGAAGGTTTCAGGACCAACCACGTGTCTTCAGGAGTTCTGAGCCTGAAGAGGAAGGAGTTCCGCAACTTGCGCCAAACCAATCGCACCATGGCCGAGTACATTGAGGAGTTCAACAACCTGTCCCGTTATGCACCTGAGGATGTTGACACTGATGCAAAAAGGAGGGAGAGATTCCTGGATGGCCTCAGTGATGAGCTTTCAGTACAGCTACTAGTGGTTTACTGCCCCACTTTCCAGGGGCTTATGGACAAGGCCAGGATCTTGGAAGGGAAGCACAAACAGGTGGAAAACCGCAAGAGAAAGAGTAGCAATCACCACTCTAGTTCACATCACAAGTCTCGCACTTCATATGATGGATACTCCAAGCATGGAGGGAGTGACCATGGGAGCCATGACCGCCACCACCATGGAGGCGATGGGCATCGTCATGACAACCATAGGAGCAGCCACCACAGCCACAAGGGAGGACACTCTCACCACTCTGGAGGACACGGTGGACATGACCGAACCGTGATCGCAACTTTGTGAAGAAGGATCTGAGTGAGGTGACGTGCTTCAAGTGTAAACAGAAGGGACACTATGCTGACAACAGTCCAGAGAGGAAGGGACCGAAGCCAACCAACAACGAGAAGGCCACAGTGAACCACATGAATGTGGAGGAGATCCCAGATGAGCCTGACCTTGTGATTGGTAAGTTTCCAATCAACACTCACCCTGCACTTATACTTTTCGATACTGGTGCATCGCATTCATTCATATCAAGGGCATTTGTGGATAAGCATAAGATACCTACGGAGTCTATGAAATGGTCTATTAGAGTGAGTTCACCTAGAGGAGATATGATAGCTAGTGCGGGATGCCGCAACTTAACTGTGAGGATTGGAACACACAACTTCAGTGCACATTTGGTAGTGTTGGAATCACAGGAGTTAGATGTTATTCTGGGAATGGATTGGATGTCTATGCATGGGGGACACATAGATTGTGCACAGTGAGCTGTTTCACTCAAAACCCCGGATGGTAAGAGGATTAGATTCAAGTCAGCTGTACGACCAGGAAGGTGTAAGTTGAATTCTCTTAAGGGGGTTAGCATGGATACCGTGCAAGTGATTAGGGATTACCCCGACGTGTTTCCGGAAGAGCTGCCAGGGATGCCACCTGACAGGGAAGTAGAGTTTCTTATCGACCTGATGCCGGGAACAGGACCAATAGCAAAGAGACCATATAAGATGGATGTGGATGAGCTGAAGGAATTGAAGAAGCAGCTGAAAGAGCAGTTGGACAAGGGATTCATTCAGCCTAGTTCGTCGTCATGGGGTGCGCCTGTTCTGTTTGTGGAGAAGAAAGACAACAGCAAGAGATTAGTAGTGGACTATTGCTTGCTGAATGAAGTAACCATCAAGAACAAGTACCCTCTTCCGAACATAAATGATTTGTTTGATCAACTGGAAGGAGCGAAGGTGTTCAGCAAGATTGATCTGTGATCAGGCTACTTCCAATTGAAGATCCGGGAGGAGGACGTACCAAAAACCGCCTTCACCACTAGGTATGGTTTATATGAGTATACAGTTATGTCATTTGGACTAACGAATGCCCCGGCATATTTCATGACCATGATGAACAAGGTATTTATGGAGTACTTAGACAAGTTCGTGGTGGTGTTTATTGATGACATACTGATATATTCCAAGGATGATGCTGAGCATGAGAAGCATCTGAGAATGATTATGGAGAAGCTGAGGGAACACAAGCTGTATGCCAAATTCAGCAAGTGTGAATTCTGGCTTAACACCGCTGGGTTTCTTGGACACGTAGTGTCAGGAGAAGGAGTCGCTGTTTATCCAAGCAAAGTGACTGCGGTAACTGAGTGGGAAGCACCCAAGAATGCAGGAGAGATTCGAAGATTTTTGGGACTTGCTGGATATTACAGGAGGTTCATTGAAAACTTTTCCAAGATTGCTAAGCCGATGACTGAACTTCTGAAGAAGGAAAGGAAATTCGAATGGACGGATGTGTGTGAAGCTAGCTTTCAGGAATTGAAGCGTCGACTAGTGACCGCCCCTGTTCTATGCTTACCAGACCTTCAGAAGGATTTCCAAGTGTACTGTGACGCTTCTCGACAGGGACTTGGGAGTGTGCTGATGCAAGATGGGAGAGTAGTGTCATATGCCTCACGACAACTCAAGCACCATGAGCGGAATTACCCCACACACGACTTGGAGTTAGCGTCAGTGGTTCATGCGCTCAAGGTATGGAGGCATTACTTAATGGGAAAACACTGTGATGTGTACACCGACCACAAGAGCCTGAAGTACATATTCACGCAGAAGGAACTGAACATGAGGCAAAGGAGATGGTTGGAACTTATCAAGGATTATGACATGAATCTACAATACCACCCAGGAAAGGCCAATGTAGTAGCAGATGCTCTGAGCCGAAAGGTTTATGCCAATGGATTGACAATTGGTGAATTGCCCGAGGATTTGTGCAAGCAATTCAAGGACCTTAGACTGGAGGTAGTATCTGAAGGATACCTAGCTACAATGGAAGTCCAACCGACGCTACAGGACAGGATCATAAATGCTCAGGTAGGAGACAAGGAAATAGAGGAGATAAAGGAAAAGATGAAGGAGAATCGGGAAAAGGATATTCGCGAGGATGAGCATGGTACCTTGTGGTACGGAGATCGTTTGTGTGTGCCCAGCGACCCGGAGATAAGGGAGTTGATTCTGCAGGAGGCTCATAACTCGCCATACTCCATACATCCGGGCAACACGAAGATGTGTATGGATTTGAAGAGCAGATTTTGGTGGAACAACATGAAGGGAATTATCACCAAGCATATTTCCCTATGTGATGTGTGAAGCCGAGTGAAGGCGGAACACCAGAAGCCAGCAGGACTGCTACAGCCATTGCCCGTGCCAGATTGGAAGTGGGATAGAGTGGGAATGGATTTCATCACAGGACTGCCCAGGACCAGGTCAGGATATTACTCTATTTGGGTAGTGGTCGACCATTTAACCAAGGTAGCCCACTTTATACCGGTGAAGACGACCTATACGAGTGCAAAGTTGGCCAAGATTTATATGGACAGAATTGTGTGCCTACACGGAGTTCCTAAGAGTATTGTATCTGATAGAGGCACCCAATTTACCTCACACTTTTGGCGCCAGCTGCACGAGTCACTTGGTACTAGATTGGAGTTTAGAACAGCGTTTCACCCACAGACTGATGGACAGACCGAGAGGGTGAATCAGATTTTGGAAGACATGCTGAGAGCTTGCGCTTTGGCTCATGGTTCTAGTTGGGATGAGAATTTGTCGTATGCTGAGTTTTCCTACAACAACAGCTATCAAACCAACATCAAGACGTCACCGTTTGATGTACTGTATGGGAAACGGTGCCGGACTCCATTACTATGGGATGGAGTAGGAGAACGTCAGTTGTTTGGGCCTACTTTGATCAAGGATGCTGAGGAGAAAGTCGCCTTGATTAGGGACAGGCTGAAGGTAGCACAATCAAGGCAGAAGAGCTACGCCGACGCCAAGCGTAAGGAAGTAGTGTATGAGATAGGCGATAGAGCATACCTCAGAGTGTCGCCACTTCGTGGAATCAAGAGGTTTGGAATTAAGCGTAAGCTGGCACCTCGATTTATTGGACCGTATCGGGTCTTAGCACGCAAAGGAGAAGTTGCTTATCAGTTGGAGTTGCCAGAAGCCTTGTCCGCTGTTCACAATGTGTTCCACGTATCCCAGCTGAAGAAGTTCCATCCGGAGATGGTGGATACACCATTGAGAGACACTGTACCGCTAGAGGAGGTTCAGCTTGAGAATGACTTGACCTATGAGGAGAAACCGGTCAAGATTCTAGAGACAGCAGATAGGACTACCCGTACCAAGACAATCAAGTTTTGCAAGGTACAGTGGAGCCACCACACCGAAGAGGAAGCCACTTGGGAGCGTGAGGATGACATCCGAGAGGACTACCCACACCTATTTGCTAGCCGCGCCGAATCTCGAGGACGAGATTCATCTTAAGGGGGTTAGTCTTGTCACATCCCAAATTTTAGATTTGGTTCTGCATATCATTCATATCATCGCATCATACTTCTCCATGCAAAACCGTCGATTGAAAAGAATCGGCGAAACGCTTTTTCCTAAACCCTATTTTATTTTGCTACGAGGCTCCTGCGGGAGGCTTTAGTAGGACTAGCGTTGTCCACCCTTGTAGCCTAGTGGTTTCGCTCAACCATTCACCCTGGAATTTTCCCCTCGATTTTTCAAAACCGTAGGAGCGAGAATCGCTCGATTCGGAGCTCGTACGGAAAAGTTATCGCCGTTTTAGGAAAAGATAGAAAAACGGTCCGATTTTCGGGCCGATTTCCGATTATTTTCCAACACCGCGCCCGAATCGGACTAGGACCCCGCGTGGGGGCCCACAAAAGGGGGACCCGACCTGGCCGAGCCGCCACCCCGCCCCGCACGCCCTCGGGAACCGCGCCCCACACCCCGCCGCCTCGATCGCCGCCTCCTCCTCGAAATCCGCGCCGGCGCCGCCTCTCCTCCACGCCGCTGCCACTAAGACCCGGCCGCCTCGCCTCGAGCCCCAGTACCCGCGACCGCCGCCCCGCCTCCTTGTTTTCCGCGCGCCTCTTCTTCATTGCCGCCGCCCGCGCCACGCCCCGCAGCCGCTGCGCTGCGCCTGCCGCCGAGCCGTGCCAGCCGCCGCCTCGCTGCCTCGCCATCCATTGGCTGCCGCGCTGCGCTGGCTGCCTTTCACGCTGCACCGCGCCACGCTACATGCTGGCGTTGTCGTTGCCGCCGCCTCGTGCTGCATGCCGCACGTCGCCGCCGCGCCGTCCATTGACAACCTTGACCCGTGCGCTGAGTCAGCAGATGCGTTGACCAGTCAACAGACACAGTTGACTGGTTAATTTCGTTAATCGTTTTAGTTGACAGATTTCGGTAGAAACTTGTAAATTGCGTAGAAATTAAACCGCTTGACAAAAAATTGCAAATAAAATATGTGTAGATTCAGTGAGTCGTGTAGAATCTCGCTGTACCTTTGGTTCAGACTTTTGCAGCAAGATTTAGTACAGTTTAATCAAACTAATTAGTGTCCTTTTTGGAGTAATAAATTCGTAGAAAAAGATCCATAGCTCCAAAAATCACGTATGATATGTCCCTGGATTCAGTGGAACGAGGGGAATCTCATCGTGAATTAAAAAGATAGGCTTACAGTAAAAACTTCTGCAGAAACTGTGTAGTGGCTTTCTGCAGTGTTTTAATTACTCGGGGAGTTTTATAATTCCTTTTTGAGTAATTCCAGTTGGTACTGTTTCTAATCAGCGATGCCTATGCGGTAGAATTTTCCCAAGATTTTACAAACAGTATACTACCGGTAGTAAATTATTTGAATTCTAGCTCTAGTTTTGAGCATTACTTTTTGCATAATAGTTTTCCTTGCGCTAAAACTATTTTCCATGCATGCAATCAGAAGTATTATTGAATAGGGTTATGTGGTGCAGCTGTAGCACCAATTCACTTGCCTTGCATACCTTCATGCATCATCTTTGTTGCATTTGATTGTGAATTGTTTATTTATGAATGCAATTGTATCGTGTAGATTGTGACGAGTGCAACGCTTGCTCGTGTGTGGATTGTTCTTCCGACCGCTACAACCAAGGCAAGTAGATGCTACTTTGTTCATGATATCGTCCTACTATTTTCAATGCATTGTCGTGTATTTTGTAGATGCATGTGTAGGATGATACTATCGCTATGCTATGACCTATTATGTGGTAGGGCTTTCCTTGTAGACGAACCACCGTTGGTAGATGTGCTTAGCCATGCTATGATGATCGAGGGCTGGGTTACATCACTGAAAGTTGTTTCTAAAAGTATTGGTTTGTGAAAACTAAAACAACTTAATCAATGAATCTCCTGGGTGTGATGGTATTGATAATTTTTGGTGGTTTCATTGCGGAAAGGCACCCAGGTATCGAGAGAAATTGATTGGCTTCTTTATTGTGTAGCTTACGTGTACAACCATGTGCTAATAATGGAATGGGCGGTTGGTTGGACTTAGTAGGTTGTGGTGACTCGAACCCGCATATCCAGAGATGTAGAATTTTGGTAGGTTGGACCGGTGCGCGTCGGGATTGGGGAACTACTTCCCGAACGGTCTCTTCTTGGACTTCTCCCTATCACCACTCAAAATGAGAGTGATGGTACGAGTTGGGCTGGCCAAGTCACATGGGTAAAGTGTACTAACCCCTGCAGGGTGTATAATCTAATCGATTAGCCGTGTCCCCGGTTATGGACAACTGAGTTGCTTGATATTGACTCCATGACATGTTTCTTGCTCATTCTAATTTCATAAATGTTTTAATATTGCTAGGTTAACTTAATTGGGATCTTTTCAAAGAAAATCAAAACTGTTTATGAAAGTAGGACAAATGTATTTGCAAATGCAAGCCAGACACAGCTCCACTTGCCAACTATGTATGTAGATGTTAGCACTATTGTCTCCATTACTAGCTCTACTTGCCATACATTCCATGTATTGACCCTTCGGGGCTGCTACGTTTCATGTTGCAGGATATTCCGATTCCGAGTAATCGATATAGGCCACGGTACTCCACTCGGCACTTGTTCACTTGTGGGCAATTTGAAGAATGGAGGAATTACTTTATTTATGTTGCTACCTGAATAATTTGAGCTAGCTTTGGACTAAGCTTTTATTGTAATAATGGTACTCTGGATCATCGTTATTCATGATACACGGATATTTTGCTAGTTATTCATCTTATTCTATTGTGGGCCAATGAACCGATCCAGGGATTGACATGTCACATAAAAGCCACGGTCTTTTCAGAACCGGGGTGTTACATGATACTAGTTTTGTCACAAGATACAAATTAAGTTTATCTCAATTTAAAACTATGGGTGGCACAATGTAATGGAAAGGAGATTCCATGATGGATTTGGATGAGTTCCAAAGTTAAGACATTGTGACGGATACTACAACAAAAGGCTAAGTATATGACTGCTATAGTAGCAGCAAAGGAGGGAATTTGTGTCAAGTAGTTTGTTATCAAACTAAGGTGTGGTTCACAATGGGCTAACACTATAAAGATATATTGTACGACAATTATATCAACATGTTTAACTCAAAGGAACTAAAGGTCTCACCGAAAGACCAAATTTATACAATGCCATCTCATTAGAGAATGAGTGATGCGTGGAGACACAAAGACATGCAAATACACACGGAAGTGTCAGATCAAGATCGCGTATATGCAACACCATAAAGACATAGGTGTTCAATACGCAAAGTTTTCAAACTAGATTCTTGACTCTAGTGCAAGTGGGAGACTGAAGGGAATATGCCCGAGAGGCAATAATAAAATGGTTATTATCATATGAAGGGAATATGCCCTGAGAGGCAATAATAAAGTGTTTATTATGTGTATTCCAAGTATATGATAGATGTTTATTTTGCATGCTATAATTGTATTAATACGGAAACGTTAATACATGTGTGTTTAATAAACAAACAGAAAGTTCCTAGTTATGCCTCTCTCATAAACTAGCTCGTTGATTAACAAGATGATCAAGGTTTCCTGATCATGGACATTGGATGTTGTTAATAACGGGATCACAACATTAGTGTAATGATGTGATGAACATTCATCCGAAGTATAGCATTACGATCAAAGTCATTGAGTTTATATTGCTATAACAACTTACGAAGTGATCCTAATCCTTAGACCATGAGATCATGTCAATCACTAACACCGGAAGAGTTTCTTGATAACATCAAACGTCACACCGTAACAGGGTGATTATAAAGATGGATTCAGAACTAATAAAGTGTTATGTTGAGGCTCATGGATCGAGAGTGGAATTTGTTCATCCCGATGACGGATAGATATACTCTGGACCCTCTCGGTGATATCACATTCATTAGCTTGCAAGCAAGTGATTTGATCACTAGAATGTTATATCACGGGAACGAGAAAAGAGTGCATGTCGGTAACGAGATCAAACTAGGTATGGAGATACCGATGATCGAATCTCGGACATGTAATATATCGTGAAACAAAGGGATTAAGATACTAGCGTAAAAGGTTCCGACGATCACAAGAAAGTCATCGTTGAATGTGTGGGAGTCAGTATGGGTCTCCAGATCCCGCTTCTGATTATTGATCCGAGAGGGGTCTCGATCATGTGGAATTATTCATGAACCGTAGGGTGACACACTTAAGAGACACCGACATCCAATTGGAGCAAAAGTTTCATGCCGAAAGAATGAACAAGCGCATGAATTTATTTCACTAGATACCGAAACAGGTTTTCGGGTGAAATTGCATAAAGTGGTTATGCATGTGAAATGGAATTCTAGCAAGGGGTTATTTGTGAATGTTTGTCATTAAAGTAATTGACAAAATTCTGAATAAAATAAAAGAGTTTTATTTAATGAGAGTTTGCATTAAATTTGGTGGAAATTTAATGGGAATTTGAGTGGACTTTTGAGTGGAGGGAATTTAAAGGAGATTTGTGAGTGGAGTGTCCACCCACATGAAGAGGGGAGGGCAAGGGGGCAGCCCCATGCGCTGGCCACCCCCTTGGGGTTCCCCCCTCCTCCTTTAAAAGGAGCCCCCCTCCTCACTTGTCTCTCACACCTCCTCGTGAAGGATCTCTCTCCCCCTCTAGAATTTATCCCCCATGGTCTCGGACTAGCGAGATACATGTTCCCGGTGGCTATTCGGCAAGAAAGAGTTGTGATTCCGCTGCATCGCTGGAGCGAGGAGGCAGAGGTTGCTCGGTGCCTCGAACGTGTGTGTGAGCACGGCTGCGCTGCTGATTTGCGGCTCTAGGACTTCCTCTCGATCTTGAGATCGGCAAGAGATCGTCTACATCAACCACGAGTTGAACTCGTTAAGCTTTGTCGGTCTTCAAGGGTATGTTCTCTACGGATATACATCCGCCCGTTGTTTGTATCTAGTAGATAGATCTTGGTATGTAGTTCCCATCGTAGGAAATTTTTTGTTTTCTATGCTGCGAACCCTACAGTGGTATCAGAGCCGGATCTATGCGTAGATACTTTCACGGGTAGTACACATATGAGTATGTGGGCGATGATGATCATGTTGTTGCTCCTTTGTTGTAATTTTGGATATTGGTGGCATAGTGGGATGAGGCGGCCCGGACAAACTTTACATGTCCTCGCACATGAGACCTGTTCCACGCTTGACATGCAACTAGTTTGCATAAGTGGCTAGCGGGTGTCTATCTCTCCTACTATAGTCAATATCTATTTTGCAAGCGAGTTGTCAACAATTTGATTATCCTCGTTGTGGTTCATGTTCGTAGGTAAGAACGGTTTTATCTCGAAAGCCCTAAGCCACGTAAAACTTGCAATGGATAAATTAGAGGCGTCTAGTTTAGATTGTTGCTGGGCTAGTGTTATGATATGGTAGTGTTGTAAGAAGAAGTATGAGATGATACTCTTACAACACACATAGCGTGTAAACTCCATAGACCTTGGATTTACACATATAGGTATGATAGTGATCATACCACGGTGCACATGATAGAGATCATCTGCGGGAACCATATCATTTCACTAATAAACATATGATGTTTGATAGCATCTTATATTGCTTGTTTAGCGCTTTGTTAGCATAATAAGATGATCCCT
The DNA here is from genome assembly GCA_023614405.1 of Avena insularis. Lineage (NCBI taxonomy): Eukaryota > Viridiplantae > Streptophyta > Magnoliopsida > Poales > Poaceae > Avena > Avena insularis. The sequence goes on along the minus strand of CM042697.1, from coordinate 436,876,300 downwards.
CATTTAAATATCAAGATAAGAATGTGTTCTTCCTTTAGTATGCACCAATTATGTTCTCGTCGCTCCAAGACATCACGTGATGATCGGGTGTTCTTGGATCCACGACCATATGTCGGGTGTAAAACAGTTACACACGCGAATACTAAGGTTCTAACTTGGCGAGCCTAGCATGTACGCATGGCCTCTAACACGGACCGAAAGGTTAAGCATGAGTCATATAGTTGATATGATGCCCATTTGATGCTCGCCTTTGAAGCTATACCGACTCACGTGATGATCGGACTTGGTATAGTGGATTTGGTTCATGTAATCACCAAAAAGGCACGAGGGATGTCGTTTTTGAGTGGGAGTTCATTCATAATATGGATTAGTTGAACTCAATCTATCATACACTTAGTCTAAACTTTACAAATTCCGTTGTAGATGGCACCACCTGCTTTTAATTTCAATGTGTTCATGGAGAAAGAGAAACTAGCAACGAACGGTAGCAACTTTACCGAATGGGCCATGAATTTGAGGATTCTCCTCTCTGCTGCACAAAAGCAATATGTGCTAGAAGCGCCGTTAGGCCCCCTAGCTTTTGATGATGCCCCTGACGAGGAGAAGAATGTCTATCAGACTCGTCAGGAGGACCACAACTTAGTTCATTGCGGCATATTGTATGGGCTAGAGCCGGAACTTCGAAAGCGTTTCGAAAATGGCAATGCTTTTGATACAATGGGTGAGTTGAAAATGATTTTCGACACACATGCTGTCAGAGAGCTACAACGCTCGTAAAAGTTCTTAGTCAGATGATGGAAGAGCACAGCTCGTTAGTGAGCATGTACTCAAGATGTCGGGTTACGCCGATAAGCTTGTGTCCTTGGGAATATCGATTCCCATTGACTTAGGCATCCATCGTGTTCTGCAGTCTCTGCCACCTAGCTATAAGAGCTTCGTGATGAACTATAACATGCAAGGCATGAAGAAGTCTCTCCCTGAGCTTCACAATGCTTAAAACTGCAGAAGTGGAGATCAAAAAGGAACATCAAGTGTTGATGATCAATAGGAACACTGGTTTCAAGAAAGACAAGAAGGGAAAACGGAAGGGAAGTAAGGGCGGCAAGCCTGTTGCCGTGCCTGAAAAGAAACCCCGAGTTGGACCTAAGTCTGATTCCGAGTGCTACTATTGTAAGGGGACTGGCCACTGGAAGCGCAACTGCCCCAAGTATCTGGCAGACAAGAAGGCCGGCAAGGCAAACAAAGGTATATATGATATACATGTTATTGATGTGTACTTGACTAGTGCTCGCAGAGCACCGGTATTTGATACCGGTTCGCCATAATATTTGTAACTCAAATCAGGGGCTGCGGAACAAGCGACCGCTAGCAAGGGGTGAGGTCAAGATGCGTGTCGGCAATGGATCAAGCGTTGATGTGATCGCCGTCGGAACGGCCTCTCCACTTGCCGTCGGGATTAGTTATAAACTTGAATAAATGTTATCTGGTGCCTGCACTGAGCATGAACATTGTATCTGGATCGTGTTTGATGCGAAGTGGTTATTCATTTAAATCCGAGAACAATGGTTGTTCCATTTATATGAATGAAATCTTTTATGGTCATGCACTGATGATGAATGGTTTATTTCTATTAGATCTCGATGATAATGTTACACATATTCATAATGTTGATGCTAAAAGGATTAAACTAAATGATGATATATCCGCATATATGTGGCACTGCCGTCTAGGTCATATTGGCATTAAACGCATGAAGAAGCTCCATTCGGATGGACTTTTGGAATCACTTGATTTTGAATCATTTGATACATGTGAGCCATGCCTTATGGGCAAGATGACTAGAATGCCGTTTTCCGGTTCAATGGAACGGGCGACAGATTTATTGGAAATCATACATTCTGATGTATGTGGTCCAATGAGTGTGTCGACACGAGGTGGATATCGTTATTTTGTTACTTTCACGGATGATTTGAGTAGATACGGTTATATCTACTTGATGAAACACAAGTCTGAAACCTTTGAAAAGTTCAAGGAATTTCAGAATGAAGTGGAAAATCATCGTAATAGAAAGATCAAATTTTTACGGTCCGACCGTGGAGGTGAGTATCTAAGTTACGAGTTTAGCACTCACATGAAAGAGTGTGGAATTGTTTCACAACTCACACCTGCTGGAACACCACAGCGAAATGGTGTGTTAGAACATCGTAATCGTACTTTATTAGATATGGTTCGATCTATGATGTCTCTGACGGACTTGCCGTTGTCATTTTGGGGTTATGCACTAGAAACTGCTGCATTCACTTTAAATCGGGCACCATCTAAATCCGTTGAAAAGACACCGTATGAATTGTGGTTTGGAAACAAACCTAAGCTGTCATTTCTTAAAGTTTGGGGATGCGATGTTTATGTGAAGAAACTTCAACCGGATAAACTCGAACCCAAAGCAGAAAAATGCGTCTTCATAGGATACCCTAAGGAAACTATTGGGAATTCCTTCTATCACAGATCCGAGGGCAAGGTTTTTGTTGCCAAGAATGGATCCTTTCTAGAGAAAGAGTTTCTCGCGAAAGGTGTGAGTAGTCGGAAGGTAGAACTCGAAGAGGTTATTGAACCTTCTCTTTAAAGTATGGCGAGTAGCACAGCGCCGGAAGTTGTTCCGGAGTTGGCTCCACCTGTTGAAGAGGGAACTAATGATAATGATCATGAAACTCCGAAAGAGAGTACTACCGAACCTCACAGGTCAAACAGGACGCGTGCAGCTCCCGAGCTGTACGGAAATCCTGTCATGAATTTCATGGTTGATGAAAATGATGACCCTGCGACATATGAAGAAGCGATGATGAGCCTGGATTCCAACAAATGGTTAGAATCCATGAAATCCGAGATGGAATCCGTGTATGAAAATCAAGTTTGGAACTTGGTGGAATTACCTCACGACCGAAAGGCCGTGGAGAACAAATGGATTTTCAAAAGGAAAACTGATTCTAATGGTAATGTGACCGTCTATAAAGCTCGACTTGTCGCAAAGGGGTTTCGACAAATTCAAGGAGTTGACTACGATGAGACATTCTCTCCCGTAGTGATGCTAAAGTCAGTTAGGATTATGTTAGCAATTGCTGCATATTTCGATTATGAGATATGGCAGATGGATGTAAAAACCGCGTTTCTCAATGGTAATATTTAGGAAGAGTTGTATATGATACAACCAAAGGGTTTTGTCGATCCTAAGGATGCTAACAAGGTGTGCAAGCTTCAGCGATCCATCTATGGATTGAAGCAAGCATCACGAAGTTGGAATCTCCGCTTTGATGAGGTGATCAAAGAGTTTGGATTTGTCCAAACTTATGGAGAAGCTTGTATTTACAAGAAAGTGAGTGGGAGCAATGTGGCATTTCTGATATTATATGTGGATGACATATTATTGATCAGAAATGATATAGATCTTTTAAACAGTGTTAAAAGTTATCTAAACAACAAATTTTCAATGAAGGACCTAGGTGAAGCGTCATACATATTAGGCATAAAGATCTATAGAGATAGATCTAGGCGCCTAATAGGGCTATCTCAAAGTACATACCTTGATAAGATTTTAAAGAAGTTTAAAATGCACGGAAGTAAGAAGGGGTTCTTACCTATGTTGCAAGGCAAGACATTGAGTAAGACTCAAAGTCCGGCTTCGGCGGAAGAAAGAGAGATAATGGACAAAGTCCCGTATGCTTCAGCCATAGGCTCTATAATGTACGCCATGCTATGTACAAGACCGGGTGTGGCACATGCTATTAGTTTGACTAGTAGGTACCAATCGGATCCAGGTTCGGAACACTGGATAGCGGTCAAGAATATCCTTAAGTACTTACGAAGAACTAAGGATATGTTTCTTGTATACAGAGGTGAAGAAGAGCTCGTCGCTCAGTGTTATGTTGACGCTAGCTTTGACACTGATCCGGATGACTCTAAGTCTCAATCTGGATACGTTTTTCTCATGAATGGCGGAGCGGTTAGTTGGAGGAGCTCCAAACAACCTGTGGTGGTAGGATCAACAATGGAGGCCGAATATGTTGCTGCTTCAGAAGCGGCTCAGGAAGCAGTTTGGATGAAGGAGTTCATATCCGAACTAGGAGTGGTGGCAAACGCGTTGGACCCAATGGTGATCTATTGTGACAACAATGGTGCCATTGCCAATGCCAAAGAGCCAAGGTCTCACAAGCATTCCAAGCATATTAAGCGCCGGTTTCACTCCATCCGCGAGCATGTCAAGGATGGAGATATAAAGATTTGTAAAGTACATACAGATCTCAATGTAGCAGATCCATTGACTAAAACTCTCCCTAGAGCAAAACATGATCAACACCAGAACTCAATGGGTGTTAGATTTATCACTATGTAACTAGATTATTGTCTCTAGTGCAAGTGGGAGATCAAGGAATATGCCCAGAGGCAATAATAAAGTGTTTATTATGTATTCCAAGTATATGATAGATGTTTATTTTGCATGCTATAATTGTATTAATACGGAAACGTTAATACATGTGTGTTTAATAAACAAACAGAAAGTTCCTAGTTATGCCTCTCTCATAAACTAGCTCGTTGATTAACAAGATGATCAAGGTTTCCTGATCATGGACATTGGATGTTGTTAATAACGGGATAACAACATTAGTGTAATGATGTGATGAACATTCATCCGAAGTATAGCATTACGATCAAAGTCATTGAGTTTATATTGCTATAACAACTTACGAAGTGATCCTAATCCTTAGACCATGAGATCATGTCAATCACTAACACCGGAAGAGTTTCTTGATAACATCAAACGTCACACCGTAATGTGGTGATTATAAAGATGGATTCAGAACTAATAAAGTGTTATGTTGAGGCTCATGGATCGAGAGTGAATTTGTTCATCCTGATGACGGATAGATATACTCTGGGCCCTCTCGGTGATATCACATTGATTAGCTTGCAAGCAAGTGATTTGATCACTAGAATGTTATATCACGGGAACAAGAAAAGAGTGCATGTTGGTAACGAGATCAAACTAGGTATGGAGATACCGATGATCGAATCTCGGACATGTAATATATCGTGAAACAAAGGGATTAAGATACTAGCGTAAAAGGTTCCGACGACCACAAGAAAGTCATCGTTGAATGTGTGGAGTCAAGATGGGTCTCCGATCCCGCTTCGATTATTGATCCGAGAGGGTCTCGATCATGTCCGCATTATTCACGAACCGTAGGGTGACACACTTAAGAGACACACATCCAATTGGAGCAAAAGTTTCATGCCGAAAGAATGAACAAGCGCAGGAATTTATTTCACTAGATACCGAAACAGGTTTTCGGGTGAAATTGCATAAAGTGGTTATGCATGTGAAATGGAATTCTAGCAAGGGGTTATTTGTGAATGTTTGTCATTAAAGTAATTGACAAAATTCTGAATAAAATAAAATAGTTTTATTTAATGAGAGTTTGCATTAAATTTGGTGGAAATTTAATGGGCATTTGAGTGGACTTTTGAGTGGAGGGAATTTAAAGGAGATTTGTGAGTGGAGTGTCCACCCACATGAAGAGGGGAGGGCAAGGGGCAGCCCCATGCGCCACACCCCTTGGGGTTCCCCCTCCTCCTATAAAAGGAGCCCCTCCTCACTTGTCTCTCACACCTCCTCGTGAAGGATCTCTCTCCCCCTCTAGAATTTATCCCCCATGGTCTCGGACTAGCGAGATACATGTTCCCGGTGGCTATTCGACAAGAAAGAGTTGTGCTTCCGCTGCATCGCTGGAGCGAGGAGGCGGAGGTTGCTCGGTGCCTCGAACGTGTGTGCGAGCATGGATGCGCTGCTGATTTGCGGCGCTAGGACTTCCTCTCGATCTTGAGATCATCAAGAGATCGTCTACATCAACCACGAGTTGAACTCGTTAAGCTTTGTCGGTCTTCAAGGGTATGTTCTCTACGGATATACATCCGCCCGTTGTTTGTATCTAGTAGATAGATCTTGGTATGTAGTTCCCATCGTAGGAAATTTTTTGTTTTCTATGCTGCGAACCCTACAGTGGTATCAGAGCCGGATCTATGCGTAGATACTTTCACGGGTAGTACACATATGAGTATGTGGGCGATGATGATCATGTTGTTGCTCCTTTGTTGTAATTTTGGATATTGGTGGCATAGTGGGATGAAGCGGCCCGGACAAACTTTACATGTCCTCGCACATGAGACCTGTTCCACGCTTAACATGCAACTAGTTTGCATAAGTGGCTAGCGGGTGTCTGTCTCTCCTACTATAGTCAATACCTATTTTGCAAGAGAGTTGTCAACAATTTGATTATCCTCGTTGTGGTTCATGTTCGTAGGTAAGAACGGTTTTATCTCGAAAGCCCTAAGCCACGTAAAACTTGCAATGGATAAATTAGAGGTGTCTAGTTTAGATTGTTGCTGGGCTAGTGTTATGATATGGTAGTGTTGTAAGAAGAAGTATGAGATGATACTCTTACAACACACATAGCGTGTAAACTCCATAGACCTTGGATTTACACATATAGGTATGATAGTGATCATACCACGGTGCACATGATAGAGATCATCTGCGGGAACCATATCATTTCACTAATAAACATATGATGTTTGATAGCATCTTATATTGCTTGTTTAGCGCTTTGTTAGCATAATAAGATGATCCCTCATTTAAATATCAAGATAAGAATGTGTTCTTCCTTTAGTATGCACCGATTATGTTCTCGTCGCTCCAAGACATCACGTGATGATCGGGTGTTCTTGGATCCACGACCATATTTTGGGTGTAAAACAGTTACACACGCGAATACTAAGGTTCTAACTTGGCGAGCCTAGCATGTACAGACATGGCCTCAGAACACGGACCGAAAGGTTAAGCATGAGTCATATAGTTGATATGATGCCCATTTGATGCTCGCCTTTGAAGCTATACCGACTCACGTGATGATCGGACTTGGTATAGTGGATTTGGTTCATGTAATCACCAAAAAGGCACGAGGGATGTCGTTTTTGAGTGGGAGTTCATTCATAATATGGATTAGTTGAACTCAATCTATCATACACTTAGTCTAAACTTTACAAATTCTGTTGTAGATGGCACCACCTGCTTTTAATTTCAATGTGTTCATGGAGAAATAGAAACTAGCAACGAACGGTAGAAACTTTACCGAATGGTCCATGAATTTGAGGATTCTCCTCTCTGCTACACAAAAGCAATATGTGCTAGAAGCGCCGTTAGGCCCCCCACCTTTTGATGATGCCCCTGACGAGGAGAAGAATGTCTATCAGACTCGTCAGGAGGACCACAACTTAGTTCATTGCGGCATATTGTATGGGCTAGAGCCGGAACTTCGAAAGCGTTTCGAAAATGGCAATGCTTTTGATACAATGGGTGAGTTGAAAATGATTTTCGACACACATGCTGCTGTAGAGAGCTACAACGCTTCAGAAAAGTTCTTTAGCTGCATGATGGAAGAGCATAGCTCCGTTAGTGAGCATGTACTCAAGATGTCGGGTTACGCCGATAAGCTTGTGTCCTTGGGAATATCGATTCCCATTGACTTAGGCATCCATCGTGTTCTGCAGTCTCTGCCACCTAGCTATAAGAGCTTCGTGATGAACTATAACATGCAAGGCATGAAGAAGTCTCTCCCCGAGCTTCTGTCAATGCTTAAAACTGCAGAAGTGGAGATCAAAAAGGAACATCAAGTGTTGATGATCAATAGGAACACTGGTTTCAAGAAAGACAAGAAGGGAAAACGGAAGGGAAGTAAGGGCGGCAAGCCTGTTGCCGTGCCTGAAAAGAAACCCCGAGTTGGACCTAAGTCTGATTCCGAGTGCTACTATTGTAAGGGGACTGGCCACTGGAAGCGCAACTGCCCCAAGTATCTGGCAGACAAGAAGGCCGGCAAGGCAAACAAAGGTGTATATGATATAAATGTTATTGATGTGTACTTGACTAGTGCTCGCAGTAGCACCTGGGTATTTGATACCGGTTCAGTTGCTAATATTTGTAACTCGAATCAGGGGCTGCGTAACAAGCGACTGCTAGCAAGGGGTGAGGTCAAGATGCGTGTCGGCAATGGATCAAGCGTTGATGTGATCGCCGTCGGAACACTGCCTCTCCACTTGCCGTCGGGATTAGTTATAAACTTGAATAAATGTTATCTGGTGCCTGCACTGAGCATGAACATTGTATCTGGATCGTGTTTGATGCGAAGTGGTTATTCATTTAAATCCGAGAACAATGGTTGTTCCATTTATATGAATGAAATCTTTTATGGTCATGCACCGATGATGAATGGTTTATTTCTATTAGATCTTGATGATAATGTTACACATATTCATAATGTTGAGTTACATGCGTAAAAAGGTGTTGCATGCGTAGAAGGTTCACACGATCACAGAAGTCATCATTGAATGTGTGGGAGTCAGTAAAGATCTCCAGGTCCCGCTGCTGATTATTGATCGGAGAGGGCTCTCGATCATGTCTACATTATTCGCGAAAAGTAGGGTGACACACTTAAGGGATACTGACACCATTTGGAGCAAATAATATGCCAGAGAAATAAAAAGAAAGTGTAGGGATTATTTCAATAGAAACCAGAATTATTTCGGGTGAAATTGCTAAAACTGGTTCTACATGTGATATTGAAATGTTGCAAGGGGTTTTATGTGAATGTTTTTTAATTAATGTAATTAAAAAAATTCTGAATAAATAAATAAAAGGAGTTTTATTTAATGAGAGATTGCATTAAATTTGGTGGAAATTTTATGGGATTTGAGTGAAGGAAATGGAGGGGCATTTGTGTGAGTGGGAGCTCCACTCACAAGAATGGAGGAAGAGGCGGGGGCACCACCTTGGCCGCCGGCCATGGCTTGTGGGCTACCCCCTCCTCCTATAAAAGTATCCCCTCCTCTCACTTCTCACTCACACCTCCTCACGAAGGATATCTCTACCCCCTTTAGAATTTCCCCATGGTCTCGGATCAGCGAGATACATGTTCCCAGTGCCTTTTTCTGGCAGGATTTGTTGCTTCCTGTAGGGGTTCGTAGCATGGAAAACAAAAATTTCTATTGCGTGAACACACACAAGCCAAGATCTATCTACTAGATTGTAGCAACGAGTCGATAGAGTACTAACCCTCGAAGATCCAAAGCGGTTAACGAGAGCAGATTCTCGTGGGTGATGTAGTCGTTCACTTGCCGATCTCAAGATCGTGTAGACGATCCTTCCGATGCTGTGTTCCGGTAGCACTCCCGTAGTCGGTCACATGTGCGGTACTCGATGAAGACCTTCCTCTCCCTTGTTCCAAAGAAAATAGGGGTTGTAGCTCTCCTCGCGATTCCTGACAGTGACGTGGTGTCGTAAGTAGAGGGGAGATCGCCTAAGCCGGAGCGAGTATGGTGGAGTATAAGAGGGCCTCGGTGATCTAGGTTTTAGATGCCGAGGGAAGAGGGCAGCCGGTGGCTAGTGTTTAGGATAGACAACAGCAGCAGTTTATAGGGGATCTAGGGCGCCGACGGCTTGGGGGGGCAGTAGGTGGGGGGCGTCCAAGGGTGTTCCCAACCTAGCTGGAAACCCTCCCTAACTCGGAAACCATGTTGGGATTTGACTTTTTCAAACTGCCTTTTTGACTTTCAAATTAGACTTTGATTTCTCTCTTCCAAGTGTCTAGCCAAGTGACCTAGGACATGATGCAAACATTCCAATTTGTCATGACACATCCATGTACCCTTCCCCTTTCGGTTCGGTGGACCTTCTAGACCCTTCTAGAACATTCCGGTGAAAACACCGAAACCATTCCCGAACTTCGGAATTGGACTTTCCTTATATGAATCTTATCCTCTAGACCATTCTGGATCTCCTCGTGACATCACGGATCCCATCTAAGACTCCGAACTACATTCGGTGTCATTACTCACAATCCATATCTACTAAACAACATTGAATCCTTAAGTGTGTCTCCCTATGGTTCGTGAATTATGCAGACATGACCGAGACTCTTCTCCGATCAATAACCAATAGAGGAATCTGGAAATTCATATGGCTCCCACATATTTCTATGATTACTTCGTGATCAAATGAACCATTTACATATGATACCAATTTCCCTTTGTCTCGTGATACTTTATTTATCCGAGGTTTGATCGTCGGTACCTCTGCATACCTAGTTCAACATCGTTACCGATAAGTACTCTTTACTCGTTCCTGTGATATGTGATCCCTTGTGAGCCAGTCACATGCTTGAAAGCCAATTGGATGACATTCCATCGAGAGGGCCTAGAGTATATCTATACGTCATATGGATGGAAAAATTCCACTCTTGATCCATGTGCCTCAACACATACTTTCCGAACACTCAATGCGAACTTTATAACCACCCAGTTATGAAGTGGTGTTTGATGTCATCAAAGCACCCATCCGGTGATGGTGATTAACATGATCTCATGGTCGAAGGATTTAGGTTACTATGTATTTGAAAGCTTATAGCAAGTGAACTATTTAAATGACTTGATCTTATGCTATGCTTAACTATAGGAGTATGTCCATCACATCATTCTCCTAATGATATGACCTTGTTGTTAATAACATCTCAATGTTCATGATTAGGAACCATGATCATATATTAACCAAAAGCTAGTTTAAGAAGAGGCTTTACTAGGGACTCTTTTATGTTTACAAATCACACAAGTATTAATGTTTCCGGTTAATACAATTATAGCATGGTATGTAAACATTTATCATAAGTATGAAGATATGATAATAACCACTTTATTATTGCCTCTTGGGCATATCTCTAACAGTCTCCCACTTGCACTAGAGACAATAATCTAGTTTCAAAACTTTGTGTATTCAACACCTATGGCTTTCCGGTGTTGTATTTACACGATTGCTAGTGGTCAACTGATCTTTAGATCCGACTCTTTCAGGTCCGTGTGTAATTGCATGTCTTTGCGTCTCTATGCATCACTCATTCTCTAATGAGATGGCTTTGTATAAATTTGGTCCTTTGGTGAGACCTTTAGTTCGTTGGGGTTAAAACATATTGATAATATTGTCCTACCATATATATTTATAGTACTATCCCTCCGTGAACCACAACTAGTTTGATAAGAAACTACTTAACAGAAATGCCCTCTTTTGATGCTATAATAGTAGTCATATACTTAGACTTTTGTTGTAGTATCTGTCACAATGTCCTAACTTTGGAACTCATCCAAATCCATTATGGAACTTACTTTCCATTATATTGTGCCACCCTTAGTTTAGATTGAGATAAACTTAATTTTTACTTTGTGACAAAACTAGTATCAATGTAGTACTTTTACAATGAACTAACCATCTATTTGTCACCTCTACAAATATATTCTTAGTTCTTCCAAAAGATCATAAGAATATCTTTACTATCGTCCAATGATCATCTTATGAATCATTCTGGTATATGCTCACAACATTTAGAGCATAGGACATATCTGAATATGTACATATCACAATATGATTAATATGCTCTTTGTGATTTTATTCATCAAGTATCAAAGATACTCGAATCTTTGTTCCACTTATCAAGCATCACTACACTTGAATTTCAATTTAATCCTTTCTATGTGGAAATAACCTTTCTTGTCATTTCCATACTGAATGCTTTCAATATCTCATCTATGTACATTTGGCACAACCATATTAGCGCCTCAATCTATCCTTATAGACATTGATGCCTAATATTCGAGTTTTTCCTAAGTCTTTCATCGAGATGAAATTCTTAACCTGTGTCAATAAAAGATACATCATTTCTAACCAACAATATGTTTCCACATAATGTATTAGAAATATGTCTTAGAGCTCCCACTTAATTTCTTGCAAATGCAAGAATTGTCTCCGATGAAATTAAGCTCTTTAACAATTTCATCACTGTGAAGATTCCAAATCCTCGATGCTTATTTCAACCATTGAAGTTTGCATACACATTTAGCATCCTTTTGAATTAATAAAACCCTCTGGATCATGTTATGTACACGTCCTTGGTAACAATTCTATTAAAAGAACTTTGTTTTGTTTGTTCAACTACCATATAAAAGAATTATATGTAGTGGTTGCTATATTAATCCGTCTAGACTAAATATCGCTATGAAAGATCAAATCTTTTCATAGTTAACCTTTGAACATTGTTGTGAACTTTTTCCCAACATGTCGACTATTTCATAGATGTGAAACATCCATGTCTATTTTTTTTATAGATCCAAACACGACTGTAAGGTCTTGCACCTTTCCAAAGGGTCTTTCAAGTTCAAAACTTGATTTCTCGTCTATGGAACTATCACGGATTTTATGACTTCAAGCCATTTGATGGAGTCAGGACCCATCATCGCTTATTTGCATGTAGTCGGTTTATTATTTTCAAATAATGATTCAACCCTCAAATCTTGGTATTCGATTGTTTAACTGACCTACTTGGTTCAATAGGAACTTGGACCTCCGTGACCACAACCTTTGAGGCACGTGAGCCATGAGTATTGTTGCTGCCTCCGGAACACTTTTCGGCGCTATGCAACTTTGCACATATAGCTAAGGTTCGTTTAACCTTATCAAAGTTCTATTGTCCTCCCATTTAACTTTTCACGAAAAAATCCTTCTTAAAGAAACTTGACATTCTAAGCGAAAAACATTTTTGTCTTTGGTGTTATGGAGGAATACTCAACGATTATTTGAAATAACATACAAAGACATGTTCATCCGACTTTGGTAGTAAACATCTCACTTATGCATAGCATACCAATTTTTAATAAATGACAACTTGGGTTTTATACCAAACCATAACTTTATATGGTGTCATTTCAACGGATCATGACGGAGCTCTTTTCAGTGAAAAAGCGGTAGTCTCTAAAGCTTTTAATCTTTAAAATATAATGGCAGTTTTATGAATTACACCTTTGATCTTACCATGTCAAACAAGGTTTTATTGCATATCTCGATTATTCCATACTCATATGGTCTTTCAGGCGCAAATATATGGAACGATTCCTCAAATCTTAGGTGTTATGCTAAACTTGTAACTCAAATATTTTTCTTTATGATCCTATCATAAATTCTTTATTTTCTTGTTATATTGATTTTGCACTTCATCTTGAAAGTCTTTAAACTTTTCAAATATTTCACACTTCATCCTCATTAAGTAAATATTCATATATTCACTCAAATTTTTGGAGAAAGCATATGAAGTTTGAAATCCATCGCTCTTGACTACACATAATGGGCTTCATACATCTATATGTATAAGTTCCAATAAGATAGTCATTCATTCACTTTTTTCCTATGAACGGATTTTTAATTATCTCTAAGAAAGTTTCACAAGCGTCATTTGATCAAAATCAAAAGAATCCAAAATTCCATCCACATGGAGTTTCTTCATGTTTTCTTTCTAATATAATTTAAACGGTGATGTCACTTCCTAAGTGATATTTCAATCAATTTGTCTTTCGACATTTTTAGCACTAGTTTTATGGATGTGATTTCTCCAAGGAGATTTGTAAATCATCCATCTTTTATGGATTACGACAATTATTTGAACAACCCTTTTGTTCTCATAATACCTGATCGAAATAACAATTATTGAAACAAATCTTGAAGGTAAGTTTTGATTTCAACAAGAAACATAATAACTCTTTATTTTGTTTTTGATGAATATCATCACATATTCTTTTGCTAATTACTTAGACCATTGTAGTTCATGAATTGTGTTATTTCGTATGATGATTCATACCAACAAATTCAGTATCAAATACTTAAGAACCACATTGTTTAATAAGCAAAGAATATAGCCATAACATGTATATCATCTACATACCTAAGCTGAACAATTATAGTCTTTTCTCTTCTGCCAAATATTTCTTAGATTTCTCTTTTAGTATTTCTTTATCCTTTCAAAAGAATCTATCAATATCAACACTTGCGCCATACTCTTGACACGTAATCCAAAGCGTGTATAGCTAAATACCAATGTCTTTGGACTTGCACTTTGAAGTGGATCACCATCATCAAATATAATGTTTGGTTTTCTTTCAAATTCCATTCCTTTAGTAATCTTTTAGTGTAGTAAACATTTTACCTACATAAAATATTCATCCTTATCATAGAACTATTCATGATCAAGCTACTTTAGCTTATAACGGTGAATCGCGAGTATAATGTTGTTCTCCAATACCTTTTGGAGGATTAGGACAACTAGTGTCTCCAACCTTTTGTAAATTTTCATCAAATATGAGAACATAAATTTTGTCATATTACACTCCATCATGTTGCAACCAAAATTTTGTTTTTGATATCGTAAAATCTTCCACACATGATGGTTTCTAAAACAATTCTTTCAGCTCCCTGATAACCTTGATATTAAAACAATCTTTTGAATATCAAGAATCATGGAGACAAACATGATACTTATATACTAACATTGGAATTGTTACTCTTGATTTAATACCAATTATTAAACTTCACGGAGTAACTGGAACTTACTGAAAGTTTGCAATAGGACTCTTAAACTTTAGATTAACACTTCAAAACAATACGATACTAGTTTGTAAAGTAACTAACCAGAATTCTATAGTTCTATTATCTGAATTATAATTAAGCGCAAGGTGGTAAACGGATGCCAATGACTACAACAACTATGCAAATTCACTTTGATTTAATTTATGATAAATAGTGTTCAACTTTTAATCATATTACTGTTGAACTCCCACTCAAAACAATATCCCTCACATTGTTTTAGTGATCACATGAACCAAATCCACTACACCAAGTCCGATCATCACATGACATGATGCAGTTTTAAAGGCGAACAATCATCATGTTCATCATATCATCTATATGACTCATGCTTTACCTTTCGGTAATCCGTGTTCCGAGACCATGTCTATACATGCTAGGCTCGTCAAGATGTAACCTTAGTTTCTGCATGAGAAAATCTGGCTTGCTCCCATTGTATACACTCGCAGAATCTAACACACCCGATCATCACGTGGTGCTTCAAAACAACTAGCTTTGGCAACAGTGCCTACTAAGGATGAACACTCTATAACTTGATATTTTGTGAGAGGGATCATCTTATAATGCTACCGTCGCAATCTAAGCAATACAAGATGCATAAAAGGATTAACAACACATGCAATTCATAATATGTGATATGATATGACCTTTCTTCTTGTGATTTCGATCTCCATCTTCAAGCACGAACATGATCTCCATCATCACTGGCGTGACATCAAGGTCAATGGTACCGCTCCATGGTTGTCGTCCACCAGCATCAACTATTACAACTACTTTGAATAATAGGCACACATGTCTTAAAAAAATTAAAATACAACCATAAGGCTCCTGCCGGTTGTCGACATACAATAAGGATCATTGCATACATCACATATAATCAGCCATATCACATCACATCACACCCCTGCAAAACAAAGTTAGACGCCTGTAATTTTCTTTGCATATTTTACGTGGTTTGGGGATTTCAATAAGTACCGTTCTAACTTACGAACAAGAACCACAACATTGATGCTTGAACTATCAAGTGCCCATTGTAAATTGAATCATTACTATGATGGGAGAGAAAAACACCTGCAAAGCCACTTATGCAATACAAGTTGCATGTTGAGCGTGGAGCAAGTCGCATGAACGATTTCATGTAAGGTTAGCCCGGACCGCTTCATCCCACCATACCGCAAGATACAAAGTACACAAGAAGCAATTGATAATAAAAGCACCACCGCCCATAATAACCATTGTGTTCTACTCGTGCAACAGATCTACATATAGACACCGCTCTGATACCACTGTAGGGGTTCGTAGCATGGAAAACAAAAAATTCTATCCCGTGAACACACACAAGACAAGATCTATCTACTATATTCTAGCAACGAGTCGATAGAGTACTAACCCTCGAAGATCCAAAGCGGTTAACGAGAGCAGATTCTCGTGGGTGATGTTGTCGTTCACTTTCCGATCTCAAGATCGTGTAGACGACCCTTACAGTGCCGTGTTCCGGTAGCGCTCCCACAGTCGGTCACACGTACGATACTCGATGAAGACCTTCCTCTCCCTTGTTCCAACAGGCAGCGGGGGTTGTAGCTCTCTCCTCGCAATTCCGGCAGCATGACAGCGTGGTGTCCTAAGTAGAGGGGAGATCCCGCAGGGCTTCGCCTAAGACGGAGTGAGTATGGTGGAGTATAAGAGGGCCTCGGTGATCTAGGTTTTAGATGCCAAGGGAAGAGGGCAGCCAGTGGCTAGGGTTTAGGCTAGACGACAGCGGCGATTTATAGGGGATCTAGGGCACCGACGGCTTGGGGGGCGGGCAGCGACGACCTAGGGATTGGGTATTGGGCGCCTAGGGCAAGGGGGATACCTTGGGGTGCGCCCACACCCCTCCTTATATAGGTGGGGGGTCGTCCAAGGGTGTTCCCAACCTAGCTGGAAACCCTCCCTAACTCGTAAACCATGTTGGGATTTGACTTTTTCAAACTGCCTTTTTGACTTTCAAATTAGAGTTTGATTTCTCTCTTACAAGTGTCCAGCCAAGTGACCTAGGTCATGATGCAACTGTCACATCCCAAGATTTTCCAAATCTTGTAATGTGAAAAATAAATGAATAAAATAAAACTTTGTTGATTTTCAGGGTGAGAAGAAACTTTTTGAATTCCAATGGGAACCTTCAAACCTATTTTGATCAAGATAAATCCTAAAGGGATTTAAAAAGATAATCATTTAATAAAGGAAAATAAAAATATTTGGAATTACTATTTTGGATCTTTTAATAAAAGGATTTGTTTTCAAAAGAAAAGGATAGAAATAAAATAAGTAGTATTATTTTAAAGAGCCAAATTAAAACTTAGCCAAGACTTTAAAATAAAATATTTCTATTTAATAAAAATAGTGAAGATTTATTTAAATAAAATAATAAGGATTTAATATCCAAGTTTATTAAAAATAAAGGTTTTACTATTTTTAATCAAACATCAAAACTTATTTATTTATCTTGAATAAGTTTTCCAAGTGTTCTTTATTTTCAAATAAAACCTACTGATTTGGTTTTGATAATAATTTAGATTTCAAAACTGAGTTTTGAATAAATCAAATCCTATTTTGAGTTAATAACCAAGGTCTATTTATTTAATTAATAATAGACCCTAAAATAAAATTATTATTTTTATTTTTGAGACTTTGGTGTATGTTGTTAAATAGAACCAAATTCAATTGCAAAGTGTGATGAATGTTTGAATTGTTTTGAATGTTTGATTGTTGTTTGAATTTCAAAACAGGAAATAGAATCAGAAAAGGAAAAAGCATTCAGAAGAAAAAAAATATAGAAATGGACTTAGCCCAACTGGCCAAGCCCAACGAGCCCAATGATTTCTCTCCCCACGCCAAGCTGCTTTTCACCGTAACCCGCACCCGCAGAAAGTGACCCGGTGGCCTTCTTCCCCACACTCCCGACAAAGAAGGACCCACGCAGCCAGCTCACTCCTTCTTCCTCACAGACGACGCCTGCTTTTCACCTTAACGCCGGCGATCAATTCGCGTTAACCACGGCCATTACTCCCCCTGTGACCACGTCCTTTTAATCGCCTGCGCCTTCTCCTCCTTTCCCCTCAAACACCGCAGCACGAGAGCCCCTAGGCTGCCTCAAATCGAGCTTGCAACACCACTGCTCCGACCACCGTCCCCAGCAAATTCCGGCTGAACCCCGTCGCCCCCTACCTTCCTGAGCACACCGTCGAGATACCCACTCCCAGGCGCACCTGTCTATGCCCTCCGTTCAACATGGGCGCTTCGAAGCGCCGACTCGACAACCTCGATCGGCCACAGATGCCTCTCTCCCGAAGTCCTCGTAAGCCTGCATCGCCCCACGCCTTCTCGTTCATGCTCCCACACTCACCACATCCTCCTGCATCTGACCATGCTCTTGTCTGGCCTTAGGGCGATCTGCAGCGTCGCCTCCGACCAGGACCAGAGCCGCCCGACGCCGTTCCCCACTCCGGCGAGCAATCCTGCTAGAACCAGAGCGCCCCTCGCCAGACCAACACCGCCTCGAGCTTCACCATGACCTCCTGAACCCGGTGAGCACCTCCCCTTCCCTCTTTGCTTCCTAGAACCGCCGCTAGCGCCACCGCCTGACCGTCGCCGCCATCTGCCGCCGCGCAGCGCCGCCCATCGTTGACCAAGCAGTAGCGTCCGTAGGATCTAGATCGGACGAACGCGATAGATCACTTAAATGCCGAAGGGGTACGCGACTAGAGCCGTGCGATCTGTTTAGATCCAATGCCCCGCAGAGCACAATCCGACCGAAGCGGTACCAGCCAGTAACATCGCGACGCGTGGCACCAGACGATTTAAAACAGAATTTTGAAAACAGATTTAGATGCAAACTTGAAACCCTTGTAACTTTTGATCCACACGTCCAAAATTTGCAAACTTTATATCATTGGAATAACTGGAACAAGTCCTAGCCAACCATGCAATTTGTTTAGTAAAAAGCCTCTGGTAAAATGTTTGTTTTTGCAGAAACATTTGTATGCTTGTTTAGATTAGAAAAATTATTCCAAAATGTTTTCAAGGATAAAATCTTGGCAAATTGGTTTGTGGTGAACTTACTGACCCTAGGAACCAACCCATGGTTTTGAAAATGGATTTGGTGAGGTTTAGGATGGATTATTTGATTTAGCCCATGTCTAGCCAAATAAAAATATTGGTTTTGTTATGAAAATGTTTTTGGAGTAAAAACTTTGGGAAAATGATTTGAATCAAACCTACTGACCCTAAACACCAAGTTTTGAGAATTAGCAACTTATTTGGTGAAAGACATAAAGTTTTTGATTTGATAAAAACATTTTCCACCACATAAAATGATGAATGGTTTTAAAAATGGTTTATGAATAAAACCCTTTTGCAAATGACTTTGCCAGTTTATAAAATGACCACTTTGAACCTTACAAAGTTTAGAAGCCTAGTGGAGACCATCTTTGCAAATAAAACTACCCTTTTGCATGCTTGCATGCATGACTTAGTTCCTATTGTTTTATGTGTGTTTGATTGTTTGAATATTTGTTGGAATGCTAGTTGATTTTGTGATTGCTTGATTGATTTGTAGTGAAGATAGAAAAGTGTGAAACTAGCAAGATCAAGAAGTGAACCAACATTCCCTACCAAAAGGCAAGTTACACTATCATCTAAAAGTCCTACTATTTTCATTATACTTAGTGGATTTTGAAACATGCATGAAAAGAATTTTATACTTATGCTATGCTAAATCCTAATAGGATACCCTTATACATTCCTTAGTGAAAACAATGTAGTTGTTACATGCTTAGCCATGCTATATTTTGAAAAGAGATACATGTTGAGATTTTATGAAGTTGAGAAAAGGACTTATGTTTTTATATAATAAAACAAGGACTCAATGAACCACCTGGGTGGACAAGTATACTTTGAGTTTTGGAGAAGGTGGCAACAAAAGGAACCATGTCTATGGCAATCTCTTTGTGTTGTGCTCCAAAAGAAAACCACCCAGGAAACTTAGAGATTGAACATGTTTCTCCAATTGTGGCTTTTGTGTACAACCACATGCTACTTATGGCTCTGGCTTGGTCAACTACATTGGGAAGACCCATGCATTGTCTTCAGGTTACTGAAAATGAGGACCTGGAATCCTACATGGGTACTAAAGACAAGCTAGCAATGGTGTATGGGAGGACCCTCTAGAAAGACTTCGTCACATTCTCAATCTGCCAGTACTCCATCTTGGTGAGTACCAATCCAGTGGCCACTGGTGGCAACAAGATGAGATTGTGACATGTGGGTAAAGTGTACTACTTCTGCAGAAGATAATAAAAATCTAAGTACTTAGCCGTGTCCCTGGTTATGGACAATACTGAGCAACTAAAGCTTGAAGCTATGGGAAATCTCGACATTCCAATTTCTAAAAGAAAAACTTTTAAGTGACAACAAAAGACTTGATGCACTTGGGGGTACCAAGGAGCTCAAGAGATTTTGATAAAACTTGATGCACTTGGGGTTACCAAGGAGCTCAAGAGATTTGGATAAAAACTTGCAGCACTTGGGGTTACCAAGGAGCTCAAGAGATTTTTATGAAAACTTGAACCTTGGGGTTACCAAGGAGCTCAAGAGTTTTTGACAAAGACACTTGGTGGATTCCAAGGAGTTCAGAAAGAGGTGACAAAAGATCAAAACCCTTTTTTAAAATATAGGATGAAATTATTGCTTTCTGCAAATGAGCCTAAAACCCTACTTAGCCAAATATGCATGTAATGATAGGATCCACTTATATTCTACATAGTAGTGAAACTTGCCAATACAATTCAAATGTATTGACCCTTGTGGCTGTAACTTGTAATGTTGCAGGTTTGATTGATTTTAGTGAAGAGTGATTGATTAGGATTACAAAGTCTACAACCAACATGTTTGCCTGTGGCACTTTGAAGATGAAGGACCCCATGTTATAGTTATTCCGCTGCAATGTAAAGTGATAGCCAAATGAGCTATGTAAGATGTAATAAAATTATGTTATTCCTGGTTATAAAGTTATATTATGACCTTTGTTTCTTGATATTACATCTTAACTGTGGCTGCTAGCTATTGATCCAGGGACTAGCATTGTAAACACAGGGGACTCTACCTTATTTAAAGGTTGGGACCCTTACAGATGGTATCAGAGCACTGTGTTGCCTGTAGGATTTGTAACCCTAGGATTGGACAAAAACCCCTTAGAGAAATAGGAGTTGTATTTGTTCCAAAAACTTATTTACAAAACAATCTTGTAAACTCTTTCCTTAACCATTTTGGTTTTGATTCTACATCTCATCTATTTTCAACTTGATAGATAGATCGAAAAGCGTTCGACTACATCATCCATGAGTACAACCTCATTAAAGCTTTTAGGTCTTTGAGGGTATGTATTCTATGGATGTATATCCACCCGTTGCTTTCATCTAGATAGATAGATCTTGGTGCATACAGTTACCATCATAGGATTTTTTTGTTTTCTATGCTGCGAACCCTACAAGAACAACGTAGGGGGTTGGTCGAGGCATCATGTGCCAGCGAGTTGGAAGGATGACCGTTTGGGGGCTCGATCGATATTTTAGGGTCATGGCTCTCCCTGTCCCCACCTGGACAATATAGGAGATAGAAGTAAGTGCGGATGAGTGTCTACATGCCCTGCTGAGCTGCGCATCCAGACAATATCCTCCCGGGGCGCCTCGTCTCGAGATTTCCTCTATGTCCTCGTAGAGTAAATTGGCTATCGAGATGGCGATGCCGACCGGGTCAAATCGGAAACCTCAAAGACCTACATCAAAGGTCGGGCGAGTGCCTTCGGGAGTACCTATGCTGCTTTAGTCTGATCGTCGACACCATCCACGAAGCGCTGCCGGTGTTCATCATCAAGGCCCTCCGACGAGGAACGCGCTACGCGCTCCTCTGAAGGAAAATCAATGCCAAGTGTATTGACAAGGTGTCAGGTCTCTTTGACCTAGCCAACCATTGTGGCAAGTTGAAGAAGAAGAAGAGATGTCTCTCGCATGGAGGAAGGGCGACGAGAAGGATGACTCGAGTGCCAACGCAATAGGCCATTCTCGGGACGCGTCCTATAGGGAAGGCAAAGAGAGGGATAAAGTCACCTCCCGTGCCTTCCTCCAAGGGCAAAGAAAAGTGAGGCAAGGAACCGCCTCATGTCAGAAGGGAAGTACGATGGCATGGTTGATTCGGATTTCACAGCGAGAGGTTGTTCCCGGGATGCGTCCCCGGGAAGGCGAAGGGCAGGATAAGGTCACAACCCTCATCTTCCTCCTCAGACCCAGAAAGGTGAAGCAAGGGACCGCCTTGCGGTAAGTGTTTGAGGGGATGTGTTCTGCACTGGTTGAGTAACTTTGGCACATGCGGAGGTACGTGTTTGTGGAATCATAACAAGAGGTTGACCTCACAAACTAATGTCGAAGGCTCCCCGCGTTGGCTACCATATGGCGTTGGGGAGGTCATCCCCCCAAACTATTAGGGTGGCCCATGGACCAATCGACCTAATCCGTGTGAAACACATCACGAGAACCAAACCCTGGCAGTCCCAACCCAAGGTTCTCGTGCTGGAACATAACGTCGACCAGTTCAAATACCTCCTATGACCCCCGGGGTCCTAGAAAGATAAGTCTTATACAAGGAGTTTTGTATAATGGACTTTTTCCGGTTCAAATTATATCTTCGCTCTCATATCTAGTCTCCTAAGAAAATCTTAGTGTATGCCTAGCCATATAAAGGGAGCCCTAGGGAGGGATCCTCCCCTTGAGCAGTCGCCCGGGTCTGGCCCATGGTCCTCAGTACTGGGGCACATCAACCGAAAGGTGAAAAGGTCACACTGTTGGGGTGCACACTGGAGTCGGTACTATTGGACCCAGTCCTACGGCTAGTGTATTCATGCTAACCGATCCCCTAGAAAGACGTGGGGCAACAAATACACTAAGTAAAGAAAAGGAATCATAGTTGGGAAGGAAGTGGAGTTTATTAAGAATAGCTAGACAATTTTTTTGAAATGGGGGTTAACCCCGGCCTCTACATCCTAGGATGCACACGGCACTTTATTATTATGTTTTAGAAAAGTAACTCAAGGGTATTACAAATCATGAATCAGATAAGGATGATGCGCATATCAACCATCTGATAAAACAAGGGGTCTCACAAGAGAGCGGAAATAACATCTAGACATCAATCAATCTACTAGAATGACGCCACGAAGCCTGGCTGAAGAAATTCGAAGTAACCTCCACAAGACGGGTGCACCCAGAAACCATGGGTTGTCGCTGATGCTCTGGGAGAAGAAAATCCCAGAGCTGAATCCAATGCACCGCCATAATGATAACCTGCAAAAAGGAAGGAACTTTGATCTTGTTAAAAAAACAGTTGTTGCGGCATTTCCAAATGGACCAACAAACAGCCGAAATGCCAATACGAATTCTTCCTTTATTCATTTATCTACTTCATTTAGCCAATTCCCAAACATATTAGTAATATTGGTTGGTGGAGGAAGATTATAAGTAGAAAAAACCATATGCCAAATAATTTTTGCGAAAGGACATGAAAGAAATAAATGTTCAATTGTTTCTTATTTGTTACAAAAGCAACATTTTTTGCACCCATTCCAATTTCGCTTAACCGGGTTATCCTTGGTTAATAGAATTTTATTATTAAGAAACAACATGAATTTTTTTTATTTTCAAAGGTATTTTCAACTTCCACAAATATTTGATGGGAAAATGTGGATGATCATTCATAAGGTCTTCATACATAGTTTTAACTACAAAATCCCATTCTCAGATAGTTTCTATATAAAATTGTCTAGCTCGGTTGTTAAATTTACTTCCATAAATCTCTCACATAGGTGCAACCATGTAGCCCATTTATTTCCATTTAAGTTTCGTCTAAAGTTAATTTGCAATGGATTGTGGTATAAAACGTCATGAACCAAAACATGTTTTCTGTGCACGATAGTGTATAAGGATGGATATTGTTGAGCGAGAGACACCTCTCCTAGCCATACATCCTCCCAGAATCTGATGACTTTCCCATCACCAATTTGGAAAGAGCCTCGAGCAAAGAACTCATCTTTCACTCTCATTAGTCCCTTCCAAAACGGTGAATCAGTCGGTTTAGCTTGAACTTGTGCTAGGGTTTTATTGGCAAGATATTTGTTGTGAAGAAATTCTTGCCACACTCCCTCCTATCTCAATAACTTATGCAACCATTTACTTAGTAAACATTTGTTTTTAAGTTCTATCACCTCAATGCCCAAATCCCCCTGGTCTTTGGGCCGATAGATAATGTTCCACTTAGTTAGCCTATATTTCTTCTTATGCTCATCACTTTGCCAAAAGAATCGTGAATGGTAGAAATCTAATCGTTTCCTTACACCCTTTGGTATTTCAAGGAAAGATAACATGAACATAGGAATACTTGTTAGAGCAGAATTAATTAAGACAAGTCTATCTCCGTATGACAGTAACTTCCCCTGCCAACATCCAAGTTTACCCTCACAGCTATGTTCTACTGGGTTCCATTCGGAATTGCGAAGCCTCGTATGGTGTATAGGCACCCCAAGGTACCTAAATGCTAGAGACCCTGACTCGCAGCCAAAAGTCTCCCTATAAGTTTGTGCCTATTTGGCATCCTTGCCGAAACAGGAAATCTCACTCTTGTGGAAATTAATTTTGAGGCCCGATAGTTGTTCGGGAATGCAAAGAATTAGTTTCATGTTAACCGCTTTATTGAAGTCATGTTTCATGAAGAGGATTGTATCGATAGCGTACTGCAAAATATACACCCCCCTCTACCAGATGAGGTATGCGGTCCGCGACCTGTCCATTCTCTTTTGCTCTAGCTATTAAGATGGAAAGCATATCAACAATGATATTAAATAACATAGGGGACAGGGGATCCCCTTGCATGAGTCCTTTTCTAGTCTGGAAATAATGGCCAATGTCATCATTGACTCGAATGGCTACACTTTCATCTCGTATGAAATTATCAATCCACTTGCACCATAGAGGATCAAATCCTTTCATACAAAGGTCTTATTGTAAGAAAGGCCACTTGACTTTATCATATGCCTTTTCAAAATAAATTTTGAAAAGAACCCCATCCAATCTCTTTCTGTGGATCTCATGAATAGTTTCATGTAAGACGATAACCCCTTCGAGAATATGCCGTCCAGGCATAAACTGAAGGGAACATGCCATAGAGGAAAATAATAAAAGGTTTATTATTGTCATATATCAATAAGTTCGTAATAGTTTCATGTTGTGTGCTATAACTGTATCAAGTGGAAACATTAATACAGGTGTGATATGAAACATAAGTCCCTAGTAGCCTCTATTGATACTAGTTCGTTGGGAAACTGATGATCAAGGTTTCCTGATCATGAGTGATAGGGCTGGTTGACAATGAGGTCATATAATTGGTGAATAATGTGATGGACATTTCTCAAAGATTGCGACACGATCAAGTCACGAAGTTCATCATTGCAATAGTCAGAAACAAAGTCTCCTTCTCCTTAGACCGTGAGACCATATCAAATCACTATCTCCCGAGGTTACTTTGATAGCACTTAACGCCACTTAGTGAAATGGTGATCATAACGGCGTCGTTGGGTATCCGAAGGAACTGGTTGAGGAGACTCCGTCAAGAGCGGGATTTGTTCACCCAATGACGAGTAAGATACAGTTAGACCGACTTCGTGAGATTACATCCATAAATGTTACAACATGTAACTATGTCACAGGGATGTAATATCACGGTAACAAATAAATAGTACTTGTCGGTAACGAGATTGAACAAGGTATGGAGATACCTAACGATCGGATCTCGGACAAGTAGTATTGAAGGAACAAAGGGAAATGGACTCAACATTTACGATTCAAATGACATCGCCAATCTAGAATGCACGGGGGGTCATTATGGGCATCCTGGTCCCGGTGTTGATCATTGACGCAAGAGGAGTCTTGGTCATGTCTGTGCCATTCCCGAGCCATGAGGGGATCCACTTAAGGGTGAGACAAGCTGGAGATTATCCGTAAGTTGGAATCATGGTATAGAAAGAGAAAGTCGGAATTGTTCCGTGGAGAGAGATCCGAAATTGTTCGGAGAAAGAAAGGAAACCGGAAAAGTTCTGGTGAGAGGACTAGAATTGTTCCGGGCGATTCCGAAACTGTTCGGAGGATATAGAAGGGGAACCGAAAGGTGTTTCAGGTCAAATCGTATTTGGTAATATGTATTTACATATTAATTAATGTAATTAATATTAAATATAATATTAAAATCTAATTTGAAAGGGTATTCCACTAATGGGCCAAGTTTCCTAGGGAAAAAGGGCCCATGAGGAAAACCGGAGGTGGGAAAGGCCAAGGCGCTTAGGGTTTGGGAGCTTAGGGATGCCCCTAGCCGGCGTCTAGGGTTAGGGTTTGGGGGCGCCCTAGGGATTGCTCCCACCCTTGGACGCCTCTCCTCCCTCTTGGCCGCCGCCTGGTAGGGTTGGGGGAGGGGCAAGGCTGCCCCCACCCCCCTATATAAAGAGGCCCCATCTCTCCCTTGGAGGAACACATCAAACAGCAGATCCCATGAGTTGGAAACTCCTCCTCCTCTCCAATCTCTCTCTCTAGTTGTCTCCACGCGTTGGCATGGCCCAGGGCCGTTGTGCTGCAATGATTCCATAGCTGGAGATCTACTTCTACACTCCCGACGGGATCAGGGAGACGGAGGTTCTCGTCATACACCGTATGTGTATGAAGTCACGAGGTGTAACACTTGGGGCACTTTGAATATCGTAAGCCGGACTGTTGCACGGTGATGGAGCAAGAGGCGACCTGCGAGGAGCTTCACGACCTTGAGGTCGGCTACGAGCACGACTACTTCAACCACGTTTCTCTCGGAACGTTAACCACTCTCGGACTACAAGGGTATGTATCCGAAACCTCTCAGTCGTTACTGCATTACTAATAGATAGATCTTAGGCATCGGGGCGATCCATCGTAGTATTTTTTGGTTTTCTACACCGAAACCCCAATAGTGGTATCAGACCCGATCTATGCGTAATATTGTTGTACGACTAGTATGAGAGTTCATAATTAGAAAATGGAAGGTGGTGGATCCATCGGGCGTTCAAGAGTACACACGTAAATGAACTAGTAATAAGGTATACCACCACAATGATACGAGTCCTCATTAACTAGTGCCATGTTGATATTATCTGAGCCACTAGATAGTAAAACATATGCGATATATGATTCAAACTAACTATATTTTTTAAGAAATTTCGAGAAGTCTATTCCTTGAAAATTACTCATGATAGATAACTTTTGTATAGAGGACTAAAAGGTAGATAATTTGGACAACTTTGCATGCGCAGTTTCAAAAGAAAATCCCAATGCGTCAAACCTCATGGAAGTTCTCCTTTCCTTATACGAGAACTATGATGACTAAATTATTTCAGACTGTTTAAATATTCTTCGTGTGATACAAGCAAACTAACTTCTCCTATATATATTTATGTGGTTGCATTTCCTCTAGGATTCAGTTTTAGTGTGTCATGCCATTCAATTATGTGTGTTTTTATAATATCTGAACAAGGGAGGCCCTTAATTAATGGAATTTCTTTATAGCAGCATTCGTGACACCTTAAGATACAACACATTATAGTACCAAGTCCGAATCAAATTGTATGCATAATTTCTGAATCAACTAATGCTTGCATTCTTTTTCGAAAAAAACTAGTGCTTTTGTTTTGTTACTATGTGCTAGACGGATATTGAACTATTTGTTTGAATCATCTATCTTAATGTTTCTCTAAAAATATGCACATGTAGACAATACCTCCCGGATACCTCCCATTACCACCACCCATCCTCTAGAAAATATATTAGACGATTTTATAAATATAAATTTGAAAGGAATCATACAATATAGTAAAACTGTAAAGATTTAGGTGGCGGTAAAAAAATCAAAACAAAAACGAGAAAGAGGAAGATGTACAATCTAGCCACCTGGGTCAAGCCCCCTTGGAAGCGAATTTCATTCATGTCCATTTATATTGTATATATTGGTTTCCACTACATGTTGTTTCCGAAAATAAGAAGAAACGAGGAAAACTCCAACAAATGTACAATCTTGTAAATTGACCAACATCAAAGCTAGATAAGTTTCTTTCGATTGCCAACAGTATTTAGGATATTCCATGATGTGTGAAAAAATGTTGAAAGAAAATAAAAAATTCGCACTTATTTACATAATTAGTTCAATAATTGAGAAACAAAAGATGTGTATTTTTTCTTACAAGTAATCTAGATATATTTTTAAGTATGTGCACTACTAAAGTTCGGCTGTTTCCAATACTAGTACTCTACCAAGTCTTTAATTTGGGCTGTTATAAAATTTAATCTCACAAAAAGATGAAAACTAGTTTTTAATTTGGGCTGTGTGCATCATTGATGTAAAATCCGAGGGTAATAAAGTTTCATTTTCCTAAAGGAATATTTAATGAGCATTTTTAAGGGAAGATCAATTAATAATGCTACTCCCTCCGGTTCAGTTTATTAGGCACGCATGTAATTTTAAAAACTTTGACCATCAATTTTGACCAATAAAATATGTAACATATGTCCCAGAAAATATACCATTGGAAACTTCTTTTGAAAATGAATTCGATGGTATAATTTTTATAATATATTATGTAAAATTTGTCGACAAAAACTAACAGTCGAAGTTATTCTTAAACTACATGTGTAGGAACCGGAGGGAGTATATGACTTTCATGTAAGTACCACACCAATGAAGCTCAAGAACTACAATTTTAGTTGCCCTAATTTGAAGTTACCTTTAACTACCATGACGTAGTTCCCTTGTCCTGCGGCTTATCTACCAAGCCCCTAGGACCAATTAGCGCCTATACAAGCACATACGATTAATTCGGTGGCGGCCAGGAGGCTTTATTTTCTTCAAAAAGAACTAGCTTTTGTTTTCGAAATGGGGGCATATACCCCGGCCCCTCTGCATGAATCGATGCATGCAGCCTTTTATTAACTTATTAACTTATTATTTAGTTTTTCAAAAAGAATTAGCTAAAACGCAGAGAGTACAAGGTATGCAGGCTAGCTGCAGGCAGTCATAAGAAAAGAAGCTGCTGAAAGCTAAGAAACAAAAGGTTATCATGGACCATTTTATGTATGACGCTTAAAACTGTATGTTGGCATTGGCTGCGTCATATGACTGACAAGTAAACAGGTCTCCACAGTGTGAACATACAGTTAATCTAGTACGAAATTTCTATGAAACCATCATTTTGAACCGCAGGTAGTCTACTGACAGATCATTATTATCAAGTAGACCAATATTACAAGTTGGACTAATATGCTCCTATCTAATAGACTATTGTATCGGAAAAAAATCTAAAGATCATTAGTAGCATGACATACCAGCAAAGAATTGTTACAGATGAACTTATTTCATCAGTGTACGCATTGACTGAAACTGTAGTATATAGAGTTATAGACTACCCAGAAAAAATTGTCCTTATATTAGCCGTGTATAAACCTGAAAAAAGGTAGCCAAGCTAAAGGCTACAAAAGAACTAAAGCTAAGGCTAACAAGCAAGAGGAAAAGAACAAACTTTAAGCACCTCTTTAGTTTGTTACTTTGATCATTGCAGCTGTAATCAGCGGCGGGCAAAGATTAAAGAAACTGTACTAGGAGGACGAGGCATAGTTCACCAGCTGATATAGGCCATTAATCAGATTTGTGTAATCATTTTATCTTCGACTTTTCCTCTACAACTTTCACATGTTAATCCATGCAAATTGGACATGATAGATATATAGATCCATATCTCGTGATTCTGTACTAGCTGAAAGCACATTGCATTTGCCATTGGGGCGGCAAAAGCCTGCATCATGGGCTTCACACACATCCTTGAACGGGTTCTCTCTCGGGCTTAGGGGATGTTGCTCAAAGAGATAAAGACTAGCACTGTCTTTATGCAAAAGATGAAGGAGCATTAAAGCAAAACTAGCTACGAGATTCCCATGGAGATTGGGATCCACCAGGGTGCACTGCATGCATGCATTGAAGACATGGATCATATACACAGCTCTAGCTAGCTAGTTGTTAATTCCATTTCCTTTTCTCCATTAGGGCCCCTTTGGATTGAAGGATCTTCAAAAGAGTTTTGGAGAAATCCAATGCATAGGATTTTTTTTAGAAGAAGCCCTTTGGATCAAAGGAATGAAACCTTCAAAATTCTTATGGATTGCGTTCTTACACCTTAATCCCATAGCAATTTTAACATCTCGTACGGCGTTTGCGCATTTCTAGAGAAGGCAATTTTAACATCCACTCTAACCTCTTTTTTACACTCAATCGCGTAGGATTGAGACACTTTTCATGTGTTCAGTCCAAATGACTATTCATGCAGTTTATCTTAATTAGTTTTGCAATCCTCTTTTTGAACCTGCAATCTTATCAAATTCTCGTGATTTTCCTATTCCCGTGTTTTGTAATCCTTTGATCCAGATGCGTGCATTAGAAACCTTGCATATGCATGAAACTTCAGTATATTATACACCTTCCGCCCTTATTTACATAGTACTCACATATTTTGAGGTTCAACTTTGACCTCTAATTCGACCAACAAAAGGTGGGTTACATGTGAAAAAAATATATAACTGAATTCATATTCAAAGAACATTTTCAATGAATCATTGTCTTCATAACACACAACATATATATTATGGTTCAAACTGATTTTTGATTCATTTGTTGAGGAAACAATAGCATAGTCAAAATTTGTTTGCCCAAAAAGTAGATAGAAGTGTGCTATATTTCCTTCATCCATAAAAGATATCATTCTGGAATCTTACAAAACATGAAATGAAGACCAAAGGCATTTTATCATGTCGATTATTCAAAAAAATTGCTCGAAAAATAGAGCCTCTCGGCCTCTGCCTCGCTCGGATGCACACAACCATAAGTCCATACATACTCCTTTGGCGTATGCGTGAACCAGCATTAGTCCTACCTTCCAATGCAAAATGAAATAAATATACCAAGTCTATCAATGATGTAGGGGTTTCCACTATAGTACCTTCCAAAGTATTTCACAAATAACAAAGCAAGGGCTCGCCCAGAATGGGATGCATGCACGCGGTTATACTTTGCAATGTTAGTTTTTAAAAGAAACCACAATACATGTTCTCATACCACTAGGTTTAATTCTTGTGTCCGGATTCGAGAAGGACGAAAAGAGTTTATCCATTACTTAAAAAGGTCATTATATATTTTTCTTTAGTAGTAATTTTCCATGAACTTTTTTTGCCTAACATGAGAAGATCAAATGAAATCATCATGTTAACCACAGATAAATTAGTCCATAAGGAAGTACATTTACATTGTTTAGGGAAGGGTCATGTAAGGCAGAAAACATGCTTGCACAACTTTCCTACTTATAAAGATGGGGATTGGTGGTCTTTCATTCACTCCTTTTCTACACTTTCTTGTCTCTCAACCCTGACAAGTGCGACCATACAAACCTATGAACATTGTAGCGAGCTATTATCTCCTATGTAGTCCTCCAATAAATAAAAAACATCAAATGAAATGGTTTGACATAAAATCTGAGTAAACTATTTTTTACATTGTATTTTCGGTCCTCACTGTAGCACATGTCTTATAGGTACTAAGAAAAACTCGGTCTAGACGTATGTATAATAATCGAGATGGTGGACAAACCAAGTTTATAATTTGGCATGGGGAATACTGCTAGTACTCCATCTCTTAGGAAAACAGAGACAGGAGAGTGCTTCAAGATATATCTTTATTTGAATATTAGTCCAATTATATATGGTTAATCTGATTCGAAATCTATCTCAGTCCAGCAACATCAAATCTGTATCATGTAAGTTATATATTGAAAGCTAAATCTAGCAAATCTTGGGTTCATTGAATTTTGGAACGAATTAAAGAGGTTCTAACTTCACAGACATTTTATCTCTTGAAAGATAAGGTAATAATGAACTCAACAAATATAATCCCATTCAAGAGACATAAGGTCGGAATAGACATTTGAATTGTCAATGCACACTGAAATCCGAGGTAAACCCCAATTTGAAAATGGGGCCTTATTAATAGCGGTAGAAAAACAAAATATGCGTATCAGCTAAGTTTGCATCATCAATTTAATGCAGAGGTCGGAAGAAATAATTAATAGTTGTCTTATTTTATTTAAGGGAAAAGAAATATAGTTAACCATCACAAAAACATGCTAGAAGCTTCCAGAAAGAACAAGCAAACTGTAGTTAAACATCAGATGAACATAATCGAGGAGTAAAAGATATCAAGAAAGCATCCAAAAAATATAAGGAACCGGGTACTATGCATGCATGTCAGTATGCCTTCCGGCATTCTCATGCATGCGTGGATGCATGATAAATCCTTGGGAATAACATTTGATAATCCGTATATCACCATATACCAAATTCACCAAAGTCTACTACACATACAATGAAAGCTAGCTCTAGGCTACCCAAACAATTAGAAATGCACTCCCCTCTCTCTCATAACCATACATGCATGCACAGACCGATTGATTAATCAAGCTGCATATGTATAAAACTCATCTTTGTTTCTCAATTAATTAAAACACACACCCCTTCTTCACCGTTGGCACCACTATCGATCCTTATGTACGCCTTCATGCATGTATACAGACAGATAGAGTACGTACTACTAGTAATAGCTAGCTAGGTATCTTTTGAGCTTCCACACACCCCAACTCACATGAATATATACTACTTACCCAGTAGGACGGGCAGGACAGGCCGCCGTAGCCCTAGAGCACGTACGTTGGATTGGATATTGGGTCGATCAATCAGTTGGTCTTCCAGTGTCCGGCGCCGCCGGTGCCGGAGGCGGCGTTGTTGTTAACGGGCGGAGCCGTGTGGTCGACCTCGGAGGACGGGTCGCGGTCGTCGTCGTCGAGGTCGAAGCAGTCGATGCCGCACGGCGCGTGGCCGCGGCCGAAGGCGCGGATGTGGTCCTTGAGGGAGCGCTTGTGCTTGAAGTCGGACCCGCAGGCGCAGTACCAGAGCTTGCCGCAGTTCTTCTCGTGGGTGCGCCAGTCGCCGCGCACGGCGAAGGCCTTGCCGCACTTGCGGCACATGAAGGGCTTGATGCCGTGCTTGCGCTTGTAGTGTGTCTGCAGGGTGCGGAAGTCCTTGAGCGGGCGCGCGCGCGGGTGGTCCACGTTGTTCCGGCACCCCGTCGCGCAGCAGTAGCACGGCAGCCGGAGCATCGCCGTCGGCTGCGTCCCGCGCAGGGACTCGGGGCCCTTCCGGTACTGCGACCCGTGGCCCCACATGTGCATCTGCATCATCATCAGAGACAAGACAGACAGACCGGGTTTGTTATGATATAGTATGGTTTTTACAGTCAGATGGCATGCATGCATATGGACATGGGCGACATGAGTTCGTTGCGCGGGTGTACAGACAGAGGTAGAGAGCGGCATTGCACTGTGGCTAGTCAGGAGGGGGAGAGCTAGGGAGGTGCAAGACGAAGTGATGGCTCTCCATCTTCACGTGCTCGATCGTCGGGGCACCGGGGGATGGGGGGATAATTTAAGTTGCAGACAGATCGAGGGACCATCGCCTAGCTAGCAGCATAGTAGATGCATCAATTGGGGAGAGAGAAAGAGGTGAGAGCAAAAGGGATGTTATCAAGACGGTGTCTGAGAGCGAGCGAATGGACTGTGCGTGGGTGAGGGACTGCTCGTGGTGGGGTTTGTTGCAGGGCAGCAGGGAAGGGAGAGGTGAAGTCTGTGGCCGGCGACGCGCACCGATCTGTGTAACCTTGAAGGAACTCATCAGGGAAAGATAAAGATGCCTTTTTGCTAGATCTTTCGCCTCATCGGCAGATCTCGCCAGCTCCCTTTCTCTCTCCCTCTCCCCCCTGCCATCCGGCCCGCTGCGAATTGAAAAGGCAGACAAGCACAAACTCCAAGATCGATCAGTAGTACCGGCCGGTAGCCAGCATAGGAGCTCAGAGTTCTCCATGCCAATGGCCGTGCCCGTTCCAGAGCCATTACTGCGTGCATGCCCTCTCCCTCTCTCTCCACCCCTAGCTCCTAGGTTCAGTCAAATCAACAAGGTACGGCGCACAGAGAAGGAGAGAGAGAGAGATCAAAAGAGAGCCAGCAGCGGCACTTCCTCCTAGATCCACCGCCACTGCACCTCGCACAGGGCAAAGGACGCCAGAGACGCATGCACAACTCCAATTCAATTCAAGAACCAAAGATTAAAAATGAAGACTCGGAACCCAAGATCAAACTGAATCAGAAGTTCAGAACAAACAGAAACCAAAAAAATTATAAAAAAACCGGATGCATGGCATGCAGCAGGAAGCAATTCCAGGAAGGGAGGGGGTATGGAAATCGATCGAAGGACGGTTTGGATTGATCTGATCGCCTCACCTGCATGTTGTTGTATCTGTTGAAGGTCTTGTAGCAGACGGGGCAGGCGAACTGCGTGGGCCCAATGAGGATCTGCGACGGGGTGGGGATCCAGTACTGCCCCTTGGTCAGCCTCCCTATCCCCAGCGACGCGCACCCGACCCCCAGCTCCATCGTGCTCCCGTCCTCCTCCTCCGCCTCGTCTTCTCCTTCGTCCTGCTGCTTCTCGCTTCTCTCCTCAGCTCCTCCTCCTACTGCTGCCGCCGCCGCTGCTGCTGCTTCCTGCTGGTGGTGGTCGGCGGCTGCAGCGTCGGAGGGACTGGGGCTGGGTAGGCCGATGTGCAGGGCCACCGTGACCTCCCCGGCTGCCTGGTCAGCAGCTTCCGGCGGTTGGCTGCTGCTGCAGGAGGCGGTGGTGACGACCTTGTGGTCTTCTTGATCATGCTGTTGATGCGGGTTCTGGTGGTCTGAGGAGGAGGGCGTGAGGCTGAGGAGGGGGAGGGCTTCCCTGATGGGAGGGGAGGAGGGAGGTGGGTGGTGGTGGAGGTAGGAGGCGTAGCTGGGAAAGGAGGAGGAGGAAGAAGCTGGGTTGGAGTAGCGGAGGCTGTATCCTCTCAAGAAATTGGTGTAGGGATCCCCCATGGATGGACCGATCGATTGCTAGTGGAGCTCAAGATAGGAGAGAGAGATATGGAGGGGAAATGGCGCCAGCTAATATAGATAGAGCGGGAGAAAGAGAGGCTTCAGTGTATGGAACTATGGATCACCACGAGAAGAAGAAGATGAGAGAGGAAGGGAGAGTGAGAGAGATGGCGATAAAGGCGTTGTGTGTGCGTGTAGTAGCCCTAAAGGTGTAAATGAGGCTGTAGAGGGAGAAAGGGAAGTTCACTAGAGAGAGAGGGATGGAGACGAGGATCACCTGGCTGACGGCATAGAGAGAGGGAGGAAAAGTTTTGATGGTGAGTATATAGGAACAAAAGCAAAAGGTTTGGAAGGGGGAAGAAGAAGAGGAGTGTGGAATGGATACTACACTTACTACTGGTGCTGCTAGCATGTCTGTAGTCACTAAATGGTGATTCATTCATCATAATCAAATCTTGGGACTTGGAAGGTTGAATTATTCTCTCCTTCCCTTGTTATTCCCATGGAATGGAAGTATGGGAGCCAAATATTCGCCCCTGCAATACTTTAATTGACCAAGGACAAAAATTTTATGTCACTCAATAGTATGCCTGCAAGAAATTCAGTGATCATATACCCTAACACAGTTACCCTATGACTATTTCTCCTCATCCACTTAACGTTCCTTTGAGCGTGCATGCTGGTCAAGTAAAAAATAGTAAAACTAAAGCAGTGTAACGTGCACATGCATGACCATGTAGGAGTACAAAACAAACCCAAACAGAGAGAGATACTAGTAGATCACAGAGAAGAAGATGCTTAGATGGCCCAAGACTAGCTTCGTCCACGGCATACGCTTTGCGCTAGCGACGTGCATGCCGTGCCCCCACCTAGAGAGAGAAAGGGTTAGAGATAGAGAGAGGGAGATGGAGTAGTACCAACAAACTACACTGTTCTGCCATGGCCATAGGTGCAAATTAATCATATGAATTGCTTGTGTATTGCCAAGAAACAATCAAACCAACAAACTGTATGGCTATAGCTAGCTATATGCCGCTGTGTACAGCTTTTGCTTTGTGTAGTGGATACTAAAGCATAACCTTTTCTGTCTCTAGCTTTTCCGTGTTAAGTCATAGATTGCCTTGGTGATTAAATAATGTGTCTGGCTGCATCTTGGCTTGATACTTGTACCTTTGAATGCTTAAGGACTCCTGTTTTGATTAGTTTTGTTAAGGGAGCAGTTCTCCTTAACAAGAGCTCCTTGTTGGCACAACCTGGGACAACTCACACTATTAAACATATATGATGGTTCTTTGAAAATATATTATCCCCTTTGGTCGGTTGTATAGGGTAATATATGATGGACCTTTGTGATTTTTCTCTCTATAATTTAGAATCCACATATTACAAATTTATACTTTCATTATGTCTAGACCATCTATGTTAATTATTTATTTTACTCTAATCATGTCATCTAGTTTTTTTATCTCGCATTTTATTTGTTTTGTTCATTTTTTGTTGTGTGTAATAGAGTGATGTAGCATCTATGGGACATCGGCTCCCTGTTGTGGAAAAGTCATGGGACTAGCCATCGGGGTGGCTTAGGAAGGGTGGAGCGGAGCATAATGAAGGATTCGAGGGACATGATTGGTACGCTTGAGTTATTCAGGTTTGGTCCCTCACTCTTGGAGGTAAAGATCTACTCATGCTTTGTTGTATTGACGATTGTAAGTCGATTACATGGATTCACCGACTAAGCTCATTGCTCAGGAGACGAGTTCTCTACTCTTGATTTTGGTACCCTCTAGGGCATCCTAAGCCAGCCTTATATACACGACTGACATATGGCTTATATAGCTACCGCATGTAGGTTTCTTGAAAATGCAGTATCCCCTTCCGTCAGTTGTATAGGGCATACTTTAGCCAGTGCATAGTGAAAAGTGTGCACTATGATAGGCTAAGGCCAACTCACTTCCCCGAATTTTCAGCTAATTACCATGAGTCGTTTAATTACACATGGTGGATTGGCTAGTACCTATTCATTATTTTGCCCTCAAAATATTTGAAATACATTATAGTGATTCTTTAAAAATACATTTCAATGTTCTCTATGTTTATAAATTCACGCCGTTTTGGAAACTGGTGGTCTTCACCAAACAGCTTCAACCGTTATTACATATATTGGTAAAAGTGTAAATACAAATTATGAAATTATTCCTTGTGATAATTCTAAACATATTATCTTCCACATAACAACGTGCATATTAATATATAATGCGTAAAATTAGAATGCTTTCTAGGATGTCATATATCTTTATATGAAGGTAGTGTGTATTTTATAATAATTCCACTATTTAGTTATTAGGGGAAGGACCAGTGCTTGATCCCTCATAATTTCTTATTTAACCCCTTAAATCTAATATGTACTAGAAACCTTGAAACCAAAACTAAATTAATTTTTCAGTCAAAATGGTCAACTTATAAAAAATCTAGATTTAAGAAAAAAATCATTTTGAGATTATACAATTTTAAAAATCTATGAGATAGAATAACCGTAGCTATCTTCAAAAAAGTTGCAAGCCTAGAAATTAACTAAAAACAAATATAAAAAGAGAAAAGTCATAAGTGTTCCAAAAATGATGTGATTTCCATACCTTTGTGGTTTTTGAGTTTGTTTCTACAATTTATAATTCACGTATTATTAGTTTCTACTTTCATTATGTTTAGATCATCTATGTTTTTATTTTACTCTACTCATGTCATCTAGTTTTTGGATGTGGCATTTTATTAGTTTTGTTCATTTTAGTTATGTGTACTAGAATGTCGCATATATGGAACATATGCTCCCCCTCATTGAACCATATTTATAATGTTCTAAGAGGACATGTCTACCATAATTACTCAAGATAAAAATAGGTTAGAAGTTGTTTGGTACGAAAATTTAAGTTACAATTTGAAATCAACTAATAATAAAAGGCATGAATTTCTCATTAATATGAAATGCACCACCAAAGAACCATATTTTATCTATCAGTTCAAAGATGTTTTTTATGTAGTTAGATGTTATTCATATGTACGTGTGGTTCTTTACGGAAAAAGGATGATAAATTTGGAAGAACCATATGCTAAAGTGTCCTTAGAAGGGGTAGTTTTGTAGTGCATATATACTTTTGACCAGAAATTATACGAATATACACCATTGCTTCCCATTGAAAATGAGGTCTTTATGTTGTTGTTATCAATGTTGAAGCTCTGTGATCCTAGTATTTAGTAGGGGTTATGTGTATAAGGTGTTGTGCATGGTGTGTCTGTATCTGTGCGAA
Source organism: Avena insularis (assembly GCA_023614405.1). NCBI lineage: Eukaryota > Viridiplantae > Streptophyta > Magnoliopsida > Poales > Poaceae > Avena > Avena insularis. The sequence goes on along the minus strand of CM042697.1, from coordinate 436,838,301 downwards.
CATTGAATGTGTTCTTTTATTTAAATATTTTGGGCATTTAAACATAAAATTTATATACCCGTCATATCTGCAAGAATAGGAAACTGAAGGTACAACTTAAGATCAAATATTTATCTTGGTTCGTTTTTATGCCAAAAATAGTTAGGAAGACCCCTACTACGTCATTTTCATTTTTTCATAAAAAAGAATATGTATAGAGTTTATGGAGAGTCCATTTTGAAAGTGTCAACCATTGCGACATATCATACTTCAGACTAGGCTTAGATATGAGTCTAACTAAAGAAAAAGATTCTTTAAAGAACCTTAGTCACTCCTCCATACAAATAGGATGGCCATAAAAGATGAGTTTGTTCCTGTGATTCCCTCTAGCAGCCTACAATGATGATTTAATTGAAACACATCATCATGTATCTTTTCCTGCCTTCCATTAACATATCAAAGATTTACATTTCTGCATTCCATTCCATGTTAAGCCTCCACCAAAACAATTTACTAGAGTCACAAGAGAAAATAGATGCCTGAAGTCCTCACTGGACCCTTTAGAACATAGCAACAATCTTTGGACTCAACATGAAAAAATTTAATGGTTATAAGATCCCTAGTATTGAGCCTATCTTGCAGGAGTAGCCAAAATTAAAAGTTGTGCTTAGGAAATACACATGATTTCTATATCCACCTCATGGGTGTAGGAGCAAGTGTAGATGGGGATAAGCTACATAAGACCTCTTGGTAGAGAAATCACTACCGGACCCAGATAGCTGCCAGTTATCTTACTTACTAATAGAAGGCCTATATTAAGAGAGTAATACTAAGCTTATCACATTCCTCATATGCAATCATTTAATAAACTTATCAAATATCTCTATACTACAACATGTATCCACTTATTTCCTAAGTGAGATGTTTTTATCTTTAGCAAAGGAGCACATGTGTGGAAATTTCATTCTTAGTATCAAGTCCGACCAGGTCTTAAGCCATAACCTCATTGTAGCTCCATCTCGAGGAATACAAGAACCAAGCTCAAGGAAAATATTCATGAGGCTGAGGTAGTCTCTCCACCAAAAGGGTTGGTATTCTAATGAAATTTATCATTTGCATAATGAGCTTACCAAATAATATTAACCCAAGAAATATATTTTCTATTCATGAAACTAGTCTATTCTTTGCGCCCCGCGGGGCGTGGCTCGCAGGCAGCTACACCATCATGCAAGATAAAAACCAAACTTAAGACCTTTCCCTAGGAACTGGAGTTCCTAAAGTAAAGTCTCAAACGTGGATGGCCAAACTCTTGTCGCTGAGTTTATAACCTGTTTAAAACAGCTTTAAGTTATCAAGGTGGGACAGAACTTCTAAAATCCTAGCACGCGAAACCACAGACGCTATAAGAGCTGTTTCCACGAGCGCGTGGGCCACACACGTCTAAACATAAGAGATATGTTCGCACGCATCAAGTACCCATGACACGACGAAGGGACGTTTCCTACTCAAACCTAAAAGTACAATCGTTGTAACCGGATAGGGAGAGTTAATCATATAGTAATACGTTTTCTAAAATGCTACAAAAGATCGTACACATAGAACCCTCGTTGCACGCGATAATGGAGATATCTCTTTGCACGAACTAGTGGAAATATGCTCGTCATATGACCGTATGCGTGAAGTATACTGGACGACTACAATCAGGAACGAAACATGCGATACGATAATCATTTTTTTAACACGAAGATGTAGCCATATAGGAATAGAGTGCAGAACACTAAGACATGGAAACCACGTGAAAGAAGTAAAGAGAAACATACACATATGGAATTACAGATAAAAAATACTTTAACGACTAATCCTAAAATCCTATATAATAATCTACATACAACAGAGAGCCGAGTAAGGGTCTTGTGAAGATCTTTCAAAATTCTCTTATCTTCTCGACAAAAGATAGAAGCATGTAGACGACTGATGTCTACGCACACTTCTATTCTTGTAGACAGTGTTAGGCCTCCAAGTGTAGAGGTTTGTAGAATAGCAACAAGTTTCCCTTAAGTGGATCACCCAAGGTTTATCGAACTCATGGAGGAAGAGGTCAAAGATATCCCTTTCAAGCAACCCAACAATCAAGATAAAAGAAGTCTATTGTGTCCCCAACACACCAATACACTTGTCAGGTGTATAGATGCACTAGTTCAGCGAAGAGATAGTAAAATACAAGTAATATGGATGATTATAAGTGGTAATTCCAATCTAAAATAAAAATGGCAGCAAACAAACATGTAGCAGGACTGGTTGTAAACGGTGTTTCAATGGTTAGAAACAAAGCCTAGGGATCATATTTTCACTAGTGGACACTCTCAATAAACATATAATATCTTATCTTCACTATGCTACCATGAACTACTCTCCGATTGGATGGTGTAGGGATATAACAACACTCCTTAAAGTTTGCATTCCCCATCTAGGTAACCCCACACTATCACCTTGAGCGCTAGATGGTTCCAAACAAACACCACAATTTCATAAAAACATCCAACTCAAATTATACTCATGATAAGTATTTCTACAACCTTTAGCCTAAGTGTCACACGGTGTGCACACAGTCAACTTCACACACGTGGGGAAAAGCAAAGATTACATTAATTAAAGCACTCGAGTAGCAGAGTAGCATCTACTTATTCTACTAGATTACAAAGCTCATGATCATAATAAGATCACGCATAGAGAGAGATGAACACATAGCTACCGGTAGATCCCTTAGCCTCGAAGGAGAACTACTCCCTCCTCTTCATGGGAGTCAATAATGGCTATGGAGATGGCGGTGGAGTCGATGGAGATGGCTTCGGGGGCAATTACCCATCCCGGCAGGGTGCCGGAATAGAGACTTCTGTCCCCCGAATCTCATCTTCGGTGGTGGCGGCGCTGCGGAACTTTCCGTGGATTTCTGATCTAGTATTTAGGGTTTTTGCCTCGGGAGGAATATATAGGCGAAGGGTCAAGGTCGGTGGAGGCCCGAGGGGCCCACACCATAAGGTGGCGTGGCCAGGGGGCCCACGCCACCAGGTGGTGTGGCCACCTCGGTGCCCTCCTCCGTCTCTGCTTTGGACTCCGTCTTGTGTCAGGAAAATAAGAACTTCGGCTTTTGTTTCGTCCAATTCCGAGAATATTTCTTTACTAGTTTTTCTGAAACCAAAAACAACAGAAAACAGGAACGGGCACTGTGGTATCTTGTTAATAGGTTAGTTCTATAAAATGCATAAAAATGCCACAAAGTGTAAACAAAACGTAAGATAGTTGGTACAAAACAAGCATGGAGCATCAAAATTATAGATACGTTTATGACATATCAAGCATCCCCAAGCTTAACTCCTTCTCGTCCTCGAGTAGGTAAGTGATAAAAAGAATAATTTTTGAGGTGACATGCACCAACACAATCTTGATCAAGTTATTGTAAAGCATTGATAGCTGGAATCAAAGTACTCTAACATAAGCATGAAAGATATATTTCTAACAATAAGACATAGCAACTATGTTGCAACATGAAAGGTTACACAAGAAAGTTCATGAATAACAATGCATTGAAAGACAATTGTTTGTTTCACATATAGAAAACATAGCAAGAGTGGTAATCAACTTGTCCTTCATGGAATAGCAAAACATAAATGCATAGGACACCTTCAAAGTTGGGTGACTAGATACAAATAATTTAAGAACAAGCAATACAATAATTATGAATCAATCAACAAGTTTTGGGATAATGCACATTGAACTAAGAATGACAACTATGCTCTCTTAATTGGTGCATAAGGATAGAAGATGGAGACTCAACAAAAAGTAAAAAGAAAGGCCCTTCACAAAGGGAAGTAGGGATTTAAAGTTTCATAAAGAGCTTCCAAATATTATGGTACTCACTAGCTTTGATATCTCATTGCCCCTATCATAAGCATCTTGAAGTGATTAAGGTTAAAGTGGCACAAATATGAGTATATGCTTGACAAATGACAAGTTGAAAATCTTATGCCCCTTGAGTACGAGTACCGAACCTCATGCTACTTAACTTTGGTCACAAGCAAGTTCTTGTCATTGTAAGTATATGTGTATCATAGAGAACCACCAACGGGGTACCCCTTACCCCATGACACAGGAGCTATCCCATATCAAAATGACAAGGCAACAGACAATGATCATCTCAGCGATATTTTTATTTTCTATCTGCATAGGTTTTTATTGAGGATGCTTCACAGAATGCTCATTATGGTTATGCTGCAAGTTTCCACCAATATTAGGCATGGCTTAGGCTAGCCACCCAGGCGTTTCTCTAACACATATACAAACTCCATAAACTTACAAGCTCCCCTTTTATTTCACACCGCCGGGATCGATAAACAAAAGAACATGATATCAACTAAATAGAATAAGTGCAATGTTGAAAGCGTTCCCCATGACAACATGGTTCTACTAACTCCCAACTTATAATTTGCAAGCATATAAGCAACATAGATGGGAACAATGGTTCAAGTTTATTAAGTGCAAGAAAATAAAGTGTGCCATCAAGTTCATGAGAGCTTTAATCACTAATTTTCACATAACAAAAATTTAATTTGGAAGATAGATAAAAACATGAATATACTTGGAATGGTGTAACACACCATGCATAGGAATTTATAGTGGACTCTTTAGAATAAATTGGTTTCTTGGGAGTTGGATGCACGAGTAGAGCTCATACTCAGTATAGGTGGAGGCTAGCAAAATACTGGGAGCGACCAACTAAGAGAGCAATAATGACCATAATCATGCAGAGCGACAAAACATTATTAATTAAAGCATAAACTGATATCACAAGTCAAAAACTAAATTATCATAGAGGCTAAGGTGACTGGTTCATAGTCATAACATGGTGTAAGCATGTGCCAAGTCAACCCAAATAAAGCATCAAAGGAGAATATCACAATATTATTCTTTTGTATGCTAAAACAACGCATGATTCTTGCAAGGCACATTAAGCAATCTCAGTTGTTTGGAACAAGTCATGCTACATCAATAATCACTAAGCATATGGAGCAACATCTAACATAACATGATAAAGTCTAAGCCATAGTCAAAACAAGATTTTTTTGTACGACCATAAGCATGAAAAATTCTACTCTTTTCCAACACCAATCAACTTATTTGAAACAACTCACAAAGATAATAATTAATAAAGATCGGAGAGCTTGCCTCACCTAATTACAAAGAAGAACTAAAAAGTTCTAAGCGAAAAAGAATAAGAAAACTAAGGCTAAACGCAGTGCTAGCAAGGGAGAACACTCACAGAACAATAAGAGTGAAAATTAGAGTGTTCTAAACTATGAAAACGGAGCGTGTCTCTCTCCAAAAGAAGTGCTGGGATCCAACCAACTTATTGCAGCAAACAAAACAAAAGAAAACTAAAAAAACAAAGACGCTCCAAGAACAACACATAGTGCAGGAAGCAAAAAAAAGTATCTTGTAAGAGAACCTGAGATTTTTATTGATGAAGAAGGGGATGCCTTGGGCATACCCAAGCTTTGACGCTTGTACCTCTTGAATATTTCTTGAGGTCACACGGGTGGAAACATCCATTAAAACATAAGCTACTATATTAACTCCTTTTAAAAGCTCAAGTGATCAAAGAGAACTCGAAAAGAAACCGATTAAGAGGCAAATGCACATAATGGCAGAAATCTGTCAAAACAGACCAACAGGTAAAGATCAATTTTTTAGAAAATCTTCTACTGCTAAAATAGGAAAGTGCAAAACTAGTGAAAGTTATATAAATTCTAGGGGCATGAACACAAAAAATTACAGCTCAATCCGATGTTCTGGAATTTTTCATGATTTTTTACAGTAAAGCACATAAATCTGTTTCGGGACAGCAACTTCCACACATCTTACTTCCCTCTCATTAGAGGTTATTCTTGGCACAAAAACCACACAAAAGGATAAGGAGAGGTTATTACAGAGGCAATAACTTTTAAGACTCAAAGAAACAAAAATAAACTGAAAGCAAAAATATAATGGGCTGTCTCCAAAAAGCTCTTTCTTTATAGCCATTAAGATATGCATGATAATTTCGATGATGCTCACATAAGAAATATGAATTGAAGTAAAAGAGAGCATCAAGAAGCAAATATAAAACATATTTAAGTCTAACCCACTTCCTATGAAAAATAATATTATAAAGAACCAAGTCATGAAAGAACAAAGAAACAAGCATAGGAAAGCAAAACAAGTGCAACTTCAAAAATTTCAACATAAAGAGGGGAAACTTAATATTGTTGAGATACATAAAAGCATGTTTCCCTCACTCATAATAACTTTCAGTAGCATCATGAATAAAATTAACAATATAACTATCACATAAAACATTCTTATCATGAGCCACATGCATATAATAATTATTACTCTCCACATAAGCATAGTCATTCTTATTAATTGTAGTGGGAGCAAATTCAACAAAATAGCTATCATTATTATTCTCACCACCATATTCATCAAATATAGGAGGCATATTTTAATAATAATTAATTTTCTCCTCAATAGTAGGTGGACTGGAAATATCATATTCATCATTGTAATCATCATAAATTGGAGGTATAGTATCATCATAATCAATAGAATAGATATCTTCCAAAATGTGTTCATTTTTAAACACGTCATCATTGGAAGGGACTTGGATAGTACTAATAGTACAGTAATTATTAACATCATCATTTTTAGAATTGGTACCGAAGAGATTTTTAATATCAAAAGTAGTGTGTTTTTCCCAATCATGATCACTACTATAGGTAACATGCATAGGAACATCATCGAGTTCAGACTCATCAGCAAAAACTATAATAGGAGCAACATGCTTTGGGGAAATACTGTTTCCTCCCTCCTTTTACTCCTCCTCCTCTTCTTCTTCTTCTTCTTCCCCTATTTAGGAGGGAGAGGCTTGAAAGGAAGCTTCTCCACATACCCTGGTTTATTGTTAGAGAGAATAGAAGAAACTTTGGAGGGTTCCTCCTTTTCATCAATAAGAACAAAACACATATTAGTCCTGTCATATTTTGGTAAAATATCATCTTTTATAATATTTTGTATGTAAGTATTTGCGTGGAAATTATCAACACAGTAAAGATGACAACCATGCAGGACGCTATTCATATCAAAATCACTCATATCTACCAAAGAAGTTTTTCTTGATAACTCTTCACACCCCAAAAATAATGTAAGTTCATCATGTTGATTAAGAGTGACCATGTTATCACAATACAAACTTGCAGTACTCATTGGATTACAAAGGATATTGTCATGGCCTGAGCATTGAAAATTCAAATGACCCACTTTATAGCAAAGTTCATAAATAAAAGGATAGAGGGCACAAACTTTTTTACCAAGATCATTTAGAGCCCTATACCACGTTCTAGTTTTTTCATTCCTGTGGTGGATACAATATTGTTCTTCGATTTGATTCTTTTCACAAGGTCTAAGTACTCCACAAAAATTAACATGCTTATAAGAAATAGTACTTTCAGAGGTTTGAGCATGTTTATTGCAATCATTAATAACAATTTCATTTTCATGAAAGTGTCTTTAAAAGGTTCATGATACATGTCCCATTTTTCTTTAGGAGCATTAATATGAGAAGAAAAGGATCTACAACAATCAACAAGAATTTGAGGATCAAGACCATATTTAGCACTAAGCTCTTGAAAATCAGTAGTTTCAGCGAAAGACTTAATGCAATCATACTCATAGTTTATACCTAGTTCTTTACCTTTGTCATTATCCCAATATTCGGTATTGCTTTGAATTGTTTTAAGAAGATCCCACTTAGCTTTGACCTCCTTACTTGTGAAGGATCCCTCTAAACAGGTATTGATACGTCAGAGACATATCTATAATTTTTGATGCTCCATGCTTGTTTAGTATCTACTTTGCTTGTCTACACTTTGAGGTGCTTTTTACATGTTTTCTGGTACTAACCTATTAGCAAGTTGCCACAGTGCCAGTTGCCTGTTTTCTGCTATTTTTGGTTTTAGAAAAGTTAGTAAAGAAATATTCTCGGAATTGGATGGGACGAACGTCAAAGTCAATTACTTTCCATGGGGAACAAGAAGTCCAGAGGGGAGACAGAGAAGCGGGCCAGGGCGCCTAGACCCCCTAGGCGTGGGTGGGCCCTGCCCCGTGCCTAGGCAGGGTGTGGGGCCCCTGGCCACCGCCTCGGCCTCCACCTTCGCCTATAAGAAGCTCCCAATGTAGAAACACTAAGTACCCGATCAAATCTCCACGAAATCGTCTATAGCTGCCGCCACCATCATCCCTAGATCGGGAGGGATCTGAAGTTCTTCCCGGCACCCTACCGAAGGGGAGATCATCCCGGAGGCCTTCTCTCCGGTATGATGCGTGAGTAGTTCCACCTTGGACTATGAGTCCTGATGCAGCGATGAGTTGATTTAGGAGCGCTTCGTTGGGAACCCCAGGAGCAAGGTGTGAAGCAGCACAGCAGCAAGTTTTCCCTCAGTAAGAAACCGAGGTTATCAAACCAGTAGGAGGAAGGAAACGTCACACAGGTTTTGCAAGCAACACGGAGACCTACACAACACAGAATCAAGACTTTGCCCCAACAAATCAGTGAGGTTGTCAAGCTCACCGGTTTGCTGTAACAAAGGATTAAACATATGGTGTGGAAGGTAATGGTTTGCAGCATGTAAACAAGTAACAGTGGAAGATGTATCAATGGTAAAGATTAGACTGGGGTCCATAGTTCACTAGAGGTGCTCTCCTTAGATAAACATCTTGGCATGAAGGGTAAACAAATTACAGCGAGGCAATTGACAGGAACTGAGCAAGGCATAACAATGCAATTACGAGCCAAAAAGATCCTATGAGGTCGATTGGGCAATACAAAAATATACATAGACCGTCATCCAACTGCATCTATGACTAGAAGTCCATGTTCAGGTTATCATCCGAACCCCCTCCAGTATTAAGTTGCAAGCAACAGACAACTACTTTAAGCAAAGTGTGTAAGGTAAACAGTCCACATGTTACATGAACAAGAGACCATTGTTTTCTCCCTAGTAGCAACAACACATCTACAACCGAAGAGATTTCTGTCACTTCCCTTGGAAACTAGAGGCATGAACCCACTATCGAGCATAAATACTCCCTCTTGGAGTCACTAGCAACTACTTGGCCAAGATAACCACTAGCAATGGAGAGCATGAAAGATCACAAACAACACAGACATGATAGAATCATAAAGATAAAACCATTAATCAAACCAACATAAAAATCTCAATATCCATCGGATCCCCGCAAACACAACATGCATGACTACAAATAGATTAGATCTTTATCATGAACGGAGCTCACAAGATCTATTCGTGAAAGCACAAAGGAGGAGATACAACCATCTAGCTACTACATGGACCCATAGTCCAAGGTGGAACTACTCCCGAATCATACCGGAGAGAAGGCCTCCGGGATGATCTCCCCTCCAACAGGGTGCTGGGAAGAAATTCAGAACCCCCCGATCTAGGGACGATGGTGGCAGCGGCTACAGACAGTTTCGTGGATTTCTAATCAGGTAATCAGGGTTTCTGCATCGGGGGTTTCTTATAGGCGAAGGGGCGAGATTGGGAGGCGGCCAGGGCGCCCAAACCCTAGCCAGGCGTGGGCTAGGGCCCACCCGCGCCTAGGGTGGGTCTGCCCCCCTGGCTGGCCTTCCAGGCTCCCCTATGAACTTCTTGTTCCCCATGGAAAGTTATTGACTTTGTCCTTCGTCCCGTCCAATTCCGAGAATATTTCTTTACTAACTTTTCTGAAACCAAAAACAGCAGAAAATAGGCATCTGGCACTGTTGCAACTTGTTAATAGGTTAGTACCATAAAACATGTAAAAATCACCTCAAAGTGTGGACAAGTAAAGCAAAGTAGATACTAAACAAGCATGGATCATCAAAAATTATAGATACGTTTCCAACGTATCAGCATCCCCAAGCTTAACTCCAGCTCGTCCTTGAGTAGGTAAGTGATAAAAGAATAATTTTTGAGGTGACATGCACCCTCACAATAAAGATCCAACCATTTGCAAACATTGAAAGGTGGGATCAAAGAACTCTAAACATGTGCATGAAAGATGGAGTTCTAACAATAGGACATAGTAACTATGCATTCAACATGGCAAGCTACAAACAAAGATCATGAATAATATGTATTGAAAAACGTTTGTTTGTTTCACATGCAGAAAACATAGCATAGTGGCAATCAGCTTGTCCCTCATAGAGTAGCAATATAATGCATAGGACACCTGCAAAGTTTACAAGGGTGACTAGAAACAGATAGCACATGAACAAGTAATAACACAATATGCATCAACTAATAAGCTTTGGAACACTGCACACAAAATGATAACTATGCTCTCTTAATGGTGCCTAAAGATAGAAGGTGGAGACTCAATAATGGTGGAAGAAAGGCCTTTTTGTAAAGGAAGCAGGGATTACAAGTTTCAAAAAGAGCTTCCAAAAATTATGGTACTTGTTAGCTTTCATCCCTCATTGCCCCTATCATAAGCATCTTGAAGTGATTAAGGTTAAAGTGGCAAAGCTGAAGTATATGCTTAACGAAGTATAAGTTGGCAATCTCATGCCCCTTGAATATGAGGGCCACACCTCATGCATACTCAACTTTGGGCCCAGGTAAATTCTTGTCACTGTAAGTGTTTGCATATCATTGAGAACCGCCAACGGGGTACCCCTTGCACATGGTACAGGACCTTCCCTATAACCAAAATGACAAGGCAAGCAGACAATAAGCATCTCAGCAATTCTTCTTATGTACCATGGGAATATGGTGCTTTTTCCTCTCTTTCCTCTTTTCTCAATGTGTATCTTTTTTTATAAGAAGAATGCTTCATACATGTCACTATGGTGATGCTGCAAGTTTCCACCATGATTAGGCATGGCTTAGCCTAGCGGCCCAGGCGTTTCTCTAACACAGGATACAAACTCCATGGACTTACAAGTTCCCTCTTTATTTCACACCGGTGACATCCATAGACAAAAGAACATGATATCAACTGAGTACAACAAGGTACAAGTGCAATGTTGGAAACGTTCCCCGTGACAGCACGGTTCTGCTAATTCCAACTTATAAGTGCAAGCATATACAACAAAGTTGTCACAATGGTTCAATTTTATTATGGGCAAAGAATAAAGTGTGCCATCAAGTTCGTGCGGTCTTTAATCACTAAGTTTTCACATAACAAAATAGTTTTTAATTGGAAGATAGCTGAAAACAAGAATATACTTGGAATGGTGTAACACACCATGCATAGGAGTTTATAGTGGACACTTTGGAATAACTAGGTTTCTTGGGAGTTGGAAGCATGAGTAGAACTTACTCATGCAAGTGGAGGCTAGCAAAAGACTGGGAGCAACCAACTAAGAGAGCAATAATGGCCATAATTATGCAATGCAACAAAGCAAACTAATCAAAGCAAAGAGTGGTACTACAAGTCAAGGACTAAATGATCATAGAGGCTAATGGTGACTTGTCATTGTCATAACATGGTGTGAGCATGTGCCAAGTCAACCCAAGCAAAACATCAAAGGAGAATACCACAATACTATGCTTTTGCATGATAAAACAACGCATAATTTCTTCAAGGCACACTAAGCAATCCCAATTGTTTGTAACAATACATTCTACAACAATAATCACTAAGCATAATTCTAAAACAACACCTAGCATGTCATGCTAAAGTCTAAGTCACAGTCAATGCAAGCTCCTCTTGCACTTCAAGCAAGAACTTACTACTCCTTTCCAAACACCAAGCAAACTTATTTGCAAAAAAACACAGCGAGAGCGGGGGTCCAAACTACTAAAGAAAACTAAACAAACTAAGCAAAGCAAACGAAAACTAAGACGCTCCAAGAACAACACAACTGTGCATGAAACAATAAAAACGAAGTGTCTAGACAGACCTGAGCTTTTTATTGATGAAGAAGGGGATGCCTTGGGCATCCCCAAGCTTTGAAGCTTGTACCTATTGGATATTTCTTGGGGTGACACCATATTGGCATCCCCAAGCTTGAGCTTTTGTCCATTATTCATCTCATTGCATCATTCTCTCTTTACACCTGAAATTTTTCCTTCATACAAAACTTCACACAATCTTCATTAGCAACATTAGCTTATTCAAAAGATATTATACCATTGGCAAAGCTTTGGAACAGCAAGGCTTTTCACTAAAAACACAAGCTAAATCCTTCAAAGAAACTCAATTTACCTGAAGAGAGCTTAAAAAGGAATCAATAAGAAGCAAATGCAAATAATGGCAGAAATCTGTCAAAACAGACCAGCAGTTAGAAACGAATTTTTTGAACATCTTCTGTTGCTCAAATAAAAAAGTGTTGAACTAACGAAAGTTATCCAACATACTAGGTGATTTATTCGTAAATTTTGAGCTCAATCCAAGTTACAGAGCCTCCTCACAATTGTTTTTGGTGAATGACAAAAATCTGTTTCGGGACAGCAACTCCCCAAATCTTACTTCCCTCTCATTAGAGGTCATTCTTGGCACAAAAAGCAAACAAAAAGGATAAGGAGAGGTCATTACAAAATACTTCCAAGACTCAAATAAACTCTTGGGTTATCTCCCAACAAGTACTTTTCTTTAACGCCTTTAAGTTAGGCACAAGAAGCAACAAGAATCAAGTATTTTCAAATGAAGAAGCATTAACATCAAACCTTGCTTTCAAAGGAGGAGCAAAACGCAACTTATCTCTCCTCATAGGGAAGTGTTCAATACCTTTCTTGAATGGAAAATGATATTTGATGGTGCCTTCTTTCATATCAATGATGGCACCAACTGTTCTAAGAAAAGGTCTTCCAAAAGTAATAGGACAAGAAGCATTGTAATCAACATCCAAAACATAGAAATCAACAGGGACATAAGCATTGTTAACCATAATGAGAACATCATTAATACTCCCCATGAGTTCTTCTTAGCATTATCATTGAGTGGGACATTTAAATAACAATCTTCTAATGGTGTCAAATCAAGCATTTCATAAATCTTCCTAGGCATAATAGAGACACTAGAACCAAGATCACATGAAGCTTTGAGATCAAAGTCGTTCACTTGCATATTAATAATGGGTTCCCAACTATCTTCTACTTTCATAGGAATAGAAGCTTTGTGTTTTAGCTTCTTTTCCTTAATCTTAACAAGAGCATATGTAATGTGTTTGGTAAAGGAAACATGCATGTCACTAGCATCAGGACTTCTAGCAAGCTTTTGCAGGCACATAATCACTTCAAAAATATTGCAACCATCAATATCAAAGTCAAACTTAGCATCACTAGTAGTAGGCTTACTAGGCTTAGGCATAGTAGGAGGAGGAATAGGGGCTACTTGTGGTTTAGTGGTGATAGTGCACACACTATTGTTTCTATCAATTTCAGCTTCCCTTTCCCACCTAGCATGAAGTTGAGCTAACAGCCTAACATTTTCATCAATAGTAACTTGTATGGTATGAGCAGTAGCAAAGGTGTTTTTCATAGTTTCAGGTTTAGCTGCCATTTTATTAACTAAGGAAGTTTGATCTTCAGACAAAGAGGATATAATTTTCTCAATAGTTAAAAGCTTTTCCTCTATAGTTTTATTGAAAGTGGTTTGTTTACTAATAAAGTCCTTGAGCATTACTTCAAGTTCAGAGGCGGCACTCCTAGCATTATTGTAAAAGCTTCCATAGGAATTGCCATTATTAGGAGGATAAGGCCTATAATTGTTTTTGCTACCAAAATTATTCCTATAGGCATTGTTGTTGAAATTGTTGTTTCTAATGAAGTTCACATCAACTTGCCCTTCTTGAGCAACCAAAGAGGCTAAGGGAACACTATTAGGATCTAAAGGATCTTTCCCATTCACAAGCATAGCCATAATAACATCAATCTTTTCACTCAAAGAGGAAGTTTCCTCAACAGAATTTACCTTCTTACCATGTGGAACTCTCTCAACATGCCATTCAGAGTAGTTAACCATCATATTATCAAGGAGCCTTGTTGCAGCACCCAAGATGAGTCCCATAAAAGTACCTTCAGCAGCAGAATCCAACAGGTTTCTTGAGGAGAAGTTCAAACCTGCATAAAAAGTTTGGATAATCATCCAAGTAGTGAGTCCATGAGTAGGGCAATTTTTAACCAAAGATTTCATTCTTTCCCAAGCAGGAGCAACATGTTCACTATCAAGCTGTTTAAATTTCATAATGTCACTTCTCATAGCAATAATCTTAGTAGGAGGATAATACTTTCCAATTAAAGCATCTTTGCACTTAGTCCAAGAATCAATACTATTTTTAGGCAAAGATAGCAACCATTCTTTAGCTTTTCCCATCAAGGAGAAAGGAAAAAGCCCGAGCTTAATAATATCTCCATCTACATCCTTATACTTTTGAATCTCACAAAGTTCAACAAAGATATTAAGATGGTCAGCAGGATCATTAGAACCAGCACAAAAAAATTGCTCTCTCATCACAAGATTCAACAAAGCAGGTTTAATTTCATAAAAGATAGCATCAGGAGCAGGTGGAGCAATAGGTGTGCTTAGGAAATCATTGTTGTTGGTGCTAGTGAAGTCACACAACTTGGTGTTCTCAGCAGAGTTCATTTTGGCAAAGGTGGGCAAGCAAAAACAGCAGCAGCTAGAGCAGGAACTAATTTTTTTAGTGTTTTTGAATAAAGAAAGAAAACCAAACTAGACTATTTTTTTTGGGTTTTTTGAAAAGAGTCAAACAAAACCAAGCAAGAGAAACAAAGCAAACTAAAAACAAAGTAAAGAGAAAGGAAGTGAAGGACCCCCCTAGTGCAAGGCCTTAGCCTCCTCCTTGCGCCTTGAATCTTTTTGATGGGGCGTCTTGATGCTTGCCAGGGAGGAAAAGTGATGTCCTTCCCTTTGGTCAGCAGCGGTGCGGAAAAGCTTGATGCAACGCTGAGTTGATGTAGGAGCGCTTCGTTGGGAACCACAAGAGCAAGGTGTGAAGCAGCACAGCAGCAAGTTTCCCCTCACTAAGAAACCGAGGTTATCGAACTAGTAGGAGGAAGGAAACGTCACACAGGTGTTGCAAGCAACACGGAGACCTGCACAACACAGACTCAAGACCTTTCCCAACGAATCAGTGAGGTTGTCAAGCTCACCGGTTTGCTGTAACAAAGGATTAAACGTATGGTGTGGAAGGTAATGGTTTGTAGCAACTATACAAGTAACAGTGGAAGATGTATCAATGGTAAAGATTGGACTAGGGTCCATAGTTCACTAGAGGTGCTCTCCTTAGATAAACAACATGGCATGAAGGGTAAAGAAATTACAGCGAGGCAATTAACAGGAACTGAGCTAGGCATAACAATGCAATTACTAGCCAGAAAGATCCTATGAGGTTGATTGGGCAATACAAAAATATACATAGACCATCATCCAACTGCATCTATGACTAGAAGTCCACCTTCAAGTTATCATCCGAACCCCCTCCAGTATTAAGTTGTAAGCAACAGACAACTGCTTTAAGAAAAGTGTGTAAGGTAAACAGTCCACATGTTCCATGAACAAGAGACCATTGTTTTCTCCCTAGTAGCAACAACACATCTACAACCGAAGAGATTTATGTCACTTCCCTTGGAAACTAGAGGCATGAACCCACTATCGAGCATAAATACTCCCACTTGGAGTCACAAGCAACTACTTGGCCAAGATAACCACTAGCAACGGAGAGCATGCAAGATCACAAGCAACACAGACATGATAGAATCATAAAGATAAAACCATTAATCAAACCAACACAATAATCTCAATATCCATCGGATCCCCGCAAACAAAACATGCATGATTACAAATAGATTAGATGTTGATCATGAACGGAGCTCACAAGATCTATACATGAAAGTACAAAGGAGGAGATAAAACCATCTAGCTACTACATGGACCCATAGTCCAAGGTGGAACTACTCACGAATCATACCGGAGAGAAGGCCTCCGGGATGATCTCCCCTCCGGCAGGGTGCCGAGAAGAACTTCAGATCCTCCCGATCTAGGGACGATGGTGGTGGTGGCTACAGACGATTTCGTGGATTTCTGATCGAGTACTCAAGGTTTTTGCATCGGGGGCTTCTTATAGGCGAAGGGGCGAGACCGGGGGCGGCCAGGGTGCCCAAACCCTAGCCAGGCGCGGGCTAGAGCCCACACACGCCTAGGGTGGGTCTGGCCCCCTGGCTGGCCTTCCGGGCTCCCCTCTGGACTTCTCGTTCCCCACGGAAATTTATTGACTTTGTCCTTTGTCCCGTCCAATTCCGAGAATATTTTTTACTAACTTTTCTGAAACCAAAAATAGAAGAAAACAGGCATCTGGCACTGTTGCAACTTGTTAATAGGTTAGTACCAGAAAACATGTAAAAAGCACCTCAAAGTGTGGACAAGTAAAGCAAAGTAGATACTAAACAAGCATGGAGCATCAAAAATTATAGATACGTTTCCAACGTATCAGGTCCATGTAGTAGCTAGATGGTTGTATCTCCTCCTTTGTTCTTTCATGTATAGATCTTGTGAGCTCCGTTCATGATCAAGATGTGATCTATTTGTAATCATGCATGTTGTGTTTGCGGGGATCCGATGGATATTGAGATTATTATGTTGGTTTGATTAATGGTTTCGTCTTTATGATTCTATCATGTCTGTGTTGTTTGTGATCTTGCATGCTCTCCGTTGTTAGTAGCTATCTTGGCCAAGTAGTTGCTAGTGACTCCAAGAGGGAGTATTTATGCTTGATAGTGGGTTCATGCCTCTAGTTTCCAAGGGAAGTGACAATAATTTCTTTGGTTGTAGATGTGATGTCGCTACTAGGGATAAAACAATGGTCTCTTGTTCATGGAACATGTGGACTGTTTACCTTACACACTTTGCTTAAAGCAGTTGTCTGTTGCTTGCAACTTAATACTGGAGGGTGTTTGAATGATAACCTGAAGGTGGACTTCTAGTCATAGATGCAGTTGGATGGCGGTCTATGTATCTTGTTGTATTGCCCAATCGAATCTCATAGGATCTTTCTGACTAGTAATTGCATTGTTATGCCTTTGCTCAGTTCCTGTCAATTGTCCTGCTGTAATTTGTTTACCCTTCATGCCACGTTGTTTATCTAAGGAGAGCACCTCTAGTGAACTATGGACCCCGTTCCAATCTTTACCATTGATACATCTTCCACTGTTACTTGTTTACTTGCTGCAAACCACCATTACCTTCCACACCATACGTTTAATCCTTTGTTACAGCAAACCAATGAGCTTGACAACCTCATTGATTCGTTGGGGAAAAGTCTTGAGTTTGTGTTGTGCAGGTCTCCGCGTTGCTTGCAACACCTGTGTGACGTTTCCTTCCTCCTACTGGTTCGATAACCTCGATTTCTTACTGAGGGAAACTTGCTGCTGTGCTGCTTCATACCTTGCTCTTGGGGTTTCCAACGAAGCGTTCCACGACAAGTGCTGGGCGCCATCAGGTATCTAGATAGTCCTTGTAATGTCCTGAAATCCTTGCATAAAAATTATCAATAACAATATTACTGGGAAGCTCATGAATGGGACATTTGAGCATTAGTGACTTCAATCTCCCCCATGCTTGGGCAATATTTTCTCCATCATGAGGATGAAAATTATAAATATAATTCCTATATTTATGAATTTCATGAGGAGGATAAAATTTAGAGTAAAAGATAGATTCAAGTTCCTTCCACTCCAAATGATGAGGATCATCTAGTAGCTCATACCACTCCCTTGCTTTGTACCTAAGTGATAAAGATAATAGTTTCCTCTTAACTTGGTCCATTGAAATACCTGCACACTTGAACAACTTGCATAATTCATGTATAAAGAGTAAATGATCACCATGATGGACAATTCCATCTCCAAAATAGCAGTTATTCATAATACGTTCAACAATTTCCATATGTATTTTAAAAGGGACACTTTCAGTATGTGGATTTAAAATATCACAAGCATCATCAGAATTACCACATATGGGAGATAAAGTATTATCAGAGAAAATTTTCTCCTCTAAAGTTGGGGAACTAAGAAAATCATTTTTATTAAGACTAGCTTCCCCAAGCTTAGATGTTTCCATAGCATTAGTAACAAAAGTGTTCAAAAAATTCATACTAATAACATTGCTATTAGCATGCAAAGTAAGTTCCATAGGTTTTTCAATTTTCTTTTCAAACCATTCATGTTCTAACTTAGGAAAAATACTAAAAACTCTTTAATTTTGTTGTTGTTTTCCATTAAGCCTAACTAGTGAAAATAAAAACAAGAAACAAAAATATATCATTGCAGAATCTAAAGGAAATAACTTCGAGCACTCACACACTAGCAACTATAGTAGAAGATAGCTTAGTAGCCAGAGGATGTGAGTACATTTTACCTTACCTCCCCGGCAACGGCACCCGAAAAGAGCTTGATGTCTACGCACGCTTATATTCTTGTAGACAGTGTTGGGCCTCCAAGTGCAGAGGTTTGTAGAACAGGAGCAAGTTTCCCTTAAGTGGATCACCCAAGGTTTATCGAACTCTAGGAGGAAGAGATCAAAGATATTCCTCTCAAGCAGTCCTGCAATCAAGATACAAGAAGTCTCTTGTGTCCCCAACACACTCAATACACTTATCAGGTGTATAGATGCACTAGTTCAGTGAAGAGATAGTGAAATACAAGTATTATGGATGATTATAAGTGTAATTGAAATCTGAAATAAAAATGGCAGCAAGCAAACATGTAGCGGGACTGATTGTAAACGGTATTTTAATGCTTAGAAACAAGGCCTAGGGATCATACTTTCACTAGTGGACACTCTCAATAAACATATAATATATTCTCTTCACTATGCTACCCTGAACTACTCTCCGATTGGATGGTGTAGGGATATAACAGCACTCCTTAAAGTTCGCATTCCCCATCTAGGTAACCCCACACTGTCACCTTGAGCGCTAGATGGTTCCAAACAAACACCACAATTTCATAGAAACATCCAACTCAAATTATACTCATGATAAGTATTTCTGCAACCTTTAGCCTAAGTGCCACATGGTATGCACACTGTCAACTTCACACACGTGGGGAAAAGCGGAGATTACATTAATTAAAGCACTCGAGTAGCAGAGTAGCATCTACTTATTCAACTAGATTACAAAGTGTAACATCCCTAAAAACATGTTTTCAAAGATTGCATATCATTCATGCATGCATATCATTTAGGGTTCAATTTCAAACTCATTTCAAGAAAACAGAAGCACTGAGTGCTATCATTTTATGTGAGCAAGCACTGATCTAATGCAACTCTCAATTGAGGGTATAGTTGTTTTAAACCAATCTTTGTTTGCTCTCATGTTGGTTTGATTGAATGTTAGAGTTGGACAAAAGTTTACAAAACAAATATGGATTTAAACCATTTTCAAAACCTATTCAAATCAAGTGCTAAGGCACTGCTTATTTTGATTTTTCCAATAAGACCAAGCAAGTCCAATGGGACACCAAGGTTTTATGTCCAATATTATGAGGTTTACACTTTACAAGAATCTAGAAAAGGTTTGGATTTCAAATGCTTTTTATTTGTTTGAAAATGAATCCTGAAAATCATTCTAGAAAAAGAAAAGGAAATAGAAAACCCAACTGGGCCTGGCGCCAGCCTTTCGTCCCATCAGACAAAACGACCCACCCGGGCCACTCTCCTCTCTGGCTTTTCTCACCCGCGATGAACCAGCCCCGCAGCCACTGAGCACTGGGCCCTCTCCACGTCAGCGTCGTCGTCCCCAAAATCCCGCCCACGACCAAGCCCTCGCCGTTTCTTTCCCCATCACTGCCGCGTTTAAACTCCGATTAATTGCCGTTGATGCAGCGCGTAATCTCCGCCCCCTCCTGGCTATTTAACCCCCTCTGCATCACGACCATTTTCCGCCACTCAGCGCCTCCATTCCGCCACCAGGCTGCCCACAATCTCACTTGCACCGCCGCTGTACCGACCCACTCTGGCGGGCGATTCCGGTAAGCTCCGACCGCCCCTCTGCTTCTGGTTCAAACGAGCGTGACCGCCACATCCTTGTGCATCTGCTAACACCCCTGGTTTGCCTGCGCTTGACCCAGGTCGCCGTCTTCGTTCACGCCCGCGACCACCAGAGCCGCCGCTCAACTCCGACGAGCAATAGCGGTATGATTCGAACGCCCCTTGACCCTGCATACATACTGTCAGGTTCGCCTTGTCCTTGCGCAGCTATTGACACCACTGACTCGTGCTAGGGAGACGCAGAGCCTCGGCAACGTCGACGTCTGCAAGCATCCGACGCCGCGCACAACTCCGACGAGCCCCAGCGACCACCACTGCGCGCCCCTTCGCCAACGAAGACCACCTCGAGCATCATCGTCATCACGCGAACTCCGTGAGCTATCCCACGGCCTCTCTCGATTCCTATATCACCGGAAACACCACCGCCCGAGCGCGCCGCCGCTAGCCACCGTCGCGCATCGCCCATCCTTGGTCACTTGCTTAGCAGCCGTAAGATCTAGATCCAACGCTCTAGATTAGATCTGCATCGAAACGGTAAGTGATGATCTGAGCCATACGAGTTAAGTTAGATCCAATGCTCCACGTTAGTCGATCCACGCGAAACGGTATGGGCGAATAGAAGCACGCCACGTGGCCAGACTCTGGTTAAAAAAATAGAATTTGATCTATTGGATTTGTAAACTTGCAAAATTCATAACTTTCAGACCACACGTCCAAATTTTACAAATTTTATATCATTGGAATCAGGAAAGAAAATACTTTCTGTTTATGCAATGTGTTTAATGTTTTGCCTCTGTATAAATGGGTGTTTTTACAGAAACATTTGTAGGCATATTTTGTGTATAGTAATTATTTGAAAAATGTTTTGTTGTTCAAATAAAGTTTATTTGGCATGTTTTGAACTTGTTTATGATTCAGTACTGTATACTTGTATTGTTTGGTGTAGGAAATCATCACATGGTATTTTGCATGCAATCATATATTTTTGCTTGTATATATTTTGTATGTGATTTTGGTGCCATTATTTTATGTGTAGATTTTGGTGCAAATAGTGATTGTGATTGTGAAGATTGTTGCTACTCCCCAAACTACCAAGGCAAGTGGTTCTTCATGATTTTATTCCTATGTTTTTCAACTATGCACTAGAAATATTTTGCTAGACTTGCATGAATATTTTGATCTATATGCTATGCTTGGGAAATCCTAGTAGTTATAGAATTGTTAGTGATTTCTCAAAGTTAAGATGCTTACCATTGCCATTCTTAGCCTAGCTAGTAGCAACCAAGGGTGGATTATATATTCATGCTATGAGAAAATATTTCTAAGTCTTTGGACTTGTGTTTTTGCTTAATAAAACAACTAAGTGAATGAAACACCTGGGTGGAATGGAAAGAATGGTTTGTGTTGAGTGGTTACACAAGGCCCATGTCTATGGTTTACCTTGTGTATCTCACTTGTGGAAAGCCACCCAGGAACAAACGGATTTGAGATGCCATATGTTAAGAAGCTTCTAGTGCAGGCACATGGCAATATGGGCTCTGCCTGGATCACATAGGTTGCAATAACTTAGCCATTTGGACAGTTGGTGGTAGTGGGATGATAGGTTGGAACGCGTCCATTTGGTCTAAGGGAAGGCTTCTGAAAGGTCCTGTCTTGGTGAAAATCAAGTCTTGTGGGGAAAGTGCACAACCTCTGCAGATGGAAGAACCTAAGTACTTAGCCATGTCCCTGGTATAGGACAACTTGAGCATCAAGACATGGAAGCTATCAAGAATATCCTCATCCCAATTTCTAAGTAAAAACTTGTGGTTGAACAAGGGTGAAGGTTCACCAATTTCTATTGGTGGTTCCTTGGGAAAGTTTTATAAATGAAAAACTTAGTGATTTCAACTAATAGGCAAAACCTATTTTGAACAAAGCAAGCCTAAGCTACACTTAGCCAAATGCATATAGTATCTGGATGCCAATATTATACTAAGGTATCACTTGCCTATACTATTCCAATGTATTGACCCACTGTGGCTGTAACTTGTGATGTTGCAGGTTATTCTGATGGTGATTAGGGGTTATGAGTCTACACTCAACATGATTTCCTGTGGCACATGAAGATGAAGACTTATTTATCTTATTATATATTTGAACTCTTGTATTAGGCTTGTGGCCATGGAGTTTGTAAAAGACTATGTTTGTCTCTGGAATGATATGTAATAATGACCTTTGTTTCTGTGTACTTCATCTTAAACTGTGGATGCTAGCATTGATCCAGAGACTAGCATTGCAATCACAGGGATCTTTTCCTTTATAAAGGAGGGATCTTATAGATGGTATCAGAGCACTGTGTTGCCTGCAGGATTATGACCCTAGGATTGGAAACCACTAAGGAAAATTTTCAACAACTTCCACACTTGTCTTTTCTTCTCGTAAACTTTTCTAATCTTGTTTCTCATCTCTATTTGTAGATGAACTCCATCAACGAAGCCGTGAGGAAGGGACCACTCATGACTATGACTTTGGAGTGTGAGACAGAATTCCCCAAGGCTCTCAAGGACCTCATGGTTGCCATGGGAATACATGGTGCAGCTGTGTATAAAGGTTTTCCTGTGATGGATGAAGGAGTTGAATACTGGTGGGTGCAACTTCACTTGTATAAAAACAAGGAAGACAACCTCAAGGAATCAGGATTCTGCATGTTCACCAACTCAGTGATGCACACCACATTCTTTGATTCAGCAAGGGATGCAGCTTGGAAGGCCATCAAAGAGCTTGGTGATAGAATCAAGTGCAGAATGCTCAACACCCATAATGACCTTAGGGAAGAAAAGAAGCATACCCAAGAGTTAGAGGCTACCAACCAAAGTTTATGGGAGGACATCATTGACTTAGCAATGGAGTCATGTGATCAGGATAGACAGATTGCCTCTAGGGATGCCCTGTTAGCCAACTTGGCAAGTGAGATGGGATTGTAACGTACTTCGTTAGATGGACCACCACACTTATCCTTATATTTTCCAAAAATGTTGTTTAAAATAAGTTGAACCTTAGATGCTTGTAATGGATTATGTATGTCATGACTTGAGTGTCTTGATTGTCAAAGATATGCATGTGATGCCTTGTCTTGTGATTCTTCTCTGTGTATGTTGATTCTAACTTTTTCTATATTATAAAATAGATGCCTAATGTTACTATCAGCACGGCTGAAGAGTTCAAGGGAACTCGTTTTGGCACTCGTCTTATTGAGCTCACTAGTGTGCTCAATCTCCCACTTCCTCCCATCATGATGCTTCCCCTCACCAAGTTCGAGAGGAAGGACCTTTGGGTCTTCCAGGTTACTCATCGGGGCCTTGTTGAGCATTCTGGAGGCCATCACCTTCAAGCTTATGCATGATGACAAGGAGAGAGGCCTAGAGGTAGTCATGCAGGATTTTATTGGACGCTTGTTAGGGAGACACTCTCGGGAGGTTAGAGGTACTCACTTCCACGCCCGGTGAGGCGTGGCCGAGGATGGTGAGGCTATTGAGTTCAAGGATCTTGCTAGAGAGAGGCAGCGATTAAATGCGTGTACCTCTAGGACTTAGAGGTTCTTCTTAGGCACCTAGATACTGATAGGACCAACGTCATGCTTAGCAATGACGAACTCCAGGTGCAGCTTCCACTACAAGGAATCTGGCTATATGACCCTCCATTTTCGTCATAGAATCGTCATAATAGTCCATTTATGACGATTCTATGACGATTTTGTGATCGTCGAAAGCTGGGCGTCGCAAATGAACTATAACGACGTTTTTGGTAAAATCATCATAATCGTCTATGACGATATTGGATCGTCATAACGTTTATGACGATCCAATATCGTCATGGCCCATCTAGCCATGCCAGCTCAGATCCTACGTGGCCGATCCTACGTGGCAAAATTGTGACGAAATAAAATCGTCGTAGTTTGAATTCAGCCCAATCCAGTTCAATCACTTATATGGGCCAAGCACAATAATTCAGCCTTTATCTTTTTAGGTCATGGCGTTTTACAGTGCATTTCTTCTTGGGCCTACACCTTTGTACGATCCTTTTTGTTATAATTTTCAGCCTTTTATTCACAGTATTATTTGGGCCATGGCCTTTTTACAATCCTTTTATTATTTGGAACTACCATTTTCTTTTCAGATTTCAGACTTTTTTGTTATTCAATTTCCAACAAAATATCCTTTCGATCCAACACTAAGAATGGGTCGTGGCCTTATTACAGCATTTGATACAGAACATTGCAGATTCAGTCACCGAGTCATGCATGCTCAATATTACTAAGAATATTCTTATCACAGCATACAAAATGAACCAAACTTTGGAATAGCGATACTATGTGCAATTATTTATATCAAAATAAAATTCAATTCACAAAACAGAGTTGCATAGGGCGCTTCTTCCATCTAAGCTTCAATGATATCATCCAGAACCTGCTGTCTTGATCATCTCAATAAAGGCCTCCATATTATCCTATGAAATTATTCACAAAAATAAAAAGGAGTAAGAAAGCATTCAAAAATAGGTTCCGTTTATGTTCAGCCTAAATTGACAAATACTATCTAGAATACATTCACGGCCTATGTGCTCACGAGAATTTAACAATACTGAATCTTTCACAAGAACGAGGAATTGTCCATTGAACATTTCATTGATATTTAATAGCATTTGATATTCAGCAGGAATAGTAGTGGTCATTCATAAACAATTGACAGAGCTAATCCAACGAAAATAATAGATAGAACAGTTGATGTAACCAAGCACAACTACGAAGAGCCAGCCATTTTTGTCACACAACTAGCAGTTGGCAAAAGTAGGGAATGTCTCGAGGAATGGAGAGCTGAGCTTACAAGGGGAGAGATAGGCAGGTGGAGCCACTGAGGACTGATTCTTGAGTGACGGTGCAGATTGTGCCCTCGGTGTTGGCGAGACGTAGACAATGATGTTGTCCCAGCACTGCCAACTGCGGTAACAACACTTCAACTTTAGATACATCTGCATTTGAGCACCATAACACATATAGTGAGCTTGAGATATATCTACATTCACATCTGGACCTAGACTGGAGTATGTCAATTCTTGTAAAGACAACATATGAACCGAGATAATGCACCGGAATAAACTAAGTTCATCATGAAGGCGGAGGCAAGAGGCACATGTGACTCCCAAGAATAATTGCAACTTCCAAAACCATACTCAAACCACAAGCTATTGCTATTCATGTGTCATTCGCTAGAGCTAAATATCGTATCGCAGCAAATAACAACAATTAAACACTAATAGAGCATAAAAAATCATGTCCTAACAACACAACAGTTCTTTACTAGCTAACAGAAGTATCAATAACATGTAAACAATGGTACCCAGATAATAAACAATGCTTTGAACTAAGCAAGGTACCACTACATGCATACAATACATGCATACCAGTAACTAATAGTACAAAATGACCATGTATAAGTAACTAATATGAACATGCTGATAGAGATGCGACAAGCTCTGGATAGTACTGTTTGGTAATTGAATTTTATCAGTCCATGTTTAGCATATGAATTGAGAAGGAATTCAAGATCTTATTTTCATTGCTTAAGTGCTCATATAAGTATAACTGATTAATCTAAATTGACCACTGCAAACAAAGTAACATACTTGAAACTCAAATGATTAGCTACAGCAAAGCCAACCAAGTAATGATAACTGATGTAGAAGTCGTCCTAGATGTACAAACAAACAGGGGATCCAATCATGATAATATCTAGGCATAGATCATGTTAGTTTTATAGTTTTGGTTTCAAGAACTATTGAATTGACATGATAATATTCAGACAAACATGGTAGAAACCACAACTAAGTTTCAAGTATATCTGCCTAGGATCATACCACTTTGCAAACAACAAGCACACCTACTCCTATCTGAGTGCACCTAATATTGTGCTCAAACAAAGTAACAGATTAGCAACCATGTGATTCAATAAATTTTCGGTGAGTATCTTTCCTTAACTAGTTCTATGTACGCAACACAGAATGCAAGTAAATAGAACATAGTAAACCCATGTCTCAGTAGATCAATTATTTCTAATTAATCTAACTAAGAAATATAATTTTCTCAATTTATAGTGTATCAGTAGATCAATTATTTTTGCTCAGATCAACACATTTGATAATTTTTAATGTGTGTTCAGACTTTCTACAGAATGGGAAAGACAAGTTGTCACAGTAGCATGGGGGGTTTGTGCTATCCAGGTTTAAGTGTCCTTGTGCAAAAAAGTCACGACAGAAATCAGAACATCTAGTGGTGGTAAGCATCTATGTCATCACAGCTACTGTCCAAGTTTCCAAGTTTCCCAAATATGAAACAAATGAACATTGACAGAGAAAATGACTTAATAATCCCTTCTAGATGTTACAGGAAACATGTGGTACCAAAATCACGGAATGGATCAAGCGGGAACAGGAACGGAAGGCACCTAGACGCATGGCAAAACAGGCATATGAGGCAGCAGCAAGATCGGGGCGAGAGGGATAAGGCCGAGGGTTTACCTTGTCATTGATACCCTCGAGGCAGTTGAAGACGCTGGCCCGATGGCCTCCCTTGACGTTGTGGGCCCGGTGCCCGCCGATGCATGATGGGATCGGAAGTGATGGGATGGGGGTGGCGGTAGAGAGAGGAGGGAGTGGTGCTCGCGTTGTCGCCGCTGTGAAGGCCTCGACGTCGAGCAGCATGACGTTGATGTCCCCAACGACGGCGAAGATGTCACCGACATACACCTGCAAGAGCCACCGCGACAGAGTAAGGAGAAGGAAGGGGATTAGCGGCGGCCTTGCGGATCTGGTTACGGAAGGAGGCGTGGGGGAGCACCGGCTTGCTGGCGTGCCGGCGTTGAGGAAGGAGGCGTGGGGGATCAGATCGGGGCGGGTCGAAGCCTGGCCGACGATTGACCGACGACGGAGTTCGGTGGCGCTCGCCCTCCTCCATGACGACGGCGCCATCTTCCCGCTCCTCCTCCATGATGACAACGGCGCCATTTTCCTGCTCCTCCTCCACGGAATCGGCAGGGATCTACCGCCGCCTGACGGGATTGGGACGTATGGGGGAGTGGTGGTTGTGATGGGACGGGAGGGGTGGTATAGGAGGGGGTGCTGGGAGCATCGGTGAAAGGGGAGAATCGGCGGCGGGGGGGAGGCGATCCGGAGTGAGCGGCGCGGGAGGAGGCGATCCGGAGTGAGCGGCGCGGGGGGGGGAGGCGATCCGGAGTTAGGGTTGGGGTCGTGGGTGCGGTGCGCACTGCTAATACTTTGTGCTTCTTCGGGTGAGCGGTCAGGCGTTGGATCCGGACTAAACGGTCCGGATCAGGGCCATAAGGATGATCCGTGGGAGGCAGTTTACTCTGTTTTGATTGGTCCATTCGCAAGACACCTCTTTTTTATCTTATAAAATGAAAACGGGCATAAAAAATTCAAAAACGGTCCGATCAATGCAAATCCTTCACGTGGTGTCTTATTATGAGAAATAGTTGCAAGGAAAAATACCCAACTTGGTATATTGCAAGTGTCTCGAAAAAACCTTCTCATAAATGACCTATCATGTCTGAGGTTTCATGGCTTTCGGGTCAAATGGCCAGTGTTATGGCTAGAATCGAGGCATATTTTGTGATAATGTTTCCATATTGTGCACACATATGTATCATGGGATGGCGAACAATGTTACAGGAGAAAGTTTTCCTCTTCGACGCACGGAAAATCTATTTTCCATTTTCCGAGCGCAAAAAACGGGCCGTTTTGTGAAGCAACCACCAAATGACAGTTTTAGAATGGTACCACCACATTTTGTAAAAATATTAGACCACCTTACATGGACAATTTCCAAACCGGGGTATCTCAAACCTTTTCGTTCACCCCTGGCGAAAAAGACAAATTCCTGCCGAATCGGTAGGAAGTGGGTCCGGTTTGAACTACATGTACATGATCCGATGCCCATTATTTTTTGCAAAAATGTTTTTTAGACTCACAATATCATGTTTCTTTAGATATCCAATGCAAGTTTAGCGAGGATCATCCCCGAGCTAAGAACCTCCGTGCCCGCTGTTTTGACCATAGTTTGAAACGGGCATAAAAAAATTCAAAAACGGTCCGATCAATGCAAATCCTTCGCGTGGTGTCTTATTATGAGAAATAGTTGCAAGGAAAAATACCCAACTTGGTATATTGCAAGTGTCTCGAAAAAACCTTCTCATAAATGACCTATCATGTCTGAGGTTTCATGGTTTTCGGGTCAAATGGCCAGTGTTATGGCTAGAATCGAGGCATAGTTTGTGATAATGTGCCCATATTGTGCACACATATGTATCATGGGATGGCGAACAATGTTACAGGAGAAAGTTTTCCTCTTCGACGCACGGAAAATCTATTTTCTATTTTCTGAGCGCAAAAAACGGGGCGTTTTGTGAAGCAACCACCAAATGACATTTTTAGAATGGTATCACCACATTTGTAAAAATATTAGACCACCTTACATGGACAATTTCCAAACCGGGGTATCTCAAACCTTTTCGTTCACCCCTGGCGAAAAAGACAAATTCCTGCCGAATCAGTAGGAAGTGGGTCCGGTTTGAACTACATGTACATGATCCGATGCCCATTATTTTTTGCAAAAATGTTTTTTAGACTCACAATATCATGTTTCTTTAGAGATCCAATGCAAGTTTAGCGAGGATCATCCCCGAGCTAAGAACCTCCGTGCCCGCTGTTTTGACCATAGTTTGAAACGGGCATAAAAAAATTCAAAAACGGTCCGATCAATGCAAATCCTTCGCGTGGTGTCTTATTATGAGAAATAGTTGCAAGGAAAAATACCCAACTTGGTATATTGCAAGTGTCTCGAAAAAACCTTCTCATAAATGACCTATCATGTCTGAGGTTTCATGGTTTTCGGGTCAAATGGCCAGTGTTATGGCTAGAATCGAGGCATAGTTTGTGATAATGTGCCCATATTGTGCACACATATGTATCATGG
This sequence comes from Avena insularis, assembly GCA_023614405.1. Lineage (NCBI taxonomy): Eukaryota > Viridiplantae > Streptophyta > Magnoliopsida > Poales > Poaceae > Avena > Avena insularis. The sequence goes on along the minus strand of CM042697.1, from coordinate 436,809,188 downwards.
GATGGCGAACAATGTTACAGGAGAAAGTTTTCCTCTTCGACGCACGGAAAATCTATTTTCTATTTTACGGCATAAAAGCAGGCGTTTTGTGAAGCAACCACCAAATGACATTTTTAGAATGGTATCACCACATTTGTAAAAATATTAGACCACCTTACATGGACAATTTCCAAACCGGGGTATCTCAAACCTTTTCGTTCACCCCTGGCGAAAAAGACAAATTCCTGCCGAATCAGTAGGAAGTGGGTCCGGTTTGAACTACATGTACATGATCCGATGCCCATTATTTTTTGCAAAATGTTTTTAGACTCACAATATCATGTTTCTTTAGAGATCAATGCAAGTTTAGCGAGGATCATCCCGAGCTAAGAACCTCCGTGCCATTGTTTTGACCATAGTTTGAAGCGGGCATAAAAAATTCAAAAACGGTCCGATCAATGCAAATCCTTCGCGTGGTGTCTTATTATGAGAAATAGTTGCAAGGAAAAATACCCAACTTGGTATATTGCAAGTGTCTCGAAAAAACCTTCTCATAAATGACCTATCATGTCTGAGGTTTCATGGCTTTCGGGTCAAATGGCCAGTGTTATGGCTAGAATCGAGGCATAGTTTGTTATAATGTGCCCATATTGTGCACAAATATGTATTATGGGATGGCAAACAATGTTACAGGAGAAAGTTTTCCTCTTTGACGCACGGAAAATCTATTTTCCATTTTCCGAGCGCAAAAAACGGGGCGTTTTGTGAAGCAACCACCAAATGACAGTTTTAGAATGGTACCACCACATTTTGTAAAAATATTAGACCACCTTACATGGACAATTTCCAAACCGGGGTATCTCAAACCTTTTCGTTCACCCCTGGCGAAAAAGACAAATTCCTGCCGAATCGGTAGGAAGTGGGTCCGGTTTGAACTACATGTACATGATCCGATGCCCATTATTTTTTGCAAAAATGTTTTTTAGACTCATAATATCATATTTCTTTAGAGATCCAATGCAAGTTTAGCGATATTTAAGGACAAATTTTTTGAATTCAAGACCCTAGTTTCAAAATCATATTTTGAATTATGATATTGTCCTTAGTATGGACTAATATGGGATTAGTAGATCCACAATTTAAAAAAATCATACTATTTATAATTAACACCCTAGTATGATCTAATGAAATTCATAAATATTTAGAGATAAAAATAACTTATTTTGGACTTCTGATGAAAAAGATACAAAAGAAATATAAAAACACAAAAAGAAAAACGAAAAAACCTAGTCCCATCGAGGCCCATTAGGGGAAATTTGGCCACCAGGCCCAGTTGCAATCGCGCGTTCTACTCAAATAGGAGCAGCGCAGATATATTACATCTAAGTTAAGTTGGTTCGGTGGTCAGGTTCCTTCTACCTGTTGGGAGGTCTGCGTTCGAGTGCTGAGCACTCCTTTTTTGCCTATTAAATTCGCGGTATAACACATTGAGTGTTTATAAACTGTTGTCGTAGAAATATGCCACAAAGGAATGTGTGGTCTGGTGGTAAGGTGCGCTCGTGAATGTAGGGAGGTCACGAGTTCGAATCTTTGGCTAGATTCTTTTTTGGAAATAATTCTAAGGCAAGCACGTCAAGTCTCTTTGGTCTCGGTGGTGCCACCTAGGCGGATATTAATACATGAATATAATACATAGTCAAAAAGTGACACGCAGACATGACACGTAGGCACAATTGTTGACATGGACAACATCTCATTTTCTAATTTGCACGATATGACGATTTAAAATCGTCATAGTGAGCTACCAATACCCCCCGAGATGGATTCACTGGGTTATGACGATTTGAGGTAATAAAACCATGATGTTTTTAAGCAAGATCGTCGTAATTTTCTAAGGTTTTGAACCTCCTGAATACCTTACGACCATCTAGTGCAAAATCGTCATAATTCTATGACGATTTTGTCCACGGTCACTATTAGAAGGTCATAGAATAACACATTTCTTGTAGTGTTCGTGAGAAGGACAAGCTCTTCGCGGAGCAAGACGAGATAGTCAAGGAAATGGAGGCCAAGTTTGAGAGTCAAGATAGAAAGTTCAGGAGTCAAGAGAAGAGAGTCCAAGATAGGAACAAGAGGATTCGAGACATGACTGGAGAACTAGAGGCCAAGGACTTCGAGCTCGAGCATCAACAAGGTGTGATTGAGAGGCTTCGTGCACAGAAGAGGGCTCTCAAAGCCAAAGTAGAGGCCTTGACTACCAATGTCGAGGAATACAAGACCGCTATGGAGAATGCAGGTCTTACACTTGTTGATGAGGAGGTTGATGCAGAGGAGTAGTGATGACTACTCATTTACCATTTATTTACCATGTTTTTGATTATTGAGTCGCAATGACCATCCAACATGTGGATGGTTTGCCATTTGTGTGTTTACCTTTCAAAACTTGTTGTCTATGTTGTTGAAATTTTTATGATGCATGTTTGGTGATTGTTATGTGATGTATTGTGCATGTTAGCATCTATGGGTATCTCATTCTTATCCTTATTGAAAACCACAGATGCCTCCCCGACGTGCCAATCCCAACCCTAACAACAACAATATAACCCCTGAGATGTAGCATATGATGACATCTCAGACGCAGCTGATGCAGATGATGACCACGTTCATACAGAATCAGAACAACAATAATAACAACAATAACAACAACAACAACAACAACAATCAGAACAATCCACCAGGTTTTGACATGCTTACAAGATTCTTAAGACTGAGGCCAGCAAAGTTATCAGGAACTACTGATCCCATGGTGGACAATGATTGGCTACGCTCAGTGAACAAGGATTTGGTAACTGTTGGCTATACTGATGAAGAGAAAGTCAGATTTGCAGCACACTTGTTGGAAGGACCCGCAACTACATGGTGGGATAACTTCCAAATCACCACTCCCATTGCGGATGTGACATGGGCTATCTTTGAAGATGGTTTCCGTACTGCTCACATCTCATCAGGAGTGATGAGTTTGAAGAAGAAGGAATTTCATAACTTGAAGCAGCGCCACCGCAGCGTGGCAGAGTATATTGAGGAGTTCAACAATCTGGCGCGTTATGCACCGGATAAAGTTGACACTGATGCTAAGAGGAGAGAGAAGTTTCTCGAAGGACTAAACGATGAACTGAACCTGCAGCTATCTGTGGCCTATGTCCCCACTTACCAGTCTCTTTGTGACAAGGCTGCCATCTTGGAGAGCAAGATGAAACAGGTTGAAAGCAGGAAGAGAAAGCACAACTCTGATAAGCACAGCTCGGGATCGTCTCACAAACGTTCCCATTATGATGATAGTGGGAATTCTGGATCCCACAAGCATGGAAAGTACAACAACCACCACAACCACAACCGTCATCATAAACACAAGCATCATCGTAGTCATGACAATGACAGGTACAAAAATCACAAGAGTGGATATAAGAGCCACCACAATGGAAGTGGAAGTGGTAGTGGAAGCCAGCCTGTCAAGAAGGATCTTAGTCAGGTTGAATGTTTCAAGTGCAAGAAGATGGGGCATTATGCAAATGAATGCCCAGAAAAGAAAGTTGAAGGACCCAACAAGCCCAACCCTTTCCAAAAGGGACAGGTGAACCACATCAATGTGGAAGAGATCTATGAGGAACCTGATGATGTCGCTGGTAAGTTCAAACTCAATTCTATTCCAGCATTTGTTCTCTTTGATACTGGTGCATCTCATTCATTCATATCAAGAGCATTTGTTGAAAGAAATGAACTACCGGTAGAAACTATTGGGTGTCCTATAAAAGTAAGTTCTCCTGGCGGAGAAACGATAGTGAACTCAGGATGTCATGATCTAGTCATAGAGTTTGGGAAGTATAAGTTTCCCGTTAATCTAATAATCCTAAACTCCCAAGGATTGGATGTCATTTTGGGAATGGACTGGATGACTAAGACAAGGGAGTGATAGATTGTGCCAACCATACTGTCTCACTCACAACTCCATAAAACAAAAGGATCAGATTCAAGACCAACTTTGAAGCAAAAAGGAGTAAGCTAAATTCTCTTAAGGGGGTTAGCATAGACAGTGTGCCTATTGTGAGTGAATATCCGGATATGTTTCCGGAAGAATTGCCGGGAATGCCACCTGATGGGGATATGCCTACCGGGGTATACCCAGCAGGATGTTTCCGACTGGCCCAGGAAACAGCGTGTGGGCCTGCAGGACAGTGACTAGATCGAGAGCTGGTATGGATTCAAGCGACTAGAAGCTGAAGGTCCAGAAGCATAGACAGGCCCAGTCAGATTAGGTCATAGGATCACCGAGTTGGTAACTGATTCGGTTGAGATCTGTAAACCCTAGGGGGGTGAGTCTATATAAACCTCCCTAGAGGATGCATAGAGGACACATTCCATCATCCACCCAAGCGACTCGCTGCCTAGCCGCCGAGCTCGCCCCATTGTACTCTCACCATAATACAATCTAGCAGGAGTAGGTCTTTACCCTCCGGGGGCCGAACCTGGGTAAATCCCTATGTCTCCGTCCTCATCTCGCACCGCAGATGGCTGGCCGCCCTTGCCCCATGTTCTACTACTCGCTGCCGATTGCAGCATCTGCCGTGGTCATTCCCACGACAGTGGCGCCCACCGTGGGGCCTGGCCGGTCAAGCCGGTGTTCTGTGGCGAGATCCAATCTACCCATCAATGAGTCGATCGCCACCGGCCGCATGATAGCAATCGGCGAGATGCTCCAGATCTTGCCGAGCAGCTACGTCCCGGCGGCACGACCCGTCACGCATAGCATGATCTTGCCGGTCGGCACAATCAGCCTCTTCGTCGGCCTCACCGACGTCATCGTCTCGAAGGACTCGGCTCGCATCCGCGAGTTGCCGCCACGCGACCGGCTCTCTGAGAGACAGGTCCGCATGACCCACCGCCTCGCCTCCGAGTACAACTTGGCCCACAGTGACGTGGCTGGGACCACCGCAGCCGCGAAAGACGCGACCCTCAACGATGACGCTGACTCGGCGACCCCGGAGTCACTCGCCGGATCATCGTCGCCCGCAGGCTCCATCACCCAGGTCTCCAACGTCGGAGACTTTGAGGATCCCTCCATCCTTGGGATCTTTGACTCCGACTCCGTATCGGAGAACTCCGCCGACCTCCGCGACAGAACCCGCCGCCACGCCGCGACCTACATGGCGACTGGCACCGACCCGCCAGAGGATCCATTCTCCACTCCGATCCCTCCCAACGCGACGGCAACGAAGGTCGAGGAACTCCGCGTGAAGCTGGCAGAAGCAGACCGCAAGGAACAAGCCAAGCGCGAAAAATTCCTCCTCGAGCAGGCGACGACGCGGGAGCTGTCTGTCGGGGTTCGTAGCATGGAAAACAAAAATTTTCTACCGCATGAACACACAATCAAGATCTAATCTATGATCAAGCCAAGATCTATCTACTAGATTGTAGCAACGAGTCAATAGAGTACTAACCCTCGAAGATCCAAAGCGGTTAACGAGAGCAGATTCTCGTGGGTGATGTAGTCGTACACTCCCGATCTCAAGATCGCGCAGACGATCCTTCCGACGCTGCGTTCCGGCAGCGCTTCCGCAGTCGGTCACATGTTCGGTACTCGATGAAGACCTTCCTATCCCTTGTTCCAGCAGGCAGCGGAGGTTGTAGCACTCTCCTTGCGATTCCGGCAGCACGACGGTGTGGTACCGGAAGTAGAGGGGAGATCTCGCAGGGCTTTGCCTTAAGCCGGAGCGAGTATGGTGGACTATGAGAGAGGCCTTGGTGATCTAGGGTTTAGAGGCACCAAGGGATTTAGAGCAACCAGCAACTAGAGATTAGCTAGACGGCGGTTTAGAGGAGCTCTAGGGCAGCCACATCTAGAGGGGGGCGGCGGTTGGCCTAGGGTTTAGAGGGGCGCCGGCTAAGGGGCAAGGTGTAGGGAGAGGGGGCGCCCCCTCCCTTTCTTTTATAGGTGGGAGGGGCGGCTAGGGCTAGCCGAGTCCTCCCCCAACTCCCTTGCTGGCCGGCGGTTTGGAGGAGAGAAGGGAAACCTTCTCTTCCCAGGTTTCCTTCTCTCCTTCCACTTCCCAAAATAGCCGTTTGACTTTTCAAATTGGCGTTTGACTTTTCAAACTAGGATTTGATTAAACCCGTTATTTTGCTCAGCGATGACACCTAGTACATGATATAATCATTCCAACTTGTTATGACACATTCATGTACCCTTCCCCTCCGGAGTGCCGGACATTCCGGAACCTTCTAGAACATTCCCGATGAAAACACCGGAACCATTCTAGAACTCAGAAACAGGACTTTCCTTATATGAATCTTATTCTCCGGACCATTCCGGATCTCCTCGTGATATCCCGGATCCCATCCGAGACTCCGAACAACATTCGGTCTCTTACTCATCATTCCATAACTACTCAACAACATCGAATCCTTAAGTGTGTCTCCCTACGGTTCGTGAATTATGCGGACATGGTCGAGACACTTCTCCAAACAATAACCAATAGAGGAATCTGGAAATTCATATGGCTCCCACATATTTATACGATTACTTTGCGATCGAATGAACCACTTACATACGATACCAATTTCCCTTTGTCTCACGATAGTTTACTTATCCGAGGTTATGATCGTCGGTATCTCTGCATACCTAGTTCAACCTCGTTGCCGATAAGTACTCTTTTCTTGTTCCCGTGATATGTGATCCCTTGTGATCCAGTCACATGCTTGCAAGCTAATTGGATGACATTCCACTGAGAGGGACTAGACTGTATCTATCCGTCATATGGATGGACAAATCCCACTCTTGATCCATGTGCCTCAACCCATACTTTCCAAACACTCAATGCCACCTTTATAGCCACCTAGTTACAGTGTGGTGTTTGATGTCATCAAAGCATCCTTCCGGTGATGGTGATTAACATGATCTCATGGTCGAAGGAATTAGGTTACTATGTATCAGAAAGCTTATAGCAAATGAACTATATTAAATGACTTGATCTTTATGCTACGCTTACTATAGGAGTATGTCCATCACATCATTCTCCTAATGATATGACCCTGCTGTTAATAACATCTCTATGTTCATGATCAGGAAACCATGATCATATATATTAACCAACAAGCTAGTTTAACAAGAGGCTTTACTAGGGACTCTTTTATGTTTACAAATCACACAAGTATTAATGTTTCCTGTTAATACAATTATAGCATGGTATGTAAACATTTATCATAAGTATGAAGATATGATAATAACCACTTTATTATTGCCTCTTGGGCATATCTCCAATAGTCTCCCACTTGCACTAGAGTCAATAATCTAGTTTCAAACCTTTGTGTATTCAACACCTATGGCTTTCTGGTGTCGTATGTACACGATTGCTAGTGGTCAACTGATCTCGGATCGACACTTCGGTCGTGTGTAATTGCATGTCTTTGCGTCTCTACGCATCACTCATTCTCTAATGAGATGGCTTCGTACAAATATGGTCCTTTGGTGTGACCTTTAGTTCTTTGGGGTTAAAACATGTTGATAATATTGTCGTGCAATATATCTTCATAGTATTATCCCGCTGTGAACTACACCTAGTTTGATAACAAACTACTTGACACAAATGCCCTCTTTAGCTGCTATTATAGCAGTCATATACTTAGCCTTTTGTTGTAGTATCTGTCACAATGTCTTAACTTTGGAACTCATCCAAATCCATTATGGAACTTACTTTCCATCATATTGTGCCACCCTTAGTTTAGATTGAGATAAACTTAATTTGTACTTTGTGACAAAACTAGTATCAATGTAATTCATTTACAATGAACTAACCATCTATTTGTCACTTCTACAAATAATATACTCTTAGTTCTTCCAAAAGATCATAAGAATATCCTTACTATTGTCCAATGATCAACTTATGAATCATTTTGGTATATGCTCATAACATTTAGAGTATAGGACATATCTGGATTTGTACATATCACAGTATGATTGATATAAATACTCTTTGTGATTTCATACATCAAGTATCAATCTATACATGAATCTTTGTTTCACTTACCCTGTGTCAATACACTTGAATATATCATCAATATTGAACTCATTCAATCCTTTTTCTGTGACAAGAACCTTTCTTGTAGTTTCTATATTGAACTCATTCAATACATCATCTATGTACTTTCGGCACAACCATATTAGCGTCTATTGATGCCAAATATTTGGGTTTTGCCTAAGTCTTTCATCAGGATGAAATTCTTAATATGTGTTAATAAAATATACATCTTTTCCAATCAACAATATGTCCTCCACATAATGTATTAGAAATATGTCTTAGCACTCCCACTTAATTTCTTGCAAATGCAAGCATCTTCATTGTCTCTGATGAAATTAAACTCTTTTAACAGTTTCATCATAGTGAAGATTCCAACTCCGCTATGCTTACTTCAACCATTGAAGTTTGCATATGCTTTTAGCATCCTTTGAATTAACAAAACCCTATGGATCGTGTTATGCACATGTCCTAGGTAACAATTCTATTAGAAGAACTTGTTTTGTTTATTCAACTACCACATAACAAAATTATATGTAGTGGTTGCTATATTAATCAGTCTAGACTAAATATCGCTATGAAAGATCAGATCTTGTCATAGTCAACCTTTGAACATTGTTGTGAACTCTTTCCCAACATGTCGACTATTTCATAGATGTGCAACATCCATGTCTATTTATTTATAGATCCAAACACAACTGTAAGATCTTACACCTTTCTTGAGGGTCCTTCAAGTTCAAAACTTGATTTTTCGTGTATGGAACTATCACGGATTTTATGGCTTCAAGCCATTAGACGGAGTCAGGGCCCATCATCACTTCTTTGCATGTAGTCGGATCATTATTGTCAAATAATGATTAAACTCTCAAATCTTGGTATTTGATTGTTTACCCGACCTACTTGTTTCAATAGGAACTTAGATCTCCGTGACCACAACCTTTGAGGCACGTGAGCCATGAGCATTATCGCTGCCTCCAGAACACTTTTCGGTGTTGCGTAACTCTGCACATATAGCTAAGGTTCTTTTAACCTTATCAAAGTTCTATTGTCCTCCCACTTAATTTTTCACGAAAAATTCCTTCTCTAAGAAACTTGACGTTCTAAGTGACAAACATTTTTGTCTCCGATGTTATGGAGGAACAGTTATTCGAAATAACATACAAAGACAGGTTCATCCGACTTTGGTTGCAAACATCTTTCTTATGCATAGCATACCAATGTTTAAGAAAGGACAACTTGGGTTTTATCCCAAACCATAACTTTATATGGTGTCATTTCAACGGATTATGATGGAGCTCTTTTCAGTGGAAAAACGGTAGTCTCTAAAGATTTTAATCTTTAAAATATAATGGCAGTTTTATGAATTATACCTTTGATCTTACCATGTCAAACAAGGTTTAATTACATATCTCGAACGCTCCATACTCTTATGGTGTTTCGGGAAAATGCAAATCCACGGAACGATTCCTTAAATCTTAGGTTTTATGCTAAACTTGTAACTCGAATATCTTCCTTTATGATCTTATCATAAACTATTTATATTCTTGTTACAATGATTTTGCACTTCATCTTGAAAGTCTTTGAACTTTTCAAATATTTCACACTTCATCCTTATTAAGTAAATATTCATATATTCACTCAAATTTTTGGAGAAAGCATATGAAGTTGAAATCCATCGCTACTGACTGCACATAATGGACTTCGTACAACAATATGTACAAGTTCCAATAAGCTAGTCATTCGTTCCCTTTTGGCCTACGAACGAAGTTTTAATTATCTCTGGGAAAGTTTCACAAGTGTCATGTGATCAAAAATCAAAAGACACCAAAATTCCATCCACATGGAGTTTCTTCATGTTTTCTTTCCAATATAATTTAAACGGCGATGTCACTTCCTAAGTGATCTTTCAATCAATTTGTCTTTCGACATTTTTAGCACTAGTTTTATGGATGTGATTTCTCCAACGAGATTTGTGAATCATCCATCTTTTATGGATTACGGCAATTATTTGAACAACCCTTTTGTTCTCATAATACCTGATAAAACAAATCTTGAAGGCAAGCTTTGACGTTTAACGAGCAACACAATAACCTTTTATTTGTTCTCGATGAACATCATCACATATTCTTTTGCTAGTTACTTAGGCCATTGTAGTTCATGAATTGTGTTGTTTCGTATGACGATTCACACCAACAAATTCAGTATCAAATACTTAAGAACCACATTGTTTAATAAGCAAAGAATATATCCATAACATGTATATCATCTATATACTTAAACTGAACAATTCTAGTCTTTTCTTTTCTGCCATATATTTATGAGATTCTCTTTCAGTATTTATTTTCTGTTTGAAAGAATCTATCAACATCAATAGTGGATTCACACATATGACACATAGTCCAAAGCGTGTATAGTTAAATACCAATGTCTTTGGACTTGCACTTTGAAGTAGATTACCATCATCAAATGTTTGGTGTTCTTTCAAATTCCTTTCTTTAGTAATCTCTTGGTGTAGTAAACATTTTACCTACATCAAATATTCACCCTTATCATGGAATCATCCATAATCAAGCTACTTTTAGCTTATAACGGTGAATCACGAGTATAATGTTGCTCTTCAAAACCTTTGGAGGATTTTGGACAACTAGTGTCTCCAACCTTTTGCAAATTCTCATCAAATATGAGAACATGACTTTTGCCATATTATACTCTATCATGTTGCAACCAAAACTTCGTTTCAGATATCACAATATCTTCCACACATCATGGTTTCTTAAACAACTCTTTCAGATCCTAGATAACCTTGATATTAAGACAATCCTTTGAATATCAAGAATCATGGAGACAAACATGATACTCATACACTAACACTTGGAATTGTCACTCTTGTTTTAATACCAATTATTAAACTTCATGGAGTGACCGAAACTTACTGAAAGTTTGCAATAGGACTTATAAACTTTAGATTAACACTTCAAAACAATACGATACCAGTTCGTAAAGTAACTAACCAGAATTCTATAGTTCTATCATCTCAATTAAAACTAAGCACAAGGTGGTAAACGGATGCCAATGACTACAACAATTATGCAAATTCACTTTGATTTAATTTATGATAAATAATGTTCAACTTTTAATCATATTGTCGTTGAACTCCCACTCAAAACAATATCCCTCACATTGTTTTAGTGATCACACGAACCAAATCCACCACATCAAAACCGATCATCACGAGAGTTGATGTAGCTTCAATGGCGAACAATCATCATGTTCATCATATCTACTATATGACTCATGCTTTACCTTTTGGTGATCCGTGTTCCGAGACCATGTCTGTACATGCTAGGCTCGTCAATATTAAACCTTAGCTTCCGCATGAGCAAATCTGGCTTGCTCACGTTGTATACACTCGCAGAATCTAACACACCCGATCATCACATGGTGCTTTGAAACAACAAGCTTTAGCAACGGTGCTTACTAAGGATGAACACTTTAAAATTTGAAATTGTGTGCTTGAGGGATCATCTTATAATGCTACCGTCGTGAACTAAGCAATACAAGATGCATAAAAGGATTAACATCACATGCAATTCATAATATGTGATATGATATGTCCTTTCTTCTTTGTGCTTCCGATCTCCATCTTCAAACACGAACATGATCTCCATCATCACCGGCATTGCATCAAGGTCAATGATGCTGCTCCATGGTTGTCGTCCACCAGCTTCAACTATTACAACTACTTTGAATAGACACGCGGGTCTTAACATAATTTAAAGACAACCATATGGCTCCTGCTGGTTGCCAACTTACAATAAGGAACATTGCATACATCATATATAATCACAATCATGGCCATATCACATCACAACACACCCCTGCAAAACAAAGTTAGACGCCTCTAATTTTCTTTGCATGTTTTACGTGGTTTGGGGCTTTCAATAAGTGTCGTTCTAACTTACGAACAAGAACCACAACATTGATACTAGTATTGTCAATCACCCGTTGTAAATTGAATCTTAACTATGTTGGGAGAAACAGGCACCCGCAAAGCCACTTATGCAATACAAGTTGCATGTCAAGCGTGGAGCAAGTCTCATGAACGATGTCATGTAAGGTTAGCCCGGGCCGCTTCATCCCACCATCCCGCAAGATGCAAAGTACACAAGAAGCAATCGACAACAAAAGCATCAACGCCCATAATGACCATTGTGTTCTACTCATGCAACAGATCTACATATAGACACGGCTCTGATACCACCGTCGGGGTTCGTAGCATGGAAAACAAAAAATTTCTACCGCATGAACACACAATCAAGATCTAATCTATGATCAAGCCAAGATCAATCTACTAGATTGTAGCAACGAGTCAATAGAGTACTAAACCTCGAAGATCCAAAGCGGTTAACGAGAGTAGATTCTCGTGGGTGATGTAGTCGTACACTCCCGATCTCAAGATCGCGCAGACGATCCTTCCAGCGCTGCGTTCGATGAAGACCTTCCTCTCCTTGTTCCAGCGTGACGGAGGTTGTAGCACTCCCCTTGCGATTCCGGCAGCACGACGGTGTGGTACCGGAAGTAGAGGGGAGATCTCGCAGGGCTTTGCCTTAAGCCGGAGCGAGTATGGTGGACTATGAGAGAGGCCTTGGTGATCTAGGGTTTAGAGGCACCAAGGGATTTAGAGCAACCAGCAGCTAGAGATTAGCTAGACGGCGGTTTAGAGGAGCCCTAGGGCAGCCGCATCTAGAGGGGGGCGGCGGCTGGCCTAGGGTTTAGAAAGCGCCGCTAAGGCAAGGTGTGGGAGAGGCGCCTCCTTTCTTTATAGGTGGGAGGCGGCTAGGGCTCCTTCCCTTCCCCAACTCCCTTGCTGGCCGGCGGTTTGGAGGAGAGAAGGGAAACCTTCTCTTCCCAGGTTTCCTTCTCTCCTTCCACTTCCCAAAATAGCCGTTTGACTTTTCAAATTGGCGTTTGACTTTTCAAACTAGGATTTGATTAAACCCGTTATTTTGTTCAGCGATGACACCTAGTACATGATATAATCATTCCAACTTGTTATGACACATTCATGTACCCTTCCCCTCCGGAGTGCCGGACATTCCGGAACCTTCTAGAACATTCCCGATGAAAACACCGGAACCATTCCCGAACTCAGAAACAGGACTTTCCTTATATGAATCTTATTCTTCGGACCATTCCGGATCTCCTCGTGATATCCCAGATCCCATCCGAGACTCCGAACAACATTCGATCTCTTACTCATCATTCCATAACTACTCAACAACATCGAATCCTTAAGTGTGTCTCCCTACGGTTCGTGAATTATGCGGACATGATCGAGAAACTTCTCCGAACAATAACCAATAGAGGAATCTGGAAATTCTTATGGCTCCCACATATTTCTACGATTACTTTGCGATCGAATGAACCACTTACATACGATACCAATTTCCCTTTGTCTCATGATAGTTTACTTATCCGAGGTTATGATCGTCGGTATCTCTGCATACCTAGTTCAACCTCATTGCCGATAAGTACTCTTTTCTCGTTCCCGTGATATGTGATCCCTTGTGAGCCAGTCACATGCTTGCAAGCTAATTGGATGACATTCCACCGAGAGGGCCCAGAGTATATCTATCCGTCATATGGATGGACAAATCCCACTCTTGATCCATGTGCCTTAACCCATACTTTCCAAACACTCAATGCCACCTTTATAGCCACCTAGTTACGGTGTGGTGTTTGATGTCATCAAAGCATCCTTCCGGTGATGGTGATTAACATTATCTCATGGTCGAAGGAATTAGGTTACTATGTATCAGAAAGCTTATAGCAAATGAACTATATTAAATGACTTGATCTTTATGCTACGCTTACTATAGGAGTATGTCCATCACATCATTCTCCTAATGATATGACCCTGCTGTTAATAACATCTCTATGTTCATGATCAGGAAACCATGATCATATATATTAACCAACAAGCTAGTTTAACAAGAGGCTTTACTAGGGACTCTTTTATGTTTACAAATCACACAAGTATTAATGTTTCATGTTAATACAATTATAGCATGGTATGCAAACATTTATCATAAGTATGAAGATATGATAATAACCACTTTATTATTGCCTCTTGGGCATATCTCCAACACTGTCGCACTATCACCAGCGCCGAATCAGGTCGCGCCTGAACCCCACCGTCCAGGGGCACGCCCTGAACTTCGACGACAAAAGCGACCCGGCCCAAGCGGCCAAACGCGCGATCTGCGAGAACGCGCCATCAGGAGGGAGCGCTCGGCCCCCACCAGGGTAAACGGCCAATGGCGCCCCGCCACCACCCAACCGCACACCTCTCAGGGACCAACCGCAGATCGTGGTCTCCTCACGGGAGCGAGACGCGAACGTCCTACCACTGTTCTCCACCCCAATGGACAACCTCGTCGCGGGCTGCGCGGCAGTCGACAACATCGCAGCCACTGGTGAAGGCACCTTGCAGATCCAGTATGCCAGGGCCCTGCTCGCAAAGGCGGTCGAGCAACAAAATGCAGGTGTCGACTCACAGGGTCGGATGTACTCGCGTTCATCGGGAAGCAGAGCGGCCGCCCCATGGCGGCAAACACACTCAACTGCCTACCACCCGAACCACTACAGCTCCAACACCGACCCGCGAACGCGGCGCTCTCCACCAATGACCCCAGGCCGGCGACCAACTTCGTCGCCGCCAACGGTCAGCCCGTCGATGCCCGCACCCACATCATCAACAATCAGAGCTGGCGCGCACGCCATCCCGACGACCTGCGGCATACCCTAACCAACCGCCGCGACCGCGAGCCGAGGGGGTCGCTAAGCCGACTCGGGCCTCGATGCTTTGGACCAATGATCCGAGGCGAAAAATACCCGGCGAACTTCAAAGCACCGAAGGAAATAGAGAAGTACGACCCTTCGTACGATCCCTCCATGTGGCTGGATACCTACCTCATGGCGATGGGGATCGCCGGCCACACTGATCTACTAGCCGCCCGCTACCTTCCCCTGATGATGGAGGGAGCGTGCAAGCAGTGGATTAACACTCTCCCCGCGGATAGCATCGACTCCTGGGAAGAGATGCGCGATGCCTTCGTCAGGCACTTAGAGGGCTCATACACCCGCGCCACCACCATCGAGGACCTGGAACGATGCGTCCAGGGACCTCGCGAGTCGACCCGCAGCTGGGTCCAACGATGGCAAGAACTATGGTACAACGCGGTCGACATCCACCCAGACACCGCGATCCACTGCTTCAAGACCTCGTGCCGCTACGAGCCCCTGGTCGCCAAGCTCAAACGGGCATACCACACGCTCGACAACATACCGGACCTCCTGGAGATCGCCAAAAGATACGCGGAGGAGGACCCAAACGAAGAAACCGACAACAAGTCGGGAGGACAACGCCGCACGAGCGGCAGCGACAACAGACGATGATCCTATCTACGCTATAGCAACACTCGCCTCACCGGCAAGCACCCCAGTGACGGGCGAGTCGACTTCGTCGCCAACGCTGGATACGCGTAGCGCGAGCCCAAGAGCTTCCGCCGCGATGGGGGCAACGCCGCGACGGCGGCAACTACAAGGAGAAGCCAAGGTTCGACCCCGCAGCCCTTCTTAACCAACCTTGTGTATTTCACAGCAGGGAAGGAAAACCCGCTACGCACACGACCGTCGACTGCCACTCTCTCAAGGAGATCGAGAAGGCGCGGCGAGCGCAGGGAGACCGTGACGACAACCCGCCAAATGGCGGAAAATTCGGCAGCATGGCTGGCTCACTCCACACCTTCACAGGCTTCAACACGAAGCGCGAGAAGAAGGTCATCGCCCGTGCCATCGCCGTCAACGTGGTGGCCCAAGTGGACGTCCCCCAGTTCCTCAACTGGTCTGAGCAACCAATCACTTGGAGCCGCCAGGACCACTCGCCACGCATCGTGTACCCAGGCCGAGTCGCCCTGGTGGTCAAGCCCAAGGTGGGAGACTACTGGCTCCCCAAGACATTGATGGACGGTGGCAGCTCCATCAACATCCTATACCTGGATACCTTTAGGCGACTGCGGCTCCCGCAGTCGATGGTCGAGATGACCTACACCATGTTCCACGGCATAGTCCCCGGTCGGAAGGCGTATCCAATCGGCAAGGTCACGCTGCCGGTCACCTTCGGCACACTGGCAAACTTCCGCACCGAGCGGATCGTCTTCGAGCTGGTACCCTTCGACAGCCCCTACCACTGCGTCTTGGGACGCCAGGCGTTCTCTAAGTTCATGGCGGCGCCCCACTACGCGTACAACGCGATGAAGCTCCCCGGACCGCGCGGCGTCATCACCATCCACGGCGACCCCGACATGGCCGCCGAGTGCAAAGCCAAAGGAGCCGAACTCGCCGACGCCGTCATCGCAGCAGAGGCCAACCACGCCGACGAGCTCGCCAAATACGCGAGCGGGATCAACAACAATGACCCCACCATACTCAAGAAGCCCAACTCGAAGGGTGGTAACACCTCAGCCTTCAAGGCAACGACGCATACCCGCACCGTCGAGCTGGTCCCAGGCGACTCCAGCCAGACGGTGACGATCGGGACGGGCATGAGCCCAGTATAGGAAGGCACGCTCATCGGGTTCCTCCGTGAGAATAGGGACATCTTCGCATGGAAGCCCTCTGACATGCATGGTGTCCCTAGGGAACTCGCTGAGCACAAACTCAACGCCGACCCCAAAGCGCGACCCGTCAAGCAGTCGCTACGGCCCTTCAATGAAGAGCGTCGCCGAGCCATCGCTGAGGAGGTGCAGCGTCTACTCGCTGCAGGCTTCATCCGGCCAATCAAGTACTCCAAGTGGCTGGCAAACCCAGTCCTCGTCGAGAAGAAAAATGGGACCTGGAGGATGTGTATCGATTACACAAACTTAAACAGCGCCTGCCCAAAGGAGCAATTCGTCCTCCCGCGGATCGACCAAATAATCGACTCCACCACAGGCTCGGAGTCGCTATGTTTCCTCGATGCCTACTCTGGGTACAACCAGATCAAAATGGCCGTTGAGGACGAAGAAAAGACGACATTCATCACGCCATTCGGAGCCTTCTGCTACACCGCCATGACCTTCGGCCTCAAGAACGCCGGGGTAACCTACCAGCGGTGCATGCAGGATTGCCTTGCGAGCCAAATTGGCCGCAATATCCTCGTCTACATCGACGACGTGGTAGGGAGGTCCGCTCGCCAGAGCGACCTACTCGCTGACCTGGCGGAAACATTCGCCAACCTACGGAAATACAAGATAAAGCTAAACCCAGGCAAATGCACCTTCGGTGTACCAGCAGGGCAGCTACTGGGATACGTCGTCTCCAAGCGCGGGATCGAGGCGAATCCCACCAAGATCGACACGATCGCTCGACTCGGCAAACCCAAGTGCCTGCGCGACGTCCAGAAGCTAGCCGGGCGAGTCACGGCTCTCAGTCGCTTCATCCCCCGATTGGGCGAAAAGGCGATGCCCCTATACCGCCTGATGCGCAAGAACCCCACCTTCCAGTGGGACAAGGAGGCGGATGATGCACTTCGCGACCTCAAGAAGGTGCTACTCGCAGCACCGCTGCTCGCCGCCCCTATCGACAAGGAACCCATGCTGGTCTACGTCGCGGCTTCCGAGCGCGTCGTTAGCGCCGTCATGGTCGTCGAGCGACTAGAGGAGGGAAAGGAGCGCCCAGTGCAGCGACCAGTGTACTATATCAGCGAGGTCCTCACCGAGTCGCGCCAGCGCTACCCGCAATACCAGAAATTGGTATACACGGTCTTCAGAGCACAGCGGCGACTGCCACATTACTTCCAGGAGCACCCAATAACGGTCGTCTCCTTAGCACCGTTGCAGGACATCATCCGCAATCGTGAGGTGACCGGGCGAATCGCCAAGTGGGCCGTCGAGATCGGAGTCCACAACATCAAGTACGAGCCGTGCAAAGCAATCAAATCGCAGGCTCTCGCGGACTTCATCGCCGACTGGGAGGAGGCCCAGCAGCCAGAGAAGCTGCCATACCTCCACCATTGAAGTTTTCACTTTGATGGCTCCAAGAACACAGACGGTGCAGGAGCGGGGATCGTGCTGACCTCTCCGAAGGGCAACAAGCTCCGCTACGTCCTCTGCCTCGACTTCACCCTTGCACCAACAACATGGCCGAGTACGAGGCACTACTCCACGGCATGCAAGCTGCCAAGGAGATGAACGCCAACCGCCTACGCTGCTACGGAGACTCCGACCTCGTCGCTGGGCAAGTCGCTGGCACCTGCGACGCCGTCTCCCCCACCATGGCGGCGTACCGCCAAGAAGTGGACAAACTAGGTGGACACTTCGCAGGCTACTCCGTCGAGTGGATTGATAGGCTGAAGAACGAGGAGGCCGACGCACTCTCTCGCATCGGCTCGGCTCGACTCGCACCACCCCCGGCATCTTCCTCGAAACCATCACCAAGCCTTCCGTCTCTCCCCCAAGAGAGATCGACATCGGAATCCCGCTGCAACCAGAGGCAGCCCTGGTCGCACTTATCACCGAGCCAGTCGACTGGACCACACCGTATATTGCCTACAGGCCGCAGACAACACAGAGCCGGCGATGATATGACGGCGGCTGTAAATCGCCGTCATCATCAATGGCGAGCGCCACAAGCGCAGCGTGACCGGTGTGTTCCAACGTTGCGTCCAACCCGCTGAAGGACGCAAAATCCTACAAGTCATCCATTCCGGAGACTGCGGCCACCACGTCGGCGCCTGTTCTTTGGGCGCCAAGGCCATGCGACACGGTTTTTATTGGCCCACCGCACATGCAGACGCCGTCGACATTGTCCAGCGGTGCGTCGGGTGCCAGAAATATGCCAACCAGACCCACGTGCCGACCTCGGTGCTCAAAACAATCCCCATCACCTGGCCGTTCGCCGTGTGGGGCATGGACATGGTAGGCCCTTTCAAGAAGGCCCCCTCCGGCTTCACCCACCTCCTGGTCGCAGTCGACAAATTCACAAAATGGGTGGAAGCCAAGCCAGTCTGGAAATGCGATGGGAAGACCGCCACCAAGTTCCTACGCGAGCTCATCTATCGCTACGGGTTCCCAAACAGCATCATCACGGACAACGGAACCAACTTTGCCAAGGGAGCCATGGCCGAGTTCTACGAGGAACATCACATCCGACTCGACCTCGCCTCAGTCGCCCACCCGGAGTCCAACGGCCAGGCGGAACGAGCCAACCAGAGCATCCTTCATGGCCTGAAGCCACGGCTCCAAGTACCGCTCGAGCGCACCGCCGGGTGCTGGGTCGAGGAGCTACCCTCCGTCATTTGGGGCATACGCACCTCCGTCAACAGGTCAACAGGGTTCACCCCCTTCTTCATGGTGTACGGCGTCGAGGCAGTCATGCCCACCGACCTAGAGCATGACTCGCCAAGGGTGGTCAACTACACGGAGGCTGCAAACGAACTCGCACGCCAAGACGGAGTCGATCAACTCGACGAGGCACGTGACCTAGCTCGATCCCACACCGCCATCTACCAGCAAGGACTCCGCCGCTACCATAGTCGGCGAGTGAAGACTCGCACTTTCCAGGAAGGCGACCTGGTGCTACGCCTCATCCAGGACAAGAAGGGCATGCACAAGCTCTCCCCCCGTGGGAGGGACCATTCGCCATCGGGCGAGTACTCGGCAACGACGCCTACTACCTCACCAACATCCGAGGAGACGGGAAACTCGACGTCAAGCGACCGTGGAATGTAAACCTCCTACGGAAGTTCTACTCCTAGAACTCCATACATGTACCCTCCACCTGCTATGAAATAAAACATATTGGTTACCGCAAATTGCGTCTACTCTCCGTGTCTTGTGCCACTCGCACTCGTAATAACAGCGTCAAGCTAACTGCAAAAGTCAACCTCTGGTACAGCGACCGGCACGGCCAAGTAGTGCGTTACGAGGGCACTGGGTTACCCCAGGACTCGTAACGTCCACGAAAAACGCCTACCCGGAGCCCCATTGGAGTCGCCTAGCTCGACTGGCTTAACGAGCCAAGACAACTACCCTCGCTCCTCACAGCAACCATGATCCTCCGCATCCTCGTCACAGCGACTCGAACGGCCAAGTACCACGCTCGGGGACTGACGACCAGTCAAGCACGAGCGACTAGGGAAAAACACCAAGTATGAGAGCGGGCCCAGGACTCGCCGTGCGACTGATCCTTCGGGTCAGGCAGGAGTGACGCGCCTACTCTAACGCGCTTAGTCCTCACCCACCTTGGAGCTACGACTAGAACCACCAAGTACCACGCTCGGGGACTCGGCCACCCGACCCCGTTCGCGCAAGGGAAAACAGTCAAGTAAAGAGAACCCATGGGAGTCGCCCTGCGACTGGCGCTCCGAGCTCGGGCGAGTCGACCTCAATATCAAAACAACTAACAAACCATTCAAAGACACAAACGCATAACAAACGAGGTAAACCCCACACAAAGGGCGGACGCGCTCGGGGACTCGTTCAATCAACATTCAAAATCACGAAACAATTCACGAAATAACACAAAGTTTCATTACAGCAGAGCAAAGTTGTTAAAAACTACAAGATAAGCCCACTGGCTATTTGCTACTAATGCCCCAGGGCACAATGCTTCTACTCCGCAGGTCCTGACGCCGACTCGCCGCCACCCCTGCGGTTGAAAATGAAGAGCACGTACGGGTTCGACGGGTACGTCGTCAACTCACCCGCCATCGCCGCACGGAATGGCTGCTCGACCTTGAAGTCCTGATGCTTCGGCTCAGGATTGTTGGGGGCGACAGTCGTCTCCTGGTAGGGAAGGAGGTCGCCCATCGCCCAAACGCGGTCGGAGTACACCGCGGCCCGGTCCGTCAGCTTCAGCACCTCGGCAATCTCCACAGAACCAGTCGACGAGGGATAGCCACTCGGCACATCATCAAGGTCGAAGTCTTCTGGGAAATGGGCAAGCCCCAGGCTGAGTGTCGTGGCCGCCCCACGCCGGAAGGCCGACCGCGTCATGAACTTGACTACTGACGGAGCCTTCTCCAGATAACACCATACCTCGACGAGGTCACTAGGAATCACTTCCGTGGGCGATATCTCCTGAAGGTACGCCCGAATGCAAGTCGCGGACAACGTGGCCGAGTCGACCAGAGTTGTCACACACTGCCGCGCATCGAACGACTGCGCCTCCTCCGAGCTGTCAATAATCCGGCCTGCGGACAAGAGGTGGGCAGTGAGTACGTCAACAACTACACAACACGGCTGTTACAGGCAGAGGAGGAAAAGCTTACCAATTAGAGGACGGCAGAGGCCCGTGATGAAGCCCTGAAGCGAGGAGAAGTCGTTCTGCAACCCAACGACGAGTGCGTCAGACACCTTTCGCTCTTCAGCGGCAGCTGTAATAGCAGCTTTCGCTCGCCCATCCGCCGAGCTCGCCTCCGACTTTGCTTCCTTGAGCTCGCGCTCCAGATCAGCGATCCGATTCTCGGCAGTACTCAAAGAATACTGAGCCGCCGTCAGGTCACCCACCGGGACAAGGCCCTGGCGGACCTCCTCCGCCTTCGCAGCGAGTGCTTGAAGCCCCTTGTTCACCTCCTGGATGGCAACAAGTTCCTTCTCCATGCGACATTTTGTTTCCAGCCTATCAGCCGATTCGCGCTGCAAGCACACTACAACGTCAACGACATTTAAAAAAAATCCTAAGTGCCCACCCGCTGAAATTCAGCGACTAGGCACTCAGGGACTGGACATTGAAAAATCCTAAGTGCCCACCCGCTGAAATTCAGCGACTAGGCACTCGGGGACTGGACATTGGAAAATCCTAAGTGCCCACCCGCTGAAATTCAGCGACTAGGCACTCGGGGACTGGACGCTTCAAAAAACATTAAAAGAATTGACCCACTGAAATTCAGTGGCCCAATCCTCGGGGACTGGACGTACCTGGATGGCTGCGCCCAGCATGCCGTGGAGTTGCAGCGCGTCCACAGACGCAAGCAGGGCTGGAGTGTGTCCGCGACGCTGCTCGACCTCTGTTTCGGCTACCCCAGGCGTTTGGCTCGTTGGTGTTGTGCCACCCGCTGTGGCCGCTTTCGCCATGAAGCGGGGGAAGGTCGCAGGGGATGCCCCAGCACCACTGGGAGCCGGCTCGGCCGCTCCGGGTGAGGAAACAGCCTCCTTGGTCTTCGAGGCCACTTCTGTCGTAGTCGGAGGTTCGCTTGGGGCAATCGCTGTGTCGTCGGAGACCGTGACGACATCGTCGACCTTTAGCCTCTTGGCGCTGTCAGCGGGAGCGGCGACTTCGTCGGTCTTCCTTTACCGTGAGGAGTCCTCCTCGGTGACGACTGGCAGAACCTTGGCCATGGAAGGGTGGCCGATCTTTTTCACTCTAGTCCTGTGAAACAACAATATGAGCAAAACTGTCCGATTGCAACGGAAGACAAACATATGAACAAGACTTACTTGGCGACTGGAATGAACCGCAGACCGGTGCGGATGCTGGCCGGTTTTTCCAGCTCGGGCCCCAATTTCCGACTGAGGCCCGTCTCAAACACACCGTGTGCCCAAGACACAGAGGGATTCTTCGAAGACGAGGCCGCGGCAGGAGCCTCCGTGATGACGGCTGCGGGGGCTCTCCTGGGAGGCGAAGCTGCTGCGGCTGGAGCAGCCCCCAACCCGGAGACCGGGGCGAATGGGGGCGGAAGCGATGCCAGAGGCACCTCGTCCAGGGGAGCGGCAGCATCTGATGCTACGGTCGTGCGCGCCACCTCGCCTTTAGCCGAGCTGGTGGCGTCAGAACTAGTCGCAGATTGGGGCGGAGACGTTTGCTTCGCCGGCTTCGTCTTCCTCCTCGGTGGAGCCTTCACCTCTTTCTTCTTCTTCCTCTTTGACGGTGTGGCTTCACGGCGTGAGGTCTGCTCGGGGAGCTCGTCGCCATCATCATCATGAGGATCGAGGCTTCTACTCGCCTCGAGCTCGCGCTGATGTTGCCCGCGGGTCTTGCGAACCGTCGGTGCAGCCTCTCCCATGGGCTCGTCCTCGTCGTCATCGTCATCACTCTCGTCGCTCCCGACGCCGCCTTTGGCAGGAGGCGACTTGCTCCCGTCCTGGACGGACGAGCTCGAGTTCTCGTCGTCTGTGGGTGGGAGCCACCCTTCCACTACTTGGAACAACTACAGCAGGCATGAGACAACGTCAGTGTAACCGCAAAAGCATCAACTGCGACTGCGAATGGTAGCGAAAACAGCGACTTACCGTCGGAGCTGGGCGCTTCGCGGTGTAGGAGGCGACCCCAGCCTTCGCGTCCAGATATGCTGCCTGGGTGATCTTCTTCAGCTCCAGGACGTAGTCTTCGATCTTCCACTCGGTGAGGCAGGATTTTGTCGAGTCTTCCCTGCCCATATACTCGTACATATAATGGTCGCGGCGGGCCAGGGGCACGAGCCGCCGCCCGAACCAGCAGTTGTACAAGTTGATGGTTTGGAGGCTCTTCTTCTTCAGTCCGCAGATGGTTTGATGCATTTCATCAACAACCATCCGCTGGTTTAGCGGGAGCTTGCCGACCTGGAGACGACGTGGTTCGGGCTGGTCGGCGGAGTACCTTGGGATCGCCACCTCACCGTCTGGAGTCGCCTCGGTGACGTAGAACCAGGATTTCTTCCACTCGCTTGCCGCCTTGGCGGGCAACATCAGGTCGAAGAAGGAGGCCTTCGACTTTAGCTGAAACGTCAGGCCACCCGCAGCCAGCATCAGGCCGCCTGATTCTTCGCGACTGATCCTCCCGTGGAATAGATCTTGCCACAAGGGGAAGTAGGGCCTGCAGCCCAGGTAGCACTCGCAGAACGCCACGAAAATGGCGAGCTGCTCGATGTTGTGCGGGCCCAGGTCTGACGGCTGGATCCCGTAGAAGGAGCAGAAGCGCCGGAAGAAGAGAGAAGTGGGGAACCCTAGCCCTCGCTCCAGGTGGCTGGTGAAGTAAATGAATTCTCCCTCGCGCGGGTACGGAGTCACCTCTCCGGCCGCGGGGATGCGCCATCTGCCGGCGCGCAGGATCCCAGCCTCCTCGAAGGATGCCAGTAGCGCCCTGGTGCACTTGGACCTGCCCCACGGTTCGGTGGAGGGGGCCATTGGTTGGAAGATTCGCGGAGGTCGGGGCTCTCTGGATCGATTGGATCGCGATGCGGGGGGAAACGGAGATGGGCGAAATCGGAGGAAAGACGAAGGAGTGTTTCCTCGATCGCCTGCCATTCTCCTTATATAGCGGTTGTTACCCGCCAATTTCAGGAGCCGTTACTATGCGGTAATTACGCTAAAGTTACCGTTGGATTACCCCAACGGCTAATTTTGACCCCATCTGACGGTCCAACTTCATCCATTCGACTCGTCGCTCCGAGCGAGGCGATCACTCGCCGACCCGATCACTACAACAGTGACTGAATATTCGCCGACCCGTTCGCCGAGCTGCGACCCGACTGGCCGCTATCATTGCGACTAGAATAACTGGTTTTTCCTTTATTCAGTAGTCCGCCGCCAATTCGACTGAGCGTCCGCATTGGACCCGTATACTCCGACTGCCAACGAACACCTGCGACCAATCAACGACGGCCTCGAGGACTACTGATGGGGATATGCCTACCGGGGTATACCCAGCAGGATGTTTCCGACTGGCCCAGGAACCAGCGAGTGGGCCTGCAGGACGGCGACTGGATCAAGAGCTGGTATGGATTCAAGCGACTGGAAGCTGAAGGCCTAGAAGCATAGACAGGCCCAGTCGGATTAGGTCATAGGATCACCGAGTTGGTAACTGATTCGGTTGAGATCTGTAAACCCTAGGGGGGTGAGTCTATATAAACCTCCCTAGAGGACGCATAGAGGACACGTTCCATCATCCACCCAAGCGACTCACTGCCTAGCCGCCGAGCTCGCCCCATTGTACTCTCACCATAATACAATCTAGCAGGAGTAGGTCTTTACCCTCCGGGGGCCGAACCTGGGTAAATCCCTGTGTCTCCGCCATCATCTCGCACCGCAGAAGGCCGTCCGCCCTTGCCCCATGTTCTACTACTCGCTGCCGATTGCAGCATCTGCCGTGGTCATTCCCACGACACCACCAGATAGAGATGTGGAGTTTCTTATTGACTTGCTACCAGGATCTAGACCAATAGCAAAGAGACCATACAAGATGTCAGTTGATGAGTTGAAAGAACTCAAGAAACAACTTGGAGAACAGTTGCAGAAAGGATTTATTCAACCAAGTTCTTCGTCTTGGGGAGCACCAGTTTTGTTTGTGGAAAAGAAAGATAGAAGCCAAAGGTTATGCATAGATTACCGATCACTCAATGAGGTGAATATCAAGAACAAGTATCCTTTGCCAAGAATCAATGACTTGTTTGATCAGTTAGAAGGAGCCTGTGTGTTTTTTCAAAGATTGACCTCCGGTCAGGTTATTTTCAGCTCAAGATAAGAGAACAAGACATACCTAAGACAGCTTTCACCACTAGGTATGGATTGTATGAGTATACTGTGATGCCATTTGGTTTGACCAATGCACCAACATACTTCATGAATATGATGAACAAAGTATTCATGGAGTTCCTTGACAAGTTTGTTGTCGTTTTCATCGATGACATATTGATCTACTCCAAGAGAAAAGAAGAGCATGAGGGACATTTACGTTTGATACTTGAGAAGCTTAGAGAGCATAAGCTGTATGCCAAATTCAGCATGTGTGAATTTTGGTTAAATGAAGTTGGATTTCTTGGACACATTGTGTCATGAGATGGTGTAGCAGTTGATCCTGCTAAAGTGTCAGCTGTAACCGAATGGGAATCTCCTAAGTCAGTGAAAGAGGTTCATAGTTTCCTTGGCTTGGCAGGATACTACAGAAGGTTTATTGAGAATTTCTCCAAAGTAGCTAAACCAATGATAGAGTTGCTAAAGAAAGACAAGAAATGTGCTTGGTCTGAAGGATGTGAACTCAGTTTCCAAGAATTGAAAAAGAGACTAGTGACAGCACCAGTCTTATGTCTGCCAGATTTGGAGAAAGATTTCCAAGTATATTGTGATGCATCTCATCATGGATTAGGTGCAGTGCTAATGCAAGAAGGGAAAGTTGTGGCTTATGCCTCGAGACAACTCAAAACTCATGAGGTAAATTACCCTACTCATGATTTAGAGTTAGCCTCTGTTGTCCATGCACTTAAAACATGGAGACATTATCTTTTGGGAAAGCGATGTGAAGTGTTCACAGATCACAAAAGTTTGAAGTATATCTTCACCCAGAAAGAAATCAACATGAGACAAATAAGATGGCTAGAACTCATCAAGGACTATGACTTGAGTTTGCAATACCACCCCGGTAAAGCAAATGTTGTAGCAGATGCTCTAAGCCGTAAGGTATTTGTAAATGGCCTTACTAAGGGAGAGTTGCCAGATGATCTGTGTGCCCAATTTAGAGATCTCAGATTGGAGATTGTGCCTGAAGGACACCTCATGTCTTTGGAAGTTCAACCCACTTTGTTGGACAAAATCAAGGAAGCCCAAAAGACAGACAAGGAAATTGAAGAGATCATGGAAAAGATTGGCAAAGGAAAATCCAAAGAATTCCATGAAGACGAACAGGGTACTTTATGGCATGGAAAACGTATCTGTGTTCCACAAGATCCGGAGCTTCGGAAACTGATTTTACAGGAAGCACACAACTCACCATATTCCATTCATCCGGGTAACACCAAAATGTACATGGATATGAAAGAAATATTTTGGTGGAATAACCTCAAGAAGGACATCGCCGAACATATTTCTTTATGTGATGTATGTAGTAGAGTGAAAGCGGAACATCAGAAGCCAGCAGGGTTGTTACAACCACTACCTATTCCTGATTGGAAGTGGGACAAGATTGGCATGGATTTCATCACCGGATTGCCAAGGACCAGGTCAGGATATGACTCTATTTGGGTAGTAGTGGATCGCTTAACTAAAGTGGCTCGTTTTATACCCGTGAAGACAACCTATACAAGTGCGAAGTTAGCCAAGATCTACATGAGTAGGATTGTATGTCTGCACGGAGTACCCAAGAGTATTGTGTCTGATAGGGGAACTCAATTCACTTCTCATTTTTGGAGGCAACTACATGAATCATTGGGAACAAGATTGGAATTCAGCACTGCTTTTCATCCTCAGACTGATGGACAAATAGAAAGGACCAACCAGATTCTTGAAGATATGTTGAGAGCATGTGCCCTAGACTATGGAGCCAGTTGGGATGAAAGTCTGCCTTACGCAGAATTCTCTTACAATAACAGCTATCAAGCCAGTATTGAGACGGCACCATTTGAGTTTCTCTATGGGAGAAAGTGTACCACCCCATTACTATGGAATGGTGTGGGAGAAAGAAGTTTGTTCGGACCAGAACTGATCAAAGAGGCTGAAGAGAAAGTCAAACTAGTTAAGGACAGATTGAAGATAGCACAATCCCGACAGAAGAGCTATGCAGATCCTAAGCGTAGAGAAGTCACCTATGAAGTGGGTGATAGAGCTTATCTTAGAGTGTCACCACTTCGTGGAGTGAAGAGATTTGGTGTCAAAGGTAAATTGGCCCCAAGATATGTTGGACCATTCAAGATTCTGAGTCGTAAAGGAGAAGTAGATTATGAGATTGAATTGCCAGAATCATTGTCTGCCGTTCACATTGTGTTTCATGTGAGTCAGCTAAAGAAATGCCATCCATAGATGGAAGAGACTTCTTTGAAGGATATTATACCTTTTGAGGAGGTCCAATTGGAAAGTGATCTCACCTATGAGGAAAAGCCTATCAAGATTCTTGAGACTGCAGAAAGAGTTACTCGGACTAAGACTATCAAATTCTGCAAAGTTCAAAGGAACCATCATTCTGAAGAAGAAGCAACATGGGAAAGAGAAGATGATCTTCGGAAAGACCACCCTCACCTATTTGCTAGCCAACCCGAATCTCGAGGGCAAGATTCACCTTAAGGGGGTTAGATTTGTAACATCCCTAAAAATATGTTTTCAAAGATTGCATATCATTCATGCATGCATATCATTTAGGGTTCAATTTCAAACTCATTTCAAGAAAACAGAAGCACTGAGTGCTATCATTTTATGTGAGCAAGCACTGATCTAATGCAACTCTCAATTGAGGGTATAGTTGTTTTAAACCAATCTTTGTTTGCTCTCATGTTGGTTTGATTGAATGTTAGAGTTGGACAAAAGTTTACAAAACAAATATGGATTTAAACCATTTTCAAAACCTATTCAAATCAAGTGCTAAGGCACTGCTTATTTTGATTTTTCCAATAAGACCAAGCAAGTCCAATGGGACAGCAAGGTTTTATGTCCAATATTATGAGGTTTACACTTTACAAGAATCCAGAAAAGGTTTGGATTTCAAATGCTTTTTATTTGTTTGAAAATGAATCCTGAAAATCATTCTAGAAAAAGAAAAGGAAATAGAAAACCCAACTGGGCCTGGCGCCAGCCTTTCGTCCCATCAGACAAAACGACCCACCCGGGCCACTCTCCTCTCTGGCTTTTCTCACCCGCGATGAACCAGCCCCGCAGCCACTGAGCACTGGGCCCTCTCCACGTCAGCGTCGTCGTCCCCAAAATCCCGCCCACGACCAAGCCCTCGCCGTTTCTTCCCCCATCACTGCCGCGTTTAAACTCCGATTAATTGCCGTTGATGCAGCGCGTAATCTCCGCCCCCTCCTGGCTATTTAACCCCCTCTGCATCACGACCATTTTCCCCCACTCAGCGCCTCCATTCCGCCACCAGGCTGCCCACAATCTCACTTGCACCGCCGCTGTACCGAGCCACTCCGGCGGGCGATTCCGGTAAGCTCCGACCGCCCCTCTGCTTCTGGTTCAAACGAGCGTGACCGCCACGTCCTTGTGCATCTGCTAACACCCCTGGTTTGCCCGCGCTTGACCCAGGTCGCCATCTTTGTTCACGCCCGCGACCACCAGAGCTGCTGCTCAACTCCGACGAGCAATAGCGGTATGATTCGAACGCCCCTTGACCCTGCATACATACTGTCAGGTTCGCCGTGTCCTTGCGCAGCTATTGACACCACTGACTCGTGCTAGGGCGACGCAGAGCCTCAGCAACATCGACGTCTGCAAGCATCCGACGCCGCGCACAACTCTGACGAGCCCCAGCGACCACCACTGCGCGCCTTCGCCAACGAAGACCACCTCGAGCATCATCGTCATCACGCAAACTCGGTGAGCTATCCCACGGCCTCTCTCGCTTCCTATATCACCGGAAACACCACCGCCCGAGCACGCCGCCGCCAGCCACCGTCGCGCACCGCCCATCCTCGGTCACTTGCTTAGCAGCAGTAGGATCTAGATCCAACGCTCTAGATTAGATCTGCATCGAAACGATAAGTGATGATATGAGCCATACGAGTTAAGTTAGATCCATCGCTCCACGTTAGTCGATCCACGCGAAACGGTATGGGAGAATAGAAGCACGCCACGTGGCCATACTCTGGTTTAAAAAAAACAGAATTTGATCTATTGGATTTGTAAACTTGCAAAATTCATAACTTTCAAACCACACGTCCAAATTTTACAAATTTTATATCATTGGAATCAGGAAAGAAAATACTTTCTGTTTATGCAATGTGTTTAATGTTTTGCCTCTGTATAAATGGGTGTTTTTACAGAAACATTTGTAGGCATATTTTGTGTATAGTAATTATTTGAAAAATGTTTTGTTGTTCAAATAAAGTTTATTTGGCATGTTTTGAACTTGTTTATGATTCAGTACTATATACTTGTATTATTTGGTGTAGGAAATCATCACATGGCATTTTGCATGCAGTCATATATTTTTGCTTGTATATATTTTGTATGTGATTTTGGTGCCATTATTTTATGGGTAGATTTTGGTGCAAATAGTGATTGTGAAGATTTTTGTTACTCCCCAAACTACCAAGGCAAGTGGTGCTTCATGATTTTATTCCTATGTTTTTCAGTATGCACTAGAAATATTTTGCTAGACTTGCATGAATATTTTGATCTATATGCTATGCTTGGGAAATCCTAGTAGTTGTAGAATTGTTAGAGATTTATCTAAGTTAAGATGCTTACCATTGCCATGCTTAGCCTAGCTAGTAGCAACCAAGGATGGATTATATATTCATGCTATGAGAAAATATTTCTAAGTCTTTGGACTTGTGTTTTTGCTTAATAAAACAACTAAGTGAATGAAACACCTGGGTGGAATGGAAAGAATGGTTTGTGTTGAGTGGTTACACAAGGCCCATGTCTATGGTCTACCTTGTGTATCTCACTTGTGGAAAGCCACCCAGGAACAAAGGGATTTGAGATGCCATATGTTAAGAAGCTTCTAGTGCAGGCACATGGCAATATGGGCTCTGCCTGGATCACATAGGTTGCAATAACTTAGCCATTTGGAAAGTTGGTGGTAGTGGGATGATAGGTTGGAACGCGTCCATTTGGTCTAAGGGAAGGCTTCTAAAAGGTCATGTCTTGGTGAAAATCAAGTCTTGTGGGGAAAGTGCATAACCTCTGCAGATGGAAGAATCTAAGTACTTAGCCATGTCCCTGGTATAGGACAACTTGAGCATCAAGACATGGAAGCTATCAAGAATCTCCTCATCCCAATTTCTAAGTAAAAACTTGTGGTTGAACAAGGGTGAAGGTTCACCAATTTCTATTGGTGGTTCCTTGGGAAAGTTTTATAAATGAAAAACTACTTGATTTCAACTAATATGCAAAACCTATTTTAAGCAAAGCAAGCCTAAGCTACACTTAGCCAAATGCATATAGTATCTAGATGCCAATATTATACTAAGGTATCACTTGCCTATACTATTCCAATGTATTGACCCACTGTGGCTGTAACTTGTGATGTTGTAGGTTATTCTGATGGTGATTAGGGGTTATGAGTCTACACTTAACATGATTACCCATGGCACATGAAGATGAAGACTTATTTATCTTATTATATATTTGAACTCTTGTATTAGGCCTGTGGCCATGGAGTTTGTAAAAGACTATGTTTGTCTCTGGAATGATATGTAATAATGATCTTTGTTTCTGTGTACTTCATCTTAAACTGTGGATGCTAGCATTGATCCAGGGACTAGCATTGCAATCACAGGGATCTTTTCCTTTATAAAGGAGGGATCTTACACAAAGCTCATGATCACAATAAGATCACGCATAGAGAGAGAGATGAAGACATAGCTACCGGTAGAGCCCTTAGCCTTGAAGGAGAAATACTCCCTCCTTATCATGGGAGTCTGCAACGGTGATGGAGATGGAGGTGGAGTCGATGGAGATGGCTCCGGGGGAAATTCCCCATCCCGGAAAGGTGCCGGAACAGAGACTTCTGTCCCCCAAATCTCGTCTTCGGTGGCGGCGCTACGGAACTTTTCGTGGATTTTTGATCTAATATTTAGGGTTTTGCCTCGGGGAGAATATATAGGCGAAGGGGCAAGGTCGGTGGAGTCCTGAGGGGCCCACACCATACGGTGGCACGGCTAGGGGGCCCGCGCCACCAGGTGGTGTGGCCACCTCGGTGCCCTCCTTCGTCGCTGCTTTGGGCTCCATCTTGTGTCGGAAAAAATAAGAACTTCGGCTTTTGTTTCGTCCAAATCCGAGAATATTTCTTTACTAGTTTTTCTGAAACCAAAAACAGAAGAAAACAGGAATTGACACTGTGACATCTTGTTAATAGGTTAGTTCCAGAAAATGCATAAAAATATCACAAAGTGTAAACAAAACATAAAATAGTTGGTACAAAACAAGTATGGAGCATCAAAAATTATAGATATGTTTACGACTATGTTGGTTTAGCATTTGCATGTCTCTAGCCTTAGCGGAAGTAGAAGTCATCGAAAAAATAAACGCGTAAAAAATAGTATTGGAAGAAGAAAAACATGCAGTATCCATCAGAGTCGATAACAAATGATACTCGCACGAGACAGTAATGACTTTCTAATAGATATTTCTGATAAATTTTTGTACACATTACAATGAAAAAAGCAAACGCGTAAAAAATAAAGACAGTATTGAAATAATAAAAACATGCATATCCATCTGAGTTAGCCTGAAGAAATACTCGCATAATAAATTTGGTAACAGATATTTTTTATATATTTTTTACATAGACAAAATATTTACAGTCTAGCTAATCTAAACCTATCAAACTAGACATTGTTATTGTAACCCTAACTACTAGCCAAAATCCCCTAACATGGACTAAATCTTCTACTCCGCCCGGTCCTTCTCCCCGTGGGCACAGGCTTCCTCGTCGGCGTGCCAGACGCTTCTTCCAATGGATGCTGTTAGATTATATTTACTTGCATATCAAGTTAGGGTTTAGGCCGATGCGCTGCATCTCTTCTTCCCCCCTCTCCTATATAAATCATTGTATTCTCTCATTGTACAATCATCAATTATTATTATTATCACAAATTTTCATGGTATCAGATTAAGGTTAGATTCTAGGGCATGGCTCCCACGCCTCCCACCCCGCCGCCGCCACCCCCTCCGGGGTTCTTCGAGTGCCGCGCCGCCATGGCCGCCGTCGCGGCTGCCAAACCATCCACCTCATCTGCCCCACCTCCTATCGCCACCACCATCAACTTCGCCGATACAATCTTCGACGTTACTCCATTGATTCCCATCACTTTAGATCTCCCCAAACACAACTACTACCATTGGAGGCACCTTTGTGAGGTGCACTTGGGCCGCTGCAACCTCATGGCGCATGTCGACCCCAACTTCCCGCCGTCTCCCTCGGATCCCCGCTGGGTCAAGGATGATCTCGCTGTATGTCTGATTGGATCTACCGGAGTGAGCACCGAGATTTTCAATCTCGTTTTCAGGCTGCCACCAGCGCCGCCGCCCTTTGGGCAGCCCTCCGACAGCTTTTTAGGACAACGCCGACGCCTGTCAACACGCTCAACACGGAGCTTGAACACCGCCAGTATGCGTCTTGCCCGTGGGGGTATACTGCCAGCGCCTCCAGACCATCGCCGATGAACTCTGTGAACTCGGTGATCCCGTTGAGGACAAACAGCTCATCAAGATCCTCCTCGTCGGCCTCAATCAGCGCTTCGACAAGCAGCAGTCCTTCATCCCCATGATGCGGCCATCTCCTTCCTTTGCAGAAGTCTGCTCCATGCTCTCCTGGGCGGACCGTGCCATGACCACTCAAGAGTCTCGCCCTCAGGCCTATGCTGCTGCTCCACGGCCTCCTGCACCGCCACCGCCTTCGGTGCCGCTTGCGCCTGTTCCACCGCCAGGTTGGCGCCCCAGCCCCAACTATAGGGGCACCCGACCTATCTATCGGCCGCCTGCACCACGGCCTCCTCCAATAGCACCGGCTCCTCCACCTGCCCCGGCACCACCACCGGCTCCACCTGCACCACCAGCTTGGCGATCTTCTCAGGACCCTTGGACTAGCATGGTTCAAGCTTGGCCAATGCCCTGGACCGCGCCCTCTCCTGTTGGCACGCCACCTACCTACACTGGTTCGTGGCAGCCCGGCGTGCATCCTCATACAGGCTCACCTGGCCTCCTTGCACCACGGGTCCCTGCACAAGCTCATTACGCCGCTCCTTCACCGCCCATGTATGCTACACCATCGCCGGCTCCCTATGCCTCGCCGATGCACTCGTCGATGCCCTTTGATATGGGTCCTTATGGCTCTTCGGCACCGGTCACTTATAATCCTGGAGGCTACTACTCGCCATACATCATGTACTCGACTCCTGCTGCACCGCCACCACCTGCGCCAGTACCTGCCCCGTCAACTGCACCGACTCCCTCTACTCCGAGCTGGGACCAAGCTGCGTTTCTACAGGCCATGAATAATTTTGCTGCTCAAGGTAACTCAGGTACTGATTGGATTTTCGATTCTGGTGCTTCTAGTCACATGTCTTCATCGAATACTATGCTGTCAACTTGCATACCATCTCAATTTTCATCCATTACATTAGGCGATGGTTCCTCCATACCAATTTCATGTGTCGGTCATACAAATCTTGCATCTTCCACTTCCAAACCACTCCTACTTAAAGATGTCTTAGTTGCCCCAGCCCTCATTAAAAATTTAATGTCTGTTCGTCGTTTCACCAAAGACAACCATGTTTCCGTCGAATTTGACCCTTTTGGCTTGTCTGCGAAGGATTTCATGACCAAGGCGGAGATCGCTCGCTTGGATAGCTCTGGCGACCTCTACTCTGTTCATGGCGCTCCTGCGGCCTCGTCTCCATCATCCATGCTCGCCTCCGTAGATCTATGGCATAAACGCTTAGGCCATCCGAATAAACCCACTTTATCCTCTCTACTTAGTGATTTTTCGATCCCTTGTAATAAAGAGGTTCATAATTCCTCTGTTTGTGAGTTTTGTCAACAAGGAAAACATGTTCGTTTACCATTTGCGCATTCTACTTATCATAGTACCTATCCCTTTGAACTTTTGCACTGTGATCTATGGACCTCTCCAACTGTGAGTCTCTCCGGTTTCAAATACTACTTAGTTATTTTAGATGATTTTACACACTTCGTTTGGACTTTTCCACTTCGCAACAAATCTGATGTCCACTCACATTTTATCAACTTTAAAACCTATGTCAACACACACTTCTTTTTACTCATAAAATTTATCCAATGTGACAATGGAAAAGAATTTAACAACTTTGCAAACCATAATTTCTTTCTCCAACATGGCATTCTCCTTCGTTTCTCTTGCCCTTACACTTCCCCCCAAAATGGCAAGGCTGAGCGATCACTCCGCACCATCAATGACATAGTTCACACACTCCTCATTCAATCATCTATGCCCTCCACGTTTTGGGATGAAGCTCTTAGAACCGCAACCTATCTCCTCAATATTCGACCATCTAGCACTAACCCAAACACCACACCTTTCTACTCCCTTTTTCTCTCTCACCCAAACTACACTGAGCTTCGCGTTTTTGGTTGCCTTTGCTTTCCCAATGTCTATGCAACTTCTCCAAACAAACTCTCTCCTCGTTCCCTTCCTTGTGTCTTCCTAGGTTATTCAGATGAACACAAAGGCTACCCGTCTTTTGATCTTGTGACCGGTCACATTCACATCTCTAGGCATGTCACTTTCGATGAAACCACCTTTCCTTTCGCCACTAGAACCCCTACATCTACTCCCACCACATCCACCCCTCGCTCAGCCAATTCCATAAAACCTCACTTTTTCGTTTCTAACCTGCCCTACAACCCTGCCACGGCTGCCCACTACCCTCCCTCGACCAATACCGCTCCCGATTCTCCTACCACGGTACTCCCTAACCCTGCCCCGGCCGACTCGGCTGCCTCGACAGCCCCATCAGCACCCGTGTCTCGACCACCCATAACCCAGGTTTCCGCTCGCCGCCCCAAAACTCCTGCCCCCGACAATCAAACTACCCAATCCTCTGTCCCTCATGCTGCTGCGTCCTCCTCCTTCACTGCGCCGGATGCAGCAGCTCCTCCTTCACATGTTGTTCCCATTATCGCACCTACCAACGACCATTCCATGCGCACACGTGCCAAGTCTGGTTTTCGACTTCCTCAAACACGCCTCAATCTTCATGCTTCTCCAACTCTCTCACCTCTTCCCAAAACATACAAATTTGCTCTTCTTGATCCGAACTGGTCCGCTGCCATGCGCGATGAATTTCAAGCACTTCAATCCAATAACACATGGCAACTTGTTCCCCGACCTCCTAATGCAAATGTTGTTTCTGGAAAGTGGGTGTTCCGTAAAAAATTTCATTCTGATGGCACTCTCTCTTGGTATAAAGCGCGTTGGGTTTGTCGTGGGTTCTCTCAACAACACGGTGTCGATTACGACGAAACTTTCTCTCCAGTAGTTAAACCTAGCACCATCCGAACCATTCTTAGTCTTGCTGTTTCCTCTTCCTGGCCCATTCATCAACTGGATGTAAAAAATGCTTTTCTCCATGGTTCCTTAAACGAAGTCGTCTATTCTCAACAACCTTTCGGTTTCGAAGATTCTTCTTTTCCTGATCACGTTTGCCTTCTCCAAAAATCTCTGTATGGCCTCAAACAAGCACCCCGAGCCTGGTTTCAACGTTTTTCTACCTTTATTCAAACTATAGGATTCATTCCCTCTCGTTCTAACTACTCTCTTTTTGTTTACCACTCTAACACCCAGGTTGCATATCTCCTACTTTATGTTGATGATATAGTTCTCACTGCCTCCTCCACAACTTTTCTCACTCATATTATTTCTCTCCTACAAACTGAATTCTCTATGACTGATCTAGGTTCCCTTCATCACTTCTTAGGTATAGCTGTCACTCGTGATTCTTACGGTCTTTTCTCTCTCAACGTCAGTACTCTGTTGATCTCCTAACTAGGGCTGGAATGTTAGATTGTCAACCATCCCGTACACCTGTAGATACTTCTTCTAAATTTTCCTCGGATGGTGATATTTTTCCTGATCCGACTCTATATCGTAGCTTAACTGGAGCCCTTCAGTATCTCATAATTACACGTCCAGAAATATCATATGCTGTCCAGCAAGCTTGTCTTTACATGCATGATCCAAGAGTCCCGCATTTTAACCATGTCAAACGCATACTTAGATATCTCAAAGGTACATTAGATCATAGTTTGCATATCAACCACTCATCACCCATATCATTGACAGCATATTCCGATGCAGACTGGGCTGGTTGTCCAGACACTCGTCGATCCACTTCAGGATACTGTGTTTTTCTTGGCAATAATTTAATTTCTTGGTCTTGAGCGTCGACTTACGGTTTTCGCTTCGTCCGCAGAGGCTGAGTACGTCTGTTGTTGCTCAGATTCTGAAACAGTTTGGTTGCGTCAGTTACTTGTTGAGTTACATCGACCTATTGGTCAGTCCACAATGGTGTATTGTGATAACATTTCAGCTGTTTACATGTCTGGAAACCCAGTTCAGCATCGGCGGACAAAGCATAACGAGATTGACATCCATTTTGTTCGAGAGAAGGTCGGTTTGGGAGAAGTACGTGTTCTTCATGTGCCTTCTACGGCTCAGTTTGCAGATATTTTTACCAAATAACTTGCCACTACACCATTTACAGAGATTCGTTTCAGTCTCAACGTTGTCGAGCCCACGGTTGAGACTGCGGGGGATGTTAGATTATATTTACTTGCATATCAAGTTAGGGTTTAGGCCGATGCGCTGCATCTCCTCTCCCCCCCCCCTCTCCTATATAAACCATTTTATTCTCTCATTGTACAATCATCAATTATTATTATTATCACAAATTTTCAGATGCGGCTCTTGCGTACGTCACGGCGGGAGGACGTCGCTCCACCACGGATCCTTGTCGAAGTCTATGGTATGGTCGTGTCCCTGATCATCGTGGTGGCTGCTTGTCCTCGTGGAAGGCCTTCTTCCTATTGGCACCGTCATCGCGATCTTCAGCATCATGGAAGAGATTCCCCCGAACGACGCTGGTAGAGGGCATCGCTCCGCCGTGAGGCCGTCTCTCGTCTCCTTGTTCCACATCGACGTCGTGCCAACGATCGTCGTATCTCTCACTTCTCACCGTTGATTGGGTTCACACATACATTCGGTGAGAGTACATGCTGGCGACTCGAGTTCATAGACGTGCTTCGTAGGCTATCGCTAGGTTGAACCTACTCTCCTGCTTCTCTCTGTTCTATAGAGCAGCGTGCCACCACCCCAAACATGTCATATACATCAAAGCTATCGTTTGGGGGAGCAGGCGGTATCTCTTCTAGCATGACATGCACGGGTGGTAAGACAAACCAGCTAAAGCAATGCAAGATACCACGAAGAGGGAGGAGCCTTTTACAGGATAAACATTGGTCATAACACCGAGGATCCGTGTATGTGGGACCCACCGTCGCATACCCAGAACGATAACGTTGCCAGCTCGGCTCTCGCTTGCGAGAATGCTTGGACGTTGAGGCATGCCGATGTCATCTAGACCATAGACGTATGCGCGAACCCATATCTACCATCTAGGCCGCCGGCTCGACTAGTAACGGGACCCACCATACGGCCTTACCATGAGAACACGCGCACGTCTACTGTAATACGATGCCAGGTGGGATCTTCGACCGCGAGAACCCGCACATGGATAGAGGCTACGTCGCCAAGTCGACTCTCTACGGGCCCATGACCGCAAGAGTCTGCAACCGTCATGGGCTCACGTCGTGGACTGAAACGCCTTGGACGGAGCGAAACTCTGCCTGTGTAGGCTGATGGCGGGCTCATGGCGTGCACGCGGTCAACCGTAAGGCCCAGTAGCCAGCGACTTTGGATCCATGCGGCGGGTGCAGAATTGTGTCGTACCTAAAATTCCTTGGACGGAACGCTCTGCTAGCGTATGCTGATGGCGGGCCCATGGAGCAAGCGACACATGGTAAGGGCCACCAGCCAGCAACAACCGCTCCACGCGGCGGGCACGGAGGCGTTACGAACATGGTCACATGAAAATTCTCTGGTTGGCAAATTCAAACTATTTGGTCATCGACTATTTTTACAGCGACATGTTTATCATGTTCTGCTTCTTATTTTGCTGGTTCGGTCTTTTCTTTGGGCTAAGATGTAATGCGATTATATCATCAAACGTTCTGTCTACGGGCTGCATCCCGTGAACGCAGAGATGAGTCTAAGAAGTGTCTTTATTGTGATAAGGATGAAACAATCATATTTATTCTTCATGTACTTTTGCATGTTTACTACTTAGGAGTATGGTGTATGCTAGTATTAATCGCTTTTAATGTTCCACCGCCAAACATCATTGTGAATAAGCTCGGAAATTGGTGGGAACTACATCCGTTCCACAATGTAATCCGTTTTAGCATTTAGCAAACTAAAAGGTGTATATTGTGGAATGGAGGAAGTGGGTCTGAGCAAGAAACTTAGTGCACAAATATGGGCCAGGGTAAGTGATTTATCTTTGGCTACCAGAACTACCGAACTGATATTGTTTTTCACAACAAACAAGTTTACATTTTCTTACATGTTACTATTAGTAAAATCACTGTACACTACAGGAATAATAGGAAATGCCGACGGCCTCCGTCTATACCGACGGATCAATTGTTGAGGCCGTCGGCGAAGATGGCTGGGCTGGGTAGTCGGGCGACATGGCCGTCGGCCCAGCTTTGTCATCGGCGTAGGATAAATAGGCCGACGGCAGCCGTCAACAGAGACCGGGCCATCGGCGTAGGTCATTAGCCGTGATGGCGATACGACGGGGACAAGTATATGCCGACGGTTTTTTCATCGGCATAGGTTTCACACCTACGCCGTCGGCTTTAGCTATCTTTTCTTTTTTCCACATTAATCTTAGAAAAATCATAACTAAATCATTTTAATTCAGAAAAATACATATAATATATCAAAATTTGCAGAAAGATAATATCGATCTATCTAAACTCAAATATTACATATGTTTGTTCAAAAAATATAAAAATAATACAAATACTTTTGTATAACATATTTTCCATTTTTGAGTGCCTAAAATGGGGTGTTTTGTGAAGCAACAACCAAATGAAAGTTTAAAAATAGTACCACCCTATTTTTCAAAAATAGTAGACCACCTTGCATGGACAATGTCCCAAGAGGGTTATCTTAAACCTTTTCGTACATCCCTCGTGAAAAAGACAAATTTCTACCGAATCAATAGGAAGTGAGTCAGATTTGAACTACAGGTACATGATCTGATGCTCATGATTTTTTTATAAAAATCATTTTTAGGTTCACATGCTATTTCATCAGAGATCCAATGAAAGTTTAGCGAGGCTCAGCCCCGAGCTAAGAATCTTCATGCCCGCATTTTAGAAAGTTTGATGATAGTTTGAAATGGGCATAAAAAAATCAAACACGATCGAAAGAATGTAAAACCTTCGCGTGGTGTCATATTATATGACATAGTTGCGAGGAAAAATATCAAACTTGGTATATTTATTGTGTCTCAAAAAACCATCACAAAATGACCTATCTTAGTCGAGGTTTCCCGACTTTCAGGTCAAATGGTCAATGTTATGGCTAGAATCGCGACATAGTTTGTGATAATATGCACATATTGTGCATGCATGTGTATCATGGGATGGCGCACAATGTTGAAGGAGGCAGTTTTCATTTCGTCACACCAAAAATCCAATTTTCATTTTCTGAGTTAAAAATGATGTTTTGTGGAGCAACCACCAATGAAAGTTTCAAAATGGTACCACCCCATTTTTCAAAAATACTAAACCACCTTGCATGGACAATGTCCAACCGGGATATTTCAAACCTTTCTATCCACCCCTCATGAAAAAAGACAAATTCCTGCAGAATCTGTAGGAAGTGAGTCAGATTTGAACTACATCTACATGATTTGATGCTCATGATTTTTTTTAAAAAAATCATTTTTAGTTTCACAATATGATATTTTATCAGAGATCCAATGCAAGTTTAGCCAGGCTCAGCCACTAGCTAAGAATTTTCATTCCTGCCATTTTAGAAAGTTTGACGGTAGTTTGAAACGGGCATAAAAAACAAAAATGATAGAAAAAATGCTAAACCTTCACGCGGTGTCATATTATGTGACATAGTTGCAAGAAAAAATATCAAACTTGGTATATTGATTGTGTCTCATAAAACTTCAAAAATGATCTATCTGAATCAAGGTTTCCTGGCTTTTAGGTCAAATGACCAATGTTATGGTCAGAATTGTGGCATAGTTTGAGATAATGTGCCCATTTTATGCATGTATTGGTATTATGGGATGACGAAGAATGTTGAAGGATGAAGTTTTCCTTTTCATCGCACCAAAAAGGCATTTTTCATTTTTCGGGTGCAAAAAAGGGTGTTTTGTGAAGAAACCACCAATGAAAGTTTCAAAATAGTACCACCCCATTTTTAAAATACTAGACCACCTTGTATGGACAATGTACCAACCAGGTTATCTCAAACCTTTCCATCCACCCCTCATGAAAAAGACAAATTCATGTTGAATCGGTAGGAAGTGAGTCATATTTGAACTAGGTACATGATCTGATGCTCATGATTTTTTGCAAAAATAATTTTTAGGTTCACAATATGCTATTTCATCGGAGATCCAATGCAAGTTTAGCGAGGCTCACCCCCGAGCTATGAATCTTCATACCCGCCGATTTAGAAAATTTGACCATAGTTTGAAACGGACATAAAAAATTCAAAAACGATCGAAACAATGCAAAATCTTCGCGTGGTGTCATATTATGTGACATAGTTGAAATAAAAAATATCAAATTTGCTATATTGATTGTGTCTCAAAAAACCTTCCTAAAATGACCTATCTCAATCGAGGTTTCATGACTTCCATGTTAAATGGCCGCTATTATGAATCACAACATAGTTTGTGATAATTTGCCCATATTGTGCACGCATGTGTATCATGGGATATCGAACAATGTTGTAGGAGGAAGTTTTCCTTTTTGTCGCACCAAAAATCCATTTTTCATTTTCTGAGTGATAACAACGGGGTGTTTTGTGAAGCAACCACCATATTAAAGTTTAGAAATGGTACCACCCCATTTTTCAAAAATACTAGACCACCTTGTATAGACAATGTTCCAACCGGGATATCTTAAACCTTTACGTCCACCCTTCATAGAAAAGATAAATTCCTGCCAAATCGGTTGAAACTGAGTCAGATTTGAACTACAGGTACATTATCTCATTATATGATGCTCATGATATTTTAGAAAAATCATTTTTAGGTTTACAATATGTTATTTCATCAGAGATCCAATACAAGTTTAGCGAGGCTCAGCCCCGAGCTATGAATCTTCATGCCCGCTGATTTAGAAAGTTTGACGATAGTTTGAAACAGGCATAAAAAATTTAAAAACGATTGAAACAATGCAAAACCTTCATGTGGTATCATATTATGTGACATAGTTGCAAGGAAAAATATCAAACTTTGTATATTGATTGTGTCTGAAAAAAACCTTCACAAAGTGACCTATCTCAATCTTGATTTCCTTCCTTTCAGGTCAAATGACCAATGTTATGGCCAGAATCACGGCATAGTTTGCGATAATGTTCCTATATTATGCACGCATGTGCATTATGGGATGTCAAACAATGTTGCAGGAGAAAGTTTTCCTTTTCGTCGCATGAAAAAACCATTTTCTATTTTCTGAGTGCCCAAAATTTTCCTTTTATTGTTATTTGAATTCAAGATTATTATTACTTATTCATTTTTGTTTACTTAAACAATTGTTTGAAATTTTGAAAATAAAGACATGTAATACCATCGTCCAAGGGTTAATAGGATTGGTATGGTAATATTATCAATAAGGTTTAATTTCCTTATTGGAAGCTCATCCGGAAGGAACAGAGAAGTTAAGCATGCTGGAGTTGGAGTAGTGTGATAATGGGTGACCGATCGAGAAGTTTGACCATGAGTACAATTTGACCGGAGATTATTCATACTTAGAGTTAAAAAAGATGCTTGTGAGATTAATGAGTCAAACAATTCAAAAAAAAACTCGTGAGATTAACAATTCAAAAAAAAATAGACTGACGGCATTGTCATTGGCGTAGCTACCGCCAAACAGGGGCGGACCCAAGTACATGCGAGTGGGGGCTGAGTGGGGGCCTAGGCCCCCACTCAAAATTTTGAATTCTTGTAGTTTTTGTTCAGAAATTTAAAGAAAATGTTCAAATTTAGCAAATTTATACAGAGACAGGCCCCCGGTCAAATGTTGTGCCCCCAGTCAAAATTTCGTCTGGGTCCGCCCCCGCCGCCAAACCCACTAGGCTGACGGCAATACTGTCAGCGTAGCTGCCGCCAGAGCAAATGGCCGTCAACCACGCGATGTGGCCTTACAGGCGCTATGCCGACGGTATCCTCTACGCAGACGGCCAAACCATCTACGCCTATGGGGTAATACGCGACGACAGCCGTTGAAAATCAGTGGCTACGCTGACGGGCTCTGGCCGTTGGTGCCTGGCCGTTTTCTGTAGTGGTACGGGGTCCTTACTAGGTGTGGAGGAACGACCCTGAGTGGAACCATCTAGAGACGGTTGCATGTGCTATCTTCTACCGATATGGCTGATAACCTAGAAAATATGATTAGCAATACATGTGTGGGAGTTATAATCCCACCATGGTCGTTCCTTTTCTTAATCGATGGAGGGTAGGCTGGTCATATGGAATGATAGCTTGCAATAATAGATGGAATTTTGCACCAGTCGGTACAGAAGGCGGGTGGTTCGCCCCTATTCAAAAAGAAAGTTTCCTGCAGGTGATATGTTATATTCACTTCTTATTTAGCAAATCAAGTATGTGATAATAGTTGTGTTACTTCTGGAAACAAAATAGTTTAGAGCATCATCACCAAGAACCGACAAATATTAAGTATTGTTACCTGACATGGTCAAGTAAAAGACATTACAGTGAGATCATTTGTTTTTGTAGAGATACTGCCGAGCTCATTTGATTTGACTCCATAGTGTCACTTACTTCTTTTCGAAGGGGTCAACCAGCATCATCAAACACGACTTCGCAACATTGTTGAAAAAAATGTGTGGAAAGTTGAACTATTATTCATTCCATTAATTAATTGACTAGAAATACTCATATGTAATAGCTAGGCACTTGATTAGAAAAATACAGAGGACAACTTCATTTATCTGAGGATGTTTCTAACCATTACAAATAATATAAATCAATGGCAGCAGGGAAGTGGCCCCTCGAGCTCATCTTCGGACCTGCTAGGTGCATCTTTGAGTTATCCATATATCAATGCAAGTTTTTCATGAGAGATGAATTCTTATATGTGGCCCAACATATATAGAATCTAGTACATTTAAGTGCCAGCATTGCTTGATCTAAATGTGTGCTTGCATGCATGATCGATGAGTAGAGTCGATCTAGGAAATGTAGAAGCTGATTCGAATTTTAGCCACGCCAACGTGAGCTAGGAAACAAAAGCTCTGAACATAGTGGCTAACTAGTCATGCAAAAGGGGACATAAAAGTCCTCCATGTTATGAGTATGCATCGTCGGTGCAGCAACATGTAGGCCCGTGTGTCAAGGACTCAATGCAAAGACTCTTTCAGCCGATACGTATTGCCCATGGCACTTGGACTAATTTAATTAACCACAAATTAGTAACTCAGAACTTATATGAGAATCATTTGTTGGTCTTACTCAAACCATGTCAACACAGTTGACACAATCCACGTGATCTCCTTATATGTCCATGTGATTACTTCATGATAAATATGTACATTATTCCTTGAGAACGACTTCATTTTTTAATTGTCGCCGGCACTCAGGCTCCTCAAAAGGATCCACACAAGGAGTAGAACTTTTCAGGACGGGCAAATTAACACTTTGTTAATTAGGCATATGCTAAAACTTTTCACGCTTATATGTCGGATTTGATATAAAATTGATATTGTCGGATTTCTGTTCAAAAGCAATTTGTCGTATGACCATGATTACGAAAAAAGCGATCAAACCATGAAGAGGACGGTTAGAATTTGCCTAATATATTTCTGAAACGGATCAATAGCATGATTTATTTGATATCCAGGTACTTAATACTAGAAGATAAAAACTCATATATAACATGCAACTAGATCCAC
This sequence comes from Avena insularis, assembly GCA_023614405.1. NCBI lineage: Eukaryota > Viridiplantae > Streptophyta > Magnoliopsida > Poales > Poaceae > Avena > Avena insularis. Next base: position 436,764,480 of record CM042697.1, on the reverse strand, counting down.
TGGGAGTCTATAGTAGAGTTCATCTTTTTAAAGCCACATAATGATGAAATATATCGGCATCAACTTTGCTAGCTAAACATGTTGACCGCGCATAATTCTTTATTTACACGTGCATTTGATCTAGCGAGCCTCATCTTGTCAGTATCTCTAATCATGCATAAGAGTTGATCAAATCTATGTGAAAGATATATCAATGATGATGAAAGTTGGATTGCTCATAAGTTTCCCTTAAAATACAGATATTGTAGGTTATAATTTGAACTCTCAACTTCACCTAGAGCTTGTTCGTCTGACCACCTACCATATATGTTATTAGCTTCTTTAGCTCGCTAGTTGTTGGTAAATTAAAGTTTACACATCCAGTCATTTTGAGCTTATTTAACATGTAGACTATGAAGACCTAGTCGAGTGTAGAGACAAAGAAACACTACGTACATATATGCTCCAGTACGTTTTGGCGTTTTGGTTTTGTTTTATCCGTACAAGATATACATCTACTGGGTGAAACTTCTTGCCTGGAAAGTATCAGCTTAGAAAGGGTCCTTGACAAGGTGATTGTTCTGCGTTGAAATAGCCTGACGACGTACAAACTTGTCCAAATACATCAAGGTGTCTTGTTAGTGGGCTTACCGGCTACTTAACCCTAATTTAAAACAAGTGAGCTTAAGTGTACTATAAGTGCTACTCTCACATGTTCTCTCAGATTCTGTGAACATGGACCATCGACCGTACTCAGAATATATCATGAATGAAGGACCAGATCTTTCAGCAAAGGTGTGACTCATTCATGGTCAAGTCTAAGTTACTATCAGATAGTTTTAAAATCTTCTGTAGGGTTTGGTATTTATTTTCTCAGGTAAGTTGGTAGAACCCAATTACTGCGTAGAGTTCTAGCTAGGATCGATCTGGGAGCTATGAAAATGATATCTGCAACTAGGGAGAGAGAGACAGCACCTACACTCAATCAATTCCTCCGACTCAAATGAACAGTATTAACAGGAGGACCTGCCCCCAGTCACAAGCTAGTGTCCAAAGACATCCAGCTCCTGCATTCCGTAAGCCCGCCACAATCACCATGGGCCCCCAGCTGAGCCTAGCTAACAAAGGCCGAGCTGTTCATGCACGGTGGACCCAGCACCGTCAATCCGTCCGTCCATGCCCGCATACATAGCTAGGTAGGCCTTGCAGTTGCATGCATGCACAGTTTCCTCGATTTCATCTTAAAAAGATCGCTCGATTTTGAATGCCAAACAGTTGCCTTTTTCTTCACGGTGTTTTCTCCCCGCCCTAACTTTTACCTAGCTTATGCCTGGTAATCAGCTTCCAATATATAATTTTATGAACAGAGTGTCACGTTTCACCTGTACAATTCAATCACAAACATATCACACAAGCTTAAAATCTGTCAATATTTGGTACCATTTTGCAGCAGAAAACTCCACCATAAGCATTTCAAGTTCTTCAAAACTAAATTACAGATAGTTATAATCAGACTTTATGTTACTATGTTTTATGCTTTAAAAAAACTAGCAAAATAGCTATCACACACTATTAGAAAAACAGCTGTAGATAATTCGTATAGCCGTGGTGCATATGGCGGTGGTGCCCCACGGGCAATTAGCTGTGGCGCACCAGAAGGAAGTGCCCCACGGGTAGGTCACTTAGCCGTGGCGCACATGAAGATGATGCGCCACCACTATCTATGGGCTAGGGTGCAAACGAGCGCACCCCAATTACTAGTGGCGCACCCCCTCTATGTGTGTCACGGCTATGTGGGTTACCATTGAGGCACCTCATAGTAGTGCGCCACGGCTAAGTGCACTGCCCAATTTCAGCTCCACACCCCTCTTAGATCGTCTTTTTAGGTTTGCAAAAAATAATAGAAAATAATAAACACTTCAAAAAATAAAATCATTTCAGATATAGGTAGGTTATGTGATATAGTTTCTAGGAAAATTAACAAACTTTAATTTCGACCTTTTTTTCAAAAACAGGTCATGGCATGGTAAAACGGCCATAACTTTTGCATACGATGTCAGAAAAAACGTTTTACCCATCAAAATGACCGTCTCGAAATTTCCTACACGAATTCAACGGCCGTTCTAGAATTTACAGATTCTCCAAATTTGAAAAGAGTAAAAAGTTATGGAAGAAAGAAGATTTTTCCTGTAATTTTTTTAGAACGCTTAGTCGTAAGGTGCGCCACGGCTAAGTTAGGGCAGGATTCGAAATTTGAATCCCGCCGGCCACACCTACCTACCCCTTCCTACTTCTCCTCCACCTTACCCTCCCATTCTCCTTCTCCTCTTCTCCTCCTCCTTCTCCTCCTCTTATCCTTCTCCTCCTCTTTTCCTTCCTCTTCTCCTTCCTATCCTTCTCCTTCTCTTATCTCCGGCCTCCTTGCTCATCTTCTCCTTCATGTCCTTCTCCTCCTCCTCTTCGCCTTCCTCTCCTTCTCTTCTCTTCGGCCTCCTTGCTCTGGCCTTCTTTTTCACCTCCGGCGGCATCCTTACTCCGGCCTCCTTCTTTACCTCCAGTGGCATCCTTACTCTGGCCTCCTTCTTCACCTCCGACGAGGCGGCGACATCCAACTCTAAGAGGCGACGACGACCACCTCTCCGACGAGGCGACGACGGCCACCTCTCCGACGAGGCGATGACGGCAGGAGACAGGGGCGCGATAACGACGGTGACAGCAGCGAGATCTAGATCTCCCTCTTTTTTTTTGAAATTTGAAATTTTTACTCGTGGCGCACTAGCTAGTGCGCCATGGCTAACTACGCCACAGCTAATTGCGCCATGGCTAAAAGTTAGCCGTGACGTACATTTCGTGGTGCACTGCATGTGCGCCACGAATGCCCAAAACCGGTGCACCACGAACAACCTTTTTTTCTAGTAGTGACAAATGCTAGGGCATCAAATAAATGTTCTGTCCACATTAAAACAATATGGTTGAATAGGTATCAAGTTAATGTTCTGTCCACATTAAAATAATATAGCCAAATAGATAAGGTATATAATTCTCAAAAAAATAAAAAATAGATAAGGTATATTATAAAAATTATATTACCTAAATTATAGTTAGATGATTCAATACATAGTTTTTATTCTATATTGTCATATGAGCATTGGCAAATATGTCAAACATATAATTATAAACTATAACTCTCTTGATCTTTTATGTCGTTGTTTTTAAATAAAAATCAATGTTATTTTCTATGCTTTATATGTATAGAGTACTCCCTCCGTCCGCAAATAAGTGTACTTCTAGGTTTTGTCTTAGTCAAACTTTATTAAAGTTGACCAACCTTAGAGATAAATATATCAACATATATTGTTTGAAATTTTCATATTATAAAACTAAATTTGAAAACAATCTAGCGGTACCAATTTAATGTCATAAATATTGATACGTTTTTTTATAAAATTAGTCAAAATTTACTAAGTTTAACTTAGGACAAGACTAGAAGTACACCTATTTGCGGACCGAGGGAGTATATATTATATTTGAAACATATTATTAGCACCTGCTTAGATGACCCGATGGAAATGTATAGCAATTTGGCAATGGTTTTTGCTCATGTGTTCATGTGTGCATGACAGGTGCCCTCGAGGATATGGGCATTTATTTGACTTTGCTCAAACACGTGTAAAACCTTCTCATAGGTGATCTTTTGACATGGTGTGTTCATGTACAACTTTGTAGATCCACATAGTTTGATTTTTCCAGTTACTATTATGACTCTCTTTTGATTTGTTCTCAGTTATATAGTAATTAAGATTTACTGGTCGTAGTCTATTAAATAAAATTCTAGTAGATTGTCAATCAGATGTTTCTATTTGGTGTGAGAATGGATATATTTTTCAAGATATCATGCTTCAAAAATAGTGTGTCACTTATGTATGTCCGGTTGAAGTTACGATGAACTATAAGAATGGCTTTGTTTAAGGATAGTTATGAAATCTATGTTGTGATCTAATAATAGGAACACCATCCATTATATTGATGATCTGTATTTTTATTAAGAATTTCTAGTATACCTTCTCTATTCAACCATATTTTTTCAATATATAACATAGATATGCGAGAAATACTAAATAATCATCAAATTATGTCATAGTTTCTATTTATTTCTCAAGGAATTATCTCTTTGTTCAGCACATGACCATGATGACTAGACCCTTAGTCCTAATTAAAAGTGACGATTAGAGGCCTGTAATTTCATTTTTATTAATATTCATGATTTGAATAATTTTTTCTTATGTCTGTGTGGAATTTTCAAGTCCTTTTATCATTTAGAAGTAAGATAAATGCTCAGTGGGTTGTCCATCATTCCAACATCAGTTGTCTACCTCACATAAAACAACGAACAAGCCAGCGAGCGAAACTTCACTATATCGAGGAGTGTTTACAAACGTCAGGAAATTTGAAAGATGCAACTTATCCTAGCTGACGGCTTACAAGAGAGTTATATAGTGGTGGAAACCTAGGTCTTCAATGATCCATACCGCGCGGGAGGGGGCGGGGTCGGCTTTGCCCCCTGCACCCCTCAAGCGTCCATGTTGGGCACGGTTACAGGCTAACTTCATACTCCCTCCGCTTCAGCCCAAGCCTACCAGCGATGGAACTCACTCCACTCGTCAGAAGTTATCCTCCTTACTTGAATTTAGATCATACTTCAACAAACTCCACCTTGAGACAAATTCCTTCTTGTAGCATCAATAGTAATCAACTCCCTGAAAAAACAAAGAAAATACTTTCCGGGCCAATAGCCACTTGGGCTAATCAGTTAAACCAAGTTAGCAACAGGAACATGTTTAGTCATCATATCAGCAGGATTATCATGAGTGCTTGCATACCTTTTATTATCTTGAGCAACAATGTCTCTGACAAAATGGTACTTGACATTAATGTGCTTAGTTCTCTCATGGAACATCTGATCTTTTATAAGGCATATGTCACTTTGACTGTCACAAAACAAAGTAATGCAAGAATCATCTCCACAAAGCTTACCAAACAAACCTTTCAACCAAACAGATTCTTTGCAAGCTTCAGCAATAACCATGTATTCAACCTCAGACAACAACCTGCAACGTAGCTTTCTAGATAATAGAACAACCACCAACATTAAACACATAACCTATGAGAGGTCTTCTCTTATCCAAATCGGCATCAAAATCTGAATCCACATAGTCAACGAGTCCATCATCGGTCCTGCCAAACTTCGGCCCAAGCCTACAGGTGATGGGCCACACTTCGATCGTCATAAGTTAGTCTTTATAATTAAATTTGGAACATACTTCAACAGACGCGAAGGACATATCCTGGAAGTTGACTTCGAGAGACTTTGATGCATTACTAGGCATAATTTTCACAATTAATTCCAGAATATAAATCATGACAGCAACAACTACAATTACGTGAAAATCTAACATACTAGATGTAGCAATCAACATGACCAATAGCAGAAGATACACAATAACAACCATAGTATAGCAATAGATCGGATCATGGTATACGTACTGATCGGTTGCCGATGAAGTCACCATTGGTGCAGCAGTTTCCATAGCATGTCGAAGAAGATGACGTTGAAGACGAGTTGCCCGTGGACTAGGAGATCGCATAGGAAGACGCACCGTGATGATGAACTTGAGAAGTTACACCAAGCGCTCCCTAAAAACCTTATTCGCCCGCTCCCGTACAGGATCGTAGAGGCGAGTGGTTCTGGAGACCTTCTCTCATGTCCGCCGGTGCACATCAACAAGCGGGATGGAGTAGACTACGGTGGCGGCGCAAGCAGAGAGGAGGAAAAACCATATATTGGTTTTTGGTGTATTGTGGCGGTATCCATGCAGGACTTTATATAGAGCGGCTCAAGAAAACCTAACGGAGGCGAACGTGGGCCGAGTCCATGTGACATGACGAGATGGGCGGGCAGTGCATGTGTGCATGCGAGCGGTAGCGTCAAAGGAGGAGGAGCACGCGTGTATCTCTCTTATTATCACTTCCTTACAAAATGGTGCAACACTCCACCTACTCCCCTTCAACTTCCCATGTGGGACTAAACTTTAGCTCCCACTCCACTCCCATATAAGCTGCCCCAAAACATGGGCCCAAACACATGTGAGCTGCCACAAAGATGGGCTTTAAGATTTAGGAAAAATCTAAAATATACATGGGCCTATTTAGATTAGCCCATTATTTCTAACAATCCCCCACTAGATCTCAAATGCCCATTTAAAGATTTACCAATCCTTTCTACTTGTTATATACCAGTGTTTCAGTAGCGACTGTTAAGTTGAGCTTTCGCCTAGAATCTTGAGCTACGTCTATCAGCAAATTGAACAATGGACGACCTTGAATTGCAAGTTTTGTGCTTTTAGATTTCACACAAAATCATAATTAGTGCATCGCTGCTAGTAGCCTAACCCGCGGGTTGGAGCATATGCGTCATACTCTCTAGTCTCTTCAAGAGTTTATTAGAGATCAAACAAGTCTCATAGACCACGACGTTTATAGTCAAGCTCATTTAGGTGTGTTCTTACAAGAATGCCCTATAGGACGACATATTTACTAGTTCAATCCAATAGAAACACATTAAGCCATGTTGCCAACCTGCCTTATAGATTATGAGAGTTATGCATCTTCACATAGAGAGAGTTACAAAAACTATCCTTAGTCAAACCACTAGCTTGTTCTTCCCAGATCCCAATTCATGGGATCTCTGATCACATAGGTTGGGTTACCACTATGGTGTGACATCCATGGGTCTCAACCCCATCTCTCTCGATGCATTTTCTATCATATTTCGTGATAGTCACTTTGTAAAGGGATTTCAAACGTCTCTTTACGTGTCTTGATGAATACGCGTTATCCTTAGAATTATTCACTTTGAAAATGACAGTTTGATTGTCACAATTCAAGAGGATTACCGACAAGTTTTTCAACCACAAGAAAGTCCATCAAAAGCTCAAGCAACCATTCTAACTCAACAGTAATTGTGTCCAAAGTAGTAAGCTCTTCTTTCATAGTTGACCATGTCAATATGCTCTGTCTACGAGATATCCATGACATTGTGCCACCTCTAAGGGTAAATGCATACCCACTCGTGGCGTAGAGTTCATCAATGTTAGGGATCTAGTTCGAATCGCTATATCCTTCAAGCATAGCAGGGTGCCCTGAATAGTGAATCCTATAGCTCATTGTACCACATAGATAGTGCATGACCCTTTCAAGTGCATGCCAATGATCAATACCCGGGTTAGACATGGACCTACTCAACTTGCTCACAACAAAAGAGATAAACCCTACATGAGAGAACCAACAATTTATGAATATTTCAACTGATTTGTTGGTTCCTTCTTATTATTTCGTAATGTCAAACTGGGATCATAAGGTGTTGGAGAAGTCTTGCCTTCAATAAAGCCAAATTGTCTCAAGACCTTCTCAAAATAATGAGATTGCATTAAAGTATTCCCATTCTAGTTCTTAATAAGCTTGATGTTTAGAATCACATCAACCTCTCCCAGATCTTCATATCAAAACTCTTTGACAGAAAAAACTTGACTTTATTTATCACTTTCATGTTTGTACCAAAGATCAGAATGTCATCCATGTACAAACATAGTATAACAATATCGCCCCCACCATGGCGGTAGTAAACACACTTATAAACCTCATTAATGATAAAGCCAACATAAAGTAGAGTTCTGTCAAACTTCTCATGCCATTGCTTAGGTGCTTGTTTTAGGCCATACAAAGATTTTAATAACTTGCACACCTTTGTCGTTTCACCTTTTACCACAAACCCATCCAACTGATCCATATACATCTCCTCTTCCAAATCTTCATTAATAAAATCTATCTTCACATCCATTTAATGAACAAGAAGACCATAAGAGGCAGCTAGGGAAAGTAGTACTTGAATGGTGGTAAGTCTAGCGACAGGTGAGTAGGTGACAAAGTAATCTTCGCCTTTTTTCTATGTGTATACTTTTACTACAAGTCGAGCCTTGTACTTCCTAATAGTACCATCAGGCCTTAGCTTCTTCTTAAACACCCACTTACAGCCCACATGTTTACAACCATAGGGTCGTTATGATAATTCCCAAGTTCCATTAGAAAGAATCGAGTCCATCTCATTTTGGACAGATTCTTTCCAATCATCAGCATCAGGAGATGCATATGCCTCAGCAATGGATCTGGGAGTATCATCCACAAGGTACAGGATGAAATCATAACCAAAGGATTTTGCAATCATATGTCTCTTACTCCTCGTGGGTGGTTAATCGTCATCCTTTTCAAGGACTTCCTCATGTGGTTGTTCATAATTCTCAATAAATGCACTAGATTCAAGAAGTATTTCGGAAGAAATTCTAACAATGTTATACATATCTTTCATAGGAAACATATTCTCAAAGAATGTTGCATCACGAGATTCCATCATAGTATCAACATGCATATCAGGTACCTCAGATCCACTAGAAATCAATATCCTACACTCTGTGGAGCATATCCTAGAAAGATACAATCCACTGTCTTAGGCCCGAGTTTGCGTTTCTTGGGAATCGGTATGTTGACCTTCGCCAAACACCCCCAAGTGCGCAAATACAAAAGTGATGGTTTTATCCCAGCCCACTCCTCATAAGGGGTATTTTATTTATTCTTGTTAGGAACTCTATTCAGGATATGACATGAAGTCAACAAAGCCTCCCCCACCATGTCTTTGATAAACCAGCAGTGGCTAACATTGGATTTACCAAGTCAGTCAGCGTGCAGGTTTTGCTCTCGGCAACCCCGTTTGATTGGGGCGAGTAGGGAGGCTTTCCTCTTATGAATAATTCCGTGTTTCTCATAGAATTTGTCAAATATTTTAGGAAAATACTCACCACCACGATCCTACCTAAGACGCTTGATATTTCTCTCTAGTTGATTTTCAACTCTGGCCTTATAAATTTTAAAGTGGTCTAAAGCCCCATCTTTAGTTTTCAACAAGTAAACATAGCAGAATTTAGTTGCATCATCTATCAACGTCATGAAATATGGCTTTCCACTATTTGTCAACACACCACTCATCTCACATAGATCAGAATGTATGAGTTCTAAAGGTGCCAAGTTTCTCTCCTTGGCAGCCTTGTGAGGCTTTCGAGGTTGCTTTGATTGCACAAAACCATGGCACTTAGAACCTTTGGAAATAGTGAAATTCAGAATTAAACTCGTACTAGACATCTGAGACATCAAAACAAAATTAATGTGACATAGACGAGAATGCCAAACACTAGTATCATCATTAACACCGCCACAAATATGATACATGGATTTATTACAAAAATATGAAAGTGAAAATAGAACAAGCTTCCGAACTCATAACCTTTACCAATAAATTGTCCATGTTTCAAAACAACAACTTTATTAGAATCTAAAACAACCTTAAACCAATCTTTGCATAGAAGAGAGCCATTAACGAGATTCTTGTTCATAGTAGGTACATGCTACACATTTCTTAGCTGCACGATCTTTCCGGAAGTAAACTTCAGATCCACTGTGTCAATACCACGAACAGAAGCATGTGATTCATTCCCCATTAGGACAAAACAATCCCGAGCGACCTGATAAGAAGTGAATATAGAGATGTCAGCACACCCATGAACATTAGCATCCGTATCAATCCACCAACATGGTGATTGAAATACTAAAACAATAGTAAATACATTACCATATCCATTAGTGTTGCTAGAAGTCACGACGTTGACAGTCTTTCCGCTTTTCCATTTGCGATCTACATGTTCTGGGCACTCCTTGGAAAAGTGTCTGAGCTCTCCATGGGTATAGCAACCTAGCTTGGCCTTGTTTGGCTTATTCTTGTTCCTCTTGAAGGTTGTAATATTTTTAGGATTGTTGAATGAGGTCTTATAGTTCCCTTTGTTCTTGCCGAAGGTCTTCTTCTGCACCATGTTGGGGCTAGACTAGGCCTCTCCTCCTTTCTTAGCAGTGTCCTTAGCTCGAGCCTTCTCTCAACATCAAGAGACGCTATCAGGTTTTCAACTTATATCTCATGTCTATTGTGTTTGAGAGCCGTGGAAAAGTTCCTTCACGTAGAAGGCAACTTTGCAATAATGCACCTAGCCACAAACTTGTCCGGTAAGATACACTTAAGGATTTCAAACTCCTTGACAAAGCACTGTATCTCATGAGCTTGTTCAACTACAGAAGGTTGTTAACCATCCTGTAATCATGAAAGTTCTCCATGATGTACAACTCACTGCCAGCATCTACTACACCGAACTTAGTGTTCAGTGCCTCCCAGAGCTCTTTTCCATCTTTGATGTGCATGTATACATCAAACAGCTTGTTATCAAGAACACTTAGAATGCATTCCATAAAGGCACGATTGGTTTCCTTGGACTTGTTCTGAACGTCAGATGTAGTTCTTCAGGTAAACCCTCACTAGCCTCGAATGCTTTCAGAGATTGCAGCCACATAGTGGTCTTATACTGCCACCTATTAAAATGAACACCGGTAAACTTCTCCAGCTTCATTGCGTCGGCCAAGTGTCCCATGTTTAACTTGGAAAATTTCCTACAATAAGTTTTTTGATTGTTGGATTACTAGGCATAATTTCCACAATTACTTATAGAATATAAATCATAACAGCAATAGCTACAATCACGTGAAACTCTAACATACTAAATGTAGCAATCAACATGAGGAGTAGCAGTGCATATGCAATAAAACCCATAGTATAGCAACAGATCAAATCACACTATATGTACTGATCGGTTGTCAATAAAGTCGCCATTGGTGAAGCGGTTGCCGTGGGCTTTTAAAGAAGACGACGTTGAAGACGAGTCGCCTGTGGACCAGGAGATCGTCCAGGAAGACGCGCCGTGATGATGAACTTGAGAAGTCGTGCAGAACGCATCCCAAAAAGCTTATTCTCCCTCTCTCATATAGAATCGCAAATGCGAGTGGTTCTGGAGACCTGGTCTCCCGTTCGCCGGTGCACGCCAGCAAGCGGGATGGAGTAGACTGCACAGGATTTTATATAGAGCGGTTCAGGAAACCCTAATGGAGGCGAAGCCCACGTTGCACATGCTCGGGTCGTTTACAGTAGCCCATGATCCGGGAGTGATCCGGATAGACTGACTGTTGACACGTCTGTTTTAAAACCTCATAATTTTTCTGAGCACCCAAATAAAGCTCGGCTCGACGAGATTTCCGCAACCAGCAGCGCGCGCGTCGTGACGAGACGGACGATGCGTGCGTGCATGCGAGCGGCGGCGGCGGCGGAAGAGGAGCACGCATGTAGCTCTCTTATTGTCGCTTACTTAAAAACTAGTGCAACACTACACGTTATAAGGTGGAGCAACTCTCTTTCAACTTTCTACGTGAAACTAAACTTTAGCTCCCACTCCACTTCTACGTGAGCTGCCACAAACATGGGCTCAAAGACATGTGAGCTGCCACAAACATGAGTTTTGGGATTTAGAAAAAATCTAAAATATACATAAACCTATTTAGATTAGCCCATTATTTATAACAACTTGATTTTATTAAACATCCCTAAAATAGATCGGCAATAACAACATCGGAATGCGAGATGCTCAAAGTGTTTTGAGGGGGTGGCCGTCTTGGAAACCCGCAAGCAGCGCATCTCCTCTGCGTGAGGTGAAGCAGCTACGTGTAAGTGGAAATGTACATATATGTGATCTCTCAATCTTTCGGCCCCTTCATTCTGGGAGAACCGTGGCCTCACCTTTGGTGATTGTGGCCACCTCTCCTCTTCATACAAAACTTGTACACTGTGGCCTACGCCGGATGACACATAATATAATCATATGCAGGGTGCGTGGTTACACGCACTAATGCCTTTCTGGTATGACTAGTCGTCTAATTACCATTTGACTGAAACCGTCACGATGGATAAACATTTGATTGACCATGTCACCAGTACTTACAAAGTTACTCTCATCTAGTCTAATTACATCTCAAGTTTGCTTGTGCAAATCGACCTAATCGACCTGCCTGCGGGCAAAACATGACCTAGTTTTTCTCAAGATCTTGAGAAAGGAGTGCAGATCCGGCGATGAGGATATGCATGCGGTGTAGCGCCCAACCGATCGACAGGTACTGAAGGTGTAATGCAATGCAACGAAGACAGGTGATGAACAGTGGCGCGCTTAAATGCACGGGAATAGTACGTACTGTTGGAGGAAGGAAGAGGTATAACTACATGGCATATATGCTCCTCCTCTCGATCCTGTTCATCCCCCTCCACCAAGCCGATGGAGCATTCATGGTCTCGATCGGGACTGTTCGTTTTGCCCCCTACCCCCCTACCCCCTCCTTCCCTCTTGTCGTCTGTGTCTCTGCGTGTTCATGCATGCTTTCCGTGCGTGCCTCTCTCTGGCCCTCTCATGCGTGCTTGCATGTTGCTGTGATGGATGCATGGGTGAGTAGCTGATAGGTGGGTGTTCGGAATCTAGAAATTAAGCCAGTACAGTACGTGCTTCTGTCGAGATCTGTCAGTACGAAGATGTGATATATGTATGTTGTGCTTTTAGTTTTGGAAGAAAAGGTACTCTGTATTGTCTTGTTCGTTTATCCACATACTTTTTTCACAATATATTAGTATCAAGAGGAAATCAATTATATCAGGTATCTGCATCAAAATAACGTTAAAAACTAGTCAAGACATTAATGATACATACAGCTAAAAAAAAAAGACCTTGTCACAATGATAAACCACTCGCAGCAGCTAGAGTAAAACCACAAACAACCTAACTACAGAAGAGGTTCTCTAAAAGCGACACCTCAAAGAAAAGAAACAGTGCACCGGTACCGTCATCACACAATCAAAGATTGTAGGTTTTCACTCAAAGAAAAGAAACAGTGCACCGGCACCGTCATCACACAATCAAAGATTCTAGGTTTTCACCTCAGAGGAAATCCGAACTTCCCGCCTACAATAAGAGTCATGACCAGAGAAAACTAATTAAGGTCAGACCTTAGGTTATCCTGAACATCAAGAATCGGTACTCGAAAAGCACCACCAAAACTAAAGTCTCAAGTGTTGCCGCTCCCACACACCAAGATCGCTGCTGCAAAGCATCAATCACTAGGCTGATATGCATACGTGTGCGATCCGGACAGGGACAATTTTTGTTGGAATTATGCCCTAGAGGCAATAATAAAGATGTTATTATTATAATTCTTGTTCATGATAAAGTTTATATTCCATGCTAGAATTGTATTAAGCGGAAACTTTGATACTTGTGTGGTTTATAAACAACACCGTGTCCCTAGTACGTCTCTATGGACTAGCTCATTGATTAATGATGGTTAAAGGTTTCCTAACCATAGACATGAGTTGTCGATTAATAATGAGATCATGTCATTAGGAGAATGATATGATGGATAGACCCAAATTAAGTAGAGCAATTAGATCGTGTCATCGTGTTCATCTTTGCGAAGTTTTTTCTTATGTCAAGTATTGTATTCCTTAGACCATGAGATAATACAACTCCCTGGTATCGGAAGAAAGCTTTGAGGTCATCAAACATCATCCTATGTAAGGGTGATCATAAAGGTGTCTCTCAGGTGATCGGAAAGTACTTGTTGGGTTGTATGTATCGAGATGTAATTTGTCCTTCCCGAGTCGGAGAGATATACTTCGGGCCCGCTCGGTAATCGATATCAACATCGCTTGAAAGCATGTGGTTAAGGAGTTAATCACAAAGTGATATCGGATTACGGAACGATTAAAGTACTTGCTGTGAACGAGATTGAACTAGGTATACCGATACCAACGATCGAATCTCGGGCAAGTAAAATATCGCGTGACGAAGGGAATACATATATGGGATTAATTGAATCCTGGCATCGTGGTTCATCCGATATGATCATCGATGAATATGTGGGAGTCAATATGGGTTTTCAGATCCTGCTGTTGATTATTGATAGAAGATCATGTCTGCATATTCTCGAACCCGTAGGGTCACACACTTAACGTGCCTCGACGCTAGGATAGAATGGATAATTGGTTTATGAGTTTTTGTTCGGAGTCTCGGATGAGATCCAGGACATCACGAGAGGTTCCGGAATGGTCCGGAGAATAAGATTCATATAAAGGAAAGCAGTTTTTGGATTTCGAAATCGTTTCGGAGTTTATCGGTATTGTATCGGAAGGTTCTAGAAGGTTCCGGAGTGGGACCAACATGGGCCCACTTGTCGGGGGCCTGCGTGGGCCTAAGGGGAAGTGCCCTGGCCGCATTGGGCCAGGGGCACAAGGCCCCAAAGGCCCAGCCGGCCAGCCTAGGGGAAACCCTAGGGGAGATCTTCTAGAAGGAGGGGGGAAACTTGCCCCCCACTCCAACCCTTGGGGCCGCCGCCCTAGGTCTTGGAGGAGGGGCCAAGGGGCCGGCCAGCCCCCTATATAAAGAGGACAGGGGCGCACCCTCCCCCTACCACTCCTCCAACCCTAGCCGCCGTCCTGCTGCCCTCCACCTCTCTCTCTCCCGACTGCGCGTAGGCGAAGCCCTCCCGCAGAAACTCTCCACCATAGCACCACGCCGTCGTGCTGTAGATCCAATTCATCTCTCCACCCCACTTACTGGACCAAGGAAGGAGGAGACGTCGCGGCACCGTACGTGTGCATCTCTCGGAGGCGCCGCCACTTGTGGCGTTGGATCGGATCGGATCGCGAGGAGGAGAAGGCTAGTTCGACTACATCACCCACGTTCTGTTGAACGTTTCCGCTGTGCGATTTCTTCAAGGGTATGAAGATCTCATCTCTCTCTCTCGTTGATTGCATCTACTAGATTAGATCTTGGCTTTCCTGTTCGCATCCGTAGAATTTTTTTGATTTACTATGCTGCGAAACCCTTCAATTTTCTGCAGCCCTGTCCACACAACAACCCGTGAAGTAAAGTCTTCATCCTCTCAACACTTCACCTCCGCCATTTCCTTCATACATATTACTTTTGTTCTAAATTATGAGGCGCCAAAACATATACCTGAGGTAGTACCCAACGGAGATTTTTTGCTCCGGAGCTTCTCTTGCTATATTAAAAAATTAAAAATCATATTTGTGAGTTCCAAACAAATATTAAAAAAACATATAAATGCAGCCCATGATTTGTCCTATAAACTTGTAAAATGTTAATTTTAAATACTTTGTATTCTGAGCTGTACAGAAATGACAAGAGTGTATATCTGTGCAAATATGTTTTCAAATCCTCAAATTTTAATAGATTTGTCATTTTTGAGAAACACAGTATAATCGTAGACGCTCACAACACGTATATGCACACACCCCTATGAATGCACACACACACCCTATCCCTATGAGAACCTTCGAGAGACTAAGCCAACGGATCAAGTCTTGAGATTAACGAAGTCATCACAGGCGCCTCACTGTCGATGGGAACATTGTCTTCCACTGAAAGAATATTCCGTCTTTTATGCAACACACTGTGTCAAACCTAGAGTTTAAACTCTGGTGAGCTAGGGGTATAACCATCCTCCTATCCACCCAACCATAGGTTGGTTTGTAGATTTTTATTTTTGTGTAGGCTAAAGTATAAAGAATTACACTTCACGGTTTTGCATGATTGTAGAATAAAATATTGATTATGTACAAAAACTTTTTCAATTTTTTTGAAACTTGTATAATATGATTTTTAATTTTTTAAAACGAAAAGAGCACTCATGTTCAGGAGGGAAAGACACTTCCCGGGTAGTTTCTTTTTTTGGAAATGAGCATATAGTAATATCACACGGGTACCAATTACATCCAGCCTCTGCAACAACGCATACTTTATTGGCAATACGGATGTACACAACCAAAAAAAAAGAATTACAAAAAAGAAAAGTCCTGCTTCATCGATTAGATCCTTAGTAGCAGCGACACTAACCCCACCAGAACAACACCAGAAGTCTAACATCTCCAATAGCGACGCCTTCAAGAAGTAAACAGAGCACATGCACCATCATCGCCAGATCAAAGATCATAGATTTTCATCCTGGAGAAAGTCCTTGCTCACAAAACAATGTCTTCAACAAGTTCATTGTCATGCACAACCAATTAAGGCTAGACCTTGGATTTTCACCCTGCAAGGTAAGACTGTGAACTCCTCCTGTGCTGCCGCCCCCACTTTTTGATGCCGCTGCTACAATTTACGAGAATCACCAAGTCAATTCCTCATCACCATCACGCCTCGAGCCACCATAGCTAGTCCACAAATCTTGGATTCCATGACATTCTTCGCACACTGACTTCATCATGGAACAAAAGACATGTTCCACGATGGCAACAGACTGCAGAGCTTCCTCGCTCCCTCTGAAATCAAACGGTAAGAAAAACTACGGTTGCGCGTGACCGAATCCCTCCGTTCCAGCAATCTCTAGACTGAAATCGTCCATGAGAGTTCGCCAGCGGAGCCTTTCAAAACACAACACTGCCACCAGATCTATAGAAACAGGCTAAAGAAAGATCTTCGTCTTGACGTGAGAGAAACCCTTAAACCGTGCCCCTGTCAGCAGATGAGACCCGCGCTACCATCCGTCGAGGGAGAACCTCCATCCCGGGTAGTACTGGCTAACTAGCCACATTGTAAAATATCTTTTGTTGGCTACACGTACATGCGTGGTTCACTGGTCCAAACCCACCCTGTATATTGCATATTGGTATTCGGAGCTGCGTTAGTTTTTGGATGATAACCTGCAAGGGATATCAATGGGCGTTGCACTATCCTGCAAGTTTGACTCCAAAAGTGTCTCCAAAATTTCATGACGGTCAAATTGTCAAGAAATTTTTAACGACCGTGACGGTTTCTAGCCTTTCTGGTATTGGGCTAGCACTGCAATTACCACGACACACTCTATCAGAACCTGACGTACGTCGATCCCTAGTGTATCTATCGCCCACCAAGTACTGCGAGCTAGCTAGACATAATTAGTGAATAGTGAGCGCTCTCTCTAAAACAAAAATTCCATACATGATTAATATGACAGGTCCCTTTCCTTGATATTAATACAGCGCTGGATTTGTACTACGTCGCTGCAACTGCAACTGTGCAGCAGCAATGTGCTGCAATAGGCCTTCTTTGCCTACATTACGTCGTCACCGAGTTCAAATACTGCCAAATGCAGTGCCTACTTTGTCGTTTTATTTTCCGTTTGAAATCTATTACGGATGTTGCTATTTACCCCGGAGGGAGATTTATCAGTAATTGGTGACCATACATATTTATCACATATGAGATAAGATGAAAGAAAATCCATCGCATGAATTCTCTTCATTCTAAGTTTATAGTATGGACCAGCACCGAATCTTGCTTTTTTCCCGTTGAGAACCTGTACCTTGTTTTCTTCGGTCCGGCCGGGAGTAAAGCTCGATCCGGACGCAGATATGTGGATCCATCGAACCTAGCTACGCGATGGAATTGCATACAGCCACAGTTATATTAATCTCTAGGCTATGTAGTATGTCAGATAAAAGTATTGACCCCGTTCAAAAAAAAAAGTATTGACCGTGTAGGGCCGATGGGTAGGCAGGGAGGGGCGAAATTCGGAGCATTCTATCCTGTCTTGCAGTGAGCTTAGATCATTTCCACTCGTTGGGCGAAATCATGTAGAAATCTAAATCAAACTTTGGCAGGACGAAACACGTTTTTAGCCTGGAAAATGCCGAGTTTTCCACTCGCGTTCCCAGCCCGAGTTTCCGGGACGCCCGTTTTCGCTCAAATTCGGCTCAAGTTCGTTCAGATTTCGGCATAGTTTGGCATACTATAAATACAGAATATTTTACGGCCATAGTTCGACGAAATTTTAAACATAGTTCGGCGTAAATGTAAATATAGTTCGGCCTGCAGTGAAATCGGCCAAGTTCGGCCAGTTCATGCTCGGCATCTACGTGTTGCCCCTGCGTATCCATATGTGCTCAACAAGATCATCCTGCAGCTATTGATGCACCGCCGGATCTTGAATCTCCTGACGCATGGCGATAAATGCAGCCCAGGTTGGAGGCACCTGATGATAGGCTCGGCAAGAGAACCTTGTCTGTAGTATGACTCGTTCTGCTCGAGCAAACTCACTGGATCCTTCCTCTCATCCTTAATGATCATGTTGTGCAAGACCACACAACAGTTCATCACTTCCCACATCTGATCTTTCGACCAGGTCATAGCAGGGAACCGTACAACTGCAAACCTCTGCTAGAGCACACCAAATGTCCGCTCCACGTTCTTCCTGCAAGCTTCCTGTTTCTTGGTAAACTGAAAATGCTTGGGAAGCATTGGGTTTGAGATGGTCTTCACAAATATTGACCATCTTGGATAGATGTCATCTTCTAGATAGTATCCCTTGTTATAGTGGTGTCCGATGATCTCAAATTCCACAGGGGGAGCATGACCCTCAACAAGCTTGGAAAAGACAGTTGAGGAGTTAAGGACATTGATGTCGTTGTTCGATCCTGCCATGCCAAAGAAGGAGTGCCAGATCCAAAGATCATGTATAGCAACTGCCTAAAATATCACAGTGCAACCTCGTTTGTGGCCTTTGTACATTCCTTGCCATGCAAATAGACAGTTCTTCCACTCCCAATGCATGCAATCTATGCTTCCAAGCATACCAGGAAATCCTCTACTTTCATTATTTGCGAGGATCCGAGCAGTGTCTTTAGCAGTGGGTGATCTCAAGTTGACGAGGTTTAATCTCGTCAATGCCCATTGTTATGGACTTGGGTTTTGGAGAAGATGGGGATGCTGGAGATCGTGGCACCGTTAACAGACAAGCAACCAGGGGACACGAGATTTACCCAGGTTCAGGCCCCCGGAGGGAAAACCCTACTCCTGCTTGTCTGCTCTTTGATTACGGCGGAACCGAAGATTACAAGGTGCGCAGATTTGATCTGGCGTGGAGGTGTGTCTGTTGTGTGTAATCGTCGTACCCCTCGTTGGACCCTCCTAGCCTTTATATATGAGGAGGCTAGGTCTCGTGTCTACGATTAGGTTACAAGTTGTATTCAAACTCTAGTCTTGCTCTCCAAGGATCCGGCGTCATGGGCCCGGGCCACGAAAATCTTCATGGGCGGCGTATATCGCGTGGGCCTTCCTTGGGCTGGACCAGGTATGCTGAAGTTACGTACCCGTAGGGTATAACCATGTCGAGGCCCCGAGTGTTCAAATAATCGAGATTCACCGAGACTCTTCAATCCTTCGGGTGTAGCTCTGTCTTTCAAGAGGACTCTTCAATCCCGATTGTTGATGCGTGTGCCTGACTCTCCCGACGAATCAGGGTCAGTTAACTGTCTTAGGACAAAACAACACGATCTTCTTCAGGTTCGAGTCCCTCAACTCGAAACTGGAACATATGCTGGCGTAATTCAACTCAGGTCGCGGAGGACTTACAGGAGTGGAATTCGAGTGATTTTAATTGGTGTACCCAACGTGTCCGTCGGGATTTTTCATCACGCCTGTTGGCATGGATTTATACTTAGCAGAGCGCAGTCGTGTGCGTTGCCAGGCCATCAGATGATATCTGTAGGTCTTATCTTTGCGTCGCAGACGCAACATCCGAATGTTTATCACCGCGGAGGTGTTTCGGGTGGCCAAGGAGGTCGCTGCTCACTTAGCGTTAATTAGGGCAGAGTTGCCGAAAAAAGTTTGTATGCTGATCCGAAGGATCGCAGTCGAAGAGTTCATAGGGTGCGCGACCAGCGCTCCCTATGGGAGCAGCCCCCAAGTGTCTGTTCGAGTCGTAGACTCAAACGGAGACTTTTAGTTCAAGCCTTGTTTCAATCATTAAGTCCGAAGGACTCGAAAATTTTCGGATACGTGAATCCATCCTCCCTATGGGAGTAGCCCCCGAGTCCGTAGTGGAGTCGTAGACTCGACGTAGGACTCGAAGATCTTGTGTGTGCGCGACCGGCGCTCCAGTTTGGAGTAGCTCCCAAGTGTCTGTTGGAGTCGTAGACTCGGGCAGAGACTCGAGTCTGGTATCGTACAGTTTTAGTAGGAAATCTCGCGGGCGTACCGCTGACCCGGAAGTACATCGGGTGCGCGACCAGCGCTCCTGATAGGAGTAGCCCCCAAGTATTTAGTCGAATCGTAGATTCGAGTGAGTACTTTTAGCTCTGGAGCCGAAGTGGTGCTAGTATAGCTTTTGATGACGTCAGTGCTGACGATCGATGACCTCAAGCGTCTGCTACGCCAGGGGTGACTTGACTGGTCGAAGCGTGGGTCCCACTTCCTGACTTTGAATTGACCGTCACGTGGCGTGGAGATGATTACGGCGTCTCCTCGATTTCCGCGTAATGGGCGCGTGGTAACGACGGTTCGTTTTGGTGCTGACACGTGTACGGCCAGATCTACCATTGTCGTTAGGTCTTCTCGATGGACGGCCAGCGTGCATCGTCTTCGCTGTTATAATCCGTGGTGAAATCGTGGTTTATTTTCATCGCACCAGTTCTTGTGTTTTACTGCTCCCTCGTTCTTGAGCTGTTCTTGCTGCGCCAGAGAGTTTTCTCCACATTGCCCTTGTCTTTCTTCGTTGGCAACACCGGCGCCGCCGTAGCGTGATGGGGAAACCAAAGAAGTCTTCATCTGCGTTGGGACCAGCGCCGGAGGCAAGAAGAAGCGCCGCGCTGCTCGTGTCACCGATGGTGGTGGCGATCGAGACGGAGAGCGATCTCCGCAGCTGGCGGAAGGAGCCTGATCCCGCAAGACACGACGGCCCGTGATACTCCCGGCAATGAGGTAATCCCGTCCCCATCTGGGTTCCGGGTTATGTTCGTTGCCTTCGTGATTCGCGGGTTTTCTTTTCCTGTCCATGACTTCCTTCGTAGACTTCTCTTTTTCTATGGGGTTCAACTCCATCATCTGTCTCCCAACTCCCTTCTCCACATTGCGTGTTTTATCACGCTTTGCGAGTGTTGGCTTGGCATTGAGCCGCACTTTGGCCTCTTCCTGAAGCTTTATTCCGTGAAGAGGCAGTCTGGTTCGGATGGTGTGTATCCCATTGGGGGTTTCATCATCTCCCTCAGTCCCAATGTGCAATTCTATTCCTTCTCCATGTCCGAATCTGTCCAAGATCTTGGAGGAAATGGTTTTACATCCGTGACTCCGTGCTGCCTGGGCAAGATTTTGGTCTCATTCCTTTTGACCCCTCCCAGTTGATTGTGAAGAAAAGATCCTAGAAAAACCAAATCTTGGATGGTGAGGTGGCAGAGATAGAGGCCCTGTACCGTCGGGTGGAGGATCTCCAACTGATTCCTGAGAAGGAAGTGAACGGTGTTGACATCATCCGGACGTTTCTTGAGCGTCGGGTGCAGCCCCTTCAAGCGAGGGCGCATCCGATGTTTCTTTACTCTAGGCGCTGTGATCCGACGAGGGTTTCAAGTGAGAAAATCTCCGAGGTGGAACTTGACAAGGATCTTCGCGCGCTGTTGAAGTTCAAGGTCGACGAAAAAATCCCGGGGAAGTCGCTGACTCCTCCGTTTTCTTCAGCGTTGGTCGTGCCAAAGGTGTAGATTTGCGCACGTAGTGCTTCCCTTTTTTGTTTGGGTGTTTATTTGTGTCCTTTGTTTGCTAACAAAGTTCTTTTTCTGTTTGTAGATCTTCAAAGTGCCAGGCATGGCACCACCGTTGCCCGAAAGGTATTCGAATGCTCTGGATAATGAAGTGGTGGACTCCGTGTCCGAGCTGCCGTCAGCGCGATCCCCAGCGGAGGATGCTGATGAGTCGAGTGAGGACCATACGCGCGAGAGATCACAGAGCTCGAGCGAGTCTTCGGATGCTTCAACTCCTCCGACTCCCAGAAATCCTCTGGGCCTTGAGCGTCATGATGATGTTCCTGGGGGTTCTTCCTCTCCCCTTCCTGCCATTCCTGTGCGAGCTGTTGCTCCGCACCCGCCAGCAAAGCGGAAGAAGGAAGAGAAGAAGGAGGAGAAGAAGGAGGAGAAGAGGGCCCGAAGGGCTTCTCCTATCTTCGACCTGAGCGCATTGGGCTCGTAAGTTGTTCTTGTTGTATTGTTGTTCGTCTGTTCTTATGACCTGTGCTGATTGGTTTCGTATGCAGGCAATCCTCCGACGGCTCCAGTGATGGTGCGGGGGAAATGATGGGGGAGTCAAACATTGCGTCGCCTCCTCCTCAGACGGTTGTTACTTCGGGTGGCGCTGCTCCAGATCCTCCTGTGCAGGAGAGGCTGGTGGTTGCGCCTCAGAATTTTGCAGCGGCTGCGGGTTCGCCGAACACGTAAGTTTTTCGCTTGATGGGGAGCCCCAGTGTCTTCGTATGCTGATGTTGTTTATGCTTCTTTGTGTTGGGCGTAGCCCCAAGTCCTCTTACTATTATTGATTGTTGCTGCAGCCTTTTGTCCAAGAGGCCAAGCTGGTGGAGGAACGCTTGATTTGGAGGCGGCGGCAGCTTCAAGGTATTCGTCGCCTTTGTAGTACTTGGCTTATTTATCCTGGTCTTGTTCTTTGACACTTGCTTGTTGTAAATGTAGAGGAGCATAACGACTCTCTCCGTGAGGTTGATGCTCAAGAAGAGCCTTGGCCAATCGAGGCGAAAAAGCGCCTTGAGCTGGAGCTGACGAAGGCAGCCGAAGCGAAAGAGCGTCTGCAGCAGGAAGCCGCAGGTCGTGAGGAGCAGCTGGCCACCGTTGCGGCTGCTCGTGAAGTAGGGGTGGCGGAGAAGCTCATGGCTGCTGCCAAGGCTATTTCGGGTGAGTGCTAGCTTTTGTACTTGCTTCTTTTTCTTTGGGTCTTCTTCTATGTTGCCTTTCTTCATGTTTTCTTCTGTTTTGTCTCAGATGCCGCAGGCATCGAGTTTTGACCATGGTGCTCGAGCACGGGGTGCTCGATGATGCCTTGTAGCGGTCGAAGACCGCTGCAAGACCGTCGTCAACTCCTTGCCAAGGCGAAAGAGGTCCTTGGTAGCTTTACCAGAGCTCTTCGAAGGCGCATCCCTTGAAGACGAGGGTGCCTGGCAGAAGCTACTGTTACATACAAGCGCAAGCGAAGGGGCATCGGCGCGTCCGGGCTGGCGATGGCCATGGCGGCGGGCGGAGCTGGACTTGCCCTGATCACTTCTCGGATGCCGACGGCTGCGATGGATCAGAGGTAGCCTTCGCTGCCTACTCGCTCGGCATTTAGCGATATGGGCCCAATCTCATTGACTTGTTGTCTGAGTACGCGCTGCGGCAGCAGGGCGAGGCTAAATCTAGGCAGTCTGGCTCTGAGGCGACTCGGTGTCCTATGCCTTAGGCATAGGAGATGTAGGGTAGTATGTAGTTTACTTTTGCTGTAAATATCTTTTGTAGCACCATCCTTGTGGCCTTATTTTAATGAATTCCTCCGAGTTGAGCTTTTCCCTTGGCTGAATGTCTGTGTGCTTTCTTTTTTCTGCTGCTATAGGTTCCTTCGGGTGCTGACCCGGTTGACACGTCATCCGAAAGGCCCTTGCGAGCATCATTGGATGATTCCTCGCAGCTCGCGTTTCTTCGAGATCGCGTGCGCAGCTTGGAGAGAGATTTGCTTGGGTTGCGCGGTCGCGCTGATGTTTGGAAGTCCAAAGCAGATCGTAGTGCAGCCAGAGAGGAGTACTTGATGGCGGAGCTGGGTCGGCTGTCCGAGCAGCTGCAATGTAAGTTGATCCGTCTTTTCGAGCTGTAGCTCGATCCTTCGGGTGAGCCTCGCTGGCCTTACTCTTGTCTGTCTTTGTTGTCGCAGGTGCGAATCTTGCTCCGAGGGAAGAAAAGGAGCGCATTGCTGTTCGAGTCAATTGCTTGACTCAACAGGACATGGAAGCCGGCGGCTTCTTCTGGATGGATCGCGATCGCGCCATAGTTCTGGCGACGGTGCAGGATCGTGTCTACCAGGTTTCGCGGGTGCTCCGCCAGGTGCAGACATCGCTGTCCTCGGTGCTGCACGTCATGTTTCCGTTGGATGGCGTGCCGACGACCCTTGCAGGTCTTCTGGCGAAGTTTCGGAGTACCAGCAATGTCAAGGAGCTGGTGCGGCAGCAGCTCGTCGCAGGGGTGAAGGCTGCCTTGTCTCTTGTGAGGGTGCATCTCGATGTAGATTTGGCTGCTGTGGCGACTAGGCCACCTCCTCGACCAGATGGTGGCGAGTGGAATATGCGTCCGCATTACGCGGCTGTAAGGCAGTATGCCGAACAGATTGTAGATTTGTTTGAGCAGCGTGCTCAGGTTATTCTTCAGAATAGGTAGTACCTGAAAATAAACAGATAGATGTAAAATTTGTATATTGCGGCTGGGCGTGTATGTGCCCTTTGTTGTAAAGGTTCGCTTGTTAGCGAGCACACAGTGCTTTGATTTAGTACGTGTCCTTTTCGTTAGCCTGACGTGGTCAGCTACTCAGGTGTACACGTGTTGTCCTCAGTCGATGAAATCGTGAGGTGGGGGGAGCCCCCGAGTGCTTTGATGTAGTACGTGTCCTTTTCGTTTGCCTGACGTGGTCAGCTACTCAGGTGTACACGTTTTGTCCTCAGTCGATGAAATCGTGAGGTGGGGGAAGCCCCCGAGTGCGTATGTAGCATGTAATAAGGTTGCAGAGAAATAGTCAACCGAAGGTTGGGGGCGAGACACTTAGCTTTATTTGCAGCGTAATGGAGGAGGTACATGGTTCGGCTGAGTAGCCTTGGCTGTAAGCCTTATTGAGAGTAAAAAAAGGGGGTACATTGCTATGGGTAGAATCGTCGCAGGTGCGAGATGTTCCATGGGTTGGAGTATGCGACTCCAGACTCCACATGCTTGAGGCGATAGGCGCCACCTGGGATGACCTCGGTGATGGCATAGGGTCCTTCCCATGGCGACTCGAGTTTATTCGGTCGCTTTTGCTTAAGTCGCAAGACGAGGTCTCCTTCGACGAAGGACCTTGAACGGTGGATGGCAATAGTTGAGGCTTTGGCGATACACCGTGATCTAGCTGCTGCTATATCTCGTGCTTCGTCGAGTGTGTCGACGGCA
Organism: Avena insularis; assembly: GCA_023614405.1. NCBI lineage: Eukaryota > Viridiplantae > Streptophyta > Magnoliopsida > Poales > Poaceae > Avena > Avena insularis. The sequence continues at coordinate 436,739,489 of CM042697.1, read as the reverse complement.
TCTTCGAGTGCAGCCGTGGATTCGGCTTCGCTGTAAGCGACGACTCGTGGAGCCTGGTGGCGATTGCCGGTAGCACGGCCTCAGCTCCGTGCACCATGAAGAACGGTGTAACCGTGGAGCTGTTTGGCGAGTCCGTAAGCTCCACGTAAGCGAACGGTAGCTCTTTCGTCCAGTTGCCAGCTTTGTGCTCGAGTGAGCTCATGAGGCGTTTCTTGATGCCGGCGCCGATTAGGCCGTTGGCCTTTTCCACTTGCCCGTTTGTTTGCGGGTGCGCCACTGAGGCATACGTGATATTGATCCCGAGGCCTTCGCAGAAGTCCTGGAATTCTTCTGAGATGAAGTTCGATCCGTTGTCGGTGATGATGCTGTGCGGTACGCCAAATCTGTAGACAATGGATTCGAAGAATTTGACGGCGGTTTTGCCCTTCTGGTTGGTGACTGGCATGGCTTCGATCCACTTGGTGAATTTGTCGACCGCGACCAGGAGGAAGACGTGTCCTCCCTTCGAGGATTTTGGCAGTTTGCCGATCATGTCGAGGCCCCATTGGGCAAAAGGCCAGGCTATGGGTATGGGTCGAAGTTCGGACCCAGGTGCGTGCGGTTTGTCGGCGAACCGTTGGCACCCGTTGCATCTTCGGACGATGTCTCTCATGGCCGTTGGCCAGTAGAATCCTGCTCGCAGAGCTTTGGCGACGAGGGAGCGACTGCCTGCGTGGTGGCCGCAGATGCCCTCGTGGATATCTTGGAGTATGGCCTTGCCGTCATGGATGGTGACGCATCGTTGTAGTACGCCCGTAATGCTGCATTTGTACAGTTCGCCGTTGATGATGGTGAAGGCTTTCGACCGACGGGACACGCGCCGGGCATCTGTCGGGCTGTCTGGCAATTCTCCGTTTATCAGGAACTGGACGTATGGACGTGTCCAAGTTTCTTCGATTGCCATGACCTGCATCAGGTTGACCATGGCAACCGTGTCCAACTTTTCGGTCCTTCATGATCTTCGGCGTAGCTCACGAGTGTTCTGCTTCTTCGGGTGATCCCTTGGGGAATTTCCGCTTGATGGATTGCACGCAGATCTGTTCGAGGAACACAACTGGTGGTACCTTTGCACAAGTGGAGCCGATGTTGGCGAGTCTATCGGCCTCCTCGTTGCTCTCTTCCAACGTGCGAAGTTCGCAGCCGTCGAATTCTCCTTCGAGTGCGTTGTATAGCCTGATGCGCGATCATGTTTTCGGCGTGCGTCGCACTCATTCATCGCCTTTGACGACAAGGTTGGAGTCACCGTAGATGACCAGCGCGTTCGCGCATATTTTGCCATCTTCATGCCATGGATGAGGGCTTCAGATTCGCCTCGTTGGAGGCTCTGAATTTCATCCAAAGGACGTACTTCATCTTGTCACCTTGCGGGAGGTCGATGACTCCTGCCTCGCCCGCTTCGCTTTGGAGCCGTCAAAATGCATTGTCCAGGATGCGACATGTCTGGGTGTCGAGCTGCAACTCCATCCAAAGGCACCGTAAAGTCCGGAAGAACTTGAGATTTGATTGCGTGTCGCTTCGTAGATGATGTCCAAGGGTGATAGTTCAATGCCCCACGGCCACGCGTCCTGTGGCCTCTGGGTTATTTAGGATGCTGTTTAGGGGTGCTCGTTGGCGACCATCACCGATGCTCCCGGAAGTAGTGGCTCACCGTCGAGCCGTCATGAACACGCCGTAGGCCAGCTTCCGTAGTGGTACCGCTGTTTTGTTGGAGTGAGAACCTCGCTGAGGTAGTAAATTGGGCGTTGTACCCGTGGGTCTTGCCTTCTTGGTCGTTCGACCACGGGTATCTTGTCGACCACGGTGTGTGGCTGCTATATGCACAACAGGGGCTCGCGCTCTTTTGGCGTGACCAAAACTAGCGAGGTGGAGAGGATCCGCTTGAGGTTTTCGAATGCGTCGTTGGCTTCTGGTGTCCACTCGAACTTGTCTGCTTTGCGCAGCAGCTGGTAAAATGGTAGGGCCTTTTCGCCCATGCGGCTGATGAACCTGCTTAGTGCCGCTACTCGCCATGCGAGCTGCTGAACACCCTTGAGGTTTTTCGGCTTCTCCATTGTCATGATAGCTTTGATTTTCTTCGGGTTTGCTTCTATCCCTCGTTGAGAGATGAAGTACCCGAGCAGTGACCGAGGGACGCCAAGGCGACTTTTCTGGATTGAGCTTGATCCTGTAGCGATCGAGGTTGTCGAACGTCTCGCGGAGATCGTCGATAAGTGTTCTTGCCTCCTTGGTTTTGATGACTATGTCGTCGACATAGACTTGGACGTTGCGACCGATCTGATCCTTGAGGCAGGCCTGCATGCATCGCTGGTACGTGGCACCCGCGTTCTTTAGCCCGAAGGGCATTGTGTTGTAGCAGTATACTCCAAACGGTGTGATGAACGCTGTTTTCTCTTGATCTTCGACCTTGAGTCGAATCTGGTTATAGCCTGAGTAGGCATCGAGGAAGGAGAGTTTCTCACAACCTGCAGTCGAATCGATGATCTGGTCGATCCGAGGAAGAGGGAAGTGTTCTTTAGGGCAGTGTTTATTTAGTGACGTGAAGTCCACGCACATCCGCAGGATGTCCGTGTCCTTCTTCGGGACCATCACCGTGTTTGCCAGCCACTCGCTTTTCTTGATTTCCCGGATGAAGTCTGCTGCGAGTAATCTATTGATCTCCTTGTCGATAGCTTCGGCTCGTGGCTCTGACAGTCTTCGGATGGACTGCTTGACTGGCTTGGTGTCTGGGAAGACATTGAGTGCGTGCTCGGCGAATTCCCTAGAAACTCCTGGCATGTCCGCAGGACACCAGGCAAAGATTTCCCAGTGCTCACGGAGGAATTCGACGAGCGTGCTTTCCTATGCGGTGCTGAGGTCGTTGGCGATCAGCGCCGTCTTGGAGGCATCCGTTGGATGGACCTGCACTTTTTTGGTGTTGATGGTGGAGTCGAAAGACATGTCAGGTGCATTCTGCTTGGTGACTGGGGGTAGCACATTGTCTGTCACTTCGCGGAGCTTTACAAGCTCGTCTTGCATGCCGAAAGACTGGGAGATTTTGTTGAAATCTCTGTCGCATTGGTCCGATCGGGTGAAGCTCCCGTGGACTGTGATGACGCCCCTTGGTCCTGGCATCTTGAGTAGTAGGTATGCGTAGTGTGGGACGGCCAGGAACCTTGCGAATGCTACGCGTCCCAGGATGGCGTGGTATTGCGACGGCCAGTCCACCACTTCGAATTCTAGGCGCTCCTGCTGAAAGTTGTCCGGCTTCCCGAAGATGACGTCGAGCCCTATTTTGCCCAGGGGGAAGATGCCCTTCCCTGGGACAATGCCGTGGAACGTTATGTCTGATTGTTTCAGGCTGCATTGCGGGATCCGCATAGCTGCTAGAGTGCTTGCGAACATTAGGTTGATGCCGCTGCCACCGTCCATGAAGACGCGACTCATCTCGAAGCCTCCGATCTGCGCCTCCAGCACCAGGGCAGCATGACCTGGGCGAGGGATCTGGCAAGGGTGATCCGCGCGAGTGAATGTGATGCAGGACTCCGATCCGCTGAGGTACCAGGGATTGCAGGCGGAGTTGCCACGGCCATATTGATTTGTCGGTGATTTTCTTACGCACCGCTGTTGGTTGGGCGTCCTTCGTATCATATTTAGTGCTCCTTTGGTGGGGGTATGCGGCCCGGCGTTGTTTTGCGCTGTGCGACCGGGTTGATGTGGGCCTCAATAGGCGTTGGTGGAGGAGCTCCGTGCTATTTCACCGGGCGCAGTGCGCTTCAACGCAGGAATTGGAGCTTGCCTCATCTGCATCATGCCTTCGCTGAGTTTCTGGAACTCGCGGCAGTCCTTGAGCATGTGGCTAGCTTTCTTTTTGCCATCTTGTTTGTCGATGTAGAAGTGGATGGTGCATGGACCCGAAAGTTTGTCGAATGCTGAGGGTCCGTTATCGCGGTCGCGGCGTTGCCACGACTGCGTTGGTCGTCCGTTGTCGCGGAAGTTTCCGCTGCGGTATCCTCCGCTGTTGCGGCTGTTGTCGTTACGGCGGTCGGCGTAGCCGGCTGCGACCATGTCGGGTCCGTCGCGGTCTTCGTAGACGCGCGATCTCCTCTTGCTGCGGCGTTCGCGTCTTCGGCCGTAGTCGTCCTCTTCATCTGATTGCGCTCGCTGGATGCAATCTTCGCCGTCTGCCCAACTGTTGGCGATTTCCATGAGCTGGTCGAGTGTCTTGGGCTTTACACGTCCAAGTTTTTCCTTGAAGTCTGGGCGTTTGACGCCGTCCCTGAAGGCGTCGATGGCCCGCTCTTCGGAGATGTGTGCTGCGGAGTTCTTGGTTGTAGACCAGCGTAGTATGTACGAGCGAATAGATTCACCCGTTCTCTGAGTGCAGGCTCGCAACTCTTCGATTGAGGCGGGCCTCTTGCTGGTGCCTTTGAAGTTTCGGATGAAGCTATAAGCGAGCTCCTCCCAACGGATGGATCGATGATAGGTCGCTAAGCCGGACTGCGTTGCCGTCACCGGTGCGGTGAAGGCATTGCATGGCGGTTTCTTTGTTGCCTCCGTGAAGCTTAACGGATGACAGATGGTCACTGAGCCAGGACTTTGGATCTTGCGTGCCGTTGAATTTCGGAGTATCCGAAGGAAGCTTGAAGTTGCATGGCATCTGTGTTCGCTGGACGGATCTGCTGAAACATCGAGCCCCGCAGAGTTCTCCTTCGTCTTCATCCATCTCAGATTCAGACGAGCATGCACGTTTGGCGCGTGCTTTGTCGATCTTGCGCTGTGTAAGCTTGTCTCCGGCGTCGTAGTCGTGTTTATGGCGGTGCGAGCTCTTCTTCCTTCGAGGAAGGTCGTGTTCTTCTTCATCTTCGGATGAGGGAGGGCTCGTCGCGCTGGCCGGAGCTTTCTTCTTCGCCCGTAGGGCGTCTTCGTGGAGCGCAGCTCCGATTAGTCCTAGTCCGGTGAGTGCGGACCTATGCATGGCCCTTTTCGGGTCCCCCTCCGGAGGTGGGTGAGCCGCGAGATACGCAGTGGCTGCCATGATCGCAGCTTGTGGCGCTTCAGAGTGATGTTGCCATCGGCGTCCATATCCATGAACGATGTGTGGAGGGTTCGGGTCACGTCACGCCGCTCCTTCGGGTCCATGTTTTCCACCCGAGAGTGGTGCTTGTTTCCCTGGTTTCCGTTAAGTAGAGTCGGGTCCCATGGCGGAGAGCGCAGCTCGTCGCGCACTGGACTCAGAGGCTGCTTTCTTGCGTTTGTCGAGCGTCTCCTGCATCTTGACTTGCTTCTTGTGCTCCTCGATGAGGAGGTAGTGGTATGCCATCAGCAGATCACGTGGGGAGTCCAGAGGTAGGACTATTTCGCTGCTGACGGTGGCGTGCTTGACCCATCCTTCTTTGCTAAGTTGGATGAGGTGGCCCCTGTTGTCCCCGTTTTCGCCGTTTGTGTCCTGCGGGTTGGGGTTGGGCGGCGGGTTAGGCGTTTCCTCGTCGGTTTGGATGATTGCGGCACACAGATAGCGTCTGCAGATTGGTTGGCTGCTGCCGCAGCTTTCGGATCCGGAGCCGTAGGTCCCTTCCTCCAAAGGTGGATCGCACAGATCGGAGTTGCAGCTGCTGCTGATGTAGAACTCATCTGTTGATGGTGACGTGCGTAGCACGGGGTCTGGAGCCCACGAAGCGGGCCTGATTGGCGGCACGGGCATCCGCTCAGGGAGGCGGAGAGTGCCAGTTTGTCCCACACAGGCGAAGCTCCGAACAGAATTTCGAGTCTGTCGCCTACGGGCTCGAAATCCTTCATGGTATCCGGCGAGTGGGCGGTGAAGTCGAAAGCGCCGAAGAGGAGGTGATTCTCCGTCGTCGCGGAGTTGTAGATCGATTGGGTCGAAACCGTCACGGCCGCACAATCAGCAGCCCTGATTCCCACAGACGGCGCCAATTGACAAGGTTTAATCTCGTCAATGCCCATTGTTATGGACTTGGGTTTTGGAGAAGATGGGGATGCTGGAGATCGTGGCACGGTTAACAGACAAGCAACTAGGGGACACGAGATTTACCCAGGTTTAGGCCCCCGGAGGGAAAACCCTACTCCTGCTTGTCTGCTCTTTGATTACAGCGGAACCGAAGATTACAAGGTGCGCAGATTCGATCTGGCGTGGAGGTGTGTCTGTTGTGTGTAATCGTCGTACCCCTCATTGGACCCTCCTAGCCTTTATATATGAGGAGGCTAGGTCTCGGGTGCCAATACGATTAGGTTACAAGTTGTATTCAAACTCTAGTCTTGCTCTCCAAGGATCCGAAGGCGTCATGGGCCTGGGCCACCCGAAAATCTTCATGGGCCGGCGTATATCTGCCGTGGGCCTTCCTTGGGCTGGACCAGGTATGCTGAAGTTACGTACCCGTAGGATATAACCATGTCACAAGTACTGTTTTCTAAACACTGCAATCACTTCCCTGTAGAACCTGTACAAGCAATCGATGGCGGTGGACTCGGCCATGCGGAGATAGTCATCGACACTGTCACCCCGCGCTCCATATGCAAGCAACCTCATCGCCACTGTGCACTTCTGCAGTGAGGAAACCATGCCGGTGCAGTCCTTCTTGGAAACGAAATAGGTGTTGAACTCTCGGATGGCATGCACGATCTTGAGGAAGAGCTTCCGGCTCATCCTGAAACGGCGCCGAAACACGGCCTCTCCATGGAGCGGCTCGTCGGTGAAGTAGTCGACGTACAACAAGCAATAGCCCTCTATCCTTTGCCTCGCCTTGCACTTCCGGTGACCCGGCGCCGAACCACCGCGCTTTGGCTTCTCCATCTGCAGGTACCGCTGGGCGAGGGAGGCGAGGATCTCCATCTGCATCTTCGGTGACCTTGGCGTTCTCCTCCTCCAGCAATACGGCGAGTATCTCCTCATCGTCGGAGTCCATGGCCGAACCGGCCAAATGCCGAACACTTTGCGGGCGTGGTGGTGGGAGCTCGCAGCAAAATCGAGCTACGTCGAAGTTCGGACGGCGAAAGCGGCGACGGAGTGGGCGGCAACTACGACGAGCATATCTAGAGGCGTGAGCATGTCTCGGCGTGGAGGAGCTCCGCCGGCGAAGACATGGCGATAGAGGCACTGGGAGCTCTTCGTCGCGGTCTGGGCGAGTGGAGTAGGAGGAAATGGGACTGTCTCGCTGACAGAGCTGGCCTACGTCCGTTTTCGCTGTGCGGCGTTTTCAGCGCGTTTCCGGAAATCCTGGGTACGACCTAGAAAGGCTATACCAAAGTTCGGCTAAATCCAAACGAAATGGGTTTCTAGGTATACAACTGAACCGATTTTTAAGGTCCGAACCTATTTTCAGCGTCCGGATCGGCTCTAGATAGCCGAGCGGAGACGCTCTTATTTTGCTCGTTCGCCATATCACAAACTACCGGCGACCGGCGGAGCATCACACGGGCCCATTGCAGACAGACAGCATATCGACCCTACGTACGGACCGCCGTCAGCAATGGTCTTTCCAGCCTCATGCGGACACCGATACGCCACCACAATGCCGTGCATGAAGCCAGGACGCGTCCACACGCCACTCTGCCAAAGAAGACCCGGCGTCGAGCTAACTGCAGAAAGGGAGGAGACTAACCACTTTATTTGTGTCTTTGTCCACAGAGCACAAGATCAACAACACCACCGTTATCGTACTTGGTCTACACCTTCAGCCCTCGATTGATTAAGTCATATAAGGAGCAAGGAGTATATGCGCATGATAATGGTATATCTAGCCATCTAGGCGTCCTTTGGCAAAATTACCAAACTGAGCTTGTGCTCCATGGAGCTCTTGTTCTTTCGAAATTTCAATAAATTTATTTTAAAGCTTCGCATAATTCTAAAAAAAAACTATATATACATAAACATGTATTCTTCTAGTGTATACAATTTTAATATGGAATAAGTGTACTCGAGGCTACATTTAAATATACATATTCTCAGTGAATAAAACTCAATATTCTAGATTAGTCTATTTTTTACAAGCTTGGACTTTTACGGAGTACCTTTCCACTTTTGCTACTTGACAATGTTGTTTCTTATTTCATCAAATGTTACTTTTTTTCCAAGTGCCCATCGGTACAGTGAGTAAGAACACATAGTACCATGTAAATTACATGCATATATGTTGTAAATTGCACGCGCGCACACACACACACCCACGCACACACGCACGCACACACGCACACACCCACGCACGCACACACACACGCGCGCACGCACACACACGCGCGCGCCCCCCCACACACACACACACACACACACACACACATATATATATATATATATATATATACCCCCATCGATTACACGAGTATATAAATTGTAAGTTACATGTACATTCATTGTAAATTACATGTAAAAAAGTTGACTTTTGATGAAATAGAAAACAATCGAATGTACACTATCATCTAATGACTCGAAAAGGATTGACATATGACAAAATCAAAAACATTTGGGTCCCAAATAGATTCCACCCCCTTGTTTTCTCAACAAAAGTAAGCGGGAATTTGAAGACGCAAAATTAGACTAGAGACAACGACTTCAGAGCAAGTTTTGGTATAAAAGAATTGGACCTTGCAAAAATATCCACAATTAAGGAAATCCAAAAATTCTTTGAGAGGTACATGTACCAAAGTTCACTCGATCTAACTACATTTGTCATAATTTAATTTTGGTTTGAAATTAGTTTGAATCTTGCCTTAAATTTGAGGCTACAGTTATTTCAATACCCACTAAACACTACCGGAAAATATGTGTTGCCTTGTGCCAAATAGACCGAAACACGGCAAAGTTTTTCTTTGCCTTGTGTAACCCAAAAAACAAACGGCAAAGTACAGAAACACGACAAATTTCGAAAAAAGAACATGACAAAGAAATATACACGGCAAAGACCCACAAAGGGCCACGGCAAAGAAAAAACACTCGGCAAATTCGACAGTGGCACACGACATAGATGTCGTCACGGCAACGAGATGGGACCCGCAACCCCACGAGTCCACTTGACGGGGAGGAGCTAACGGTTGTAGACGGTGGCCTCTTTGTTGTGTGCCATCGTCGGCCTTTGCCGTGCGTATTCCGCAGTATACACGGCAAAGGGCCTTTGCCATGTGTATTCCGCAGTATACACGGCATAGTTTGTGATAATGTGTCCATATTGTGCATGCATGTGCATTATGGAATGGCGAACAATGTTGGAGGAGGAAGTTTTCCTTTTTATCACAGAAAAAAACCATTTTCCATTTTCCGAGCACAAAAACGGGGAATTTTGTGAAGCAACCATCAAATGGCTAATTCAAAATGTTACCATCCCATTTTTCAAAAATACTAGACCACCTTAAATAGAAAATATCCCAATAGTGGGATCTCAAACCTTTCCGTCCACCCCATGTGATAAGGACAAATTCCTGCCGAATCGGTAGGAAGTGGGTCAGATATAAACTACAGGTACATGATCTAATGATCATGATTTTTACAAAAATCATTTTTAGGTTCACAATATGTTATTTAATCAGAGATCCAATTCAAGTTTAGAGAGGCTCGTCTCCGATCTAAGAATCTTCATCCCCGTCGTTCGACAAAGTTTTCGATAGTTTAAAAGAAGCATAAAAATTCAAAAACGATCGAAATAATGCGAAACCTTTTGCGTGGTGTCATATTATGTGACATAGTTGGAGGAAAAATATCAAATTTGGTATATTAAATATGTCTAAAAAAACCTTCACAAAATGACCTATCTTATTCGAGATTTCCTGACTTTCGGGTCAAATAACCAATGTTATGGCTACAATCAAGGCATAGTTTGTGATAATGTGTTCATATTGTGCATGCATATGCATCATGGGATGGCGAACAATGTTGCAGGAGAAAGTTTTCCTTTTCGCCACACCAAATATCTATTTTCCATTTTCCGAGCGCAAAAAACGGGAGATTTTGTGAAGCAACCACCAAATGGCTAAATCAAAATGCTACCACCCTATTTTTCAAAAATACTAGACCACCTTAAATGGACAATGTCCCAACATGGGATCTCGAACCTTTTCGTCCACCCCAGGTGAAAAAGACAAATTCCTGCCGAATCGGTAGGAAGTGGGTCAGATATGAACTACAGGTACATGATCTAATGGTCATGGCTTTTTACAAAAATCATTTTTAGGTTCACAATATGCTATTTTATTAGAGATCCAATGAAAGTTTAGAGAGGCTTAGCTCCGAGCTAAGAATCTTCATACCTGTCGTTCGATAAAGTTTGTCGATAGTTTAAAAGATGCATAAAAAAATTCAAAAACGATCGAAACAATGCAAAACATTCACGTGGTGCCATATTGTGCATGCATATGCATCATGGGATGAAGAACAATGTTGCAGGAGAAAATTTTCCTTTTGTTGCACCAAAAAGCCATTTTCCGTTTTCCGATCACGAAAATGGGAGATTTTGTAAAGCAACCACCAAATGGCTAATTCAAAATGATACCACCCTATTTTTCACAAGATTGTATGGATGCCATATTTGGATTCCTCATATTTTTCTGGTCGATTTAGACATTTTATTTATCGAATTCCGATTTACGGATTTAAATATATGAATTATTCCATATTAAATAGAAAAAGGAAATAAAATAAAATCATTTTATTTTTATCTGGATTTAAGATTATTATTACTTATTCATTATTGTTTACTTCAATAATTGTTTGGAATCTAAAACTGAGATGTGTGACATCATGGTCCAGGAGTTAATAGGATTGATATGAAAGTATTATCGACAAGGTATGATTTTTTTCTCGAAATCTCATTTAGAAGAAACGAAGAAGTTAAGCGTGCTAGAGCTAGAGTAGTGTTAGGATGGGTGACCGAAGGGGAAGTTTGATTATGAGTGCAATTTAACCTAATATTAACCATACAAAGGGTTAAAATATCCTATATGAGATTATCAAATAAATAATATTCAAAAAAGTTTGAAGCAAAATTGATTTTTTTTTTCAATTTTTTTGAAAAGGCAGTCTCTTTGCCATATACTTTTCCACGAGACACACGACAAAGGTAGCTTCTTTGCCGTGTGTTTTTCAAGGAGACATACGGCAAAGAATAGACAACGTCATCTCCACGAAAACCGTCATCTCACTTTATTTTGCCGTGTCTACGCGTAAGACACACGGCAAAGTATTTGTCATGTCTTATTTAGAAAACACACGCCAAAGGGCCTTTGCCGTGACGAACGTTGCCGTATGTATACACACGGCAAAGCCTTTGTCGTGTTTCGAAAGGCCTTTGTCGTGTGTTTTTTTCCCACACGGCAAAGAGCTGGTGTGTCGTTGTGAAAATTACCGATGTTTTATGAAATTGTGAGGCTATCGGGGATCTTTGCTGTTCTATTTAGTTCACTTTCCTTAATCTAGTATACTTTGCTTATAACTGATCCATCAAATTAGTGTTTTCCAAAAAACAAAACTACTTTTGATAGATCTGACACCACAGAGCTCGAAAAAAAATCCACTGAATGTTCATCTACCAAGCTTGATGGCTCCCTTCCAAGAAACTAAAATAAACCAAGCTTGATTGCAGGTATAAGCCATTGCTCCATCAGCCATAGCTAGCAATTGGCTTGCCATGAAACTAAAAATATCGGCAATTAAGGAAATCCAAAAAATCTTTGAGAGGTACATGTACCAAAGTTCACTCGATCTAACTACATTTGTCGTAATTTAATTTTGGTTTGAAATTAGTTTGAATCTTGCCTTAAATATAGTTATTTCAATACCCACTAAAATTACCCATGTTTCATGAAATTGTGAGGCTATTGGGGATCTTTGTTGTTCTATTTAGTTCACTGTCATCAATCTAGTATACTTTGCTTATAACTGAAAACTGATCCATCAAATTAGTGTTTTCCTAAAAAGAAAAACTACTTTTGATAGATCTGACACCAGAGCTCAAAAAAAATCCACTGAATGTTGATCTACCAAGCTTGATGGCTCCCTTCCAAAAAAAATAAACCAAAGCTTGATTGCAGGTAAGCCATTGCTCCATCAGCCATAGCTAGCAATTGGCTTGCCATCTCGTAAGTGTCAGGATCACCATAATTCAGCACCGTTATCTCTCAGAGGGACAGTATCTTGATGCCGTCCCTGCAGCGAACAACCACACCATGTTATGGCATTCCTGCATTGGCATATGTTACATGATTACATATAAGATCGAACACGCAAATTGGACCAATCGCCTCTTTCCGATTTAGTGGAGAAGGAAGCAACCAAAGCACCACGTACACGCACCACATATCTCTGATTGGACGCAACAATTTTCCAGTGACCTATAGATCAAGGACCTTTGACAGTGGCGGATGCGGCTCTCGCATCTTCACTGCCTAGGATGTGGTCGTTTTCTTGTACGTGATGGCCTTGGCGATGCTATAGGGACAGTTTGTCCTCTGGATTTCTCTGGACTGTTTAAGATCCTTGAATAATGTATTACTCCCCAGGAAGAAACAAACAGATGCATAGTTACATGTTGTCATGGCGAACCCCTTAACTAATCGTCTTAATTTTGTCCTTTTTTCTTGGTCGATTCTCATGCATCAATGCAAGGGACTCTTTGCAGTTCAAGCATGTGGCAGGAGTAGCTAGTGGTTACATACATATTATCAGGTCACCAAGCAGGGGTCATTTAATCATTTTGGACCTTGCTGTTACATCATGCAGGCAGGGAAGGCCGGCAATGAACGGACAGGGTGATTCCAAGCATACGGAGATGGGGAGAGAGATGGACGCGGAGAGATAGAGAGTTGCAGTGGTAGTACTGGAGAGATCTTGACGATGCCTTGAAGCAGAATTGAAGTTGTCCTTGGGAAAACTACAGGGGCAATGGTCCTCCCATACAAAAAGAATCTTATGACCAACTTCACTGTTGTTGCAGCGGCCCCTTGGACACCCACCCATGCTGGTCCATTTGCTTCTCCTAATCGATAACCAGTCTCTGGTCATCTGGCGTCCACGGTTTACACACGCATATATATATATATATATATAGTACCAACTTAACTATCCACATATTGTGATCTCTTTCAGTCCCCACAAATGAAAAATAATTCAGTGCTTGTCAATAAGCATTGAAGAAGAACCGTACTGTGGAACCCCTTCGATCGGCAGTAAATTTCTGCCGACGAAATCGGAGTAGATATAATGAGAGATCGTTCTCTGTCGCTTTGGCCGTGCGCGTGCATGGTTTTAGTAAGTTCGGCAGGTCTCTGCTGTCTGAAGAATACAAACTGACAAGCTTCAGTTAGTCGTTAACTAACCACCGTCCGTGTACGTGTAAAGAGGTGTGCATGAATGCCAAGGATCAATGTAGTATATCCGTTCCGTGGTGTCCTCGCATGCAGAAGCGGGTCATGGATCGATCTGCCGCCATGGATATGATGGCTCCTGAAAATGCCATCGTCGACACTACTGTCGCAGAGACTGTGTTGTCGATTATTTTTCTCTGCATGTCTAATGATCCCACAAACGGCCTGCCCATAGGCCATAGCCTCCTTCTCCGCTGTCCTGTCTCCACGGTCGCTCGTCCGCTTGGACCGACGCGCGCGGCCGGCGTACACCGCCACGGATCGGATCGGATCCGTCCGGTGAGTCCGCTGTTGGCGCACAGCCGCAACGGAGGCTGCCGCCGCGCACGCACAGGAATATACCCGATCCTTGCAGTGCAGCAGGGCCAGCGCGACGGAGGGAGGAACGGCGGGACAGAATGATGCGCGACGGCCGGCTGCCCCGGATCTCGCCAGGCCGCGCGCGGCACTGTACTAGTACGTCCGGAGCATGCATGCCTGTTGTTCTCTGGCGCGCATTGCATCCGGCCACTGCTGGTGAACAGGGTCGACGGCACCAACGCCGCGAGAGAGGGGCGTCTGGCCAGCGCGCGCGCGCGCTGCCGATCGAATTCTGATCTCGCCATGATGGATGGAAGGGGTCGGAGGAATAGTGTGGGTTTCAGAAGAGCGAGCGTGGATGCATGCATGCATGCATGCGCTCGTGGTACGTACGTACTGTCTGGTAGCATTTACGTGCATGCATGGATCCCATCGGTCACTGATCATCTCGAAAGCTGTCAGGTTCGGTTAATGCATGTATGCATTGTCCGTGCCGTTTCAGAGACACAGTTTGATCATTGCCGTTGTTGCATTTACCTCTGTCTGAGGCTGATGCATTTCTCTAGCTAGCTAGGCATGGCAACACAGTGAAATCAGGCGCTACCAGCCGCAGGCAGCACTGTTGCGGCGAATTAACTTACGCGAACGGTCGAGGACATTAATTTTTCAACTATCGATCGACAGAGACGAGTAGACGAGAGAGAGAGAGAGAGAGAGAGAGAGAGAGAGAGAGAGAGAGAGAGAGAGAGAGGCTCGAGCTCGATCAGAAAGAAACCCAAATCAATCACGCGCGTAAAAGCCTAGCTCATTCCTTCCTACTCACGTACGCAGGCTGTACTTACGATTACGAGCGAGGTACTTGTTCCTTGATAGTGTACTCGATGTCTCCATTTCTCGAGGGATGCTCGAGCTCGATGACACTCGAGCTAGCATAACTCATCGTAGTATATAAATGCCCTGATGCATGGCCATGGTGGCCTGGACCGGCCGGGGGCACGACCACGTACGTGGAATATATTTCTTCGTTGTCCCACGAGGGACCAGGCCACCAGCTACGTACGTACGGTTAACGTGCAAATATTCGTCGTCCGGCCGATCTGAGCTGCACGGACCAGCCCGTTCGTTCCCCGAATATAGTCAGCGTGCCCAGTACCAGTAAGTACGTTGGCCCAGCACGACGATCAGCGAAAGCCAGGGATGCTCTTCCCCGGCGCCCGGGCGTCGACCAGCTCTCGTTCCACCCGGTTGGGCCGGAAAAGGATGCAGCCCATTAAATATTTCTTTATGCTTGGATATAATAAAGAACCTAGCTACCCGAGGACATCTCCATCGAGAAGACCTAACCGAACGATCCAAATGGTCTGTTTTAGTCCGTTTGAATCAAGTTTTTTTTTTGAGGAAATCCGTTTGAGTCAAGTGATCGACGCTTTTGAATCGTGGTCTGGCCTTTTTAGCTAGCCGCACACAACAGTGTGACCCAAACGGACAAAATCGGATAGGTCGGTCCAAGAGAAAGGAAAGAGAAGAAGGCCCATTGCATGGCTGCAAGCCTGCAACTGGGCTAGTATGCTACAGCCAGCATTCGCATATGTCCGAACAGACCCATCCGGGTATCAGATTTAGATCACAGATAGATCGATCCGGCCTAAGTTAGTCCAAATGAATCGTCCCACTGGAACACCGCGTATGTCCCACGTGTCTCCGTAGATCGATTAGAACACGTTCGGACTGGTTAGGTCTCCCCAATAGAGATGCCCTGAGAGCTCGTCTTTTTGAGTTTCGCAGGACAGCTCATATAGTAGCACCCGTTCCATTGGGGAAGAAACAAGCGTCGATATTAAGTTTTATAAGAGTGAGGAGGAGGTCAAGTCCATTTCACCTCACGTGGTTCAGACCAAGTCGATGCACTTTTGAAATTTAGTGCCGGAGCTTGAATAGAGAAGACAGTTTGATCCACCGGGGGTTACCTTTTCTCCTTTGGCATATGAGTAAAATCCACCGGTAGTACTTAAACTTGACACCCTTTTTCAATACGGTCATCGACCTTAGAAATACGCGATTTACGGTCACTAAATACGACGGTTGTTTTGTTACGGTCACTGGGCTGCTGTACAACGACGTATTTGTTGACGTGGCAGGCTTTGACCGGTCTACAGCTATGTTTATTCTTGCAAAAAAGCCCCTTAATAAAAATTTTCCCACATAACGCTAAGCCCACCAAACAGTCTCTTTGCAAACACCATTATCAGAAAATTGATCAGAAAAAGGGGGCCACAGGTCAGTGTCTTCTTAGCAGGTAACAGAGGGGATTACCCCCTCCACATCTCCACCAACCCCGTATGAACAGAGTCCCTCCGACGAGGCTGCTGGAGCCGTCCTCCCCGCTGCAGGCAACCACTCCCGCCGCCGGCCTGGTTCCGGCCTCCGCCAACTTGGATTGCATCTGCTGGCCCCGGTAACCTTCAGCCACCCCCACCTCATGCCTCCCCCACGACCTTCCTCTGCCCTGGTGACCACTGCGCTGCCTCCGGTATGCCACCGTCGCGAACGCCGCTGTCGCTCGGGATTCCCCCTTCCGCCCTGACACCCATGGCACCCTGCACGGGGAATCCTCCACCCCCAGGTCGAGTCCCGACGTCGAGCCTTCCTGCCCCCGCCGTCGTTCTGCCGTCGAAGGGAAATGCCATCGTGGCGTTCTATCCACCCCTCCCTGCCTAGCTCCCTCTGCGTCGGAGTCCATCGGCGTCCCGCAACGCCGGCGTCGGCAGATACATCACGACGGCTCACCGTCCCCTCCCTCCCTACTTCTCTTGCATTTTTTCAATTTGGTCCTGCTACTTTTTATCATTCAAAAATAGTCTCATTTAGTGCCTACTAAGGGGATGACATAAGGGTCCACCCAGTGCCACGTCAACAAATACGTTGTTGTACAGCAGTCCAGTGACCGTAACAAAACAACCGTCGTATTTAGTGACCGTAAATCACGTATTTCTAAAGTACTACCGGTGGATTTTACTCTTGGCATATTCATAGCGCTTTCAGCATATGTACCAGGCTCCTACAATGATTGATTCCTTCAGGACGATATGTGCCATATCATCCAGATAAGTGGTAATGTTCATGTGGCTTTCTTCTAGAACAACCAACCCCGACTATCATCACGAATGATTAACCTTTTGGTCTCGGTTGATCATATCGTTGTCCCATCGAGACGATGGGAGGGGCACCCCTAGCCACCGCCGCCGAAGAGACCCACTCCACCGCTCCTTCCGCTCCACCACTAGGGCTTCGGCCAGGCAAAGCCTACTCATTGCCGGCGACGGCCGGCGGGGAGGAGGAAAAGCTCGTATCCTCTTGGGCGGGATTCCGACAAGGGACGCTTCCCCATGGAGGACGTGATGCGCGTCAGGTATCGCGGCGACAAGGCTTCCTCGGCGGTGCTTCGGCGCCCAAAGTTGTTGCGGCGTGGCAGGCGACGGCTCAGTGGTGATCCCCGTGGCGATCTTTGGCCACCGACTGTGATTTGAGATGGTGCTAGCAGGGCCGGTCCTGAGATTTCAGGGGCCCGAGGCGAAACTAAAATTTTGGGTCCCTTCTTAAATTTTTTTATATACAAGAATGAAATGATGAAGAATAAATACTTCAGGTATACTCATTTACAATATTTATATAAAAATGACAATGTTTATATATTACCTTCAAAATTTCTCCGTGTATTTCTAGAAGCAAAGTCGGTGATAATGAAATCAATATCAATCTCGTCCAATAACTTCTTCTCGATACCGGATCATAAATAACCACACTAATTGGTTCCTCATCAACACTAGCAGATTTTGTAGGAGATGAATCAAATGTGATATCATGATCACTTACATTGTTATTACCCGTGCTAATGTCATCGTTCTCCTCTGTACCGATCTCATCCTCTAGATCAATATTACTATGTTCCTGAACAAGAACTACTACCTCTGTTTCGGTTTACAAGTTTTGCGTGTACTTCTATATCGCCAAATTGAGCAACTTAGTATGAGGTATATATTATAAAACGTATATCATCGAAAACTTCAGACTTTATATTTTTCAATGATATAATTTTTATATTATATAGGTCAAATTGATAACCTAGATACACGAGAATGACTTGTAAACCGAAACGGAGGAAGTAGTGCTAACTCAATTGGATTCCTCAAAGTGCTCGTGTTACTCTTTAAAAATTTATGAAGGGATCCTCTCTTTGAGTTAATCAACTTCTGCTCTTCCTTCCTCTTTTTACTTTTCTTAGCACCGGAATAAGGTGCCATAACCAATTAACCACACTAAAAATATAAAGAAGAACAATTATTAGAACAAAATTAGGGACAACGTTAGACTGCAGAAGACTGAGGACAGAAATCCAGAATTCGAACCTGCATACGCTGAACGGCCAAAGCGAGACGAGAGACAGACCACAGACAGAGACAGAGGGCAAGGAGGCGAGGCGATAGGCGACGATCGGCCAACAGGCGGCGGCTTGCTGCTTGCTGCATGCGGGCCTTCCTACGATTGATAGCGCAACGTTGAGTCGAGGTCGAGGCAGGAACCGGGATGCGTCATGCCTTCGTACGATACGATCAAAGATGATAGCTGATCTAATCACAGGTTAGGTACGTGTTGCCGTGATGGACTCCAAATCTAAAACGTATGTGTATATCTACAAAATTAGAGGGTCCAATCTAGCCCAATAAAAAACTCAAAACTGCTATTTTTTTTATCTTTTCTGAGATTTATTATAGCCTATATATGCAGCAAGGGAGGGTCCCCAAAATTTTTGGGCCCGGGGCGGCTGCTCCTCCGGTCCCCCCAAGGGCCGGCCTGGGTGCTAGGCCCGATCTGGCATGGCGGCATGGTGGTGGCTAACCGGGGCAAACTGATCTTCCCCATGGTGCTGCTCGGAGCCTAGGGCATGGCGTCATCATTTTGCCGGCCTGCCGGGATGGTCAGTTGCGTGCGGGTTCGTCCTGGATAAAGGCAGCAGTCCTAGGATCCCTCTCACGCCATGATGATGTTCTGCTATTTTCATGTCTTCAGTGAACTGGCCGGAGTGTCAAGTTCCAAAAGGCTCCGCAGACGGACTCCGATGGACGATTCTTGCCTAGATATTGCTGGAATGAATGAGATTCGGTCGCACGCAAGTGTTTTTTTACCGTATTATTTCAAAAGGAGTGAGACGAAGCTCTGCAGTCTATTGCCATCGTGTAACATGTCTTTAGTTCCATCTTCATCATTCATTTGCAACATACGTCCATGGATGTGATTCCATGCAAGATAAGCCGATCAGAAAGAGAATAAGCAGGTCTATGCCTAACCACAAAGTCCTCTGTGAGATTTCCATTGGGTGGTATCCTCAATATTCTCTCAACATCAAGTGGGTTAAAGAATTTCCGTAGCAGCTCTTCATCCCACCACATAGTTACTGGACTAATAAACTCATCGACGGTTTTCAACAAAATTTGACCTTTTGGGGTTTGGAGATCCAATTGTCTTCCCATATATTAATCTTATATCCCGAGCCAACTCTTCAAATATGTCCTCGCATAGAAGTACTTAAGCCGTAAATTATATACTTTGCCATGTAATAAACGACGATCCCTCTTTTGGTTTGCCTTTAGCAGTTGTGTGGATAATACTTGGCTTTCAAGCTTGTGCACAAAGGAAATCATGATTAGCAATAGTCTCCAGCTTTGTTTTGCCAACATGGATAAATTAAACACATGGAGATCTATAAATCCCATACCTCCATTTTTTCTCGAAATGCATAATTCACTACGGGACGCGCGCGCTACGCCGAGGGCAAAAGGCCGTCGGCGTATGCCAAAATGCCCTCGGCGTATGGTACGCCGAGGGCTGCCCTCGGCGTAGCCTCCTCGGCAAAGATCTTCCTCGGCGGAGCACACTCAAGCCGTCGGCGTATCAAAATACCGTCGGCGTATGCTACGCCGAGGGCTTTGCCGTCGGCGTAGCGGCCGTCGGCATAGCCTGTCGACCGGTTGCAAAAATATATATTTTTTAAATTTTTTTTTTGAAAAATAATTTTTTTTTTATTTTTTTTCTCAATTTTTTTATTCTTTCAATTGTTTCACTTGTTAATCTCCTACTTTGAACATTTTTAACACTAATTATACTTATTATTTGATTAAATTCTAGTCTTAGTCAAACTTCCCAGCAGATCACCCATCCTAATACTACTCTAGCTTCAGCACGCTTAACTTCCTCGTTTCTTCAGAATCCGTTTTCGTAAAGTAATTCATACATTGGTGTCAATACTATAATATCAATCCTATTAACTCTTATATCATCATGTCACATGTTTGTATTTTTTGAAATTACAAACAATTATTTAAGTAAATATTAATGAATAAGTAAAAATATTATTGAATTCAAATAAAAATATAATAATTTTATTTTTTTTGTATTTTTCTATTTAATATAGAATAATTAATATCTTTAAATCTGTAAATCAAAATTCAACAAATAATATGTTTAAATTGATCAGAAAAATGAGAGGAATCCAAATATGATATCCATATCAACTAATCACAAACCCTCCGTTTTTGAATTAGCTATTTGGTGGTTGCTTTAGAAAATGCCTTTTTGCGCTCGGATAATGAAAAATGCCTTTTTGGTGCGATGAAAAGGAAAACTTGCATTGGGTCTTTGATAAAATAGCATATTGTGAACCTAAAAATGACTTTTTTTTTAAAACATGAGCATCGGATCATGTACCTGTAGTTCATATCTGACCCACTTCCTGCCGATTCGGGAGGAATTTGTCTTTTTCACCAAAGGTGGACGGAAAGGTTTTGGATCCCCCTGTTGGGACATTGTCCATATAAGGAGGTATAGTAATTTTTGTAAAATGTGGTGGTAGTATTTTGAATTAGCCATTTGGTGGTTGCTTCACAAAACCGTCCGTTTTTTATGCTCGGAAAATAGAAAATGGCTTTTTGGTGCGACGAAAAGGAAAACTTCCTCCTGCAACATTGTTCTCCATCCCATGATGCATGTGTATGCATAATATGGACACATTATTACAAACTATGCCTTGATTCTAGCCATAGCATTGGTCATTTGACCCGAAAGCCAAGAAACCTCGAATGAGATAGGTCATTTTGTGAAGGGTTTTTTGAGACATAATCAATATATCAAGTTTGCTATTTTTCCTTATAAATATGTCACATAATATGACACCACGCGAAGGTTTCGCATTGTTTCGATCGTTTTTGAATTTTTTATGCCCGTTTTAAACTATCGTCAAACTTTGTCGAACGGCGGACATAAAGATTCTTAGCTCGGGGCAGAGCCTCGCTAAACTTTCATTAGATCTTTGATAAAATAGCATATTGTAAACCTAAAAATGATTTTTGTAAAAAAACATGAGCATCGGATCATGTACCTGTAGTTCATATCTGACCCACTTCATACCGATTCGGCAGGAATTTGTCTTTTTCACCAAAGGTGGACGGAAAGGTCTCGGATCCCCCTATTGGGACATTGTCCATATAAGGTGGTATAGTATTTTTGTAAAATGTGGTGGTAGTATTTTGAATTAGCCATTTGGTGGTTGCTTCACAAAACCGTCCGTTTTTTATACTCGGAAAATAGAAAATGGCTTTTTGGTGCGACGAAAAGGAAAACTTCCTCCTGCAACATTGTTCGCCATCCCATGATGCATGTGTATGCACAATATGGGCATATTATCACAAACCATGCCTTGATTCTAGCCATAACATTGGTCATTTGACCCGAAAGCCAAGAAACCTCGAATGAGATAGGTCATTTTGTGAAGGGTTTTTTGAGACATAATCAATATATCAAGTTTGCTATTTTTCCTTATAAATATGTCACATAATATGACACCACGCAAAGGTTTCACATTGTTTCGATTGTTTTTGTATTTTTTATGCCCGTTTTAAACTATCGTCAAACTTTGTCGAACGGCGGACATAAAGATTCTCAGCTCGGGGCCGAGCCTCGCTAAACTTGCATTGGATCTTTGATAAAACAGCATATTGTGAACCTAAAAACCATTTTTGTAAAAAAAACATGAGCATCGGATCATGTACTTGTAGTTCATATCTGACCCACTTCCTACCGATTCGGCAGGAATTTGTCTTTTTCACCAAAGGTGGACGGAAAGGTTTTGGATCCCCCTGTTGGGACATTGTCCATATAAGATGGTATAGTATTTTTGTAAAATGTGGTGGTAGTATTTTGAATTAGCCATTTGGTGGTTGCTTCACAAAACCGTCCGTTTTTTATGCTCGGAAAATGGGAAATGGCTTTTTGGTGCGACGAAAAGTAAAACTTCCTCCTGCAACATTGTTCGCCATCCCATGATGCATGTGTATGCACAATATGGGCATATTATCACAAACTATGCCTTGATTCTAGCCATAACATTGGTCATTTGACCCGAAAGCCAAGAAACCTCGAATGAGATAGGTCATTTTGTGAAGGTTTCTTTGAGACATAATCAATATACCAAGTTTGATATTTTTCCTTCTAACTATGTCACATAATATAACACCACGCGAAGGTTTCGCATTGTTTTGATCGTTTTTGAATTTTTTATGCCCGTTTTAAACTATATATAATGTTTTATGTTTTACTTAATTTTTATTTATAAATGTGTAATATTTGAGTGTAGATAGATAGGTCTTATTTTTTTGCAAATTTTGATATATTATTTGTATTTTTCTGAATTAGAATGATTTAGTTATGATTTTTCAAAGTTTAATGAGATAAAATAAAAAATAGCTGTGAGGGCAAAACAGATGTTATACGCCGAGGGCAGCCGTCGGCGTAGCATAGAATATGACGAGGGCAATTTTACGCCGACGACTGCTTGGCGGGGCTAGCCTGGACGATGGCTACGCCGACGGCCCCGACGTTTGGCCGTCGGCGTAGCGACCGGCCGTCGGCATAGCTTCCCATTCCTGTAGTGATTTCCACGGTGACATCCAATGCATTCAGTTTTGAACTTCCGTATCTGTTACATTGAAGCTGATTGATGCTAATCGGCTGCAACAGTACTAGCCTTATGGATCCTGGTGATGGATGGTTGCAGAAGCTTTTGGATGAATATCGGGCTAACAAGAACGATATGTATGAATCCATCAAATAACTAGACAATATGGATAAACTAGGACAAGGTTTTAAGTCAGTTGACCCACTGGATGGTAGTGTACCAAGGCCGATTTATGTAAGCAAGAAGTTGGAAGCCGGTTATAAAATTGATTGAATTGGTCTTATCCGAGAATACATTGATTAATTTTGCGTGGGAGTATCATGAAATGCAATTTTTAACCTAGGATTTAGTTGAACATCGACTGACTATTAAAGCTAGTTTTCATCCCCACAAACAAGCACCAAGAAAGTTCAATCCGATAATGTATGACCGGATCAAAGAATAGATCGACCGTCTATTGGAAGCCAATTTTATTCAGCCTTGTAGATATGCTAATTGGATTTCAAAACATGAAGATGTCAACTAAGCTCCGAGTGTGTATAGATTTCAAAGATCTGAACCGAACTACCCCTAAGGATGATTAACCGACGCCAATTGCTGATATGCTCATCAATGATGCATCAGGACACGGGATCATCAATTTTTTGGATGGCATCGCTAGATACAATCAATCAAATATTCGTGGCCGAAGAGGATTCCGCCAAAACTGCATTCAGATGCAACGACTTTGTCAAGTTGTTCAAGTGGACGGTGATGACTTTCGGCCTAAAAATGCTGGAGAGCGATGAATCTGATATTCTATGACCTGTTGGGAGTCATATTAGACGTTTACATTGACGAGTAGTCGTTACGTCGAATGCCAAGACTTCCCATTTGGCCAACTTACAGTTAGCATTTGAAAGGATGAGAATGTATGGACTCAAGATGAATCTCAAATTTGCTGTCGGTGTATCATCCGGAAAATTTTGGGGGTTGATTATACATCAGAAGTGAATAGAAGCTGGTCCTAAGAAGATTAAAGCCATACAAGATGTTCAGGCTCCTACTTACAAGAAGGTACTCGTTAGCTTTGAGCTCTCATTACCCCTATCATAGGCATCTTTATGTGGTTAAGGTGAAAGTGAGGTCCACTCTGAATCATATGCTTGACAGACCATAGACTGGAAATCCCAAGTCCCTTGAGTACGAGGGTCGCTCCGCATGCTACTCAACTTTGGTCACCTGAAAGTTCTTGTCATTGTAAATACATGCATATCATCGAGAACCGCCAATGGGGTACCCCTTGCACATGGTACAGGAGCTTTCCTATAATCAAAATGACAAGGCAAGCAGACAATGAGCATCTCATCAATCTTTTTATTTACCATATGCATAGCTTTTTATTGAGGACGCTTCATAGATGCTCATTATAGTGATGCTGCAAGTTTCCACCATGATTAGACATGGCTTAGGCTAGCGGCCCACGCGTTTCTCTAACACAATGTATAAACTCCATGAACTAACAACTTCCCCTTTTATTTCACATTGTCGACATCCGTAATCAAAAGAGCAAGGAATCAACTGGATGAGATATCCAAAAAGTGTTGAAAGCGTTCCCCGTGACAGCACGATTCTGCTGACTCCCAGCATATAATTAGCAAGCATATAACTTTCATGGACTAGTCACAATGGTTCAAGATTATTAAGCGCAAGGAATAAAGTGTGCCATCAAGTTCGTGAGAGCTTTACTAACTAACTTTATCAAAAAAGACAAACATTTTATTTTGAAAGAAAAACACGGCATATGGAATATGCGCTGAAATAGAAAATGATGCTAATAGGTAGGTATGGTGGACATAGCTGGCAATAATGGTTTTGGGGAGTTGGAAGCACAGGTAGAGCACATACTCAGTGCAAGTGAAGGCTAGCAATAGAGAGGGAGCGACAAACGAGAGAGCAATAGCTGTCATAATCATGCTTGCGACAAAACAAGACTAACTATGACATGAAAGTGATATAAGAACTCTAAGGCAAAATAAATCATTGATGCTTACTGAATATTGATTAGTCATATGCATGCGTGAGCATGTGCCAAGTCGATTCACATGAACAGTTAGAGGAGGATACCACAATATCATACCAAAGTATGAATAAAACAATGCAAGCAAACATTCATATG
Organism: Avena insularis; assembly: GCA_023614405.1. NCBI lineage: Eukaryota > Viridiplantae > Streptophyta > Magnoliopsida > Poales > Poaceae > Avena > Avena insularis. Next base: position 436,714,641 of record CM042697.1, on the reverse strand, counting down.
ACATGCTACAAACTATTAGCAAGCTGGAGCTAATCATAGACAAGCAAGAACTATTAAGCATCCATAATGACATACACCTTACACAAACAGGCTAAGCATGCTCACAATGAAGAGTATATGTACAGGAATGAAACAAATAGAGTTCGTTACCAGCCTCTTACCACACCTCGAGTTGTCTTAATCTTTATTATTGTCTTTCACTTGTGTGACTTGAATAATTAACATGAAACCAAAATCCACTGAGGACGGCTGAACCCTGCAAAGAACTCACAAAACCAAAGAAGAACAACAAATATTTTTGGTGTTTTCGGTTTTTTGAAGAGAGCAAACAAAGCCAAACCAAACAAATAAAAAGCAAACCAAAAACAAAAACTAAGACGCTCCAAGAAAAACATAACTGTGCATGAAACAAAAAAACAAAGTGTTTAAAAAGACCTAAGATTTTTATTGATGAAGAAGGGGATGCCTTGGGCACCCCAAGCTTTGACGCTTGTACCTCTTAAATATTTCTTGGGGTGACATAGGGTGGCTCCCCCAAGTTTTAGCTTTTTTACATTATTAATCTCATTACATCATTCTCTCTCTACACCTAAATTTTTTCCTTCATATAAAACTTCACACAATCTTCATTAGCAACATTAGTGTATTCAAAAGATAATAGACCCTTAGGATTAGATTTAGAATAGCAGAACTTTTCACTAAAAACACAAGATACTATAGAAACTCCTTCAAAAAGCTCAATTTCCTAAAAAGAACCCAAAAAGGAATCAATAAGAAGCAAATGCAAATAATGGCAGAAATCTGTCAAAACAGACCAGCAGGTAGAAACCAATTTTTTCGAAGACCTTCTGTTGCTCAAATAAAAAAGTGCCGAGCTAACGAAAGTTAGATAACGTATTGGGGGATTTATTCAAAAATTATTAGCTCAATCTGAGTTACAGAGACTCCTCACGAATGTTTATGGTGTAGGACAGAAATCTGTTTCGGGACAGCAATTCCCCAAATCTTACTTCCCTCTCATTAGAGGTCATTCTTGGCACAAAAAGCAAACAAAAAGGATACGGAGAGGTCATTACTGAAGTAATAACTTCCAAGACTCAAGGAAACTCTTGGTTTATCTCCCAACAAGTACTTTTCTTTAACGCCTTTAAGTTAGGCACGACGAAGAACAAAGATTGGAAAGGAGAAAAATAAAAGTGAGCAAGTATAATCATAGTGAAAGCATTATTTTGTTCATTAAAATCCTTTTGTTAACAAGGTTGATCAAGTCTTGTTACCAAAACAATCTTATATGAAACAAAACTTTGCATTCCACAAGGTGATTATGTTACCTCATACTTGATAGCAATGGTCCCAATCATAATAGTTCCAAAATTTTCTTGCGGAATGGGACAATATATTTCTCCAACCTTGATGCTCTCAATATTTTCAATGAAATTCAAACAATAGAACTTAACAACCTTCTTGGGGAAATAGACAGTGTGCTCTTTGTCATTAATATTGAATTTTACTTTTCCTTGATTGCAATTGATGACAACACCTGCAGTATTAAGAAAAGGTCTCCCAAGAATAATAGACATATTATCATCTTCAGGCATTTCAAGCACAACAAAATCAGTTAGACCATGCAATTATGAGCTACTTGAACAGAAACATCCTCACATATACCAACATGAATATTAGTTGACTTATCAGCCATTTGCAAAGATATATCAGTTGGTATCAACTTTTCTAGCTGGAGCCTCTTGTAGAGAGAAAAAGGCATAACACTAACTCCAGCTCCCAAATCACATAAAGCAGTTCTAACATAATTGTTCTTAATAGAGCAAGGAATAGTTGGTATACCTGGATCACCAAGTTTCTTTGGAACCTTACCATTGAAGGAATAATTAGCAAGTAGAGTAGAAATCTCCTCATTAGGAATCTTCCTTTTATTAGAGACAATAACCTTCATATACTTCGAATAAGGAGGCAACTTAATAGCATCAGTCAAAGGAATTTGCAAGAATAAAGGTTTCATCCACTCACAAAACTTGTTGTGGTGTTCTTCCTCCTTTGACTTGTTTTTCTTACCTGAAAAAGGCATAGGTTTCTGAACCCAAGGTTCTCTCTCTTTACCATGTTTATTAGCAATAAAATATTCTTTGTGTACCTAGTGTTCTTAGTGTGCTTCTCAGGTTCTTCCTCACCTTCCTCCTTATCAGGAGACTCATTTTTATCATTACCACTCTCAGTTTCAGCATCATAGACAAATATACTATTAGGATCTACAGCAGGTTCTAGTGGTTCCTCAACTACTTATGTTTCTTTTTCTTCCTCTTACGAGGACTACCACTATCTTCACCTTGTTGATAATCCTGCTCTATTATTTTAGGGGGTCCTTCAGGATATAAAGGATCTTGAGTAGCTATACCACATCTAGTTCTAATTCCATAAGCATGTTTATCTCCTGAAGAATTAACTAGCATATCCTTTTGTACCTTAGCAAGTTGATCAAGTTGAGTTTGAACCATTTTAAAGGGTTTACAAAGCATTTTAATATCATTAGAAGTTCTTTCAACAATATCTTTCAACTCATGGATAGCTCTAGAGTTTTGCAGTAAATGATTCTGAACTTGTTTATTAAAATGACCTTGTTTAACAATAAAAATGTCAAGTTCCTCTAAACATTGATCAAGAGGCTTACCATAAGGAATATCACCTTCATCAAAGTGTTGGAGAGAGTGTACCTCAATAGTAGATGAGTGGGGAATTGGCTTACATAATTCTTCTATAGGAGGTAGATTCTTCACATCTTCAGCTCTAATACCTTTCTCCTTTAGACACTTCTTAGCTTCCTTCATCACTTCATCATTTAATGCAATAACTCCCCTCTTCTTTGTTGTTGGTGTTGGAACTGCTTCAGGAACAACTGGCTCAGGAGTAATAGGCTCAGGTGTATTCAGCTCAGTTGAAGTCCAATCATCATAATTCTTGCTTATCTTGGTCATTAATTCTTCAGCATCTGTAGGAGTCCTTTTCCTGAAAACACAATCAACAAAGCTATCTAGGTAGGTATTAGAATCATCATTTAGTCCATTATAATAAAGATCAAGAAGCTCATTCTTAGGTAATGGACATCCATGATGTGCATGAATCAAAGCACATAACCTTGTCCATGACTCAGGCAATTTCTCTTCTTCTCCCTGTTTAAAATCAAAAAGTCTATGCAAAGCAGCATGTCTAGCACTCGGAGGAAAATATTTCTGGAAGAAAGAAGCAATCAAGCAATCAGGTCTATAAATGTAACTAGGAGGTAATCTATTAAACCAAGCCCTGGCTTCTCCTTTTAGTGAAAAAGGGAAGATCTTAGCAACAAAGTACTTGCGCATCTTAAAATCATCAGAGAACAAAGAACTCATAGTAGAAAGCTCATTCATATGAGCCACAACACTCTCATTTTCATTCCCACAAAAAGGTTCTTTCTCAATAATATCTAAATAAGATAAATCAAGAGAGAAATCATAATCTTCATCTTTAATATCTATGGGAGAAGTGGCAAACTTAGGATCAGAGGATAACTTAGGAATAATAGTACGTCTAGCAAGGAGACTCTTCATAGCACTAGTACCATGTGTGTTTCGGCACTCTTCAAAAAAATCATTAGTGAACTCAATGTAACCATCATTAATATCGTAACTCTCACTAGCCTCAGGTGAGCTAACAGGTGTAACAGTGTCTTCACTAGGAGTTTCGGTATTTCCTAGACTAGCCATAGTAGCATCTAGAAAAGGACCTAATGAACCACTCGCATCAAGCACAGTAGAAGTAACATCATGAGCATCAAAAGCAGTTTCAAACTCAGCAGTAGTAGCAGTGTGTGTAGCATGTGTATGTGGTGGTGGTGTAACAAGCTTACTTATAACAAACAGTGAATCAAGAGCAGTAGAGGTGTTTAGGACTGTACCTCTTCTTGTAGTGGATGGTAAAATAGGGAACTTCCCATCACGAGACCTCCCCATGATGAAAGGACTAGCAGTGAACAATAATAGATCCAAGTGAACTTACAAATAAAGCTATGCTCCCCGGCAACGGCGCCAGAAAAGTCTTGATGACCCACAAGTATAGGGGATCGCAACAATCTTCGCGGGTAGTATTACCCAATTTATTGATTCGACACAAGGGGAGCCAAAGAATACTTGCAAGCCTTAACAACTGAGTTGTCAGTTCAGCTGCACCTGGAAATAGTTCTTGCTCACAGAAGTTTATCAGTAGCAACAACAAAGCAACAACAATAACAGCAACAACAACAGTGAAACAGGAGCAATAATAACAGTAACGGTAACAGTGGGATTCGAGTGCGGTAGGCATATGGATGGATGGACGGGCGATGCACGGAAGAGTCTAAACATGTAACTTCAAGATCTAGGGCATTGCAGATAAATAATAACAAGCATCCAAGTACTAAACAGTCCTAGGCATGTGCTCCAAATATAGTCATAAGTGCTCACAATGAGAACTTGCACAACATATTCTATCCAGCCAGCCCGTGGCAGTGGGGCCTCTAGGGAACTACCGTCAATTAAGGTGCTCCTTTTAATAGAGCACCGGAGCAAAACATTAACACTCCATGAACACATGTGATCCTCACACCACAGCCATCCCCTCCGGTTGTCCCAATTATTGTCACTTTGGGGCCTTTGTATCTGGACAATGATATGTGTACACAACTTGCAGAAAAGATCACATACAATACTATCATAATGATTCAATAATCAGTTCATATATGAGATCATGGCACTCGGGCCCTACTAACAAGCATTAAGCACAACAAGTTGCAACAAAGTCAAATAGCACAACAGATACTTGGCACTATGCCCTAACAGATCTTATTCGATTACATGATAGAACTCATCCAATCCCTACCATCCCCAAGCCTATAGTGGGGGATTACTCACTCATGTATGAGGGAAACATCGGTGGTTGATGGAGATACGTTGGTGATGACGATGGCGATGATCCTCTCCAAATTCCCCGTCCCGACAGGGTGCCAGAACAGAGTTTCTGGATCCGAATCTTTGTTTCCGGTGGCCGCGGCGAAGCGGAACTCTTTATGGAAAAACTATCGACCCCCCTCGGTTTTTAGGTCGAAAGGCAACTTATAGGCGCAGAGGGAGGTCGAGGAGCTGCCTGGGGTGGCCAGACCCCTTCTAGGCGCGGGTTTAGGTGGGCCCGCGCATGGGGTGGGTCTGGGCCCCTCAGGCCTCCCCTCCATCTCTTCTTCTGGCTCCGTGGATCTTCTGGTGAAAGATAATTTTTGACATATATTCCGAGATTTTTCCTGATAGTTCATTTTCTGCACAAAAACAAGACACCAAGGTAGCTCTGCTGAAAACAACATCAGTCCATGTTAGTTGTATCAAGTTTAGAGGATAAACAATAGCAAAGTGTACGAGAAAGTAGATACGTTTTGGACGTATCAGCCACCGCGCGGCCGTCCCGCGTGGCTACCTGCTCCACCGCCACCGACACCTGCTCGAGCGGAAGCTGCTGCGCTATCAGTGCGCCCACAACCTGGTGAGGCTCTCGTTCCGCCAGTGCTCCCACAACCTGCTCGACAAAATGGCGAACAACAAAGACGACCTTGGCGAGGCAGGCTTTGGGCCGGAGACCCGTCGCGTCCACGACTGGGTTCCTGAGGGGTAATTCTTGTTGAAATATAGCATTATTGCACAGTGCAACTGCCGTTTTGATTTTACCGAGCGGTTTATTTTGTTGTGCTCATTTGCGTCTCTGTTTTTGTGGGTTAGGATGGAGTTGCGGTTTGCATTCTTGGTGAACATTAGAAGGGAGAGGTTCATAGTGGATGCAAAGTATCAAAAGAAATTCCAAGGAGGGTTTGATTATCGGCTGCCAATGTATTGTAATTGGAGTTTTCGACAATTTGCGGCCCGTATCCTTGGGTTTTGCATGATGAAGTGGAATTCAAATACTATGATGGGAGTAGTGAATGGGTGACAGTTACAAATGATGGAGAGCTCCCTATCATGTTTTCTAAGAATAAGGAGAAAGGGCAATTTCAAGTGAGGCTGCAAAATGATGTGGTTGTGCCGGTAGTTGGATCATCTCGGGCAGATTGATCTCGTCGTAATGGCAGGTCTAGACAGACCAGTTCAACTAGGGGAGATTCAGTTAGTGCACGTCGACGTGGTGGCTTGTCAAGCGTGGGCATCAGCAGTAGGCTTCCAAGAGAAGTGGATCCTAAATACGTAGATGATGAAGAGAGGTTATATTATGATGTTGTTCAGAATTTACGACGACCATGTCGATCTAAAAACCGAGATGAGGGTGACAATGACGCTTTTGTGATTGATGATGAGGAGGGCAAGGAGGAAGACCTTGCACCTATTGAATGGGACCCTGAGAACCCTCAGATGGAACAAGGGTCCATCTTTGCATCCATGAGTGAGTGTAGAAATGCACTTGTGACATACTGCATCAAGGTAGAGCGTACATTTGAAGTTGACAAGAGCGATACTGTCCGTTATAGAGTTCACTGTCCAACTGAAGACTGTCCATGGAGGATTCACGCATCTAAAATGCGAAATAGTACGAATGTTCAGGTCAAAGTGAACCCTTTTAGGCACACATGCCTGGAATCAACCCTTAGGAAGGAAACAATCAGTAGAGCCAAGTCAAGATGGGTGGCGAAAAAACTAAAACGGTGGGTGACAGAAGACCATCAAGTGGGTACAAAGGAGTTGCAGAAGAAGGTCAAAGAAAATTTCAAGATAGAGGTACCATACATGAGGGTTTTCAATGGTAAACAACATGCTATGGACTCTATTTATGGTAATTGGCAGGAAAGTTTTATGTTGTACTCATTTAAGGCTGAGGTGGAGAAGAACAACCCAGGTAGTATTGTAGATATTGACCACCACTCCGTGGAGTACACATTGAGGGGAGTGAAAATGACAAAGGAATGCTTTAGGAGGGCTTTTGTCTGCTTTGAGGCTTGCCACCGGGGTTTTTTGGACGACTGCAGGCCCTATTTGGCTATTGATGCTACCTTTCTGACAGGGAGGTTTAAAGGATAGTCGGTAGTAGCCTGTGCAGTTGATGGACACAACTTTGTATTTCCAGTTGCTTATGGTGTGATTGAGGAAGAATCCGAGGAGAGCTAGACTTGGTTTTTGCAAAATCCGCGTCGGGCTATTTCACATCCCAATGGGTTGGTAATCCATACTTATGCTTGCAAGGGTTTAGAAGTGGCCCTGGACAATGTGTTCCCTGGAGTAGAGCATAGGGAATGCATCCGTCACCTTGCTGCAAATGTTGGGAAGAAATTCAAAGGAAAGGACTATGCCGACAATTTGTGGCTGACATATTTGACTTGCAGTGTGAAGAAGAACAACTATCACATGAGGCAGTTATACAAAAATGCCGCTGCCATGGGGTTAGGGTTCAGGGGAGGGGGCCCCAGCTATTCCAAGCAGGGGAGGGAGTAAGGAAAGGGGAGGGGGAGGGGAGGGATGGGGGAGGGGAGCTCACCGGCGGGGAGGGGTGGCGAGCGGCGCCTCCGCCAGGTCGAGCGACAGGCTCCTCTCGCGATAAACATAAGTGGGGGAGGTCGCTGTCGTTCTGAGCGGGCGAGCTCGAAAAGTAGTAGCAGGGGGTGCACGCTCGTGGGGGTGGGGTGGGGAGGGGCTGCTCGGAATTGGTCCCTCTTTCCACGTTTTGATTTCCATGCCTTTCCAAACGCCTGAATTAGCTCTACTAATTCCAGAATTCCAATTCCAAGGCTTTTTTTCAACATCCAAACACAGTGTTAACATAATCTTACCAATCATCCCCTTTGTTTTGTACAACTCTGTGGTCGGTTCGAACAACATGGTGGCAGTGACCTCTAAGGTGCTGACAACCAAGAGGAGCACAAGGTTAACAAGGAGCAAAGTGGTTCCGAAAAGCACAAGGTTAACAAGGAGCAAAGTGGTACCTAAAAGCACAAGGATCAAAAAGAAGCCCCAACGCTATGTAGATGATGATTGAGTGGGAACCATGTAAAATTTATGAAACATTCATGACAGATGTTGTATTTGTGTTAACTGATGTTGTACCCATGTTAGAACTCATGTTTGAATGATGTTGGTACATGTTTTGAGCAAGTCATGTCAAAATGTGCTAAAAAAGAGATCCAAAGGTAGGGTAAATGGCCTCATTTCTAAGCATTTTTTCGATCATGTCTAAATCAGCCAAATAAATTTCCTACACATATATTCTATATATGTAGACAATGTGTAGAGGATTTCCATTTTTTTGTTTTTTTTGAAATTTTTATGCTAGTTTGAATTCTGGTCAAACCTACCTTTGACCAACATTTAAACAAATTTAAAACATGAAAATGAAAAAGTAAGCATGGATCCTTCTTAGTCACTCCTAAATAAAGCCATTTCCAAAGTTTTGTTCACTTCCAAGTCCCAAAGTTGGTACTACCTCTCTTCATCCTTGACTTCGTACGACAATGTTCGTGATATGACATTAGGTACATGATTCTTTCGTTCCTATGCATATAGATCATGTTTATCAACTTCAATAGTTAGTAAATGATATTATAAGACAATGTGCAGAGGATTTCCATTTTTTGAGTTTTTTTGAATTTTTATGCTAGTTTGAATTCTGGTTAAACCTACCTTTGACCAACATTTAAACAAATTTAAAACATGAAAAAAATGAAAAAGTAAGCATGGATCCTTCTTAGTCACTCCTAAATGAAGCAATTTCCAAAGTTTTGTTCATTTCCATGTCCCAAAGTTGGTACCACCTCTCTTCACCCCTGACTTCGTACGACGATGTTCGAGATATGACATTAGGTACATGATTCTTTCGTTCCTATGTATATAGATCATGTTTATCAACTTCAATAGTTAGTAAATGACATTATAAGACAATGTGAAGAGGATTTCCATTTTTTTTGATTTTTTTGAATTTTTTATACTAGTTTGAATTCTGGTCAAACCTTACCTTTGACCAACATTTAAACATATTGGTCAAAGTGAAAATTATAATCTAAGCTCGGATCCGTGTTCCTCACTCAAAAATGAAGCTATTTAAATCTGCACATTTCAAAATACACCATTGACTGCCCCTAAACCACGTTGACATATTGTTGACCATCTAACCCTATTGACCAATTCCAACCGTCCATCTAACCCTACCGAGCCAGCCCGTCGTTCGATTTGTTCTCAGAGAAGGATACTTGACCGATCCGTAGCTTTCTTTGTTTGTAGCGTGAACCGTACATGCGGTTAACGACAGTCGTCCGATCTGGCCTTCTAGAAGGACTCACGGCCGATCCGCGATAGACGCCATCCTTCAACGTGATTGGATTAAAACAAATTCCCTCACCGCTGGGCGGGAGACACCGGATGCTCTGTTGGGACAAATCCATCGGGCCTGTCTAGCCTGCGCATGCCTGATCGCCACCGGGCATGTCGCCTCTGCACGCTACGCCTGTCTAGGCCTGCCATGCATGTGTCATGTACCTCGCTCGCAGTGATTCAGCCTTCCCCATTGACTCAACATCGCATCGTCTCAGTCCAGCCCCTGCTTTGCGCCATCGACTCAGTTTTGCCATCGTCTCAGTTCAGCCCGCGTGCCCATGCATACACACACGCATCAACTACAAAAGGATTCTCACGAGCACCACGACGACTTGTCTACTGCCAACGGATACACATGCGCACCACGACGCCTCGTCTACTGCCAACGGATACACACGCGCACCGGATACATACGCGCACCGGATGACTCGTCTTCGTGTATTTAAAAGGGGGTGCCTCTCTTCCTCTCCAACACACACCCACCGAGCGAGCCAAGCCTCTCTTCCTCTCCCTCTCCACCGCACCTTCAGCCGTCTGTGCACCGAGCCAAGATGCAGTACACCGTACCTACCTTCCGTCGTCCACGCACCCTGCCGGGGCGGCAGTACCCGGCGTGCGTCCTTGTCGAGAACACCCTCCGTGTGTGGGCCAAGTCCAGGTGGAGGGGCGAGAAGGAGCTGCTCAAAGACTTCCTCGACGAGGGCTTCTCCCACCTCCCACGGGGCTCGCCCGTCATGTACCACATCAACGAGTCTCGGGATGGCGTTGCCCTGAAGCTGCTCACGGTCACCTTCTCCAATTGGTTCGACGCATACGCCCTCCTCGGCGAGGTCTATTGGTGCGGCTGCGAGTCCATCTTCTTCACCACCTACAACATCTTCACCGACTACGAGTCCATCTTCTTCTCCGGGCGCCGTCAGCACTGCCTCCCGTACAACAAGTGAAGACGATGGTGAAGACGGTGGTGCGGCCAAGGAGGTGATGCAGCCAAGGAGCTGATGCGGCCAAGGAGTGTTTCAAGCCGTCATGTTTTTTTTAGCATTTTCTATTTTTTATATTTTCCTATGTCTTCCTGTGTCTTCATGTCATGTCCTTGGACTAATTATCTATCTGTGTATGTACCGGTTAACCACCCTATCGTATTTATCTAAGTTTTATTGTGTGATGATCTTGCATCTCAAGTTATTATGCCTTATTTGTTTGCTTGCGCTCATGGATCATCACATCAAAAATCACAGCTCCACGTGCACAAACAATGAGTATAATTGTATATATTTTGTAAAACGAAATGCTCGTGTATACACGGCCAGCAGGTCACAACTCCATGTGCACAAACATTGAGTACAATTGTTTCTTTTTGTAAAACCCTAAACCAATGGATTGATTAACTATAGGTAACATTGTTCCCGTTCCTTCTCAACATCTTTCCATCTGCTCCACTGGTTATCAGAGTAGTCCTTAACGCTACAAAACCAAGCGGTCTAGGGTTTGAGTCCCTAGTCGGACCCATTTTTGTTTTCATTTTTTCACTTTTATCGTTCCCTTATTTTGCATCAAGGCAGAGGCCAGCTGAAATTTGAAAAAATTACTTAATTTATAACTTTGAAATTCATCCCAAATTCAAGGTTACAAGTTCATACTATTTTAAGGTTACAAATTCATCACAAATTCATGCCTTTCCATTCAATGTCAACATTACACCTAGCGCGATTACAATCCCAAATACAACTGCCCAAATGTAATTGCAAATCTGTGATTGATCTTCTAGCTTACTAATCTTCTGGTTCATCCTCCTTGGCTCTATATCTACCTCTCTATCAATGCGTGCTCTGCCTCCGCCCTCCGTCTCTTCTGCAGTCGCTCGCGCGTCGGCCGATGCAATCTGTGGCATGATGGGCAACCATTCTTCGTGCTCATCTAGCAGCTCATTCATGAACATCTGGGCCAGAACATCGACCCAAAGGAAGAAGCATTTTATCTGCAAGCACATATCAAAAAATATCTGCAAGCATTTTATCTTTGCTCAAATGTCCCGACCACAAAAAATAGTGAAATTTCCCTGGTTCTTTCCCCGTTCTCGCTGCACACGTAGAACAAACGATTGGTGTTCTTCGGTGTGCGCGAGATCTTCCGATCAACGGCCGCCCGGCATCGCAGACAGAGCAAGATCGGCATCTCCATGCGCGTCGGAACGTCAAACCGCGAGGTGGATCGGGAGCTAGAAGAAGACATGGACCACGGAGCGGAAGAGGATCTGAACGCCGCCGCGCACAACCCCTCTGGCTCTAACAGAGATCTACGCCCTCCACAGCTCCCGTCATCGGCAGCGCTCCCCGTATGCGGCGCCCTCTCGGTCGCCGATCTCGGCTCGTAGCTACCAAAACGGGGTCGCCCCTCCCACCTCTGCGTGGCCGCCTCCCGCTCACCTACTCGGACCAATGCGAGCTTCAGTTTTGCTCAGCGATGCAAGCTCCAGCAGCGCGTTCCGGCGCTTTTAAATAAAACAGAGCAACGGTAGCATAATGGGTCCCACGGCTCTCCGCCTGGCCCCACCTTGTAAATAAAACAGAGCAAGCAACGATCACCTTTTCAAATGCCTCTCCGCCTGGCCCCACCTGAAACGGCCGAGTCAAGGATGTTGACCTGACGGAAATGGTAGATTCACGGAATGAGCTGCTGCACACAGAATAGGGGCAAAACTGAGCACCATTCCGGTCTAGTGGCAAAACTGAGTTCAACATGACCTCTAGTGGTAAAGGAATAATTATCCCAAGAGGCTTATGGTGATTTATTGCTGGTGGTTCAACAGATATCCAAGATATTCCAGGGTAAAACTCATATGGATTAAAATCCTAAAAATTAACGTGGTAATTCTTTGAACCTAAGAGAATCTTAAGGATGAAGCTAGAGCGGCAGTATCCCATAATAAAAATTGGTGAGTAATGACAACAATTTCGACTTACAGAATTCTGCCAGAAAAGGAAGATTAATTAATCCGCGGAAAGTTAATACACGATCAATCATAAAAACACCCTTGTTGGTGTATAAGTTTGAGCAGCAATATTTATAGCCGAGGAGTTCCTATGGTTTCTCAATTCATACAAACTATTATTTTAGTCTCTGGGTTCATACCATTTGCTATCGCAAAATATAAATGCCCATGATTCCAGTCCACCTATTTGCCACTTTCAGGCCACTTTCGACGCATGGCTGTCCCCTAATAAGAATTAAAGATGATGTCCTCACATTTTCGAGGACCCTTTGCTTGTTAATTTAAAACTAATATCTGAGCATATGAGGAAAGATAATAGACCCGGCACACAACTAAAAATGACCCAAATCTTAGTAAAAAAGAACTACCATAGAGGAACAATCCCAATAAAAACTTAAAAAACAGAGAAACATTCGCTAAATTTCACATTTTCTAGACCATAAGTCTAGGCTCAATACTGCAAAATTTGGGTTGTACGAGATGCCCGAAATATGTCATGATTTCATTAACAATTACAAAAAGAATTAAATAAACTTCAGTAGCATACTTTGGGGAATAGAGTAACAGAGACCCCAAATGTAGGGTGAAGAGAGGCAATATGTCGTTATCAAAATTGGACGGACAAGCCAATAAATCTACCTCTAAACACCTGATAAAATTCTGGTGAAAAACTCAAACTACATCATGTTAGATCCTTTGAAGATCATCTAGCTCAAGATTTGAGCCACACAAGATGAGATCAGAGATGTGTACCTTGATGTGGAGGTCCAGCCATGGCATCCTCTTGATTTGCTTCACCTGATCCTTGTTGATGTAGATGTGAGGGTTCTTCCTAGTGCTTTAGGTGCTTGCTTGATCAGTGAGCTGGGGGGAGTGGGAGAGAGAGAAACACAGCTGAATGAGCATCCACTCTCATCCCTAACCCTAGGTCCCCTATTTATAGCACTTGCACTAGGGGAACCAGCACCTTAGGATGGATGGCCAGGATGCCCTGATCAGGGCATCCAATGGCTGTATTAAATATCCCCTTAATCATCATTAATTTGACTTAGATTGATCACAGCAACCTTTAGATCACTACAGATGACTTATATCAAACATGCTCCCCCTTGATCCTAAGGATAAACTTATAAAACCATTTCTCAACAAAACTCCATATGAGACAACAGAATTACAACGGTCATAGAGTACCGTAGAACCCAGTTACTACAATATACCGCTTTATTTCAAAACAAAACTTCTTTAACTTAGGAGATCCATAAACTTATACTTATTACAAACTTATGAGCTCAGCTCTTTGTTGAAACTTATACCGAGACAATAAATTACAATGGTCAGTTAAGTACCATTAAACTAATTGACTATAGTACATCATCCCATCGAAGAGAAGAACTCTTCTTAGCTTATAGGGAGATGGTGTCATAACGGTCCCAATTCCAGGATCAAAAGCTTTCTGTCAATCCCATGCTAGCAACATGCTCTTATACACACTGGGTGGCAAGCCTTTCGTAAGTGGATCCGCTAACATTGCGTTAGTCCTTATATGCTTAATACTTATTGTTTGATCCTGGATTCTATCTTTCACAACAAGATACTTAATGTCAATGTGTTTGGCAGCACCACTTGACTTGTTGTTACTTGAATAGATCACTGCGGGTTGATTATCGCAGAAAAGAGTGAGTGTCTCAGATATACTATCAATCACCCTTAAACCCAGAATGAAATTCTCCAGCCATACTGCCTTCTCGGTTGCCTCATAACATGCCTCAAACTCTGCCTGCATTATTGACAATGCAGTAACACTTTGCTTGGTGCTTTTCCAAGAAATAGCTCCTTCTGCTAGGGTGAATATATAACCCGATGTGGATTTCTTAGTGTCAACGCACCCCGCAAAATCAGCATCTGAATAACCCACCACCTCGAGGTTATCAGTTCTCTTATATGTGAGCATGAGACCTTTAGTGCCTTACAAATAACGCAAAGCTTTCTTAGGAGCCTTCTAGTGATCCAACCCTAGATTAGACTGATATCTGCCAAGCATCCCAGTTACGAATGCTAAGTCAGGGCAAGTGCACACTTGTGCATACATCATACTACCAATGATTGAAGCATAAGGAACTGACTTCATTTGCGCAGATTCATAATCATTACTTGGGCACTAGAAAGTCCCAAACTTATCGCCCTTGACAATAGGAGTAGGAGAGACAGAGCACTTATGCATATTGAACTTTTTGAGTACCTTCTCAATATACGCTCTTTGTGATAGCCTCAAGATTCCTCTGGATCTATCTTAGTGAATTGGAATGCCTAAGACATAAGCGGCTTCACCAAGATCTTTAATGTCAAACTTTGAAGAGAGAAACCTTTTAGTTTCCAGTAGCATATTCTTATCGCTACTGGCTAAGAGTATGTCATCAACATACAATATCAGGAAGAAAAAATTGCTCCCCCTGAACTTCACATAAATGCAATTGTCCACTTCATTCTCCTTGAAACCAAAATTCTTGATGACTTGATCAAACTTGAAGTACCATTGCCTTGAGGCTTGCTTTAATACATAAATAGACTTCTTAAGACGACATCCTAAATGTTCTTTCCCTTCCATAACAAAACCTTTTGGTTGAGCCATGTAAACATCCTCATGCAGTTCACCATTCAGAAATTTCGTTTTGACATCCATCTGATGCAACTCCAAATCATAATGATCCACAAGTGCCATAATAATTCTGAATGAGTCCTTAGAAGAGACAGGTGAAAAAGTCTCATTATAATCAATACCTTATCTTTGAGTGAAGCCCTTAGCCACAAGCCTTTCTTTGAACCTTTCGATATCACCCTTGGAGTCACGTTTGGTCTTATAGACCCATCTGCTACCCATAGTTTTGATATCACGTTAGGAATTTCTACTAAGTCCCATACATCATCAATGCGCATGGACTTCATTTCATATTTCATAGCATCAAGCCATTCGGATGAATGATCACTTTGTATGTCTTCCTTAAATGATGCAGGATCATCATCCAACATCGACTCATTTATATCCTCACTCATATAAGTCACATAATCATCAGGAATAGCAGACTTTCTAGCCCGCTTTGACCTTCTGAGAGGTGCATTATTTGGTACCTCAATCACAACTTCAGGATGCTGAGCACCTTCCATAGAAGTATCATTAGATATGGACTCTGCCGGAGTCACAAGTATGTCAGCAGGGGTAGGATTAGCAGTCCTCACAACTGGAGTTGAAAACTCAGCATGAACATGAAACTCTGGTTCTTGGATCATAGGTACCGGGACATATTCCCGTTTCTCCTCTAAAGTTATTTCCCTTGGAGTCATACTCCCCCCTATACATATCACTTTCCAAGAACACCGTGTGTCTTGTTTCAACAAACTTAGTGAATTGCTTTGGACAATAGAAACGATATGCCTTAGATTTGTTAGGGTAACCAATGAAATGGCAGCTGATAGTCTTGGGGTCTAACTTTCCCATAATTGGATTGAAAACTCTTGCCTCAGCAGGGCAGCCCCACACATGCAAATAACTCAGGATAGGTTTTCTCCCAGTCCATAATTCATACGGCATTTTCGGCACCGATTTACTGGGGACCTTATTAAGAATATGTGCAACTGTCTTTAGAGCTTCTATCCATAAACCAAGCGTCAAAGTGGAGTGACTTAACATACTCCTTACCATATCCAAAAGAGTACGATTCCACCTTTCAGTGACTCCATTTTGCTGAGGTTCGCCCGGTGCTGAATACTGAGCAACAATACCATTTTCTTATAGGAACTTAGCAAAAGGTCCAGGAATTTGGCCATAAGAAGTGTGTCTTCCATAGTACTCACCACCACGGTTAGACCTTATGATAACCCACAAGTATAGGTGGTGTATTGTAGTACATTCGATAAATAAGAGTGTCGATCCCAACGAGGAGCAGAAGGTGTTGACTAGTGGTATGGAGCAGGAAATCTCTGTAAATACTTAGCAAACAGATTTTTAGGGTTTTTCTGATAAAGCAACAAAACAAAGAGCAAGTAATAAAGACAACGAACAACTGCAGCAAGTGGACCAATCCTTTCTTAGCAAAGGACAAGCCGGTGGAAATACTTATAAGGACCAAACATTCTCGAGGACACATGGGAATTCTGTCAAGTGCTTTCGCTTCAAATAGCTAAGTACTCTTCTTTGGCAATGTAAGTGTTGTGTGGGTGAACCTGTGCTAATGTACCGACCTTACTTGGACTAATACATACTTCTGAACCCCCTGCAAGCATCCACAACTACTGGAAAGAAATTAAGATATAAACCTAACCACAGCCTTAAACTCTGAGATCCTACACTCCCTTGTGCAAAGGTGTCCTAATGGGGGTTCAGGTTTCTATCACTTCGGCAACCCCACGATTAGTAGACAAATACACAAGGCATTCCCCTAGGCCCATAAATGGTGAAGTATCATGTAGTCGATGTTCACATGACACCACTAGAAGAATAGCACCATAACTTAAATACTAAACCATTGAATAATAACACAACACAAATCCACTACTAACAATATGACTTCTCCCATGTCCTCAAGAACTAGACGAACTACTCACAAGACATCATATGGATCAAGATCAAAGATGATATGGTAATGGATAACAATCTGAACATAAACAATAATCCAATGGTTCCACTCACAAGCATCAACTATAATAGTAATCAATACCGGGAAAGTTTCCCCTAAGAACTATGCAAGTATTCAACACGATTGTTACAGCGGGATGGAGTGGTGATGATGGTGCTGGTGGAGATGATGGTGTGGATGATGATGATCCCAATGAAGTCTAGCTTGATGACGGTGTTGATGGCGACGATCTCCCCTCTCCGGGAAGGAATTTCCCCGGCAAAAATTTGTCTGCCGGAGAGCTCTTTCTCTCTCCGTGTTTTTCGCCCCGCAGAGGCAGCGGAAATCTTTCTATGGTCCCCCTGGTATTAGGGTTCCGAGAGGAATATATAGGCGAGAGGGCGGAGTCGGAGGCCAGCCAGGTGGGACACACCTGCCCTAGGCGCGGCCCAGGGGGACTCGCGCCTAGGGGGGTGTGGGCCCCCCATGGCCCAACTACACCACCCGTTCTGGCTTCCTTCGTCTTCTGGGAAAATATAATTTTCCAATATTTTTCTTGTATTTTTCCGATCTTTGCGAAATTGCATCAAAACACCTCTTTTTCCATCAGAAACCTGACTCCGGCAGTCTATCCTACAAGAATCATCCAACATGCAAAAACAGAGGAACAGACATAAATAACACCTCATAATAAGAAACATATCAATGAATAGAGGCAAATTATGATATAGAATGGTGATGCAAGTTGGACGTATCAACTCCCCCCAATCTTAAACCTTCACTTGTCCCCAAGCGAAAATTGAGCTCAGTAAACATGTCCACAGGTTTATGGAGTGAAGTGTCGATAAAAGAATACGGACAAGAAGCATCACATTTACCATTACACAACTCATAGAAGAAAGCAACTCACCATTATATAACTTAGCTTGCAACAAGTATAGGAGTCACAATAGAGATGCATAAAGATAAATCATAATTGGAATTGGTAAAATTTGTTCCTTGTCAGAGAACAGCTGGCAAACAGTTTTACATAAAAGCTTTTGAAGAAGTTTTACAACAGGAGTACTCTTTCCTCAAACATAAAAGGTTTTTCACAATGAAGGCCTTCAAAGTAATACTCAATAGATAAGAGTATTGTGCAAACAAGGAAGATAGATAACATGATTGAATAAATCATCATATGAATGCTTGAAACACAACAACTCAAATGCTTGGTGGAGATAGAGAGGAAGTAGGTTTACTGACTCAACTTGGAAATAAGAGAAAGGTCCCTTCATAGAGGGAAGCAGGGATTTCAAGTCATAAAGAGCTTCCAAAATATTATGGTACTTACTAGCTTTGAGCCCTCATTGCCCCTATCATAGGCATCTTGAGGTTATTAAGGTTAAGGTGAACAAGGATGGAGTATATGCTTGACGAAATATAAGTTGGCAATCTTATTTCCCTTGAGTACGAGGGATGCTCCTCATGCTACTCAACTTTGGTAACCGGTAAGTTCTTGTCATTGTAAGTACATGTGTATCATAAAGAACCGCCAATGGGGTACCCCTTGCACATGATACATGAGCTATCCCATAATCAAAATGACAAGGCAAGCAGACAGTGAGCATCTCAGCGATCTTTTTATTTACTATTTGCATAGATTTTTATTGAAGATGCTTCACAGAGTGATCATTATGGTGATGCTGCAAGTTTCCACCATGATTAGGCATGGCTTAGGCTAGCGGCACAGGCGTTTCTCTAACACACATACATAACTCCATGAACTTACAAGCTCCCCTTTTATTTCACACCGACGACATCCGCAAAAAAAGAGCATGATATCAACTGGATGAGTATCCATAAGTGTTGAAAGCGTTCCCCGTGACAACACGGTTCAGCTAATCCCAACGTATAGATGCAATCATATACAACTTCGATGACACAATGGTTCAAGTCTATTAGGGGCAAGAAATAAGGTGTGCCATCAAGTTCGTGAGAGCTTTACTAACTAGTTTTCACATAACAAAATAGTTTTTAATTAGAAAGATAGATGAAGCTTGAGAATTTTCTTGGAATAGAAATAATGCTAATAGGTAGATATGGTGGACACAAATGGCACAGGTTTTGGTTCAAAGGGATTGGATTCATGAGAAGTATGCCTTCTCAAAATAGGTTTTTGGCAAGGCTGGGTAGCAAGAAAAAGAGTTGAAAGAAACAAGCAAACCTACAAGTGATAAAGCCAAACATGCAATATTCCTTGAAGACACAAAAGATCTTAAATAAAGAATACTAAGCTTATGAGCCAATCAAGAAATAAAATAAATGATATAAAATACCTGAAAGCTTTTTCTCTTTTCCACTACTAGGAAAATGGCTATAGGTAATCAGCACATCCGTGGCTCACATGGTTGAAGTGCCCCACGGCTAAAACAGGCGTGCTCACCTATGGGCAGTGCCCTACTAGTAACTAGAACAACCGTGGCGCACATGACCATAGTGCGCCACAGATATGTGTGGGTCAGGGCCCTGTTGGCCGCACGCTAAACATCCATAGCGCACATAGGGTAGGTGCGCTGCGGTTGTTAGTGTCAACCGTGGCGCACATGGAGGGGGTGTGCTACGCCTAAGCGCATGCCCCTCTCTGCTGTGAAATGGCCAGACACATCCGTGGCGCACTATGGCATGTGCGCCACGGATGTTACTACTCCCTGTGGCGCACTAGGGCAGAGTGCGCCATGGATGTGTCGATTTTTTTTACAGCACTTTATGTGCACATGTGTGACCATCCACCACCCCACACTTCACTTTCCCCTTCTTCTTCCTCCTTAGATCTAGTCGGGATCTTCTCCTTCCCACCTCAATTTCTCCACCCATTCACCATTTTTAGCATGTAGAACTTGCCTTGGATGTTACATAAGTAATAGAGGAAGGTCTCGGTCTCATCTCCTTCTCCGGTCTCATGCAAGACCTCTCCTTTCCATCTTTCTACATTGGTCTCTCATCTCGGTAAGTTGTCCATGTAAGGATGTGTTCATGTGTATATGGATGATATGCTCATATGTATGCAGATGATCGATGCTCATGATGTGTGTATGAGAGGATCGATGGTCATATGTGTGTGTATATGGAGAGTATCGATGATGCTCATGCATGTGTGTATGGAGAGGATAATGATATGTTCATGTGTGTATGGATCGGTCTCTCTCTCTCTTGTGTTTGTATGTGAACAAGTTGCCATTTTTTTTGCCAAAATGTTGATTCATTTCCATTTTGGCAAGACTTTGGCATTTCGCAAAGGTCCTAATTTTAGGATAGGTCATGCCGAAATTTTCTATCGACCATTGCATGCATGCATTCATTATGTGGTTCTAATAGACTTCTAATTGTACCGTGTACACCGTGCAGGCAAAAATGGTCCGCATAATGAGCGAAGGCATTGTGGCTAGATTTTTCAAATGTGCGACGGCCGACATGATACGAAATAACAAGACGGATATAAGATGTCCGTGCAGAAGATGCAAAATCAACTGGGTGATCGACCCAGATTCCGGGAATCTGCAGGCGCACCTGCTCCGCCATGGTTTCATGGATGGATACACTCGTTGGATAAGCGATGACGAAGACGATGGAGACGGTGAAGGTGGCCAACATGACGATGATCATCACGAGAACGGGCGAGATGATGAAGAGTCTCCTGGAGATGGTGAAGGTGCGGAAGCAGACCGGGATGATGATGATCTAGATGCCGGAGGAGCAGACGACGATGGAACAACGTCAGGCTGGGTGCGGGACCCTTATGTGCAAGAGCTGCTTCTCAAGCAGACGAGTAACGCCAGGGTTGCCGCTAGAGAGAAAGCCAAGCTTGCGCAACTTGAGAAAGACGTGGTTACTCCATTGTATGAATGATGCAGGCCCGATGATACCCGGTTGAATGTAACGCTCAAGGCTATGG
The DNA here is from genome assembly GCA_023614405.1 of Avena insularis. Lineage (NCBI taxonomy): Eukaryota > Viridiplantae > Streptophyta > Magnoliopsida > Poales > Poaceae > Avena > Avena insularis. Next base: position 436,693,746 of record CM042697.1, on the reverse strand, counting down.
AGATGAAGGCAAAACACAAATTGAGCGACGCAAGCTTCGACGATATGATGGCATTCTGGCACGATCGTCTCCCGGAGGGGAACACATGTCCAACTAGTATCGAGGACGCCAAGAAAATCGTCTGTCCTCTCGATCTACCGCACGTTAGATATCACGTATGCATCAACGATTGCATCATTTATCGGGGCGAGGACGCGGAGAAAACCACATGTCCGGTGTGCGGCGTGAGTTGATACAAGAAAGGGAAGAAAGCACCTCTAAAAGTGGTATGGTACTTTCCTATCACTCCTCGTCTGCAGCGCTATTTCGCGGACACTAAGGAAGCGAAGCTCATGCGATGGCATGCGGAAAGGAAGAAGCCAAGAGATGATGATGATGACCCCAAAAAGGATGAGCTGCTGACGCACCCTTCAGATGCTAGCCACTGGAAAGCATTGGACCTCGAAATCCCAGAATTCGGTGGAGATTCTAGGAACATCAGGCTTGGTGCGAGCACCGATGGACTCAATCCGTTCGGTAGCCAGAGCAGCACGCACAGCACTTGGCCCGTATTTGTATGGATGTACAACTTCCCTCCATGGTTGTGCATGAAGAAGAAGTACATACAAATATGTATGCTAATTCAAGGGCCGAAACAACCTGGTACCGACATCAATCTGTATCTCGGGCTGTTGAAAGAGGAGCTAGCCACGTTATGGGAATATGGAGCCAATACTTACGATGTCGTCGCACAAGATTATTTCACTATGAGAGCCGCGTTGGTCACTACAGTGCAAGACTATCCAGGTTGTGGGTATATCTCGGGGCAGGTTATCCAAGGATTCTGCGCATGCGTTAGGTGCATGGATAACACAAGCTATCTCCAACTAGAGAAAGATCCAGGGTCATCGAAAACCGTGTTCATGGCGCACCGGAGGTGGCTCGGCAAGAATGATCCATGGAGAAAACGTGGAGACCTGTTCGATGGCAAATCTGAGACCCGAGAAATCCCAGAGCATAGGAGCAGCGAACAAGTGGAAGAGTTGCTGAAAAACTGGAAAGATTGTCCTAAGCCTGGAAAGAACCGAAAGAGGCAGCAACAAGACAAGCCGCTGATGAAGGTATGGAAAACAAGGTCTGTTTTCTAGGAGTTGCCATACTGGAAGTTTCTCTGCATGCCTCATAGCCTCGACATCATGCATATCACGAAAAATGTGTGCGAGAGTCTGGTCGCCACCATAATCAACATGCCAGATAGGACGAAAGATGGTCCGAAAGCAAGGCACGACCTGATATGCTTGGGTATCCGGAAGGACCTTCACAGAAGACGCACTACTCCTGATGATCAGGAAGATGACGATGATCATGAGTCGGAGACAACACAAGGTCGTCGGAAGGGTAAAAAGTTCAAGAAGAACGAATATTACTGCCCTCCTTCTTACTTCACTCTAAGCCAGGATGAGATCAAACAGTTTTTCAAGTGCCTTCTAGGAGTCAAATTTCCTTACATTTCACGGCAAGATAAGCAGATACCTAGACGAGGCGAAGCAGAGGTTCAGTGGAATGAAGTCTCATGACTGTGCCGTGCTAATGACGCAGGTACTTCCGGTCGCACTAAGAGGGATAATGGACGAGCACGCCCATGAAACGTTATTTGGCCTCTGCAAGTTTTTCGACGTCATCTCTAGGAAGTCGATTGGTGTGAATCAGCTTGGGAGGATACAGGAGGAGATCGTGGTGATACTATGTGAGCTTGAGGTCTACTTCCCACCCGCATTCTTCGACATTATGGTGCATCTGCTGGTCCATGTCGTGGAGGACATCGTACAACTCGGGCCGATGTTCCTCAGCAGCATGATGGCGTTCGAAAGGATGAACGGACACATCAAAGGATACGTTCGCAATAGGTCCCGTCCAGATGGAAGCATAGCCAAGGGCTTTCTGGCCGAAGAGTGCATCTCTTTCTGCACGAATTATCTAGACATCGAGAACCCTGTCGGTCTTCCCGTCAACAGGCACCTTGGCAAGCTCGACGGATCTGGTCACCGAGAGGGTCGTCGCATACGGCATGCAGACTTTGATTTTCGACGCGCAGACTTTGATCGAGCAAACCTCGTCGCGCTACAACATTTAGAACTGGTCGATCCTTGGGTACAGAAGCATAAAAGGTTAATCGAGAAGAAGTACAGTGACCGGGGCATACAGAGGACGCAGGGAGAAATAATCAAAGAGCACAACTCAGATTTCACGTGTTGGTTTAGGCAGACGCTCCTTGATAATCCCCCGTGATCGCATTCTTCTGACACGGAAAAGATCATATTCACCTTGTCGCAGGGACCGATGCAAAACCTGGTGACCTATCAGGCGTATGATATCAATGACTACACATTCTACACGGAGGAAAAGGACAACAAGTGTGATTATCAGAACTCAGGCGTAACGTCGGAATTCTACACCGATGACAACGTGAAGGAAAGATTCTACGGAAGAATCGAGGAGATCTGGGAGCTCGACTACTGTGGAGAAAAGGTGCCGATGTTCCGTGTTAGATGGGAAAAGAGCGTCGAAAGAGAAGACCGGTATTTCACAACCATGGTTATACCCGAAGCAGCCAAATCCAAGGCCGCCGGTGCAAACGTGGCCGCGAAAAATGAACCGTGGGTACTGGCTACCAAAGTGGACCAATGTTTTTTCATTACCGACCCGACAAAGCCTAGCCGTGTTGTCGTGAGGAGAGGAAAAAGAAACAGCATCGGAATGGATGGAGTCGCCAACGAGCAAGACTTCGACCAGTACAACGATCCAAAGATTGAAGATGACGACGACTACGATGAAGCAACATACATCACAAGAAGAAAAAGGACAACCCTACCCAAAAAAGGTAGCCCGTTCGAAAGAAGAAACATTAAAGTGCCGGGGCTACATTATTCAACCGCGACAAATAAGGGAAAAAAGATTGTAAAACGCTAGCTCAAAAAATATTGTAAAATGCGTGGTCAAAAAAGATTGTAATATTCATGGATCTGTTCTTATGAAATTTACTTATACTTTGAATCATATTTTTACCACTTTTATGACATATATTATCACTTTTGGGCATTTTTGGAATATTTAAAAGTATTTTAAAATCAAAACAAAACTTCTATGGCATATATCACCACTTTTGGGCAATTTTTGGAACATTTAAAAGTATTTTTGAAATAAAACAAAAAAGGTGAGCACCAGGATTCGAACCTGGGTGCTCACAAGTTTAGAATAGAGCTAAGGGCGGAACCAGTGGGATAGGCTAGTGTAGTTGTTAGATAGTGGGGCTGCAGTTTTCTTATACAGTAGTTAGAAGCCGATAGGCGTAGCGCACAAGCCCATAGTGCGCTACAGATATCCGTAGCGCACTATGCCCCAGTGCGCTACGCCTAAGTGGCTTTATCCACACGTGCGCTCGACCCCCCCTCTCTCATCCCCATCTCTCCATCTCTCAGCCCGATCGAGCACGATCCGCCGATCCGCCGACCGCCGCCCAGCTGCGTCCCGAGGAGGAGGAGGCCTGCCCGCGTCAGAGGAGGAGGAGGTCCGCCCGTGTCCGAGGAGGAGGAGGCCCGCGCGCGTCTCAGGAGGTGGAGGCCGCCGTCATCCGCCCGTCGTCCGCCCGTTAGAGGTGAGCGTCGCCCCTCCCCTCTCTCCCTCTCTCTCCCTCTCTCCCTCTCTCTCGCTCTCTCTCCCTCTCTCCCCTCTCTCTGCAGGCCGTTAGGGTTCAGTAGGCCTCGCTCCATGTCCTGCAGGCCGTTAGGGTTCAGTAGTAGCATGAGCTTGTTTTTCTCGAACGATAATTTCATTTTTGGCCTTAGGATTATCCTCTGTGCCTTTCTAGATGTGTGCCTTTCTAGATTACTTCAGGAGTCAAGAGATAATGTTTAACGAATTAGACCACCTGTGCCTTGTAGATGGCATACTATAAATTGTAATGTAGTAGATGCATGAGCTGCATATAAAAACAGATCTCAAGAGATAATGTTTGCTCAATGAGTTACAACATGGAAGTCTAGTACAAAAAGGAGAACAATTGATTGATTAAAACAGAATATTTATATCATTTGCTTCTGTAATTTCCTTATCAAACAAGTCAGTTGCTGTTGTCTTGTTTTTGCGAGCTTCATCTATTGCATGGAGTATCCTATATTGTTCGAAAGCATGCCGTTTTGTTCTTGATTGTTGTCTTCAAATCTATTTAGTTCTGAAATGAACCCTTACAACCCTTATGGCGCGCCATTGCAATGTGTTTCTGTTTCATTTTGTTACTCGTAGTCAGGATGGAGTTGCTCTTTATACCACATCGCTGCATTTTTCTGCTAGTACCCTCGAGGCTCATATTTACTGCATATTAGTTTTGAAAAACCCTACTTTCTTGGTAAATGGCAACTCGGACTGGAGCATCCTCTTGCTCACACTCCATTGTGTCTTGCTGGGATGGTTGAACATATGCTTCATTATGCCCAGAAATTATATTGCCTTCTGCTTAGTTTTCTCAAGCAATTGTTATATTTAGATGCTCCAAGGGAAAACATGTGTGCTGTACTCACATCATTTGTTTTCTGGACAATAGATACCATGACATTCAGTTACATTTTCAATTTGCTGCTCCCTGTGTTGAAGGCATTTTCGTGGATGCTACCCTGTACACTTCGCCATGCTGTGAATTTTGATTTGTTATCATATATTAGTTAATTTGGATCAGTTTTGACTTCCATGGTTTATCCTGTATCATCTTATGTTTCTACTCTGTAGTCAAATCAAGAGCTACATCTGTAATCTAGGGTCTGACCAAACCCATTTTATGGAGATGAGTGGCAATTTTATGTTGACATATATATATATCTTGGTTTGCCAAGATACTCTACTCTACAATATACACAACATATAGTAATTTAGAATATGAGAATATACAATATGCTTCCCTATGTACATGTATTTTCAAACAAATCTATTAAATCATATTATCGACACCCTTATTTACTCTGTGGTGCAGAAAGAAAAGGATGCATGACTATAATGCACATGGTTTGAAACCTGATAGTTTACTTCTCTATTAGTTCAGAGCATCCACACTATAATTCATGTTTTAAGAATTATAGTCCGATCTAATTAAACAAGAAAGAATAGCATGGGTGCTGATTTGGTCCTTATGGAAAACCAGAAATCTGCTTGCTGTCACTTGCTAGTAATCTGATAGTAATCTGCTTACTGTCACTTGCTTTTGTGGTTTGGTCCTTATGGAAAACAAGAAATAATAGCATGGGTCCTGATAGTAATCTGCTTGCTGTCACTTGCTTATGTGGTTTGGTCCTGATAGTAATCTTCTTGGTGTCACTTGCTGTAATGATCTTCTAGTATAAAAATCCTTGGTCCTTGTATGAACAAAAAGAACAAGTGATTGCTGTCACTTGGTCATTTGTATTCTCATTTGCTTAGTCTGAAGTAGTAAAAGAAAACCTAGCTTAGTCTGAAGTAGTAAAAATGACAACAAGGATTGTTGTATTCTCATTTGCTTGCTGTCACTTCGTCATTTGTATGAAGCACCTTGAAATTGTGCTTGTGCTTGTATGAAGCACTTTATTATGTGTGTATGCAGGTTCTTGTATGAAATGAGTCACGATTTTTGCCGGAATGTTGATTAACTTCCGTTTCGGAAAAAATCGGGCACTCCTAGTTTAAGAAAATTAGCAAAGGTCATGCCGGATTTTTCCGTGCATTTAACCAATTATTTGTTTTTTATTAGTGCAAAGATGTGTGACAACGACGAGGCTGGATGTTCTAAGCGCATCAGTGCTGAAGTAGAACTTAGACCTTCGAATAAACAATTGACATTCTGGGAGGCGGCCCAGCGGCTAGAAGACGATGAAGAATACAATCCTTCGGAGAGCAAGGATGATGAGATGGAAGACGCGGAGGAAGAAGCCGAAGGAATGGCGGGTGATGAAACAACTGATGGTGGCGAGGGCACATGGAGTGGTAGCAATCCTCCTAAGAAGAAGAAGCAGCCGAAGGACCGACGCCCAAACACGGTCGGCACCGTCAGGGAGGAAATTACCGAAGTGAGCCCATCAGGGGTTCCTTTGGAGCCTGCCCTTGTCGTCAAAGGGTACGGTGGACAAGTGGCGGCGATCACCCGGACAACCATCTCGATCAACATCGAGAATCTCCGGCATAAAGATAATGGCCACTTGCGCACACTCCTCTTCGAGAAGATGCACGCAAGATACAAGTTCCCCGCTAAGTATTAGAACACAAATTATCATGAGAACAAAGTAAAAAATTCCGCCCTCACAAAGATGAGCACCGCCCTGGCCAGCTGGAGAACCCGGATAAAGAAGAAGATCTATAAAGAAGGCAAAAGTCTCGAGGAGATCCAGAAGATTGACCCGCAGATCACCGAAGATCAGTTCCGGGAGTTCAAGGAGAGGTGTGAATCCAAAAGAGCCCTGGCCAATAGTAATCGGGGAAAGGTGCTGCAGGCGATGAATATAGGTCATCACCATCTCGGATCTGGTGGATATAGAACCGTGGAGGCCAATTGGAATAAGGAGGACGAAGAGTATAGATCCAAGGGGATAGAAAACCCCTTTGCGAAATTCGAACCCGGGCAGGTTCGAAACTTCATCAGGGCCCGTTACCATGTGGACCCAAAAACCAAACAACTTACCGCGGATCCTGCGATGAAGGAATTCAAGGAAATTGTGGTAAGTATAATCTAATTACCGCGGATCAACTCGATTGCAATCTAATCGATGATCTAAACGATTCACTGTTACTTCTTCTGCAAGAGGAGGAAATTGTTGCTAGTCATGGATCCTAGGGTTCCTCATCCCAGGGGTCGACGGCGGCCACCCGGTGGGATAACCCTTTTAACATGGCGATGAACCGGGCCAAGAAAACAGATCCGGTTACGAAGAAACCGTCGTCGGCTGGCCGTCTGGCCGGCCTCGGGGGTAAGAATTGGGTGGATCATTTTGGTCCACCGCCGAGGACGCATGTGGCGCCGTCGGGAAGGAGCGAGGAGGAAAACCACGAGGTTCAAGAACTTAAGGAACAAGTGGCACGGATCCCGCAGATCGTCGAAGACAACCTGGCAATCACCCTCACATCCTTCCTGCCTACCTTGGTGGAGTCAATAGCGAACTGGAGTGCGGGTGGTCGAGTAGGGCCGTGCCCGATTCCAAGCATGGTCAGCAGCCACTCGAACAACGCGGCGCCGACGAATCAGGCGAACTACGTGTTCGTGACTCTGCCCGCTAGCACCGCGGCGCCGCAAGTGTTGGTGACTCCCCTTGCCATCACCGCGGCGCCGGAGTACATGTTGGTGCCCTCCTGCCATCGTCGCGGCGGCACCGGAGCTCCAAGCACCCATCGGTAGGGAGAATACACCGGCGGCCAGCACCGCGCCATCAAGCAGCCCTTCCATCTCTTGCACGCCCGTCGCCGTATGCGGTGCGTCGACATTAGCCGATCTCGACGCCATCACGGTAAACAAATTGCTTTACCGCCTTTCACGCCATCTATTACTCTTATGGCATCTCTGACGACGCCGTACATGTTTTCTGCAGACGGATGTTCCTTGCACTCTCTTATGCTACGTGAACAACGAGCTGAGGGATGTTGCCAAGGGTACCATTGTTCAACCCTTGCAGCGCACGTTCCACTCAAGGCTGATGCCAGATAGCGTGCACAGGGTTAAAATTAGACGGGTGCTAAGGGGCTGCGGCGACCTGGAACCTCCCATTCAACCCCCAGGAGCGGATGAAGAAGAGCCGTCTGATCTCAGAACTTGCTTCAGCTTATTCTTGCTATGGCCAAAGAGCATGATCCGTTTGGGGACGGCGGGGGCCATCACACCACAGACAACAACACCGCATGTCGTGCCAGCGACAAGCGGTGGCAAGGCCCCCTTACCGCCCTCACCGTCACCTCCACGCGGTGGGTCGGATGATCATGTTGATGATATGCACATGGCGTAGGACCCAACCGAGGACGACGAAGACTGGAATGTTCACTTCTTCAACACTCAGTTTAGCAACGAAGACCTAGATGGTGGCCCCACAGAGAAAGCCACTATCACAAAGCGTCTGTTTGGTTCTCAGGAGACGCCTCCAGCTTACGCCTTTACAGAGCCAGCTGATACAACCAACCGACCCTTTATTCTAAGCCCTGACACACTACATAGGGCGGCCGATGCTCAGATTGCGGTGCCTGCCCGCTCTCCAAAAGGAAAAAAGGGCAGGAAAAGAAAATCTAGCAGCTCGAGCCAGCCGGTGGCGTCAACAACTGCGAATCCGATCAGGTTTCGGGATGGGCCACCAAGACCCGAGGGTATTATGTGGAGGATTCATGTGGCGGGTGAGCCCATGCTACCTAAGAATTTGCGGAAGCTCGCCAGTTCGGAACTGCAGAGTGTGCATGACGGCGTGCTGACGATAGAGAGACGCCTTCTATCGGAGAAAGATCCCTCTCACCCGGTATTCGTGGTTAAGGTGCCACCAGGCTTGGGCTTCGTCAACAATGCCCCTGCGGATCTGTTCTTCCTGCGGTTCGACGACATCTTCAATATGTTCCACCTATACCCGCTGCACTATACCATGGTCCGTCTCTTTTCTCTCAGCCTGGCCATGCAGATCATTAGAGAGAACACACCGGGCATCGCTATAGTGGACCCCTACTACATGCATGACAGCTGCTTGGGTTCCCCCGCCGAACGACGTATCATGGCCTCGTACCTAAAAAGAATCCTCGTGGCGAACAAGACAAAGGAATACATTCTCGTGCCTTACTTTCCCGAGTAAGTCGTTATTCACTCGCCACCGTCAATTGGCTTTATTAGATCATCATCATTCTTTTTCCAACACATTCCATTTGAATTTTTTGTGTAGAGATGAACACCGACGCTCATCTCCTTATCGCCGAAGCATTCCCACGCCACGTATTTCGACTCGGGGAGTCTAGAAAAGAAGAAAAACTACAACAAGATCAAGGAAGTTCTGGATGATGCTCTCACTGGCTTTGCCTCGACGGAAGGCACCACCTTCGTGCGTACGAAGGTCAAGTTCGGCAGGCACGTCTTCAACCACGTAACGGAGTTCCCCTGCGTGAAGCAGCCGGAAAACAGTAAGAAGGAAGCCTACTACGCACTCCATCACATGAGGGCGTTCCTACTTGACCAGCAGAATTCTATGCTGCCAGATCATCTCAAACAGTGGGCCAAAGCAAAGGCCAAGATCAATGATTCGGATATTAGACAAGAGATGTATCGCATCCAGCAGTAGTTTGGGGCAATCATCTTTCGTGATGTCATGACTTTGGGGGGGATCTTCTACGGAGGAAATATCCCGAATAACCGTGACATAGAAGATCGCCTAGAGATGCAGGGTGACTATAGGAAGTTCATGATGAGACAAGGCGTCCTCCCATTCCCTAAGCCGAGCCAGAAGGCTTGATGTTGGCCTAGTTGTAGTTACAAACTATAGATGACCTTTGTGTGTGTGTGGACAAGTGTACATGCTACTATACTTATCTTATTAGGTTTATGAATCATCGCTTACTTCTTTTGCTTATTATTATTATATATCAATCAATGCTTGGTTTTTTTTGCTTACTCTTTGGTCCTTTGCTCACTTTGGTCCTTCTTTTTTTCCTTACTCTTTTTTCGAGAATAATGCCGATGATTGAAATGTCGTGGCACACTATATATGTGAATGTGCTACGATGGGATTGTGAGCCTTGTGTTATGCACAAGTCCAGGTCTTGTTCATCCTACTTGGCTCACAGTTCCATCGTAGCATATTCCTGTGTCCAACGACCTATGTATATATATGAGGCATTCTTTTCGAGTTATTTTTGTCTTTTTTGAGAATAATGCCGATGATTGAAATGTCGTGGCACAATATATATGTGAATGTGCTACGACGGGATAGTTAGCCTTGTGATATGCACAAGTCCAGGAATTGTGCATCCTACTTGGCTAACCGTTCCGTCGTAGCATATTCCTATGTCCAACGACCTAGCTAGTTATATATGAGGCATTCTTTTCGAGCTACTTTGGTATTTTTCGAGAATAATGCCGATGATTGAAATGTCGTGGCACAATATATATGTGAATGTGCTACGATGGGACTGTAAGCCTTGTGTTATGCACAAGTCTAGATGTTGTGCATCTTACTTGGCTTATGGTTCCATCGTAGCATATTCCTGTGTCCAACGACCTAGCTAGTTATATATGAGGCATGCTTTTTGAGTTACTTTGGTCTTTTTCGAGAATAATGCCGATGATTGAAATGTCGTGGTATAATATATATGTGAATGTGCTACGATGAGACTTTAAGCCTTGTGTTATGCACAAGTCTAGATGTTGTGCATCCTACTTGGCTTACGGTTCCATCGTAGCATATTCCTGTGTCCAACGACCTAGCTAGTTATATATGAGGCATGCTTTTTGAGTTACTTTGGTCTTTTTCGAGAATAATGCCGATGATTGAAATGTCGTGGTACGCTATATATGTGAATATGCTGCGATGGGATTGTCCGCCTTGTGCTATGCACAGGTCCAGGTGTTGTGCATCCTACTTGGCGGACAGTTCCATCGTAGCATATTCCTGTGTCGAACAACCTAGTTATATATGAGGCATGCTTTTTGAGTTTGGTATTTTTGATTTAGGAGTACTTTCTATAAGTGTATCTTCATATGCGACTTTAATTATATATGTTTTTTTTCAATCACCGGTTAATTATTATTGTCAACTTATAGATGACGTGGTACGTCGTGTACAAGGGACGGTCTCCCGGAGTCTACGATGATTGGGAAGACTGCCGGAGACAGGTGCACCATTTCAGCGGCAATAGCTACAAATGGTACAACATTATGGCGGAGGCGGAAGCTAGATACACGCGCTATCTAGCGGGAGTTAGGACAAGGAACCGGATAAAGACCTACACCTTCGTCGCGGCAGTGATCATGCTTATCTTCTTTGGTTGTTTATCCCGCGTTTGTGTCTAGCTAGTTTAGATGTCTAGGCGAGCTTCCGACCTCTAACTTGTTCGATCGACACATGTATTCGCATGTCACCAACTACTTTGTAACTTGATCGAAACAATTTAACTTATACTATGTATTCATGTATGAGACTTATCTATATGTATTTGTTTCAATCTTGTTTTTCAAATTGTGTATTTATATATATAATTCTATATCTTGTATCTGTGTGTGTATATCTACTGTAATATTGTATATAATCTGTATTATATATAATCTGGCTCGGAAATAAATAAAAAAACAAAAAACCACCTGTGGCGCACATGACCTACCTTTTGTGGCGCACTACACCTAAAGCGCACTTTAGAAGCTTAGTGGCGCACTGGAAGTGCGCCACAGAAGATCTTACGCGTAGCGCACCTGCCCACATAGCTGTGGCGCACTAGCAGGTGCGCTACGCCTATCTCGACACAACCGTGGCACACTAGGCAGTGCGCCATGGCTAGGAGATAGCCGTAGCGCAAGGCCCGTGGCGCACTGCTAGTGCGCCACAGATGCTCTTTTCAGGTGCGCCACGAATGGCCATTTCCCTAGTAGTGTTCCTTTCAAACCTCAAAAGTGTTGCTACTGACCAGAGCTCAGTTTGCCAAAACCAATTTAGATTTACTTGATGCTCCCAAAATGATGCCAATATTAATCAACAAGATCAATCATATAATAGAGATTGCAAACTAAAATAAGAAGTGCAAAAAGTAAAAGATGAAACTTCTCATTAATATTCCATAAAGGCACTCACACCAAGGGATACATAGATAATCAACTAAAGGAGAGATACTTCCACATGCAAACCAACCTATAAGATAACTTATCTACCAAAGACATGAATCCACTAAAGAGGTAAAAGATAATGATGTGATACCGCGGCACTCCCCCAAGCTCGGAACAAGCCAAGGGGATGCCAAACCTGCTGACGAATTACTCCTTTGGTGGTGGTGTTCTCTTGTCTTCATCAAACCTCCAAGGCAAAGGTTCCCCATCCAAAAAGGACGTCCCGGTTTCCACAATCCCGAAACTAGCAGCAGAGCTTACGCGATTAAATCTTGCCTCATACTCATAGTTTTGGTTTTGTATGTCATAGAGCTGGCTTGTAGTTGGTTGGTGGTCTGACAGAGTGAGAAGATTTCGTCTCGGAGCTCAGCAACTTCCTCTTTGTGCTTGGTGATGAGTTTTGAACTTATCTTATGGATGATATCCACCTCGCATTCCGCCATCTTCTTGTACCTGAAAACTTCATGTTCCAATGCTTCCATCCTGTCTTCCAGATTGCCTTCTCCTTTAGGGCCTCGAACTTCTTTCATCTGCACCTTCCCATCCTTGAGAATCAACTCCTTGGGATGAACCCTCAACTCATACATGTACGGGTTGATGACATCCGCGGAGGAATCCTCCATGGGTGATCCAGAGGAAGACATTGCAGCTCCAAAACTAAGAATTTGCCTGACAAAAACAGATCGAAATAGAAATACGACGAGAACACGATACAAGAACCTCGGGGAACCAGGGGGTTATATATTATGAAGTTTTAATGCATAAGGAAGGTATTGGTACGAAAACAAGGTGGAGACGGAGCTCGGGGGGCTCACACCCCCTCCAGGCGCAGCTAGCTAGGGCCCGCGCCTGGGGTGAGTTTGGCCACCCCGGCCTCCGTTTCCTCCTCTGTTCCGTCTCGTAACCTTCCTTATGTAATAAAAACATCAAAAATATAAAAATATCGGGTTTTCACGAACCTTCTGTTTTCACCACTTTTACCTATTCAAAGACGAAATCTGCAGACTCCGGTGTTTGGTTCCTGATAAATTCTTCCAGAGTCACCATTTGAATAATATCAACATCTTTGTTATAAGAATCTCTAGAAATATAATGTTTTAGCCTTTGACCATTCACCACCTGTGTTGTGTCATCCTTCAAATAAGATATTTTGATAGCACCTGAATGATATACTTCCTCAATAACAAAAGGCCCTTCCCATTTTGAGAGTAGTTTTCCTGCAAAAAATCTGAGACGAGACCTATACAAAAGAAATATCTCACCAACATGGAACTCCCTTTTGAGAATTCTCCTATCATGCCATCTTTTTACTTTTTTCCTTAAAGAGTCAAGCATTTTCATAAGCTTCACTTCTCCACTCATCTAAGGTAATCATGTCAAGAAAACTTTTCTCACCAGCAAGTTTAAAATCTCTATTCAACTCTTTTCACTGCCCAATAAGCTTTGTGTTCTAATTCTAAAGGCAAGTGACAAGCTTTCCCATAGACCATTTTGTAAGGAGACATCCCCATAGGATTTTTATAAGCAGTTATATAAGCCTATAAAGAGTCATTCAACGTTTTAGCCCAATTTTTACTAGATCTATTAACAGTCTTTTGCAAGATAGAAATAATTTCCCTATTGGAGAGTTCTACCTGCCCACTGGTTTGGGGGTGATAAGATGAAGCAATTCTATGGTTTACATCATACTTAGAGAGAGTTTTTCTAAAAACCCCATGAATAAAATGAGATCCTCCATCAGTCATGAGATATCTAGGCACACCAAACCTAGGAAAAGTAACATCCTTAAGCATTTTCAAAGATGTCTTACCATCAGCGCTGTTTGTAGGTATGGCTTCTACCCACTTCGTAACATAGTCAAGAACAACAAGAATATGAGTATACCCTTTTGAAGGAGGAAAATGACCCATAAAGTCAAATCCCCAACAATCAAAAGGTTCAATAACAAGAGAATAATTCATATGCATTTCATTGCGTCTAGAAATGTTACCAACTCATTGACATTCATCACATGGTAAGACAAACTTCCTTACATCCTTGAAAAGGGTAGGCCAATAAAATCCAGATTTTAAAACCTTTTGTGCAGTCCTATCCCAGCATGATGTCCTCCATAAGCGCTGCCATGACATTTTCTCAATATCTCTTGTTGTTCAAATTCTGGAACACATCTTCGCATAATACCATATAATCCTTCTTTATATAAATGTGGGTCATCCCAAAAGTAATGCCTTAGATCATAAAAGAATTTTCTTCTTTGCTGGGCTGTAAAGGTTTGAGGCAAATACTTGGAAACAATAAAGTTAGCATAATTAGCATACCAAGGACTCTCATGCGGACTTACCCTTATTGCAGCCAACTTCTCATTTCGAAAACTATAATTAACAAGCAAGGGGTGAGAAGAAATGTTTCCCAAACAAGATAAATTGTCAGCAATAGCATTTTCAGCACCTTTCCTATCTACAATATGTAGATCAAACTCTTGCAAAAGCAACACCCATCTAATAAGCCTAGGCTTAGCGTCCTTCTTTGTCATAAGGTACTTAATAGCAGCATGATCAGTATGAATAGTGACCTTTGAATCAACAATATAGGGTCTAAACTTATCATAGGCAAAGATTACAACTAATAACTCTTTTTCAGTAGTAGCATAATTCTTTTGAGCAGCATCTAAAGTCTTGCTAGCATAATGAATAACATTCAAATTCTTATCAACATGTTGCCCAAGGACATCACCCACATCAAAATCACTAGCATCACACATAATTTCAAAAGGTAAACTCCAATCAGGGGGTTGAACAATAGGAGCAGTAGTCAAAGCTTTCTTCAAAGTTTCAAAAGCTTCCTTACAATCATCATCAAAAATAAAAGGTACATCTTTTTGAAGAAGATTAGTAAGGGGCTTTGAAATTTTGGAGAAATCTTTAATAAACCTCCTATAGAAACCAGCATGACCTAGGATACTATGAATACCTTTTATATCTCTAGGGCAAGGCATCTTCTTGATTGCTTCAATTTTGGCTCTGTCAACTTCAATACCTCTTTCAGAAATTTTGTGTCCAAGAACAATCCCTTCATTAACCATGTAATGGCATTTCTCCCAATTAAGAACAAGGTTGGTTTCTTCACATTTCTGCAAAACTTTATCAAGGTTCTGCAAACAGTTATCAAAAGAAGTTCCATAGACAGAGAAATCATCCATGAAAACCTCCATAATTTCTTCACAAAAACCATGAAAGATAGCAGACATACATCTCTGAAAGGTAGCAGGAGCATTACATAAACCAAAAGGCATACACCTATAAGAATAAGTGCCATAAGGACAAGTTAAAGTGGTTTTCTCTTAGTCTTGTGCTTTCACAGCAATTTGAGAGAACCCAGAATAACCATCAAGAAAACAAAAGTGAGTCTTTTTGGACAACCTCTCAAGCATTTGATCAATAAAGGGCAAAGTATAATGATCTTTCTTAGTAACTTTATTAACCTTTCTAAATTCAATGCACATCCTATACCCAACCACTACTCTTTGGGGTATAAGCTCATTATTTTCGTTCGGCACTGATACATCGGAAACCTATCTATAATTTTTGATGCTCCATGCTTGTTTAGTATCTACTTTGCTTTGCTTTGTCTAAACTTTGAGGTGTTTTTATATCTTTTCTGGAACTAACCTATTAACAAGTTGCAACAGTGTCAGTTGCCTATTTTCTTCTGTTTTTGGTTCCAGAAAGGCAGAAAATCAATATTCTCGGAATTGGATAGGACAAAAGACAAAGTAAATATTTTACCATGGGCGACACGAAGTCCACAGGGGAGACGAAGAGGCGAACCAGGGCCGCCACACCCCCCTAGGCATGGGTGGGCCCACCCCGCGCCTGGGTAGGGTGTGGGACCCCTGGCCGCCTCCTAGCCTCGCCTCTTCGCCTATAGGAAGCCCCTGATGCAGAAACCCTAGGCACCCGATCAAAACTCCATGAAACCTTCTGTAGCCACCGCCACCGTCGTCCCTAGATTGGGGGATCTGAAGTTCTTCCCGGCACCCTACCGGAGGGGAAATCAACCTGGAGGTCTTCTTCTCTGGTATGAAGCGTGAGTAGTTCCACCTTGGACTACGGGTCCATGTAGTAGCTAGATGGTTGTATATCATCCTTTGTGCATGTATAGATCTTGTGAGCTTTATTCATGATCAAGATCTAATCTATTTGTAATCATGCATGTTGTGTTTGCGGGGATCCGATGGATATTGAGATTACTATGTCAGATTGATTAATGGTTTTGTCTATTTGATACTATCATGTCTGTGTTGTTTGTGATCTTGCATGCTCTCCGTTGTTAGTAGCTATCTTGGCCAAGTAGTTGCTAGTGACTCCAAGAGGGGGTATTTATGCTTGATAGTGGATTCATGCCTCTAGTTTCTAAGGGAAGTGACAAAAATCTCTTCGGTTGTAGATGTGTTGGTGCCACTAGGGAGAAAACAACGGTCTCTTGTTCATAGAATAAGTGGATTGTTTACCTTACACACTTTGCTTAAAGTAGTTGTCTGTTGCTTGCAACTTAATACTAGAGAGGGTTCGGATGATAACCTAAAGGTGGACTTCTAGTCATAGATGTAGTTGGATGGAGTTCTATGTATATTTTTATATTGCCCAATCGAATCTCATAGGATCTTTTTGTCTGGTATTGCATTGTTATGCCTTGCTCAGTTCCTGTCAATTGCCCTACTATAATTTGTTTACCTTTCATGCCATGTTGTTTATCTAAGGAGAGCACCTCTAGTGAACTATGGACCCCGTTCCAATCTTTACCATTGATACATCCTCCACTGTTACCTGTTTACTTTCTGCAAACCATTACCTTCCACACCATATGTTCAATCCTTTGTTACATCAAACCGGTGAGCTTGACAACCTCACTGATTCGTTGGGGCAAAGTCTTGAGTTTGTGTTGTGCAGGTTTCCACGTTGCTTGCAACACCTTTGAGACGTTTCCTTCCTCCTGCTGGTTCGATAACCTCGGTTTCTTACTAAGGGAAAACTTGTTGTTGTGCTCATCACACCTTCCTCTTGGGGTTTCCAACGAAGCATCCCACGACAAGTGCTAGGCGCCATCAAGCTATTTTCTAGCGCCGTTGCCGGGGAGGCTAAGGACGTATTCACAAGGGGAGTCCTCCTCAACCTTTCTCTTTACTTTGTTTTTAGTTTGCTTAGTTTCTTTTGCTCCGTTTTGTTTGCCTCTTTTAATCAAAAACTTCAAAAAAAATTAGTATAGTTTGGTTTGCTTTCTCTTATCAAAAACACAAAAAAATTAGTTCCCACTCTGGTTGCTGGTCTGTTATTTCCTTGCTTGGTCATGCTTTCTATCAATGGATGGTTTCTTTGAAACTACTCCCTCCGTTTAGAAATATAAGATGTTTTAGGTTTGTGAAGCAAATGAACCTATACACTAAAAGATGTCTAGATACATTTGAACCTACACACTAAAATATGTCTAGATACATTTACTTCACAAACCTAAAACATCTTATATTTCTAAACGGAGGGAGTAGTTCTTATTGGAAAGGTGGGTTCATGGAAGAACAAAAGTATTATTATAAGAAACGCCATTTTTCAAAACAGGGAAACACCTATGGGAACAAATTGATAAGTTGAATACTATTGCTAGAGAGTTGTGCTCTACTTATAATGTTACTTATTGATTTGATAAAGCTTGTTGCTGTAGGAGGTATAAACACCTCCCTTTCCAATGTGAGTATCATGATAATGTTACCATATCCTCTTATGTTAAAGGAAATTATGACTTTTATGATATGGAACAAATTGAAGAATTTATTGCTTTCAAGGGTGCATTTGAACTTGCCAGTTTGCTTGAAAATACTAATAATGCACCTTATGAATATGAGGTTTATGAGATACTTAAATTTTGCTTTGATAATTACAAGGAAGAAAATGGCTATATTCTTGAATATTTTAATAGGAGCTTTCCATAAATGGAAGAGACTAATGCCTTGCAGGAGCCTATGGAAGAAGAAATTGTTGAAACTGGAAGCTCATTAGATGAAAAAGAGGAGGAGAGTGATGAAAAAAAGAAGGAATAATGGATTATCTACCCATGCCTACCTTCTAATGAGAGTAACTCTTTATCTCTTACATTATTTGATTGTCCCCCTTGCTTACCAAAGGAGGATGAATGTTATGTTCCTGTGGATCCTTTTGAAATATCTACTTTGGTTAAAACCTGTGAAGGTTCTAATCCCACTATTTTTGAGCTTGATAGAAATTTTATGTTTGTAGATCATGAAAAGCATGATTTATGCGATATATATTGTTGAGTTTATTCATGAGGCTACTGAAATTTATTATGAGAGAGGAAAATATGGTTGTAGAAGTTTTCATGGTACTGAAATACCTCTCTATGTGATGAAATTTTTGAAGTTACCCTTGTTTCATCTTCCTATGCCTGTCACTTTGTTCTTTGTGAATTTATTTGCATCCAAAATTCCTATGCATAGAAAGTGGGTTAGACTTAAATATGTTTTGAATTTTCTCCTTGATGCTCTCTTTTACTTCAATTCATATTTCTTATGTGAGCATCTTCTCAAATTATCAAGCCTAACTTAAAGACGTTAAAGAAAAGTACTTGTTGGGAGATAACCCAAGAGTTTCCTTGAGTCTTGGAAGTTATTACTTCAGTAATGACCGCTCCTTATCCTTTTTTTCTTTTTGTGCCAAGAATGACCTCTAATGAGAGGGAACTAAGATTTGGGGAGTTGCTGTCCCGAAACAGATTTATGTCCTCCACCAAAAAAATCGTGAGGAGTCTCTGTAAGTCGGATTGAGCTGAAAATTTACGAATAAATCCCCCAGTATGTTAGCTAAATTTCTTCAGTTCAACACTTTTTTTATTTGAGTAACAGAAGATTTTCTAAAAACTCGGTTTCTACCTGCTGGTCTGTTTTGACAGATTTCTGCCATTATTTGCATTTGCTTCTTATTGATTCCTTTTTGAATTCTATTTAAGGGAATTGAGCTTTTTGAAGGAGTTTCTACAGTATCTTGAGTTTTTAGTGAAAAGTTTTACTATTACAATTCTTAGCCCAAAGGTCTATTATCTTTTGAATACACTAATGTTGCTAATGAAGATTGTGTGAAGTTTTGTATGAAGGAAAAATTTCAGGTGTAGAGAGAGAATGATGCAATGAGAAGAAGAATTGACAAAAGCTCAAGCTTGGGGATGCCACCTGTAAGATCCCACCTTTATAAAGGTAAAGATCCCTGTGATTGCAATGCTAGTCCCTGGATCAATGCTAGCATCCACAGTTTAAGATGAAGTACACAGATACAAAGGTCATTATTACATATCATTCTAGAGACAAACATAGTCTTTTGCAACTCTATGGCCACATGCCTAATACAAGAGTTCAAATATAGAATAATATAAATAAGTCTTCATCTTCATGTGCCACAGGCAAGCATGTTGAGTGTAGACTCATAACCCCTAATCATCATCAGAATATCCTGCAACATCACAAGTTACAGCCACAGTGGGTCAATACATTGGAATAGTATTGGCAAGTGATACCTTAGTAGAATATGTTGGGGATATGCCCAAGAGGCAATAATAAAGTGGTTATTATCATATCTTCATAATTATGATAAATGTTTACATACCATGCTATAATTGTATTAACAGGAAACATTAATACTTGTGTGATTTGTAAACATAAAAGAGTCCCTAGTAAAGCCTCTTGTTAAACTAGCTTGTTGGTTACTATATGATCATGGTTTCCTAATCATATAGTTAAGCGTAGCATAAAGATCAAGTCATTTAATATAGTTCATTTGCTATAAGCTTTCTGATACATAGTAACCTAATTCCTTCGACCATGAGATCATGCTTATCACCATCACCGGAAGGATGCTTTGATGACATCAAACACCACACCGTAACTGGGTGGCTATAAAGGTGGCATTGAGTGTTCGGAAAGTATGGGTTGAGACACATGGATCAAGAGTGGGATTTGTCCATCCATATGACGGATAGATATACTCTGGGCCCACTCGGTGGAATGTCATCCAATTAGCTTGCAAGCATGTGACTGGCTCACAAGGGATCACATATCACGGGAACAAGAAAAGAGTACTTATCAGTAACGAGGTTGAACTAGGTATGCAGAGATACCGACGATCAAAACCTCGGATAAGTAAACTATCGTGAGACAAAGGGAAATTGGTATCATATGTAAGTGGTTCATTCGATCGCAAAGTAATCGTAAAAATATGTGGGAGCCATATGAATTTCCAGATTCCTCTATTGGTTATTGTTCGGAGAAGTGTCTCGATCATGTCCGCATAATTCACGAACCGTAGGGAGACACACTTAAGGATTCGATGTTGTTGAGTAGTTATGGAATGATGAGTAAGAGACCAAATGTTGTTCGGAGTCTCGGATGGGATCCGGGATATCACGAGGAGATCTGAAATGGTCCGGAGAATAAGATTCATATAAGGAAAGTCCTGTTTCGGAGTTGGAGAATGATTCCGGTGTTTTCATCGGGAATGTTCTAGAAGGTTCCAGAAGGTCCGACACTCTAGAGGGGAAGGGTATATGAATGTGTCATTACAAGTTGGAATGGTTGCATCATGTACTGGGTGTCATTGCTGAGCAAAATAAAGGGATAAATCAAATCCTAGTTTGAAAAGTCATACGCCAATTTGAAAAGTCAAACGGCAAGTTTGCTTGGTGGAGGGAGAGTAGGAAACCTACTTGGGGAGGAAGTCCCTCTCCCTCCACCGCCGGCCTTGGAAGCCGAGTTGGGGAGGGACTCCCCTCCCCTTGGCCGCCCCCCTCCACCTATATAAGGAGGGGCGGGGCTGCCCCTCCAAAGACACAACTCTCTCCTCTAAACCCTAGCCCAGCCGCCGGCCTCCACCAAAGTCGCCGCCGCCTCCTAGGGTTTGCCAAGTTGCCGAGTTGGGGCTCTCCCCTTGCCCTAGCCGCCGGCCTAGCTCCCTCTCCTTGGTGCCTCTAAACCCTAGATCACCAAGGCTCTCTCATAGTCCACCATACTCGCTCCGGCTTAAGGCGAAGCCCTGCGAGATCTCCCCTCTACTTCAAGTACCACGCCGTCGTGCTGCCAGAATCACGAGGAGAGTGCTACAACCTCCGCTGCCTGCTGGAACAAGGGAGAGGAAGGTCTTCATCGAGTACCGAACGTGTGACCGACTGCGGGAGTGCTGCCGGAACGCAGCACCGGAAGGATCGTCTACGCGATCTTGAGATCGGAAAGAGTACGACTACATCACCCACGAGAATCTGCTCTTGTTAACCGCTTTGGAATCTTCGAGGGTGAGTTCCTCTATCGACTCGTTGCTACAATCTAGTAGATAGATATTGGCTTGTTTGTTTGCATGCGGTAGAATTTTTTTGTTTTCCATGCTATGAACCCCTACAGAATATTAGCATCTAGATACTACATGCATTTGGCTAAGTGTAGCTTAGGCTTGCTTTGCTCAAAATAGGTTTTACCTATCAGTTGAAAACACTAAGTTTTTCTTTGACAAAAACTTTCCCAAGGAGTCACCAATAGAAATTGGTGAACCTTCACCCTTGTTCAACCACAAGTTTTAACTTAGAAATTGGGATGAGGAGATTCTTGATAGCTTACATGTCTTGATGGTCAAATTGTGCATTGCCAGGGACATGGCTAAGTACTTAGATTTTACACGAGTCAAATTGTTTTCCATGCTACGAACCCCTACAGTGGTATCAGAGCCGTGTCTATATGTAGATCTGTTGCACGAGTAGAACACAATGGTCATTGTGGGCGTTGATGCTTTTGTTGTCGATTGCTTCTTGTGTACTTTGCATCTTGCGGGATGGTGGGATGAAGTGGCCCGGGCTAACCTTACATGACATCGTTCATGAGACTTGCTCCACACTTGACATGCAACTTGTATTGCATAAGTGGCTTTGCGGGTGCCTGTTTCTCCCAACATAGTTAAGATTCAGTTTACAACGGGTGAGTAACAATACTAGTATCAATGTTGTGGTTCTTGTTCGTAAGTTAGAACGACACTTATTGAAAGCCCCAAACCACGTAAAACATGCAAAGAAAATTAGAGGCGTCTAACTTTGTTTTGCAGGGGTGTGCTGTGATGTGATATGGCCATGATTGTGATTATATTTGATGTATGCAATGTTCCTTATTGTAAGTTGGCAACGTGAGCCATATGGTTGTCTTTAAATTCTGTTAAGACCCGCGTGTCTATTCAAAGTAGTTGTAATAGTTGAAGCTGGTGGACGACAACCATGGAGCGGCGTCATTGACCTTGATGCAATGCCAGTGATGATGGAGATCATGTTCGTTCTTGAAGATGGAGATCGGAAGCACAAAGAAGAAAGGCCATATCATATCACATATTATGAATTGCATGTGATGTTAATCCTTTTATGCATCTTGTATTGCTTAGTTCACGACGGTAGCATTATAAGATGATCCCTCAAGCACACAATTTCAAGTTTTAAAGTGTTCATCCTTAGTAAGCACTGTTGCTAAAGCTCGTTGTTTCGAAGCACCACGTGATGATCCGGTGTGTTAGATTCTGCGAGTGTATACAACGTGAGCAAGCCAGATTTGCTCATGCGGAAGCTAAGGTTTGATCTTGACGAGCCTAGCATGTACATACATGGTCTCGGAACACGGATCACCGAAAGGTAAAGCATGAGTCATATAGTAGATATGATGAACATGTTGATTGTTCGCCATTGTAGCTACATCAACTCTCGTGATGATCGGTTTTGATGTGGTGAATTTGGTTCATGTGATCACTAAAACAATGTGAGGGATATTGTTTTGAGTGGGAGTTCAATAGCAATTTGATTAAAAGTTGAACACTATTTATCATAAATTAAATCAAAGTGAATTTGCATAGTTGTTGTAGTCATTGGCATCCGTTTGCCACCTTGCGCTTAGTTATAATTGAGATGATAGAACTATAGAATTCTGGTTAGTTACTTTACGAACTGGTATCGTATTGTTTTGAAGTGTTAATCTAAAAGTTTAAAAGTCCCATTGCAAACTTTCAGTAAGTTTCGATTACTCCGTGAAATTTAACAGTTGGTATTAAATCAAGAGTAACAATTCTAGTGTTAGTATATAAGTATCATGTTTATCTTCATGATTCTTGATATTCAAAGGATTGTCTTAATATCAAGGTTATCTAGGATCTGAAAGAGCTGTTTCAGAAACCATGATGTGTGGAAGATATTGTGATGTCTGAAACGAAGTTTTGGTTGCAACATGATAGAGTATAATATGGCAAAAGTCATGTTCTCATATTTGATGAGAATTTGCAAAAGGTTGGAGACACTAGTTGTCCTAAACCTCCAAAAGGTTTTGGAGAGCAACATTATACTCGTGATTCACCGTTATAAGCTAAAAGTAGCTTGATCATGGATGATTCCATGATAAGGGTGAATATTTGATGTAGGTAAAATGTTTACTACACCAAGAGATTACTAAAGAAAGGAATTTGAAAGAACACCAAACATTTGATGATGGTGATCTACTTCAAAGTGCAAGTCCAAAGACATTGGTATTTTACTATACATGCTTTGGACTATGTGTCATGTATATGGCTCCACTATTGATGTTGATAGATTCTTTCAAACAGAAAAGGAAATACTGAAAGAGAATCTCATAAGTATATGGTAGAAAAGAAAAGACTAGAATTGTTCAGCTTAAGTATATAGATGATATACATGTTATGGATATATTCTTTGCTTATTAAACAATGTGGTTCTTAAGTATTTGATACTGAATTTTTTGGTGTGAATCGTCATACAAAACAACACAATTCATGAACTACAATGGCCTAAGTAACTAGCAAAAGAATATGTGATGATGTTCATCGAGGACAAATAAAGGGTTATTGTGTTGTTCGTTAAACATCAAAGCTTGCCTTCAAGATTTGTTTTACCAGGTATTATGAGAACAAAAGGGTTGTTCAAATAATTGCCGTAATCCATAAAAGATGGATGATTTACAAATCTCGTTGGAGAAATCACATCCATAAAACTAGTGCTAAAAATGTCAAAAGACAAATTGATTGAAAGATCATTTAGGAAGTGACATCGCCGTTTAAATTATATTGGAAAGAGAACATGAAGAAACTCCATGTGGATGGAATTTTGGAGTCCTTTTGATTTTTGATCAAATGACGCTTGTGAAACTTTCCTAGAGATAATTAAAACTTCGTTCATAGGCCAAAAGGGAACGAATGACTAGCTTATTGGAACTTGTACATATTGTTGTATGAAGTCCATTATGTGTAGTCAAGAGCGATGGATTTCAACTTCATATGTTTTCTCCGAATTTGAGTGAATATATGAATATTTACTTAATAAGGATGAAGTATGAAACATTTGAAAAGTTCAAAGATTTTCAAGATGAAGTGCAAAATCATTGTAACAAGAATATAAATAGTTTATGATAAGATCATAAAGGAAGATATTTGAGTTACAAGTTTAGCATAATACCTAAGATTTAAGGAATCGTTCCATGGATTTGCATTTTCCGAAACACCATAAGAGTATGGAGCGTTCGAGATATGTAATTAAACCTTGTTTGACATGGTAAGATCAAAGGTGTAATTTATAAAACTATCATTATATTTTAAAGATTAAAAGCTCTAGAGACTACCGTTTTCCACTGAAAAGAGCTCCATCATAATCCGTTGAATTGACACCATATAAAGTTATGGTTTGGGATAAAACCCAAGTTGTCCTTTCTTAAAAATTGGTATGCTATGCATAAGAAAGATGTTTGCAACCAAAATCGGATGAACATATCTTTGTATGTTATTTTGAATAATAGTTAAGTATTCCTCCATAACACCAAAGACAAAAGTGTTTGTCGCTTAGAACGTCAAGTTTCTTTAAGAAGGAATTTTTCATGAAAAGTTAAGTGGGAGGACAATAGAACTTTGATAAGGTTAAAAGAACCTTAGCTATATGTGCAGAGTTGCGCAGCGCCGAAAAGTGTTTCGGAGACAGCAACAATGCTCATGGCTCACGTGCCTCAAAGGTTGTGGTCACGGAGGACTAAGTTCCTATTGAAACAAGAAGGTCGGGTAAACAATCAAATACCAAGATTTGAGAGTTAAATCATTATTTAACGATAATGATCCGACTACATGCAAAGAAGCGATGATGGGCCCTGACTTCGTCAAATGGCTTAAAACCAGAAAATCCGTGATAGTTCCATATACGAGAGATCAAGCTTTGAAGTTGAAAGACCCTCTGGAAAGGTACAAGACCTTACAGTCGTATTTGGATATATAAAGAAATAGACATGGATGTTTCACATCTATGAAATTGTCACATCCCAAGATTTTCCAAATCTTGTAATGTGAAAAATAAATGAATAAAATAAAACTTTGTTGATTTTCAGGGTGAGAAGAAACTTTTGAATCCATTTGGAAACTTTCAAAACCTATTTGGATCAAATAAAATCCTAAAGGGATTTAAAAAGTTAAATAAACAATAAACTTCAAAATATTTAAAATTACTATTTTTGGATCTTTTAATAAAAGGATTTGGGTTTTCAAATGAAAAGTGGATTTATAAATAAAGATTATTTTATAAAGCCAAATTAAACCTTGGCCAAGATTTTGAAACAAAAGGTTTTGCCTTGATTAAAAGAGTAAAGGTTTGTTTAAACAAAATAATGAGGATTTATTAATATCTAGTTTTATTAAAAATAAAGGCTTTTCCCATTTTAAATAAACACTAAAACTTATTAAATTTATTTTAAATAAGTTTTCCAAGTATTTTATATTCTCAATTAAAACCTACTGAAGTGTTTTGGTTTTATTTTAGATTTCAAAATAAAGATTTTAATAAAACAAATCCTATTTGATTTAATAACTAAGGTCCATTTTATTTAATTATTAATGGACCCTAAAATAAAAAAACGTTATCTTATTTAAACAAGTTTTCCAAATATCTTATATTTTCAAATAAAACCTACTGATTTGATTTTGATAATATTTAGTTTTCAAATAGAGATTTTATTAAATAAATCAAAACCTATTTGAATTAATAATTAAGATCTATTTTATTTAATTATTAAAGAAATCCTAAAAAGAATAAAATTATTTTATTTTGTTTTGGACTTTGGTTTATGTTGTTAAAGAGAACCAAAACTCAATACAAGTGTGGTGAATGTTTGAATTGTTTTGGTTGTTTGAATTGTTGTTTGAAATTCAAAACAGAAAATAGAATTAGAAAAAGAAAAAGCAATCAGGAAGAAAAAAATAGAAATGGACACAGCCCAGCCGGCCAGCCCAACTAGGCCCAGCAACCCCACCTGATTCCCCCTCCTGAAAACATTTTTTCTCACTCGTGAAACGACACACACAGACACAGACATGTGGACCATCGTTTCCTCTTCTCTCTCCCGCTGCTAGATGGCCCCACGCTACTGTTCTTTGTTTCCACCCGCCGCTGACCACGCCGCGGCCGTTTCTGCCGTTGAAAGCTCGCGATCAATTATCCATAATGTCGCGCTTAAACCTCGCCGTGACCATGCAGTGATCAACGCCAGCGTCTCCTCTCTCGTTTCCCTCTGTCGCCCCACCTCAACACGCCCCCAGGCCGCCCAATTCCTCGCCACACTACCCACTGTCCGACGACGCTCCGACGACGATTCCGGTAGCACCGCATCGCCCCTCGCCTCCTTGACCACACTCACATACTCTCCTAGCCCTGGCGCTTCTCCCGACGCTTTCCATTCACTACGGCTTGTAACGCCAAGAACGACAACAACCGCCGCCGCCACCATCTGGTTCTTCTCCGATGACCTCCCCCTGGTAAGCCAGACCACCTCGAGCCCTCTCGATCATGCTCGCGTGTACACCACACCCTCCCGCATATAACCATGTACGTATTTTGCTTCGGCACGAATCACAGCCTCGCCCTCGACGTCCTCCAGAGACACCCGCCACGACAAAGAACTCCGCGAGCAATCGCCAAGACATGCGAAGCGCCTTCGCCAGAACCAGCATCGCCGAGCTTCCCCACGTCCTTGCGATCACGGTGAGCCTCTCCTCCTCTTCTCTCGCTTCCTGTTTCACCAGCGCCGCCACCATCTGACCTCGCCGCCGCCAGCCACCGTCGCTGCACCGCCAGACTTTGGTCAACCTCCTGTGAGCCGTTAGATCATCATCCAGCGGCTAGGAAAGAAAGAGAGCGAAGGGGTAAGAGTGAACCTGCGCCGTGCGATATCAGTTAGATCCAACGGCTTACAGCACGTGATCCAGACGAAGCGGTATCAGCGAGTAAGAACTCGACATGTGGCCTGTAGTTCATTTAAAAGACAGAATTGATCTATTAGATTTCCAATTTTGTAAATTGCACAACTTTTGATCCACACGTCCAAAAATTACAAACTTTATATCAATGGAATCAGTGGAACAAGACCTATCCAACCATGCCATTTGTTTAGTAAAAAGCTTCTGGAAAAATGTTTGTTTTTGCAGAAACATTTGTATGCTTGTTTAGATTATAAAAATTGTTCAAAAATGTTTTTGGGAATAAGATCTTTGGCAAATGGTGTGATTTGAACCTACTGACCATAGGAAACACGTTGTGGTTTCAAAAATATATTTGGTGATGCAAAAGAATGATTCTTTGATTTAAAACCATTTCTAGTCAAATAAAAATATAGTTTATTTATTAAAAATGGGTTTGGAAGAAAACTTTTGGGAAATGTTTTGTTTTAAACTCTCTGACCCTAAACACCAAGTTTTATGATTTGAAAATGAATTTTGTGAACCCTATAGATTAAGGCCTTAGTAAAAATATTTCTACACCACATAAAATGATACTTTGTTTTGAAAATGGTTTATGAAGTGAAACCTTTTGCAAATGACTTAGCCACTTTAGAAAATGACCATGAGGTGCTTTCAAATGTTTATGTCCCATTAGGAACCACTTGTCCAAATAAAACAATCCTTGGCATGCTTGCATGCATTATCTTGGTTCTATGATTTTATGTGATGTTTTGCTTGATTGGTAGATTGAGTTTGTGCCTTGCTTGATTGAATTGTAGTGACTTGAAGAGTGTGATTGTTGCAAGGACAAGGAGTGAACTTAAACCCTCTACCAAAAAGGCAAGTGATGCTTCATACTTTGTCCCATTACTTTCACTATGCATTAGTGATTTTTCTAAGTAAAACTTGCATGGAATTTGTTGCTAAGTATAAACCTTGCTATAGGAAAACCTAGTAGATGAAACCTTAGTAGAAATTTTCCTAAGTTAAGATTCCTACTACTATCAAGCTTAGCTTAGCTAGTAGAAAACAAGGGTGGAATATATATCCATACTATGGAAATTTTCTAAGTCTGAGGACTTGTGTTTTTGTTTAATAAAACAACTAAGTTAATGAATCACCTGGGTGGAATGGGACTTGATTGGTGGTTTTTGGTTGAGTGGTTCACAAGGCCCATGTTTATGGTTTACCTTGTGTATCTCACTTGTGGATGGCCACCCAGGAACAAAGAGATTTGAGATGTCAAATGTTGAGAAGCTTCAAGTGCAGCCACTTGGCATTATGGGCTATGCCTGGATCATATAGGTTGCAAGAACTTAGCCATATGGACAGTTGGTGGTAGAGTTTGATAGGTTGGAACGCGTCCATTTTGGTCTAAGGGAAGGCTTCTGAAAGATCTTGTCTTGGGAAACCAAGTCTTGTGGGGAAAGTGCACCACCTCTGCAGAGTGTAAAATCTAAGTACTTAGCCATGTCCCTGGTAAAGGACAATTTGAGCATCAAGACATGGAAGCAATCAAGAATCTCATCATTCAAATTTCAAAGTTAAAAACTTGTGGTTGAACAAGGGTTAAAGGATCTTCAATCTTTGATTGGGAGAAATGATTTAGTCAAGCAAAAACTTAGTGTTTTCAAATGTTAAGGAAAAATCTATTTTGAGCAATGCAAGCCTCAACTCCACTTAGCCAAATGCATATAGATGTTAGACTCCACCATATTACCATAGTATCACTTGCCAATACAATTCAAATGTATTGACCCTCTGTGGCTGTAACTTGTTATGTTGCAGGTTTGATTGATTTAGTGAAGTGTGTTGACTAGGATTACAAAGTCTACAACCAACATGTCTGCCTGTGGCACTTTGAAGATGAAGGACCCCATGCTTATAGATATTCTACTGCAATGTAATGTAATAGCCAAATGAGCTATGTAAGATGTAATAAAATTATGTTATTCCTGGTTATAAAGTGTATTATGACCTTTGTTTCTTGATATTACATCTTAACTGTGGATGCTAGCTATTGATCCAGGGACTAGCATTGTAAACACAGGGGACTCTACCTTATTAAAGGTTGGGACCCTTACAGAAATAGTCAACATGTTGGGAAAGAGTTCACAACAATGTTCAAAGGTTGACTATGACAAGATCTGATTTTTCATTAAGCAATATTTAGTCTAGACGGATTAATATAGGAACAACGACATATAATTTTGTTATGTGTTGAATAAACAAAACAATCTAATAGAATGGTTACCTAGGACGTGTGCATGACACCATCCAAAGGGTTTTGTTAATTCAAAGGATGCTAAAAGCATATGCAGACTTCAATGGTTGAAGTAAGCATCGCGGAGTTGGAATCTTCACTATGATGAAACTGTTAAAATAGTTTAATTTCATCAGAGACAATGAAGATGCTTGCATTTGCAAGAAATTAAGTGGGAGCGCTAAGACATGTTTCTAATACATTATGTGGAAGACATATTGTTGATTGGAAATGATGTATCTTTTATTAACACATATTAAGAATTTCATCCTGATGAAAGACTTAGGCAAAACCCAAATATTTGGCATCAATAGACGCTAATATGGTTGTGCCAGAAGTACATAGATGATGTATTGAATGAGTTCAATATAGAAACTACAAGATAGGTTCTTGTCGCACAGAAAGGATTGAATGAGTTCAATGTTGATGATATATTCAAGTGTATTGACACTTGGTAAGTGAAACAAAGATTCAAGTATAGATTGATACTTGATGTATGAAATCACAAAGAGTATTTATATCAATCATACCGTGATATGTACAAATCCAGATATGTCCTATGCTCTAAATGTTATGAGCATATACCAGAATGATTCATAAGATGATTATTGGACGATAGTAAAGATATTCTTATGATCTTGTAAAAGAACTAAGAATATATTATTTTGTAGAAGTGACAAATAGATGGTTAGTTCATTGTAAATGAATTACATTGATACTAGTTTTGTCACAAAGTACAAATTAAGTTTATCTCAATCTAAACTAAGGGTGGCACAATATCATGGAATGAGAGTTCCATAATGAATTTGGATGAGTTCCAAAGTTAATATATTGTGACAGATACTACAACAAAAGGGCTAAGTATATAACTGCTATTATAGCAGCAAAAGAGGGCATTTGTGTCAAGTATTTTGTTATCAAACTAGGTGTAGTTCACAGCAGGGATAATGTTATGGAGATATATTGTACGACAATATTATCAACATGTTTTAACCCCAAAGAACTAAAGGTTACACCAAAGGACCAAATTTGTACAAAGCCATCTCATTAGAGAATGAGTGATGCGTAGAGACGCAAAGACATGCAAGTACACACGGACCTGGAAGTGTCAGATCCGGAGATCAGTTGACCACTAGCAATCATGTACATACGACACCAGAAAGCCATAGGTGTTGAATACACAAAGGTTTGAAACTAGATTATTGACTCTAGTGCAAGTGGGAGACTGTTGGGGATATGCCCAAGAGGCAATAATAAAGTGGTTATTATCATATCTTCATAATTATGATAAATGTTTACATACCATGCTATAATTGTATTAACAGGAAACATTAATACTTGTGTGATTTGTAAACATAAAAGAGTCCCTAGTAAAGCCTCTTGTTAAACTAGCTTGTTGGTTAATATATGATCATGGTTTCCTGATCATGAACATAGAGATGTTATTAACAACAGGGTCATATCATTAGGAGAATGATGTGATGGACATACTCCTATAGTTAAGCGTATCATAAAGATCAAGTCATTTAATATAGTTCATTTGCTATAAGCTTTCTGATACATAGTAACCTAATTCCTTCGACCATGAGATCATGCTTATCACCATCACCGGAAGGATGCTTTGATGACATCAAACACCACACCGTAACTGGGTGTCTATAAAGGTGGCATTGAGTGTTCGGAAAGTATGGGTTGAGACACATGGATCAAGAGTGGGATTTGTCCATCCATATGACGGATAGATATACTCTGGGCCCTCTCGGTGGAATGTCATCCAATTAGCTTGCAAGCATGTGACTGGCTCACAAGGGATCACATATCACGGGAATGAGAAAAGAGTACTTATCGGTAACGAGGTTGAACTAGGTATGCAGAGATACCGACGATCAAAACCTCGGATAAGTAAACTATCGTGAGACAAAGGGAAATTGGTATCGTATGTAAGTGGTTCATTCGATCGCAAAGTAATCGTAGAAATATGTGGGAGCCATATGAATTTCCAGATTCCTCTATTGGTTATTGTTCGGAGAAGTGTCTCGATCATGTCCGCATAATTCACGAACCGTAGGGAGACACACTTAAGGATTCGATGTTGTTGAGTAGTTATGGAATGATGAGTAAGAGACCGAATTTTGTTCGGAGTCTTGGATGGGATCCGGGATATCACAAGGAGATCCGGAATGGTCCGGAGAATAAGATTCATATAAGGAAAGTCCTGTTTCGGAGTTGGAGAATGATTCCGGTGTTTTCACCGAGAATGTTCTAGAAGGTTCCGGAAGGTCCGGCACTCCGGAGGGGAAGGGTACATGAATGTGTCATTACAAGTTGGAATGTTTGCATCATGTACTGGGTGTCATTGCTGAGCAAAATAAAGGGATAAATCAAATCCTAGTTTGAAAAGTCAAACGCCAATTTGAAAAGTCAAACGGCAAGTTTGCTTGGTGGAGGGAGAGTAGGAAACCTACTTGGGGAGAAAGTACCTCTCCCTCCACCGTCGGCCTTGGAAGCCGAGTTGGGGAGGGACTCCCGTCCCCTTGGCCGGCCCCCTCCACCTATATAAGGAGGGGCAGGGCTGCCCCTCCAAAGACACACCTCTCTCCTCTAAACCCTAGCCCTAGCCGCCGGCCTCCACCAAAGTCGCCGCCGCCTCCTAGGGTTTGCCAAGTCGCCGAGTTGGGGCTCTTACCTTGCCCTAGACGCCGGCCTAGCTCCCTCTCCTTGGTGCCTCTAAACCCTATATCACCAAGGCTCTCATAGTCCATACTCGCTCCGGCTTAAGGCGAAGCCCTGCGAGATCTCCCCTCTACTTCCGGTACCACGCCGTCGTGCTGCTAGAATCATGAGGAGAGTGCTACAACCTCCACTTCCTGCTGGAACAAGGGAGAGGAAGGTCTTCATCGAAAATTTAACGTGTGACCGATCATGGGAGTGCTGGAACGCAGCACCGGAAGGATCGTCTACGCGATCTTGAGATCGGAAAGAGTACGACTACATCACCCACGAGAATCTGCTCTCGTTAACCGCTTTGGAATCTTTGAGGGGGAGTTCCTCTCTCGACTCGTTGCTACAATCTAGTAGATAGATCTTGGCTTGTTTGTTTGCATGCGGTAGAATTTTTTTGTTTTCCATGCTATGAACCCCTACAGAATATTAGCATCTAGATACTACATGCATTTGGCTAAGTGTAGCTTAGGCTTGCTTTCCTCAAAATAGGTTTTACCTATCAGTTGAAAACACTAAGTTTTTCTTTGACAAAAACTTTCCCAAGGAGTCACCAATAGAAATTGGTGAACCTTCACCCTTGTTCAACCACAAGTTTTAACTTAGAAATTGGGATGAGGGGATTCTTGATAGCTTCCATGTCTTGATGCTCAAATTGTCTGTCGTGGTATTGCACGGCAGATGCTACTGGGGGTAGCTTACGTAGAGGGAGCAAGGCCACGTAGGAGAATCCGGGAGCGATATTGGCACATGATGTACCCAGGTTCACGTCCCCTCGGTGGAGGATCGCTACGTCCTGCTGTCAATCTAGTATATGATTATAGATTGGTTTACAAGGGAGCCGCCGGAGGCGATGGGAGATTAGATCTAATGAGAGATGTCCCCGTGGGGGTGCCCCTGGTGGCTTTATATATGCAGCCAGTTAGGGCTTACAAGTGCTAGTGGGCTTTCTATTGGAGTCGCCGTCTTGGGCCTCCAGTCGGTGCCAGTCATCTTGGTCCAGCACGCGCCAGTCGCCGTATTGGGCGAGTCGACCCGCTCCAGGCTTGGCTTCAGTCGGCTCAATCCAGTCGGCGAATCCGCTTCGTGGGTATACCCCGATTGGTATTCCCCCATCAGTAGTCCCCGAGCGCGTTGTCTATTCGACGCGGGCTTGAGGCAGGGCACAGAGAGTCTTGACGATGGGTCGTGGCGAATCGGCGACGAGCTCCTGAACAGAGAAAAGAACATGAAGCGGGAGGCGGTCGGCGTGAGCCAGTCGGTGATGGACTGTTAGCGAAAGACGCAGGGTGTCGGTGAAGCCGCCAGTTACGGCGAATCCCCGACATGGAGCATGCCGAGTCGTCGAGCGACCAGCGAGTGCCGAGTCTCCGAGCGTGCCGAGTGGCGAGGTTGGGCAACCGGCGAGTGGCGCTGTTTGTAGCACGTCGAGGTCCCGAGCGTGTTGAATACGCGAGGGCGAGTCCGCGGTGGCGAGTCCTCGAGCGTGTTGAGTACGCGAGGGCGAGTCCGCGGTGGAGAGTCCCTGAGCGTGTCGAGTACGCAAGGGCGAGTCCGCGGTGGAGAGTCCCTGAGCGTGTCGAGTACGCGAGGGAGAGTCCGCGGTGGCGAGTCCCCGAGCGCGTTGAGGACGTGTGGGCGAGTCCGCGGTGGAGAGTCCCTGAGCGTGTCGAGTACGCGAGGGAGATTCCGCGGTGGCGAGTCCCCGAGCGCGTTGAGGACGTGAGGGAGAGTCCGCGGTGGCGAATCCCCGAGCGCGTTGAGGACGTGAGGGCGAGTCCGCGGTGGAGAGTCCCTGAGCGTGTCGAGTACGCGAGGGAGAGTCCGCGGTGGCGAGTCCCCGAGCGCGTTGAGGACGTGAGGGAGAGTCCACGGTGGCGAGTCCCCGAGCGCGTTGAGGACGTGAGGGCGAGTCCGCGGTGGAGAGTCCCTGAGCGTGTCGAGTACGCGAGGGCGAGTCCGCGGTGGAGAGTCCCTGAGCGTGTCGAGTACGCGAGGGAGAGTCCGTGGTGGCGAGTCCCTGAGCGCGTTGAGGACGTGAGGGCGATTTTCTGTGGCGGCGAGTCCCTGAGCGTGTTGAGTACGCGAGGGCGAGTCCGCGGTGGCGAGTCCTCGAGCGTGTGAAGTACGCGAGGGCGAGTCCGCGGTGGAGAGTCGACGAGGGCGAGCCGCGGTCGTGTAACCACACGCACACGCATCATGCCTAGGAGTAGTCCCCGAGGCTCGAGTTGGCTTGTAGAGGCGACTCGAGGCTCTTTAGAGATGCATATTCTGAAAATAGTAGTGGTTGCTGCCGAGCATGGCGAGTGGCGAGGTCGAGCGACCGGCGAGCGCCGAGTCCCCGAGCGCGGCGAGTCCGCGATGATTGCGAGTCTGCGAGGGGAGAGTCCCCGAGCGTGGTGAGTCCGTGATGATTGCGAGTCCGCGAGGGGAGAGTCCCTGAGCGTGTCGAGTACGCGAGGGCAAGTCCGCGGTGGAGAGTCCCTGAGCGTGTCGAGTACGCGAGGGAGAGTCCGCGGTGGCGAGTCCCCGAGCGCGTTGAGGACGTGAGGGCGATTTTCCGTGGCGGCGAGTCCCTGAGCGTGTTGAGTACGCGAGGGCGAGTCCGCGGTGGTGAGTCCTCGAGCGTGTTGAGTACGCGAGGGCGAGTCCGCGGTGGAGAGTCGACGAGGGCGAGCCGCGGTCGTGGAACCACACGCACACGCAGCATGCGTAGGATTAGTCCCCGAGGCTCGAGTTGGCTTGTAGAGGCGACTCGAGGCTCTTTAGAGATGCATATTCTGAAAATAGTAGTGGTTGCTGCCGAGCATGGCGAGTGGCGGTCGGCGACGGCGCCGAAGTCCCGAGCCTTGGCGAGTCCGCGATGATTGCGGTCGCGAGGAGAGTCCCAAGCGTGGCGAGTCCGCGATGATTGCGAGTCCGCGAGGGGAGAGTCCCCGAGCGTGGCGAGTCCGCGATGATTGCGAGTCCGCGAGGGGAGAGTCCTCGAGCATGGAGAGTCCGTGATGATTGCGAGTCCGCGAGGGGAGAGTCCCCGAGCATGGCGAGTCCGTGATGATTGCGAGTCCGCGAGGGGAGAGTCCCCGAGCGTGGCGAGTCCGCGATGATTGCGAGTCCGCGAGGGGAGAGTCCCCGAGCGTGGCGAGTCCGCGATGATTGCGAGTCCGCGAGGGGAGAGTCCCCGAGCATGGCGAGTCCGCGATGATTGAAAGTCCGCGAGGGGAGAGTCCCCGAGCGTGGCGAGTCCGTGATGATTGCGAGTCTGCGAGGGGAGAGTCCCCGAGCGTGGCGAGTCCGCGATGATGTTGATTGCGCTGTGTAGCGAGTCTCTCGTCTTGGCCCGGGGGGCCAGTCGCATGGCGACTCCAAAGATGGCTCTCGACTTGGCGTTCTTCCTGGACGATCCGAGGCTCGGTTTGCGAGTCCTCATCCGTGATGCTGGCGTGCGAGTCGCACTATCTAAGGTTGAGGAGGACATGGTGCTGTTTGTGTAGCACTGCCATTTATCTTGGCCCGGAAGGCCAGTCGAGCAAGGCGACTCCAATGATGGCTCTCGGTTAGCGTTTTTCGTGGACGAACCGAGGCTCGGTTTTCGAGTCCTCGTCCGCACTACTTGGCCATTGCGAGTCGCTCTTTCAAAGGTTGACAAAGGCGAATTGATTTTTCCTGAGGGGAAGAGACACCCAGTGGTGAGTCCATGCAGCGTGGCAAGCGACCCTCTCTGGCGACTCGGACGATGAAGGTCCCTTAGCAGGCGTAGCGTACGCATTTGTCGTGACGGACAGAGGTCGCGCTATGATGACGTCGACGCGGCGGACACGGGGTCGACGCGGCGGATGGAGGTCGCGCTATGGCGAAGTCGACGCAGCGGACACGGGGTCGACGCGGCGGACGGAGGTCGCGCTATGGCGAATTCGATGCGGCGGACACGGGGTCGATGCGGCAGACGGAGGTCGCGCTATGGCGAAGTCGCGATGGCGAGTCCCCGAGCCTAGCGAGTCCGCGTTTAAGCGTGTCCGCGTTTAGGGCGAGTTCCGCAGCATGGCGAGTCCGCGCTAGGCGAGTCCGCGACAGGAAAGTCGCCGAAAGCGGCGGGCGAGTCCACGAGGGGGTAAACCAACTAACCAGATGTTCTGTGTATATATCTGGTATCTTCTGATGGCACTTGTCAGGCCTTGATAGGTATGGCGTCGGCAAGTGGCCTGAATTTTGCCATCATCGACTCCAATTAAATATTAGACTCGCCGATTGCTCAAGACATGCATAGCAAATAAATACACACGTGTGTGATGAGTCAGTCCAAACAAGGTAATCAATAAGAGAGGACAAGCGATTGCATCTAAAAGAATAAAAGAAACCCATCAGCCCTTTGCTGTTTTTGCTTGGATGAAGTCTGATCTATTTTCGGACGAGCTGGTGCTTTAGTGCGCTATGAGGAGCGGCACTGAGATCGAGATCCTTCTATTCCTTGACTTGCGTGGGAGGACGGATTCGGCAGGGCATTCTGCATAGAGAAAGCGAGTCAACTGCACTCACGTCGGCGGCTACAATTCCACGGATCCCAGATGCCAACTTGGTCCTTCTCATACTTGCGCACACAAAGCGATCGGTAGTAGATAGGAAAAATAAAACAGAATAAACAGGATAATAAACATGAGAAGGTATCGTGAAGAATTATTATTCTATTCTTGTATGGATCATATAGTTCCACAAGCCTTCTGTTTCTCCAATCCAAACTCTTGATCGCTGCCGGCCTGACCGGCTGTGTTGGCCTTGCCAGGCACTGATCAAATCAATCGCACCAATACGTATACATAGATATGAATAAAACTATCAACTAGCATGGCGATCAGTGAGAGAAGAGGCTTAATTAAAACTTAGCTGTCATAAAGAACCGGCAGGCCACACGCGATCGGATTGACCGAGCTTCATCAGGGCGAACTCGCGTTGGGCGGCGAGCGGCCGAAACATGTTGGATGCGATCTGGTCGGTGGTGATAGTAAGCGATCCCGCCCGGATTATCACCCTCCATGTACCGCTTGCCCCACGGTGGGCGCCAACTGTCGTGGTATTGCACGGCATATGCTACTGGGGGTAGCTTACGTAGAGGGAGCAAGGCGACGTAGGAGAATCCGGGAGCGAGATTGGCATACGATGTACCCAGGTTCACGTCCCCTCGGTGGAGGATCGCTACGTCCTGCTGTCAATCCAGTATATGATTATAGATTGGTTTACAAGGGAGCCGCCGGAGGCGATGGGAGATTAGATCTAATGAGAGATGTCCCCGTGGGGGTGCCCCTGGTGGCTTTATATATGCAGCCAGTTAGGGTTTACAAGTGCTAGTGGGCTTTCTATTGGAGTCGCCGTCTTGGGCCTCTAGTCGGCGCCAGTCATCTTGGTCCAGCACGCGCTAGTCGCCGTATTGGGCGAGTCGACCCGCTCCAGGCTTGGCTTCAGTCGGCTCAATCCAGTCGGCGAATCCGCTTCGTGGGTATACCCCGATTGGTATTCCCCCATCATTGTCCATTGCCAGGGACATGGCTAAGTACTTAGATTTTACACTCTGCGGAGGTGGTGCACTTTCCCCACAAGACTTGGTTTCACCAAGACAAGATCTTTCAGAAGCCTTCCTTTAGACCAGAATGGACGCGTTCCAACCTATCATCCCCTACCACCAACTATCCATTTGGCTAAGTTATTGCAACCTATATGATCTAGGCAGAGCCCATAATGCCAAGTGGCTGCACTTGAAGCTTCTCAACATTTGACATCTCAAATCTCTTTGTTCCTGGGTGGCATTACACAAGTGAGATACACAAGGTAAACCATAGAAATGGGCCTTATATAACCACTCAACACAATCCATTCCTTACATTCCACCCAGGTGATTCATTCACTTAGTTGTTTTATTAAACAAATCACAAGTCCTTGACTTAGAAATATTCCATAGCATGAATATAATCCACCCTTGTTTTCTACTAGCTAAGCTAAGCATGATAGTAGTAGGAATCTTAACTTAGGAAAAATTCTACTAAGGTTTCATCTACTAGGATTTCCCATGGCATAGTTTATACTTAGCAAAATTTCAATGCAAGTCCTACTTAGAAATATCACTAGTGCATAGTGAAAATAATGGGACAAAAGTATGAAGCATCACTTGCATTTTTGGTAGAGAATTATAAGTTCACTCCTTGATCTTTAAATATTCACACTCTTCAAATTCTACTACAATTCAATCAAGCAAGCAAATATTCAATCTACCATTCAAGCAAACATCACATAAAATAATAGAAACATAGCAATGCTTGCAAGCATGCAAAATATTGTTTATTTGGAAAAGTGGTTTCTAATGGATTATAAACATTTGAAAACACCTATTGGTCATTTTATAAAAGTGGCAAAACCATTTGCAAAAGATTTTACCTATAAACTCTTTTTAAACCAAAGCATTATTTTATGTGGTTGAAAATGCCTTTAGCAAGGCAATAATATTTATAGGTTTCACCAAATACATTTTGTAATATCCCTAAAATCATGATTTCAAAGTTTGCATATCATTCATGCATGCATATAGATTTGAGATCAATTTCAAACTCATTTCAGAAAAACAGAAGCACATAGTGCTATGATTTTATGTGAGCAACTTAAATCAAATGGCCATCACCATTTGAAAGTTTGAATGTTTGTAAACCTAGCTTGTTTGTATTCCTTATAGAAAGGATTGAGTGTGGTTTTAGACCAAGTTTTACAAATTGGGAATACTTTCAAAAACCCTTTTTCAAATTTTTGCAAACCAAGTGCCAAGTCTCTGATATTTTGTTCTCCAAGCTTGACCAAGCCTTTGCAAAGCAACCACATGATTTTATGTCAATATTTGAGACTACTGCTCACTGCAAAAATCCCAAGAAGATTTGAATTCAAATGGAACTTGAATTCATTTGAAAATCAATTCAGAAAATCGAAACAGAAAAAGAAAAGGAGTAAACAAAAGAAAAGGGCCAGGCGCCACCAATCTGGCCCCAAGATCAGGCTGGCCCAGCCCACCCGGCCATTCCTCTCCCTCTCGCCGCAGCTTACACAGTACCCTGACAACCAGACCCCACCTCCTATCTGCGTGTTTCGCTGACGAGTGGGCCCTCTCCACGTCAGCTTCGTCTTCCCCAGATTCCGCGCACGAACTCCGCCGCTGCCCGTTGCTGCACTGATTTCACGAGGTTAAATTGCATTGATGCAGCAAGCGTTTCTTGTCGAGCCTCTGGCTATAAAATCCCCACACTCTCGCGACCATTTCCCCTCAAACAATTTCTCCTCCACTCCACGAGGCTGCCCACAACTCGCACGACGCCGCCACTGTTCCGACTACTGCGCCGACGAATTCCGGTGAGCTCCGTGTTCCCCTCTGTCTCTAGCTCATGCTATCAAGTTCACCAAGTCCTTGCGCACCTACTGACACTCCCTGTTTTCCCACGCATGATCCGTAGCTCCAAAGCGCCGACGGCCGCCACCGTTCT
The DNA here is from genome assembly GCA_023614405.1 of Avena insularis. Lineage (NCBI taxonomy): Eukaryota > Viridiplantae > Streptophyta > Magnoliopsida > Poales > Poaceae > Avena > Avena insularis. The sequence continues at coordinate 436,654,101 of CM042697.1, read as the reverse complement.
GCGACGAACTCCGCGACCTCCTCCGTAGTAGCCACCGCCCTTGCCCTCCGGTAATCGCCTAGAATCTCCATCGTCTTGCGCATCTAACAGTACCCCTATTTTGGCTTAGCGCGACGAGGAACCTCGCCAACATTGACGACTGACCGTGCTCGACGCATTCACAAACTCCAGCGAGGAATCTCCGACGACCCCGTGCGCCCCTTCCCAAGCCATCGCCACCTTGAGCATCAGCAGACTCCTGCGGTTCTGGTAAGCATCTCCTCTCTTCCCCAAGCGACCTAGAACGCTAGCACCGCCGCTGACTGACGCGCCGCCGCCGCTAGCGCCGCTCGAGTTTGGTCGTTTGATCCAGAGCCGTCAGATCTGGATCCAACACATAGATGTAGATCACTTAGCGAATCGTTTTTGGTAGATCTAGGCCGTGCGTTTTAAATAGATCCTACGGCTCGCGAGCGTGATCCGGAGCGAATCGGTATCAGCCAATAGAATTATGACGCGTGGCTAGAGTTTAAATAAAAAAACAGAATTCAAATCAGATTTAGATCCAATTTTCAAATGGCTATAACTTTTGATTCCCATGTTAGATTTTTGCAAACTTTATACCGTTGGAATCAGGGAGACAAGCCCTTTCTGAACCTACAATGTGTTTAACAAAAAGTTTCTGTTAAAATGACTTTTTATGCAGAAACATATTTAGGACCATTTTGAGTATAGAATTTGTTTAGTAAATTGTTTTAGTGCTAAATAAGTTTAGTTAGCAAGCTTTTTGACTTGGTTATGTTTCTGTATCATGCACTTGCTTGGTGGAGTTTTCAAAAATCATCACTTAGCATCTTCTTGCATGCATGCATTCATATTTTTGTTTGTATATGAATTGTGTGTAATTTTGTGCTACAAATTTTTGTGTAGATTTTGCTAGTGACTGTGATTGTGAAGAGTGCTACTCTCCCCATTACCAAGGCAAGTGGTACTTCATGAATATTTCCATCCCTATATTTTGTACAAGCATTAGAATTATTTTGCTAAGTCTTGCATGTTACTTTTTGCCAAATGCTATGTTGGGAAATCCTAAGTAGTTGTAGAATTGCTAGGGAATTTCCTAAAGTTAAGTTACTATGCCATGCTTAGCCTAGCTAGTAGCAAACAAGGGTTAGTAAAGTATATACATGCTATGATGAAATTATTTCTAATTCTTTTTGGACTTATGTTTTTCTTAATAAAACAACTAAGTCAATGAACCTCCTGGGTGGATTGGGACTTGAATGGTGGTTTTTGGTTGAGTGGTTACACAAGGTCCATGGACATGGTTTACCTTGTGTATCACACTTGTGGTATGCCACCCAGGCACAAAGGGATTTGGAGGCCAAGTGTTGAGAAGCTTATAGTGCAACCACTTGGCAATATGGGCTCTGCCTTGATCATATAGGTTGCTAGAACTTAGTCATTTGGACAATTGGTGGTAGTGGGATGATAGTTTGGAGCGCGTCCATTTGGCTAAGGAAAGGCTTCTGAAAGGTCCTGTCTTGGGAAACCAAGTCTGGTGGGGAAAGTGCACAACCTCTGCAGATGGAAAATCTAAGTACTTAGCCAAGTCCATGGAAATGGACAATTTGAGCATCAAGACATGGAAGCTACAAGAATCTCATCACTCCAACTTCTAAGTAAAACTTGTGGGTGAACAAGGGTGAAGGACCCCAATGTCTATTGGTGGATTCTTGGGAAAGTTTTTGACAAAGAAAAACTTAGAGTTTTCAACTAATAGGAAAAAACCTATTTGAGCAAAGCAAGCCAAGCTACACTTAGCCAAAATGCATATAGTAATATAGTCCACTTAAAAATTTACTAAGGTATCACTTGCCAATACTATTCCAAAGTATTGACCCACTGTGGTTGTAACTTGTGATGTTGTAGGTTACTCCGATGATGATTAGGTGTCATGAGTCTACACTCAACATGCTTGCCTGTGGCACATGAAGATGAAGACTTATGTTTATTTACTTATTCCAAAAACTCTTGTATTAGGCCTGTGGCCTGAGTTGTAAAAGACTATGTTTTATCTCTGGAATGAATGTAATAAATGACCTTTGTATTTGTGTACTTCATCTTAAACTGTGGATGCTAGCATTGATCCAGGGACTAGCATTGCAATCACAGGGATCCTTTTCCTTTACAATGGAGGGATCTTACACATTTTTAATTCTAAAACTGGGTGTTTGGGGTCAGAGAGTTTAATCCAAATCATTTCCCAAAGATTTTTCTCCAAAAAGTATTTTTAACATATAAACAACATTTTTATTTGACTAGAAATGCTTTAATTCAAAGATTTATTCTCTTGCTTCAAAAAATATGTTTTTGAATCCACAAGTTGGTTTCTATGGTCAGTAGGTTCAAAACAATCCATTTGCCAAAGATTTTATCCTAAAAACATTGCTAGAACAATTTTTATATCCAAAATATACTTACACAAGTTTCCGCAAAAACAACCATTTTACCAGATGCAATTCATTAAACAAAGTGCATGGTTGGAAAGTACTTGGTCTGCTGATTCCAAAATTTGGACGTGTGGATCAAAAGTTATGAATTTTACAAACTTGAACATCTAATAGATCATTTCTGGGTTTTATAAAACAGACTGAGCCACGTGGAGTGTTTTGATTGGCCAAAAACGGTTCGCGTGGATCGGATATCGTGGAGGGTCAGATCTAATGTGCATCGCACGGCTCGCAACGATCGATACCTCTTTGGTTAGTGATTCTATCGCACTCGTCAGATCCAAATCCAACGACGTGCAGGTGCTTGGCCAAAGATGGGCAGCGCTGGCGGCGGCGAGTGGCGGCGGTGAGCTCTGTCTACGGTGATCTGGCGTTCCAGGAAGCAAAGGAGGGAGAGGAGATGCTTACTGCGTTCGCCGTGATGTGGGGAAGCTCGACGTACTCGTCGTAGATGAAGGGGCACACGGAGAAGTCAGTGATTACTTACCGGAGTATCTTTGTCGACGGTGCGCTCGGGTGGTCGTCGTTGGCGACGCTGCAGGGCATGCGCATGTGATTGGTGAACACTACAAGATGCATAGGACAAGGGATAATAAGATAGTGTCAACCAGAATAGGAGGGATGGACGAAACCTACCGGGAATGCTCGCCGGAGTCGAGGCAGTGGACGGTGGTGAGGAGACGTCGTCGTTGCCGAGCGACTGAGGCGCGCGCGAGTGAGCTGAGGGTGCAGAGAGAAGCGCCAGGGGATGGGGAGCAGGCTCGCGTGCACGGGGAGGCGAGAGGTGGTCAGACGGCGCCGGAATTGGCCGGAGAGCTTCGTCAGAATAGGTGGTTGGCAATGGTCAATTGGTACAGCCTGGTGGCTGAGAGGGAGCGGTGTCTGGGGGGAAAGGAGAAGGAGAGCAAGGCTCTTAAGTGTGCATGGTCGGGGCGGGGTTTACTCTAGCAATTTAGGAAAATTAACGCATTTGAATTCCGGCCAGAAACGACAGCGAGGTGAGGGGCGAGGTCGTCGCGTGGTAGGAGAGAAGACTGACGGATGGGGCGTTGTTGTCAGCGAGAGAAAGAGAGAGGAGGTGGGGGCCAGCGGTCAGTGACTGCGCAGGTGGAAGTCTGGGTACGAAACGTTTTCTTGTGGGAGGGGGAGATGGGATAGTTGGGCTTAGTGGGCTGGGGTTAGCTGGGCTGGATTTGATTCATTTTTTTATACAAATTGTTTTTCCTTTTTCTTTTTCTATTTATCTGTTTTGATTTTGTTTAAATGTTTTCAAACTTTGTTTGATTTCAAACCTTTTTCAAATGTTCAGTATATTTCCATATTGTTTAAATATGTAAACTAAATACTATTTTAGGAATAATTCTTTTATTTTACTTATGTTTTATTCCTTATTAAAATAAGCATAAGCATTTGTTCAAATAAGATTGAATATATTTTCAAACCTTTATTTGAATTCCAATCTTTCACAAAACCCTTTTCAGTAGGTTTATTTATTTAATGGGGTGTTTAAATAATTCACTTTGAATTATTTGGAATATTTTAACATGATTTTTTAATCATTTAAATTGGGTATTTGTCTTTATTCCAATGAAATCATTTATGGTTTTAATTCCATAAATTTTATTTACATGATTTCTTTGATCCCATTTAAGTTAATTAAATGACTTTTAATCCACTTGGGTAAATTCCAAATACTATTTTCCCATGATTTAATTTAATTATTCTTATTTGGGAATTGTCTTAATCCAATGGAATAGAATTTGGTCAAGGCCATATTATTTTATGTCAATATTATTTATCCATTTATTTCATTTGAACTTGGATTATGATTATTCCATTTGTTTATGGTCTTGGCCAAGTTTTATTTGGCTCTTATAAATATTCCCTATTAATTATTTCTTTCTTTGTCTTTTAAAACCATATCTTTTTATTTAAAGACCAAAACTTGGTGATTCCAATTTGTAAAATCTTATTTAATATTTGTTTATCCCTTTAAATGTCTTTAGGATTTTTGTTCACCATTTGGTATGGATTTATAGATAGGTGCTTTATTAACTTTGGAAATTCAATTTCCTTATCTTATTAAATTCATAAGATTTTATCTATGGCTCCAAATTAAGTGAAACCAATTCATATGGTTTTATAATATTTCTATTTGTCATTCTAGATCATTTATAAATGTTTGTTGACAAAAAATTTATATGGATCAAATCTTTAGTCTTTGAGATAACTTGGAAATGTTTTTCTTCCATTAGAGTTTTAGGGTTTTGGTTTATTTTCCAAGTGTTTAAATTCCCAGATGCATTTATGAAGAATGCATTCCACTTGATTTGAATTTAGTTGGATTCAAACATTACTCAAGTTTGTTCAAGATGGGATTCTTAAGTTTCCATTTAGAATCAAAAAGTTTCTTTTCACCCTAAATTTCAACAATTATTTATTTTGTTTATTTATTTTTCACATTACAAAATTTGGAAAATTTTGGGATGTGACACCACCCCAGTGTCACCCCAAGAAATATCCAAGAGGTACAAGTATCAAATCTTGGGAATGCCCAAGGCATCCCCTTCTTCATCAATAAAAAGTTCAGGTATGTCTAGACACTTCGTTTTTATTGTTTCATGCACTGTTGTGTTGTTCTTGGAGCGTCTTAGTATTTATTTGGTTTGATTAGTTGTTTAGTTTGTTTGAATAAAGTAGGTTGGACCCCCGTTCTCGCTGTGTTGTTTCAAATAAGTTGCTTGGTGTTGGAAACGAGTAGGAAGTTCTTGCTTGATAAGTGCAAGAGGAGCTTGCATTGACTGTGACTTAGACTTTAGCATGACATGCTAGGTGTTGTTTTAAACTTATGCTTAGTGATTATTGATGTAGCATGTCTTGTTCCAAACAATTGGGATTGCTTAGTGTGCCTTGAAGAAATTATGCGTTGTTTTAGCATACAAAAGCATAGTATTGTCGTATTCTCCGTTGATGTTTGTTTGGGTTGACTTGGCACATGCTCACACCATTTTATGACTATGACAAGTAATCATTGCCTCTATGATCATCTAGTCCTTGACTTGTAGTATCACTTTATGCTTTGATTAGTAATGTTTTGTTGCTCTGCATGATTATGGCCATTATTGCTCTCTTAGTTGGTTGCACCCAGTATTTTGCTAGCCTCCACTTGTATGAGCAAGCTCTACTCATGCTTCCAAATCCCAAGAAACCAAGTTAGTCCAAATTGTCCACGATAAACTCCTATGCATGGTGTGTTACATCATTCCAAGTATATTCTTGTTTTCAGTTATCTTCCAATTAAAAAGTATTTTTTATGTGAAAACTTAGTGATTAAAGCCATCACAAACTTGATGGCACACTTTATATTCTTTGCCCCTAATAAATTTGAACCATTGTGTCATATATGTTATATATGCTTGCACTTATACGTTGGAATTAGAAGAACCACGCTGTCACGGGGAACGTTTTCAACATTGCACTTGTACTTTGTACAAAGTTGATATCATGCTCTTTTGTCTATGGATGTCACCGGTGTGAAATAAAGAGGGAGCTTGTAAGTCCGTGGAGTTATGTATTTTGTGTTAGAGGAATGCCTGGGCCACTAGCCTAAGCCATGCCTAATTATTGTGGAAACTTGCAGCATCACCATAATGAGCTATCTGTGAAGCATACTCAATAAAAAGCTATGCACATAGTAAATAAAAAGATCGCTGAGATTATCATTGTCTGCTTGCCTTGTCATTTTGGTTATGGGATAGCTCCTGCACCATGTGCAAGGGGTACCCTGTTGGCGGTTCTCTATGATACGCATGTACTTACTATGACAAGAACTTACAGGTGACTGAAGTTGAGTAGCATGAGGTGTGGACCTCGTATTCAAGGGACTTGAGATTCCCAACTTATACTTTGCTAAGCATATACTCCATAGTTTGTTCACTTTAACCTTAATCACTTCAAGATGCTTATGATAGGGTCAATGAGGGCTGAAAGCTAACAAGTACCATATTTTTTGGAAGCTCTTTTTGAGACTTGAAATCCCTGCTTCCCTTTGTGAAGGGCCTTTCTTCCACCATTATTTGAGTCTCCACCTTCTACCTTTAGGCACCATTAAGAGAGAATAGTTGCCATTCTGTGTGTAGTGTCCCAAAACTTATTGATTGATGCATATTGTCATACTACTTGTTCTTGTGCTATTTGTATCTAGTCACTCTTATAAACTTTGAAGGTGTCCTATGCATCTATTTGCTACTCTATGAGGGACAAGATGAATGCCACTATGCCATGTTTTGTGTATGTGAAACAAACAATTTTTTTCAATGCATGTTATTCATGATATTTGTTTGTAGCCTTTCATGTTGCATGCATAGTTAGTTTGTCTTATTGTTAGAACTCCATCTTTCATGCACATGTTTAGAGTTCTTTGATCCCATCTTTCAATGTTTGCAAATGGTTTGATCTTGGTTTTGATGGTGCATGTCACCTCAAAAATTATTCTTTTATCACTTACCTACTCGAGGACGAGCAGAAGTTAAGCTTGGGGATGCTTGATACGTCGGAAACGTATCTATAATTTTTGATGCTCAATTCTTGTTTAGTATCTACTTTGCTTTGCTTTGTCTACACTTTGAGGTGTTTTTATAACTTTTATGGAACTAATCTATTGTAGAGGTCCCAACCTTTAATAAGGTAGATATCCCTGTGTTTACAATGCTAGTCCCTGGATCAATAGCTAGCATCCACATTTAAGATGTAATATCAAGAAACAAAGGTCATAATACAACTTTATAACCAGGAATAAAATAATTCATTACATCTTACATAGCTCATTTGGCTATCTCATTACAATGCAGTAGGAATAACTATAGCATGGAGTCCTTCATCTTCAAAGTGCCACAGGCAATCATGTTGGTTGTAGACTTGTAATCCTATTCAACATACTTCACTAACATCAAACAAACCTGCAACATAATAAGTTACAGCCACAAGGGTCAATACATTTGAATTGTATTGGCAAGTGATACTATGGTAGTATAGTGGAGTCTATCATCTACATGCATTTGGCTAGGTGGAGCTTAGGCTTGCTTTGCTCAAAATGGATTTTCCTTATCATTTTAAAATACTAAGTTTTTGTTTGTCAAAATCACCCAAGGAACCACCAATAGAAATTGGTGAACCTTCACCCTTGTTCAACCACAAGTTTTTAACTTAGAAATTGGGATGAGGATATTCTTGATAGCTTCCATGTCTTGATGCTCAAATTGTCCTTTGCCAGGGACATGGCTAAGTACTTAGATTTTACACTCTGCGGAGGTGGTGCACTTTCCCCACAAGACTTGGTTTCACCAAGACAAGATCTTTCAAAAGCCTTCCCTTAGACCAGAATGGACGCATTCCAACCTATCATCCCCTACCACCAACTGTCCATTTGGCTAAGTTATTGCAACCTATATGATCCAGGCAGATCCCATAATGCCAAGTGGATGCACTAGAAGCTTCTCAACATTTGACATCTCAAATCTCTTTGTTCCTGGGTGGCATTCCACAAGTGAGATACCAAGTTTTCCCCAGTATACTGGACTTGGTGATGCCCAAGTTTTCCCCAGCATACTGGACTTGTGTAACCACTCAACACAAACCTTTCTTTCCATTCCACCCAGGTGATTCATTCACTTAGTTGTTTTATTAAACAAAACACAAGTCCTTGACTTAGAAATATTCCATAGAATGAATATAATCCACCCTTGTTTTCTACCAGCTAAGCTAAGCATGATGGTAGTAGGAATCTTAACTTAGGAAAATTCTATTAAGGTTTCATTTACTAGGATTTCCCATGGCATAGTTTATACTTAGCAAAATTTCCATGCAAGTCCTACATAGAAATATCACTAATGCATAGTGAAAATAATGGGACAAAAGTATGAAGCATCACTTGCATTTTTGGTAGAGAATTATAAGTTCACTCCTTGATCTTTAAATATTCACACTCTTCAAATTCTACTACAATTCAATCAAGCAAGCAAATATTCAATCTACCATTCAAGAAATCATCACATAGAATAATAAATACAAAGCAATGCATGAAAACGTGCCAAAGATTGTTTTATTTGGAAAAGTGGTTTCTAATAGGTTATAAACATTTGAAAACACCTATTGGTCATTTATAAAAGTGGTAAAACCATTTGATATCAAGTTAGTGAAAAAATGGCCACTTTAAGTCATTTTTGTTTTGTTAGAAATGGTTCAAATCAAAGTAATATTTCTAGTGTTTGATAAATACATTTTAAACACATATGTTAGTGTTTTATGGTCAAGTGTTTAATATTAAAACCATTTGCAAAAGGTTTTACCTATAAACCATTTTTATACCAAATCAATATTTTATGTTGTTGAAAATGCTTTTTAGCAAAGTAATAATTTATAGGGTTCATCAAATATATTTTTAAATCCTAAAACTTGGTGTTTAGGGTTAGAGAGTTTAAATCAAAACATTTCGCAAAGGTTTTTCTCCAAAAGCATTTTTAACATATAAACAATATTTTTATTTAACTAGAAATGTTCTAAATCAAAGATTCATCTTTTAACTTCACAAAATACAATTTTAATTCCACAAGTTGTTTTATATGGTTAGTAGGTTCAAAACAAACCATTTGTCAAAGATTTTATCCTAAAAACATTTCTAGAATAAATTTTATACACAAAATATGCATATACAAGTTTCTGCAAAAAAACCAATTTAACCGAAGCATTTTACTAAACAAAGTGCATAGTTGGAAAGTACTTGTTCTGCTGATTCCATTGATATAAAATTTACAAAATTTGGACGTGTATATCAAAAGTTATGCAATTTACAAGATTGAACATCTAATAGAATAGATTCTAGTTTTAAAACAAACTCTAGGCCACGCGTCGTGTTTTCATTGGCTCGTACCGATTCGTGTGGATCGTGTGTTGTTGATCGTTAGATCTAACTGGTATCCTACGACAAAGATCAGCGTACCCCTTCACTTTAAGTCGTTCTATCCTAACCAATGGATCAAGATCCAATGCTCCAGATCGTTTTGACCACGAACGGGCGGCGCTGGGGTCAACGGCGAGTGGAGGCGCGCTCGGGATACGGCATTGTGGTGGCTACGGGAAGCGAGGAAGAGGATGGGGAGGCTCACCAGGTTCGCTGAGATGTGCTGAAGCTCAACGTGGCAGTCGCTTGTCGAGGGGCGCACTGAATCACCGGTGATTCCTCGCCGTAGTTGTCGTCTGTGTCGGGCGTCTCGGCTCGTCGTCGTTGGCGAGGATTTATGGAATGCTGGGATAAACGGAGGGCGTAGTTAGGTGCGTAAGAGAGTCACAGTCACAGGAGCATCACAGAGAGGAGAAGGGGAGGTCAGAAAATACCGAGGGAGCTTGTCGGAGAGGAGACAGACGGCGGCGCTGCTTTGGCGAAGACACAGTCGAGGTTGCAGGGCGAGCGCGAGCGAGATGGTTGTACTGGAGTGTATGCCTGGCAATGGGGAGTAGTCTCGTGGTGGCTAGGGGACAAGGGGAGGCGAGACTTGGCCGGAATCGCCGCCAGAGGGCATCGGAGGTAGTGGAGTTTCAAAGCAAAATCAAGGCGCCCTGGGGGCATAGAGGAGACGATGTCTGGGGGGAAAGATAGAGGGGGCGTGGGTGTTTAAGGGAGGGTGGTCGCAGGGAGTAAAGGCCACGACATTGACGCGAATTGATTCGAGCTTTTAATGGTAGAAATGGCCGGCGAGGGGCGTGGTCATCACGGCGGGTGAGGACGAAGACTGACGGGTGGGGTTGGCTGGTCAGTGAGAGAGAGTGAGGAGTGGTGGGGTCTAGCAGTCATTGTCTGCGCGGGTGGAAGTCTGGGTGCAAACCGTTTTCCTGCGGGAGAGGGAGTGGGATGGTTGGGCTTAGTGGGCCAGGTTGGGCTGGCTCTTTCATTTTTTTTGTTCAGAATCCTTTTCTTTTTCTGTTTTCATTTTTCTGTTTTGATTTTGTTTAAATGATTTCAAACCTTGTTTTAATTCAAACCTTTTCCAAACTTTGTGTATATTCTAATACTGTTTATTAACATATTCTAAAGTCAAATTTAGAATATCTTTTTTATTCTTTTTAGGGTATATTAATTATTTAAAATAGGCCCTTGTCTTAATTCAAATAAGATTTATTAATGTTTTAAAACTCTATTTGAAATCTAAATTTTACCAAATCTTTTCAGTAGGTTTTATTCAAAACTAAATCACTTTGAATTATTATTTTAAAATAATTTATTATGTTTTTAATGTTCATTTAAAATGGGAAAAGTCTTTACTTAAATAAAATTGGATATTAATAAATCCTCATGATTTTATTAAAATAATCTTTTACTCTTCTTATTAAACAAAAATATTTTATTTCATTTGCTTGGCCAAGTTTTAATTTGGCTCTTTTAAAATAGTCCTTATTTATTTATTTATTTGCTTATAAAATCCGTATCTTTTATTTAAAGATCCAAACTTGGTGATTCCAATTTCTGTCTTTATAATATTTTTATTTATCATTTTGGTCACTTGTAATTGTTTTGTTGACAAATTTTATATGGATGAAATCCATAGTCTTAGAGAGATCTTGGAAATGATTTTCTCCCATTAGGGTTTTTAGAGTTTTGGTTTATTTTCCAAGTGTTTAAATTTTCAAGATGCATTTATTGTACTTATTTTAATTTAGTTGGATTCAAAATTATTCAAAGTTTGTTCAAGATGGGTTTTGATGTTTCCATTTAGAAACAAAAAGTTTCTTTTTACCCTAAATTTCAACAATTATTTATTTTGTTTATTTATTTTTCACATTACAAAATTTGGAAAATTTTGGGATGTGATAGGCTACAGAAATCTCGTCCCGAGATTTGGGGAGGCTAGAGGTTACAAGTTGTCTCAAAGCAACTAGGGTACTACCACCCTAAAAAATTTCCAACTAGATCACATCTTGGCTTGCTTAGGATCTTGATGAGACTTCTCTGGGCAAAAATCTGCATATGTCCTTTGTTTCCACACTTGAAACATGTGACAAGGCTGAGATCTCTCATGGGCTTGTTTGTCTTGTACTTCATCTTTTATGGACAATTGCTTGCATAATGTCCTTGGTCACCACAATTGTAACATGTGACACGGTTGAGTTCTTCACGTATCTTTTGTGGAAAAGTTGACACATAATGGCCTAGCTCTTTGCAGTTGTTGCACCACACTTGGCTAATTTCCTTATACTTCTTCTTCTTTTCTGCACATTCATTGGCATAGTGTCCCATCGCTTTGCAATGGCAACATTGCAATTGGTTTTGTCCTTCTTTTTCTTGGGTTTCTCCAATGCTAGGAGTTCTTCTAGTTCATGCTCTTCATATCTCACCTCAAAGGTGGGAAAGTCTCCTTGTCTCCTTAATCGTTTCCTTGGATAATACATATGTTTTCTCTTTTGTCCATCAAGTTGAGTCATATTGCATGGAGGTGCATGATGAGATTTTCCTTTGTCTTCATCCTTCTTGGTAGAAGTTGTTTCCTCATGGGGGTTTACAAACTGTTGATGCACTCCACCTTGTTTCCTTTGTTGAACTATGGAATAGATAGGGCATTGGATAGGGACATGATTATTTCCTTCACATTGGAAGCATGTAACTTGAGATGTGGGGCATTGATTAGTTGGATGTTTCTCTTCACAATTAGGGCATTGATCTTCATGCTCTTTGGAAGTGTGATCTATGTCTCCACAAATATTGCAAGCTTGAGTTCCTTCTATAATATCATCCTTGACATCATTGTTGTCACAAGCTCCTTGAGAAGGGTTGTCTCCCATGTTGATCATTTGATTTGTCACCTTTTGCATCAATTGGGCACAAACCTTTGCATGGTTGGGTCTAACTCTTTGTAGTTGGCTAAAATCTGAGTTGTCACTTGGTTCAACTGGGTTTGGGTCACTATGAGTTCTCTCATGTGCCTCTCTTGGTTGTTTTTGTCACCATCCTTGATGTTGGAGTTTCTTGGGGAAGTCATCTGTATGGGTTGTATTGGGATTAGAATAGGCAAAGATTTCCAAGGAAGAATTCTAATCATACACATCACAATTCACACAAGCAATGTGCAAGCCATCACAAACAAACATTCCACTCAAACAACAAAGTTCAAGCACACTTTTAGGCAACAAAATATTTTTGCTACACCACATAAGTTGGTGTGTTGATTTAATCTAAATATGGTGGTTCAACTATATGGTTCACTTGAGATCATTCCATCCTTCTTGGTTGGTTCTTCTTGAACAAGATCATTGTATCCTTGGAGAAATTCTTGCATCTTGGTCACAAAACTTCAAAGGTGATGATGATTCCTTCTAAGTTGTGTTTCCTTAGTCTTCAAGTCTTGAGTAATATTTCTTGTCTTACTTGTAGTCCTTAGTGATATCCAAGTTGAAGTCCTTGGTGAAAATAAAGTTGAAGTCTTTGATGATGTTGAAGTTGAAGTCATTTGAGTTGGTGAAGTCCTTTGCACATGGTGAGGTCTTTGCTCATGGTTGAGGTCTTGTCCATCAAGTTTGAAAAGGAAGAGATGTAGAATCAAAAACAAAAGGTTGAGGAAAGAGTTTACAATATTGTTTGTAAATAGGTTTTGGAACAAATAAAACTCCTATTTTTCTAAGGGGTTTGTCCAATCTTAGGGTTACAATCCTACAGGCAACACAGTGCTCTGATACCATCTGTAGAGGTCCCAACCTTTAATAAGGTAGAGATCCCTGTGTTTACAATGCTAGTACCTGGATCAATAGCTAGCATCCATAGTTAAGATGTAATATCAAGAAACAAAGGTCATAATACAACTTTATAACCAGGAATAAAATAATTCATTACATCTTACATAGCTCATTTGGCTATCTCATTACAATGCAGCAGGAATAACTATAGCATGGAGTCCTTCATCTTCAAAGTGCCACATGCAATCATGTTGGTTGTAGACTTGTAATCCTATTCAACATACTTCACTAACATCAAACAAACTTGCAACATAATAAGTTACAGCCACAAGGGTCAATACATTTGAATTGTATTGGCAAGTGATACTATGGTAGTATAGTGGAGTCTATCATATACATGCATTTGGCTAGGTGGAGCTTAGGCTTGCTTTGCTCAAAATAGATTTTCCTTATCATTTGAAAACACTAAGTTTTTGTTTGTCAAAATCACCCAAGGAACCACCAATAGAAATTGGTGAACCTTCACCCTTGTTCAACCACAAGTTTTTAACTTAGAAATTGGGATGAGGAGATTCTTGATAGCTTCCATGTCTTGATGCTCAAATTGTCCTTTGCCAGGGACATGGCTAAGTACTTAGATTTTACACTCTGCAGAGGTGGTGCACTTTCCCCGCAAGACTTGGTTTCACCAAGACAAGATCTTTTAGAAGCCTTCCCTTAGACCAGAATGGACGCGTTCCAACCTATCATCCCCTACCACCAACTGTCCATTTGGCTAAGTTATTGCAACCTATATGATCCAGGCAGATCCCATAATGCCAAGTGGATGCACTAGAAGCTTCTCAACATTTGACATCTCAAATCTCTTTGTTCCTGGGTGGCATTCCACAAGTGAGATACCAAGTTTTCCCCAGTATACTGGACTTGGTGATGCCCAAGTTTTCCCCAGCATACTGGACTTGTGTAACCACTCAACACAAACCTTTCTTTCCATTCCACTTTCACATCCCAAAATTTTCCAAATTTTGAAATGTGAAAAATAAATAAACAAAATAAAAAAATTGTTGATTTTTAGGGTAAGAAGAAACTTTTTGATTCCAATTGGAAGCATCAAAACCTATTTTGGTGAAATAGAATCCTAAAGGGATTTAAAAAGTTAAATAAATAATAAAATTATAACAGTTGGAATCACTATTTTTGATCTTTTAATAAAAAGATTTGGTTTTCAAAAGAAAAAGTAGAAATAATAAATAAAGATTATTTTATAGAGCCAAATTAAATCTTGGCCAAGCTTTTGAAATAAAATAGTTCTATTTGATAAAAAAAGTAAAGGTTTAATTAAATAAATTATAAGGATTTATTAATATCCAATTTTATTTAAGTAAAGGGTTTTTTCCATTTTAAATAAACACTAAAACTTGTTAGAGTTTTTTTAAATAAGAAGTCCAAGTGTTTTGTTTTTCAAATGAAACCTACTGAAAAGGTTTTGATATTATTTAGATTTCAAAATAGAGTTTTAAAATAAATTAAAACCTATTTGAATTAAAGACTAAGGTCTATTTAATTAATTATTAATAGATCCTAAAAGAATAAAAAACTATTTTATTTTGGACTTTGGTTTATGTTGTTAAATAGTATTAAAATCAACACAAAGTTTGGTGGTGGTTTTATTTTTTTGGTGTTTGAATTGTTTGAAATGAAATAAAAACAGAAATTCAAAACAGAAAAAGAAAAAGCAATCATTAGAAAAAAAATGAATCAAAACAGCCAAGCCCATCTGGCCCAGCAACCCACTCTCACTTTCCTCCCCCGAAGAGTTTTCTTTTACTCGGGAACGAACCCACAGAGTCACTGACTGTTGGAACCCATGCCCCTCCCTCTCTCTCTCTGATGAACGGGACCCACTCGCCTGTTCATCGTTCTCACCCGCCGCGACTGCTTCCCCCTTTTCTTCCTGCCGTTCTCTGTCATTCAAGCCCCGATTAAATTCGCATCAACGCCGCTGTAATTCTTTGCTGTGACCACTCCCATTTAATCGCCCACGACTCCTCTCTCCTTCCCCTCACTTGCCAGCTCCTCTCTGCCCCAGGGATTTTCTAATTTTGAACCACACCGCCACTGTCTCCGGCGAGCTCCAATTCCAATTCCGGCCATACCTCACCGCGCCTCGCCTCCCTCTGCACGCGAGCCTATTCCCCATCGCCAGGCGAACCTGCCCATATCCCCAGCTCGCTCCCGCGCGCTCTAGAAGCTCGGCTTCGTCAACATCAGAGCGCCACCGACGACCGTGTCTACTCCGGCGAAGTCTCCCCGTAAGCCCCGTCCTCCCCTCTCTCCCCCGATGATGCTCCCATACTCGTGACCCTCGTGCGCACCTAACAGTGCCTCTACTTTGTCTTAGCGTGGTCCTAAACATCGCCAGCGACGACAACCCGAGAGCACGGCCGCCCGCAGCAACTCCGGTGAGAGATTCCCATTGTCCCCATGCGCCCCCTGCCCAACGACGAGCACATTGAGCATCATAGCGTCACTGCGATCATGGTGAGCCTCTCCTCCTCTTCTCTCGCTTCCTAGAACGGCCAGAACACCTCGGACAGAGCGTGCGCTGCCGCCAGCCGCCGCTAGCGCCACCCAACCTTGGTCAGAGACACAGTGCCCGTTGGATCTTAATCTTGCGGCTAGGATTAGATTAAAACGAAAGGGTATGTTTTCATCTGAGCCATGCGTTTTAAATTAGATCCAACGATCCTCAGTGCGTGATCCGAACGAATCGGTATCAGCCAGTTAGGTTCAGCCACGTGGCCAGTCTGTTTGAATAAAAAGCAGAAAATGTTCTAATAGATTTGCAAACTTGTAAAATTCATAACTTTAATTCCACACGTCGAAATTTTGCAAATTTTATATCAATAGAATCAGCTGAACAAGTACTTTGCAACCATGTATTTTTTTAATTTTTTGCTTCTGGAAAATTGGTTGAATTTGCAGAAACATGTGTAGGCTTATTTTGAATATAAAATTTGTTCTAAAATGATTTTTGAGATAAAACCTTTGGAAAATGAATTGTTTTGAACCTACTGACCATAGGAACCAACTAATGGATTTAAAAATGTATTTTGCGAGGCTAAGTAATAAATCTTTGATTTAACACATTTCTAGTCAAATACAAATATTGTTTATGGTTTAGAAATGATTTTTGAGTAAAATCTTTGGGAAATGATTTTAATTAATCTCTCTGACCCTAAACACCAAGTGTTGAGAATTAAAATATATTTTATGAACCATATGAAGTTATTACTTTGCTAAAAGATATTTTCAACTACATAAAATGTCACCTTAGCATATTATTGGGTTTATGAGATAAAACCTTTTGCAAATGGTTTTACCACTTTAGTAAATGACCACTTTGAACTTTAAAATGTTTAGAGCCTAGTAGAAACCACTTTTCTAAATAAAACTATCTTTTTCATGCTTGCATGCATGACCTTGTTTTTGTTATTTTATGTGTGTTAAATTGTTTGAATGCTAGTTGAATATATGTTTGCTTGATTGAATTGCAGTGGAATTAGAAGAGTGTGATATTTGCAAGATCAAGAAGTGAACCAACATTCTCTACTAAAAAGGCAGGTGACACTATCATCCAAGTCCTACTATTTTCATTACACTTAGTGGATTTTTGTAACATGCATGATAAGGATTACTATATTTTATGCTATGCTAAATCCTAAGAGGATACCCTTATATCTTCCTTAGTGAAAACATTGTAGTTGTAGCAAGCTTAGCCCTGCTATATATTTGGGATGGGATACATGTTATGATTATATGAAGTGTTGGAAAGATTATGTTTTATATAATAAAACAAGTACTCAATGAACCACCTGGGTGGAAAAGGATACTCAAGGTTGGGCAAGGTGGCAACAAAAGGAACCATGTTTTATATGGCTATCTTTTTGTGTGTGCACTAGAAGAAAACCACCTAGGGACTTAGAGATTGAACATGTTTCTCGTACAACGGTTTCCGTGTACAGCCACATGCTAAATGGGCTCTGGCTTAGTCAACTACATAGTGGAAGACCCATGCATTGGCATCTTCAGGTTAACTAGAATTGTGTATGAGAAATATATCCCAACATTGGTGCCTGGTAGACAAGCTAGCATTGTGTATTGGGAGGACTTCTATGGAAAGACTTTGTCACATTCTCGATCTGCCAGTACTCCATTTTGGTGAGTACTTATCCAGCGGCCACTGGTGGCATCAAGACGAGATTGTGTCATGTGGGTAAAGTGTACAACTTCTGCAGAAGATCAAAATTCTAATTACTTAGCCGTGTCCCCGGTTATGGACAATTCTGAGCAACTAAGGCCTGAAGCTATGAAAGATCTCGACATTCCAATTTCTCAAAGTAAAACTTGCTGGTGACAACAAGGGATTTGAAGCACTTGGAGTTTTCCAAGGAGTTTAGAAAGATTTGACAAAGAGATCAAAACTATTTTTAAAAGATAGGATAAAAATTATATTGCTTTCTGCAAATGAGCCTAAACCCCACTTAGCCAAATATGCATGTAATGATAGGATCCACTTATTTCTACATAGTAGTGAAACTTGCCAATATAATTCAAATGTATTGACCCTTGTGGCTGCAACTTATTATGTTGCAGGTTTGTTTGATGATTAGTGAAGTGTGTTGAATAGGATTACAAGTCTACAACCAACATGATTGCCTGTGGCACTTTGAAGATGAAGGACTCCATGCTTTATAGATATTCTGCTGCATTGTAATGAGATAGCCAAATGAGCTATGTAAGATGTAATGAATTATTTTATTCCTGGTTGTAAAGTTGTATTATGACCTTTGTTTATTGATATTACATCTTAACTATGGATGCTAGCTATTGATCCAGGGACTAGCATTGTAGACACAATGATATCTACCTTATTAAAGGTTGGGAACCTTACAGATGGTATCAGAGCACTGTGTTGCCTGTAGGATTGTAACCCTAGGATTGGACAAAAGCCCTTAGAAAATAGGAGTTGTGTTTGTTCCAAAAATTTATTTACAAACAATCTTGTAAACTCTTCCCTTAACCTTTTTGGTTTTGATTCTACACCTCTTCCTTTTCAACTTGATGGACAAAGCCTTCACCATGACCAATGACATCAACTTTAGTTCCACCAAAGATTTCAACCCAGACATCACTAAGGACTACAAGTGAGAACCAAGAGACATTAGATTGCCTACCAAGGACATGGATATCAAGTTAGAGTATGGATCATATTGACCTATGAGGTATGACTATACTAGGATGATTATTTAAAGAAAACTTGTTGTTTCCTTCAACTCATGAGTTAAGCTCATAAGTTGTTAAGTGAATAGTTGCTTGTTGATTGTTTGATTGAACTTGGTTGTTTTGAGTTGTGAGTTAGGACTTCTTAAAACCTATCCATCATTACTTATCCTTATCAAACCAACAGATGCCTCCCCGTCGTGCCAACCCCAACCAAAACAACAACATCACTCCTGAGATGCAGCAGATGATGATAGCTCAGACACAGCTGATGCAGGAGATGACCATGTTCATACAGAATCAAAACAAAAACAACAACAACAACAACGACGACGACAACAATAATCAGAATAATCCTCCAGCTCATGACATGCTCACCAGGTTTCTGAAACTTAGGCCTGCAAGGTTCTCTAGAACAACTGATCCAATGGAAGCCAATGACCGGTTACATTCGGTGAATAAGGACTTAGTGACTGTTGGTTGCACCGATGAAGAAAAAGTTAGGTTTGCATCACATCTGCTTGAAGGACCAGCAGCAACATGGTGGGGCAACTTTCAGATCACCACTCCCCTTGAAGATGTAACTTGGGCTATTTTTGAGGATGGTTTCCGTATAGCTCACATCTCATCTGGAGTGATGCACTTGAAGAAAAAGGAGTTTCACAATCTGAAACAATGTCACCTCAGTGTGGCTGGGTACATTGAAGAGTTCAACAATCTGGCATGTTATGCACCGGATGAAATTGATACAGATGCTAAGAGAAAGGAGAAATTTCTTGAAGGACTTAATGATGAGTTGAACCTGCAGCTATCTGTTGCCTATGTCCCAACTTATCAATCCCTCTGTGACAAAGCCACTATTTTGGAAAACAAGATGAATCAAGTTGAGAATAGAAAGAGGAAGCATAAACTCAAGCATCACTCAGTATCATCACAAAAGAAGCGTTCATTCAAAAAGAGCAATGAAGATTCTGAACCACATCAGTATCACCACAACAACAATGGAAGTGATAATAATGGAAATGATACTTACAATGGCGATGACCTTGGTCAGAACCAACATGACAATTCCAAGAAGAAATACATTAGCCAGTTGCAGTGTTATAATTGTAAGGAACTTGGACACTATGCATCAGACTGTCCTGAGAAGGAAAAGAATAAGGATGCTAGAAGAGTCAATGGAAATGACTCCAATGTGACCCAGAAAAGACATGTGAACCACATTGACATGGATGGGAACTTTGAAGAGATAGAAGAAGTGGATGTCGGGAATTAGTTAACTCAGTTGAGTCAAATAAGGATTCCTTGTCTGGATATTAAGTGTTGAACCCATAGTCAAGTGAACCATCAATGTAACTCTATGAGACTTTCTTTTAAGGGTGGCAGTACCCTAGTTGCCTTGAAGCCAACTTGTAACCCTAGCCTTCCCAAATCTCGGGACGAGATTTCTTTTAAGTTTGGTAGTGTGTCACATCCCAAAATTTTCCAAATTTTGAAATGTGAAAATAAATAAACAAAATAAAAAAATTGTTGATTTTTAGGGTAAGAAGAAACTTTTTGATTCCAATTGGAAGCATCAAAACCTATTTTGTTCAAATAGAATCCTAAAGGGATTTAAAAAGTTAAATAAAGAATAAAATTATAACAGTTGGAATCACTATTTTTGATCTTTTAATAAAAAGATTTGGTTTTCAAAAGAAAAAGTAGAAATAATAAATAAAGATTATTTTATAGAGCCAAATTAAATCTTGTCCAAGCTTTTGAAATAAAATAGTTTTATTTGATAAAAAGAGTAAAGGTTTATTTAAATAAATAATAAGGATTTATTAATATCCAATTTTATTTAAGTAAAGGTTTTTTTCCATTTTAAATAAACACTAAAACTTGTTAGAGTTTTTTTTAAATAAGAAGTCCAAGTGTTTTGTTTTTCAAATGAAACCTACTGAAAAGGTTTTGATATTATTTAGATTTCAAAATAGAGTTTTAAAATAAATTAAAACCTATTTGAATTAAAGACTAAGGTCTATTTATTTAATTATTAATAGATCCTAAAAGAATAAAAAATTATTTTATTTTGGACTTTGGTTTATGTTGTTAAACAGTATTAAAATCAACACAAAGTTTGGTGGTGGTTTGATTTGTTTTGGTGTTTGAATTGTTTGAAATGAAATCAAAACAGAAATTCAAAACAGAAAAAGAAAAAGCAATCAGTAGAAAAAAATGAATCAAAACAGCCAAGCCCATCTGGCCCAGCAGCCCACTCTCACTTTCTTCCCCAGAAGCGTTTTCTTTTACTCGCGAACGAACCCACAGAGTCACTGACCGTTGGACCCCATGCCCCCTCCCTCTCTCTCTAACGAACGAGACCCACTCGCCTGTTCATCGTTCTCACCCGCCGTGACTGCTTCCCCCTTTTCTTGCTGCCGTTCTCTGTCATTCAAGCCCCGATTAAATTCGCATCAACGCCGCTGTAATTCTTTGTTGTGACCACTCCCATTTAATCGCCCATTACTCCTCTCTCCTTCCCCTCACTTGCCAGCTCCTCTCTGCCCCAGGGCTGTTCTAATTTTGAACCACACCGCCACTGTCTCCGGAGAGCTCCACCTCCAATTCCAGCCATACCTCACCGCGCCTCGCCTCCCTCTACACGCGAGCCTATTCCCTATCGTCAGGCGCACCTGCCCATAGCCCCAGCTCGCTCCCGCACGCTCTAGAAGCTCGGCTTCGTCAACATCAGAGCGCCACCGACGACCGTGTCTACTCCGGCGAAGTCTCCCCGTAAGCCCCGTCCTCCCCTCTCTCTCCCGATGATGCTCCCATACTCGCGACCCTCGTGCGCACCAAACAGTGCCTATACTTTGTCTTAGCGTGGTCCTAAACGTCGCCAGCGATGACAACCCGGGAGCACCGCCGCCCACAGTAACTCCGGTGAGAGATTCCCATCGTCCCCGTGCGCCCCCTGCCCAACGACGAGCACCTTGAGCATCATAACATCACTGCAATCACGGTGAGCCTGTCCTCCTCTTCTCTCGCTTCCTAGAACGGCCAGACCACCTCGGACAGAGCGTGCGCCGCTGCCAGCCGCCGCTAGCGCCGCCCAACCTTGGTCAGAGACACAGTGCCCGTTGGATCTTAATCTTGCGGCTAGGATTAGATTAAAACGAAAGGGTATGTTTTCATCTGAGCCGTGCGTTTTAAATTAGATCCAACGATCCTCAGTGCGTGATCCGAACAAATCGGTATCAGCCAGTTAGGTTCAGCCACGTGTCCAGTCTGTTTGAATAAAAACCAGAAAATGTTCTAATAGATTTGTAAACTTGTAAAATTCATAACTTTAATTCTACACGTCCAAATTTTGCAAATTTTATATCAATAGTTCAGCAGAACAAGTACTTTGCAACCATGCATTTTTTAAATGTTTTGCTTCTGGAAAATTGGTTGAATTTGTAGAAACATGTGTAGGCTTATTTTGAATATAAAATTTGTTCTAAAATGATTTTTGAGATAAAACCTTTGGCAAATGAATTTTTTTGAACCTACTGACCATAGGAACCAACTAATGGATTTAAAAATGTATTTTGAGAGGCTAAGGAATAAATCTTTGATTTAACACATTTCTAGTCAAATAAAAATATTTTTTATGGTTTAGAAATGATTTTTGAGTAAAATCTTTGGGAAATGATTTTAATTAAACTCTCTGACCCTAAACACCAAGTGTTGAGAATTAAAATATATTTGATGAACCATATGAAGTTATTACTTTGCTAAAAGATATTTTCAACTACATAAAATGTCACCTTAGCATATTATTGGGTTTATGAGATAAAACCTTTTGCAAATGGTTTTACCACTTTAGTAAATGACCACTTTGAACTTTAAAATGTTTAGAGCCTAGTAGAAACCACTTTTCTAAATAAAGCTATCTTTTGCATGCTTGCATGCATGACCTTGTTTTTGTTATTTTATGTGTGTTAAATTGTTTGAATGCTAGTTGAATATATGTTTGCTTGATTGAATTGTAGTGGAATTAGAAGAGTGTGATATTTGCAAGATCAAGAAGTGAACCAACATTCTCTACTAAAAAGGCAGGTGGCACTATCATTCAAGTCCTACTATTTTCATTATACTTAGTGGATTTTTGTAACATGCATGATAAGGATTACTATATTTTATGCTATGCTAAATGCTAATAGGATACCATTATATCTTCATTAGTGAAAACATTGTAGTTGTAGCAAGCTTAGCCCTGCTATATATTTGGGATGGGATACATGTTATGATTATATGAAGTGGTGGAAAGATTATGTTTTATATAATAAAACAAGTACTCAATGAACCACCTGGGTGGAAAAGGATACTCAAGGTTGGGCAAGGTGGCAACAAATGGAACCATGTTTATATGGCTATCTTTTTGTGTGTGCACTAGAAGAAAACCATCGAGGGACTTAGAGATTGAACATGTTTCTCGTACAGCGGCTTCCGTGTACAACCACATGCTAAATGGGCTATGGCTTAGTCAACTACATAGTGGAAGACCCATGCATTGGCATCTTCAGGTTAACTAGAATTGTGTATGGGAAATATATCCCAACATTGGTGCCTGGTAGACAAGCTAGCATTGTGTATTGAGAGGACTTCTATGGAAAGACTTTGTCACATTCTCGATCTACCAGTACTCCATTTTGGTGAGTACTTATCCAGCGGCCACTGGTGGCATCAAGACGAGATTGTGTCATGTGGGTAAAGTGTACAACTTCTGCAGAAGATCAAAATTCTAAGTACTTAGCCGTGTCCCCGGTTATGGACAATTCTGAGCAACTAAGGCCTGAAGCTATGAAAGATCTCGACATTCCAATTTATCAAAGTAAAACTTGATGGTGACAACAAGGGATTTGAAGCACTTGGAGTTTTCCAAGGAGTTTAGAAAGATTTGACAAAGAGATCAAAACTATTTTGAAAAGATAGGATAAAAACTATATTGCTTTCTACAAATGAGCCTAAACCCCACTTAGCCAAATATGCATGTAATGATAGGATCCACTTATTTCTACATAGTAGTGAAACTTACCAATACAATTCAAATGTATTGACCCTTGTGGCTGCAACTTATTATGTTGCAGGTTTTTTTGATGATTAGTGAAGTGTGTTGAATAGGATTACAAGTCTACAACCAACATGATTGCCTGTGGCACTTTGAAGATGAAGGACTCCATGCTTTATAGATATTCTGCTGCATTGTAATGAGATA
This sequence comes from Avena insularis, assembly GCA_023614405.1. Lineage (NCBI taxonomy): Eukaryota > Viridiplantae > Streptophyta > Magnoliopsida > Poales > Poaceae > Avena > Avena insularis. Next base: position 436,630,359 of record CM042697.1, on the reverse strand, counting down.
GCCAAATGAGCTATTTAAGATGTAATGAATTATTTTATTCCTGGTTATAAATTAATATTATGACCTTTGTTTATTGATATTACATCTTAACTGTGGATGCTAGCTATTGATCCAGGGACTAGCATTGTAAACACAGGGATCTCTACCTTATTAAAGGTTGGGAACCTTACATCCACCCAGGTGATTCATTCACTTAGTTGTTTTATAAACAAAACACAAGTCCTTGACTTAGAAATATTCCATAGCATGAATATAATCAACCCTTGTTTTCTACCAGCTAAGCTAAGCATGATGGTAGTAGGAATCTTAACTTAGGAAAATTCTACTAAGGTTTCATCTACTTGGATTTCCCATGGCATAGTTTATACTTAGCAAAATTTCAATGCAAGTCCTACTTAGAAATATCACTAGTGCATAGTGAAAATAATGGGACAAAAGTATGAAGCATCACTTGCCTTTTTGGTAGAGAATTATAAGTTCACTGCTTGATCTTGCAATATTCACACTCTTCAAATTCCACTACAATTCAATCAAGCAAGCAAATATTCAGTCTACCATTCAAGCAATCATCACATAGAATAATAAAAACAAAGCAATGCATGCAAACATGCCAAAGATTGTTTTATTTGGAAAAGTGGTTTCTAATAGGTTATAAACATTTGAAAACACCTATTGGTCATTTATAAAAGTGGTAAAACCATTTGATATCAAGTTAGTGAAAAAATGGCCACTTTAAGTCATTTTTGTTTTGTTAGAAATGGTTCAAATCAAAGTAATATTTCTAGTGTTTGATAAATACATTTTAAACACAAATATTAGTGTTTTATGGTCAAGTGCTTAATATTAAAACCATTTGCAAAAGGTTTTACCTATAAACCATTTTTATTCCAAATCAATATTTTATGTTGTTGAAAATGCTTTTTAGCAAAGCAATAATTTATAGGGTTCATCAAATATATTTTTAAATCCTAAAACTTGGTGTTTAGGTTCAGAGAGTTTAAATCAAAACATTTCCCAAAGGTTTTTCTCCAAAAGCATTTTTAACATATAAACAATATTTTTATTTGACTAGAAATGTTCTAAATCAAAGGTTCATCTTTTAACTTCACAAAATACACGTTTAATTCCACAAGTTGTTTTATATGGTTAGCAGGTTCAAAACAAACCATTTGTCAAAGATTTTATCCTAAAAACATTTCTAGAATAAATTTTATACACAAAATATGCCTATACAAGTTTCTGCAAAACAACCAATTTAATAGTAGCATTTTACTAAACAAAGTGCATAGTTGGAAAGTACTTGTTCTGCTGATTCCATTGATATAAAATTTACAAAATTTAGACGTGTAGATCAAAAGTTATGCAATTTACAAGATTGAACATCTAATAGAATAGATTCTGGTTTTAAAACAAACTCTAGGCCACGCGTCATGTTTTCATTGGCTCGTACCGATTCGTGTGGATCATGTGCTGTGGATCGTTAGATCTAACTAGTATCCTATAGCACAGATCAGCGTACCCCTTCACTTTAAGTCGTTCTATCCTAACCAATGGATCAAGATCCAATGCTGCAGATCATTTTGACCACGAACGGGCGACGCTGGGGTCAACGGCGAGCGGCGGCGCTCGGGCTACGGCGTTGTGGTGGCTACGGGAAGCGAGGAAGAGGATGGGGAGGCTCACCAGGTTCGCTGAGACGTGCTAAAGCTCAACGTGGCAGTCGCTTGTCGAGGGGCGCACTGAATCACCGGTGATTCCTCGCCATAGTTGTCGTCTGTGTCGGGCGTCTCGGCTCGTCTCTGTTGGCGAGGATTTACGGCATGCTGGGACAAACGGAGGGTGTAGTTAGGTGCGTAAGAGAGTCACGGTCACAGGAGCATCACAAAGAGGAGAAGGGGAGGTCAGAAAATACCGAGGGAGCTCGTCGGAGAGGAGACAGACGGCGGCGCTGCTTTGGCAAAGACACAGTCGAGGTTGCAGGGCGAGCGCGAGCGAGCTGTCGGTACTAGAGTGTGTGCCTGACGATGGGGAGTAGTCTCGTGGTGGCTAGGGGGCAAGGCGACCTGGGGGCGTAGAGGAGACGGTGTCTAGGAGGAAAGATAGAGGGGGCGTGGATGTTTAAGGGAGTGTGGTCACAGGGAGTAAAGGCCGCGGCATTGACGCGAATTGATTCGAGCTTTTAACGGCAAAAACGGTCGGCGAGGGGCGTGGTCGTCGCGGCGGGTGAGGACGAAGACTGACGGGTGGGGTTGGCTGGTCAGTGAGAGAGAGTGAGGAGTGGTGGGGTCCAGCAGGCAGTGTCTGCGCGGGTGGAAGTCTGGGTGCAAACCGTTTTCCTGCGAGAGAGGGAGTGGGCTGGTTGGGCTTAGTGGGCCAGGTTGGGTTGGGCTAGCTCTTTAATTTTTTTTGTTCAGAATCCTTTTCTTTTTCTGTTTTCATTTTCCTGTTTTGATTTTGTTTAAATGTTTTCAAACCTTGTTTGAATTAAAACCTTTGCCAAACTTTGTGTATATTCTAATACTGTTTATTAACATATTCTAAAGTCAAATTTAGAATATCCTTTTTATTCTTTTTAGGGTATATTAATTATTTGAAATAGGCCCTTGTCTTAATTCAAATAAGATTTATTAATGTTTTCAAACTCTATTTGAAATCTAAATTTTACCAAATCTTTTCAGTAGGTTTTATTCAAAACTAAATCACTTTGAATTATTATTTTAAAATACTTTATTATGTTTTTAATGTTCATTTAAAATGGGAAAAGTCTTTACTTAAATAAAATTGGATATTAATAAATCCTCATGATTTTATTTAAATAATCCTTTACTCTTCTTATTAAACAAAAATATTTTATTTCATTTGCTTGTCCAAGTTTTAATTTGGCTCTTTCAAAATAGTCCTTATTTATTTCTTCCTTTGCTTATAAAATCCATATCTTTTATTTAAAGATCCAAACTTGGTGATTCCAATTTCTATGGCTTTATAATATTTTTATTTATCATTTTGGTCACTTGTAAGTGTTTTGTTGACAAGTTTTATATGGATCAAATCCATAGTCTTAGAGAGATCTTGGAAATGGTTTTCTCCCATTAGAGTTTTTAGAGTTTTGGTTTATTTTCCAAGTGTTTAAATTTTCAAGATGCATTTATTGTACTTGATTTGAATTTAGTTGGATTCAAACTTATTCAAAGTTTGTTCAAGATGGGTTTTGATGTTTCCATTTAGAAACAAAAACTTTTTTTTTAACCTAAATTTCAACAATTATTTATTTTGTTTATTTATTTTTCACATTACAAAATTTGGAAAATTTTGGGATGTGACACCTATTAACAAGTTACCACAGTGCGAGTTGCCTGTTTTCTTCTGTTTTTGGTTTCAGAAAAGCAGAAAATCAATATTTTCGGAATTGGACGGGACAAAGCCAAAGTCAATATTTTACCGTGGGAGACATGAAGTCCAAAGGGGAGACGAAGAGGCGAACCAGGGCCGCCACACACCCCTAGGCGCGGATGGGCCCACCCTGCTCCTGGGTAGGGTGTGGGCCCCCTGGCCTTCTCCCAGCCTCGCCTCTTCGCCTATAAGAAGCCTCCGATGCAGAAACCCTAGGCACCCAATCAAATCTCCACGAAACCTTATGTAATCACTGCCACCATCGTCCCTAGATCGGGGGGATCTGAAGTTCTTCCCCTCACCCTACTAGAGGGGAAATCATCCCGGAGGCCTTCTTCTCTGGTATGAAGCGTGAGTAGTTCCACCTTCGACTATGGATCCATGTAGTAGCTAGATGGTTGTATCTCCTCCTTTGTGCTTTCATGTATAAATCCTATGAGCTCCGTTCATGATCAAGATCTAATCTATTTGTAATCATGCATGTTGTGTTTGCGGGGATCCGATAGATATTGAGATTACTATGTCAGATTGATTAATGGTTTTGTCGATTTGATACTATCATGTCTGTGTTGTTTGTGATCTTGCATGCTCTTCGTTGTTAGTAGCTATCTTGGCCAAGTAGTTGCTAGTGACTCCAAGAGGGGGTATTTATGCTCGATAGTGGGTTCATGCCTGTAGTTTCCAAGGGAAGTGACAGAAATCTCTTCGGTTGTAGATGTGTTGTTGCCACTAGGGAGAAAACAACGGTCTCTTGTTCATAGAACAAGTGGATTGTTTAACTTACACACTTTTCTTAAAGCAGTTGTTTGTTGCTTGCAACTTAATACTGAGGGGGTTCGGATGATAACCTGAAGGTGGACTTCTAGTCATAGATGCAGTTGGATGGCGGTCTATGTATATTGTTGTATTGCCCAATCGAATCTCATAGGATCTTTTTGTCTAGTATTGCATTGTTATGCCTTTCTTAGTTCCTGTGAATTGCCCTGCTGTAATTTGTTTACCCTTCATGCCAAGTTATTTATCTAAGGAGAGCACCTCTAGTGAACTATGGACCCCGGTCCAATCTTTACCATTGATACATCCTCCACTGTTACCTGTTTACTTGCTGCAAACCATTACCTTCCACACCATACGTTTAATCCTTTGTTACAGCAAACCGGTGAGCTTGACAACCTCATTGATTCATTGGGGCAAAGTCTTGAGTTTGTGTTTTGCATGTTTCCACGTTGCTTGAAACACCTTTGAGACATTTCCTTCCTCCTACTGGTTCGATAACCTCGGTTTATTACTGAGGGAAAACTTGCTGCTGTGGTCATCACACCTTCCTCTTGGGGTTTCCAATGAAGCGTCCAACGACAAGTGCTGGGCGCCATCAGGCACAACAGTTATTCCCCCTTTCTTGGGAACATAATGAACAAGGCTAACCCATTGGCTATCAGCAATAGGTTAAATAATACCAGTGTCAAGGAGTTTTAATACCTCATTTCTTACCACATCCTTCATCTTAGGATTTATACGGCGTTGGTGCTCAACAACTATTTTGCACCAGGTTCTATATTAATAGCATGCGGACATATAGTAGGAGAAATCCCTTTTAGATCATCAAGAGTATAGCCCATAGCTCCTCGGTGTTTCTTCAGTATTTCCAATAACCTATCTTCTTCCTTTCCTGAAAGTTTAGAACTAATAATAACAGGATATACATTCTTATCATCAAGATAAGCATATTTAAGATCATCAGGTAAATGTTTTAATTCGAAAACAGGGTCCCCTTTAGGTGGTAGTGTGGTACCCAAATATTCCACAAGTAGATTATGCTTAATTAGCTCAGGCCAATGAAGGAAAACCTCGTCAATCTCATTTCTCTCCTTCATGAAGACATCGCTTTCATGATCTTCCATAAATTGCTGCAAGGCATTGTCAGGAGCAGGAGAGATAGCAGAAAGTTGTTCAACCCTAGAATCCTCATTAGGCAGTTCACTTTCATAAGGAGTTTTAGCAAATTTGGAAAAATTAAACTTATAAGACTCTCCCTTAAACTTAGTCAAAACTTTTTTCTTCCTACAATCTATGATAGCCCCACATGTATTCAAGAAGGGTCTACCAAAGATTATAGGATAGGTCTTACTAGCTTCAGAACCAAGTACTAGAAAATCAGCAGGATATTTAATCTTACCACAAAGAACCTCCACATCTCTTACAATGCCAATGGGACAGACTGTCTCTCTATTAGCAAGGTGAATAACCACATCAATGTCCTCAATCTCACAAGGACCAATTTCATGCATAATTTCCCTATAAATCTCATAAGAAATAACACTAGAACTAGCACCAATATCGCATAAACCATAATAAGAATGATCACCAATTTTAATAGAAAGCACAGGAACACTACCTTTTCTAGCTCTACTAGGATGAGAGATAATATTAGAAGCGTCTTCACATAAGACAATATGCTCATCCTCTATATTTCTAGTGACAGGATCTTTCACAATAGCTACCACAGGCTCAATATTTATTTGCTCATCGGGTTCCACAGTTTTCTTTGCACTTTTGCTTACCACATTAGCTATGATAGAATGTTCCTTTACCTTAGCAGGAAAATGGATTTTATCAACATAAGGTTTAGGCAAAATAGGATCAACAATACAAACTTCTATGCTAGCAGGAACATGGGTAACAATGTCTTTATAAGGAGCATGGTACTTGTCCCACTCTTTTTTGAGAATTTCAGTATAAGAGGCAATGGCCTTAAAACACTTTGCAAGGACTTGAGAATCAAGACCATACTCATTACTAATATCACGGAAGTCATCAGTTCCCATAAAATATTTTATGCATTCATAATCATAGTTTATACCTGACTTTCTTCCTTTGTCATTCTCCCAAGCTTCAGTGTTCTCTTGAATATGGTGTAGTAGATCCCATTTAGCTTCTTCCTTCATACGTGTGAATGATCCAGCACAAGAAGCATCTAGTAAATCTTTATCGTGAAGAGAAAGCCTAGCATACAAGTTATTGATAATAATATTGTTAAGGAGTTCATGAATATGACATTTAAGAATTAGTAACTTCAATCTCCCCAAAGCTTGAGTTGTACTCTCTCCATCACGAGGCCAAAAGTTATATATCAGGTTTCTATCCTTATGAATCTCACTAGGAGGATAGAATTTAGAATAAAAGAGAGATGTTATTTCCTCCCATTCCATTGATTGCCCATTCTTCAGCAGCTTATACCATTCTTCATCTCTCCCTTTCAAGGATATAGAGAGTAACTTCTTCTTCACCTGTTCAGTTGTGATACCTGCACACTTAAACAACCTTCATAATTCATGGATAAAAATCAAGTGATCACCAGGATGAACAGTTCCATCCCCTAAATAATAATTATCCATAACACGATCAACAATACTTGTAGGTATCTTAAAAGGATCTATCTCAACACGTGGTGGTTCATCTACTACCCTAGCAGTGGTAGTAGTTTCCCAAACAGAAAACCAAGTGGGTTATCCATATTGGAAACAAAGTAACAAACAGAAATAAGAACAATACTCACAATAGAGGTTTCCTTCACCAGTTCCACTCTTCAATAGCGCTTCACTCCCCGGCAATGGCGCCATAAAATAGTTTTGATAACACACAAGTATAGGGGGTGTATCGTAGTACTTTCGATAAATAGGAGTGTCGATCCCAACGAGGAGCAGAAGGTGTTGACTAGTGGTATGGAGCAGGAAATCTCTGTAAATACTTAGCAAACAGATTTTTAGGGGTTTTCTAATAAAGCAACAAAACAAAGTGCAAGTAATAACGACAATGAACAACTGCAGCAAGTGGACCAATCCTTTCTTAGCAAAGGACAAGCCGGAGGAAATACTTATAAGGACCAAATGTTCTCGAGGACACATGGGAATTATGTCAAGTGCTTTCGCTTCAAATAGCTAAGTACTCTTGTTTGGCGTTGTAAGTGTTGTGTGGGTGAACCTGTGCTAATGTACCGACCTTACTTGGACTAATACATACTTGTGATTAAACCCCCTACAAGCATCCACAACTACAGGAAAGCAATTAAGATATAAACCTAACCATAACCTTAAACTCTGAGATCCTACACTCCCTTGTGCAAAGGTGTCCTAATGGGGGTTCAGGTTTCTGTCACTCCGGCAACCCCATGATTAGTAGCCAAATACACAATGCTTTCCCTAGGCCCATAAATGGTGAATTATCATGTAGTCGACGTTCACATGACACCACTAGAAGAATAGCACCACAACTTAAATACTAAACCATTGAATAATAACTCAACACAAATCCACTACTAACAACATGACTTCTCCCATGTCCTCAAGAACTAGACGAACTACTCATAAGACATCATATGGATCAAGATCAAAGATGATATGGTAATGTATAACAATCTAAACATAAACAATAATCCAATGGTTCTACTCACAAGCATCAACTACAATAGTAATCAACACCTGGAAAGTTTCCCCTAAGAACCTTGCAAGTATTCAACACGGTTATTATAGCGGGATGGAGTGGTGATGATGGTGCTGGTGGAGATGATGGTGTGGATGATGATGATGATGATCCCGATGAAGTCTAGATTGATGACGATGTTGATGGCGACGATCTCCCCTCTCTAGGAAGGAATTTCCCTGGCAAAAATCTGTCTGCCGAAGAGCTCTTTCTCTCTTGGTGTTTTCCGCCCCGCAGAGGCAACAAAAATATTTCTGTGGTCGCCCCCTGGTATTAGGGTTCCGAGAGGAAGATATAGGCAAGAGGGCAGAGTCAGAGGTCATCCAGGTGGGCCACACCTGCCCTAGGCGCGACCTAGGGGGGACCCGCCCCTAGGGGGTGTGGGCCCCCTGTGGCCCAGCTACACCTCCCCTTCTGGTTTCCTTCGTATTCTGGGAAAATATAATTTTCCAATATTTTTCTGACCTTTAATAAGATTGAGTCCCCTGTGTTTACAATGCTAGTCCCTGGATCAATAGCTAGCATCCACAGTTCAGATGTAATATCAAGAAACAAGGGTCATAATACAACTTTATAACCAGGAATAACATAGTTTTATTACATCAATACATAGCTCATTAGGCTATTACATTACATTGCAGCGGAATAACTATAGTCATGGGTCCTTCATCTTCAAAGTGCCACAGTATGTTGGTTGTAGACTTTGTAATCCTAATCAATCAATCTTCACTAAATCAATCAAACCTGCAACATCATAAGTTACAGCCACAAGGGTCAATACATTGGAATTGTATTGGCAAGTGATACTTTGGTAGTATAGTGGAGTCTATCATCTATATGCATTTTGGCTAAGTGGAGTTGAGGTTTGCATTGCTCAAAATAGATTTTTCCTATCATTTTTTTTTGAAAACACTAAGTTTTGTTTGGCAAAAACTTTCCAAGACATCTACTAATCAAAGACTGGAGATCCACTCAGGGCATCTACCAATCAAAGACTGAAGATTTGCTTGGCAAAAACAATTTTCCTCAATCAATGATTTCAAGATCCTTGTACCAAGCCATCTCTCCATCACAGATTGAAGAATTTCACACAACCCTTGTTCACCCACAAGTTTTAATTTAGAAATTGGAGTGATGAGATTCTTGATTGCTTCCATGTCTTGATGCTCAAATTGTCCTTTACCAGGGACATGGCTAAGTACTTAGGTTTTACACTCTGCAGAGGTGGTGCACTTTACCCACAAGACTTGGTTTCCCAAGACAAAATCTTTCAAAAGCTTTCCCTTAGACCAACATGGACGCGCTCCAACCTATCAATCACTACCACCCACTGTCCATGTGGCTAAGTTCTTGCAACCTATATGATCATGGCAGAGCCCATATTGCCAAGTGGTTGCACTTGAAGCTTCTCAACATTTGACAACTCAAATCTCTTTGTTCCTGGGTGGCCATCCACAAGTGAGATACACAAGGTTCACCAGTACCCCTGGCCTTGTGTAACCACTCAACATATCCCATTCTTTCCATTCCACCCAGGTGATTCATTAACTTAGTTATTTTATTAATCAAAAACATAAGTCCTCAGACTTAGAGATTTTTCCATAGTGAATATATTCCACCCAGGTTTTCTATTAGCTAGGCTAAGCTTGGTAGTAATAGGATTCTTAACTAAGGAAAATCCTTCTAAGGATTCATTCTACTAGTTTTCCTATAGCAAGATCTATACTTAGCAAAAATAAAAACCATGCAAGTTTTACTTAGCAAAAACACTAATGCATAATGAAAATAATGGGATAGATAATATGAAGTATCACTTGCCTTTTTGGTAGAGGGTATAGGTTTACTCCTTGATCTTGCTAGTCTCACTCTTCTCTAACTTCACTACAAGTCAATCAAGCAAACACAAACTCAATCCACCAATCAAGCAAAACAACACACATAAAACAACAAAGTCAAGGCAATGCATGTAAGCATGCAAAGGATGGTTCTAATTGTAAAGGTGGTCTCCACTAGACTTCTAAACTTTGTAAGTTCCAAATTGGTCATTTACCAAAATGGCAAAGTCATTTGCAAAGAGGGTCTCTATTAGATTCCTAAACTTTGTAAGATCCAAAATGGTCATTTACCAAAGTGGCAAAGTTAAGGTAATGCATGCAAGCATGCCAAGCCTTGTTTTATTTGAAAAAGGGGTTCCTAATGGGTCATAGACAATTGGGTACACCTAATGGTCATTTTGTGAAGTGGCTAAGTCATTTGCAAAAAGGTTTCACTATAAAACCATTTGAAAAACAAAGTGTCATTCTATGGGGTGTAGAAACATTTCTACTAGGGTATTAACCTATAGGTTTCACCAAATGAGTTGCTATTACAAAACTTGGTGTTTTGGGTCAGTAGGTTTGGTTAAAAACATTTTCTCCAAAGTTTTCTTTATGAAAGCATTTTCATAAACAAAACAAATAGTTTTAGTTAGCTAGAAATGGACTAAACTAATTAATCCATCCTATTCTTTTCCAAAATCACTTTCCAAACTATGGGTTGGTTCCTAGGGTCAGCAAGGTCACAACAAACTAATTTGCAAAGGTTTTAACCTAAAAATCATTTTTAAATGATTTTTCTAATGTTAGCAAGCACACAAAAGAATCTGCAAAATCAAACAAGATAACAAATACTATTTGCTAAACTAAGGGCAGGGTTGGCTAGAGCTTGTCTTGCTGATTCCAACGACATCAAATTTGTAAAATTTGGACGTGTGGATCAAAAGATGCAAAGGTTTGAAGTTTGCAAAAGTTTCTGTTTTCAAATCTGTTTTTAAACAGATCTGGTGGACACGCGGCGTAATTCTATTCGTCGGTACCGATTCGCTGCGGATCACGCTCTGTAGCCGTTAGATCTAAATGAGATCGTGTGGTCCAGAGAGCGTACCCATTCGCGTTTAAGTGGTTCTATCGTATCCGCCCGATCTAGATCGAACGGCTGCAATCACTCAGACCATCAACTGGCGGCGCTGCGGTGGCTAACGGCGGCGGAGCGGTCGGTCGACGACGGAGGCGACGCTACAGGGGGTGAGGGAGAAGGAGGGGTTGCTCACCGGGCTCAGGAGGTCACGGCGGTGCTCGAGGAAGTGTTGGTCGGACGAGGGGCGTTCGGGGTCAGGCGTAATTGCTCGTCGGAGTTGGGAACGGCGGCGGTTGGCTCATCCCAGTCGGCCGAAGACAGTGCTGTGGATCACCTCAAAGCGAAATGACTATACGGTTAGATGCGCAAGATCGAGACGGAGTCGTGTGCGTGAACGAAAGGGGTCGGGGTGGTCTTGTGCTTACCAGAAGAGTCGCCGGAGAAGAAGCAGACACAGCGGCGCTCTGTGCTTGTCGGAGTCGTCGCTACAGATCGCCCTAAGGCAAAACAAAGGCACGGTAAGATGCGGGCGACCTTGGGGTTCACGTGAGCATGATCGAGAGATGCTGGGGCGGACGGAATTCACCTGGAAAGCTCGCCGGAGAAACGGCAGACGGCGGTGTGGTGCTGTGGTCGTCGTTGTTGAGGCTCTGGGGTACCCGCGGATGAATGGGTGGTATGGATAGATGCGTCTGGATGCGTGGAGTAAGGGTGCTAGGTCGGCGAGGTAAGGGGAGGTCTGGTTTTGCCGGAATTGCTCGGAGACGGTGGTCGGAGCTGCGGCGGTACAGAGAGAAATGGAGGCAGCCTAGGGGCAGAGGGGAGGCGGTGTCTGTGGGAAATGACAGAGGAGAGGGAGGCGGTTAAATAGGCGTCGTCGCGGCGAGGTTTAATGCACGGATTAACGCGGATTGATGGAGCTATCAACGGCGTAAACTGCCATGGTGAGGGGAAGAAGGAGTCATGGGAGGAAGAAGGAGGTGACGGGGGTCCTCTCGTCGATGGAAAAAGAAAGGAAGGAGGGTCCACTTGTCATCGGCTGCGTGGGTTCGATCCATGTAAGAAAACGGTTCGCTCGGGTTTGTCGGGCCTACTGGTCAGTGGGGTGAGGGAGGGAGAAGAGGGGCCAGGCTGTCAGTCTCTGTGCGGGTCTGTTCCTGAGTGAGAAAAGAATGCTTCGGGGAGGGGAGCTGGGCTGGACTGGGCCTTAGTGGGCTGGGCCTGTTTTCCTATTTTTTTCTGTCTAACTCTTTTTCCTTTTCTATTTATATTTTCTGTTTTGGAATTTCAAACAAATATTCAAGCAATCAAACCACACTCAAATCAATTCAAACAAACAGCAAACTTCACTTTGAATTTGGTTCTGTTTGGCAACATAATCCAAATCTCAAAATGAAATATTTATTTATTTTAAGATCCATTTAATAATTAAAGAAAATGGATCTTTAGTTTATTAATAGTGTTTGATTTATTTAATAAAATTTCCATTTGAAATCCAATTATTTTGAAAACCAAACCAGAAGGTTTTATTTGAAAAATAAAAGATTACTTGGAAACTTATTTAAATAAATAAATAAGTTTTGGTGTTTAATTAAAATGGGAAAGCCTTTACTTAAATAAAATTGGATATTTAAATCCTTATTATTTTATTTAAATAATTCTTTACTCATTTTAATCAAAGCAAAACCTTTTAATAAAAGATTTCAAAGTAGTAATAAAATACTTGGTGTTCATTTAAAATGGGAAAAGCTTTTACTTAAATAAAATTGGATATTTAAATCCTTATTATTTTATTTAAATAAACTTTTTCTCATTTTATCAAAACAAAATATTCTATTACAAAAGCTTGGCCAAATTTAATTTGGCTTATCTTTTCATTTGAAACCAAAGTCTTTTATTAAAAGATCTAAAATAGTATTTCCAAAACAATTCATTTTCCTTTGATAAATGTTTATCTTTTTAATCCCTTTAGGATTATAATTGCTCACCAATTGGTATGGCTTTATTAGCTTTTGGAAATTCAATTTCCTTATCTTATTATATCCACAAGATTTTGTCTATGGTTCCAAACTAAGTGAAACCAATCTCTAAGGTCTTTCTTGATCCTTTGAGAATATTTGTTGATCAAATTTGGTATGGATCAAATCCATGGATTGGGAGATACTTTGGAAAATGATTTCCTTCCATTAGGGCTTAGGGTTTTGGATTACTTTCCAAATGTTCAAATTTCCAGATACATTCATTGAGGAATGCAATTCCCTTGATTTGGATTTCTGTTGAATTCAAACTTCTGCCAAAGTTTGTTCAAGATGGGACTTTTAAGTTTCCTTTTAGAAACAAAAGTTTCTTTTCACCCTGATTTTCAACAAAAAATTATTTTGTTTATTTATTTTTCACATTACAAGATTTGGAAAATCTTGGGATGTGACAGGCTACCACCCTTAAAATAAATCTCGTCCCGAGATTTGGGGAGGCTAGGGTTACAAATTGACTCAAACAGCTAGGGTACTACCACCCTTAAAAAAAATTCCAACTAAACTATATCTTGGCTTGCTTGGAATCTTGAGGAAAACTTCTTCTTGGAAAACTTCTGCTTAGTGTCCTTTGTTTCCATTCTTGACTCATGGGCCAAGGTTGAGATCCTTCATAGGCTTGTTTATCTTGTTCTTCATCTTTTCTGGACAATTGCTTACATAGTGTCCTGGTTCCTTGCAATTGAAACAGTGGATATCTTGGAGTTCTTTACGTTGTTCTTGTGGACAAGTTGCTACGTAGTGGCCTGGTTCCTTGCAGTTGTTGCACACTACTTGGCCGATCTCTTTATTCTTCGGGTTCTCTGGGCATCCACTGGGGTAGTGTCCCATTTCCTTACATTTACGACATTGCACAAGGCTCATGTCTTGCTTTGGTTTCTTGGGCTTCTTTGATCCTTTGAATTGGGTTGTCTTGTTTGGAGGTATGAGTGGTCCTTTTCCTTTGTCATCAACATTTTTGGCATACTTGGATCCTTCTTGTTTCCTTTGTTCAACAATAGCATAGATGGGGCATTGGATAGGAACATGGTCATTTCCTTCACAAAGGTAACAAGTAACTTGAGATGTGGGGCATTGGCTAACTGGATGTTCCTCTTCACAATTGGGGCATTGATCTTCATGTTCCTTGGAAGGGTGATCCTTGTCTCCACAAATAATACAAGCTGGGGCTCCATCTAGAATAATATTCTTGTCATCCTTGTTGTCATACACTCTTTTGGGATAGTTTTCTTCCATGCTGATCATTTGATTAGTCACCTTAAGCATCAGTTGGGATTGTTCTTCCAAAAACTTTTGCAAGGTAGGGTCTTTATCACTATTGTTGGCTATGAACTGAGTTGTTAGTTGGTTCAACTGGTGTTGGGTTGCTAGGAGTTCTCTCATGTTGTCCTCTTGGTTGTTGTTGATGTCATCATCCTTGATGTTGGAGTCTCTTGGAGAAGTCATCTGTTTGGGGTTGGATTGGGATTAGAATAGGCAAAAGAATTTTTCTAAGGGTTCAATTCTAATCACACACATCACAATTCACACAAGCAATGTGCAAGCAATCACAAACAAACACTCCACTCAAACAATAGTTTCAAGCACATACTTAGGCAACAAAATATTTTTGTTACACCACATAAGTTGGTGGGTTTGTCTTAACTAAAATATGGTGGTCCATCTATATGGTTCACTTGTGATCTTTCCATCCTTCTTGATTGTTTCTTCTTGATTGAGATCTTTGTATCCTTGGAGAATTCTTGTGTCTTGGTCACAAATCTTCAAAGATGTTGATGGCTCCATCTAAGTTGTTTTCCTTAGTCTTCAAGTCTTTGAGCATGATTTCTTTATCTCACTTGTAGTCCTTGGTAACATCTAAGTTGGGAGTCCTTGTTGAGAATAAGGTTGAAATCACTTGAAGATGTTGAAGTCATTAGAGTTGAAAGTGTTGAAGAAGTCCTTTGCTCATGATGAAGTCTTTGGTCATGGGGTAGGCTTTTCCATCAAGTTTTGAAGTAGAAGAGAAGTAGAGTTGAAACCAAAAAAATGATTGAGGAAAGAGTTTACAAGATTTGTTTTTGTAAATAAGTTTTGGAATAAGACAACTCCTATTGTCTAAGGGTTTTTTGTCCAATCCTAGGGTTACAAATCCTACAGGCAACACAATGCTCTGATACCATTCTGTAGTGTCCCCAACCTTTAATAAGATTGAGTCCCCTGTGTTTACAATGCTAGTCCCTGGATCAATAGCTAGCATCCACAGTTCAGATGTAATATCAAGAAACAAGGGTCATAATACAACTTTATAACCAGGAATAACATAGTTTTATTACATCAATACATAGCTCATTAGGCTATTACATTACATTGCAGCGGAATAACTATAGTCATGGGTCCTTCATCTTCAAAGTGCCACAGGCAGATGTTGGTTGTAGACTTTGTAATCCTAATCAATCAATCTTCACTAAATCAATCAAACCTGCAACATCATAAGTTACAGCCACAAGGGTCAATACATTGGAATTGTATTGGCAAGTGATACTTTGGTAGTATAGTGGAGTCTATCATCTATATGCATTTTGGCTAAGTGGAGTTGAGGTTTGCATTGCTCAAAATAGATTTTTCCTATCATTTTTTTTTTGAAAACGCTAAGTTTTGTTTGGCAAAAACTTTCCAAGACATCTACTAATCAAAGACTGGAGATCCACTCAGGGCATCTACCAATCAAAGACTGAAGATTTGCTTGGCAAAAACAATTTTCCTCAATCAATGATTTCAAGATCCTTGTACCAAGCCATCTCTCCATCACAGATTGAAGAATTTCACACAACCCTTGTTCACCCACAAGTTTTAATTTAGAAATTGGAGTGATGAGATTCTTGATTGCTTCCATGTCTTGATGCTCAAATTGTCCTTTACCAGGGACATGGCTAAGTACTTAGGTTTTACACTCTGCAGAGGTGGTGCACTTTACCCACAAGACTTGGTTTCCCAAGACAAAATCTTTCAGAAGATTTCCCTTAGACCAACATGGACGCGCTCCAACCTATCAATCACTACCACCCACTGTCCATGTGGCTAAGTTCTTGCAACCTATATGATCATGGCAGAGCCCATATTGCCAAGTGGTTGCACTTGAAGCTTCTCAACATTTGACAACTCAAATCTCTTTGTTCCTGGGTGGCCATCCACAAGTGAGATACACAAGGTTCACCAGTACCCCTGGCCTTGTGTAACCACTCAACATATCCCATTCTTTCCATTCCACCCAGGTGATTCATTAACTTAGTTATTTTATTAATCAAAAACATAAGTCCTCAGACTTAGAGATTTTTCCATAGTGAATATATTCCACCCAGGTTTTCTATTAGCTAGGCTAAGCTTGGTAGTAATAGGATTCTTAACTAAGGAAAATCCTTCTAAGGATTCATTCTACTAGTTTTCCTATAGCAAGATCTATACTTAGCAAAAATAAAAACCATGCAAGTTTTACTTAGCAAAAACACTAATGCATAATGAAAATAATGGGATAGATAATATGAAGTATCACTTGCCTTTTTGGTAGAGGGTATAGGTTTACTCCTTGATCTTGCTAGTCTCACTCTTCTAACTTCACTACAAGTCAATCAAGCAAACACAAACTCAATCCACCAATCAAGCAAAACAACACACATAAAACAACAAAGTCAAGGCAATGCATGTAAGCATGCAAAGGATGGTTCTAATTGTAAAGGTGGTCTCCACTAGACTTCTAAACTTTGTAAGTTCCAAATTGGTCATTTACCAAAATGGCAAAGTCATTTGCAAAGAGGGTCTCTATTAGATTCCTAAACTTTGTAAGATCCAAAATGGTCATTTACCAAAGTGGCAAAGTTAAGGTAATGCATGCAAGCATGCCAAGCCTTGTTTTATTTGAAAAAGGGGTTCCTAATGGGTCATAGACAATTGGGTACACCTAATGGTCATTTTGTGAAGTGGCTAAGTCATTTGCAAAAAGGTTTCACTATAAAACCATTTGCAAAACAAAGTGTCATTCTATGGGGTGTAGAAACATTTCTACTAGGGTATTAACCTATAGGTTTCACCAAATGAGTTGCTATTACAAAACTTGGTGTTTTGGGTCAGTAGGTTTGGTTAAAAACATTTTCTCCAAAGTTTTCTTTATGAAAGCATTTTCATAAACAAAACAAATAGTTTTAGTTAGCTAGAAATGGACTAAACTAATTAATCCATCCTATTCTTTTCCAAAATCACTTTCCAAACTATGGGTTGGTTCCTAGGGTCAGCAAGGTCACAACAAACTAATTTGCAAAGGTTTTAACCTAAAAATCATTTTTAAATGATTTTTCTAATGTTAGCAAGCACACAAAAGAATCTGCAAAATCAAACAAGATAACAAATACTATTTGCTAAACTAAGGGCAGGGTTGGCTAGAGCTTGTCTTGCTGATTCCAACGACATCAAATTTGTAAAATTTGGACGTGTGGATCAAAAGATGCAAAGGTTTGAAGTTTGCAAAAGTTTCTGTTTTCAAATCTGTTTTTAAACAGATCTGGTGGACACGCGGCATAATTCTATTCGTCGGTACCGATTCGCTGCGGATCACGCTCTGTAGCCGTTAGATCTAAATGAGATCGTGTGGTCCAGAGAGCGTACCCATTCGCGTTTAAGTGGTTCTATCGTATCCGCCCGATCTAGATCGAACGGCTGCAATCACTGCAATCGGACCATCAATCATGGCCAAGTGGCTAACGGCGATGGTCGGCTTATCGACGAGGCGACGCTACAAAGGTGAGGGAGAAGGAGGGGTTGCTCACCGGGCTCAGGAGGTCACGGCGGTGCTCGAGGAAGTGTTGGTCGGACGAGGGGCGTTCGGGGTCAGGCGTAATTGCTCGTCGGAGTTGGGAACGGCGGCGGTTGGCTCTGTCCACGGTCGAAGACGGTGGTGTGGATCACCTCAAAGCGAAATGACTATACGGTTAGATGCGCAAGATCGAGACGGAGTCGTGTGCGTGAACGAAAGGGGTCGGGGTGGTCTTGTGCTAACCAGAAGAGTCGCCGGAGAAGAAGCAGACACAGCGGCGCTCTGTGCTTGTCGGAGTCGTCGCTAGAGATCGCCCTAAGGCAAAACAAAGGCACGGTAAGATGCGGGCGACCTTGGGGTTCACGTGAGCATGATCGAGAGATGCTGGGGTGGACGGAATTCACCTGGAAAGCTCGCCGGAGAAACGGCAGACGGCGGTGTGGTGCTGTGGTCGTCGTTGTTGAGGCTGGGTACCATGATGAATGGGTGGTATGGATAGATGCGTCTGGATGCGTGGAGTAAGGGTGCTAGGTCGGCGAGGTAAGGGGAGGTCTGGTTTTGCCGGAATTGCTCGGAGACGGTGGTCGGAGCTGCGGCGGTACAGAGAGAAATGGAGGCAGCCTAGGCGAGGGGAGGCGGTGTCTGGGAAATGACAGAGAGAGGAGGCGGTTAAATAGGCGCTGTCGGCGAGGTTTAATGCACGGATTAACGCGGATTGATGGAGCTATCAACGGCGTAAACTGCCACATGGTGAGGGAAGAAGGAGTCGGGAGGAAGAAGGAGGTGACGTGGGGTCCTCCGTCGTGGAAAAGAAAGGAAGGAGGGTCCACTTGTCATCGGCTGCGTGGGTTCAGTCATGAAGAAAACGCAGTTCGCTGGGTTTGTCGGGCCCTCTGGTCAGTGGGGTGAGGGAGGAGAAGAGGGGCCAGGTCGGGTCTCATGGTCTGCTCGAGTGAGAAAAGAATGCTTCGGGAGGGAGCTGGCTGACTGGGCCTTAGTGGGCTGGGCCTGTTTTCCTATTTTTTCTGTCTAACTCTTTTCCTTTTCTATTTATATTTTCTGTTTTGAATTTCAAACAAATATTCAAGCAATCAAACCACACTCAAATCAATTCAAACAACAAAGAACTTCACTTTGAATTTGGTTCTTTGGCAACATAATCCAAATCTCAAAATGAAATATTTATTTATTTTAAGATCCATTTAATAATTAAAGAAAATGGATCTTTAGTTTATTAATAGTGTTTGATTTATTTAATAAAATTTCCATTTGAAATCCAATTATTTTGAAAACCAAACCAGAAGGTTTTATTTGAAAAATAAAAGATTACTTGAAACTTATTTAAATAAATAAATAAGTTTTGGTGTTTAATTAAATGGGAAAGCCTTTACTTAAATAAAATTGGATATTTAAATCCTTATTATTTTATTTAAATAATTCTTTACTCATTTTAATCAAAGCAAAACCTTTTAATAAAAGATTTCAAAGTAGTAATAAAATACTTGGTGTTCATTTAAAATGGGAAAAGCTTTTACTTAAATAAAATTGGATATTTAAATCCTTATTATTTTATTTAAATAAACTTTTTCTCATTTTATCAAAACAAAATATTCTATTACAAAAGCTTGGCCAAATTTAATTTGGCTTATCTTTTCATTTGAAACCAAAGTCTTTTATTAAAAGATCTAAAATAGTATTTCCAAAACAATTCATTTTCCTTTGATAAATGTTTATCTTTTTAATCCCTTTAGGATTATAATTGCTCACCAATTGGTATGGCTTTATTAGCTTTTGGAAATTCAATTTCCTTATCTTATTATATCCACAAGATTTTGTCTATGGTTCCAAACTAAGTGAAACCAATCTCTAAGGTCTTTCTTGATCCTTTGAGAATATTTGTTGATCAAATTTGGTATGGATCAAATCCATGGATTGGGAGATACTTTGGAAAATGATTTCCTTCCATTAGGGCTTAGGGTTTTGGATTACTTTCCAAATGTTCAAATTTCCAGATACATTCATTGAGGAATGCAATTCCCTTGATTTGGATTTCTGTTGAATTCAAACTTCTGCCAAAGTTTGTTCAAGATGGGACTTTTAAGTTTCCTTTTAGAAACAAAAGTTTCTTTTCACCCTGATTTTCAACAAAAAATTATTTTGTTTATTTATTTTTCACATTACAAGATTTGGAAAATCTTGGGATGTGACACACAAGGTTTCGTCTCATAGAGGGTACATAAAGTACATTACGTAAACGAATCATAAAGCCGCTATGGAGCATAAGTGAGAACTCTCCAATAGCCTTAGCGTCAACCTCAACACCATTTGCAACTCTAATGGTTCTTTCCCATCTTCTTAGGGTCCTCTTCGTATCGAATCCCTATAAGGAGTTTCAAACATGAATTGTTGCACCTAAGTCAACCCACCATGTATTGGTGCCATAATCAACATAAAGGGATTCATCAACAAAGGTTATAACATTAGTACCTTTCTTATTGAGCTATTTCATGAACCCAATATAATCCCTCTAGACGTGTCCGCTTTTTCCACAAAAGCGACATCCATTAGGATCTTTACCATCAGCATTAGGGGGTGCATCTGCATTAGGAGCTCTGTTAGGGTTCTTTTGCTGAAAGAACTTATAAGATTGCCCTTTATCTTTAAACTGAGTAGGCTTAGGCTTTATAAACTTTTTCTTCTTCTGAGAATGCTTGAATTGATTGACATGATCAACTCGTCTAGCTTTAAGCCTTTCCTCGTACACATCTAGCCATCATTTCATCCATGCCCCATTTAGAATCCATCACATTATAATTGATGGTGAACGGAGAGAACTCCGTAGGCAAGGATGGCATAATAAAATGGACAATGAAACCTTCAGAGATTTCCATTTCCATTGTCTTAAGTTTAGTGGCCATGTTAATTTTCCTCATGATATGTTCTCTCAGACTCCCAGTTGGATCATACCTTTCATCAATAAGCCTTCTAATGAGGCTTGTTTGATAAATTTTGTATGATCCCTTAAACTGGTCCTCAATCTTTCCAAGGTAACCCTTGGCAGTCTGAGAGTCTGGGATAGCTCCCCTCATAATTTGAGTAATGGAGCCCTTATTAATCATGAGGCACTTACGATTTGAATCCTCCCACTTAGTTTTATCATCATCATAAGCCCTTTTAAGGGCATCATAATTTTCATCACCTTCAGCAGGTGCAATAGGAGTATCCTTAAGGAGGGCATAATCTATATTTAGCAAAGCTAAAGTGATCTCAAGCTTCTCCTTCCAAGTACCAAAATTGCTACTAGTCAACTGTTCTATGCCATTTATAATACTGGCAATTTGAGAGGCATTAGATGCTGCAAAAGAAAACAAATGCTTCGAATAAGCATCACAATTTTATACTCCTTTCATCAATTACTCTACATCATCTTTGGCCAGAAATATACATGATCAATAAAATTTTGTGATCAAAATATCTGCTAATCGGCTTTGGCTAGAATGACAAATATAAGCCACACTTAACTAGATCCTCTTATCATATAGAATTCTTTCATCAATCTAGAACACATCATCTTTGGCCAGAAGTGAACCAGACCAATAAAAAAATTCATGGTCAAAATGTCCATCAATCAGCTTTCGCCAGAATGATGGACACAAGCCATGCTTAATTTGACGATTTCTAAACCTTATTTTACAGCAAAACATTATTATTACAGTTAATTTGGATAACACCACAAAAGAACCAACTAAGTATAAAAGGATATTCAAATATAACACATAATTGCATGGCAAAAGAATTAAAAGGTCATATAATTATGTTACATAATTGGCATAAAAGATATGCCAAAATGTAGCCCCCAAAACCATTTATATATAATCCCTAACTCATAAAACATTAACTCTTAAATATTTATTCTTAATCTGGGCTCAAATAGAAAATTTGGCCCAAAACAATTCTTCTGGACTGGGCCAAAATTGGCCTAGCCCGTCTCCCCTCACCCCACTTTAGTGGCCCAACCGGCCTATTTAAGCAGCCAGCGCTGCGAGCCGTTGGATCACATCCAACAGCAGAGGACGCACTGGGTCGGAGCAAAACCGACCCACGGTGACGCCCCCGTGAACCCCAGACCTCATTTCCCCTCCCCTTCCTCTCCCTCCCGAGCGACACCGAACGAGAGAGAGAGAGAGCAAGACATGGCGGCGAAGCTAGCTGCAAAGGAGGAAGATAGTTAGCATCGGTGAGCGCCTCTTGCCAGATTCGCGTGCAGCAGCGCACGGCTCCGTCTAGTGGTGCTTGCTGGTGCCCATTTGCATTATGACGGCTGATACGTCGGAAACGTATCTATAATTTTTGATGTTCCATGTTTGTTTAGTATCCACTTTGCTATGTTTTGTCTACACTTTGAGGTATTTTTATACACTTTCTGGAACTAACCTATTGACAATATGCCATAGTGCCAGTTGCCTGTTTTCTATTGTTTTTGGTTTCAGAAAGCTAAAAATGAATATTCTCGGAATTGGACAGGACAAAAGCCAAAGTTCATATTTTACCTGAGCGATACGGAGAATTGAAGATGAGACGGAGGAGGACACCAGGGTGACCACACCCTAGGTGGACGCGGGGCCCACCCTGGCCGCGCCCACATTGGGTGTGGGCCCCCGGCCCTCCATCGACCTTGCCTCCTTCGCTGATACGCCCAATTTGCATCACCATTCTATATCATAATTTACCTCTATTCATTGATATTTGTCTTATTATGAGGTATTACTTATGGGTTTTCATATGTTTATGCATGTTGGATGATTCTTGGAGGATGGAATGCCGGAGTCTAGATTCTGATGGAAAAGAAGGCGTTTCGGTGCAATTTCGCGAAGATTAGAAAAATACCAAAAAAATATGGAAACATATTATTTTACAAGATGACGAAGGAAGCCAGAAGGAGGAGCGAAGGGGGGCCTCAGGGGGCCCACACCCCCTAGGCGCGGGCCCACCCTGGGCTGCCCTAGGGCAGGTGTGGCCCACCTTCCCAGCCTACGACTCTCCCCCTTCGCCTCTAGCTTCCCTACGGAACCCTAAGCCTCGGGGAGCGACCACAGAAAGATTTCCTTCGCCTCTGGGGGCATGAAAACACCAAGAGAGAAAGATCTCTCCGGCAGACAGATTTCTGCCAGGGGAATTCCTTCCTGGAGAGGGGAAACCGTCGCCATCAACACCATCATCAATCTAGGCTTCATCGGGATCATCATCATCATCCACACCATCATCTCCACCAGCACCATCATCACCACTCCATCCCGCTATAATAATCGTGTTGAATACTTGCAAGGTTCTTAGGGGAAACTTTCCAGGTGTTGATTACTATTGTAGTTGATGCTTGTGAGTGGAACCATTGGATTATTGTTTATGTTCAAATTTTTATCCATTACCATATCATCTTTAATCTTGATCCATATGATGTATCGTGAGTAGTTTGTTGTGTTCTTGAGGACATGGGAGAAGTCATGTTGTTAGTAGTGAATCTGTGATGAGTTATTATTCAATGGTTTAGTATTTAAGTTGTGGTGATATTATTCTAGTGGTTTCATGTGAACATCGACTACATGACACTTCACCATTTATGGTCCTAGGGGTATGCATTGTGTATTTGCCTAATAATTGTGGGGTTGACGGAGTGAAAGAAACCTGAACCCCCGTTAGGATACCTTTGCACAAGGGAGCGTAGGATCTCAGAGTTTAAGGTTGTAGTTAGATTTATATATTAATTACTTTCCTGTAGTTACGGATGTTTGCAGGGGGTTTAATCACAAGTATGTATTAGTCCTAGGAAGGGCGGTATGTTAGCACAGGTTCACCCACACAACACTTCCAACACCAGAGAAGAGTACTCGGCTATTTGAAGCGAAAACACTTGACAGAATTCCCATGTGTCATCGAGAACATTTGGTCCTTATAAGTATTTCCACTAGCTTGTCCTTTGTTAAGAAAGGATTGGGCCACTTGCTCTGTTTGTTTGTTACCTTTATTACTTGCTCTTTGTTTTGTTGCCTTGTCAGAAAACCACTAAAAATCCATTTGCTAAGTATTCACAGGGATTTCCTGCTCCATACCAGTGTTCAGCACCTTCTGCTCATCATTGGGATCGACACTCCTATTTATCGAAAGTACTACGATACACCCCCTATACTTGTGGGTCATCAAGACTATTTTCTGGCGCCGTTGCCGGTGAGTGAAGCACTATTGAAGAGTGGAACTGGTAAGGGAAACTTTTACTATGAGTATTGCTCTTGTTACTGCTTGTTACTTTGTTTCCAATATGGATAACCCGCTTGGTTTTCTGTTTGGGAAAACTACTACCACTGCTAGGGTAGTAGATGAACCACCACCTGTTGAGATAGATCCTTTTAAGATACCTACAAGTATTGTTAATCGTGTTATGGATAATTATTATTTTGGGGATGGAACAGTCCATCCCGGTGATCACTTGCTTTTTATCCATGAATTATACGGGTTGTTTAAGTGTGCAGGGATCACAACTGAACAGGTGAAGAAGAAGTTACTCTCCATATCCTTGAAAGGGAGAGCTAAAGAATGGTATAAGCTGCTGAAGAATGGACAATCCATGGAATAGGAGGAGATGACATCTCTCTTTTACTCTAAATTTTATCCTCCCAGTGAGATTCATAAGGATAGAAATCTTATATATAATTTTTGGCCTCTTTATGGAGAGAGTACAGCTCAAGCTTGGGGGAGATTGATGTTACTAATGCTTAAATGTCCTATTCATGAACTCCCTAACAACATTATTCTCAATAACTTTTATGCTAGGCTTCCTCTTCAAGGTAAAGATTTACTAGATGCTTCTTGTGCTAGATCATTCACACGTATGAAGGAAGAAGCTAAATGGGATCTCTTAGACCGTATTCAAGATAACACTGAAGCTTGGGAGAATGATAAAGGAAGAAAGTTAGGTATAAACTATGATTATGATTGCATTAAATCTTTTATGGGAGCTGATGACTTCCGTGATATTAGCAATGCGTTTGGTCTAGATTCCCAAAGTATTGCCAACTGTTTTAAGGCCTTTGCCTCTTACATAGAAATTTCCAAGAAGAAGTGGAATAAGTACCATGCTCCTTATAAATATGTTGTTAGTCATGTTCCTGTCAGAAGTACTCAGGTTTGTACTACTAATCATATTGTGCCTGAACCTCATGTTGAGAAAATGCCTTTCCCAGCTAAGGTAAAGGAGTATTCTATGATTATTAGTGCAAATAACAAAGGTACAATGAAAACTGTGGAGCCTGGTAAGCATTTGAATGTTGAACATGTGGTAGCTATTATGAAAGACACTCTCACTAGAAATATAGAGGATGAGCACATTGTCTTCTGTGAAGATGCTTCTAATATTATCTCTCATCCTAGTAAGGCTAGAAAAGCTAGTGTTCCTGTGCTTTCTATTAAAATTGGTGATTATTGCTATTATGGTTTATGTGATATTGGTGCTAGTTCTAGTGCTATTCCTTATGAGACTTACAGGGAAATTATGCATGAGATTGGTACTTGTGAGCTTGTGGACATTGATGTGGTTATTCACCTTGCTAATAAGGAAACCATTTTCCCCATTGGCATTGTAAGAGATGTGGAGGTTTTCTGCGGTAAGATTAAATATCCTGCTGATTTTCTAGTGCTCAATTCAGCAGCTAGCAAAACTTGTCCTATCATTTTTGGTAGAACTTTCTTGAACACTTGTGGAGCTATTATTGATTGTAAGAAGGAAAAAGTTTTAAATAAGTTTGATGGAGATTCTTATGAGTTTAACTTATCCAAATTTTCTAAAGCTCCTTGTGAAAATAGCTTGCCTAATAAAGATTTCAGGATGGAACAACTTGCTTCTATTGATCCAGTATATGACCTTGGACCTCTTTTTGATGACTATAAGTATGCTTATTCTGATGATAAAGTTGTTTCCAACGATAGCTATATTTTCAACTTTATTCAAAGTTCTACTGAAAGTTATTATGAGAGAGGGAAACATGGTTTTATGCATCTCAATAATGTTAAGTTTCCTTGTTTTATGTTGAAAGATTTAAAGTTGCATATGTATTGTCTTCCTATGCTTGTGGCTTTTTGTTTCAACAATTCGTTCTCTCATGATACTCCCAGGCATAGTAAGTGGGTTAGACTCAAATGTGTTGGTTATTTGCTTCTTGATGCTCTCTTTCACTTCAAATATATATATATATCCTATGTGAGCATCTTTCAAAGTTTCAAGCCTAACTTAAAGGCATTAAAGAAAAGTACTTATTTGGAGATAACCCAAGAGTTTTGTCGTGTCTTGGAAGTTATTACCTCAGTAATAACCGCTCCTTATCCTTTTTGTTTTGGTTTTTGTGTCAAGTCCAACTACTTTTGTGAAGTAGAGGAGTTGTGAAAAGTGGCTGTCCTGGGGCAGATTTTTTGTGCTGTATTGTAAAAATTCGTGAGGGAGATCAGTACTTCGGATGGAGCTTAATTTTTCTGAGCTTGTTCTCCAAGTTGTTACCTAACTTTCATCAGTTCGGCACTTTTTGATTTGAGAAACAGAAGGTCTTTGAAAAAATTAATATTTACCCGCTGGTCTGTTTTGATAGATTTCTGTCGTCATTTGTATTTGCCTCTTACAAAATCTTTTGTTTTTATGGGTTTTCAGTTAAAGAGTGTACCAAAGGTTTATTTTTTTTGCTTACACTAATGTTGTCATCGAGTTTGTGCAAAGGTTTTGTCCGAAGGAAATTCTCAGGAGAAGGAGAAAAGGAATCTGCAGAGTTCGTCTTTGAATAGGTAAAAGTGGTGAAAACAGAAGGTTCGTGAAACCCCAATCTTTTTATATTTTTGATGTTTTAATACATAAAGAAATTTACGAGACGAAATTGAAGAACAAACGGATCCCGGGATGGCAAACCCACCGTAGGCGCGGGCCCAGCCTGGCCGCGCCTGAGGGGGGGGGGTGTTCCCCCTCGAACTCTGTCTCCGCCTTGTTTCCGTGTCAAAACCTTCCTTATGCATTAAAACTTTGTAATATATAACCCCCCGGATTTCCCGAGGTTCTTGCATCGAGTTCTCATCGTGTTTTTGTTTCAATCTGTTTCTGTCAGGCAAATTTCTCAGTTTTGGAGCTACAATGTCTTCCTCTGGATCACCCATGGAGGATTCCTCTGCGGATGTCCTCAACCCATACATGTATGAGTTGAAGATCCATCCCACGGAGCTGATTCTCAAAGATGGGAAGGTACAGATGAAAGAAGTTGAAGGCCCCAAGGGAGAAGGAAGTCTGGAAGACAGGATGAAAGCATTGGAGCAGGAGGTCTTCAGGTACAAGAAGATGGCGGAATGCGAAGTGGATGTTATTCACAAGACAAGTTCAGAACTCATCGCCAAGCACGAGGAAGAGGTGGCTGAGCTCCGAGAAGAAATCTTCTCATTCCGTCAGACCACCAACCAATTACAAGCACAACTCTATGACATACAAAATCGAAACTGTGAGTATGAGGCTAGATTTGATCAAATAAGCTCTGCTGCTAGTTTCAGGATTGCGGAAACAAGGACATCCTTTTTGGATGGGGAACCTTTGCCTTGGAAGTTTTATGATGACAAGGGAATAACACCACCACCACCGAAGGAGTAATTCGTCATCAGGTTTGGCATCCCCTTGGCTTGTTCCAAGCTTGGGGGAGTTCCGCGGTATCACCACTATTATCTTTTATCTTTTACCTTTTTAGTGGATTCATATCTGTGGTAGAGAGGTTATCTTATAGTTTGGTTTGCATGTGGAAGTATCTCTCCTTTAGTTGATTATCTATGTATCCCTTGGTGTGAGTGCCTTTATTGAATATTAATGAGAAGTCTCATCTTTTACTTTTTTTTGCACTTCTTATTTTAGTTTGCAATATCTATTATATGATGGATCTTGTTGATCAGTATTGGCACCACTTTGGGAGCATCAAGTGGATCTACATTGGTTTTGGCAAACCCAATTCTGGCCAGTAGTAACAAATTTTTGAAGTCTGAAAAAAGAAAGAGAAAGAAAAAGCTTACAGGTATTTGGTATTATTTGTTTTCTTTCTTGTTGTCTCATAATCTTAGTATTCTTTATTTAAGATCTTTTGTGTCTTCAAGGAAGATTGAATGTTTGGATTTATTACTTGTATGTTTTCTTGTTTCTTTCAACTCTCTTGCTTGCTACCCAGCCTTGCTAGCCAAAAACCTGTTTTGAGAAGGAATACTTCTCATGTTTCCAAATCCCTTTGAACCAAAACTTTTGCCACTTGTGTCCACCATATATACCTAGTAGCTTTTGCTATTCCAAGCAAATTCTCAAGTTTCATCTACCTTTTGAATTAAAAAGTATTTTATGTGAAAACTAGTTAGTAAAGCTCTCACGAACTTGATGGCACACCTTATTTTCCTGCCCCTAATAGACTTGAACCATTGTGAACATCGAAGTTGTATATGCTTGCATCTATACGTTGGAATTAGCAGAACCGTGCTGCTACAAGGAACGTTTTCAACATTGCACTTGTACTCTGTACACAGTTGATATCGTGCTATTTTGTATATGGATGTCAACAGTGTGAAATAAAGAGGGAACTTGTAAGTCCATGGAGTCTGTATTCTGTGTTAGAGAAACGCCTGGGCCGCTAGCCTAAGCCATGCCTAATCATGGTGGAAACTTGCAGCATCACCTTAGTGAGTCATCGATGAAGCATCCACAATAAAAAGATATGCACATAGTAAATAAAAAGATCGCTGAGATGCTCATTATGTGCTTGCCTTGCCATTTTGGTTATGCAAATACTTACAATGACAAGAACTTACCTATGACCAAAGTTGAGTAGCATGAGGAGTGGCCCACATAATAAAGGGACATGAGATTGCCAACTTATATTTCGTCAAGCATATACTCCATCCTTGTTCACTTTAACCTTAATCATCTGAAGATGTCTATGATAGGGGCAATGAGGGCTCAAATCTAGTAAGTACCATAATATTTTGGAAGCTCTTTATGACTTGTAATCCCTGCTACCCTCTCAGAAGGGACCTTTCTCCCACTTCCAAGTTGAGTCATTAAACCTACTTCCTCTCTATCTCCAGCAAGCATTTGAGTTGTTGTGTTTCAAGCATTCATATGGTGATTTATTCAATCATGTTCTTTATCTTCCCTGTTTGCACAAAACTCTTATCTATTGAGTATTACTTTGAAAGACTTCACTTGTGAAAAACCTTTATGAACAAAGAGTGCTCCTGTTTTGAAACTTCTACAAAAAGCTTTTTGTAAAACTATTTGCCAGGTGTTCTTTGACCAAGAACAAGTTTGCCAATTCCAATTATGATTTATCTTTATGCATCGCTGTCGTGACTGATGTACCTTGTTGCAAGCTAAGTTATGTAATGGTGAGTTGCTTTCTTCTATGAGTTGTGCAATGGTAAGTGTGATGCTTCTTGTTCGTATTCTTTTATTGACACTTCACTCCATAAACCTATGGACATGTTTACTGAGCTCATTTTTCACTTGGGGACAAGAGAAGTCTTAGATTTTGGGAGTTGATACGCCCAATTTTCATCACCATTCTATATCATAATTTACCTCTATTCATTGATATTTGTCTTATTATGAGGTATTACTTATGGATTTTCATCTGTTTATGCATGTTGGATGATTCTTGGAGGATGGACTGCCGGAGTCTGGATTCTGATGGAAAAGAAGGCGTTTCAGTGCAATTTCGCGAAGATTAGAAAAATACCAGAAAAATATGGAAACATATTATTTTACAAGATGACGAAGGAAGCCAGAAGGAGGAGCGAAGGGGTCTCGGGGCCCCACCCTAGGCGGACCCACCACAGGTCGCGCCTAGAATGCGTGGCCCACCTGCCCGGCCTTCGACTCTCCCCCTTCGCCTATATCTTCCCTATGGAACCCTAAACTTCGGGGAGCGACCACAGAAAGATTTCCACCGCCTCTAGGGGCGAAAAACACCGAGAGAGAAAGATCTCTCCAGCAGATAGATTTCTGCCGGGGAAATTCCTTCTCGGAGAGGGGAGACCGTCCCCATCAACACCATCATCAAGATAGGCTTCATCAGGATCAGCATCATCATCATCCACACCATCATCTCCACCAGCACCATCATCACCACTCCATCCCGCTGTAACAATTGTGTTGGATATTGCTTTAGTTCTTAGGGGAAACTTTTCCGGTGTTAATTACTATTGTAGTTGTTGCTTGTGAGTGGAACCATTGGATTATTTTTTATGTTCAGATTTTTATCCATTACCATATCATATTTGATCTTGATCCATATGATGTCTCGTGAGTAGTTCGTTGTGTTCTTGAGGACATGGGAGAAGTCATGTTGTTAGTAGTGAATCTGTGATGAGTTATTATTCAATGATTTAGTATTTAAGTTGTAGTGCTATTCTTCTAGTGGTGTCATGTGAACGTCGACTACATGACACTTCACCATTTATGGGCCTAGGGGGATGCATTGTGTATTTGGCTACTAATTGTGGGGTTACCGGAGTGACAGAAACCTGAACCCCCGTTAGGACACCTTTGCACAAGGGACGTAGGATCTTAGAGTTTAAGACAGTGGTTAGATTTATATCTTAATTACATTCCTGTAGTTACGGATGTTTGCAGGGGGTTTAATCACACGTGTGTATTAGTCCTAGGAAGGGCGGTATGTTAGCACAGATTGACCCACACAACACTTACAACACCAGAGATGAGTACTCAACTATTTGAAGCGAAAGCACTTGACAGAATTCCCATGTGTCCTCGAGAACATTTGGTCCTTATAAGTATTTCCACCGACTTGTCCTTTGCTAAGAAAGGATTGGGCCACTTTCTCCGTTTGTTCGTTACCTTTATTACTTGATCTTTGTTTTGTTGCCTTGTTAGAAAACCACTAAAAATCTGTTTGCTAAGTATTCACAGGGATTTCCTGCTCCATACCACTGTTCAGCACCTTCTGCTCCTCGTTGGGATTGACACTCCTATTTATCGAAAGTACTGCGATACACCCCGTATACTTGTGGGTCATCATTCGCCTATAAAAATTCCCCGGGGAGAAAACCCTAAATAATCCATCATACTTCCAGAAAAACCTCCGTAGCGCCACCGCCAGCGAAAGGGAGATTCAGGGGACAGAAAGTCTCTGTTCTGGCACCCTGCCGGGACGAGGAAGTGCCCCAGAGCCATCTCCATCGATCTCCATCGCCATCTTCATCACCGTTGCTGATTCCCATGATGAGGAGGGAGTAGTTCTTCCTCGAGGCTAAGGGCTCTACCGATAGCTATGTGTTCATCTCTCTCTCTATGCATGATCTTGTTGTGGTCATGAGATTTGTAATCAAGTAGATCTACCTTGCTACTCAAGTGCTTCAATAGATCTCTGCTCTCCCATGTGTGTGAAAGTGACAGCGTGCACGACATGGTGGCACTTAGGTTTGAGTCTACATAAATACTCTTTGTGCTTTAATAGATCTATGCTTTTCCCCATGTGTGTGAAAGTGACAGCGTGCACACCGTGTGTGGCACTTAAGCTAGGTTACATATATATTTGTTATGAGTTATATTTGGAGTTGCATGTCTCTATGAAATTATGGTTTTTGTTGGAACCATCTAGCGCTCAAGATGACAGTGTGGGGTTATCTATATTGGGGAAAACGGACTTTGAGGAGTGTTGTTATAGCCCTACCTATGATTAGAGTGTCCAACCGGAGAGTAGTTAAGAGTAGTATCATGAAGATAGGATATTTATATGAGAGAGTTTTCACTAGTGAAAGTATGATGCCTAGGCCTTGTTTCTAAGCATTGAAACACCGTTTGATACTAGATCTGTTGCATTTTTGCTTGCTTCCATCTTTATTTTAGTCTCATACACGTTACCCCATGTCAAAAACAAGTCAGAAGCTATTTTTTGGCACCATTACCACTTGTATTTCACTATCTCTTCGCCGAACTAGTGCACCTATACACCTGACAAGTGTATTGGGTGTGTTGGGGACACAAGAGACTTCAAGAGACTTCTTGTATCTTGATTGCAGGATTGCTTGATAGGGAATACCTTTGATCACTTCCTCCCCGAGTTCGATAAACCTTGGGTAATCCACTTAAGGGAAACTTGCTGTTGTTCTACAAACCTCTGCACTTGGAGGCCCAACAACTATCTATAAGAATAGAAGTGCGTAGACATCAACAGCGAGCGCATGGGCGTCCCCACAACGACATCGATGACGCAGCGCCAAACCCAGCATAGTGATGAGCTGCAATAAGCTCGACCACTAGCCGGTGCAGTGGACGGAAAGACTGCTGGAGTACGAGCCCGACTAGGTCTGCCCAATTGAGAGGGTGGCTCCCGCGCTTCCATGGCCAGTGTCGACGACGATGCCCATAAGGTATGTGTCCACTGTCTCTTAGAACATTAGAATTAGAGTTAGTTTTCCTGCGAATTTGGGAATTAGGGTTAGGTGCGGTGACCCAGCATACCACTGGATGTGTAGTACACTATAGTCGTTGACATGACATTCACAGAAAACCGTTCCGTAAATATCATATCCCTCAGAGTGGTACAACAGAAACATTGTGGGTCCATATTACAAACATACATACATTATTTTTATTACAATACCAGAAGTTCAAGACTTCAAAAGATTCAACTTACAAACCAAATATAAAGTATTTTAGTGGAAGTTTTAAAGTACAACTTCATCTCCAAATTGAGCTCAGCAACTTATTCTTATATAAGGTCCATGTTGCTCGGCTCAATTGGTTACTTATACTAAGGTAATTATTCTGACTCATGGTGCTCTCCTCCATAGACGACGTCGTAGTAGACCCCTTCTACAGTGCCATATAGATCAAGCTCTCCATAGAAGACCTCCTCTTGTCTTTCAGCTCCATACATTGGGGTATCTTCTGGATCCTCAGAGTCTAAGCAGGGGATCAAAAGAAAAGGTGAGTAACAGTGTTACCCAGCAAGTTCATTATATGCAAGGTGGGAAGTTTGATGCTCTATCTACCACCTCGGACTATAAGTCCTTGGCACTATGCAGCTTTCATAAATCTTTCTTCAAAGATTGATTTTATTGTTAAAAAAACTATGCCCATCAGCCTTCGTAGGTTTACCAGAACTTTCATGGAGTTCCTTTCCTGCCGCGTTCGTAGCTCCTTCCTAGAACATGGAG
The DNA here is from genome assembly GCA_023614405.1 of Avena insularis. Classification (NCBI taxonomy): domain Eukaryota; kingdom Viridiplantae; phylum Streptophyta; class Magnoliopsida; order Poales; family Poaceae; genus Avena; species Avena insularis. Next base: position 436,597,551 of record CM042697.1, on the reverse strand, counting down.
TAACAAGTTACAGTTCTTACACTCTACAGAGGTGCGTTACTTTACCCATGAGAGATCAACTCCTTGTTGCACAACCGGGCGTACTTTCCCGTCCACAATTCCATGATGTGGGGCTCGGTAGATGATCCAAGCCAATCACTGCCCTTTCCATGACCCCATATGTCTGCACGATCCTTCGGGGCTGGCTCACCTCCATTAAGCCCCCTTCCGGGCAGGCTAAAACCCTGATGAGTTCCCGAAGACTCTATTAGCTGGTGATGCCCCTGGCAAGTACCATATAGGTCTGGCTATACCTCCAACAGCCACTCATAGATAATCTAGACACCAAAAAAGTGGGGCCTAAGGGTGCCCACCCATATGTTGGATCCGCACAAGGAATCACAACGTCACGTTAAGGTCGTCTTGCCTACATACGAAAGTAAAAAGATACAGCTGACTTCTCCATCCCATTCCAAATCTCATGGTTAACGCATTATATACGGCACTAGAATCACTGATGTCATGAGTTGTTGAATTCCTAGGTGATTATCATTGTTGCAAATAGAAACCTAAGTTCTATTGCTCCACTATATCATCACTTAGGATGATATCAACAATTTTTTTATTTGAGAAAATAATATTTTCTTTCCTTGAAACATAAATGATAACACACAATTTATAAATACTTTGGTAAAGACTCTTCAAAGGACATGAACAAGTGATGAACTTTCCTTGTGATTGCAAGGTAGTGAAGTTGGATGCTTGCACTGGACCTTGAGATTCTATGTCTATAAAACATCATTATTGCCCGATAAGGACAATATTTAAAGAAGCAAAAATGAACATGCATAGTAATGTAATGCATTACTTGTGATTTACTTTCTTTATGTGTTTTAACCATTATTTTAGTTTCCTAGAATATCTTTAGGAACTTAAGAACTTCATTTAATTTTTTTTGAGTATTTGATAAATATTACTTTCACTATTTTATAATGTAATATATATTTTTAATAGAGTTAAAACTAATCTTTATTTAATTTAACTCTTATATTTATTTATTTAATGATTCTTTTTAAGAATTAACATTTAAATAAAAGGGGATTTATTTTGGTAACTCTAAATATTTATTTAGTATTTTTCTAGAATACTATAATAGCAAAATAGAATAAAAGTTTTTTTATTGATTTTTATCTATTTTCTTGAATTTTGTAAAAATCCATAAGGAATATATATTATAAAATCCTTAACCAAAAATTCATTTATTAAAAATGGTTTCTTAATTTAATTAAATAGGTTGATTTATTTTGAGTCTAAAAATATATTATTTGTATTTTTTAGACTTCTATTTTTTTCTATAATTTATTGAGTTCTCGGGGTATTTTGGTATTCTACTTGATTATTAAAGTTCCTTTTAGGGTTTTGGGCCAACCCATTGGGCTTTTTGGGCCCATCTTGGCCCAATTGGCCTGTTCAAAGGGTCTCCTCGAAGGGGTACTGGCCCTATCAGCCCAGTCCTCTGCCTCACCTTCTCTCGACCTCATCCCTTCTCTTCCTCAACCATGTGGTCGCAGACACCGCCGCCATGCGATTCCCGCCGCTGTGGTCCTCTCTGGCCGCCACCGTGGTGCATGGTGTAGTTTTCAACCACGCTCCATCGTTTGGTCCAATTTGATTTTGATTTGGAGCTCTCCTGTGGCCAGGGTAGCCCCGTCCCAAACTCTAGGGTTTGGGGTGGTACCGGTGATACCTTCACCGCTACCCTAGTGGTGCTTTGGTTGCGCTAGTGGTGCTTCTCATATTCAGACGTTGTTGTGGCCGCCACCTCGGCTTGCTGCGGGTTCCAGAGCCCCTTGGGTGCTCCCTCTGTCGCCGTGTGTTCGTCGGCCTCTCTGCTTCCTCTCTAATCTTCAGCGAGGACCTAGAGTGAGTTGATTTGGTTTCCCCCTTGTGGTTGTTTGTCCTCTGCCCCTCTTGATCTAGGCTGTGTGACTCTTCCTTGTATCTCTGATTAGGGTTCATACTCGTTCTAGGGTTCCTCCTAAAGGGAATATGCCCTGAGAGCCAATAATAAAGTGTTTATTATGTGTATTCCAAGTATATGATAGATGTTTATTTTTCATGCTATAATTGTATTAATACGGAAACATTAATACATGTGTGTTTAATAAACAAACAGAAAGTTCCTAGTTATGCCTCTCTCATAAACTAGCTCGTTGATTAACAAGATGATCAAGGTTTCCTGATCATGGACATTGGATGTTGTTAATAACGGGATCACAACATTAGTGTAATGGTGTGATGAACATTCATCCGAAGTATAGCATTACGATCAAAGTCATTGAGTTTATATTGCTATAACAACTTACGAAGTGATTCTAATTCTTAGACCATGAGATCGTGTCAATCACTAACACCGGAAGAGTTTCTTGATAACATCAAACATCACACCGTAACAGGGTGATTATAAAGATGGGTTCAGAACTAATAAAGTGTTATGTTGAGGCCCATGGATCGAGAGTGGAGTTTGTTCATCCCGATGACGGATAGATATACTCTGGGCCCTCTCGGTGATATCACATTGGTTAGATTGCAAGCAAGTGATTTGATCACTAGAATGTTATATCACGGGAACGAGAAAAGAGTGCATGTCAGTAACAAGATCAAACTAGGTATGGAGATACCGATGATAAAATCTCGGACATGTAATATATCGCGAAACAAAGGGATTAAGATACTAGCATAAAAGGTTCCGACGATCACAAGAAAGTCATCGTTGAATATGTGGGAGTCAGTATGGGTCTCCAGATCCTGCTTCTGATTATTGATCCGAGAGGGGTCTCGATCATGTCCGCATTATTCACGAACCGTAGGGTGAAACACTTAAGAGACACCGACATCCAATTGGAGCAAAAGTTTCATGCCGGAAAGAATAACAAGCGCAGGAATTTATTTCACTAGATACCGAAACAGGTTTTCGGGTGAAATTGCAGAAAGTGTTTTTGCATGTGAAATAGAATTCTAGCAAGGGGTTATATGAGAATGTTTGTCATTAAAGTAATTGACAAAATTCTAAATAAGTAAAAATAGTTTTATTTAATGAGAGTTTGCATTAAATTTGGTGGAAATTTAATAGCAAGTTTGAGTGGGATTTTGAGTGGAGGGAATTTAAAGGAATTTTGTGAGTGGAGTGTCCACCCACATGAAGAGGGGAGGGCAAGGGGGCAGCCCCCATGCGCCGAACACCCCCTTGGGGTTCCCCCTCTCCTATAAAAGGCACCCCCCTCCTCACTTCTCACTCACACCTCCTCGTGAAGGATCTCTATCCTCCTCTAGAATTTATCCCCATGGTCTCGGACTAGCGAGATACATGTTCCCGGTGGCTATTCGGCAAGAAAGAGTTGTGCTTCCGCTGCATTGCTGGAGCGAGGAGGAGGAGGTTGCTCGGTGCCTCGGACGTGTGTGCGAGCACGGATGCGCTGATGATTTGCGGCGCTAGGACTTCCTCTAAATCTTGAGATCAGCAAGAGATCGTCTACATCAACCACGAGTTTAACTCGTTAAGCTTTGTCGGTCTTCAAGGGTATGTTCTCTACGGATATACATCCACCCGTTGTTTGTATCTAGTAGATAGATCTTGGTACATAGTTGTTCCAATCGTAGGAAAATTTTTGTTTTCTATGCTGCGAACCCTACACCTCCTTGGTTCTAGGGTTCATCCCTTTATTTAATTATAAATGATGAATTGAACTGGTAGTTGATATGTCAGAATCGTATCTATAATTTTTGATGTTCCATGATTGTTTAGTATCTACTTTGCTATGTTTTGTATACACTTTGAGGTATTTTTATACACTTTCTGGAACTAATCTATTGACAAGATGCCACAGTGCCAGTTGCATGTTTTTTGCTGTTTTTGGTTTTAGAAAACTAAAAAATGAATATTCTCAGAATTGGACGGGACAAAAGCCAAAGTTCATATTTTCCCTAAGCGATACGGAAAATCAAAGACAAGACGGAGGAGGAAACCAGGGTGTCCACACCCTAGGTGGGCGCGGGCCCACCCTAGGCCGCGCCCACAGGGGGTGTGGGCCTCCTAGACCTCCACCGACCTTACCTCCTGCGCCTATAAGAACCCCCAACTCAGAAACCCTAAATCAATCCATCATACTTCCAGAAAAACCTCTGTAGCGCCGCCGCCACCGAAAGGGAGATTCGAGGGACAGAAAGTCTCTGTTCCGGCACCCTATCAGGACATGGAAGTGCCCCCAAAGCCATATCCATCGATCTCCATCGCCATCTTCATCACTGTTGCTGATTCCCATGATGAGGAGGGAGTAGTTCTTCCTCGAGGCTAAGGGCTCTACCGGTAGCTATGTGTTCATCTCTCTCTCTATGCATGATCTTGTTGTGGTCATGAGCTTTGTAATCAAGTAGATCTACCTTGCTACTCAAGTGCTTTAATAGATCTCTGCTCTCCCCATGTGTGTGAAAGTGATAACGTGCATGCCATGGTGGCACTTAGGTTTGAGTCTACATAAATACTCTTTGTGCTTTAATAGATCTATGTTTTTCCCACGTGTGTGAAAGTGACAGCGTGCATACCGTGTGTGGCACTTTGGCTAGATTGAATATTTGTTATGAGTTATATTTGGAGTTGGATGTCTCTATGAAATTGTGGTGTTTGTTGGAACCATCTAGCGCTCAAGGTGATAGTGTGGGGTTATCTATATTGGGGAAGGCAGACTTTGAGGAGTGCTGTTATAGACCTACCGATGATTAGAGTGTCCAACCGTAGAGTAGTTAAGAGTAGTATCATGAAGAGAGGATATTTATATGAGAGAGTGTTCACTAGTGAAAGTATGATCCCTAGGCCATGTTTCTAAGCATTGAAACACCGTTTGCATCTAGATCTGTTACATGTTTGCTTGCTTCCAGTCTTTACCTCACCGTCAAGCTCCATCAAAGCTATTTTCTGGCACCATTACCTCTTGTATTTCACTATCTTTTCGCTGAACTAGTGCACCTATACACCTGACAAGTGTATTGGGTGTGTTGGGGACACAAGAGACTTCTTGTATCTTGATTGCAGGGTTGCTTGAGAGGGAATACCTTTGACCAATTCCTCCCTGAGTTCGATAAACCTTGGGTAATCCACTTAAGGGAAACTTGCTGCTGTTCTACAAACCTCTGCACTTGGAGGCCCAACAAGTGTCTAAAAGAATAGAAGTGCGTAGACATTAGTAGTGGTGCCTAGTGAGGATTGTGATAAATTGCACTTTAGTGCTTACTGTCTTGATTTGATTATCTGATGCTAGTGGTTCTATAATGTTGCCTCCAATTGGTAGTTGAGCTTGGTTAAGATGATGGTATTACTGTGAAATCTGACTGGTTGTGTTGATGTTTGGTGTGTTCATCTACTGTCAGCACACTAGTACTGACAGTAGTACTGTTAGTGATTACTCACTGCATCAGTAGATGTTGGATTGTATGGTCATAAACAGACTGAGTTTAATCATTTGATTTTAATGATACTCTATGAATGCTTAGATAGGTTTGATGATGATTTCTGAGTGTAGTCTCAGGAAAATGATATCCAATGGCTTGCCACTTTCTTTGTGGTATCTTAATAATAGTTTTACTTGGCTTATAGAACCTGTTCTTGTGAGACCATTTAACTATGGCACACAAGCTGTTGGTTTGTACAATTGGTTTGGTTCTGTTGAGCTTATGATTGGATTAAATCAAGTTAAATGGAAATCTTCTTCTTAAACTAATTTGCCTGTGATGTTGGTCTGAGGCATAGGAACTAGTTTCCTATATTGTTGTTCCTAACAAAAATGTTTAAGTATCATTTTGGGTTACTAGATCTTGGATCCTAATTGCCTAAGATGGTTGGTTTTCTCATAACTTTATATTGGTTCATAGAGTTTATGAAATCTGAAGTGCTACTCCATTAGGAGATGTGCCTATAATTTATAAGCTATATGAAAACATGTGGGGATATATAAATTGTTTGTCACCTCCAGGATCTATGATGCTGGTCTGAGATCCTGGTTGATTTGGTAAAATTTACTTATAGCTTTTCTATTCCAAAATCCTCCATGATAGATTCATCCCACTTGGGTGATTACTGAGAGGTTAAATATAGAACAATACATGAATTTCTGTTTAGATAAAACAAACAGATCATGTGAAAGTTTTATAATACTCACCACAACAGTTGGTTATTGTTGTGGTTGTTGGTTGATCTGATGCTTCACCTCATGGTCCTTCTCCTGCTACTATTGGCTCCTGGAAGCTTGGCCTTGATCTTGCCCTTCACCTCCTAGCTCCTGCAACTTGGCCTTGTTGTCCACCTGATCCACCCCCTACTTATGTCACCATCTGGTGATACTAGGATGATCTTGTGTGTGTGGTTGGGATGGTGACTTGGCTAGGCTTTCGCAGGCTTGGTGTGTTCCTGGTATGCTATTTGAGATGAAGAGAATGAACTGCTGGAAGTTGTTCCACAGTTGTGTTACTCCTTTAGGTGGCTGCTGCTGCTGCTGTGTTGACAGCCCTCACCATACATTTTGGTGAGTGTGCTGCCTGTGTGTTTGGTACACCATTTGGATCAGATCAATGAGGTGTCTTTACCTTTTGATCTTTTAACCTTTTACTCTCCTGGTGAAACTAGTCCTTTTTACTTGCTGTTGAGAGTTGTGTTGTGGCTTATTCGTTTATGAAAGAATTGATTCTTTCATATTGGTGAAACTTTCCCCTTTTTATAACAATACTCAATGATGAATCATGAGCAGTGCACCTCACTGCTCTCTACTAAGAGTATTTTAACCACTAACCTTTATTTTCCTTTTTGTTTGATTTTGAATTTTGTTGCAGCTACAAGATTTGGATATTCAAGATTCTAGTATAGGATCAGATAGATAGATTGTAATTTTTTATTAATTCATTTGTAAAGATTTTGTAATATCCTATTTATTCTTTTTGTAACATTCTTGTAATAATTTATTATTGAAATTTCATTTGTTGTAATTCCTCTGTTGTACTCAACCCTTCATGAGTTTATTACTGTAAAAGAAGAATGTATATGGAATAAAGATAAGAATTAAAGATTCATTTCCTATTTGAATTATTTTATCTTCAATTCCATTTTATTTATTATCTCTAAACATTATATCAAATGATATTACTTAATTAGTTTATAATTAATTACTTAATAACAATTCTTAATCTTTAAATTTAAATTCAAATTTCCAATTTTGAATTCAAATTCTCCTTTCCAAAACACACTTATCCAAAAATATCATGTCAGAATTTATAACGATCACTCCCAATAGCTATCCCTACATCTAGAGAGTGAAATAAACTCTGATCACTTTAGTTTTTTAGTTTGGCGAAAAATTTACCCGCATTTTACAGATGAATGCATGCATATGCACGAATTCCTAAATCTACCCTTCGTTGGTTCCTAAATGCTGGGATGTTACATTAGGGTTCCTCCAATTTAGGAATTAGGGTTAGGGTTCGTCAGTAATTGGGGAATTTAGGGTTAGGGTTCATCAATCTAATGAACAATGGTTAGGGTTCTTTGATTTGATGAACTAGGGTTAGGGTTCCTCAGGAAATTGGGGATTTTCGATTAGGGTTTGCACCAAAACCTCAATCCCCACATCAGATAAACATAATCAAAACCCTAGACCCATTGATTCATCCATTAGGGCTTAAACTTAGAAAAAACTGGGACTAAAACATCAACCTTATCCAGTTTTGAGCAAGAACTTGATCAGGAATCAAAGTTCCAGCAACAAAACTAGGTCTTGAACACAAGAACTTAGCATAATTAGGGCACAAACTTGAAGCTAGAAGCTCTAATACCACTATTAGATCCTTTGAGGATCATCTAGCTCAAGATTTAAGCCACACAAGATGAGATCAGAGGTGTGTACCTTGATCTGGAGGTCCAGCCATGGCCTCCTCTTGATTTATTTCACCTGATCCTTGTTGATGTAGATGTGAGGGTTCTTCCTAGTGCTTTAGGTGCTTTCTTGATCAGTGGGCTGGGGAGAGTGAGAGAGAGAAGCATAACTAAATGAGCAGCCACTCTCATCCCTAACCCTATATCCCCTATTTATAGCACTTGCACTAGGGGAACCAACACCTTAGGATGGATAATCAGGATGCCCCTGATTAGGGCATCGAATGGCTGTTATTAAACAACCCCCTAAATCATCATTAATTTGACTTAGATTGATCACAGCAACCTTTAGATCACTGCAGATCACTTATATCCAACACATCAATCTAAATCTAGAATCAAATTGAGGAATCAATCAAATAGTCAAAAATTAGATCAATACTCGGCTTTGGCTGCAGACTCTGAGCCGGGACATACATGGATTATTTTGTTGACTGACAAACGGATAATCTATGATGAACAAAATCCAGGAAGAAGTTAAACTAGTGTATGATCTCGTGGAGCGGTCTGTATCTCTTTTCTTGATCGGGACCAAAATCTTAGTACAAAAGAACCATCATAGAGGAACAATCCCAACAAAATTTTGGAAAAATGAGTAACATTTTGCTTAATTCACATTTTCTTGTATCATAAATCTAGGCTTAATACTGTAAAATTTGAGGTCCGAGAGATGCCCAACAAGCAGTTACAATAAGAAGAAATATGTCATGGTTTCATTAACAATTACAAAAAGAGTTACATAAACTTGAATAGCACACACTTTGGGGAATATAGTAGCTGTGACCCCAAATATAGGGTGAAGAGAGGTAATATCCCACAAAGGAAATCTGCCAACAGGCCGATAAATCTACCTCTAAAAACACTAGATAAAAGCCGGTACTCCATCAATCTAAATCTAGAATCAAATTGAGAAATCAATCAAATAGTCAAAAATTATTTTGTTAAACTGACAAAAGGAGAATTTATGATTAACAAAATCCAGGAAGAAGTTAAACTAGTGTATGATCTCCTGGGGCGGTCTGTATCTTCTCTTGACAGAGAACCGACCGGGATCATGTATATATATAACAAAAAAGAAGAACAAAGAGAAAATTAATATACTTGGTAGATTATTACAAATATAGGAAGAAAGAAGGCGTGCCGCGCATGCAGGAGAGTGCCTGGAGCTAGCTAGGCAACGATCTCCGGCCAGGCGTGGTCTTGTTAGTTATCTCTTGAAAAATATTTCCGTGCGTGCATGACTTATTAATTAGGAGGAGCATGTGTTGGCCTTGTCGACTCCCTTGGAGGTGACCTTGGCGTTGGTGCATACCGCCATGGTCTTGTTGTTCTTTCCGGTGTACTCGATCTTGATGTCGGTCATGGAGACACCTTCGCATGGCTTCTTGTCGGAGCAGAGCAGGCTGACGGCCTCGGGAAGGTTGCATGTTCCGGTGATGTTCTTGAAGGAGACGTCCTTGACGGTGACCCTGGCGGAGTCGCCCTTGGATGTGCAGATCTTGTTGGGGCAGTACTTCTGGTCGATGATGATGGGGTAGCCCACGTCGTCCATCTCGATGTTCTCGTAGCTGAGCTTGGACGCCGTCAATGGTGACTTGGCGTCTTCGTACGACTTGATCCGGACGCCATTGGAGGAACCCTTGAACACACAGTCCTTGACGTGGATGCCGGTCACGTCCTTCTCGTCCTTGTACCGTCCCAGGCTGCCCACGCTGATGCCGTGGCCTGGGCCGCAGGTCACGCCGCTGATGTTGACGTCCGTGGATCCGGGGCCGATGGAGATGCAGTCGTCGCCGACGGCGATCTTGGTGTCGATGATGGTGACCTTGGAGGAGTCGCCCATGTGGATGCCGTCGGTGTTGGGACTGTCCCCAGGCGCGGTGACGTGCACGTCCTTGACGGTAACGCCATGGCACTCGTAGATGTTGAGGTGGAAGAACTTTGAGTTGAGGATAGTGATGCCTTCGATGAGCGCGTCGTCACAGAAATCAAGCACCAAGGACTGCGCGCAATAATAATAATTAATGTATTAGATTATTATCAGAGTAAGCAGGCTCGATGATGATGATGATGCATGATATGCGTACGTACGTTTGGCAAGATCTTGCAGTTGTAGTTCTTGGCGCAGCTGTTCTCGCCCCACACGGCCTTGCCCTGGCCGTCGAGCGTGCCTTTGCCGGTGATGGTCAGCTTCTTGACGCGCATGATCTCGATCCAGTTTGCCTTGTACTTGGCCAGGTCGTTGGAGCTCAGCAGATTGCCTTCCAGATTGATGGTGATCTCGTCGGCCTTGCATGGCCCGGTCATATTGATAGGTCCAGTCAGGAAATCACCCTTGGGGATCACGATCGTCTGCTTCCCGGTGCCACCGCACGCCGAAGCCCAGGCCTCCTCCACCTCCTGCATTCATGCATGAGATGAGATGAGATCGTCGCGGTTAGGTACGGTTTGCGCCCCTGCAGCCAGCCATCGTCGTCTCCTCACCCTCAAGCACTGCACTCGTGCGTACCTTGGTGCAGTCCGTCTTGCCGTCGTCTTTGGCGCCGAGCTTGGAGATGTCGTAGGTCCCGTCGGACGCCGACCCCGGCGGACCATCAGCCGACGGACCATCAGCGCTCTCCTTATCATCCTTCTTCTCCTCCTTCTTCTCCTTGCCTTTCGCGTGCGCCGCGCTCACCACCAACAAAAGGAAGAACACTCTGATCGCAACATCGCTCAACAACGCCATGTTTTTTGGCTCCCCAGTACTGATGATCCTTGACCCTTGTTGACCAGGAGGTTCTATGCCCACCCTTATATACATCTCGCTCGCTTCTTTGGACGACGACCAGTGTCTGCTATGTTTATGGCATGCCCATTTGCTATTTTTTCTGCTTGTGGCTGCCGGTTAACCAGGGTTGCTGTCCACTAGCTTTTTTTAGGCCACTTTAATTTGCTAGTGCTACATGCTTCCTCCAAATTTGACTAAAATCCCACTCACTCACTTGATGCGCTGCACCTTTATGGTGCTCAATTTTGGCTCTACAGTAAAGAACTAAACTAATTTATAACTATTTATTGTAGAAAACGTATTTGGATAAATCTTGTTCAAAAGAAAATATTATAATCCACTTCTATAGCAATAACGGTAACGATAAATACATGTACCATTTATAGTTGAGACCAAAGTTTCTTCTTTAGTAGGAACGTCAATGGTGTTCCCATTTCTGTTTTAGTATTTATAAGTGTTTGATATGAAAGTCCCATCTCGTTAGGGTTTTCTCTTCCTCCCTCACCCCGGGCCCGGGGATCGCGTCGAGAAATCTTACCATGACTTGTACTCCCCCCTCTCCGCCCAATCGCAACGGTCTGCTTGCCATCTCTATCACCTTGATGTTGGGGTTTAGGGCAGATCTTTCAGACGACTTTTTTGAGGCCTCTTGTGATCTAGGGTTCCGATGGCATGTGATGTGTCCAACTCGGGTGCGGTGAGGGATACTATGGATTGATGATGAAGCGTCTTGAATTGAGCGAGGAGGCTTGGAAGGCAGTTGGTGCAGAGCTCGCCGTGGTTCGCTTCTTTAGGATCGAGGGGTCGTACTTGTTGACGCCACTCGCATATTTGGCGAGCTCGTTTGCATGATTCATCTCTTTAGTGATGAAACATCGACGATCTTAGAGTCGTTGTCCTCGCACTCCAGGGCTACGGGCTACCCCGTGGTCATCGTGCATGGTGATGATGCCGTGTGGGCCTATGAGCTTCTTCATGTTGTAGGCGTAATGATGAGCTGCCATGAACTTGGCGAATGACTTTCGCCCTAGCACGCAGTGATAAGGACTTTGGAAGTTCACCAGCTCAAAGACGATTCGCTTCGTGCAGAAGTAGCTAGGGTGCCGAAGGTGACTGGCAACGTCATCTTGCCAATTGGATATGCCTTCCGACCCAGAATGCTCCCGTGGAAGGTGTAGAGGGTCGATTCGACAATCGACTGCGAGAGCTGCAGCCGCTTGAAGGTGTCCAAGTACATGATGTTGATGGAGCTTCCCCTGTCCATCAGGGTCTTTGGGAGCCGGTAGTCATCCACTTTGGGCTTGATGACCAGAGAAAACTTCCCTGGGTACTCGTTCCTGGGTGTGTGGTCCTCGCGGATCCAGGTGATGGTGTGCTCTGACCAATTGAGCCAGCGTGGAATGTCGACTTGCATCACCGCATTGATGACGACTGTGCGGACGAGCACTTTATTCTTACATCTTGTTCCTACACCAGTGAAGGTATGGAGCGAGCCGGCTGCTTTGCCGAATGCGCCAGCATTGCCGTTATCTCTCGGATGATCGGGGTTTGGGCCTTCCCTAACGTGCCTTCCTTCTTGATCTCTTTAAGAGAGTGGTAGTCGGCGGTGGTGTGAGTAGGGGGCTTGCCCTCTTGGATGTGATAGACACATGGTTGGTTGAGGAGAGCCGCGGGGTTGAATTTCAGCCTCGCCATGTTGTTGTTGAGGAAGTTGCTTCCATCATGGTGGAAGTTCTTGGGGTTACGTTGGCCATATCCAGCGTTGGCGATGAAGTCGGGCCTGCCGTTGCCATGGCGCTTGCCATTTTGGTGAGTGTTGCTATAGCGTAGCTTGGTATGTGTGCCGTTGTCGTAGCCACTGGTGTGGCACCTCCCACCCGACTTAGTGTCAGAGTCCTGGTTGGGGTCCTCTCTGGCGTAGCGCTTGGCGATCTCGAGGAGGTCAGGGATGTTGCCGAGTGTCCTATAGACCCTCTTGATCTTGGTGACCATAGGTTCATACCAGCATGCGTTCTTGAAGCAGTGGAACATTGTGTTCAGGTGGATTCCGGAGGCGTTGATCCACAGATCTTGCCAGCATTGGATCCGGTGGCAATTCGACTCGCGGGGGGCCTTGGACGCAGCGCTCTAGGTCTTCAATGGTGCTAGCGCGCGTGTAGGATCCCTTGAAGTGCTTGATGAACACTTCCCGCATATCCTCCCACAAGTCGATGCTATTCTGAGGGAGGGTGTTGATCTGCTGGCTAGTGGATCCTTCCATCATGAGGGGGAGGTAGCGCATGGCGAGTAGATCCATATGGCCGACGATTCCCATCGCCATGAGGTATGTATCAATCTACACTGTCGGGTCGAGTGTCGGATTGTACTTCTCGATTTCCTTGGGCCCCTTGATGTTTGAGGGGTAGTTTTCGCCTCGGACCTAGGAGAGCCTCTAGGCTCGGGATCTCGATCACCGTGGTTGGTGAGGGTGTGGTGAAGGTCATGGAGTTAATGCCCGCATTGGCTGTTGGCGGCAACCATGTTATACACTGGGCACGACTTGTTGGAGGGGTTCGTGTAGGGGTTCGTATCATGGAAAACAAAAATGTTCTATCGCATGAACACACACAAGCCAAGATCTAATCTACTAGACCGGTGCAACGAGTTGATAGAGTACTAACCCTTGAAGATCCACCACGTTTAACGAGATCGGATTCTCGTGGTTGATGTAGTCATTCACTTGCCGATCTCAAGATCGCGTAGACGATCCTTCCGGTGCTGCGTTCCGGCAGCGCTCCCGCAGTCGGTCACACGTTCGGTACTCGATGAAAACCTTCCTCTCCCTTGTTCCAGCAGGCAGCTAAGGTTGTAGATCTCTCCTCGCGGTTCCAACAACACGATGATGTGGTGGTGGAAGTAGAGGGGAAATCCCGCAGGGCTTTGCCTAAGACGGAGTGGGTATGGTGGATTATAGAGGGCCTTGTAAACTAGGGTTTAGAGGCCAAGCGGTGGGGGTGGTCGACGGCTAGGGTTTATCTAGGCGTCAGCGGTTTAGAGGAGATCTAGGGCGGCGAAAACTAGAGGGGGGCGGCGCCCGACCTAGGATTTTGGGGTGAGGGGTAAGGGGCACCCTACCCCTCCTTATATAGGTGGGGAGAGGCGTTTGGGGGGAGGGGAGTCCTATCCTAACTCCTCTTCATGGCTGGCGGAAAGGGAGGGAGGGGAAACCTTCCCTAACTAGGTTTCCTCTTCTCCCTCCATTAGGCAACCATGTTGGGATTTGACTTTTCAAGCTGGCCTTTGACTTTTCAAACTAGAGTTTGATTTACCTATTTCCATTACCCAACCAAGTGACCTAGGACATGATGAAACCATTCCACTTTGGTATGACACATCCATCTACCCTTCCCACTCTGGAGTGGTGGACCTTCTAGACCCTTCTAGAAGATTCCGGTTAAAACATCGAAAACATTTCCGAACTCCGGAATTGGACTTTCCTTATATGAATCTTATTCTCCGAACCATTCTGGATATCATCGTGATGTCCTAGATCCTATTCGAGACTCCAAACAACATTTGGTCTCCAACTCATTACCATATCTACTAAACAACATCGAATCCTTAAGTGTGTCTCCCTACGGTTCGTGAATTATGCAGACATGATCGAGACTCTTATCCGATCAATAACCAATAGAGGAATCTAGAAATTCATATGGCTCCCACATATTTCTACGATTACTTCATGATCGAATGAACCATTTACATACAATACCAATTTCCCTTTGTCTCCCGATACTTTACTTATCCGAGGTTTGATCATCGGTATCTCTACATACCTAGTTCAACCTCGTTACCGATAAGTACACTTTACTCGTTCTTGTGATATGTGATCCCTTGTGAGCTAGTCACATGTTGCAAGCCAATTGGATGACATTCCACCAAGAGGGACCAAAGTATATCTATCCATCATATGGATGGACAAATCCCACACTTGATCCATTTGCCTCAACATATACTTTCCGAATACTCAATGCCACCTTTATAACCACCCAGTTACGAAGTGGTGTTTTATGTCATCAAATCATTCATCTAGTGATGGTGATTAACATGATCTCATGGTCAAAGGATTTAGGTTACTATGTATTTGAAAGCTTATAGCAAACGAACTATTGAAATGACTTGATCTTATGCTACGCTTAACTATAGGAGTATGTCCATCACACCATTCTCCTAATGATATGATCTTGTTATTAATAACATCCAATGTTCATTATTAGGAAACCATAATCATTTATTAATCAACAAGCTAGTATTACAAGAGGCTTACTAGGGACTCTTACATGTTTACAAATCACACAAGTATTAATGTTTCCGGTTAATACAATTTTAGCATGGTATGTAAACATTCATCATAAACAAAAAGATATAATAATAACTACTTTTATTACTGCCTCTTGGTCATATCTCCAACAGTTTGCGGGGTTGGTGGCCCGCGGTTGGAGCTACCGTGGCTCGGGAGATGGGAAGTCAATCATGTTGGAAACCGTTCGCTCATAGGGGCGATTGAAGGAGGCCGCCCTACTACCAGTGGAGCGACAATCCACTCGCCCTTGTGAGTCGTGCCCCACGTTCTGCTGCTCGACTACCAGAGGATCTAGAGCATGCCGTTGCCCATGGGGTTTAGATTGGGGACTGCAGCTTGGCCCACGATGACATTGTCAATTAAGGATGGCAATTTTACCCATGGGTACGGGTACCTACTGATGGCTCAGTTGATGAGGAGCCTGTTGGGAACCCCAAGAGCAAGGTGTGAAGCAGCACAGCAACAAGTATTCCCTCAGTAAGAAACTGAGGTTATCGAACCAGTAGGAGGAAGGAAACGTCACACAGGTGTTGCAAGCAACGCGGAGACCTGCACAACACAAACTCAAGACTTTTCCCCAACTAACAGTGAGGTTGTCAATCTCACCGGTTGCTGTAACAAAGTATTAAACTATGGTGTGGAAGGTAATGGTTTGCATCAAGTAAACAAGTAATAGTGGAAGATGTATCAATGGTAAAGATTGGACCAGGGTCCATAGTTCACTAGAGGTGCTCTCCTTAGATAAACAACATGGCATGAAGGGTAAACAAATTACAGCAGGGCAATTGACAGGAACTGAGCAAGGCATAACAATGCAATACTAGACAAAAAGATCCTATGAGATTCGATTGGGCAATACAATAATATACATAGACCGCCATCCAACTGCATCTATGACTAGAAGTCCACCTTCAGGTTATCATCCAAACCCCCTCCAGTATTAAGTTTCAAGCAATAGATAACTTCTTTAAGCAAAGTGTGTAAGGTAAACAATCCACTTGTTCCATGAACAAGAGACCATTGTTTTATCCCTAGTGGCAACAACACATCTACAACCGAAGAGACTTCTATCACTTCCCTTAGATTAAATAGAGGCATGAACCCACTATCTAGCATAAATACCCCCTCTTGGAGTCACTAGCATCTACTCGGCCAAGATAGCTACTAGAAACGGAGAGCATGCAAGATCACAAATAACACAGACATGATATAATCAATAAGACAAAACAATTAATCAATCTGACATAGTAATCTCAATATCCATCGGATCCCCACAAACACAACATGCATGATTACAAATAGATTAGATCTTGATCATGAATGGAGCTCACAAGATCTAGACATGAAAGCACAAGGAGGAGATACAACCATCTAGCTACTACATGGACCCATAGTCCAAGGTGGAACTACTCATGCTTCATGCTAGAGAGAAGGCCACCGGGATGATTTCCCCTCCGGCAGGGTGCCGGGAAGAACTTTAGATCCCCCCAATCTAGGGACGACGGTGGCGCTGGCTACAGAAGGTCTCATGGAGTTTTGATCGGGTGCCTAGGGTTTCTGCATCGAGGGCTTATTATAGGCGAAGAGGCGAGGCTGGGAGGCGGCCAGGGGAGCCACACCCTACCCAGGAGCGGGGTGGTCCCACCCGTGCCTAGGGGGGTCTAGCTACCCTGGTTCGCTTCTCCGTCTCGTCTTCTAGCTTCGTGTCCCCCACGGTAAAATATTGACTTTGGCTTTCGTCCCGTCCAATTCTAAGAATATTGATTTTCTGCCTTTCTGGAACCAAAAACAGAAGAAAACATGCAACTAGCACTGTGGCAACTTGTTAATAGGTTAGTTCCAGAAAAGATATAAAAACACCTCAAAGTGTAGACAAAGTAAGGCAAAGTAGATACTAAACAAACATGGAGCATAAAAAATTATAGATACGTTTCCAACGTATCAAGCATCCCCAAGCTTAACTCCTGCTCGTCCTCGAGTAGGTAAGTGATAAAAGAATAATTTTTGAGGTGACATGCACCATCAAAACCAAGATCAAACCATTTGCAAGCATTGAAAACTGGGAACAAAGAACTCTAAACATATGCATGAAAGATGGAGTTCTAACAATAGGACATAGTAACTATGCATGCAACATGAAAGGCTACAAACAAAGATCATGAATAACATGCATTGAAAAACGTTTGTTTGTTTCACATACAGAAAACATGGCATAGTGGCATTCAGCTCGTCCCTCATAGAGTAGCAAATAGATGCATAGGACACCTTCAAAGTTCACAAGGGTGACTAGAAACAAGTAGCACAAGAACAAGTAATATCACAATATGCATCAATCAATAAGTTTTGGGACACTACACAAAGAATGACAACTATGCTCTCTTAATGGTGCCTAAAAGGTAGAAGGTGGAGACTCAAATAATGGTGGAAGAAAGGCCTTTCATAAAGGAAGCAGGGATTTCAAGTTTCAGAAAGAGCTTCCAAAAATTATGGTACTTGTTAGCTTTGATCCCTCACTGCCCCTATCATAAGCATCTTGAAGTGGTTAAGGTTAAAGTGAACAAATATGGAGTATATGCTTGACAAAGTATAAGTTGGCAATCTCAAGTCCCTTGAATACGAGGGCCACACCTCATGCTACTCAACTTTAGTCACCTGTAAGTTCTTGTCATTGTAAGTACATGCATATCATAGAGAACCTCCAACGGGGTACCCCTTGCACATGGTACAGGAGCTATCCCATAACTAAAATGACAAGGCAAGCAGAGAATGAGCATCTCAACGATCTTTTTATTTACTATATGCATAACTTTTTATTGAGGATGCTTCATAGATAGATCACTATGGTGATGCTGCATGTTTCCACCATGATTAGGCATGGCTTAGGCTAGCAGCCCAGGCGTTTCTCTAACACAAAATACAAACTCCATGGACTTACAAGTTCCCTCTTTATTTCACACCGGTGACATCCATAGACAAAAGAGCATGATATCAACTGAGTACAAAGTACAAGTGCAATGTTGAAAACGTTCCCCGTGACAACACGGTTCTGCTAATTCCAACGTATAAGTGCAAGCATATACAACATAGATGACACAATGGTTCAAGTTTTTTAGGGGCAAAGAAATATAAAATGTGCCATCAAGTTCGTGAGGGCTTTAATCACTAAGTTTTCAGATAACAAAATACTTTTTAATTGGAAGATATCTGAAAACAAGAATATACTTGGAATGGTGTAACACACCATGCATAGGAATTTATAGTGGACACTTTGGAATAACTTGGTTTCTTGGGAGTTGGAAGCATGAGTAGAGCTTACTCATACAAGTGGAGGCTAGCAAAAGACTGGGAGCAACCAACTAAGAGAGCAATAATGGCCATAATCATGGAGAGCAACAAAGCATTACTAATCAAGTCATAGAGTGGTACTACAAGTCTAGATGATCATAGAGGCTATGGTGACTTGTTCATAGTCATAACATGGTGTGAGCATGTGCCAAGTCAACCCAAACAAAGCATCAAAGGAGAATACCACAATACTATGCTTTTGCATGCTAAAACAACGGAATTTTTTTTCAAGGCACACTAAGCAATCCCAATTGTTTAAAACAAGACATGCTACAACAATAATCACTAATCATAATTTCAAAACAACACCTAGCATGTCATGCTAAAGTCTAAGTCACAGTCAATGCAAGCTCCTCTTGCACATTCAAGATAGAACTTACTACTCCTTTCCAACACCAAGCAACTTATTTGCAAAACAACACAGCGAGAATAGGGGTCCAAACTTCTTTATTCAAGCAAACTAAACAAACTAAGCAAACCAAACAAAAACTAAGATGCTCCAAGAACAATACAACTATGCATGAAACAATAAAAACGAAGTGTCTAGACAGACCTGAGCTTTTTATTGATGAAGAAGGGGATGTTGGGCATCCCCAAGCTTTGACGCTTGTACCTCTTGGATATTTATTGGGGTGACACCGGGGTGCTATACCCAAGCTTGATCTTTTGTCCATTCTTCATCTCATTACATCATTCTCTCTCTACACCTGAAATTTTTCCTTCATACAAAACTTCACACAATCTTCATTAGCAACATTAGTGTATTCAAAAGATAATAGACCTTTAGGCAAAGCTTTGGAACAACAAGACTTTTCACTAAAAACACAAGCTAATGTAGTAACTCCTTCAAAAAGCTCAATTCCCCAAAATAGAACTCAAAAAGGAATCAACAAGAAGCAAATGCAAATAATGGCAGAAATCTGTCAAAACAGACCAGCAGGTAGAAACCGATTTTTTTGAACATATTTTGTTGCTCAAATAAAAAAATGTTGAACTAACTAAAGTTAGCTAACATACTGGGGGATTTATTCGTAAATTTTGAGCTCAATCCGAGTTACAGAGACTCCTCACGAATGTTTTTGGTGGAGGACAAAAATCTGTTTCGAGACAGCAACTCCCCAAATCTTACTTCCCTCTCATTAGAGGTCATTCTTGGCACAAAAAGCAAACAAAAAGGATAAGGAGAGGTTATTACTGAAATAATAACTTCCATGACTCAAGGAAACTCTTGGGTTATCTCCCAACAAGTACTTTTCTTTAACGCCTTTAAGTTAGGCACAAGAAGCAAGAAGAATCAAGTATTTTCAAATGAAGAATTTAGATCAATACTTGCAAAGTATTTAACTATAAGAGGTATCTCATCCAAATGAGTCTTGGAGGATCCCTTCTCATTTCTTTTTGGTTTACTACTTTCATCAAAAGGATTTTTAGTTACAATCCAACCAAAATTCTTTTCAAAGGCCTCATGCATTCCAACAAGCTTAAAGGGTATGGGTATCTTAAATTCCTCTATAGGCTTGGTTTTATCTGAAGTACCCACAACATATACACATGATCCTAGCATATTGAAATGCTCAAAGACTTTTTTTTGGCTTCCCTAGCAACATCATGGAACTCTTTGAGTAAAGTTTCAAAAATAAATTCTCTCTTTTCAGCATTCTTTTCTTTCTTTAGCTTTAGGAACAAAATTTACATCATGAGGTTAAGGCTAACAAACCTAGCCTCCAGCATATGAAATAAAGAAGCGGAAGCAATCTCATAATTAGGAGCAAGCTCTGCTATAGATTTATCCTCAATATCCTCATGTTTGCTAACATAATTAAAGAATTCTTCAATATTATCTTTCCCAATTATGGAGCCATTACCTATTGAAAGGTTTTTCAGGTAAACTTGGGGAGCAACAAGGTGTTGTCAGTAGAGTCCATTTTGGCAAAGGTGGGCAAGCCAAAAACAGCAGCAGCAGCTAGAGCAGGAACTAATTTTTTTATGTTTTTGAATAAAGAAAGCAAACCAAACTAAACTAATTTTTTTGGAGTTTTTAAAAAGAGGCACACAAAACCAAGCAAAATAAACTAAGCAAACTAAAAACAAAGTAAAGAGAAAGGAAGTGGAGGACTCCTCTTGTGAAGACATCCTTAGCCTCCCCGGCAACGGTGCCAGAAAACTTGTTTATGGCTGAGTTGATGTGGAGCCTGTTGGGAACCCCAAGAGCAAGGTGTGAAGCAGCACAGCAGCAAGTCTTCCCTCAGTAATAAACCGAGGTTATCGAACCAGTAGGAGGAAGGAAACGTCACACAGGTGTTGCAAGAAACGGGGAGACCTGCACAACACAAACTCAAGAATTTGCCCCAACTAACAGTGAGGTTGTCAATCTCACCGGTTGCTGTTATAAAGGATTAAATGTATGGTGTGGAAGGTAATAGTTTGCAGCAAATAAACAAGTAACAGTGGAATATGTATCAATGGAAAGATTGGATCGGGGTCCATAGTTCACTAGAGGTGCTCTCCTTAGATAAACAACATGGCATGAAGGGTAAACAAATTACAGCAGGGCAATTGACAGGAACTGAGCAAAGCATAACAATGCAATACCAGACAAAAAGATCCTATGAGATTCGATTGGGCAATATAACAATATACATAGACCGCCATCCAAGTGCATCTATGACTAGAAGTCCACCTTCAGGTTATCATCCGAACCCCCTCCAGTATTAAGTTGCAAGCAACAAACAACAGCTTTAAGCAAAGTGTGTAAGGTAAACAATCAACTTGTTATATGAACAAGAGACCGTTGTTTTCTCCCTAGTGGCAACAACACATCTACAACCGAAGATATTTCTGTCACTTCCCTTGGAAACTAGAGGCATGAACCCACTATCGAGCATAAACACCCCCTCTTGGAGTCACTAGCAACTACTTGGCCAAGATAGCTACTAACAACGGAGAGCATGCAAGATCACAAACAACACAGAAATGATAGAATCAAATAGACAAAACCATTAATCAATCTGACATAGTAATTTCAATATCCATCGGATCCCCGCAAACACAACATGCATGATTACAAATAGATTAGATCTTGAACGGAGCTCACAAGATCTATATATGAAAGCACAAGGAGGAGATACAACCATATAGCTACTACATGGACCCATAGTCCAAGGTGGAACTACTCACGCTTCATACCGTAGAGAAGGCCTCCGGGATGATTTCCCCTCCGGCAGGGTGCCGGGAAGAACTTCAGATCCCCCAATCTAGGGATGACGGTGGTGGCTATAGAAGGTTTCGTGGAGTTTTGATCGGGTGCATAGGGTTTCTGCATCGGGGTCTTCTTATAGGCGAAGAGGCGAGGCTGGAGGGCCAGGCCCCACACTACCAGCAGCGCGGGTGGGCCCACCCGCGCCTAGGGGGGTCTGGACGCCCTGGTTCGCTTCTCCGTCTCGTCTTCTGGCTTCGTGTCCTCCATGGTAAAATATTGACTACGGCTTTTGTCCCGTCCAATTCCGAGAATATTGATTTTCCGCCTTTCTGGAACAAAAACAGAAGAAAACATGCAACTGGCACTGTGGCAACTTGTTAATAGGTTAGTTCCAGAAAAGATATAGAAACACCTTAAAGTGTAGACAAAGTAAGGCAAAGTAGATACTAAACAAGCATGGAGCATCAAAAAATATAGATATGTTTCCGACGTATCACCTGCGGGTACCGTACTCGCATGGGTAGGGTATGTGCACACTTTTATACCCATGGGTAATACCCATACCCTACCCGTTAAGTCATGGGTACATGCATGGGTATAGACTTGTACCCATGGGTACACCCATACCCTGCCCGTTTAAACTGACATGTCAAACTTACCTATAGAGTTTGAACCTATGCGGCTGAGAAGCCTAAGGACGAGTATGAGATTGCCACTTCTAAACTTTAATTTGATACTTTCATGTACTCATCTACTATTAGTAATTAGAGATTATTGTCTTTTTCAAATATTATATTAATGAAAGTAAAATTTTGAATAACTTGTATACTATTGGATATACCCGTCGGGTACCCAATGGGTACGGGTACCCGCCGGTATGGGTATGGGTAAAGTTTTATACCCGCGGGTATGGGTATGGGTAAGCTTTTGTACCCATTGGCTACACGGGTATGGGTATGGTATTGCTCTACCCTACCCATACCCTGCCCATTGTCATCCTTATTGTTAATCGGGGTGGAGTATAGTGGGAGCCCGTTGGTGTCAAACTCCCGTTGTGATATTAGTATCCGCGGTTGCTCTAGAGGAGGCGAGCAGTGGGGTGGTGGTGGAGCTCCGTGTGCAATTGCTCCAGGGGCGGGCGACTGCTGCCTGGCGCCGCGTTGTGGCAGAGTTCGCGGTCGGCCATGCGCACGGGATTGTGCTTGTCGTCAAAGTTCAGGTAATAATCCATAGTAGTGAGGCTTAGTCACCGTGAGATGCAGCGCAGGTGGTAGCGTGACATCTCCTACAAGGTTTGTAGCTCAAGGCGGAATTTATCGCACTCGTATTCTCCTTATCTGTAACATCCTAGCATTTAGGAACCAACGAAGGGTAGATTTAGGAATCTGTGCAATTACATGCATTCATCTGTAAAAATGTGGGTAAATTTTTTGCCAAATAAAAACCTAAAGTGATCAAAGTTTCTTTCACTTTTTAAGATTAGGAATAGCCTTGGAGAATGATCGTTATAAACTTTGATATGATCTTTGTGGATTAGTGTGTTTTGGGAAATGAAATTTGAATTTAAACTTGAGTATTGGATTTATAATTTCAAATAAATTAGAATCATGTTTGCATAATTTTATTTAATCAAGAGTTAACAATTAGTAACTGATACGTTGGAAACGTATCTATAATTTTTGATGCTCCATGCTTGTTTAGTATCTACTTTGCTTTACTTGTCTACACTTTGAGGTGCTTTTTACATGTTTTCTGGTACTAACCTATTAACAAGTTGCAACAGTGCTAGATGCCTGTTTTCTGCTGTTTTTGGTTTCAGAAAATGTTAGTAAAGAAATATTCTCGGAATTGGATGAGACGAATGCCAAAGTCAATAACTTTCCGCGGGGAACAAGAAGTCCAAAGGAGAGACGGAGAAGCGTGCCACAGAGGCCAAACCCCCTAGGAGCGGGATCAGGTGGACCCACGCCTGGGTAGGGTTTGCCTACCCTGGTCGCCTCCCGGACTCCCCCCTTCACCTATAAGAATCCCCTATTACAGAACCTCTATGTACCCGATTAGAAATCCACGAAACCTTCTGTAGCCGCTGCCACCATCGTCCCTAGATCGGGGGGGGATCTGAAGTTCTTCCCGGCACCCTCCCGGAGGGGAGATCATCCCAGAGGCCTTCTCTCCGGTATGATTTGTGAGTAGTTCCACCTTGGACTATGGGTCCATGTAGTAGCTAGATGGTTGTATATCCTCCTTGTGCTTTCATGTATAGATCTTGTGAGATCCGTTCATGATCAAGATCTAATCTATTTAATCATGCATGTTGTGTTTGCGGGGATCCGATGGATATTGAGATTATTATGTTGGTTTGATTATGTCACATCCCAAGATTTTCCAAATCTTGTAATGTGAAAAATAAATGAATAAAATAAAACTTTGTTAGTTTTTCAGGGCCAGAAGAAACTTTTTGAATTCAATTGGAACTTCAAACCAAGTTGAATCAAATAAAATCCTAAAGGGATTTAAAAAGATAAAACATTTAATAAAGGAAAAATAAAATATTTTGGAATTACTATTTTTGATCTTTTAAATAAAAGGATTTGGCTTTCAAATGAAATAGAAGTTTTATTAATAAAGATTATTTTAAAGAGCCAAATTAAACCTTGGCCAAGCTTTTGATAAAACATTTTTGTTTTGATAAAAATAATGAAGGTTTATTTAAATAAAGTAATAAGGATTTAATATCCAAAGTTTTATAAATAAGGGTCTTACTATTTTAATTAACCATCAAAACTTATTTATTTATTTAAAATAAGTTTTCCAAGTATTTTATATTTCCAAGTAAAACCTACTGTTTTGGTTTTGGCAATATTTAGATTTCAAAATGGAGTTTTGAATAAAACCAAAACTATTTGATTTATTAAACAAAGGTCTATTTATTTAATTAAAATGGACCCTAAAATAAAAATTATTATGTTGTTTTTGGATTTTCGATTATGTTACTGAACAGAACCAAATCCAAAGTTACAAAGTTTGGTGTGTTTGAATTGATTTGGTTGATGTTTGTTTGTTTGAAACTTCAAAACAGAAATTGGAAATAGAAAAGGAAAAGACTTCCAGCAAGAAAAAAAATGGTTTTGACTCAGCCCAACCCAACAGCCCAGCAAACAGCCCAGCTCCCCTCTCCCGCGACAAAACGTTTTCCACTCACTCCCAGACCCGCAAAGAGACTGACTGGTGGACCCTTCCCCTCATTTCTTTTCTCACTGAGCAGCCGACCCCACCTTCCTGTTCATCCTCCTCACCCGCGTGACTTCTTCTCCCTCCCCCGTCGCCGTTTCCTACAGAGATTCCGCGGCCTTAATTCGTCTTAACGCGGCCACCATTACACGCTTTGATCACGCAGGCTTAAACGCTCATGTCTCCTCTCCATTTCCCCTCTGTCGCCCATCTCAATGCGCTCCCAGACCACCCCAATTTCCTCCCCGAGCACCACTGCCACCGACGAACCTTTTCCTCGATTCCGGCCGTGTCCTGCCACCCCGTGCCTCCTCGACCTAACTCACACCTTCCCCACCTCCTGACGCATCTGTCCGTGCCCCTCGTTTGACCGCGGGCGTCCCTGAGCATCGACTCCGACAAAGCTCTGAGCGCTGCCGTCTATCTTCAACTGCGACGACGACTCCCAGGTAAACCAGACCACCCCTCTCTTCCCCGTGGACACGATAATGACTGCCATGCTCTCGCGGACCTCGACGACCTCCAGTACCGCCCGAGACCCAGCTCATCTCCGGCGAGCAATCGCAACTGTCCCCGAGCGCCCCTCGACGGACAAGCCACATGTTGAGAATCAGCATGACGCCACGAACGCGGTGAGCTTTCTCCCTCCCTTTTTCGCTTCCTGCCTCGCCAGCGCCGCCACCATCTGGCCGCTCCACCGCTCACCGTTGACCTTGCGCCGCCAGTTCCTGGCTAGTTGATAGGAACCGTTCGATTTAGATCGAAGAGACGAGATAGATTCACTTAACAGCGAAAAGGTACGCATACTGCGCGATCTACCTAGATCCTGCGGTCCACGTTGCTGATCCGGCCGAACCGGTATCATCCAACCAGAACACGCCACGTGGCCAGGTTTCGTTTTAAAAACAGATTTGAATCTGTTATAGATTCAATTTTCAAACCTTTGTAACTTTTGATCCACACGTCCAAAAATTTCAAACTTTATATCGTTGGAATCAGTAGAACAAACCCTAGCCAACCATGCCTTTGCTTTAGTAAATAGTATCTGTTAGAGTGTTTGTTTTTGCAGAAACTTTTGTGTGCTTGTTTAGATTAGAAAAATTGTTCAAAAATGTTTTTAGGGTTAAAACCTTTGCAAAATGGTTTGTTGTGAACTTACTGACCCTAGGAACCAACCCATGGTTTTGAAAATGGATTTGATAAAGTTTAGGATGGATTAATTGATTTAGTCCATTTCTAGTCAAATAAAAATAATGATTTTATTATGAAAATGGTTTTTGGAGTAAAAACCTTGGGAAAATGTTTTGGATCAAATCTACTAACCCTAAACACCAAGTTTTGAGAAACAATAACTTATTTGGTGAACCACTTAAAGTTGTTGCTTGATAAAAATATTTTCTCACCACATAAAATGATGAATGGATTTGAAAATGGTTTTTGGATAAAACCCTTTTGCAAATGACTTTGCCATTTTGGTAAATGACCACTTTGGACCTTACAAAGTTTAGAAGCCTAGTGGAGACCATCTTTGCAAATATAACCATCCCTTGCATGCTTACATGCATGACTTAGATCCCATTGTTTTATGTGTGTGGAATTGTTTGATTGATTATTGGTTTGGAATGCTAGTTGATTTTGTGTTTGCTTGATTGATTGTAGTGAAGTTAGAAAGTGTGAGACTAGCAAGATCAAGGAGTGAACCACCATTCTCTACCAAAAAGGCAAGTGACACTATCATCTAAAGTCCTACTATTTTCATTATGCTTAGTGGATTTTGAAACATGCATGAAAAGAATTTCTATACTTATGCTATGCTATATCCCAATAGGATACCCTATACACTCCTTAGTGAAAACATTGTAGTTAGTACATGCTTAGCCATGCTATATTTTTGAAAAGAGATACATGTTGAGATTTTACAAAGGTTGAGAAAAGGACTTGTGTTTTATATAATAAAACAAGGACTCAATGAACCACCTAGGTGGAGGATACTTTAAGTTTTGGAGAAGGTGGCAACAAAAGGAACCATGTCTATGGAAATCTCTTTGTGTTGTGCTCCAAAAGAAAACCACCTAGGAAACTTAGAGATTGAACATGTTTCTCCAATTGTGGCTTTCGTGTGCAACCACATGCTATTATGGCTCTGGCTTAGTCAACTACATTGGGAAGACCCATGCATTGTCTTCAGTTTACTGGACATGGGGACCTGGAATCCTACATGGGTGCTGAAGACAAGCTAGCAATGGTGCATGGGAGGACCCTTTGGAAAGACTTCGTCACATTCTCAATCTGCCAGTACTCCATCTTGGTGAGCACTAATCCAGTGGCCACTGGTGGCAACAAGATGGGATTGTGACATGTGGGTAAAGTGTGCAACTTCTGCAGAAGATAATAAAATCTAAGTACTTAGCCGTGTCCCCGGTTATGGACAATACTGAGCAACTAAAGTTTGAAGCTATGGGAAATCTCGACATTCCAATTTCTAAAACAAAAACTTGATGCACTTGGGGGTACCAAGGAGCTCAAGAGATTTGATAAAACTTGATGCACTTGGGGTTACCAAGGAGCTCAAGAGATTTGATAAAACATGATGCACTTGGGGTTACCAAGGTGCTCAAGAGATTTTGTTGAAAACTTGATACACTTGGGGTTACCAAGGTGTGCAAGGAGATTTTGTTAACAACTTAAACACTTGGGCTTTGCCAAGGGATTTTCAAAGATTTGATCAAATATTTAAAAACCATTTTGAAGGATAGGATAAAATTTGCTTCTGCAAATGAGCCTTAAACCCTACTTAGCCAAATATGCATGTAATGATAGGATCCACTTATATTCTACATAGTAGTGAAACTTGCCAATACAATTCAAATGTATTGACCCTTGTGGCTGTAACTTGTAATGTTGCAGGTTTGATTGTTTTTAGTGAAGATTGATTGATTAGGATTACAAAGTCTACAACCAACATCTGCTTGTGGCACTTTGAAGATGAAGGACCCCATGACTATAGTTATTCCGCTGCAATGTAATGTAATAGCCAGATGAGCTATGTAAATATGTAATAAAATTATGTTATTCCTGGTTATAAAATTTATATTATGACCTTTGTTTCCTGATATTACATCTTAACTGTGGATGCTAGCTATTGATCCAGGGACTAGCATTGTAAACACAGGGGACACCACCTTATGTTAATAAAGGTTGGGACACTCCCTTTACAGATGGTATCAGAGCACTGTGTTGCCTGTAGGATTATGACCCTAGGATTGGAAACCACTAAGGAAAAAATTTCAACCACTTCTACACTTGTCTATTCTTCTCGTAAACTTTTCTAATCTTCTCATTCTCTTCTCTATTTGTAGATGAACTCCATCAACGAAGCCGTGAAGAAAGGACCACTCATGACCATGACCTTGGAGTGTGAAACTGAGTTTCCCAAAATTCTCAAGGACCTCATGGTGGCAATGGAAGCACATGGTGCAGCTGTGTACAAAGGCTTTCCCGTAATGGATGAAGGAGTGGAGTACTGGTGGGTGCAACTTCACTTGTACAAAAACAAGGAAGACAACCACAAAGAAAGAGGATTCTGCATGTACACCAACACTGTGATGCACACCACATTCTTTGAGTCAGCAAGAGAAGCAGCTTGGAGGACTATCAAAGAACTTAGTGCTAGAGTCAAGTGCAGGATGCTCAACCTCCAAAAAGACTTAGAGAAAGAGAAGGAGCTTACCCAAGAGTTGGAAGCTACCAACCAAACCTTAAGGGGAGATATTATAGACTTAGTGATGGAATCATGTGAACAAGATAGGTGGATTGCCTCTAGGAATATTGTGTTAGCCAACAGATCCAGTGAGATTGGATTGTGAACACACTTCGTTAGATGGACCACCACCTATCACCTTATTTTCCAAAATGATACCTTAAATAAGTTTGGACCTTGATTGATGTAATGGATTCATGTATGCATGATTTGTGTGATTTTGTGTTCCAAGGATATGTATGAAATGTTTGTCTTGTTTTATCTTAAATTGTGTTGTCCTAACTTTTCTATCTTATAAATATATGCCTATTACCATCAGCACTGTTGAGGAGTTCCAGGTTACTCCGATGATGATTAGGTGTCATGAGTCTACACTCAACATGCTTGCCTGTGGCACATGAAGATGAAGACTTATGTTTATTTACTTATTCCAAAACTCTTGTATTAGGCCTGTGGCCTTGAGTTGTAAAAGACTATGTTTTATCTCTGGAATGGATGTAATAAATGACCTTTGTATCTGTGTACTTCATCTTAAACTGTGGATGCTAGCAATGATCCAGGGACTAGCATTGCAATCACAGGGATCCTTTTCCTTTACAAAGGAGGGATCTTACAGATTAATGGTTCTATCTTTATGATTCTATCATGTCTGTGTTGTTTGTGATCTTGCATGCTCTCTGTTGCTAGTGGTTATCTTGGCCAAGTAGTTGCTAGTGACTCCAAGAGGGAGTATTTATGCTCGATAGTGGGTTCATGCCTCTAGTTTCCAAGGGAAGTGACAGAAATCTCTTCGGTTGTAGATGTGCTGTTGCTACTAGGGAGAAAAAAAATGGTCCCTTATTCATGGAACATGTGGATTGTTTACCTTTCACACTTTGCTTAAAGCAGTTGTCTGTTGCTTGCAACTTAATACTGGAGGGGGTTCTGATGATAACCTGAAGGTGGACTTCTAGTCATAGATGCAGTTGGATTACGGTCTATGTATATTGTTGTATTGCCCAATCAACTTCATATGATCTTTCTGGCAAGTAATTGCATTGTTATGCCTTGCTCAGTTCCTGTCAATTGCCCTGCTGTAATTTGTTTACCCTTCATGCCATGTTGTTTATCTAAGGAGAGCACCTCTAGTGAAATATGGACCCCGGTCCAATCTTTACCATTGATATATCTTCCATTGTTACTTGTTTACTAAACCATTACCTTCCACACCATAAGTTTAATACTTTGTTACAACAAACCGGTGAGCTTGACAACCTCACTGATTCGTTGGGACAAAGTCTTGAGTTTGTGTTGTGCAGGTCTCCACGTTGCTTCCAACACCTGTGTGATGTTTCCTTCGTCCTTCTGGTTCAATAACCTCGGTCTCAACTGAGGGAAGACTTGCTGCTTCCTGCTTCACACCTTGCTCTTGGGGTTTCCAGCGAAGCGCTTCCACATCAAACACTAGGCACCATGAAGCTTTATGGTGCCATTACTAGGGAATCTACTTCAACCTCTTCCACCTCGTCAAGCGCTATCAACAAGTTTCCTGGCGCCGTTGCCGGGGAGGCCAAGGACGTCTTCACTAGGGGAGTCCTTCACTTCCTTTCTCTTTACTTTGTTTTTAGTTTGCTTAGTTTATTTTGCTTGGTTTTGTTCGCCTCTTTCCAAAAAACCCAAAAAAAAATTAGTCTAGTTTGGTTAGCTTGCTTTATTCAAAAACACAAAAAATTAGTTCCTGCTCTAGCTGCTGCTGCTGTTTTTGGCTTGCCCACCTTTGCCAAAATGAATTCCGCTGAGAACACTAAGTTGTGTGACTTCACTAGCACCAACAACAATGATTTCCTAAGCACACCTATTGCTCCACCTGCTTCTGATGCTGACTTTTATGAAATTAAGCCTGCTTTGTTGAATCTTGTGATGAGAGAGCAATTTTCTGGTGCTGGTTCTGATGATCCTGCTGCCCATCTTAATAGCTTTGTTGAACTTTGTGAGATGCAAAAGTATAAGGATGTAGACGGAGATATTATTAAGCTCAGGATTTTTCCTTTCTTCTTGAGGGGAAAAGCTAAAGAATGGTTGCTATCTTTGCCTAAAAATACTATTGATTCTTGGACTAAGTGCAAAGATGCTTTTATTGGAAAGTACTATCCCCCTTCTAAGATTATTGCTATGAGAAGTGACATTATGAAATTTAAACAGCTTTATAGTGAACATGTTGCTCCTGCTTGGGAAAGAATGAAATCTTTGGTTAAAAATTGCCCTACTCATGGACTCACTTCTTGGATGATTATCCAAACTTTTTATGCAGGTTTGAACTTCTCCTCAAGAAACATGCTGCATTCTGCTGCTGGAGGTACTTTTATGGGACTCACCTTGGGTGCCGCAATAAGGCTCCTTGATAATATGATGGTTAACCACTCTGAATGGCATGTTGAGAGAGATCCACATGGTAAGAAGGTAAATTCTATTGAGGAAACTTCCTCTTTGAGTGAAAAGATTGATGTTATTATGGCTATGCTTGTTAATGGGAAAGCTCCTCTAGATCCTAATAGTGTTCCCTTAGCCTCTTTGGTTGCTCAAGAAGAGCAAGTTGATGTGAACTTCATTAGAAACAACAATTTCAACAACAATGCCTATAGGAATAATTTTGGTAGTAACAATAATTGTATTCCTTACCCTCCTAGTGGAAATGCTTATCAGGATAGATCTGGAATGCCTAGTGAAGAGAGGATTCTAGAAGTTGAGAGATCCACTAAATTTTTTATGCAAATGCAATATGAGAAAAACAAGATTTTCACTAAAACTATGGAGGAACAATCTATTATCTTGAAAAATATTAGTCTTCAGCTTGAGAATTTGAATAGAGAAATTCCTAGTTTACAGTCAAAAAATTTGAGTGCTGAGAAAAATATATCCTCTTTGTCTGAAGCTCAAACTTCCTTGGTTAATAAAATGGCTGCTAAACCTAAAACTATGGAAAACACCTTTTCTACTTCTCATGCCATACAAGTTACTATTGATGAAAATGTTAGGCTGTTAGCTCAACTTCATGCTAGGTGGGAAAGGGAAGCTGAAATTGATAGAAACAATAGTGTGTGCACTATCACCACTAAACCACAAGTAGCCCCTATTCCTCCTCCTACTATGCCTAAGCCTATCGATCCTACTACTAGTGATGCTAAGTTTGATTTTGATATTGATGGTTGCAATATTTCTGAAGTGATTATGTTCCTACAAAAGCTTGCTAGAAGTTCTGATGCTAGTGATATGCATGTTGCCTTTACCAAACACATTACAGATGCTCTTGTTAAGATTAAGGAAGAGAAGCTAAAACACAAAGCTTCCATTCCTAGGAAAGTAGAAGATAGTTGGGAACCCATTATTAATATACAAGTGAATGACTTTGATCTCAAAGCTTCATGTGATCTTGGTTCTAGTGTCTCTATTATGCCTAGGAAAATTTATGAAATGCTTGGTTTACCACCATTAGAAGATTGTTATTTAAATATCCCACTCAATGATAATGCTAAGAAGAAACTCATGGGGAGTATTAATGATTTTCTCATTATGGTTAATAATGCTTATGTCCCTGTTGATTTCTATGTTTGGGATGTTGAATACAATGCTTCTTGTCCTATTACTTTGGGAAGACCTTTTCTTAGAACAGTTGGTGCCATCATTGATATGAAAGAAGGCACCATAAAATATCATTCAAGAGAGGTATGGAACACTTCCCTATGAGGAGAGAGAATTTTCTTTTTGCTCCTCCTTTGAAAGCAAGGTTTGATGTTAATGCTTCTTCATTTGAAAATACTTGATTCTTCTTGCTTCTTGTGCCTAACTTAAAGGCGTTAAAGAAAAGTACTTGCTGGGAGATAACCCAACAGTTTCCTTGAGGCTTGGAAGTTATTACTACTGTAATGACCTCTCCTTATCCTTTTTGTTTGCGTTTTGTGCCAAGAATAACCTCTAATGAGAGGGAACTAAGATTTGGGGAGTTGCTGTCCCGAAACAGATTTCTGTCCTCCACCAAGAAAATTCGTGAGGAGGCTCTGTAACTTGGTTTGAGCTAAAAATTTACGAATAAATTCCCCAGTATGTTGGATAACTTTTGTTAGTTCAACACTTTTTCATTTGAGCAACATAAGATGTTCGAAAAAATTCGTTTCTACCTGCTGATCTGTTTTGACAGATTTCTGCCATTATTTGCATTTGCTTCTTATTGATTCCTTTTTGAGCTCTCTTTAGGTAAATTGAGTTTCTTTGAAGGAGTTACTACAGTAGCTTGTGTTTTTAGTGAAAAGCCTTGCTGTTCCAAAGCTTTGCCCGTGGTCTAATACCTTTTGAATAAGCTAATGTTGCTAATGAAGATTGTGTGAA
This sequence comes from Avena insularis, assembly GCA_023614405.1. Lineage (NCBI taxonomy): Eukaryota > Viridiplantae > Streptophyta > Magnoliopsida > Poales > Poaceae > Avena > Avena insularis. Next base: position 436,564,588 of record CM042697.1, on the reverse strand, counting down.
GTTTTGTATGAAGGAAAAATTTCAGGTGTAGAGAGAGAATGATGCAATGAGATGAAGGATGGACAAAATCTCTAGCTTGGGGATGCAACCATGGTGTCACCCCAATAAATATCTAAGAAGTACAAGCGTCAAATCTTGGGGATGCCCAAGGCATCCCCTTCTTCATCAATAAAAAGCTCAGGTCTATCTAGACACTTCACTTTTATTGTTTCATGCATAGTTGTGTTGTTCTTGGAGCGTCTTAGTTTTTGTTTGCTTTGATTATTTTGTTTAGTTTGCTTGAATAAAGTAAGTTTGGACCCCCGCTCTCACTGTGTTGTTTTACAAATAAGTTTGCTTGGTGTTTGGAAAGGAGTAGTAAGTTCTTTCTTGAAGTGCAAGAGGAGCTTGCATTGACTATGACTAAGACTTTAGAATGACATGCTAGGTGTTGTTTTAGCATTATGCTTAGTAATTATTGCTGTAGCATGTCTTGTTCCAAACAATTGGGATTTCTTAGTGTGCCTTCAAGAAAATATGCATTGTTTTAGCATGCAAAAGCATAGTATTGTGGTATTCTCCTTCGATGTTTTGCTTGGGTTGACTTGGAACATGCTTACACCATGTTATGACTATGACAAGTCACCACTAGCCTCTATGATCATTTAGTCCTTGACTTGTAGTACCACTCTTTGCTTTGATTAGTTTGCTTTGTTGCATTGCATAATTATGGCCATTATTGCTCTCTTAGTTGGTTGCTCCCAGTCTTTTGCTAGCCTCCACTTGTATGAGTAAGCTCTACTCATGCTTCCAACTCCCAAGAAACCAAGTTATTACAAAGTGGCCACTATAAACTCCTATGCATGGTGTGTTACACCACTCCAAAGTATATTCTTGTTTCATCTATCTTCCAATTAAAAACTATTTTGTTATGTGAAAACTTAGTGATTAAAGCCCTCACGAACTTGATGGCACATTTTATTCTTTGCCCCTAATAAACTTGAACCATTGAGGCAACTTTGTTGTATATGCTTGCATTTATAAGTTGGGATTAGCAGAACCGTGCTATCACGGGGAACGTTTTCAACATTGCACTTGTACTTTTTGTACTCCGTTGATATCATGCTCTTTTGTCTATGGATGTTACCGGTGTGAAATGAAATGGGAACTTGTAAGTCCATGGAGTTTGTATTCTGTGTTAGAGAAACGCCTAGGCCTCTAGCATAAGCCATGCCTAATCATGGTGGAAACTTGCAGCATCACCATAGTGAGCTATCTATGAAGCATCCTCAATAAAAAGCTATGCATATGGTAAATAAAAAGATTGCTGAGATGCTCATTGTCTGCTTGCCTTGTCATTTTGGTTATGGCAAAGCTCCTGTACCATGCAAGGGGTACCCCGTTGGCGGTTCTCAATGATACGCAAATATTTACAGTGACAAGAACTTGCCTGGAACCTAAGTTGAGTATCCATGAGGTGTAGCCCTCATAGTCAAGGGACTTGAGATTGCCAACTTATACTTTGTCAAGCATATACTCCAGCTTTGCCACTTTAACCTTAACCACTTCAAGATGATTATGATAGGGGCAATGAGGGCTGAAAGCTAATAAGTACCATAATTTTTGGAAGCTCTTTTTGAAACTTGTAATCCCTGCTTCCTTTACAAAAAGGCCTTTCTTTCACCACTATTTGAGTCTCCACCTTCTACCTTTAGGCACCATTAAGAGAGTATAGTTGTTAATTGATGCATATTATGTTACTACTTGTTCCAAAGCTATTTTCACCACTATTCTGTGTGCAATGTTCCAAAGCTTATTAATTGATGCATATTATGTTACTACTTGTTCATGTGCAATCTGTTTCTAGTCACCCTTGTGAACTTTGCAGGTGTCCTATGCATTATATTGCTACTCTAAGAGGGACAAGCTGATTGCCACTATGCTATGTTTTCTGCATGTGAAACAAACAAACATTTTTCAATGCATGTTATTCATGATATTTGTTTGTAGCTTGTCATGTTGCATGCATAATTACTATGCCTATTGTTAGAACTCCATCTTTCATGCACATGTTTAGAGTTCTTTGATCCCAGCTTTCAATGTTTGCAAATGGTTGGATCTTTATTGTGAGGGTGCATGTCACCTCAAAAATTATTCTTTTATCACTTACCTACTCGAGGACGAGAAGGAGTTAAGCTTGGGGATGCTGATACGTTGGAGACGTGTCTATAATTTTTGATGCTCCATGCTTGTTTAGTATCTACTTTGCTTTACTTGTCTACATTTTGAGGTGTTTTTTACATGTTTTATGGTACTAACCTATTAACAAGTTGCAACAGTGCCAGATGCCTGTTTTCTACTGTTTTTGGTTTCAGAAAAGTTAGTAAAGAAATATTCTCGGAATTGGACGGGACGAACGCCAAAGTCAATAACTTTTTGTGGGGAACAAGAAGTCCATAGGAGAGACGGAGAAGCGTGCCAGGGAGGCCAAACCCCCCAGGCGCGGGGTCAGGTGGACCCGCGCCTGGGTAGGGTTTGCCTACCCTGGTCGCCTCCCGGACTCCCCCCCTTCGCCTATAAGAAGCCCCCGATACAGAAACTCTCGATACCCGATCAGAAATCCACGAAACCTTTTGTAGCCGCCGCTACCATCGTCCCTAGATCGGGGGGATCTAAAGTTCTTCCTGGCACCCTGCCGGATGGGAGATCATCCCGGAGGCCTTCTCTCCGGTATGATTTGTGAGTAGTTCCACCTTGGACTATGTGCGGTGACCCAGCATACCACTGCATGTGTAGTACACTATAGTCGTTGACATGACATCCACAGAACACCGTTCCGTAAATATCACATCCCTCAGAGTGGTACAACAGAAACATTGCGGGTCCATATTACAAAGGTACACACATTATTATTATTACAATACCGGAAGTTCAAGAATTCCAAAAGATCCAACTTACAAACCAAATATAAGATGTTCAGCAGAAATTTAAAAGTAACAACTCCAACTAGGAGTGGGGCTCAACAACTTATTTTATAGAGTTCATGCTGCTTGGCTCCGTTAGTTACTACTAAATAGACCCTTAAGTGGACTCGTTTTCATCGACACCGTAAGGGATCTCGTAGTCCACGCCTTCAACTCCTCCGGATAGATCAGGTTCCTCATAGAACACGTCTTCTTGGCATTCAGCTGCATACATTACCACGTCTTCGGAATCCTCAGAGTCTAAGCAAGGGATCAAAGGAAAGAATGAGTAACAGCGTTACCCAACAAGTTCATTATATGCAAGGTGGGAAGTTTGATGCTTTAACTACCACCTCGGATTATAAATCCTTGGCACTATGCAGTTTTTGTAAATCTTTCTTCAAAGATTGATTTTATTCTAAAAAACTATGACAATCAGCCTTCACAGGTTGACTAGAACTTTCATGGAGTTCCTTTCCTGCTGCGTTCGTAGCTCCTTCCCGGAACAGGGAGTAACAAGTTACAGTTCTTACACTCTGTAGAGGTGCATTACTTTACCCATGAGAGATCAACTCCTTTTTGCACAACCGGGCGTACTTTCCCGTCCACAATTCCATGATGTGGGGCCCAGTAGTTGGTCCAAGCCAATCACTGCCCCCTTCGCGACCCCGCATGACTCCTTGGTGTACACCATGCCCACATAATGAATTATGGCAATGGTTTGTACAAACCGTTAGATGCCAGAACTATCGTGGGACGTTGAGGGTTCCCACCCATATGCTGCATATCCTCTACGAATTACCAATTAATATGCATGCTACGAGGATAACAGCCACAACCTGCACATCCGATTTCATGTGAGAGGAAGAAGATACAGCTGACTTCTCCGTCCCATTCCAAATCTCATGGCTAACGCGTAATATATGGCGCTAGAATCACTAATGTCAGGGGTTATTAAGTCCCTACTTGATCATCATTGTTGCAATTAGAACTCTAAGTTCTATTGCTCCATCATATCACCACTTAGGATGATATCTATAATTTATTTATTTGTGAAAATAATATTTTCTTTCTTTTATAGCATATATGATAACACAAAATTTGCAAATACTTTGATAAAGACTCTTCAAAGGACATGAGCAAGTGATAAACTTGCCTTGTGATGGCAAGGTAGTGAAGTCTGATGCTTGCACTGGACATTGAGCTTCTAGTTCTACAAAAACATCATTATTGCCGGTAAGGACAATATTTAAAGAAGCAACATGATTATGCAAGTAATGTAATGCATTATTTAATTTTATATGCATTTACCCCCAAAAAGTCCTTTTTTAGTAATAAAGGATTTATAAATATTTTATAATATATATTGAATTATTTGATTTTTATAGATTTAATAATCCTTATAGGATTTATCAATTATAAATTAAAAATGGTGATTAAATATTTATTTAGTATATTTCTAGAATACTACCATATTAATAAATAATGAAAGTGAATTTTAATTAATTTTATCACCTTTCAATAATTTTGTAAAATTCCATAAGGAATATATAATTTACAAAATTTCTAATAAAATTTAAATGTCTAAAATTTTATATTTTTAATTTATTTGGGTAGTTTGGATTGTTGTGAATCCAAAAATATTTTATTTATAATTTTTGTACTTTTATTTTATTTTCTAGAATTTTATTAAGTCCAGGGGTATTTTGGTCTTTTTCTTTTTATTAAAACAGGCCTGAAATGGTTTCTGGGCTGGTTGTTCTTATTGGGCCCTGTTGGCCCACTAGTACTAGACAAAAGAGCCACCCCGAACGGTCTGGCGCAGCTCGGCCCACTCCTCACTGTCTCTCTCTCTCTCTCGAGTTCATCTTCTCCTCCTCTAACCCTGACCCTGTAGCCGGCGATGTCTCCACCATCGATTCCCGCCACCGTCGGCCGTTCTGGTCACCGCCATGGTGCATTAGGAGGTTGTCGATGACGCTCGTTCGTTCTATCCAATTGGATTCGAGCCTAGGGCTCTCCTGCGATGGATCGCTGCCGTCCCGAACCCTAGGGTTTGGGGATTGGCATGGATTCAAGTGCGGCCGTGGTCGTCGTGCATTGAGGTGATGCTATGCACCTCCAGGCATGATCAGGGTCATTGTCGTGGCACCGTGCGGGTTGCAGCGCCCCCTTTGGGGTGCTCCCCGTGCCGCCATGGCCGTCGGACCCTCTGCTTTCTCTTCTATCCTTTAGTGAGGACCTATGGTGAGTTTGATTCCCCTCTCCTGGTGCTCTCTGTGCTTGCTGATTTGATGCTAGATGTTAGCAGTGTCCTCTCTGACTACTGTCTGATTCAGATTAGGATGATTATCCCTTTTGGGTTCCTGTGATGTGCTTGCTCATGTACTGGAGGAATTGATTTATGTTTGGATGGTCTATACTCAAGCTAAATGCTTATTGGCCTGAAGCTTGTTGCTTAAAATGATATATGATGTTTCTGGTGGCTTACTAGATGATTTGATGCTTGGATTGCATCTGATTTAGGTGATGTGGTTGTATGGGAAACATGCTTGGTAAAGCTAATGATCTGATAGCTTTCCACTGTTTATTTGATTCATGGGCATGATTATGATAAGATATAGCTAATGTCCTAGTGCTGTTAGCTTGGAAATTAATATGTGGATTGAGATCAACATGATCTCAAACAGTGAAGTGTATTATAGGAATATTCTAGTTATGATTCATGTTTTTAACAGGAAAATGATTAGTTAGTTGATTTTCTGAATCTAGGATGATTTACTGCTTTTCCTGATTCATATAGAATTGTGCTTGTGACACCATCATGTATGGCACACAAGTTAATTCTAAACCATGGATTTGGTTAGTTTATGCTTGAGACAATCTTGGCTTTGATAACTAGAAATGCTCATATCTGAATTCCCTATGACCAGTGATGTTGGTCCGAGGCTTAGGGATTCAAATCTTATCTAGTTGATTCATCTAGATAGTCTTGGTAGTGGTACCATCTATTCTTTATTAAATCAAAGATTGGAAAAATTTATAGTGAGCTTGATCAATCTATGGATCCCAAAGATTTGTTTCTAAGGTGCTACTCTTCCTTTAGAGATGTGCCTAGAAATAGATCATAGGTATATATATGATTGAATTATAAAATATGGTTTGACAACCAGAGCAAGGATGTTGCTCTGAGCTATGGTTGGATTCTGATACTTTGATGTTTGCCTTTAGATTTTCAGACATCCCTATGATGGATTCACCCCAGTTGGGTGTCTTCTGAGGGTTTGTTTTGTAAAACAACACATGCCTTTCTCTAAATAAGATGATTAGATCATGTGAAGGTTTTATGAAACTCACCATAAAAGCAGATATTTGTGGAGTAAGTTGGTGATGATCTTGATCTGGTTTTGCTGGACTCCTATGCTTGATTTGGAGCTAGCCTGCTCCTCCTAGCTCCTGGGCTTGGCCTTGCTGTCCACCTGATTCATCCCCCTCCTTATGTCACCATTTTGGTGATGTTTGGGTTAATCTGGTGGTTTGGTTTGGCTGCTGTTCTTGGTTTACTTGCTGTTCAGCCTGGCTGTGCTGTGGTGTGGTATGGTGTGGTACTGGGGTGCTTCCCCACGGCTGTGCTCTGGTTTTGTTTGATCTGGCTGTGCTTGTGCAGTCGACAGCACACCCTTGCATGCTTGTGTGTGTGCAGCCTGTGTGCCTGCTATGCACATATGGATAGGTTCAGAAAATTTGATCTTACTGTTACCAATCTACTTTTACCTTGGCTAGTGATCTGATCCCTTTTTGGCTGTCATTTGCATTCTAGCTATGAATTTATGAAAGATGAAATCTTTCACATTGGTTAAACTTTCCCCTCTTTAACATTTCTCAATGATGAGATTGTCAAGTGCATCTCACTGACATATCCGAGATAAATATACTAACACTAATCCTATTTTATTTTCTATTTGATCTTTGTTTTGTAGGTTCAAAGATAAAGATGAAGATTTAGTTTAGGTTTTAGATATAGGATAGTTAGTAGATGTAATTTTCTTAATCCTTTGTAATTTTTATTTTATAATTCTTGTAATCTTTATTTTATTCATTTGTAGTAAAGATTATATATTTATTAATAAAGAATATTTTATTCTTTATTCTTGTGTGAATTGTAAAGTTTGGAATAACTTCAGTAAGTTATTCTTTGTAATTTGTTTGTGAATAAGAATGAACTTCATATACCATATTACTTTTCAAATAAGATTTAAGTTCTAATACTTTTCTCTTAATTAATTTAAGATTCAAATCTTATATCAAAATTATTTAAATTATCAACACTTAAGTTTTAAAAATTAAAACTCATTTCCAAAACACACAAAATTCCTTTAAGATCATATCAAAGTTTATAGCAATCCTCCTTTAAGACTAAACCTACTCTCAAAGTAAGAAAGAAACTTTGATCACTTAAGATTTTATTTGGCGAAATTTTTTATCCATTTTTTCACAAATAGATGCATGCAATAATACATAATCCTAAATCTACCCTTCATTAGGTCCTATATGCTGGGATGTTACAGACTTCCCCCCTTAAATTAAACTTCGTCCCTAAGTTTATGGAGATGTACCTGAATTGTTCTGGATAAGCTTTTCTTAAATCCTCTTCCTTCTCCCATGTGGCTTCCCTTTCAGGGTGATGTTCCCATTGTACCTTGCAATATTTGATTGCCCTATTCCTCAATCTTTTCTAATTTTCTTCCACAATTTTTCAGGGCTTTTCAATATAAGTCAGGTCTGCTTGTAGTTCTATCTCTTGATGTGTTATTGCATCATCCGGAACTTTCAAACATTTGCGAAGTTATGACACATGAAAAACATTATGCACTTGAGCCACTCTTGATGGTAACTCTAAAGCATAAGCTATAGCTCTGTTTTGGCTCAGTATCTTGAATGGTCCAATATATCTTGGACTTAATTTCCCTTTAACTCCGAACCTTTTTACTCCTTTCATTGGACTTACTTTCAAATAAACCATATCTCCCACTTCTGGATGCCATGATCTTCGGCTTTGATCCGCATAAATTTTACGCCGCCTGGGCTATTTTGATCTATCCTGATCTTATCAATGATGTCTTGTCTCTCCTTGATATAATCTGGCGCAAATTCTTTGCTGCTTCCAGGTTCATACCAACATATTGGTGATCTACACTTCCTTCCATACAGAACCTCATATGGAGGTGCCTTCAGACTACTCTGATAGCTATTATTATAAGACAATTCTGCCAATGGTAGGTGATCCTCCCAAGTTCCTCCAAAATCTAATGCACAAGCCCTCAACATGTCTTCTAGTATTTGATTTGTTCTTTCAGTTTGACCTCCAGCCTCAGGATGATATGCCGTGCTAAAATCTAACTTTGAACCAAGTGCCTCATGCAATTGCTTCCAAAGTTCTGAAGTAAACACTGATCCCCTATCAGTTACGATCTTCTTGGGTACTCCATGCTTACTTAATATCTCTTTGAAATATACTTCAACTAACTTTTCGGCATTATCTTTTTGATTCACTGGAATAAAATGTGCACTCTTAGTGAGTCTGTCCACTATTACCCATATCATATCCTTCTTTTTTGGTGTCATAGGTAATCCTGTGATAAAATCCATGCCTATTTCCTCCCATTTCCATTCAGGAATTTCTAAGGGTTGTAATGGTCCTGCTGGATTTTGATGTTCAGCTTTCACCCTTTGGCAAGTATGGCATTCAGATACATATTTAGCAATATCTCTTTTCATGTTATTCCACCAGAATAGTTCCTTCAAATCCATATACATCTTAGTACTCCCTGTATGTATAGAATATGGGGTAGTATGTGCTTTTTTGAGTATGACATTTCTGATCTCAGTCACATCTGGAACACATAAACGATCTTGGAACCATAAAGATCCATAATCTCCAAGGCGAAAAACAGATTTTTGCCCTTGAGATATCCTCCGAATTTCCTCAGCAATAAAAGGGTCTTCTTCTTGGCGTCTAAAAATTTCTTGCTTAAGATCACTGTCATGTTCTGCAACTACCTGCATAGTCACTAATCCTCCAAGAATCTCTGCCCTATTGAATTGGAGTTCTAATCTTTCTAAGTCCATTTGTAACTCTTTTGGTAACTCTCTGTTGCTAGGCTGAATATCTGCACTCTTTCTGCTTAAAGCATCTGCTACAACATTTGCTATTCCTGGGGTGTAATTGATTGTTAGATCATAATCCTTGATTAATTCCAACCAACGCTTCTGTCTCATGTTCAATTCCTTTTGAGTGAAGAAATATTTGAGACTTTTATGGTCAGTGTATAGTTCACATCTGGCTCCATAAAGAAAATGCCCCCATCCTTTCAGTGCAAAAACTACTTGTAAGATCCCTCCTTATTAAAGGAAAAGATCCCTGTGATTGCAATGCTAGTCCCTGGATCAATGCTAGCATCCACAGTTTAAGATGAAGTACACAGATACAAAGGTCGTTTATTACAGTCATTCCAGAGATAAAACATAGTCTTTTACAACTCATGGCCAAAGGCCTAATACAAGAGTTTATGGAATATGTAAATAAACATAAGTCTTCATCTTCATGTGCCACAGGCAAGCATGTTGAGTGTAGACTCATGACTCCTATTCATCATCAGAGTAACCTGCAACATCATAAGTTACAGCCACAGAGGGTCAATACTTTGGAATAGTATTGGCAAGTGATACCTTAGTATATTTTAAGTGGACTATAATACTATATGCATTTGGCTGGTGGAGCTTAGGCTTGCATTGCTCAAAATAGATTTTTCCTTAACTTTTTGAAAACACTAAGTTTTTTGTTTGGCAAAGACTATCCCAAGGTATCTACCAATCAAAGACTGAAGATCCACTCAGGGATCTACCAATCAAAGACTGAAGATCCTTTAACCCTTGTTCACCCACAAGTTTTATTTAGAAATTGGAGTGATGAGATTCTTGAAGTTTCCATGTCTTGATGCTCAAATTGTCCTTTACCAGGGACATGGCTAAGTACTTAGGTTTTACACTCTGCAGGTGTTGCACTTTCCCCAAAAGCCATGGTTTCCCAAGACATTATCCATCAATAGCATTTCCTTAGTCAAATGGACGCGCTCCAACCTATCATCCCATCTACCACCCTGTCCAAGAGACTAAGTTCCAGCATCCTAAGATCATGGCAGAGCCCATATTACCAAGTGGTTGCACTTGAAGCTTCTCAACATTTGACAACTCAAATCTCTTTGTTCCTGGGTGGCCATCCACAAGTGAGATACACAAGGTTCACAAGTAACCATGGCCTTGTGTAACCACTCAACATATCCCATTCTTTCCATTCCACCCAGGTGATTCATTAACTTAGTTGTTTTGTTAAATAAAAACAAGTCCTTAGACTTAGAATATTTTTCCATAGTGTGAATATATAAACCACCCTTGTTTTCTAGTAGCTAGGCTAAGCATGGCATGGCAACTTATCCTTAGGGAATTTTCCTAGCAATTCTAGCATTCTATTCTAAATAGGATTTCCCATCATCAATTGACAAAAGTAGCATGCAAGTCCTAACAAAATATATCTAATGCAAGTATAAAATATAGGTATGGAATATTCATGAAGATATCACTTGCCTTGGTAGTGTGGAGAGTAGCACTCGTCACAATCACAATCACTAGCAAAATCTACACACAAAGTTATAGCACACAATTACACACAAATACATACAATCAAAAATATTATGAATGCATGCATGCATGAATCTACCAAGTGATGATTTTTTGAAAACTCAACCAAGCAAGTGCATGAATACAGAAACTAAACAAGTCACAAAATAGCCAAGACAACTTAAATAACCCTAAAACAAAATACTAAACTAAATCTATACTCAAAAGGCCTCAAACAAGTTTCTGTAATTTAAGCCAAACTAATGGTTACTATTTGCTAAACAAAAAGGATAGGCAGAAAGGTCTTGTTTTTCTGAATCGAACGGTATAAAGTTTGCAAAAATCCAACGTGGCATTCAAAAGATATTGGCATTTGAAAACTGGATCAAAATCTGTTTTTAAATTCTATTTTCAGATCTAACCTAGCCACGTCATGTTCTTATTCGCCTGCATCGTTCGTTAAATCGGATCGGCGATACAGACCGCTGGATCTAAATGAAATCTGGCGGCTCAGATCGCGCACCGCCGGGTTAAGTGGATCTATCCTAGCGCCACGATCTGATCTAACGGCTGCTATTTCTCGCCAAGAATCGGCGGCGAGCGCGGCTACGGCGGAACCGTGGTCGATGACGTTGCCGACGGCGATGCAGACGGAGAGGAGAAAGAGGAGTAGCTCACCGGCTCAGGAGGTCACGGCCGAAGCTCGTCGTACTGCGGTTGGTCAAGGGCGCCGAGCACGGCCGCGATTGCTCACCGGAGTTCGTGGCGGCGTCAAAAGGCGTCGGTGGTCGTCGTGGGCGTCGTGGATCACCCCAAGGCAAGCGAGGACACGGTTAGATTCACAGGTCAAGGCGAAGTAGTGAGCGTGAACGGAAAGGCGAGGCGGTGATGCGTACCTTCCGGAAAAACTTCGTCGGAGTAGATGTCGCCGTCGGTGCTCGCGGTGTCAAGTGGAACCGCGACACTGGGCAAAGACAAGACGGTCTAGTGAGGTCAGGAGGTGCGCCAAGACACGCTGAGTCAGATTGTAAGAACGAGAGGCAGAGGGGAGCTCTAGACTCACCGGAATCAATCGCCGGAGAGGCTCTGTCTGCGGTGGGGCAAAGCTGATTGAGGACAGCCTGGTGGCGGAGTGAGTGAGGTGTTTGGGGGAAAAAGATCGCGAGGCAGAGAGGATCTTATAGCCGGGAATCGGCGGAACGCCGAGGATAAATGCCCATTTACGCCGCCATTACCGACCATCATCGCTGCAGCGACGTGGTCGTCGGCGGTCTGGGAAGACGAGGCGACGTGGACCGGCCCGCTCGTGACAAGAGTGCGAGGTGGCGGTGGGGTCTGTCTGTCAGCGACTTAACGCGTGCGCTCGCGCGTGTGAGAAGGAAAAGGAGATCCCCGGGTGGGCTTGCTGGGCTTGATCCATTCTTTGGGCGATTCTCGCCGCCCTTTCTTTTGAGAATTCCTTTTCTTTTCTAATTCCATTTTCTGAATAGAATTTGATATGAATTCAAATCCTTTTGAATTCAAACTGCTTTGGGGATTTTTGCAGGTTCGTGGGTTTAAAACGAGTCGATGACCATGTGGTTACTAGCAAGGGCTTGGTCAAGCTTGGGTTTCAAAGTAAACAGAGATTTGCTCTAGTTTGCAAATATTTGAAATAGGGTTTTGAAACTATTTCTAAATTTTGAATCTTGGGTTAAAAGCTTCACCTAGCCTTTCCAACCATGGAGGCAAGCAAACAAGTTCATAGACAATCAAATCCCAAAGGGTGATGGCCAATTGAGACAATTTGCCCACATGAAATCATAGCTCAAACTTCTGCCTCTAAATGATTTTGAGAAAAACCCTATATGAATGAATGATGCAAGGATGAAATGAATGAGTTTTTGAAACATGATTTTTGGGATGTTACACTACTGCTGCTAACTCTAAATCATGAGTTGGATAGTTGACTTCATGTGGTTTCAATTGTCTTGAACCATAAGCATTTAATTTCCGATCTTGCATTAATACACAACCCAAACCTTCTTTAGATGCATCACAGTATACTATGAAATCCTTCCATGTTTCAGGAACTGCTAAAATTGGAGCTGTGGTTAATCTCGTTTTCAACTCTTGCAAACTTACTTCACACTGCTTATCCCACTTAAATGGTGTATTCTTCCTTAATAATTTGGTCATTGGTCCGGCTATTTTGGAGAAACCTTCAATGAATCTCCGATAATAACCAGCCATTCCTAGGAAACCTCGAATTTGTTTCACATTGGTTGGTGCAGTCCACTCTAGTACTGACTGAACTTTAGATGGATTCACAGCAATCCCATCTTTACTGATCACATGACCGAGGAATTCTACCTCATCTAACCAAAACTCACACTTACTGAACTTAGCATAAATCTTATGTTCTCTTAAAGTCTGCAATGCTATTCTCAAATGGTCAGCATGCTCTTCCTTATCCTTGGAATATATCACAATATCATCAATAAAGACGATGACAAACTTATCCAAGTATGGCATGAAGATCTTGTTCATCAGATTCATGAATATTTCTGGTGCATTGGTCAAGCCAAATGGTACCACCAGATACTCATGGTGTCCATATCTTGAGACAAATGCTATTTTTGGAACATCTTCCGGCTTGATTTTTATTTGATGGTATCCAGATCTTAAATCAATCTTTGAAAATACTCCAGCTCCTTTAACTTGATCAAACAAATCTTGAATTCTTGGTAAAGGATACTTGTTCTTGATCGTCACATTATTTAGATTTCTATAATCACCACACATCCGTCTTCTACCATCTCTCTTATCCACAAAAATTACTGGTGTTCCCCATGGAGATACACTTTCCTGAATAAGTCATTTTCTTACTAACTCATCAATTTGCTCCTTGAGTTATTTCAACTCCTTGGGTCCCATTTTATATGGTCCCTGAGCTATTGGTGCTGTACCAGGTATTAGGTCAATGGTGACTCTATCTCCCGGTCTGGTGGCATTCCTGGTAATTCCATTGGGAAAACATCTTGGAATTCATTAACTATAGGAATTTCTTCTAATTTAACTTCCTTCATTGAATTCAACTGCAGATCCACCATGATATGACTATGTTTATCTGCCTGGTAAATTATCCTTGCTCCACTTGGAGTTTTTATTGAGACAGTTTTCTCCTCACAATTAATCTGAACTCCGTGTTCCATCATCCAATCCATCCCCAGCACTACTGCAATTCCCTTCAAAGGAATCACATAAAGGTCTGCGAAATATGTACAACCATAGATCGAGATAACCTGATCTTGTTTTATGTGGCGTACAATCACATTCCCTCCTGTCATAATTATGGTCATAGGATGTTCTAACGTTGCCCTCCTAATCCCGAACTTATCACAGAATTCTTCAGAAATGAATGAAGTAGTTGCACCAGTATAAAATAGAACTTTGCCGGGATTGGTAAGGATATTGAGCGTACCTATTACTACATGCTCCGAATTATCCACCTCCTCGAGGGTTGCACAGTTCAGTTTTCCAGTAGGTCGGTTTATCTTGCCATTATTATTCTTGCCATTGTTTCCTCCTTTATTGGGCTGTCCATTTCCTCCACTGGCTTGTCCTCCTCCCTTGGCAGGCCATCCTCCCGGTGGTTTGCTCGGATAATCCGGCTTGATATGCCCCTTCTGACCACAACCGTAACAGATCACTACAGGCTTTTTGCACTCCCTCTAGAAAGGCCCTAGAATCCCACAGTTGTTGCAGATACATTCCTTCTCGGATTAGATTGATTTCCACCAATGCCCTTATTATTTCTATTGTTGTTGTTGCCATAATTCCTATTCCGGGATTTGAACTCCAGGTTAGGTTTAGGTTTGCTTGCCTGAATTCTCTTGGTTTCCTTTTTGGCTCTCTTCCTTCGGTCCTCTTGGACATTCTTGTAATCATCTTCAAAAGTAATGGCTGCATCCAACAACTGCTGATAAGTTTGCTTATTGGCTAACCTTAGCTGCATCTTCACAAACGGATTTAATCCATGCAAGACACGTTTCTTTCTCTTCTCTTTAGTGTTAAAATCCTCCTCAGCATAACGAGGCAGTTGGCTAAACTCCCGGATGTACTTCATGACACTAGTATATCCTTGCTGAAGCTCCTCAAATTCTCTCTACTTCAACTCCATGACACTTTCCGGAACATGATATTCACGGAATATCTGCTTGAACTCCTCCCAGGTAAATTCCCTTCCTGGTTGTTGCATGGCTAACTGATTTTCCCACCATGATGCTGCATGTCCAGTCAAAAGATGAGTTGCATACCTCAATTTCTCCTCATCACTGCAACCTACAGTTTTCAGCTTCCTTTTCGTATCGGCTAACCAGTCTTCTGCATCCATTGGTTCAGGAGCTGATGCAAAATGTAATGGCCTTGAATTTTGGAAATTAGATAAACTTACTCCTCCTTCTTCAGGTGCCCTCTGATTTGCTCACCCCAGCAACTCCTCCATAAACTTGTTCTCGTTCTCTTGCATCATTTGCATGCATTGCATAAAGTTCTGCTCCATTAACGGTCTCATTGGTGGTGGTGGTAATGCTTCTTGGTTTGCTGCATCTGCATCGGCCTTTTCCTTGGCCTCTCGCTCCATCCGCTGCTGCTCAGTTTCCATTCCTACACCCATATCCATGACCCTCTAGTCCTGCAACATAAAGCGAATACTCATAATTACATCATGCACATGTGTTCTGAGCTCGACTTTATGCACAGAACTAGTCACACAATGAAGATCCAAAGGAATCCAAATATGCATTTCACATATTTTACGTAATATCATAATGATACCAAGTCATTACAACATATACCATGTTGGTGTAATCACACAACTATCTTATTACTTGGGGTACAAAACACGGTACTTGATACTACTAACTAATTGTCTTCTTCTAGTAGTAACTACGCTCATCGTACATGCCTGATGTCCAACCGTGATGACGTGTTGTTCGTCGCACAGTTTGTGGAACATATGGCCTTCCAGAAGGAACATACTCAGATCCGAAGTGTCAGGACTTGAGTCATTACTCAACCTGAGCGCATTGACTCCCTCCAGCTCAGCTGAAAAGTCTTCAGAAACATATTCAACATTATCTCTAGCCTGCATCTCCTGAGCTTCATGTCTAGAGTTGTCACCAGGATACGCAGATACTGCTGCTCCCCAGGTGCTCTCATGGATAAGATAATTGAATACTGGATAATGTTTATTCCCTAGGCCTTGAGAAGATGTTGATGATTCAAACACTCTTTCCTCAGGATCTTCTTCTTCATCCTGATCATCTATTGACATGGTATTTCTACTTCTGTTATTAGGATTCATCCTTGCACCCATCCAACTAGATTGTCCAACATTTCTATCAGAACCATCTATGGACATCTGGTGTTCATGAGGTTCATTATATCATCCCATTCTCCATCCATCCGAGTTCTCAATAGGAAGTTCTGAGTCAGAACCATCCTCTGAGCCCTGTGGTACTGCATACCGCATATCTATAGTAGGATCATGTGTAGGTTCAGGTCTTGGTGAGTAAGGATATGATGTAAAGGATTCCGGATCTATAGGTATATCCTTCAAAATAGGTGTTGCACTACTACTTGCTTCTTTCTCTAACTGTGATGCTAACTGCTTCCTCCTTTCCGGATCAGTTAGGTCCTCTAACTTGTCATTTTTGTCTTCAACAATCACTTGATGAGTCTTATAAAAAGACGCAACGAGTGTCCGGTATCTGTCCATGAACTTGGAAGCTAACTTAGGATACTTCTTAACCAAATTAAGATGGTCTGGTATAGGATCTGAGTCTATAGAATCACGAGGTATCACAGAAAATGTTCTACCTTCTAGCTCCTTGGTTTTCTGCTCCCGGATATTAGCTATTGCCTCCACAATAGCAACATGATAGGCTGCTAAATGACTCCTACCTTCTCCTATGGGTAGATCGTGGTACAGTCCAAGCTTCTCTGGAAGTTGGATACTCACACGATACTTGGATAACATCCGACCATCAAGATAAGTGATAGTGTTCACTGGGATTCTAGTTGGACAATTAAAAAGCTTTAAAAGTTGACGAAGTTGGTCTATAAATGATCCTTGATAATCATTATTGCCTGGTAAGGACAATATTTAAAGAAGCAAAATGATTATGAAGTAATGTAATGCATTATTTAATTTTATATGCATTTACCCCAAAAAGTCCTTTTTTAGTAATAAAGGATTTATAAATATTTTATAATATATATTGAATTATTTTATTTTATTTGATTTTTATAGATTTATTAATCCTTTTAGGAATTATCAATTATACATTAAAATGGTGATTAAATATTTATTTAGTATTTTTCTAGAATACTACCATATTATTAAATAATGAAAGTGAATTTTAATTAATTTTATCACCTTTCAATAATTTTGTAAAATTCCATAAGGAATATATAATTTACAAAATTTCTAATAAAATTTAAATGTCTAAAATTTTATATTTTTAATTTATTTGGGCAGTTTGGATTGTTGTGAATCCAAAAATATTTTATTTATAATTTTTAGACTTTTATTTTATTTTCTAGAATTTTATTAAGTCCAGAGGTATTTTGGTCTTTTTCTTTTTATTAAAACAGGCCTGAAATGGTTTCTGGGCTGGTTGTTCTTATTGGGCCCTGTTGGCCCACTAGTACTAGACAAAAGAGCCACCCCGAAGGGTCTGGCCCAGCTCGACCCACTTCTCACTGTCTCTCTCTCTCGAGTTCATCTTCTCCTCCTCTGAACCCGACCATGTGGCCGGCGATGTCGCCACCGTTGATTCCCGCCGCTGTCGGCCATTCTGGTCGCTGCCGTGGTGCATTAGGAGGTTGTTGACGACGCCCGTTCGTTCTATCCAATTGGATTCGAGCCTAGGGCTCTCATGCGATGGATCGCTGCCGTCCTGAACCCTAGGGTTTGGGGATTGGCATGGATTCAAGTGCGGTCGTGGTCGTCGTGCGTTGAGGTGATGCTCTGCACCTCCAGGCGTGATCAGGGTCGTTGCCGTGGCACCGTGCGGGTTGCAGTGCCCCCTCTGGGGTGCTCCCCGTGCCGCCATGGCCGTCGGCCCCTCTGCTTTCTCTTCTATCCTTCAGCGAGGACCTACAGTGAGTTTGATTCCCCTCTCCTGGTGCTCTCTGTGCTTGCTGATTTGATGCTAGATGTTAGCAGTGTCCTCTCTGACTACTGTCTGATTTAGATTAGGATGATTATCCCTTTTGGGTTCCTGTGATGTGCTTGCTCATGTACTGGAGGAATTGATTTATGTTTGGATGGTCTGTACTCAAGCTAAATTCTTATTGGCCTGAAGCTTGTTGCTTAAAATGATATATGATGTTTCTGGTGGCTTACTAGATGATTTGATGCTTGGATTGCATCTGATTTAGATGATGTGGTTGTATGGGAAACATGCTTGGTAAAGCTAATGATCTGATAGCTTTCCACTGTTTACGGGCATGATTATGATAAGATACAGCTAATGTCCTAGTGCTGTTAGCTTGGAAATTAATATGTGGATTGAGATCATCATGATCTCAAATAGTGAAGTGTATTATAGGAATATTCTAGTTATGATTCCTGTTTTTAACAGGAAAATGATTAGTAATTGATTTTCTGAATCTAGGATGATTTACTGCTTTTCCTGATTCATATAGAATTGTGCTTGTGACACCATCATGTATGGCACACAAGTTAATTCTAAACCATGGATTTGGTTAGTTTATGCTTGAGACAATCTTGGCTTTGATAACTAGAGATGCTCATATCTGAATTCCCTATGACCAGTGATGTTGGTCTGAGGCTTAGGGATTCAAATCTTATCTAGTTGATTCATCTAGATAGTCTTGGTAGTGGTACCATCTATTCTTTATTGAATCAAAGCTTGGAAAATTTTATAGTCAGCTTGATCAATCTATGGATCCCAAAGATTTGTTTCTAAGGTGCTACTCTTCCTTTAGAGATGTGCCTAGAAATAGATCATAGGTATATATATGATTGAATTGTAAAATATGGTTTGACAACCAGAGCAAGGATGTTGCTCTGAGCTCTGGTTGGATTCTGGTACTTTGCTGTTTGCCTTTAGATTTTCAGACATCCCTATGATGGATTCACCCCACTTGGGTGTCTTCTGAGGGTTTGTTTTGTAAAACAACACATGCCTTTCTCTAAATAAGATGATTAGATCATGTGAAGGTTTTATGAAACTCACCATAAAAGATAATATTTGTGGAGTAAGTTGGTGATGATCTTGATCTGGTTTTGCTGGACTCCTGTGCTTGATCTGGAGCTAGCCTGCTCCTCCTAGCTCCTGGGCTTGGCCTTGCTATCCACCTGATTCATCCCCCTCCTTATGTCACCATTTTGGTGATGTTTGGGTTAATCTGGTGGTTTGGTTTGGCTGATGTTCTTGGTTTACTTGCTGTTTATCCTGGCTGTTCTGTGGTGTGGTATGGTGTGGTACTGGCGTGTTTCCCCACGGCTGTGCTCTGGTTTTGTTTGATCTGGCTGTGCTTGTGCAGTCGAAAACACACCCTTGCATGCTTGTGTGTGTGCAGCATGTGTGCCTGCTATGCACATATGGATAGGTTAGGAAAATTTGATCTTACTGTTACCAATCTACTTTTACCTTGGCTGGTGATCTGATCCCTTCTTGTTTGTCATTTGCATTCTGGCTGTGAATTTATGAAAGTTGAAATCTTTCACATTGGTGAAACTTGCCCCTCTTTAACATTTCTCAATCATGAGATTGTCAAGTGCATCTCACTGACATATCTGAGAGAAATATACTAACACTAATCCTATTTTATTTTGTGTTTGATCTTTGTTTTGGAGGTTCAAAGATAAAGATGAAGATTTAGTTTAGGTTTTAGATATAGGATAGTTAGTAGATGTAATTTTCTTAATCCTTTGTAACTTTTCTTTTATAGTTCTTGTAATCTTTATTTTATTCATTTGTAATAAAGATTATATATTTATTAATAAAGAATATTTTATTCTTTATTCTTGTGTGAATTGTAAAGTTTGGAATAACTTCAGTAAGTTATTCTTTGTAATTTGTTTGTGAATAAGAATGAACTTCATATACCATATTACTTTTCAAATAAGATTTAAGTTCTAATACTTTTCTCTTAATTAATTTAAGATTCAAATCTTATATCAAAATTATTTAAATTATCAACACTTAAGTTTTAAAAATTCAAACTCATTTCCAAAACACACAAAATTCCTTTAAGATCATATCAAAGTTTATAGCAATCCTCCTTTAAGACTAAACCTACTCTCAAAGTAAGAAAGAAACTTTGATCACTTAAGATTTTATTTGGCGATTTTTTTTACCCATTTTTTCACAAATAGATGCATGCAACAATACATAATCCTAAATCTACCCTTCGTTAGGTCCTATATGCTGGGATGTTACACTATGGGTCCATGTAGTAGCTAGATGGTTGTATCTCCTCCTTGTGCTTTCATGTATAGATCTTGTGAGCACCGTTCATGATCAATATCTAATCTATTTGTAATAATGCATGTTGTGTTTGCAGGGATCCGATGGATATTGAGATTATTATGTTGGTTTGATTAATGGTTCTCTCTTTATGATTCTATCATGCCCCTAAGATTATTATGTTGTTTGTTATCTTGGCCAAGTAGTTGCTAGTGACTCCAAGAGGGAGTATTTATGCTCGATAGAGGGGTCATGCCTCTAGTTTCCAAGGGAAGTGACAGAAATCTCTTCGGTTGTAGATGTGCTGTTGCTACTAGGGAGAAAACAATGGTCCCTTGTTCATGGAACATGTGGATTGTGTACCTTACACACTGCTTAAAGCAGTTGTTTGTTGCTTGCAACTTAATACTAGAGGGGGTTCGGATGATAACCTGAAGGTGGACTTCTAGTCATAGATGCAGTTGGATTACGGTCAATGTATATTGTTGTATTGCCTAATCAATTTCATAGGATCTTTATGGCTAGTAATTGCATTGTTATGCCTTGCTTAGTTCCTGTCAATTACCCCACTGTAATTTGTTTACCCTTCATGCCATGTTGTTTATCTAAGGAGAGCACCTCTAGTGAAATATGGACCCCGGTCCAATATTTACCATTGATATATCTTCCACTGTTACTTGTTTACTTGCTGCAAACCATTACCTTCCACACCATACGTTTAATCCTTTGTTACAGCAAACCGGTGAGCTTGACAACCTCACTGATTCGTTGGGACAAAGTCTTGAGTTTGTGTTGTGCAGGTCTCCACGTTGCTTCCAACACCTGTGTGACGTTTCCTTCCTCCTTCTGGTTCGATAACCTTGGTCTCAACTGAGGGAAGACTTGATGCTTGCTGCTTCACACCTTGCTCTTGGGGTTTCCAACGAAGCGCTTCCACATCAAACACTAGGCGCCATCAAGCTTTCTGGTGCCATTACTGGGGAATCTACTTCAACCTCTTCCACTTCGTTAAGCGCTATCAGTAACTCAAACTTTAAATAAAATAACATAATCAAGAAAATGAATATTCATTCCATATATTTATTCAGTAAATAAGTTACAAAATGTAACTTATAAAAGTAATCAAGGATCTTTACAATAGTAAATGAAATAAAAGAAGAACATTTAGATATTGAGAAATATTACAATCTTTATTACAAAAAGGATAAAATAAAGTTTACAAAAGAATAAAATAAATATTACAACGGAATTATTCTATAAAAAAGAAGACCAACTCTAAATCTTGAATCTAGAAGACCTATTCTAAATCTTGAATCTTCATGTCCTGTGCCTGCAAAACAATGAATAAACAAAAAGAAAGAAAATAAAAGATTAAGATAATTTTTACTCTCAGTAGTGATAGTGAAGTGCACTGTTCCACTTTACATCACTGAGTAAATCTTAGGGGCAAGTTTCACCAAAAATGAAAGAAATAAATCTTTCATAATCCATAAGCCACAAGTAAAATAATTTTAATCAGAGAGAGGGGCAAGTTTCACCAATCAGTAAGTGGTAAACAGATAAAAAGGTAACTTTCATTCCCTGAGCATATCCACAAGGGTGCAGCAGGCACACAAGCAGCACACACACCTAAATGCATGGTGTGTGCTATCAACACATCTACAGATGCCCACACAAGCAAAACTTCTCAGCACAGCCGTGGGCAATCACCACAACATCATTTTCTTGTTCATACACATCAAGCACCAACAGCCTAGCCACATCCAAACCAGCCAAACTAAACCACCAACCAGATCCTCTTAGAACACATCAAGATGGTGACTTAAGGAGGGGGTGGATCAGCTGGATAGCAAGGTCAAGGCCAAGCTACCAGGAACCAGAAGGTGGATAGCAAGATCAAGGACAAGTTCCAGGAGCTATAAGAAGTAGGAACAACAACAGGAAATGGACCAGATCAAGCCAGCAAGATCAGGCCACCAGATCAACAAGTTACAACCACAACAACAACCCACTGTTGTGGTGAGTTATATAAAACCATCACATGATCTGTTTATCATATGAATATAATAGATTCATGTGTTGTTCTATATCTCACTTCTCAGTATTCATCCAAGTGGGATAAATCCATCCTAGAAGATTTTGAAAATTAAAGTCATAACCACAAGATAATCATACCAGCATAACCAGGATCTTAGACCAACATCATTGATCCTGGTTACAAAAGCCAAATCTTATATTTCAATATAGCCAAAGGAAGATTATGAAATCTGGGCACATCTTTTAAAAGAGTAGCACATCTTTTAAAAGAGTAGAACCTTATGGATCCATGCAAAACCATTATCACATCCATTGTTTTCCCAACTATGCCACAAGAATTAACAGCTGGTAATTCTACTAGAACATTTCTATCAGGGACAACCATTAGGAAACTAGTTCCTATGCCTTAGACCAACATCATAGGCAGAGTGATTAAAAAGAAGCTTCCATTTTATCTTTGCCAATACTAATTTCTAGCACTGACAGAGCTAAGCTCAGTAGTAAGAACCCAACTACTTGTGTGCCATTCTATGATGGTATCACAAGGACAAGTTCTAATAAGCCAATCCAAATCATTACTTAGCTTTCACAAATTAAAAGGGGGCAAGCCACTAAATATCATTTTCCTGAAACCAAATGCCAGGAATCAGAATCAAAACCATCTATACATCTACAGAAAAACATTAACATGTAATGATTAAATTCAGTCTACATATCATCATACAAGCCAACCATTATAGATGTAGTAAGCAATTACTGATAGAACTACTGTCAGTATAAACATTCTAAAAGTAGAAAGATCTCAGACCAACAACATTTCCAAGTAGTGATTCCATAGAAGCACTAACATTTGGATCATAGAAAATTACCACTGAAATAAGCCTGACAAGCCACTAGCATCACCAAAACCAACTATAAGCAATAATCCACATCAAACAGCTATTCATCATGCTCAAAGATTATCACCACTAGATCCAAATCATCATATCTATGATCAACAGAGGGATATGAACCCTAATCAGAACAAGAACCCTAATTTGGATATGAACCCTAATAAGAACACAAGCACTAGGCAGGGGTAGCCACTAGATACACACAAAGGGATTCATGGTGATAGGATGAACTAGGATCCACAGAGGCGTAACTTACTCGGGGTCCTTGCTAACAAATTGAAGAGGAAGCAGAAGGGCCAACATGCTCATGGCGGCACGGGGAGCACCCAGAGGCATTGCAACCCGCACCAGCCATGGGGGCGGCCACAACAGTGCACGAGCACCGCACATCAACACGGGAGGATCTGCGGCGGCGGTAGCAGCACCATCCCTAAACCCTAGGGTTCGGGAAGGGGGCTAGCCTGGCCATAGAAGGGCCCCAGGATCAAATCGACCTGGACTAGATGGACGAGCATGGTTGAAAACCTCGCCCTGCACCACGACAGCGGCCAGGGAGGACCACGGCGGCGGCGCCATCGACCACGGGGTCGAGGAGGGAAGAAGAGAGGTCGAGAGAAAGAGAGATAAAGTGAGTGGGCCGATAGGGCCAGAACCCTTCGGGGAGCTCTTTTGATCATAGCCACTTGGGCAAGAACAGCCCAATAAGCTTGACACAACCAGCCCAATCACCTAAAGCAAATTTTTAATAATTAAGAAAAGACCAAAATGCCCCTAAATTTAAATAAATTCTAGAAAATAAAATAAAAATACAAAAATTATAAATAAAATATTGTTGGATTCACAATAATTCAATCTATCTAAATAAATTAAGAAATAAAATTTTAGGCATATAATTTTTATTAAGAATTTTGTAATATATATATTCCTTGTGGAATTTTATAAAATTATTGAAAGATGATAAAAATAAATAAAATCACTTTTATTATATACCCATATTGTAGTATTTTAGAAAATACTAAACAA
Source organism: Avena insularis (assembly GCA_023614405.1). Classification (NCBI taxonomy): domain Eukaryota; kingdom Viridiplantae; phylum Streptophyta; class Magnoliopsida; order Poales; family Poaceae; genus Avena; species Avena insularis. The sequence goes on along the minus strand of CM042697.1, from coordinate 436,540,531 downwards.
ATAATATATATATTTTTGAATTTAAAAGAAAAATGATAATTCTTAAAATAATTATTAAATAAGTAAAATTCAAATAAAATGAAAGAAAATAAGGAAAACAATATTCAATAATTATTAATAATTAATATTTAGAAATTCTTTACTTATGAAAAGAATTTTTATAATTTAAATAATGGGTGAGAATACACACAAAACTAAATAATGCATTACATTACTTTGCATAATCATTTTGCTTCTTTAAATATTGTCCTTACCGGGCAATAATGATGTTTTGTAGACATAGAAGCTCAAGGTCCAGTGCAAGCATCCGACTTCACTACCTTGCAATCACAAGGCAAGTTCATCACTTGCTCATGTCCTTTGAAGAGTCTTTATCAAAGTATTTGCAAATTGTGTGTTATCATATATACTCCAAAGAGATAAAATATTATTTTCTCAAATAAAGAAATCTTAGGTATCATCCTAAGTGATGATATAATGGAGAAATAGAACTTAGGATTCTATTTGAAACAATAATGATCAATTAGGGACTTAATAACCCCTGACATCAGTGATTCTAGAGTCGTATATCACGCGTTAACCATGAGATTTGGAATGGGACAGAGAAGTCAGCTGTATCTTCTTCCTATCGCATGTAGCCGGATGTGCAGGTTGTGGCTGTTATCACTCGTAGCGTGCGTATTAATTGGTAATTCTTAGAGGATATGCAGCATATGGGTGGGAACCCTCAACGTCCCACGATATGGAGGTGTTGAAGGAGTGGATTACGAAATCTGCTATGGTGTCGATGACAACGAGTCAAACTAAATACCCTAGCTAGTAGTAACCGATGGAGCCGAGTAGCATGAACCATATAGAATAAGCTGTTGAGCCCAACTCCTAGTTGGATTTTCTACTTTTGAATTCCGCTGAAAAACTTTATATTTTGGTTTGTAAGTTGAATCTTTTTGAAGTCTTGAACTTCTGGTATTGTAATAAAAATAATGTGTGAATGTTTGTAATATGGACCCGCAATGTTTCTGTTGTACCACTCCGATGGATGTGATATTTATAGAACGATGTTCTGTGGATGTCATGTCAACGACTATAGTGTACTACACATGCAGTGGTATGCTGGGTCACCGCAGTTGGTATCAAAGAAAATTGCTTTGACCTTAGGTTGGAGACCTAGTAAAGGGTATTACCTGTAGGAGTGTGTAGAAACGATAAAGAATTCTCTAAAAGTAATATAATGGGTATTCGAATGAGAATATTCCGTTATATGTTTTAGTGCGATAATTCTTTGTTATGATGCAATATATTATTGGTTACTAATAAAAATATTTTTCTTATATACAGAGCTATGGCACCAAAGTTTCCAAAACAGACTTTGGTAAGGAAAGAGGAGACACTTGATGATTATCAAGGATCATTCATATAGCAACTTCGTCAAATCTTAAAGATTTTTAGTTGTCCAACTAGAATTCCAGTGAACACCATAAGCTATTATGATGGTCGTATGTTATCCAAGTACCGTGTGAGTATCCAACTCCCAGAGGATCTTGGATTATATCACGATCTGCCTATATGTGAAGGTAGAAGTCACTTAGCAGCATATCATGTTGCTGTTGTGGAGGCGATAGCTAATACCCGGGAGCATAAAGCCAAGGAGTTGGAAGGTAGCACATTTTCTGTGATACCTCATGATTCTATAGACTCGGAGCCTGTACCGGATCATCTTACTTTAGTTAAGAATCATCCTAAGTTAGCTTCCAAGTTTATGGATAGATACCGAACACTCTTTGCGTCTTTTTATAAGACACATCAAGTAATTGTCGAAGATAAAAATGACATGTTAGAGGATCTAACTGATCTGGAAAGGAGGAAGCGGTTAGCATTCCAGTTGGAGAAGGAAGTAAGTAGTAGTACAGAAACCAACTTTAAGGATATACCTATAGATCTTGAATCTTTTACACCATATCCTTATTCACCAAGGCCTGCACCTATATATGATCCTACTTTAGATATGAGGTATGCAGTACCACAGGGTTCAGAGGATGGTTCTGATTCAGAACTTCCTATTGAGAATTCTGATGGTTGGAGAATGGGATCATCCGAAGGATTCCATGAACAGCAGATGTCCGTAGATAGTTCTGACAGAGATGTTGGACAATCTAGTTGGATGGGTGCAAGAATTAACCCTAGTAACAGTAGTAGAAATACCATATTCATAAATAATCAGGATGAAGAAGAAGATCCCGAGAAGAGAGTGCTTGAATCATCAACACCTTCTCAAAACCCAGGGAATATACATTATTCGGTGTTTAACTATCTTGCCCAAAGGAGCACCTGGGGAGCAGAAGATTCTGCGCATTCTGTTGACGACTCAAGGAATGAAGCCCAGAAGATGCAAGTGGAGATAATGTTGAATATGTTTCTGAAGACTTTTCATCTGAGCTGGAGGGAGTCAATGCGCTCAGGTTGAGTAATGACTCAAGTCCTGACACTTCAGATACTGAGTATGTTCCTTCTGGAAGGCCATTTGTTCCACAAACTGTGCGACGAACGTCACGTCATCACGGTTGGACATCATGCATGTATGATGAGCGTAGTTATTACTAGAAGCATGCGACTATTTAGAAGTATCGGGTACTGTGTATTGTAATCCAAGAAATAAAGTAGTTAGATAAATAAGGTAGTGTTGTGGTTATACCTATATGGTATATGTTGTAATGACTTTGTGTTGTTAAGATGTTGTAATGTATAATATATGAAATGCATATTTGGATTTTATTTGGATCTTCATTGTGTGATTAGTTCTGTGCGTAAAGTCGAGCTCAGAACACATGTGCATGATGTAATTATGAGTATTCGCTTTATGTTGTAGGACTAGGGGGTCATGGATACAGGTGTAGAGACCGAATCTGAACAGTAGTGGATGGAACGTGAGGCCAAGGAGAAGGCTGATGCAGATGCAGCAAATCAGGGAACGTTACCACCACCACCACTAATGAGGCCATTAATGGAGCAGAACTTTATGCAGTGTATGCAAATGATGCAAGAGACCCAGAACAAGTTTATGGAAGAGTTGCTGGGACGAGCTGGTAATCAGAGAGCACCTGAAGGTGGAGGAGTGAGTCTTTTTGACTTCTATAATGCAAGGCCGTTACCTTTTGCATCATCTCCTGAACCAATGGATGCAGAAGATTAGCTAGCAGATACAGAAAGAAAGCTGAAGACTGTAGGTTGTAATGATGAGGAGAAATTGAGGTATGCAACTCATCTTCTTTCTGGACCTGCAACATCATGGTGGGAAAATCAGTTAGCCATGCAACAGCCAGGAAGGGAGTACACTTGGGAAGAGTTCAAACAGAGATTCCGTGAATATCATGTCCCGGAAAGTGTTATGGAGTTGAAGCGAAGCGAATTTGAGGAGCTTCAGCAGGGATATACTAGTGTCATGAAGTATATCCGTGAGTTTAGTCAACTATCTCGTTATGCTGAGGAAGATGTTAACACGGAAGAGAAGCGGAAGAAGCATTTCCTGCGTGGGTTAAATCCATTTGTGAGGATGCAGTTAAGGTGGGATAATAAGCAAACTTATCAGCAGTTGCTGGATGCAGCTATCACTTTCGAAGATGACTATAAGAATGTTCAAGAGGATAGGAGGAAGAGAGCCAAGAAGGAAACCAAGAGAATTCAGGAAAGTAAACCTAAACCCAATATGGAGTTCAAACCTCGGAACAAGGCCTATGGAAACAATAATAATAACAAGGGCAGTGGTGGAAATCAATCCAATCCTAGGAGGAATGTTATCTGTAATAACTATGGAATTCCAGGGCATTTCCAGAGGGAATGCAAAAAGCCTGTAGTTATCTGTTACGGTTGTGGTCAGAAGGGGCATATCAAGCCCGACTGTCCGAGCAAACCACCAGGTGGTTGGCATACCAAGGGTGGATGACAAGCCAGTGGAGGAAATGAACATCCCAATCGAGGAGGAAATAATGTCAAGAACAACAACGGAAAGAGGAACAGACCTACCGGGAAGCTGAATTGCGCAACCCTAGAGGAGGTGGATACTCGGAGCATGTAGTGATAGGTACGCTCAATATCCTTACCAATCCCATCAAAGATCTATTTGATACTGGTGCAACTACTTCATTCATTTCTGAAGAATTCTATGATAAATTCGGGATTAGAAGGTCAACGTTAGAAATTCCTATGACCGTAGTGACTGCAGGGGGGAATGTAGTTGTACGCCACATTAAAAAAGATCAGGTTATCTCGATCTATGGTTGCACCTACTTTGCGGACCTTTATGTGATTCCTTTGAAAGGAATTGCAGTAGTGCTGGGGATTGACTGGATGACTGAACATGGGGATCAGATAAATTGTGAGGAGAAAACTGTCTCAATCAAAACTCCTAGTGGAGCAAGGATAGTTTACCAAGCAGATAAGCACAACCATATCATGGTGGATCTTTAGTTGAACTCAATGAAAGAGGTCAAATTGGAAGATATTCCTATAGTAATGAATTTCAAGATGTTTTTCTAGCAGAGCTACCTGGAATGCCACCAGATCGGGAGATAGAGTTCACTATTGATCTAATTCTAGGTACAACACCAATAGCTCAAGAACCATACAAGATGGGACCAAAAGAATTAAAAGAACTCAAAGAGCAAATTGATGAGTTAGCTAGAAAAGGATTTATTTAGGAAAGTGTATCCCCATGGGGAACACCAGTGATCTTTGTGGATAAAAGGGATGGTGGAAGAAGGATGTGTGGAGACTACAGAAATCTGAACAATGTTACCATAAAGAATAAGTATCCTTTACCAAGAATTCAAGATTTGTTTGATCAAGTGAAAGGAGCTATAGTATTTTCAAAGACCGACCTAAGATCTGGATACCATCAAATAAAAATTAAGCCTGAAGATGTTCCAAAGACAGCATTTCTCTCAAGGTATGGACACAATGAGTATCTGGTTGTACCATTTGGTTTGACCAATGCACCAGCAATATTCATGAATCTGATGAACAAAATCTTCATGCCATATTTGGATAAGTTCGTCATAGTCTTCATTGATGATATTCTGATATATTCCAAGGATAAGGAAGAGCATGTTGATCATTTGAGAATAGCATTTCAGACTCTAAGAGAACATAAACTTTATGCTAAGTTCAGTAAGTGTGAATTCTGGATAGATGAGGTATAATTCCTCGGCCATGTGATCAGTAAAGATGGAATTGCTGTAAATCCATCCAAAGTTCAATCAGTACTAGAGTGGACTGCACCAACCAATGTGAAACAAATTCGAGGTTTCTTGGGGATGGTTGGTTATTATCGGAGATTCATTGAAGGTTTGTCCAAAATAACTGGACCAATAACCAAATTGTTAAGAAAGAATACACCATTCAATTGGGATGAGAAGTGTGAAGCAATTTTCCGGAGTTGAAGACCAGGTTAACCACAGCTCCAATCTTAGCAGTTCCAGAAACAGGGAAAGACTTTACAGTATACTGTGATGCATCTAAAGAAGGTTTGGGTTGTGTGTTAATGCAAGACCAGAAAGTGATTGCTTATGGTTCAAGACAACTGAAACCACATGAAGTAAATTATCCAACTCATGATTTAGAGTTAGCAGCAGTAGTCTTTGCGCTGAAAGGATGGAGGCATTTTCTTTATGGAGCCAGATGTGAGTTATACATTTATCATAAAAGTCTTAAATATTTCTTCAACCAAAAGGAATTAAATACAAGACAGAAGCGTTGGTTGGAACTAATCAAAGATTATGATTTAACAATCAACTATACTCCAGGAAAATCAAATGTTGTAGCAGATGCTTTAAGTCGTAAAAGTGCAAATATTCAGCCTAGCAATCGGGAGCTACCAAAAGAGTTACAGATGGACTTGGAAAGATTAGATCTTCAATTCATTAGAACAAAGATTCTTGGAGGATTAGCTACTATGCAGGTAGTTGCAAAGCAGGATAGTGATTTTAAGCATAAAATTTGTAGACATCAAGCAGAAGACCCTTTTATTGCTGAAGAAATTCGGAGGATATCTCAAGGGAAAACATCAGTTTTTTGCCTTGGAGATTATGAGTCTTTATGGCTCCAAGATTGTCTTTGTGTTTTGGATGTGACTGGATTCGTGATTTCATACTCAGAGAAGCACATGAAACACCATATTCTATACATCCAGGAATTACTAAGATGTATATAGATTTGAAAGAACTATTCTGGTGGAATAACATGAAAAGAGACATTGCTAAATATGTATCAGAATGCCGTACTTGCCAAAGGGTGAAGGTTGAACATCAAAGTCCAGCAGGACCATTGCAACCTTTGGAAATTCCCGAATGGAAGTGGGCGGAAATAGGTATGGACTTCATCACAGGATTGCCCATGACACCTAAACAGAAGGATATGATATGGTTAATTATTGATAGACTCACTAAAAGTGCACATTTTATTCCGGTGAATCAGAAGGATAATGCCGAGAAATTAGTAGAAGTTTACATTAAAGAAATAGTAAGTAAGCACGGAGTGCCCAAAAAGATTGTAACTGATAGGGGATCAGTGTTTACTTCAGCATTTTGGAAGCAATAACATGAAGCACTTGGTTCAAAGTTAGATTTTAGCACAACTTATCATCCAGAGATAGGGGGTCAAACGGAAAGAACCAATCAAATACTGGAAGACATGTTAAGGGCTTGTGCATTAGATTTCGGAGGTTCGTGGGAAGATCATCTACCATTGGCATAATTTTCCTACAATAATAGCTATTAGAGTAGTCTGAAGGCAGCTCCATATTAGGTTCTGTATGGAAGGAAATGTAGATCACCAATATGTTGGTATGAGCCTGGAAGTAGCAAAGAATTTGCGCCAGACTATATCTAGGAAAAACAAGATATCATTGATAAAATCAAGGATAGATTGAAAATAGCTCAAAGTAGGCAGAGAAGTTATGCTGATCAAATTCGAAGATCATGGCATCCTGAAGTAGGAGATATGGTCTATTTGAAAGTAAGCACAATGAAAGGAGTTAAAAGGTTCAGAGTTAAAGGAAAATTGAGTCCAATATATATCGGGCCATTCAAGATACTGAGTCAGAACATGACTATAGCTTATGTTTTAGAGTTACCCTCAAGATTGGCTCAAGTTCATAATGTTTTCCATGTGTCACAACTCCGTAAATGTTTGAAAGTTCCGGATGACGCAATCACACACCAAGAGATAGAATTACAAGCAGACTTGACTTATGTTGAAAAACCCTGTAAAATTTTGGAAGAAAACTGGAAAAGGTTGAGGAACAGAGCAATCAAGTATTGCAAGGTACAGTGGGAACATCACCCCAAAAGGGAAGCCACTTGGGAGAAAGAAGAGGATTTAAGAAAAGCCTATCCAGAACTGTTCAGGTACACCTCAACACACTTCGGGATGAAGTTTAATTTAAGGGGGGATGTATGTAACATCCCAGCATTTAGGAACCAACGAAGGGTAGATTTAGAAATATATGCAATTGCATGCATTCATCTGTAAAAATGTGGGTAAATGTTTTGCCAAATAAAAACCTAAAGTGATCAAAGTTTCTTTCACTCTTTAAGATTAGGAATAGCCTTGGAGAATGATCGTTATAAACTTTGATATGATCTTTGTGGATTAGTGTGTTTTGGGTAATGAAATTTGAATTTAAACTTGAGTATTGGATTTATAATTTGAAAGAAATTAGAATTATGTTTTAGTAATTTGATTTAATCAAGAGTTAACAATTAGTAACTCAAACTTTAAATAAAATAACATAATCAATAAAATGAATATTCATTCCATATCTTTATTCAGTAAATAAGTTGCAAAATGTAACTTATAAAAGTAATCAAGGATCTTTACAATAGTAAATGAAATAAAAGAAAAACATTTATATATTGAGAAATATTACAATCTTCATTAGAAAAAGGATAAAATAAAGTTTACAAAAGAATAAAATAAATATTACAAGGGAATTATTCTATCAAAAATAAGACCAATTCTAAATCTTGAATCTAGAAGACCTATTCTAAATCTTGAATCTTCATGTCCTGTACCTGCAAAACAATGAATAAACAAAAAGAAAGAAAATAAAAGATTAAGATAATTTTTACTCTTAGTAGTGACAGTGAAGTGCACTGTTCCACTTTACATCACTGAGTAAACCTTAGGGGCAAGTTTCACCAAAAATGAAAGAAATAAATCTTTCATAATCCATAAGCCACAAGTAAAATAATTTTAATCAGAGAGAGGGGAAAGTTTCACCAATAAGTAAGTGGTAAACAGATAAAAAGGTAACTTTCATTCCCTGAGCATATCCAAAAGGGTGCAGCAGGCACACAAGCAGCACACACACCTAAATGAATGGTGTGTGCTGTCAACACATCTACAGATGCCCACACAAGCAAAACTGCTCAACACAGCCGTGGGCAAGCACCATAACATCTTTTTCTTGTTCATACACATCAAGCACCAACAGCCTAGCCACAGCGAAACCAGCCAAACTAAACCACCAACTAGATCCTCTTGGAACTCATCAAGATGGTGACTTAAGGAGGGGTGGATCAGGTGGATAGCAAGGTCAAGGCCAAGCTACCAGGAACCAGAAGGTGGATAGCAAGATCAGGGACAAGTTCTAGGAGCTGTAAGCAGTAGGAACAACAACAAGAAAAGGACCAGATCAAGCCAGCAAGATCAGGCCACCAGATCAACAAGTTACAACCACAACAACAACCCACTGTTGTGGTGAGTTATATAAAACCATCACATGATCTGTTTATCATATCAATATAATAGATTCATGTGTTGATCTATATCTCACTTCTCAGTATTCATCCAAGTGGGATGAATCCATCCTAGAAGATTTTTAAAATTAAATGCATAACCATAAGATAATCATACCAGCATAACCAGGATCTCAGACCAACATCATTGATCCTGGTTACAAAAGCCAAATCTTATATTTCAATATAGCCAAAGGAAGATTATGAAATCTGGGCACATCTTTTAAAAGAGTAGCACCTCAGCATCCATGCACCTTATGGATCCATGCAAAACCATTATCACACCCATTGTTTTCCCAACTATGCCACAAGAATTAACAGCTGGTAATTCTACCAGAACATTTCTATCAGGGACAACCATTAGGAAACTAGTTCCTATGCCTCAGACCAACATCATAGGCAGAGTGATTAAAAATAAGCTTCCATTTTATATTTGCCAGTACTAATTTCAAGCACTGACAGAGTTAAGCTCAATAGTAAGGACCCAACTACTTGTGTGCCATCCTATGATGGTATCACAAGGACAAGTTCTAATAAGCCAATTCAAATCATTACTTAGCTTTCACAAATTAAAAGGGGGCAAGCCACTAAATATCATTTTCCTGAAACCAAATGCCAGGAATCAGAATCAAACCGATCTATACATCTACAGAAAAACATTAACATGTAATGATTAAATTCAGTCTACATATCATCATACAAGCCAACCATTATAGATGTAGTAAGCATTTACTGACAGAACTACTGTCAGTATAAACATCCTAACAGTAGAAAGATCTCAGATCAACAACATTTCCAAGTAGTGATTCCATAGAAGCACTAACATTTGGATCATAGAAAATTACCACTGAAATAAGTCTGACAAGCCACTAGCATCACCAAAACCAACTATAAGAAATAATCCACATCAAATAGCTATTCATCATGCTCAAAGATTATCACCACTAGATCCAAATCATCATATATATGATCAACAAAGGGATATGAACCCTAATCAGAACAAGAACCCTAATTAGGATATGAACCCTAATCAGAACACATGCACTAGGCAGGGGTAGCCACTAGATACACAGAGGGATTCTTGGTGACAGGATGAATTATAATCCACAGAGGTGCAACTTACCCGGGGTCCTCGCTGATGAATTGAAGAGGAAGCAGAAGGGACGACGTGCTCGCGGTGGCACGGGGAGCACCCAGAGGGCGCTGCAACCCGCACCAGCCACGGCGGCAGCCACATCAGCGCACGAGCACCGCACATCACCACAGGAGGATCTGCGGCGGCGGTAGCAGCACCATCCCCAAACCCTAGGGTTCGGGAAGGGGCTAGCCTAGCCATAGAAGGGCCCCAGGATCAAATCGACCTAGACCAGATGGACGAGCATGGTCGACAACCTCGCCCTACACCATGGCAGCAGCCAGGGAGGACCACGGCGGCGAGCAGCGCACGGGGGCGGCGCCATCGACCACAGGGTCGAGGAGGGAAGAAGAGAGGTCGAGAGAGAGAGAGAGTGAGTGGGCCGATAGGGCCAGAACCCTTCGGGGAGCTCTTTTGATCATAGCCACTTGGGCCAGAATGGCCCAATAAGCCCAACAAGCTTGACACAGCCAGCCCAATCACCTAAAGCAAATTTTTAATAATTAAGAAAAGACCAAAATTCCCCTAAATTTAAATAAATTCTAGAAAATAAAATAAAAATCCAAAAATTATAAATAAAATATTATTGGATTTGCAATAATTCAATCTATCTAAATAAATTAAGAAATAAAATTTTAGGCATATAATTTTTATTAAGAAATTTGTAATATATATATTCCTTATGGAATTTTATAAAATTATTGAAAGATGTTAAAAATAAATAAAAATCACTTTTATTATATACCCATATTGTAGTATTTTAGAAAATACTAAACAAATAATATATATATTTTTGAATTTAAAATAAAAATGATAATTCTTAAAATAATTATTAAATAAGTAAAATTCAAATAAAATGAAAGAAAATAAGGAAAACAATATTCAATAATTATTAATAATTAATATTTAGAAATTCTTTACTTATGAAAATAATTTTTATAATTTAAATAATGGGGGAGAATACACACAAAACTAAATAATGCATTACATTACTTTGCATAATCATTTTGCTTCTTTAAATATTGTCCTTACCGGGCAATAATGATGTTTGTAGACATAGAAGCTCAAGGTCCAGTGCAAGCATCCGACTTCACTACCTTGAAATCACAAGGCAAGTTCATCACTTGCTCATGTCCTTTGAAGAGTCTTTATCAAAGTATTTGCAAATTGTGTGTTATCATATATACTCCAAAGAAAGAAAATATTATTTTCTCAAATAAAGAAATCTTAGGTATCATCCTAAGTGATGATATAATGGAGCAATAGAACTTAGGGTTCTATTTGCAACAATAATGATCAAATAGGGACTTAATAACCCCTGACATAAGTGATTCTAGCGCCGTATATCACGCGTTAACCATGAGATTTGGAATGGGACAGAGAAGTCAGTTGTATCTTCTTCCTCTCGCATGTAGCCGGATGTGCAGGTTGTGGCTGTTATCACTTGTAGCGTGCATATTAATTGGTAATTCTTAGAGGATATGGAGCATATGGGTGGGAACCCTCAATGTCCCACGATAGTTCTGGCATCTAACAGTCTGTACAAACCATTGCCGTAATTCAATATGTGGGCATGGTGTACACCAAGAAGGCATCCGAGGTCGCGAAGGGGGCAGTGATTGGCTTGGATCACCTACTGGGCCCCACACAAGGAATTATGGACGGGAAAGTATGCCTGGTTGTGCAACAAGGAGTTAATCTCTCATGGGTAAAGTAACGCACCTCTTTAGAGTGTAAGAACTATAACTTGTTACTCCCTGTTCTGGGAAGGAGCTACGAACGCGGCAGAAAAGGAACTCCATGAAAGTTCTGGTCAACCTGTGAAGGCTGATGGTCATAGATTTTCATAATAATATCAATCTTTGAAGAAATATTTACAAAAACTGCATAGTTCCAAGGTCTTATCATCTGAGGTGGTAGTTAGAGCATCAAACTTCCCACCTTGCATATAATGAACTTGCTGGGTAACGCTGTTACTCACCCTTTCCTTGGATCCCTTGCTTAGACTCTGAGGATCCCGAAGACATGCCAATGTATGCAGCCGAATGCCAAGAAGATGTGTTCTACGAGGAGCCTGACCTATCAGGAGGTTTTGAAGGAGTGGATTGCGAAATCCGCTATGGTGTCGATGACAACGAGTCAAACTAAGTAACCTATGCAGCCGAGCAGCATGAACCATATAGAATAAGCTGCTGAGCTCAACTCCTAGTTGGAGTTTCTACTTTTAATTCCACTGAAACACTTTATATTTTGGTTTGTAAGTTGAATCTTTTTGAAGTCTTGAACTTCTGGTATTGTAATAACAATAATGTGTGAATGTTTGTAATATGGACCCGCAATGTTTCTGTTGTACCACTCCGAGGGATGTGATATTTACAGAACGGTGTTTTGTGGATGTCATGTCAACGACTATAGTGTACTACACATGCAGTGGTATGCTGGTTCACCGCATTATCCATAGCTTCCATCAGGACCTTGCGGTGTTCCTCGACCTCTACTGCTGTCGCGGTCAGCGGGAGAGGTGTGGTTGTAACATCCCAGCATTAGAGCTAAGAAATAAGTGATGACCACAAGTATAGGGGATCGCAATAGTCTTCGAGGGTAGTATTACCCAATTTATTGATTCGACACAAGGGGAGCCAAAGAATACTTGCAAGCCTTAACAACTGAGTTGTCAATTCAGCTGCACCTAGAAATAGTTCTTGCTCACAGTAGTTTATCAGTAGCAACAGTTTTGTAGTAGCAATAGCAAAGTAGTGTGATAGAACAAGAGCAATAGTGATGGTAAACAGTAGGATGTGAGTGCAGTAGGCATAGGGATGGATGGGTGTTGCATGGACGAGTCTAAACATGTAACTTCAAGATATAGGGCAATTGCAGATAAACAAGACAAATCATCCAAGTATTAAACAATCTTAGGCATGTGCTCCATATATAGTCATGCGTGCTCGCAATGAGAACTTGCACAACATATTTTGTCCTGCCAGCCCGTTGCAGCGGGGCCTCAAGGGAACTACTGGCAATTAAGGTGCTTATTTTAATTGTCACATCCCAAAATTTTCCAAATTTTGAAATGTGAAAAATAAATAAACAAAAGAAATAATTGTTGAAATTTATGAGGAAAAGAAACTTTTTTTTGCTTAGAATTGGAAACATTAAAACCTTTTAAACTATTACAAAAGTTTTACCCCAAATAAAGGTATTCCTTAAAATAAAAATAGCGTTTAACAAAAACCCTAAAATCAAAGCATCAAGATTATCCATATATCTCCTCTACTTCAAAATTATAATTTGCAAGGTTCCCCTTCAAAATCTTTTTCACAAACTTCCTGTACTTGAAAATCTATTTTTAATCTTGAGGAATGTTCTCAACCAAAAACCATCTATACATCTCAACTATCTCATTTACATTTTTCAAACAACTGTTGCTTTGTTTTGAACCAAAAATAAAAGCAAAGAGTCTCGTTTTAAAATAAGCACCATAGCTTATGTGAGCTATTTTAAGATTTTATAAAATTATCCTCTCATATTTTCAAACTTTAATTCATGATTATCCATGTAAAGTGGAACTAAATTGAATCAAGTTCACATAAGGAAAGAATCCAAGTCATTCCAAATATATTGCCCTGCAACTAGACCAATATCGCACACATGCAATCGTACAATAATTAACTAATTAATAATTGAGAAAATTAAATATTTACAAATATATAAAATTTATGTTCTAAAATATTGCCCATGAATTTATGAACCCGTAGAAATTTGAATCGGTAAATTCGGAGCTCTAAATCAAAAGTTATGAAAGAAATAAAAAATAGGAAAAAATATAAAAAGAAAAAAAATGGCCGGCCAGGCAGGCCCAACCAGGCCGATCGGCCAGGAGGAGGTGTACGTTAACTTGTACATGAACAAGGAACCAGTGAGCACCTATTTGTATCTAATGCACTTAAATAACTTTCAATTGCCCTCCTAAATTACACTAAATGTCCTTTAATTCCTCTCCCTCTTTAATCTCCTTTAATCCAGCCCCCACCCTCTCCTATATAAACCTCACTCGAGGAAATTTGATAAGTTTTCAACTCATTTTAGCCTCATTTTCGTCCAAAAGTTTCCCCAACCTTCTCCACCGAAATAGACCTTCAAGACGACCTCGGATCGTAGTGGTTTGAAGACGGAAGTTGTTCCCCTCGTCAAGACAGTTCCATTCCCGCTGGTTTCACCTTGTTTCGTTCATCGATCAGAGAGAAAAACACGATCAAAGATTCAGATCTTAGAAGGTATAATCCATTTTACGCCCACCTCGTTGCTCCAAACACAATTTCCTTTAAACAGTAGATAAATCTAGTTGTTATCTACAACTTTCATGTAGAAAGTTTTTCCATCCGAGCAACTTTTTCTGTAGTCAAATCTGACATCATCATGACATCAGCGTAGTCAACAGTCAACTTAGTCAGATTAGTCAAAGTCAATTTCAGTCAATTTCCGAGTTTGACTTTTCCAGATTTTAGTACGAACTCGTATAATTCAAAGAAAAAGATTTAGAAGTCCAAAAATTATAAATTTGATATCCCTGAAAAGCTGAGATTCTGTAGAATCCATTTCTGCAATAATATTACTTATTCTCTGTACAAAAATTTGATTTATAAATTAAATGGTTTAATTGGTAATTTTCACCATAAAAAATATATCTTTAGTTCTGTATATCCAAATTTAGCAAATAATATGTCTATGGATTCACAAAAACGAGTAGAACACAGTAGAGCCATAATTCGATATTTTTGAGTCTTTTAAAATCACGTTTTATAAAGAACCATTTTTGGACTATTTTGAGTATAAGTAAATTATTTATTAAGTGAATCCTTTTGCAAAAGGTTGTATATTGAACCCTCTGTACAGTAAGAGAAAAATATAATTTTATTATATTATAATAATACCATGGAAATTATTTACTGAGAACGTACTTTCCAAGTGTTAGAAAATATTGCTAATTGCTACAATTGCACAAATGGTTGCATTTGTAATCTTGAAAATATAAAATGTTCAGAAATCACTTAGTAATGTTCAGAACCTTGTTATAAAAATTTGTACAGTAAAAATTTCCATATTGCATCTTTCCATACTTTGCATGATTTTTGTGTTGCCATTAGTGTTGATCTTGTGTGTGTTTTGTCTTGGTTGTATTGCTTGATAGATTGTGTTGATTGTCAAGTGTGTTATTGCGAAGAGTGTACGAACCCCACCAACTACTAAGGCAAGTGACACTATCATCCAAGTCCTACTATTTTCATTACACTTAGTGGATTTTTGTAACATGCATGAAAAGGATTTCTATATTTTATGCTATGCTAAATCCTAATAGGATACCCTTATATATTCCTTAGTGGAAACAATGTAGTTGTAGTATGCTTAGCCCTGCTATATATTGGGATGAGATACATGATATGATTATATGAAGAGTTGAAAAGACATATGTTTTATATAATAAAACAAGAACTCAATGAACCACCTGGGTGGACAAGGATACTCAAGCTTGGACAAGGTGGCAACAAAAGGAACCATGTTTATATGGCTATCTCTTTTTGTATGTGCACTAGAAGAAAACCACCCAGGGACTTAGAGATTGAACATGTTTCTCGTATAGTGGCTTCCGTGTACAGCCACATGCTAAATGGGCTCTGGCTTAGTCAACTACATAGTGGAAGACCCATGCATTGGCATCTTCAGGTTAACTAGAATTGTGTAAGGGAACTTGAAACCCTACATTGGTGCCTGGATGACAAGCTAGCATTGTGTGTTGGGAGGACTTCTATGGAAAGACTTTGTTACATTCTCAATCTGCCAGAACTCCATCTTGGTGAGTACTTATCCAGCGGCCACTGGTGGCATCAAGATGAGATTGTGTCATGTGGGTAAAGTGTACAACTTCTGCAGAAGATCAAATTCTAAGTACTTAGCCGTGTCCCCGGTTACGGACAACTCTGAGCAACTAAGGCCTGAAGCTATGGAAGATCTCGACATTCCAATTTCTCAAAGTAAAACTTGATGGTGACAACAAGGGGTTTGAAGCACTTGGAGTTTTCCAAGGAGTTCAGAAAGATTTTCAAAAGAGCAAAACTATTTTGGAAAAGATAGGACACAACTATATTGCTTTCTGCAAATGAGCCTAAACCCTACTTAGCCAAATATGCATGTAATGATAGGATCCACTTATTTCTACATAGTAGTGAAACTTGCCAATACAATTCAAATGTATTGACCCTTGTGGCTGTAACTTATTATGTTGCAGGTTTGTTTGTTGTTAGTGAAGTGTGTTAAATAGGATTACAACTCTACAACAAACATGACTGCCTGTGGCACTTTGAAGATGAAGGACTCCATGCTATATAGTTATTTCTGCTGCATTGTAATGAGATAGCCAAATGAGCTATGTAAGATGTAATGTATTATTTTATTCCTGGTTTTAAAGTTGTATTATGACATTTGTTTCTTGATATTACATCTTAAACTGTGGATGCTAGCTATTGATCCTGGGACTAGCAATGTAAACACAGGGATCTCTACCTTATTAAAGGTTGGGACCGCTACAGATGGTATCAGAGCACTGTGTTGCCTGTAGGATTGTAACCCTAGGATTGGACAAAACCCCTTAGAAAAATAGGAGTTGTATTTGTTCCAAACTTATTTACAAACAATCTTGTAAACTCTTTCCTCAACCTTTTTGGTTTTGATTCTACATCTCTTCCTTTTCAACTTGATGGACAAAAACTTCAACTTTAGCAAAGACTTCAACATCACCAATGACTTCAACTTGGACATCACTAAGGACTACAAGAGAGACAAAAATATTACTCAAGACTTGGAGACTAAGGAAACACAACTTAGAAGGAACCATCATCACCTTGAAGCTTTGTGACCAAGATGCAAGAATATTTCCAAGGAAACCATGATCTTGTTCAAGAAGAGACAACCAAGAAGAATGGAATGATCACAAGTGAAACCTATAGTTGGACCAACATACTAGTGTTTAGATTAGATCATATTGATCACACCAACTTATGTGGTGTAGGAAAAATATTTTGTTGCCTAAAAATATGCTAGAATCTTGTTGTTTGAGTGGAATGTTGATTGTGATTGCTTGTGTGAATTGTTGTGCGTGAGTAGGCTTCTTCCCTAGAAATCTTTTGCCTATTCTAATCCCAATCCAACCCAAACAGATGACTTCTCCAAGAGACTCCAACATCAAGGACAACAACAACCAAGAGATACACATGATGTAATCTAGTTGAGAATCTTTTAAGGGTTGTAGCACTCTAGTTGCCTTGAAGCCAAATTGTAACCTCTAGCCTTCCCAAATCTCGGGACGAGATTTCTTTTATGGGGGGTAGCCTGTCACATCCCAAAATTTTCCAAATTTTGAAATGTGAAAAATAAATAAACAAAAGAAATAATTGTTGAAATTTATGAGGAAAAGAAACTTTTTTTTGCTTCTAATTGGAAACATTAAAACCCTTTAAACTATTACAAAAGTTTTACCCCAAATAAAGGTATTCCTTAAAATAAAAATAGCGTTTAACAAAAACCCTAAAATCAAAGCATCAAGATTATCCATATATCTCCTCTACCTCAAAATTATAATTTGCAAGGTTCCCCTTCAAAATATTTTTCACAAACTTCCTGTATTTGAAAATCTATTTTTAATCTTGAGGAATGTTCTCAACCAAAAACCATCTATACATCTCAACTATCTCATTTACATTTTTCAAACAACCGTTGTTTTGTTTTGAACCAAAAATAAAAGCAAAGAGTCTCGTTTTAAAATAAGCACCATAGCTTATGTGAGCTATTTTAAGATTTTATAAAATTAACCTCTCATATTTTCAAACTTTATTTCATGATTATCCATGTAAAGTGGAACTAAATAGAATCAAGTTCAAATAAGGAAAGAATCCAAGTCATTCCAAATATATTGCCCTGCAACTAGACCAATATCGCACACATGCAATCATACAATAATTAACTAATTAATAATTGAGAAAATTAAATATTTCCAAATATATAAAATTTATGTTCTAAAATATTGTCCACAAATTTATGAACCCGTAGAAATTTGAATCGGTAAATTCGGAGCTCTAAATCAAAAGTTATAAAAGAATTAAAAAATAGGAAAAAAATATAAAACGAAAAAAAAATGGCCGGCCAGGCCGGCAAAAATGGGCCGGCCCAACCAGGCCGATCGGCCAGGAGAAGGTGTACGTGAACCTGTACATGAACAAGGAACCAGTGAGCACCTATTTGTATCTAATGCACTTAAATAACTTTCAATTGCCCTCCTAAATTACACTAAATGTCCTCTAATTCCTCTCCCTCTTTAATCTCCTTTAATCCAGCCCCCACCCCCTCCTATATAAACCTCACTCCATGAAATTTCATAAGTTTTCAACTCATTTTAGCCTCATTTTCGTCCAAAAGTTTCCCCAACCTTCTCCACCCAAATAGACCTTCAAGACGACCTCGGATCTCAGTGGTTTGAAGACGGAAGTTGTTCCCCTCGTCAAGACGGTTCCATTCCCGCTGGTTTCATCTCATTTCGTTCATCGAGCAGAGAGAAAAACGCGGTCAAAGATTCAGATCTTAGAAGGTATAATCCATTTTACATCCACCTCGTTGCTCCAAACACAATTTCCTTTAAACAGTAGATAAATCTAGTTGTTATCTACAACTTTCATGTAGAAAGTTTTTCCATCCGAGCAACTTTTTCTGTAGTCAAATCTGACATCATCATGATATCAGCGTAGTCAACAGTCAACTTAGTCAGATTAGTCAAAGTCAATTTCAGTCAACTCCCGAGTTTGACTTTTCCAAATTTTAGTACGAACTCGTATAATTCATAGAAAAAGATTTAGATGTCCAAAAATTATAAATTTGATATCCCTGAAAAGCTGAGATTCTATAGAATCCATTTCTGCAATAATATTACTTATTCTTTGTACGAAAATTTGATTTATAAATTAAATGCTTTAATTGGTCATTTTCACCATAAAAATTATATCTTTAGTTATGTATATCCAAATTTAGCAAATAATATGTCTATGGATTCACAAAAACGAGTAGAACACAGTAGAGCCATAATTCGGTATTTTTGTGTCTGTTAAAATCACGTTTTATACATAACTATTTGTGGACTATTTTGAGTATAAGTAAATTATTTTTTAAGTGAATCCTTTTGCAAAAGGTTGTATATTGAACCCTCTGTACAGTAAGAGAAAAATATAATTTTATTATATTATAATAATACCATGGAAATTATTTAGTGAGAACGTACTTTCCAAGTGTTAGAAAATATTGCTAATTGCTACAATTGCACAAATGGTTGCATTTGTAATCTTGAAAATATAAAATGTTCAGAAATCACTTAGTAATGTTCAGAACCTTGTTATAAAAATTTGTACAATAAATATTTCCATCTTGCATGTTTGCATACTTTGCATGATTTTTGTGTTGCCATTAGTGTTGATCTTGTGTATGTTTTGTCTTAGTTGTTTTGCTTGATAGATTGTGTTGATTGTCAAGTGTGTTATTGCGAAGAGTGTACCACCAACTACTAAGGCAAGTGACACTATCATCCAAGTCCTATTATTTTCATTACATTTAGTGGATTTTTGTAACATGCATGAAAAGGATTTCTATATTTTATGCTATGCTAAATCCTAATAGGATACCCTTATATATTCCTTAGTGGAAACAATATAGTTGTAGTATGCTTAGCCCTGCTATATATTGGGATGGGATACATGATATGATTATATGAAGAGTTGAAAATACATACGTTTTATATAATAAAACAAGAACTCAATGAACCACCTGGGTGGACAAGGATACTCAAGCTTGGACAAGGTGACAACAAAAGGAACCATGTTTATATGGCTATCTCTTTTTGTATGTGCACTAGAAGAAAACCACCTAGGGACTTAGAGATTGAACATGTTTCTCGTACAGTGGCTTCCGTGTACAACCACATGCTAAATGGGCTCTGGCTTAGTCAACTACATAGTGGAAGACCCATGCATTGGCATCTTCAGGTTAACTAGAATTGTAAGGAACTTGAAACCCTACATTGGTGCCTGGATGACAAGCTAGCATTGTGTATTGGGAGGACTTCTATGGAAAGACTTTGTCACATTCTCAATCTGCCAGTACTCCATCTTGGTGAGTACTTATCCAGCGGCCACTGGTGGCATCAAGATGAGATTGTGTCATTTGGGTAAAGTGTACAACTTCTGCAGAAGATCAAATTCTAAGTACTTAGCCGTGTCCCCGGTTACGGACAACTCTGAGCAACTAAGGCTTGAAGCTATGGAAGATCTCGACATTCCAATTTCTCAAAGTAAAACTTGATGGTGACAACAAGGGGTTTGAAGCACTTGGAGTTTTCCAAGGAGTTCAGAAAGATTTTCAAAAGAGCAAAACTATTTTGGAAAAGATAGGACAAAACTATATTGCTTTCTACAAATGAGCCTAAACCCTACTTAGCCAAATATGCATGTAATGATAGGATCCACTTATTTCTAAATAGTAGTGAAACATGCCAATACAATTCAAATGTATTGACCCTTGTGGCTCTAACTTATTATGTTGCAGGTTTGTTTGATGTTAGTGAAGTGTGTTAAATAGGATTACAACTCTACAACCAACATGACTGCCTGTGGCACTTTGAAGATGAAGGACTCCATGCTATATAGTTATTTCTGCTGCATTGTAATGAGATAGCCAAATGAGCTATATAAGATGTAATGTATTATTTTATTCCTGGTTATAAAGTTGTATTATGACCTTTGTTTCTTGATATTACATCTTAAATTGTGGATGCTAGCTATTGATCCAGGGACTAGCATTGTAAATACAGGGATCTCTACCTTATTAAAGGTTGGGACCGCTACAGATGGTATCAGAGCACTGTGTTGCCTGTAGGATTGTAACCCTAGGATTGGACAAAACCCCTTAGAAAAATAGAAGTTGTATTTGTTCCAAACTTATTTACAAACAATCTTGTAAACTCTTTCCTCAACCTTTTTGGTTTTGATTCTACATCTCTTCCTTTTCAACTTGATGGACAAAAACTTCAACTTGAGGAAAGACTTCAACATCACCAATGACTTCAACTTGGACATATCTAAGGACTACAAGAGAGACAAAAATATTACTCAAGACTTGGAGACTAAGGAAACACAACTTAGAAGGAACCATCATCACCTTGAAGCTTTGTGACCAAGATGCAAGAATATTTCCAAGGAAACCATGATCTTGTTCAAGAAGAGAAAACTAAGAAGAATGGAATGATCACAAGTGAAACCTATAGTTGGACCACCATACTAGTGTTTAGATTAGATCATATATTGATCACACCAACTTATGTGGTGTAGGAAAAATATTTTGTTGCCTAAAAATATGCTAGAATCTTGTTGTTTGAGTGGAATGTTGATTGTGATTGCTTGTGTGAATTGTTGTGTGTGAGTAGACTTCTTCCCTAGAAATCTTTTGCCTATTCTAATCCCAATCCAACCCAAACAGATGACTTCTCCAAGAGACTCCAACATCAAGGACAACAACAACCAAGAGATACACATGATGTAATCTAGTTGAAAATCTTTTAAGGGTTGTAGCACTCTAGTTGCCTTGAAGCCAAATTGTAACCTATAGCCTTCCCAAATCTCGGGACGAGATTTCTTTTATGGGGGGTAGCCTGTCACATCCCAAAATTTTCCAAATTTTGAAATGTGAAAAATAAATAAACAAAAGAAATAATTGTTGAAATTTATGAGGAAAAGAAACTTTTTTTTTGCTTCTAATTGGAAACATTAAAACCCTTTAAACTATTACAAAAGTTTTACCCCAAATAAAGGTATTCCTTAAAATAAAAATAGCATTTAACAAAAACCCTAAAATCAAAGCATCAAGATTATCCACATATCTCCTCTACTTCAAAATTATAATTTGCAAGGTTCCCCTTCAAAATATTTTTCACAAACTTCCTCTATTTGAAAATCTATTTTTAATCTTGAGGAATATTCTCAACCAAAAACCATCTATACATCTCAACTATCTCATTTACATTTTTCAAACAACCGTTGTTTTGTTTTGAACCAAAAATAAAAGCAAAGAGTCTCGTTTTAAAATAAGCACCATAGCTTATGTGAGCTATTTTAAGATTTTATAAAATTAACCTCTCATATTTTCAAACTTTATTTCATGATTATCCATGTAAAGTGGAACTAAATAGAATCAAGTTCAAATAAGGAAAGAATCCAAGTCATTCCAAATATATTGCCCTGCAACTAGACCAATATCGCACACATGCAATCATACAATAATTAACTAATTAATAATTGAGAAAATTAAATATTTCCAAATATATAAAATTTATGTTCTAAAATATTGCCCACAAATTTATGAACCCGTAGAAATTTGAATCGGTAAATTCGGAGCTCTAAATCAAAAGTTATAAAAGAATTAAAAAATAGGAAAAAAATATAAAACGAAAAAAATGGCGGGGCCAGGCCGCAAAATGGGTCGGGCCTAACCTAAGCCGACGATCAGAGAGAAGGTGTTCGTGAACCTGTACATGAACAAGGAACCAGTGAACACCTATTTGTATCTAATGCACTTAAATAACTTTCAATTGCCCTCCTAAATTACACTAAATGCCCTCTAATTCCTCTCCCTTTTTAATCTCCTTTAATCCAGCCCCCACCCTCTCCTATATAAACCTCACTCCAGGAAATTTCATAAGTTTTCAGCTCATTTTAGCCTCATTTTCGTCCAAAAGTTTCCCCAACCTTCTCCACCCAAATAGACCTTCAAGACGACCTCAGATCGCAGTGGTTTGAAGACAGAAGTTATTCCCCTCGTCAAGACGGTTCCATTCCCGCTGGTTTCACCTCGTTTCGTTCATCGAGCAGAGAGAAAAACGAGGTCAAAGATTCAGATCTTAGAAGGTATAATCCATTTTATGCCCACCCCGTTGCACCAAACACAATTTCCTATAAACAATAGATAAATCTAGTTCTTATCTACAACTTTCATGTAGAAAGTTTTTCCATCCGAAACAAATCTGACATCATCATGACATCAGTCAATAGTCAACTTATTCAGATTAGTCAAAGTCAATTTCAATTCGAGTTTGACTTTTCCGCATTTTAGTGTATCGTATAATTCATAGAAAAGATTTAGAAGTACAAAAATTATAAATTTGATATCCCTGAAAATCTGAGATTCTGTAGAATACATTTCTGCAATAATATTATTCTCTGTACAAAAATTTTATTTATAAATTAAATGGTTTAATTGGTCATTTTCACCATAAAAAATATATCTTTAGTTTTGTATATCGAAATTTAGCAAATAATATGTCTATGGATTCACAAAAACGAGTAGACCACAGTAGAGACATAATTCAGTATTTTTGAGTCTGTTAAAATCATATTTTATACAGAACCATTTGTGGACTATTTTGAGTATAAGTAAATTATTTTTATGTGAATCCTTTTGCAAAAAGGTTGTATATTGAACCCTGTACATTAAGGGAAAATATAATTTTATTATATTATAATAATACCATGGAAATTATTTATCGCGAACTTTCCAAGTGTTAGAAAATTGCTAATTGCTACAATTGCAACTTTTACGTAGTCAAATCTGACATCATCATGACATCAGCGTAGTCAATAGTCAACTTATTCAGATTAGTCAAAGTCAATTTCAGTCAATTCCCGAGTTTGACTTTTCCAGATTTTAGTACGAACTCGTATAATTCATAGAAAAAGATTTAGAAGTACAAAAATTATAAATTTGATATCCCTGAAAATCTGAGATTCTGTAGAATACATTTCTGCAATAATATTACTTATTCTCTGTACAAAAATTTTATTTATAAATTAAATGGTTTAATTGGTCATTTTCACCATAAAAAATATATCTTTAGTTTTGTATATCGAAATTTAGCAAATAATATGTCTATGGATTCACAAAAACGAGTAGACCACAGTAGAGACATAATTCAGTATTTTTGAGTCTGTTAAAATCATATTTTATACAGAACCATTTGTGGACTATTTTGAGTATAAGTAAATTATTTTTATGTGAATCCTTTTGCAAAAGGTTGTATATTGAACCCTCTGTACATTAAGGGGAAAATATAATTTTATTATATTATAATAATACCATGGAAATTATTTACTGAGAACGTACTTTCCAAGTGTTAGAAAATATTGCTAATTGCTACAATTGCACAAATGGTTGCATTTGTAATCTTGAAAATATAAAATGTTCAGAAATCACTTAGTAATGTTCAGAACCTTGTTATAAAAATTTGTACAATAAAAATTTCCATCTTGCATGTTTGCATACTTTGCATGATTTTTGTGTTGCCATTAGTGTTGATCTTGTGTATGTTTTGTCTTGGTTGTTTTGCTTGATAGATTGTGTTGATTGTCAAGTGTGTTATTGCGAAGAGTGTACCAACACCACCAACTACTAAGGCAAGTGACACTATCATCCAAGTCCTACTATTTTCATTACACTTAGTGGATTTTTGTAACATGCATGAAAAGGATTTCTATATTTTATGCTATGCTAAATCCTAATAGGATACCCTTATATATTCCTTAGTGGAAACAATGTAGTTGTAGTATGCTTAGCCCTGCTATATATTGGGATGGGATACATGATATGATTATATGAAGAGTTGAAAAGACATATGTTTTATATAATAAAACAAGAACTCAATGAACCAACTGGGTGGACAAGGATACTCAAGCTTGGACAAGGTGGCAACAAAAGGAACCATGTTTATATGGCTATCTCTTTTTGTATGTGCACTAGAAGAAAACCACCCAGGGACTTAGAGATTGAACATGTTTCTCGTACAGTGGCTTCCGTGTACAGCCACATGCTAAATGGGCTCTGGCTTAGTCAACTACATAGTGGAAGACACATGCATTGGCATCTTCAGGTTAACTAGAATTGTGTAAGGGAACTTGAAACCCTACATTGGTGCCTAGATGACAAGCTAGCATTGTGTATTGGGAGGACTTCTATGGAAAGACTTTGCCACATTCTCAATCTGCTAGTACTCCATCTTGGTGAGTACTTATCCAGCGGCCACTGGTGGCATCAAGATGAGATTGTTTCATGTGGGTAAAGTGTACAACTTCTGCAGAAGATCAAATTCTAAGTACTTAGCCGTGTCCCCGATTACGGAAAACTCTGAGCAACTAAGGCCTGAAGCTATGGAAGATCTCGACATTCCATTTTCTCAAAGTAAAACTTGATGGTGACAACAAGGGGTTTGAAGCACTTGGAGTTTTCAAGGAGTTCAGGAAGATTTTCAAAAGAGCAAAACTATTTTGGAAAAGATAGGACAAAACTATATTGCTTTCTGCAAATGAGCCTAAACCCTACTTAGCCAAATATGCATGTAATGATAGGATCCACTTATTTCTACATAGTAGTGAAACTTGCCAATACAATTCAAATGTATTGACCCTTGTGGCTGTAACTTATTATGTTGCAGGTTTGTTTGATGTTAGTGAAGTGTGTTAAATAGGATTACAACTCTACAACCAACATGACTGCCTGTGGCACTTTGAAGATGAAGGACTCCATGCTATATAGTTATTTCTGCTGCATTGTAATGAGTTAGCCAAATGAGCTATGTAAGATGTAATGTATTATTTTATTCTTGGTTATAAAGTTGTATTATGACCTTTGTTTCTTGATATTACATCTTAAACTGTGGATGCTAGCTATTGATCCAGGGACTAGCATTGTAAACACAGGTATCTCTACCTTATTAAAGGTTGGGACCGCTACATTAATAGAGCACCGGAGCAAAGCATTAACACTCCGTGAACACATGTGATCCTCACATCATAGCCATCCCCTCCGGTTGTCCCAATTTCTATCACTTCGGGGCCTTTGGATCCAGACAGTGATATGTGTACACAACTTGTAGATAAGATCACAAACATTACTATCATCATGAATAAATAATAAGTTCAGATCTGAGATCATGGCACTCGGGCCCTAGTGACAAGCATTAAGCACAAAAAGTTGCAACAAAGTCAAATAGCACTAAAAGAGATACTAGGCACCATGCCCTAACAATCTTATTCAATTACATGATAGAACTCATCCAATCCCTACCATCCCCATATCCTACAGCGGGGGATTACTCACTCATGGATGGGGCAAACATGGATGGTTGATGGAGAGGCGTTGGTGATGATGATGGCGATGATCCTATCCAAATTCCCTGTCCCGGCAGGGTGCCAGAACGGAGTTTTTGGTTCCGAATTGTGGTTTATGGTGGTGGCAGCGTAGCGGAACTCTTTCTGGAAAAGCGTCTAACCCCCCTGAGTTTTTAGGTCAAGAGGCAACTTATAGGCGAAGAGGGAGGCCGAGGGGGTGCCTGAGGCGGCCACACCCCTCCAGGCGCGGCCAGTCCTGGCCCGCGTGTCTAGGGGGAGTGGGCCCCTCAGGCCTCCACTCTGTCTCATCTTCTGGCTCCACGAGTCTTCTGGCGAAATAGGATTTTTGGCATATTTTCCAAGATTTTTCCTGATAGTTGATTTTTTGCACAAAAACTAGACACCAAGGTAATTCTGCTGAAAACAGCGCCAGTCTGTGTTAGTTGTATCCAAATCACACAAGTTTAGAGGAGAAACAATAGCAAAAGTGTTCGGGAAAGTAGATACGTTTTGGACGTATCAACTCCCCCAAGCTTAGCTTATTGCTTGTCCTCAAGCAATTCAGTTGAAAACTGAGTGCGATAAAAGAACTTTCACAAACACTTTTGCTTCATATGATGTATATATTCTCAGCACAGGAGTAGAACTTTCACAAAAGGAGTATGCAACTAAGTCTACTTAATAGTCATTGCAAGATATGAAGAGATTCCACTCAATAATAATAAGTAGAATGAAACATAAACATAAGCAACATTGCAATGCTCATAAAAAGGTATGATAGAGTGGTATCTCGCTTGACTTTGTTTGTAGAGCACAACATAAATGCCAAGTCACCTGTGAAGTTCAAGTGAAGACTAGAAGTAAAGATATCAGAGATACAAGCATCAAAGTCATGACATAATTAACCAAGTTTTGAGACAAGCACATTACACTAAGAATGATAACTATGCTCTCAAGAAGGTGCTCATAGAATAAGTGGTGACTCAACAAGGAAGTGAAAAGGTTTTGAAAAGTTTGAAAGGCTTCCAAATGCTGAAAGTATGGTACTCATTAGCTTTGAGCTCTCATTGCCCCTATCATAGGAATCTTTAGATAGTTAAGGTGAAAGTGAGATCCAATATGAGTTATATGCTTGACAGACCATAAACTGGAAATCTCATGTCCCTTGAGTATGATGGCCGCTCCTCATGCTACTCAACTTTAGTTACCGGTAAGTTCTTGTCATAGTAAATACATGCGTATCATAGAGAACCGCCAACGGGGTACCCCTTGCACATGATACATGAGCTATCCCATAACCAAAATGACAAGGCAAGCCGACAATGTGCATCTCAGCAATCTTCTTATTTGCCATGGGAAAATGGCGCCTTTTTCTCTTTCCTCTTTTCAATATGTGTCTCTTTTTATAAGAAGAAAGCTTTATAGATTGCTCATTATGGTTATGCTACAAGTTTCCACCATGATTAGGCATGGCTTAGGCTAGCGGCCCAGGCATTTGTCTAACACATATACATAACTCCATGGACTTTCACACTGACGACATCCACAAACAAAAGAGCATGATATCAACTGGGTATATATTTACAGGTGTTGAAAGCGTTCCCCGTGACAGCACGGTTCTGCTAAATCCCAGCCTATAATTTTCAAGCATATAACTTTCATGGACAGTCACAATGGTCTAGGTTTATTAAGTGCAAGAAATAAAGTGTGCCATCAAGTTTGTGATATCTTTACTAACTAACTTTCTCAAAACAGTCAAACATTTTATTTGGAAGAAAACAAGGCATAATGAATATGCACGAAATAGCAAATGATGCTAGTAGGTAGGTATGGTGGACACTTTGGCAATATTGGTTTTGGGGAGTTGGATGCACAAGTAGAGCTCATACTCAGTGCAAGTGAAGGCTAGCAATAGAAAGTAAGCAACGAACGAGAGAGCAATAACTGTCATAATCATGCTTGCAACAAAACATGACTAATTATGGCATGAAAGTGATACAAGAACTCTGAGGCAAAATAAATCATCGAGGCTTACTGACTATTGTTTAGTCATATGCATGAGTGATCATGTGCCAAGTCGATTCACATGAAACATTCAGAGGAGGATACCACAACATCATACCAAGTTATGAATAGAACAATGCAAGCAAACATTCATATGATATGCTACAAACTATTAGCAAGCTGGAGCTAATCATAAGAAAGCAAGAACTACTAAGCATCCATAAATAACATACACCTTACATGAACAGACTAAGAAAGCCTACAATGATGAGTATATGTACAAAAATGAAAACAAATAGAGTTTGTTACCAGCCTCTTACAACACCTCAAGTTGTCTTAATCTTCATTATTGCCCTTCACTTGTGTGGCTTGAATAATAACATGAAACCAAACTCCACTGAGGACTGCTGAACCCTGCAACGAACTTCACAAAACCAAAGAAGAACAACAAATATTTTTGGTGTTTTCAATATTTTAAAGCAATCACACAAAGCAAAAACAAACAAAGCAAAATCTTTTTGGATTTTTATTTAAGGCAAACCAAAGCTAAAAAGCAAAGAAATAAACCAAGAGAAACAACGAAAATATTTTTGGTATTTTTGTGTTTTGAGAAAGCAGAAACAAAAACCAAAAAGAAAGCGAAACATGGATATACAAAGAACCGACGAAACATGATATATAGATGAGTGTGATGTCGGTGTACCTCCCCCCAAGCTTAGGCTTTTGGCCTAAGTGGGGGCTCAACCCCATGGTGACCAAGAGGTGCACCTCCGTAATATGATGAAGAGGCCCCTTCGTCCTGGTACGAGCTCGAGGACGCCCCTGTATAGTGCACAGAGTGGTCATAAGAGGGCGCATCCCCCTGGTAGTGTCCGTGGAAACCACGAATGCGTAGCTGCTCGTCCATCTCCTCCTTGGAGCGTGACCAAGGTCCCTGGTAAATACTCAACAAAGTAGTTTGCGGCAAAGGAATTTATCTCTCTTCCCCGTCAGTAAACATCATCCTATAAACCAAACTATCAAGGGTAGAGCTATCAGTGACAAAGTGATGCGCTTTCATGGCAGCTAAATCAAGCCTCTGAGGATCCAAAATTGTATCATTTGGATCAACAGAAAGATCTAAGGCAACAACAACACGTGCAACAATAATACCCCCATAAATGGGTCCCTTAGCAGCTAAGCGACGAGCAATGAGAGAACAAAGATTGTACCTGGTTTCATTGTTGAGTGCAGCAGCTAGAAAGGCCAAATGATAGTTGGAAATATTGCTAGCGTTCTCCCTACAAAGAATACTAGTGGCAAGATAATAAGCAAAATATCTGATAGTTGGGAGTTGAATATTTCTTATCTTTTCGCCCTGGGCTCTACGGTCATCATCATTAGTTATTCCGCGGTAGAGCGCCAATAAATCAGCGCGTTGAGCCGGAATCTTCTTCATCGTTGGCACGACCCGGGATCAGGGCTAGACAAATACCAGATCCTCATCTGATGTAAGCCTAACCTAAATTCCAAAACGCGTAGGGAAAGATCGGTAACATTATAGAACATACAAACCATACGTTAATAAGGTAAACTCTTAAGAGAGTTACAAACCAGTCTTACAAGCCAAGGGTCACAGACCCATCATTACATGAAACAACGGAAGCAAACAAGTTGTTATAAATAACAAACTTACCAAGGGCATAAGAGGCCATAACAAAAAGTAGCGACCCTTCCATAGGTCCTAGGCTGCTTCCCGAGAACCCCGACTACTCGTCAACTTTGACATAGAAACCACCTTTAGTTAGGGTAGCATCATTTGTAGAAAAACATCAATGAAGCAAGGCTGAGTATAGGGTGTACTCCGCAAGACTTATGGCTAGTGGAGTTATTTTGCATAAAGCCATCCTTTTGCTTTCAAAACAAGAGGGAGAAGAACTCGTCTAGTTAGATCATTTTCAAATGGGGATAAGAAGACTTCAACTCTAGCTCTTAGAATCTTCTTTGATATCCACCAAGCATCATCATCAACTAAACCACTCTTCCCGGACTACCCCCTCAACAACCCCGAGGAAGTACTCCGGATCTCACTTTAGTTGGCAAGTTTTATCATTCGGTTATAGTTCTCTATGATCTTCACGTCCGTTCCCAAGTCGCCCATAACCGTAGACACGGCTTTTCGAAAAGATTAATAACCCTGCAGGGGTGCACAACTTTACCCACACGTACCAACCGATTCTTAATGCCAAATTATTAGCCCTCTTCCTTGGAAGGCCGGCAGAGAGTGGTTGACCATGACCTTTACCTTGCTTTCGCCGATACCATGAGTCACGCACTAGGGAGATGCCGCCATAACAGGTCAAGTCCCGAAGCCGGTCCCTAATGATGTGCGCAGGGTTCAAGATTACGGATGCCGGGCATCTCTTGTTCCCGGCCACGCTTACCTACCTGTTATGAATGCACCTCCTTCACCTCCATTCAAGAACAACCAAGATGCGTATGTCGAATGAAAAGCACAAACTATGTGACTCATGGAATCTACTAGGCAAGTTAGTTGGTCGAGGGGGTTTCCAGGTCCCCGTGTGGTTGTACGCTCGTCTTGGTTCAAGAGGCAAGAACATCGGGTCCTAGGGGTGGCAAGTATGGGACTACAAAAACCACAACCCAAGTGGCCTCCCATACAAGCCTTAGCATGTTTATCATCCATCTCTGATCACATCACCACATCCTACCATGCTAGATTCATTCGCATCTCCGGTGCATCACCTGAATGATCAGCATCGGATCACTAAGCATGGCTAAGCTTGACTGAACTTGTGGCACTAGCGACGCTCATAAGCCAGAGCCTAGTTATGCTAGGAGCAGTGGACCAGGTAATATAGTTCGCAAAAGGGAAACATGCACCAGATAGGATTACTCTATCTACTGATAAAAGACTATTGAACCGAATGCATATGTCGAGAAATAAATATTTTGTAAACATAGGATTCATATGTATGAGTGGGGCTTCACTTGCCTTGTCCGTTGTTGTACTGGTACTGCTCTTCGGTGGCGTTGACTTCATCTTCGGGTTCGGTTCCTATTCGCGAGAATCAATCACCGGAAAAGAGAAAACAACACTCAACACGTGGCATGTGTAATTCTCATACAATATGGATGATATGACAAGTTAAACATTGTTGAATTGAACCCTAAAGCATGCTTTGTCACTTTAAAGGGGGTTCCGAAAGTCCAAACCCTAAAACAGGGGGATCATCGGGATCACCTATGGGGTTCAATTAGTTCTTCTAATTAAACTTGCTATCAAAGTTGATTAACAATGTATGATTTTAGCTTAGTTGGATAGGTTTCATTTTTATGAACATTTTGATATATTATTTGTATTTTTCTGATTTAAAATGAATTAGTTATGAATTTCCCAAATTTTAATTCATTTTAAACATTTTTGGAATATTTAAATTAATTTCCAAACTTGGGCCCACACGTCAGACTTTTATTAATTTTAGAAAATATTCATGGAAATGATTAAAATCCTGACAGGCAGGGCCCACATGTCATACATTTTCATTTAAATAAAACAATTATAGAAAAGAAAAAGGAGAAATGACATCAGCATGACATCATGTTGATGTCATCTCGGGCTTGATCCTCAGATCGATGCTCGATCTGTCGATCGAGCACGCGCGTGGATGCAAGGTTGTGTGCACTGGACTCAGCGCATCACGCTGAACTAGAAACTGGCGGCACGGCGTGCAGGGGGTTGCTGGAGACGGTGTAGAGGGAGTGTCCCAACCTTTAAATAATATAAGGTGGAGTCCCCTGTGTTCACAATGCTAGTCCCTGGATCAATAGCTAGCATCCACAGTTAAGATGTAATATCAAGAAACAAAGGTCATAATATAATTTTATAACCAGGAATAACATAATTTTATTACATCTTACATAGCTCATTTGGCTATTACATTACATTGCAGCGGAATATCTATAAGCATGGGGTCCTTCATCTTCAAGGTGCCACAGGCAAACATGTTGGTTGTAGACTTTGTAATCCTAATCAATCAATCTTCACTAAAATCAATCAAACCTGCAACATTACAAGTTACAGCCACAAGGGTCAATACATTTGAATTGTATTGGCAAGTTTCACTACTATGTAGAATATAAGTGGAACCTATTATTACATGCATTTTTGGCTAAGTAGGGTTTTAGTCTCATTTGCACAAAGCAATAATTTATCCTATCTTTTCAACATGGTCTTGATTTTTTGTCAAATCTCTTTATCAAAAATCCCTTGAACTCCTTGGTAAATTCCCAAGTGTTCAAGTCCTTGTCCAAAATCTCTTGAGTTCCTTGGTACCCCCAAGTACATCAAGTTTTATCAAAATCTCTTGAGCTCCTTGGTACCCCCAAGTGCATCAGGTTTTATCAAAATCTCTTGAGCTCCTTGGTACCCCCAAGTGCATCAAGTCTTTTGTTGTCACTTAAAAGTTTTTCTTTTAGAAATTGGAATGTCGAGATTTCCCATAGCTTCAAACTTTAGTTGCTCAGTATTGTCCATAACCGGGGACACGGCTAAGTACTTAGATTTTATTTTCTTCTGCAGAAGTAGTACACTTTACCCACATGTCACAATCTCATCTTGTTGCCACCAGTGGCCACTGGATTGGTACTCACCAAGATGGAGTACTGGCAGATTGAGAATGTGACGAAGTCTTTCCAGAGGGTCCTCCCATACACCATTGCTAGCTTGTCTTCAGTACCCATGTAGGATTCCAGGTCCTCATTTTCAGTAGCCTGAAGACAATGCATGGGTCTTCCCAATGTAGTTAACCAAGCCAGAGCCATAAGTAGCATGTGGTTGTACACGAAAGCCACAATTGGAGAAACATATTTAATCTCTAAGTTTCCTGGGTGGTTTTCTTTTGGAGCCCAACACAAAGAGATTGCCATAGTCATGGTTCCTTTTGTTGCCACCTTCTCCAAAACTCAAAGTATCCTTGTCCACCCAGGTGGTTCATTGAGTCCTTGTTTTATTATATAAAAACACAAGTCCTTTTCTCAACCCTCATAAAATCTCAACATGTATCTCTTTTCAAAATATAGCATGGCTAAGCATTTTACAACTACATTGTTTTCACTAAGGAATATATAAGGTATCCTATTAGGATTTAGCATAGCATAAGTATAGAAATTGTTTTCATGCATGTTTCAAAATCCACTAAGTATAATGAAAATATTAGGGCTTTAAATGATAGTGTCACTTGCCTTTTTGGTAGGGAATGATGGTTCACTTCTTGATCTTGCTAGTTTCACACTTTTCTAACTTCACTACAAATCAATCAAGCAAACACAAAATCAACTTGCATTCCAACAAATATTCAATCAATACATCACACACACATAAAATATTAGGAACTAAGTCTTTCATGCAATCATGCAAAAAGGTAGTTTTATTTGCAAATATGGTCTCCACTAGGCTTCTAAACTTTGTAAGGTTCAAAGTGGTCATTTTCTAAAGTGGCAAAGTCATTTGCAAAAGGGTCTTATTCATAAACCATTTTTAAATCCATTCATCATTTTATGTGGTGGAAAATGTTTTTATCAAATCAAAAACTTTATGTCTTTCACCAAATAAGTTGTTTATTCTCAAAACTTGGTGTTTAGGTTCAGTAGGTTTGATCCAAATCATTTTCCCAAAGTTTTCATTCCAAAAACATTTTCATAACAAAACCATTATTTTTATTTGGCTAGAAATGGGCTAAATCAATTAATCCATCCTAAACTTCACCAAATCCATTTTTAAATCCATGGGTTGGTTCCTAGGGTCAGTAGATTCATCACAAACTAATTTGCAAAGATTTCAACCTCAAAAACATTTTTGAACAATTTTTCTAATCTAAACAAGCATACAAATGTTTCTGCAAAAACAAACATTTTACCAGAGGCTTTTTACTAAACAAACTGCATGGTTGGCTAGGGCTTGTTCCACTGATTCCAATGATATAAAGTTTGTAATTTTTGAACGTGTGGATCAAAAGTTACAAAGGTTTCAAATCTACATCTAAATCAGATTCAAAATTCTGTTTTAAACAAAGACTGGCCGCGCGTCGCAATTCTACTGGTTGATACCGATTCGGGTGGATCGGCCTCTGTGGGCATTGGATCTAAATAGATCGCACGGCTCTGATCGCGTACCCCTTCGGCGTTTAAGTGATCTATCGCGTTCGTCCGATCTAGATCCTACGGACGCTACTGCTTGGTCATCGATGGGCGGCGCTGCGCGGCGGCAGACGTCGGCGACGGTCAGGTGGTGGCGCTAGCGGAGGTTCTAGGAAGCAAGGAGGGAAGGGGAGGTGCTCACCATGTTTGCGAGGTCGAGGTGGTGCTCAACGTGTGGTCGGCGTGGCAAGCGGTGCTCAGGGACAGCAGCAATTCCTCGCCGGAGTGGGGAACGACGTCGGGCGGCTCTGGTCCTGGTCGGAGGCGACGCTGCAGATCGCCCTAAGGCAGGACAAGGGCATGGTCAGATGCAGGAGGATGTGGCGAGTGTGGGAGCGTGAACGAGAAGGCGTGGGGCGGTCTGGTGCTTACCAGGAGGGTCGCCGGAGTTGCTTGCAGACGCGGCGGTGCTCTGTTGAAGACGGAGCCGACGTTCTGGAGCGCCCGCGATGGAACGGAGGGCACAGACAGGTGCGCCTGGGAGTGGGGATCACGGTGGGGTGATCAGGGTGGCAAGAGGTGGCACGGTTCGGCCGGGATCGAGGAGGGACGATGGTCGGAGCAGTGGGAGTGTGGCTCGAAATTCCGTCGGCCTGGGGGCAGAGAGAGGGAGGCGCGTGAGGGGAAATGGAGAGGAGGCCTGGGCGGTTAATAGGGTGCAGTCGCGGCGAGTAACGGTCGCGGAATCAAGGCGTATTCAATGCCGGCGTAAATGGCAGCAACGGCAGGGCGTCATCTGCGCGAGGAAGAAGGAGTGAGCTGGCTGCGTTTGTCCTTGCTGTCAGCGAGGGAGTGTGGGGGAAGAAGGGTCCACTGGTCAGTCACTCTGCGCGTGCGGGTTCTGGTGAAATTCACGCGTGGGGGAGGGAAGCTGGGCTGGTACTGGGCTGTTGGGCTTGGCCAGCTGGGCTGAGTTCGACTCTATTTTTTTTTCTTCCTGAAAGTTTTATCTTTTCCAAATCTATTTTCTGTTTTGAATTTCCAAACAACAATTCAAGCATTCAAATCAATTCAAACTTTCACCAAACATTCATCAAACTTTACAATTGAATTTGGTTCTGTTTAACAACATAAACCAAAGTCCTAAAACAAAAATAATATTTTTATTTTAGAGTCCATTTATAATTAAATAAAATGGACATTAATTATTAAATCAAATGGGTTTTAATTTAATAAAAAGCACTATTTGAGATCTATATATTTTCAAAACCAAATCAATAAGTTTTATTTGAGAATATAAAATACTTGGAAAACTTGTTTAAAATAAATAGATAAGTTTTGATGTTTAAAAATAGTAAAACCTTTATTTTTAATAAACTTGGAATATTAAAACCTTATTATTTTATTTAAATAAATATTTACTATTTTTATCAAATAGAAATATTTTATTTCAAAGGCTTGGCCAGGTTTTAGTTTAGTTATTAAAATACTCCTTATTTAAATTTCTATCCCTTTTCATTTGAAACCAAATCTTCTTATTTAAAGGATCCAAAATGGTATTTCCAAATATTTTTATTTTGCCTTTATTAAATGTTTATCTTTTTAAATCCCTTTATGATTTATCTTGATCAAAATAGGTTTGAAGGTTTCCATTGGAATTCAAAAAGTTTCTTCTCGCCCTAAAAATCAACAAAGTTTTATTTTATTTATTTATTTTTCACATTACAAGATTTGGAAAATCTTGGGATGTGACAGGCTATCACCCTTAAAATAAATCTCGTCCCGAGATTTGGGAAGGCTAGGGTTACAAGTAGGCTCTAAACATCTAGGGTACTACCACCCTTAAAAATTTTCAAACTAAACTACATGTTGGCTTGCTTGGGATCTTGGGGAAACTTCTCTGGGCAAACATTTGCATTGTCTCCTTGGTTGCCACACTTGACTCATGGGCCAAGGTTGAGATTCTCCATAGGCTTGTTCAACTTGTTCATCTTTTCTGGACAGTTGCTTGCATAATGTCCTGGGTTCTTGCAGTTAAAACAGTTGATATCTTTGAGTTCTTTACGTGTCTCTTGTGGACAAGTTGCTACATAATGGCCTAGCTCTTTGTAGTTGTTGCACCTCACTTGGCCAATCTCCTTATTCTTCTGGTTCTCTAGGCATTCACTGGAATAGTGTCCCATTTCTTTACATTTATGACATTGCACATGGCTTTTGTCCTTCTTTTGCTTTTTGGGTTTCTCCAAAGCTAGGAGTGCATCCAGTTCATGTTGTTCATATGTTATCTGGTAGGTAGGAATGTCTACATGCTTCTTGGACCTTCTCTTGCTCTTGGGATAATTCATAGGCCCTTTCTTTGGTCCTTTGAATTGGGTTGTTTTGTTTGGAGGTATAAGTGGACCTTTTCCTTTGTCATCAACCTGCTTGGTAGACTTGGATCCTTCTGGATAGTTTGCAATCATTTGTTGCACTCCACCTTGTTTCCTTTGTTCAACAATGGAATAGATGGGGCATTGGATAGGGACATGGTTGTTTCCTTCACATAGGTAGCAAGTAGCTTGAGAGGTGGGACATTGTCCAACTGAATGTTGCTGTTCACAATTGGTGCATTGATCTCCATGCTCCTTGGAAGTATGATCCTTGTCTCCACAAATAATGCAAGCTGGGGCTCCATCTAGAATAACATTTCTGTCATCCTTGTTGTCACAAACTCCTTTGGAATAGTTTTCTTCCATGTTGATCATTTGATCAGTCACCTTAAGCATCAATTGGGCTTGAGTTTCCAAAAATCCTTGAAGTGTTGGATCTTCCCCACTGGTGTTGGCTATGAACTGAGCTGTCATTTGGTTCAACTGGTGTTGGGTTGCTATGAGTTCTTTCATGCTGTCCTTTTTGTTGGTGTTGGTGTCATCAACCTTGATGTTGGAGTCTCTTGGAGTAGTCATCTGTTTGGGTTGAATGGAGATTAGAATAGACAAGATATTTCTAAGGAAATAGTTCTATTCACACACATCACAATTTACTCAAGCAATGTGCAAGCATTCACAAATAGCTTTTCACTCAAACAACAAAGTTCAAGCACATACTTAGGCAACACAATATTTTTGTTACACCACATAAGTTGGTGTGTTTGACTTAACTATAATATGGTGGTCCATCTATATGGTTCACTTGTGATCTTTCCATCCTTCTTTGGTTGATTTTTCTTGCATGAGATCATGGTTTCCTTGGGAAAAACTCTTGGTTACAATAACTTCTAGTGAAATGATCTCCTTCTAATTTTTTTGCATTCCCTTAGTCTCCATAACTTGAGCAAGATTTCCTTGTCTCTCTTGTAGTCCTTAGTGATATCCAAGTTGGAAGTCCTTGGTGAATATGCTGAAGATGTTGAAGTCATTAGAGTTGAAGAAGTTGAAGCCATTAGAGTTGTAGAAGTCCTTTGCACATGGTGTAGTCTTTGGCCATGGGGTAGGTTTTTCCATCAAGTTGAAATAGAAGAGATGTAGAGTCAAAACCCAAAATGGTTGAGGAAAGAGT
Organism: Avena insularis; assembly: GCA_023614405.1. Classification (NCBI taxonomy): domain Eukaryota; kingdom Viridiplantae; phylum Streptophyta; class Magnoliopsida; order Poales; family Poaceae; genus Avena; species Avena insularis. The sequence goes on along the minus strand of CM042697.1, from coordinate 436,502,681 downwards.
TTACAAGATTGTTTGTAAATAAGTTTTGGAACAAATACAACTCCTATTTTTCTAAGGGTTTTTGTCCAATCCTAGGTTTACAAATCCTACAGGCAACACAATGCTCTGATACCATCTGTAGAGGGAGTGTCCCAACCTTTAAATAATATAAGGTGGAGTCCCCTGTGTTCACAATGCTAGTCCCTGGATCAATAGCTAGCATCCACAGTTAAGATGTAATATCAAGAAACAAAGGTCATAATATAACTTTATAACCAGGAATAACATAATTTTATTACATCTTACATAGCTCATTTGGCTATTACATTACATTGCAGCAGAATATCTATAAGCATGGGGTCCTTCATCTTCAAGGTGCCACAGGCAAACATGTTGGTTGTAGACTTTGTAATCCTAATCAATCAATCTTCACTAAAATCAATCAAACCTACAACATTACAAGTTACAGCCACAAGGGTCAATACATTTGAATTGTATTGGCAAGTTTCACTACTATGTAGAATATAAGTGGAACCTATTATTACATGCATTTTTGGCTAAGTAGGGTTTTAGGCTCATTTGCAGAAAGCAATAATTTATCCTATCTTTTCAACATGGTCTTGATTTTTTGTCAAATCTCTTTATCAAAAATCCCTTGAACTCCTTGGTAAATTCCCAAGTGTTCAAGTCCTTGTCCAAAATCTCTTGAGTTCCTTGGTACCCCCAAGTACATCAAGTTTTATCAAAATCTCTTGAGCTCCTTGGTACCCCCAAGTGCATCAGGTTTTATCAAAATCTCTTGAGCTCCTTGGTACCCCCAAGTGCATCAAGTCTTTTGTTGTCACTTAAAAGTTTTTCTTTTAGAAATTGGAATGTCGAGATTTCCCATAGCTTCAAACTTCAGTTGCTCAGTATTGTCCATAACCAGGGACATGGCTAAGTACTTAGATTTTATTTTCTTCTGCAGAAGTAGTACACTTTACCCACATGTCACAATCTCATCTTGTTGCCACCAGTGGCCACTGGATTGGTACTCACCAAGATGGAGTACTGGCAGATTGAGAATGTGACGAAGTCTTTCCAGAGGGTCCTCCCATACACCATTGCTAGCTTGTCTTCAGTACCCATGTAGGATTCCAGGTCCTCATTTTCAGTAGCCTGAAGACAATGCATGGGTCTTCCCAATGTAGTTTACCAAGCCAGAGCCATAAGTAGCATGTCGTTATACACGAAAGCCACAATTGGAGAAACATATTTAATCTCTAAGTTTCCTGGGTGGTTTTCTTTTGGAGCCCAACACAAAGAGATTGCCATAGTCATGGTTCCTTTTGTTGCCACCTTCTCCAAAACTCAAAGTATCCTTGTCCACCCAGGTGGTTCATTGAGTCCTTGTTTTATTATATAAAAACACAAGTCCTTTTCTCAACTTCATAAAATCTCAACATGTATCTATTTTCAAAATCTAGCATGGCTAAGCATTTTACAACTACATTGTTTTCACTAAGGAATATATAAGGTATCCTATTAGGATTTAGCATAGCATAAGTATAGAAATTGTTTTCATGGATGTTTCAAAATCCACTAAGTATAATGAAAATAGTAGGGCTTTAAATGATAGTGTCACTTGCCTTTTTGGTAGGGAATGATGGTTCACTTCTTGATCTTGCTAGTTTCACACTTTTCTAACTTCACTACAAATCAATCAAGCAAACACAAAATCAACTTGCATTCCAACCAATATTCAATCAATACATCACACACACATAAAATATTAGGAACTAAGTCTTTCATGCAATCATGCAAAAAGGTAGTTTTATTTGCAAATATGGTCTCCACTAGGCTTCTAAACTTTGTAAGGTTCAAAGTGGTCATTTTCTAAAGTGGCAAAGTCATTTTCAAAAGGGTCTTATTCATAAACCATTTTTAAATCCATTCATCATTTTATGTGGTGGAAAATGTTTTTATCAAATCAAAAACTTTATGTCTTTCACCAAATAAGTTGTTTATTCACAAAACTTGGTGTTTAGGGTCAGTAGGTTTGATCCAAATCATTTTCCCAAAGTTTTCATTCCAAAAACATTTTCATAACAAAACCATTATTTTTATTTGGCTAGAAATGGGCTAAATCAATTAATCCATCCTAAACTTCACCAAATCCATTTTTAAATCCATGGGTTGGTTCCTAGGGTCAGTAGGTTCATCACAAACTAATTTGCAAATATTTCAACCTCAAAAACATTTTTGAACAATTTTTCTAATCTAAACAAGCATACAAATGTTTCTGCAAAAACAAACATTTTACCAGAGGGTTTTTACTAAACAAACTGCATGGTTGGCTAGGGCTTGTTCCACTGATTCCAATGATATAAAGTTTGTAATTTTTGAACGTGTGGATCAAAAGTTACAAAGGTTTCAAATCTACATCTAAATCAGATTCAAAATTCTGTTTTAAACAAAGACTGGCCACGCGTCGCAATTCTACTGGTTGATACCGATTCGGGTGGATCGGCCTCTGTGGGCGTTGGATCTAAATATATCGCACGGCTCTGATCGCGTACCCCTTCGGCGTTTAAGTGATCTATCGCGTTCGTCCGATCTAGATCCTACGGACGCTACTGCTTGGTCATCGATGGGCGGCGCTGCGCGGCGGCAGACGACGGCGACGGTCAGGCGGTGGCGCTAGCGGCGGTTCTAGGAAGCAAGGAGGCAAGGGGAGGTGCTCACCGTGTTCTCGAGGTCGAGGTGGTGCTCAACATGTGGTCGGCGTGGCAAGGGGTGCTCAGGGATAGCAGCAATTCCTCGCCGGAGTGGGGAACAGCGTCGGGCGGCTCTGGTCCTGGTCGGAGGCGACGCTGCAGATCGCCCTAAGGTAGGACAAGGGCATGGTCAGATGGAGTAGGATGTGGCGAGTGTGGGAGCGTGAACGAGAAGGCGTGGGGCGGTATGGTGCTTACCAGGAGGGTCGCCGGAGTTGCTTGCGCCCGCGGTGCTTTCTGAAGACCGAGCGACGCTCTGGGCGCCCATGATGGAACGGAGGGCACAAAAGTGCGCGGGAGTGGGGATCACGTGGTGGTGGGTGGCAAGAGGTGGCACGGTTCGGTTGGTCGGGATCGAGGAGGACGGTGGTCGGAGCAGGGAGTGTGGCTCGGGTCGGCTTAGAGAGGGAGGCGCGTGAGGGGAAATGGAGAGGAGGCCTGGGCGGTTAATAGGGTGCAGTCGCGGCGAGTAACGGTCGCGGAATCAACGCATATTCAACGCCGACGTAAATGGCAGCAACGGCAGGGCGTCGTCTGCGCGAGGAAGAAGGAGTGAGCTGGCTACATGGGTCCTTGCTGTCAGCGAGGGAGTGTGGGGGAAGAAGGGTCCACTGGTCAGTCACTCTGCGCGTGCGGGTTCTGGTGAAAAACGCTTCGCGTGTGGGGGAGGGAAGCTGGGCTGGTACTGGGCTGTTGGGCTTGGCCAGCTGGGCTGAGTCCGACTCTATTTTTTGTTCTTCCTGAAAGTTTTATCTTTTCCAAATCTATTTTCTGTTTTGAATTTCCAAACAACAATTCAAGCATTCAAATCAATTCAAACTTTCACCAAACATTCATCAAACTTTATAATTGATTTTGGTTCTGTTTAACAACATAAACCAAAGTCCTAAAACAAAAATAATATTTTTATTTTAGAGTCCATTTATAATTAAATAAAATGGACATTAATTATTAAATCAAATGGGTTTTAATTTAATAAAAAGCTCTATTTGAGATCTATATATTTTCAAAACCAAATCAATAAGTTTTATTTGAGAATATAAAATACTTGGAAAACTTGTTTAAAATAAATAGATAAGTTTTGATGTTTAAAAATAGTAAAACCTTTATTTTTAATAAACTTGGAATATTAAAACCTTATTATTTTATTTAAATAAATATTTACTATTTTTATCAAATAGAAATATTTTATTTCAAAGGCTTGGCCAGGTTTTAGTTTGGTTATTAAAATACTCCTTATTTAAATTTCTATCCCTTTTCATTTGAAATCAAATATTCTTATTTAAAGGATCCAAAATGGTATTTCCAAATATTTTTATTTTGCCTTTATTAAATGTTTATCTTTTTAAATCCCTTTATGATTTATCTTGATCAAAATAGGTTTGAAGGTTTCCATTGGAATTCAAAAAGTTTCTTCTCACCCTGAAAATCAACAAAGTTTTATTTTATTCATTTATTTTTCACATTACAAGATTTGAAAAATCTTGGGATGTGATGATAATAGCGACAGCGGCAACGGCAGCTCTTGAGGGTGGTACATAGGGAGAGGGAGAGAACGGAGGGGTGCTTGAGCACCACAAGCTCACCCTAAGTGCGATGGTGGTGACGGCGAGGCGAGGCGATCACGGGGGACGCCGGGATCGAAGAAAAACACGGCGACCAGAGCTCGGAGAGATGAGGTCGAGGGCGACGATTCCGAGCGCCTGCGTCTGATTCCTTCGAGGAGAAGCACCAGGGCGACGAGACGAAGCTCAAGGCGGGTTCAACGGGGCACGGGGAGGCTTCAGGTGGCGGCGGCGTGAAGCTCTGGCTGTGATAGGGTTCGGCCATAGAGCGAGAGAGATAGGGAGAGGAAGAAGTGGCGTTTAGGGGTTCGGCCTGACGGTGGCTACTTGTAGACGCCGGGCGGCGTGGCGCATCACAGTGCGGGCATCGCGGCGACGGCGAGCGGCAGAGCGGCCGACACGGAGCTACTTCTGTCACGAGGAAGACGACATGCGAAGGGGTACGGGCCTGGTGGGATGCGCTTGGGCCCCGGTGGGCTTCCTGCTGGTGCCAGGGAGAGAGAAGGAGAAGTGGACTCGGCCCAGAGAGGTTTAGGACTAGATTTTTTTCCAGGAAAACCTTTTCTAATTCTGTTTTCTATTTCCTCTTTTGTATTTTGAATTCAAATTTGTTTTTGAATGATTTCAAATCACAGAGATTTTTGTGATATAACTGAAAACACTAAGGGGCCCTTAGTACTAATTGGGCTCCATTTGTTTTGAGAATTTTCAAAATATGGGAACCATTTGAATTGATTTGAAAATAGAGGAAAAAGCTATTAGGGTTTTAGGGTTTTGTTTGTCCTTCTTTAGTTGAATCAAAGGGCAAGTGTAATGCATGCATGAAATGCTCAAACACATCTTATTTATATTACACTAAAGGGTGGTATGTTACAGCTCTACCCCACTTACAAGAATCTCGACAAGAGATTCCTAGTTTTTAGAAAAGAAGGCAGGGTACTCAGATCGAAGACGATCTTCGCATTCCCAGGTTGCTTCTGACTCAGAGTGATGAGACCGTTGAACTTTCAGGAACTTGATGGTTTGTCGACGAGTCTTGCGCTCGGTTTCATCAAGAATACGAACAGGGTATTCTCGGTAGGTTAGATCATCTTGGAGATCCAAAGTTTCATGGTCCACACCACGAATGGGATTTTTGAAGCAACGCTTGAGTTGAGACACATGGAAAACATCATGTACCTCTGGAAAAGTAGAAGGTAGATCCAATTGGTAGGAAAGCTCACCCCTCTTGGAGAGAATGCGAAAGGGACCAACGTAGCGAGGAGCCAATTTGCCTTTGATACCGAATCGATGGACACCCTTCATAGGAGTGACCCGAAGATAAGCTTGATCACCAACTTCATAATGAACATCAAGATGATGAAGATCATAGTTAGTCTTCTGACGAGATTGAGCGGCCTTCAGACGCTCTCGGATTATGCGAACTTGATCTTCTGCTTCTTGGATCATGTCCGGACCAAAGAATTGTCTTTCGCCGGTTTCTCTCTGGTTCAGCGGTGTTCGACATGTTCTCCCATACAAGAATTGGATAGGTGCCATGCCCAAACTGGATTGAAAACTGTTGTTATAAGAGAACTCCGCAAAAGGAAGACATTTCTCCCAGTTCTTTCCAAAGGATATGACACACGCTCTGAGCATGTCTTCAAGAATTTGATTCACTCTTTCAGTTTGACCACCGGTTTTAGGATGATATGCTGTCTGAAGGAGACATGAGTTCCCATTGCTTCTTGCAAGCTTTGCCAGAATTTGGAAGTAAACAAACTTCCACGATCAGAGATGATCTTCTTGGGAACACCATGAAGAAAAACAATCCGAGAGATGTATAGGTCAGCCAATTGACTAGCACGTATAGTTTCACGAACCGGAAGGAAATGAGCAACTTTAGATAACCGATCAACTATTACCCATATGGCATCATTTCCTGCTTGTTTCCTTGGGAGTCCAGTGATAAAATCCATACCAATTTCATCCCATTTCCACTCGGGAATTTTTAACGGTTGCAGAAGTCCAGCAGGCCTTTGGTGTTCATCCTTCACACGACGACAAACGTCGCACTCTGCAACAAAGCAAGCGATTTCTGGTTCCATTCCACTCCACCAGAATCTTTGACGGAGATCTCGGTACATCTTGGTACCACCAGGATGGATAGACAGAGGGGATTCATGAGATTCCAAAAGAATTAGATCTTTGATTTTCCGACTGTTTGGAACCACTAGACGGTTACTAAAGTATAGAATACCTTGATCATTGACAGAGAAGCATTTAGCTTCACTGCTTGCAACACGCTCTTTGACCTTGGTAACTTCATCATCTTGCTTTTGAGCTTCCTTGATTTGATCCTCTAGAGAAGATTTTATTTCAAGGTTAGCAAGGAATCCACAAGGAACCACTTCAAGGTTAAGACGCTTGATTTCCTCGTAGAGAACATGTTGGGCTTGTGAAGTCATCAGATTGTTGCAATAAGACTTCCGACTTAGCACGTCAGCAACGACATTGGCTTTGCTGGGTTGATAGTTGAGACCCAAATCATAATCTTTTATGAGTTCCAACCATCGTCTTTGCCTGAGATTCAGATCTGGCTGGGTGAAGAGGTACTTTAGACTTTGATGATCCGAGTAAAGTTCGCAACGGTTACCGATGAGGTAATGTTGCCATTGCTTAAGAGCATGAACGACAGCAGCTAACTCGAGATCATGGGTTGGATAATTGTTCTCATGTGGCTTCAACTGCCGAGAAGCATAGGCCACTACATGACCATCTTGCATCAACACACAACCGAGCCCTTGGAGAGAAGCATCACAATAGATGAAGAAGTCCTTGCTTGTATCCGGAAGAACAAGCACATGTGCGGTGGTTAGCTTAGTTTTCAAAGCCTGGAAGCTTTCTTCTGCCTTTTCTGACCATTCAAATTTCTTATCTTTCTTAAGAAGATCAGTCATAGGCTTGGATATCTTGGAGAAGTTCTCGATGAATCGGCGGTAATATCCAGCCATTCCGAGAAAACTTCGGACTTCCTTGACTGAAGTAGGTGACTTCCATTGCAGAATGGTCTGAACCTTATCCGGTATGACAACAACACCACTTGCAGACACAACATGACCAAGGAAGACGAGCTCTTGTAACCAGAACTCACATTTGGAAAACTTGGTGTAGAGATCATGTTCACGAAGTTTAGTCAGTACCAAACGTAGATGTTCGACATGCTCTTATTCGGTCTTGGATTAGATTAGAATGTCATCAATGTATACCACGACAAACTTGTCGAGATACTCCATGAAGAAGGAGTTCATGAGCCTTATAAATGTGGCAGGGGCATTGGTTAACCCGAAGGACATCACTGTATACTCGTAAAGACCATAACAAGTTGTGAATGTTGTCTTTGGAATATCCTCCTTTCTGATCTTGATTTGATGATACCCTGATCTTAAGTCCATTTGGAGAAGAAAGTGGCACCACTTAATTGATCAAAGAGGTCATTTATCCGGGGAAGTGGGTACTTATTCTTGATTGTCACCGTGTTGAGTGGACGGTAATCAACCACCAACCTTGGAATATTTGTATCCCGCTTTTTGACAAAGATGGTAGGGCAACCCCAAGAGGATGTGCTAGGTTGGATGTATCCTAGACCCTCTAACTCTTCAAGTTGCTTCTTCAACTCAACCAACTCATAAGGAGGCATGCGATAAGGTCTTTTGGAGATAGGAGCAGTTCCAGGAACTAGCTCAATGACAAACTCCACACTTCGATCAGGTGGCATGCCAGGCAACTCTTCAGGAAAAACATCCGGGAAATCACAGACTACATGGACATCTTGGACCTCGAGAGCAGGTAGGATATCCATGGCATACAACTCCGAGAAAGGTTTAAGAACTGTTGACGGAGACTTTGAACCATCAGTCCAATACTTAACAGTTATGCCAGCAGGAGAGGTCACAGAAACTGTTCTGAGTGCACAGTCAATGACGGCTTGATACTTGGTTAACCAGTCCATGCCCAGAATGACATCTATGTCGGTTGACTTGAGTGCAATGAGAGAAGTGGGAAACTTCTGATATGCTATATCTATCTCAACCCCATGAGTAACCCAGATGGCCTGACAACGAGACCCGGGAGTACTAATCTCTATAGGGGAAGACATTGCTTCAAAAGGTATACCATGCTCTCGTGCAAACTCTTGTGATATGAATGTATGCGATGCTCCAGAATCAAACAAAACTGTTGCGAGAATTGAATTGACACGGAGCGTACCCAGAATGACGCGTGGATCTTCCTAAGCTTCCTCAACAGTGACATGGGTCAGACGACCACGTCCAGCACCTTGAGATTTATCATTCTTCTTTGCCTGCTAATCATTGCGTCCGGTAGCCCTTTGAGAACACTCCCTTGAGTAGTGACAAGGCTGTCCACAGGAGTAATAGGTAACCCCAGTGTGAGATCCAGCAGGAGGATGATAGTTTGATCCACCAGTGTTTGACTGTGGATGATGAGAATTATTGCCAGAAGACTTGGGTGCATAAGGAGCACGAGGCACAACACTGTATGGAATAAAGACACGGCGCTTCTTGTTGCCAGAAGAAGAAGCACGAGAATTTCCTTCTTCACGCTTCTGAGAAACTTCCATATCCTTCCTTCCATGCTCCAGAGTAAGGGCCTGATTGTGCAAGTCCTGGAAAGACTGGAACTTGAAGGGCAGCAACTCATAGAGAAGTGCAGGGTTAAGTCCCTTACGGAACAGCTCTTGCTTATCTTCATCATTGGTCACATCCCTGGTTGCATAACGAGCCAGGCGAGTAACCTCACGCCCATAGGTTTCAATATCCTTGCGCCCCTGAGTAAGATCCAAAAACTCCCTCCTTTTGAGATCCATGACGGGCTTAGGGATATATGAGGCACGAAATGCTGCAACGAACTCCTCCCAGGTAACGACATGTCCCTGAGCTTGCATATTCTGAAAACCTTCCCACCAAACACCAGCCTCACCTTCCAATTGATAGGTGGCGAAGTTAACACGATCAGCGGAACGGACACGAAGAGCACTGAACTTGCGTTCTATGGTGCGGAGCCAATCATCAGTTTCAAGGGGCTCTGTGGAGTGGGTGAATATTGGAGGAAAGGAGCGGATGAAATCTCCAAGTGTGACACGATCGATCGTCAAGGTTCTGCGCCACACGCTCCAGAAGGCGTTCATTCCTCAGACGATTAGTCTCAATGTTGTTGAGAACCTCGGCCATTGTGGGAGGTGGCGGAAGTTCCTGATCAGCATTGTTGTGTCCTCGACGGCCAACAGAACCACGAGTACCAGCCGACATCCTGAAGAGAAAACAGAAACCATGAGAATGGATTCTCCAAAAAGGGTTCAACAAAGGATGGCAAAACCATATCAAAAGATCATGGTAGAGATGAAGATGTGGATGCAAACTATATCAATGCATTAAGTATGGCAGTAGAACAAGCATACGAAACATACACGCTACCAACTTAGATACAAACCATAGCAATGGAATGCAAGCATGATATGGTACCAACAAGTCACAAAAGAGTTGAGAGCAGAATTAGAGGCATCCTTAGCAAAGTTGAAAAACAATGCTTCAGTTGCACGGATATATCTTGGAAACTCTAAGCCTTGCAACCAGGTATGGAGTACTTAGGGAATAACAACCCAAACCCGTATATCCTAAAATTTGAAATGATAGACGAGAAGTGTAAACTTTGCAAAGCAAACAAGGTAAGATAACTCAGCAATAGAACAACCTTGGATAAGTAGTAAAAAGAGTCCTATTCAGAGTTTTGCAAATAGTTTTTAGCTTTTAGTTTTCTCAAACTCTAGACTCAACATCGACCAACTAGAAGGGTTTCCTACAGGCAGTCCTGCTCTGATACCAAAATCTGTCACGACCCAAGACCAGGGCTAGACAAATACCAGATCCTCATCTAATGTAAGCCTAACCTAAATTCTGAAACACGCAGGGAAAGATCGGTAACATTATAGAACATACAAACCATACATTAATAAGGTAAACTCTTAAGAGAGTTACAAACTAGTCTTACAAGCCAAGGGTCACAGACCCATCATTACATCAAACAACGGAAGCAAACAAGTTGTTCTAAATAACAAACTTAGCAAAGGGCCTAAGAGGCCATAAAAAAAGTAGCGACCCTTCCATAGATCCTAGGCTGCTGCCAGGGAACCCCGACTACTCGTCGACTTCGACGGAGAAACCACCTTCAGTTGGGGTAGCATCACCTGTAGAAAAACATCAACGAAGCAAGGTTGAGTACAGGGTGTACTCCGCAAGACTTATGGCTAGTGGAGTTATTTTGCATAAAGCCATCCTTTTGCTTTCAAAACAAGAGGGAGAAGAACTCGTCTAGTTAGATCATTTTCAAATGGGGATAAGAAGACTTCAACTCTAGCTCTTAGAATCTTCTTTGATATCCACCAAGCATCATCATCAACTGAACCATTCTTCCCGAACTACCCCCTCAACAACCTCGAGGAAGTATTCCGGATCTCACTTTAGTTGGCAAGTTTTATCATTCGGTTATAGTTCTCTATGATCTTCACGTCCGTTCCCAAGTTGTCCATAACCGTGGACACGGCTTTTCGAAAAGATTAATAAGCAGCAGGGGTGCACAACTTTACCCACACGTACCAACCGATTCTTAATGCCAAATTATTAGCCCTCTTCCTTGGATGGCCGGCAGAGAGTGGTTGACCATGACCTTTACCTTGCTTTAGCCGAGACCATGAGTCACGCACTAGGGAGATGCCGCCATAACGGGTCAAGTCCCGAAGCCGGTACCTAATGATGTGCGCAGGGTTCAAGGTTACGGATGCCGGGCATCTCTTGTTCCCGGCCACGCTTACCTACCTGTTATGAATGCACCTCCTTCACCTCCATTCAAGAACAACCAAGATGCGTATGTCGAATGGAAAGCCCAAACTATGTGACTCATGGAATCTACTAGGCAAGTTAGTTGGTCGAGGGGTTTCAGCCCCGTGGTTGTACGCTCGTCTTGGTTCAAGAGGCAAGAACATCGGGTCCTAGGGGTGGCAAGTATGGGACTACAAAAACCACAACCCAAGTGGCCTCCCATACAAGCCTTAGCATGTTTATCATCCATCTCTGATCACATCACCACATCCTACCATGCTAGATTCATTCGCATCTCCGGTGCATCACCTGAATGATCTGCATCGGATCACTAAGCATGGATAATCTTGACTGGACTTGTGGAACTAGCTACGCTCATAAGCCAGGCCCTAGTTATGCTAGGAGCAGTGGACCAGGTAATATAGTTCGCAAAAGGGAAACATGCACCAGATAGGATTACTCTATCTACTTATAAAAGACTTTTGAACCGAATGCATATGTCGAGAATTAAATATTGTGTAAACATAGGATTCATATGTATGAGTGGGGCTTTGCTTGCCTTGTCTGTTGTTGGACTGGTACTGCTCTTCGTGGCGTTGAATTCAGCTTCGGGTTCGGTTCGTATTCGCGAGAACCAAACACCGGAAAAGAGAAAACAACACTCAACACATGGCATATGCAATGCTCATACAATATAGATTATATGACAAGTTAAACATTGTTGAATTGAACCCTAAAGCATGCTTGGTCACTTTAAAGGGGGTTCCGAAAGTCCAAACCCTAAAACAAGGGGATCATCGGGATCATCTATGGGGTTCAATTAGTTCTTCTAATTAAACTTGCTAACAAAGTTGATTAACAATGTATGATTTTATCTTAGTTGGATAGGTTCCATTTTTCTAAACATTTTGATATATTATTTGTATTTTTCTGATTTAAAATGAATTAGTTATGAATTTCCCAAATTTTAATTCATTTTAAACATTTTTGGAATATTTAAATTAATTTCCAAACTTGGGCCCACACGTCAGACTTTTATTAATTTTAGAAAATATTTATGGAAATGATTAAAATCCTGACAGGCAGGGCCCACATGTCATACATTTTCATTTAAATAAAACAATTACAGAAAAGAAAAAGGAGAAATGACATCAGCATGACATCATGCTGATGTCATCTCGGGCTTGATCCTCAGATCGATGCTCGATCTGTCGATCGAGCACGCCTTGATGCAAGGTTGTGTGTATGGACTCGGTGATCGCGCTGAACTAGAAACCCATGGCGTGTGGGAGTTCGGAGACGGCGCGACAACGAACAGCGACGACGGCTTCGGGCTCTCGCGAGGGTGACGGTACATAGGGAGAGGGAGAGAACGGAGGGGTGCTTGAGCACCACAAGCTCACCCTGAGCGCGATGGTGGCGACGGCGAGGCGAGGCGATCACGGGGGACGCCGGGATCGAAGAAAAACACGGCGACCGGAGCTCGGAGAGATGAGGTCGAGGGCGACGATTCCGAGCGCCCGCGTCCGATTCCTTCAAGGAGAAGCACCAGGGCGATGAGATGGAGCTCAAGGCGGGTTCAACGGGGCACAGGGAGGCTTCAGGTGGCGGCGGCGTGAAGCTCTGGCCATGCTAGGGTTCGGCCATAGAGCGAGAGAGATAGGGAGAGGAAGAAGTGGCGTTTAGGGTTTGTCGACGGCGGCCAGGGCTACTTGTAGACGCTCAGGGGCGGCGGCGCGCATCGCGGCGCTTAGCGAAGCAGCACAGCGGCGAAGGAGTGGCCGACAGAGCTGCTTGCCATGCATGAGGAAGACGACAGGCGAAGGGGTACGGGCCTGGTGGGCTGTGCTTGGGCCCCGGGTGGGCTTCCTGCTGGTGCCAGGGAGAGAGAAGGAGAGGTGGGCTCGGCCTAGAGAGGTTTAGGACTAGATTTTTTTCCAGGAAAACCTTTTCTAATTCTGTTTTCTATTTCCTCTTTTCTATTTTGAATTCAATTTTTTTGAATGATTTCAAATCACAGAGATTTTTGTGATATAACTGAAAACACTAAGGGGCCCTTCGTACTAATTGGGATCCATTTGTTTTGAGAATTTTCAAAATATGGGAACCATTTGAATTGATTTGAAAAGAGAGGAAAAAGCTATTAGGGTTTTGTTTGTCCTTCTTTAGTTGAATCAAAGGGCAAGTGTAATGCATGCATGAAATTCTCAAACACATCTTATTTATATTACACAGAAGGGTGGTATGTTACAACCGTCCCAGCCGTTCCAATACCCAAGATTTCACAAAAGTTCTTCATTTTCATGGTGAAGGGCCTATTATAGATTTTGAATGACACCTCGGACCTGAAAGGGTTGTTAGTAAAATAGAAACTCTCCACAAAAGTTTTAGTGAGCATACCATACTGCACACTCTCATCCTGCATAAAACTAGTTAGTCCAACCCTCCGAACCAAGGTTAGGAAATCATTGAGAATCCCTGCAGCCCGCAAAAAGGTAGGGCAAGGGAAGGTAGAAGGGTGCTCATCCCCCTCATCTCCCTTGTCGCCAAAACGCGGTGTAATGATATCCTCATTGTATGATATCCTAACTCGGGAGGATGATCTTGAAGGTCTTGTCCTCCTGGGTGCATCACTCTCAAACACTTCTCCAAAGATGTGGTTGTCCATGACCCTTTTTTATGAAATTTTTAGAAAAACATCAAACCAAGTAATTTCCAAGTTGATAAATGATGAGGAACTACTATAGGAACTTGCTAGAGGGCTAAACATGCATCAAAATAAAATTTCTAAGCATAGAACAAGCATCCAAGCTCACACAACCTAACACCTATAGGAGCAAAATACTCAAGATACAATCTACCAATCAAAAATATAATTGGACAAGCGGAGGAGGCACATACCAAGGAGCAATCCCTCCAAAAATCAGCAGCAAAGATGGGTTGAGCAAGGAGATCGAAAATCGGGAGCAAGAACAGCAGGAACTCGAGCTTGAGAAAGTTTTCCGGTGTTTTTCGGGAGAGAGAAAGAAGTGGATGGGAGGAGGCAACTTGGAGGGCCATAGGTGGTCCCCACCTAGGCCAGGCGCACCCTGGGGCTAGCCGCGTCACCAGGGGGTGTGCTGGCCTGGTGGGTCCCCCTGGGCCACTCCAGGTGTCCCTCTGCCCCTTTTTCGAGGAAAAAATTAATATGAATTTTCTGGGATTTTTCGGGAAACTTTATTTTTGGCCAATTTTCAGGTTATGAAAATTGATTTTCTCGCAGAATGTTTTTTAGAAGAAACAAAAGCAAACAAAAACCAAAAATACAGAAGTTCTAAGACACTCTAACAAGCAAACAACTAGCAAAACTAAAGCTAACAAGAGGAAAGGCAAAGTGTCGTGGTATTGCCGACGAGTACGCCATGGAGGGGTCCTCACAGTGCGTGTTTAGAGACGTGGGGTAAGGCGGAAGGTTGGCGGGTACAAGGTAACACAGTTTACCCAGGTTCAGATCCCACGATGGTGGCGGAATCCTACTCCTGCTATAAATCACTATAATGGCAATACGCCGAGTTACAGGGATTGGTTCACTGTGCGCGATATGAGTTGAGTTATCTTGGTTATTCCCTAAAGGATCCCATAGGTCCGGCTTATATAGTCGCCAGATCCTAGGGTTACATGCAAAGTCCTATCCGGACAGGTTACAGAGTCCTACACAGTATACAATTAATCTAACGTGTCTTGCACTCCAAGGCTCCGGGTACGTCGGTGACTCCTCCGTAGCCTTCCTTTATCCGGCATGGGCCTCCCTTCTGGATCCATCTAACTGGGCCGCTCAGCAGGCCATAGGACTTGCTACCAACTATGGGCCACCCGGGTTATCCGGATTAGAGACATGCTATGATGATACCCATATAGAATATCCCCAACAGTAGCCCCTGGAGAACTCCGAGATCTTGCGCCGTCTTGCCTCTTCAGGTTGAATGCTCCGTCTATGTGAATGTCGGCAAATTATCAAGCAATATCTTGTAGTCCTCCCAAGAACCTTGCAATGTTCTCAGTCTTCAACTTGTAAGTCGGAGAACTGCTGAATCTTCCATTGTACTCTTCTCGTAGCCGGACTGGATCCGTCCATGCTGGAATCTTCCGATGGGATGGTTCATCTGCCTGTGTCAGCTAGAGAAACATAGACCATAGGTCAGTGACGCCTCGTAACTCACACATGCAGAGAACACAATCATGTATATTTTTCCCGCGCGAAGGATATGAACCTTTGGCGGCGGCGATTGGGAACATGGCAAAATTTCCGCGCACGTACGCACACGCACTTTCCACGCAGCAACCATTCGATCGACTTGCATGAATCTCGATGCTAGGGGTTATAAATTACAACCGTGGTTTATTTTTTCTTTTCACTTCATTCTCCCCTGTGTCATCGTCTTCCTCCTGTGAGCACCTCCTCGAGCTCTCCACGCGCACGCGAAAAACCCTAACTTCTCCCCAATCTCCCAGTCACCTCCCCTCTCATTCCAATGGCTAGCAACAGCTCTACCCCATCCATGGTGGCGACGAATGAGAGCATGACCAAGCCGGCAAGCTCCGTCCATGTGCCTCTAGAGGGCGTGGTGGTTCCGCAGTCCGCGGTGGTGGAAACCACCAGCGACGACCATATTCCACCGGAGCAGGAGCCGTTGGAGGAGGAAAGTGACTACCACAAGGGAGAATGGCGCGGCTCCGATATCACCGATGGTGATATCCAGGAGCTGCTTGCCGAAGGATACCTCCACGCAACGGAGGGGCTTGTCTGGTGAGCGGTGCCGGCCAGCGAGGTCACCCCTTCTACCCAAGCCGGAGAGAAGGTGTACCTCAAGGCACAGATGGTACGCGACGTTTCCCTCCCAATCTCTGACTTCTTCCTTTCTGTCCTCAACCATTACCGGGTTCAACCCCAAAACCTTTCTCTGAATAGCATCTTAGCACTTTGCTACTATGTAGCGCTTTGCAAAGGCTACCTAGGAATTAGGCCTAGGTTAGATATGTTCATCTACTTTTTCACCATCAAGAGGGAAGCCGAAGCTAGCAAGGACGAGCTTAGGAACTGTGGAACCATTAGTTTCAAGATTCGGCCTGGCCAGTGGTTCCCCGACATCGTCGGACATGAGTCCTGCAAGAACTGGCAGCGGACGTACTTCTACGGCCCAGATATCCCTCTGGCCAGCCGAGAAGAAACGTACCCGGACTTCATCGATGGGGCCGCCGCTGAAGCCCCGACATGGAGATACCAGGCCACCCTTCCCTCCTACAACAACGCTTCCTGCACCATAAGGCAGATAGAGTGGTTCGTAGAGACGGGTCTGACCGGGTTGGACCTAGCCATGTGCTGGTTCGTCAGGTGGATCCAGCCTCTGCAGAACCGCGCAAAGTTGATACACCAATACACCAAGGATATGAAGGATAGCCTTCGCATCTCCGAGGATAACTTCTCGAGTGACTCCATCAAGCTCCGCCTCAAGGACATCGTCAAGGTGAAGGACAGGAAGCGCAGCTTCATCATCACCTATGACATGTTCGTAGACGGCAAGTGCCCAGAGGTATGTATTTATTTTCTATGTATGACATGTACTCCAGTTCTTCCGTCTAGCCATTACCATCTCATCTAACACTTTGGGATTTCACTTAACAGCTCAAAAGTCTAGAGGAGGATAGCATGGCTGTCCAAATCTATGACCCCAAGATGAAGGAAGTTACCGTCGTGTCCGATGACGATGTGCCATTGGCGCGTAAGCGGAAGAGATCCACCTCCGATGTTGTCGACGGAGGCAAGAAGAAGAATGCGGAGGGTGGAGCCAAGAATTCCACTACCGCCCTAGATACGGAGAAAAAAAGAATTACCGGCATACCTTTCACCAAGGCACCCACCATTGTGTAAGCTTCTTATCCTCCGACATTGTCTCTTTCTCGTCTTATTCTTGTACTTATACTTTTGCATGTTTCAAGAAGAAGACCAGTTTAAGTTTGAAGAAGTCCTCCAAAACATTGGGGGCTTCTAAAAACATCAAACATATGTTGCACCAAGCATCTCCCGCCATCGCCCCTACTACTCCCAGCGTCCAGCCTACTGCCGCACCGACAAGCTCTCCAGCTAAGGCAGCATCTGGCCCTTCCGCCATGGAAGTGGATCCAGGTGTTACCGCGGATCTTGTCATTGCCGGCGAGCAGGCGACACAAGAAAGCACCGCGACCAAAATGGCTGAAGCTCCGGCTAAGGATGCCATCGGTAGCGGTAAGGCGATAGTGGAAGACGGAACGTCTGCTGGAGGCGGCGCCACTGCACCCAGGATGTTAATAGAGCTCCCAAAGATTGTCTACCCGGCGCTCACACCGAGTAGCTCAACTCTGGCTCCTAGTGCAGCGCCAACTTCTCCGACTTGTGGCCTTGAGGAGCTTCTCAACCAAGCGGATATCATGCGAGGAAATAGCCTTTCCTTCAGCAAGATATTTGCCGAGAGCGCCACCAATCTCAAGATCATCGCACTTGTAAGTTTTGCTCTTCACAAGTAGTATCCCACTGTAGCCCCCGGGGATTTAGACGAAAAATCGTAGGTATTTGTGTCTGAATGCTCTAAGAGTGACTAAGCTAGAATACTTCTCACTATAGCCCCCGAGTATTTTGTTTGAATGAACTATTCCGACTAGATACTTTTAGAGTAGCATACGCAGTGTTTGTAAATTTTAATACTGTAGCCCCCAAGCCTCTAGTTGAAACTGAATTAGTTCCGACTAGTGCTTAAAGATATACTAAGCATATTTGCCGAGTTAAAAACTCTCACTGTAGCCCCCAAGCCTCTAGGTGGATATTTATCCGGCTAGATGCTCCAAGTAGACTAAGTAATTTTTGATCTTTTTTCCATAGAACGAGAATGCTTGGGGAGGCGTCGTCAACGAGAAGTTCCACAAGATGCGCGCTGAGCTGGAAGCTAAAAAGGGCAAAACTGCCTTCTTGAAGGAACAAATCACCAAGAGCAAGAGTCTGTTTTTCCTTTCAATTTCACAATCAAACTTGGTCTTGTGCCATCACTCTCCGACTACTCATTGTGTGATGCTCTTTCTCCGACTTGAAGAAACCATTGCCAAGGCCAAGGACATTTTCGAGCAATCCAAGCACATTGAGTTGTTGGATAGCAAGAACAAGATCCTCAAGTAGGAGAGGGCTGACACTTTGAAGATGCATGAAGAATCCATGAAGGCCTTGCAGGAGTCTGCCAACACTGAGATGAACCGTCTAAAGGAGGAAATTGCAATCCTCAAGGACCAGAAGAAAGCTGTACATGAGCAGAATCAGCGCAACCTTGAGGCTTACAAGGTTCCCCGACAAGAGCAGGACTCCATGGCGGAGACACTCAAGCAAGCGGAGGCGAGCATGTTTGGTAAGCGATCTCCGTCTTGTGTCTCTATAAGCCAGGTACTCTGAACTTTTGGTGTTATTGAACTCATGTACTCCTCTATTTGTCAGAAATGCAGCTCCTATTGGTTTGACCAATTCGCCTCCTCCGCCAAAGGAATGCATAGTTCTCACTGACAACTTCATCAGCACCACTGTCAGGCAAGCTAAAGAGATTGGCAAGCCCCTGAACATCAACATTAAGGCGATGGACTCCATGATGAAGTACTCGGGGATTCTGCGCCAAGCCCCCGAGAGTATTGTAAGCTGGAAAGCTTCATGTACCCTGGCTGGTGCAAGAATGTCGCAGGAAATGGTCAAGGCGCACTATGAAAATGCCAACCTAGACACGGTGACCTTGGGTCTTCCCGACGTAGACAATGAAGGCCAGAAGATTGATCACAAGGCTGTTTGGGCATTGCTCGTGGGTTTTGACACCAGGGTCGCCGAGTTGGTCGATCACAACGTCTTTGTGCCACTCGAGATCATTGACGGTGATCACTAGAGCTCCTCCGAGTCCCTCAAGACCACCGACTTTGAAGATGATCAGGATGGCTCTTCTGCCACTGACGATGCTGCTTCAAAGTCTCCTGCACTAGAGGAATAAAAAACACTTTGTAATATTTGTTTCCTCTAGGTTGGTGTATGTGGAAAACTACTGTGTTAACTTAAGGCGGAAAAACAATAGCTGTAATTTCCTGCTACTCAAGTACTGGTTCCAGCATGTAAATATTTTTTAAGCAAGTGCTGGCTTATCCATTACTTTGGTTTTTATGCTTGACCTTTCATGAGTCGGAAGACTCGTAGTCAGAACCATGTGCTCAGGTGATGATGCCCAATGGCACCGTCAAAAACCTAAGCACGAAATCGCCGATTTCAAGTGCCAAAAGTCACTACTCCAGAATCCACATAAAAACAACAAAGAATGTGTAGACCAGAAAACTTAAGCTAACACCCGTAGGCGGAATTTTCACAAGTGCAAATGCAAAACTTGCGCATAAAGGTTTTATACGATCCAACAATGAACACTAAAGGAGGTAAAAGACTCAGGAATATGAGTGAACCAGAGAGCTTTATTTCATTGATCATATAAGAGGTACACAGTAGATAAAAAATATGCTAAGTGTAAAAAGGACGTAGTTGTGCTATGTTACATGGCCGATCAAGCTCCGGGTAGTCATCATCCGGGTCACATATCTTACGCTTATGATCATCGCTGGGTCTATCCTCAAGTTCACGATTGTCAACGAGGTAGTAAGACCCATTGAGCAGCGCCTTGCTTATGATGAACGGTCCTTCCCATGGCGGGGATAATTTGTGTGACTTATTCTGCTTAAGTCGGAGCACCAGATCCCCCTCTTTAAACGAGCGATGATGAACGCGGCAACTATGGTAGCTGCGTAGCTTCTGCTGGTAGATGGCGGATCGTTGGCATGCCAATACGCGCTCTTTCTCGAGAAGGTCCACATCTAGGCGTCTGGATTCTTCAGCGTCATCTTCATCGTAGGTGGCAACTCTTGGTGAATCGTGAAGGATGTCGGAAGGCAAGATGGCTTCTGCTCCAAATACCATGAAGTAAGGGGTGTAGCCGGTGGATCTGTTGGGTGTAGTTTGTAAACTCGACAACACAGATGGTAATTCCTCCTCCTAGGCTCCAGCTGCTCTATGTAGCGGTGCCTCAAGACGTGGCTTGATTCCCTGCAGAATTAATCCATTGGCTCTCTCAACCTGGCCATTGGACTATGGATAATCCACAGATGCTAGCTCAAGTCGGATGCCTTTCTCCCAACAATAAGCTTCCACTTCTCCGAGTGACAAGTTGCTGCCGTTGTCAGTGATAATGATATGTGGGAGACCTAATCTCACCACTAGATCCCGGAAAAACCTAAGGGAAGTTGCCCCATCAAGCTTTCTAATGGGTTTAGCTTCTATCCATTTGGTGAATTTATCAACTGCTACTAGCAGATGCATAAACCCACATGGTTCCGTTTGCAACAGACCAACCATGTCTAGCCCCCAGACTGCAAACAACCAAGTTATTGGTATTGTTTGCAATGTTTTAGCTTGAACATGTGGTTGTCGGGCACAGTACTGGCATCCCATGCATGTCTCAACCAGCTGGTCGGCGTCCGCCTTTGCGGTCAGCCTGTAGAATCCTTGCTAGAAGGCTTTGGAGACCAAAGATCGAGGAGCGGCGTGATGCCCGCAATCTCCGAGATGAGTCTCACGAAGGGTTTCAATACCCTCCTGTTGGGAAACACACTTTAGGTAAACACCAGTGGTGCTTCTTTTATAGAGCTATCCATTGATTATGATATAGCCCTTTGCTCGACGTACTATTTGCCGTCTTTCGACCTCGTCGTCGGGCAAAGTTCCATGTACGAGATATTCCATGAATGGTTTTGTCCAAGCCAGAGGGACCTTTGTCACTGTGTGAACGAAAGATTCAACTCTATCCGGCTTCTTGGTGTCCGCTCCCTTCACGGATGGTATTCGTAGATGCTCCAGAAAAATGCCAGGCGGAATTTGTTTGCGCCCTGATCCAAGCTTTGACAGTAGATCAGCCGCCTCATTTTGCTCCCTGGGGACATACTTGACTTTGTAGCCTAAGAAGCTTTTAGCTATCTCATCCACTTGGTCTTGATATGCCGCCATCATAGGGTTTCGCGCGTTCTAGGTGCCAGACACCTGCTGGGCAACCAAGTCGGAATCTCCACAACAAACTATGCACTTGATGCCAATATCCTTGGCTACGCGTAGTCCGTGAATGAGTGCTTCATACTCCGCCATGTTGTTCATAGCCTCGAAGTGGATCTGTAGAACGTAGTGTATCTTCTCCCCAGTTGGTGACTGTAGCAGTACACCAGCCCCCAAGCCGTTGAGTAGCTTTGATTCGTCAAAGTGCATCACTCAGTATTCTGGCTCTAGCATAGGGGTAGCATCTGGAATCTCCGTCTAATCTACGATGAAATCTGCCAAGGCCTGTGATTGATAGTGTCACGTCTCTTGTAGGTGATCTCAAAGGCGGCAAGTTCAATGCCCACTTTGTAACCCTTCCTGTAGCGTTGCCGTTGTTGATGATGTCGGACAGTGGAGCTTTGCTCACAACTGTAATAGGGTGCTCCTGGAAATAGTGCCTTAGCTTCCGAGAAGCAAGGAACACTCCATAAGCTATCTTCTGGTAGTGCGGGTAACACTGCTTGGACTCAGTCAAGACCTCGCTTACATAGTAAACTGGTCGTTGAACTCCGTACTCATGCCTTGGTTCTTTCTGCTCTACCACGACAACGATGCTGATTACCCGGTTAGTGGCCACCATGTAAATTAACATAGGTTCCATAGGCTCGGGTGCTGCAAGGATAGGTGACGAGGAGAGTATCTCCTTTAGATGCTTCAGTGCTGCATCTGCTTCATCTGTCCATGTAAATTTGTCCGCCTTCTTCAGCAACTTGTACAGCGGCAGAGCCTTCTCTCCAAGTCGGCTGACGAACTGGCTAACCGCTGCAATGCAACCTGTAAGCCGCTGTATGTCCTTCAGGCATGTCGGACGGTTTATGTTTATGATGACCTTGATCTTCTCCGGGTTTACCTCGATTCCACGCTGGGAAACGATGAAGCCCAACAATTTTCCGGCTGGAACCCCAAAGACGCACTTCTTTGGGTTAAGCATCATGTTGTATTTTTGGAGATTATCAAAAGTTTTTTTAAGTCAGAGATTAAGTCGTTTGACTTTTTAGACATCACTGCTATATCGTCCACATAGGCGTGAACGTTCTGACCAATTTGATCATGTAAGCAATGCTGCATTGTCCGCTGGTACGTAGCACCTGCATTTTTCAGCCCAAAGGGCATCGTGACGTAGCAAAACGTGCCGTAGGGTGTGGTGAATGAAGTGGACAATTGATCCGACTTCCTCATCTTAATCTGGTGGTATCCTGAGTATGCATCGAGAAAACACAAAAGCTCCAAGCCAGCCGTCGAGTCAATGACTTGGTCAATGCGAGGAAAAGCAAACGGATCTTTGGGACACGCTTTGTTCAAGCCGGTGTAATCAACGCACATTCTTAATTCTTTGGTTCCCTTTTTGGGGACAAGTACAAGATTGGCCACCCATCGGGTGTGAAGGACTTCTCGGATAAAACTAGCCTTAAGTAACCTAGCTATCTCTTTGCCTATGCGCGTCTCTTCTCGTCTCTGAAGCGTCGTAGCGATTGTTTCACCGGTTTCCATTTTGGATCAATATTCAAGCTGTGATCGACAAGTTCCCTAGGTACACCTTTCATGTCGGCAGGTTGCCAGGCAAAGATGTCCCTATTCTCACGGAGGAACTCGATGAGCACGCTTTCCTATTTGGGATCCAGGTTCGTCCCATTGGCGGTGGTCTTGGAGGCATCGCCTTCCACAAGTTCCACCGGCTTGGTTTCGATGGTGGCCTTAAAGGCTGGGGCGGAGTAAAAAATCTGCTTCTTCGATGTCGGCATCTCCGTGGCATCGACCTTACTCTGGATCTCCTTGAATTCTTCGTTGTAGAGGACAGCTTCTGCAAAGGCTACTTCTCTAATCTCGCAGTCCCTTGCCTTGGTAAAGCTTCTGGATACGGTGATGATGATGTTTGGTCCGGGTATCTTGAGTTTGTTGTAGACGAAGCATGCTTTAGCCATGAAGGTGTGGAATTGTCGCGTCCGAAGATGACGTGGTACATGCTCTTGAAGGGGACCACCTCGAAGGTCATGCATTCTTGGCGGTAATTATTAACATCACCAAAAGCGACCTGAAGCGTGATGCACCCAAGGGACCGAGCCTCCCGGCCAGGAACTACGCCATGGAACACGGTGCTGGTCCTCCTTAGGTTGGCTTCCGTCAAGTTCATCTTGTGCAGCGTATCTAGGTACATGATGTTGATGCCGCTTCCACTATCCACCATACACTTGGTGAACTCGTTGCCGTCAATCGGAGGGTTGATGACCATGGCGTACTGGTTCTCCGTAGGGATGAGGTTTGGATGATCCTGCCTGTCCCAAGTGATTGGAATCTCCAACCAGCGCAGGTACTAGGGGACTAGGGGTAGGGTGGCCATCAGTATCCTCAGCGAGGTTTTCTATGCCTAGACTGTTGGGGTGCCAAGGAAAGTGTGGTAGACGGGGGCCTTCTTCTCAAAGGGGTTCTTGTCCTTGCCATCGCTCTTGGCGGTGTGCTTGGGGTCAACGTCCTCGTCCATGTCACTTGAATCCTTGGACTCCTCTTCCTTCTTCTTCCCTTTGCCCTTGCCTCGGGGTCTATTCTTCCGACTTCACTTGTAGCCAGACTCCGGGTCCTCCTTGAGATCATTGACGAACTTGCAATGTCGATTGGTGTGAGTGACTTTGCCGTTGGCATCGAGGTGTACATGGCACGACATATCACGGTAATCCTTGTACGTTTGGGGAACGCGGAGCGCTGCCAGGGTAGTTTCACTACCTCGCTACTGCCCACGACAAACCCCCCGTCCTCGGCCATGCTGTCCGCCATCACCTTGTCCTGCAAATGTCATGGCGAACATGTCAGAGGTTTGCTTTTCTTCTGGCGGGCTCTTCCGCTTGGTGCTGTTGTTCCTCCTATCTTGAGTTGGAACGGCCATTGCCGGCAGGGAGCCATGAGCATCGTCGCTGGCATCCGCGAACTCACTAGCCAGCCGGATCATCTCATTGATATCTAGCCGGTGATTGTCCTGCAGGCGCTTCAACTTATGTCATAGCAACATACCTTTCTCCAACCCATCGATGAAGGCGGCCATGGCGGTCTAAGAATGCACTCCTGTGCAGGAATTCTTCATATCCAGCCAGCGAGAGAGGTAGGCACGAGATGACTCGTCTTTCTCCTGCACGCACCGCTGTAGATCGCCAATAGTGCAGGGACGCTTATACGTACCCTCGAAGTTCTTGGTGAACGACACGGGCCTCCTCCACCATGGTGGCTACTAGGGGGTGACAGAGGCGAAGGTGGCGGTGGGTTAGCCTTCTTGCTATTACCTTCATGTGATGCCTCACGCTTGTCGCGGTTGCTTGTCGGACACGGAGGGTCACGACGCGACCTGCTCTTGTGTCCTTGTTTGCGCTCTCCATCATGACGGGGCTGCTCCGTGTTTTTCGCAAATGACGGTGCCGCTTTTCCTTGGCGGAGGCATGTCCGTGCGATGGTGAGCCTTGGGGTCTTCGCGATGTCGGGGAGATCGGGGCGGTGGAGATGGGCGACGAGGATGAGCCTTGCCTCCATGGTCAGAGGATATGGGGATATCATCCTTCCTGTTGCGTGCATCCCTCAGTCTTCGTTCTGATGAACCCGTCTGGGACCCGGCATCATGAGGAGATCGGTCCCTTAGCGGCTTAGGAATGCTAGACTAGCAAAACACTGGGTCAGACTCAAGCCTCTGA
The DNA here is from genome assembly GCA_023614405.1 of Avena insularis. Taxonomy (NCBI): domain Eukaryota; kingdom Viridiplantae; phylum Streptophyta; class Magnoliopsida; order Poales; family Poaceae; genus Avena; species Avena insularis. The sequence continues at coordinate 436,477,676 of CM042697.1, read as the reverse complement.
GAGGTGGCCTTTTCCTACTGTTTACCGCCTTTGCCACAAGGTCATAGACCTGTTCCACAACTGCGGGTGATCTATCCTGCTCCAGAAGGGTCTTGGAGACGGCCAGGTTGAGAATAGGAGTGGGCATGACTTGCCTTCCTTCACTGTCAATTTATGGCTTTGCTTGTGGTGGCTTAGAGGGGGCCCATCCTAGGTTTCGCCATACACCAGGATCGTTGATGACGCGAGCTGGAGCTTTCTTAGCCTTCTGCTGCTGGAGCAGAGTCTTGTACTCGGCCTCCATGGCTCTAGCTTTCTCTATTGACTTCTGCACGTTGGCCAGATCTCGATCCAGCTCTGCGCCTTGCTCCGCGATGACCCACGCTTCCTCCAGTAGCTGCTGGCGTTTCTCGTCAAGCTAGACTACGTTCCATATATGGGTCACGGTCATGGGCTCGACGAGTAGGTTGTCGTACATCACTCTATCAGATGGAGTGATTTGGGCAGCAGCAGACGTAGATGCCGGAGGCGACGGTTTTGCGGTGTTGTTGTTACTCGGACCGGTGTTGAGTTCCTATGACTGCTGCACTGGGTTAAGCGAAGGGGGCATGGCCTTTGCACGATCATTGTCGGCAGCAACAGGTGGTCCCTTCCCCTTGTCCTTCGCTTTAGGCGGATCTTGTCCGGGTTAATCTTCCTGCATCATAGTACCAATGGCAACAAACACCTCTCGGGACATGACGGCGTTGTTGGCTTGTTCGTCGCGTTTGAAATCATCCTCCATCTCCTACATAGTAGAGTCTAGATCCTCCAGGATGAAGTCTATCTCCTCCGAGTCAGCGCTGATGTCGGTGTAGAGCGCGTCAAGAACGGAGTCGGAGGGTGCCGGGGCTTCCTCGATGATGGGCAGTGGTGGTGCGACAGCAGCGATGTTGACTGGAGGCGGTGGTGCAGCTGTAGCAACGACGACCGGAGGTGGTCGTGGTGGTGGCTGAGGCGGAGGGGCACCGTCTAAGAGCGCGAGCACTGTCTGAGCCTCCTCCTCAGCTTCTGCGTAGTTGTTGATGGTGTTTACCATGCATTCAAAAGTGAGGCATCCTAAGCCTGCTGCCGCCTTAGCGTATGTCGGAGAAGTGTTTTGGCCTCCCTTGTTTTGATTACTATATCATCGACATAGACTTGTATGTTGCGGCCGATCTGGTTCTTCAGGCATGCTTGCATGCATCGCTGGTACGTGGCACCTGCGTTCTTCAGCCTGAAGGGCATTGTGTTGTAGCAGAACACTCCGAACGGCGTGATGAACGCCGTTTTCTCCTGATCTTTGACCTTTAGCCGAATCTGATTGTAGCCTGAGTAGGCACCGAGGAAGGAGAGTTTCTCGCATCCTGCAGTCGAATTGATGATCTGATCGATCCGAGGGAGAGGGAAGTGATCCTTCGGGCAGTGCTTGTTCAGCGATGTGAAGTCCACGCACATCCGCAGGATGTCCGTATCCTTTTTGGGGACCATTACGGTGTTGGCGAGCCACTCGCTTTCCTTGATTTCCCTGATGAAGTTAGCGTAGAGCAGTGTGTTGACTTTGACTACGATGGCTTTGGCCCGTGGCCCGAACAATCGTCGGATGGATTGTTTGACGGGCTTGGTATCTGGGAACACATTGAGTGCATGCTCGGCGAATTCCTTGGGAACTCCTGGCATGTCCGCGGGACACCAGGCAAAGATTTCCTAGCGCTCACGGAGGAATTCGACGAGAGCGCTTTCCTATGCGGGGTTGAGGTCATTGGAGATCAACGCCGTCTTGGAGGCGTCCGTCGGGTGGACCTGCACCTTCTTTGTGTTGACTGTTGAGTCGAACGACATGTCAGGTGCGTTTTGCCTCGAGACTGGTGGTGCCCCGTTGTCCGTCACCTCTCGGAGCCTTGTGAGCTCCTCCTGCATGCCGAATGACTGGGAGATTCTGTTGAAGTCCCTGTCGCAGTGGTCCGATTGGGTCAAGCTCCCGTGGACAGTGATGACGCCCCTGGGTCCTGGCATCTTGAGTAGCAGGTAGGCATAATGCGGTACTGCCAGGAACCTTGCGAATGCCACGCACCTGAGGATGGCGTGGTATTGTGATGGCCAGTATACCACTTCGAATTTGAGTCGCTCGCACCGAAAGTTGTCGGGCTGGCCGAAGATGACGTCGAGCCATATCTTTCCTAGGGTAAATATGCCCTTCACTGGGACGATGCCGTGGAACGTTGTGTCGGATTGTTCCAGGCTGCACAGCGGGATCCGCATTGCTGCTAAAGTACTAGCGAACATCAGGTTGATGCCGCTGCCGCCATCCATGAAGACGCAACTCATATCGAACCCTCCAATCTACACCTCAAGCACCAGGGCAGCATGACCTGGGCGAGGGATCTGGCGGGCGTGATCCGAACGGCTGAACGTGATGCAAGACTCCGAACCACTGAGGTACTCAGGGATGGCGGGTGGAGCAGTCACAGCCAAACTGACTTGGCGGGTGATTTTCTTTTGCACCCTGTTTGTTGGGCGCCCATTTTGGATCATCAGTGATCCCTTCGGCGCGGGGTACATGTTTCTGCCATTGTTCTGCGTGGGCATGATTGGGTGATTCGAAGGTCCCGCGGGTGGTGGTGGAGGAGCTCCTTGGGCGATCTCACCTGGCGCGGGTGCATGCCTGTATCCGGGGTTCGGGGCTTGCTGCCTCATCTAGGACATGCTCTCGCTGAGTTTCTGGAATTTGCGGCAATCCTTGAGCATGTGGCTTGCCTTATTTTTGCCATCCTGCTTGTCGATGTAGAAGTGGATGGTACATGGGCCCGACAATTTGTCGTATGCCGATGGTCCGTCGTCGTGGCCACGACGTTGCCACGATTGTGTTGGACGTCCTCCATCACAGAAATTGTTTCCACGGTATCCGCCGCTGTTGCAGTTGCCTTCACTGCGGCGGTCGGCATAGCCAGCCGTGACCATGTCAGGTCCGTCGCGATCATCATAGACGTGCGATCTTTGCTTGCTACGGTGCTCGTGTCGGCGGCCGTAGTCATCTTCCTCCTCCGAGTGTGCTCGGTGGACGGAGTCCTCACCATCCGCCCACCTGTTAGCGATGTCCATGAGGTGGTCGAGTGTCTTGGGCTTGACACGCCCAAGTTCTTCCTTGAAGTCCTGGCGTTTGACGCCGTCCTTGAAGGCGTCGGTCGCTCTCCCCTCAGAGATATGCACCGCGGAGTTTTTGGTGTTGGACCAGCGTAGTATGTACGAGCGAATGGATTCGCCCGTTCGTTGGGTGCAGGCCCGTAGCTCCTCGATCGAGGCTGGCCTCTTGCTGGTGCCCTTGAAGTTTCAGATGAAACTGTATGCCAGTTCCTCCCAGCTTCGGATGGATCCCGAGGATATGCTACTAAGCCAGATCCGGGTTGCGCCTGTCAGCTGCAGCTGAAGGCATTGCAGGGCGGTGTTATTGTTTCCGCCGTGTAGCTTGACGGACGACAGGTGGTCGCTGAGCCACGCCTTAGGGTCCTGCGTGCCATCAAACTTCGGAGTATCCGAAGGAAGATTGAAGTTCCATGGCATCGCGTCCGTCGAACGGATCTTCTGAAGCATCGGGTTCCACAGAGTTCTCCTTCATCGTCGTCTTCGTTGGACTCGGACGAGCATACGCGCTTGGCGCGTGCCTTATCGATCTTGCGTTGGGTGAGCTCGCTTCAAGCGTCATAGTAGCGGCTGCGACGCCATGAGCTCTTGTGCCGCCGTTGCAGGTCATGTTCTTCCTCTTCAGATGAGGGTGTAGGACTGCGGTTGAAGCTGACCACAGCCTTCTTCTTCGGCTCCTCAGGGACTTCGCCGTGGAGCGCAGCTCCGACGAGTCCAAGTCCGGCTAGTGCGGACTTGTGCATGGCCCTCTTCGGGTCCCCACCGGAGGTGGATGGGACGCGAGGTATGTGGTAGGTGCCATGATCGCAGCTTGCGGCGTCTTCGTGATGATGTTGCCGTTGGCATCCATCTCCATGAAGGATGTGTTGAGGGTTCGGGTCACCTCACGACGTGCGGTGGGGTCCATGTTCTCTACGCGAGAATGATGCTTGTTTCCCTAATTGCCATGCGAGCTGGAGCCGCTGATAGCAGAGAGCGAAGCTCATCGTGCACTGGACTCCGAGGCTGCTTGCTTGCATTTGTCAAGCACCTCTTGCATCTTCACCTGCTTTTTGTGCTCTTCGATGAGGAGCAGGTGGTATTCCATTAATAGGTCCCGTGAGGAACCCATAGGCAGGATCTTGTTGCCCGCCATGGCTTCGCATGCTTGGTTCCATCCTTCCTCGCTGAGGTGGATTACCTGATTGGCATCGGTGTCATCCCTGTTGGGCGGGGGGATTGGTTCCTTCTGTTTTCGCCGTTCCTACCCTGCGGGTTGGGTGGCGGGTTGGGTTCTTGCTGATCCACATCGCTCTAGATGACTGCGGCGCATTGGTAGTGTCCGTAGGGTGGATCGCTGCTGCCGCAGCTTTCAGATCCGGAACCGTAGGTCCCTTCATCCGACAGCAGATCACACAGATCTGAGTTGCAGCAGCTGCTGTCGTAGGACTCATCTGCCGATGGTGATGTGTGTAGAACGGGGTGTGGGGCCCATGAGGCGGGCCTGATCGATGGCATGGGCACCTGTTCTGGGAGGCGGAGAGTGTCGGTCTGCCCCACCTGGAAGCAGAATCTCCCGAACAGGATCTCGAGCCCGTCGCCAACGGGCTCGAAGTCCTTCAGAGTGGCTGGCGAGTGGGCGGTGAAGTCAAAAGTGCCAAAGAGGAGATGCCTCTCCGTTGCCGAGGAGTTGTAGATTGCTTTGGTTGGGACCGTCACGATCGCACAATCAGCGCCCCCGGTTCCCACAGACGGCGCCAATTGACGAGGATCGATCTCGTCAATGCCCATTGTTATGAACTTGGGTTTTGGAGAAGATGGGTATGCTGGAGATCGCGGAACGGTTAGCAAAAAAGCAAAACGGGGACACGAGGTTTACCCAAGTTCAGGCCCCCGGAGGGAAAACCCTACTCTCCTGCTTGTCTGCTCTTGATTACGACGGAACCGAAAGTTATAGGGATGCGCAGATGCAATCTGGCGTGGAGGTGTGTATGTGGTGGTATGAGAGATCGTCCTCCTCGTTGTGACCTCCTAGCCTTTATATAGATAGGCAGGTCCCAGACACAGATCGAGTCGTTTACAGGTTTTAGGGTTTGCCCCTTTGAATATTCTATCTTTTCTAGTCTTGCTTTCCAAGGATTCGAAGGCGTCATGGGCCCTGGCCACCCGAAAGTCTTCGTGGGCTGGCGCATATTCTCGTGGGCCTTCCTTGGGCTGGACCAGGTATACTAAGGTCGTGTACCGTAGGGTAAAACCATGTTATGGTCCATTCGTTCCACAAAGTGATACATGGCATCATCATTGGGGTAATGCGCCAGGTCGGCCCGTATACGGAGCCACCTTTTTTTGGAGCAACCAACAGGAGCACTACCTTTTCTATTAGAAGAAGAGAATTGCCGGTTTGGAAGGAAAACTGGCCAAAACCGAAAACAAACGTATATATACACGGGTCCGGTTAAAAGGGGAACCGGACCAAAAAAGACCCCAACGTCACAGTTTTAAGGAAAACCGGCAGAAACCACACGAGGCCACACTACCTAGGATGACTAGGTCTGGAGCACCGCCGAACGATGCCAGCACAACGGCAATGGCGAGCATAACGGAAAGCCTGGTCCATGTCCCCGGAGAGGAAGTCAGAGCCAAAGGAACGGCTAGGCCTCACAGGCTTCATGGCGAGAGGCAGGCCGCAGAGAACTCGCCAGCGGCACTCGCACGCCGACACGGCCCAAAGATGTCGACCCTCCCCGAAGCACCAGCAACCCCAGGCAAAGGCTCACATTAATCCAAAAAATGACACCTTCAGGAAGGTCACGACATCCGAGAGGATGCCGCTGTCATCCAATCTGGCAAAGCCAGATTTGGGTTTTCACCCCGAAGTAATGGATGGAGGGGTGTCCGGGCTCAACAACAACGCCCCCAAGAGGGAAGCGGCGCCCACATCCGTCGCCAATGTCGGCACCAACCAAAGTTGGGCAGGACTTCCGTCTGGAGACCCCTTCAACACCTCCAAAGGACCTCCACAAAGGTGACCCATGCCGCCTGGCGAGAATGACCAGCGGAAGGAGAGACGACACCCCTCCCACACGCCCTTGCCCTGCTGCCCACACGGCCAGGACAGAACATCAACACCATCCTTGCCCGAAGCCGCTGCTCCGGCCTACACGCGTAGTAGAGCGAATAACCTCACGCCAACTCGCCACTAGCCAAGGGGCGCACCAAAACGCCTCGACCACCGAAAGCGGCGCCGCCGCGCCACCATCCATGCACCATGGCACACCTCCGCCATGGGAAAGCCAGCTGATAGCGCTTGACGAGGTGGAAGAGGTTGAAGTAGATTCCCCAGTAACGGCACCAGAAAGCTTGATGGCGCCTAGTGTTTGATGTGGAAGAGCTTCGTTGGAAACCCCAAGAGCAAGGTGTGAAGCAGCAAGCAGCAAGTCTTCCCTCAGTTGAGACCGAGGTTATCGAACCAGAAGGAGGAAGGAAACGTCACACAGGTGTTGGAAGCAACATGGATACCTGCACAACACAAACTCAAGACTTTGTCCCAACGAATCAGTGAGGTTTTCAAGCTCACCGGTTTGCTGTAACAAATGATTAAACGTATGGTGTGGAAGGTAATGGTTTGTAGCAAGTAAACAAGTAACAATGGAAGATATATCAATGGTAAGGATTGGACCAGGGTCCATAGTTCACCAGAGGTGCTCTCCTTAGATAAACAACATGGCATGAAGGGTAAACAAATTACAGCGGGGCAATTGACAGGAACTGAGCAAGGCATAAGAATGCAATTACTAGCCAGAAATATCCTATGAAGTTGATTGGGCAATACAACAATATACATAGACCATAATCCAACTGCATCTATGACTAGAAGTCCACCTTCACGTTATCATCCGAACCCCCTCCAGTATTAAGTTGCAAGCAACACACAACTGCTTTAAGCAAAGTGTGTAAGGTAAACAATCCACATGTTCCATGAATAAGGGACCGTTGTTTTCTCCCTAGTAGCAACAGCACATTTACAACCAAAGAGATTTCTGTCACTTCCCTTGGAAACTAGAGGCATGAACCCACTATCGAGCATAAATACTCCCTCTTGGAGTCACTAGCAACTACTTGGCCAAGATAACCACTAGCAACGGAGAGCATGCAAGATCACAAACAACACAGACATGATAAAATCATAAAGATAGAACCATTAGTCAAACCAACATAATAATCTCAATATCCATCGGATCCCCACAAACACAGCATGCATGATTACAAATGGATTAGATCTTGATCATGAACGGAGCTTGCAAGATCTATACATGAAAGCACAAAGGAGGAGATACAACCATCTAGCTACTACATGGACCCATAGTCCAAGGTGGAACTACTCACAAATCATACCGGAGAGAAGGCCTCCGGGATGATCTCCCCTCCGGCAGGGTGCCGGGAAGAACTTCAGATCCCCCGAACTAGGGACGATGGTGGCGGCGGCTACAGACGGTTTCGTGGATTTCTGATCGGGTACTGAGAGTTTCTGTATCGGGGGCTTCTTATAGGCGAAGGGAGGAGTCCGGGAGGCGGCCAGGGTAGGCAAACCCTACCCAGGCGCGGGTCCACCTGACCCCGCGCTTGGGGGGGGGGTTGGCCTCCCTGGCACGCTTCTCCGTCTCTCCTCTGGACTTCTTGTTCACCACGGAAAGTTATTGACTTTGGCGTTCGTCCTATCCAATTCCGAAAATATTTCTTTACTAAGTTTTCTGAAACCAAAAACAGCAGAAAACAGGCATCTGGCACTGTTGCAACTTGTTAATAGGTTAGTACCAGAAAACATATAAAAAGCACCTCAAAGTGTAGACAAGTAAAGCAAAGTAGATACTAAACAAGCATGGATCATCAAAAATTATAGATACGTTTCCAACGTATCACCAGCAAGGGCCACCAAGCCCCCGCCACACGCAGCAGCCCACCAAAGCCGCCAAGGCACCAACAGAAAAAGGCGAGCTCCACGAGACCACCATGTCGAGCCCCCCACACCAGTCATCCTCCACACAACCGCCACGTCGAGGCAAAGCCCAGGCCACTGACCCCCGCACAGCCGCCGTGTCCCTGGGGCCGCCGCCCCGGCTTCCTCATCTCCGGCGAAAGGAGACGGAGAACGACAAGTCGGCCACCCCTATCGGATGTCCGCGACTGAGGGTCACCATCCCGGCCAAACCCCGCCTGAGCCCTCCAGCTCGGCTTCTCGCACGCCATCCGCAGCCGCAGCAGCCCCGTCGCGGCACCATCCAGCCGAGGCAGAGCCGTGGCCTGCCAAGCCCATCTGGCCCCTGGACGACGCATTGCCGGTGGCAAGCACCAGGACCCACCATGGCGCAGAGACGCGGCCCACCACCGCCTCCCCTCGCCCATCGAGCCCCATCATCGCCACGCAAAGTAGCCGCCGGGGTAGACAAAGAAGAAGCTATCGGGTCGAGATGCGTCCACCGTGGGATCCCCCAGCCACCTTTGGCAGCGGGGGCCGCCGCCACCGCGGCCAGGCCGACTGCAGCGGCGGAGGAGAGGAGGTCGTGGGGTGGGGGCCAGCGGCGGCGCGGACTCAGGCCCCTCGAGTCGCCTGTGGGGCGACGCGGGGGTCATTTTCTCTTATCTCTATCTGCCCAAGTGGTCCTCATTATACGGAGTCACCTGGATAGGTAATCGTGGGGGTTTTCACCCTCTCTCTGAACGCAACACACCAGATCGAAGATAGTTACCATGCCAACAAACTTGGATCTCTGTTGTCCAGATGCACGGGTGAAGTCGGTAGACTTGCAGCGATCTTCCACCATTATATCCTGCATAGGGGCGGTTTGGGTGGGCCTTGAATTTTTCCGATCTTTGTCGGCAAACTCCGAAGAGAAATCCGACTTTGATTCTTCCGCGAATGTATCCTGCCTATAGGCGGTCCGTGCGGGTCTTGACGCTCCTCCGACTTCCAGGGAACTAGTGCCCGAGTCGGTTTCGCCAATGAAGAGGTGGATGTCCCCAATTGGGACGATCGAGCAGCGGGTGGGGTTCGTCTTCACCGTGATCCAGAACTCGCCGGGAGGGACGATCGGAACGTTGCTAGAGAAGAGAACACGGTAAATGTCTACGGTTTTGCCGATTCCCGCGAAGAGCTTGGACCTCGCCCATTGTAGAGCCCGAAGCGCCTCTTGCCCCACGGTGGGCGCCAACTGTCGTGGTATTGCCGATGAGTACGCCATGGAGGGGTCCTCACAGTATGTGTTTAGAGACATGGGGTAAGGCGGAAGGTTGGCGGGTACGAGGTAACACATCTTACCCAGGTTCAGATCCCACGATGGTGGCGGAATCCTACTCCTGCTATAAATCACTATAATGGCAATACGCAAAGTTACAGGGATTGGTTCGCTGTGCACGATATGAGTTGAGTTATCTAGGTTATTCCCTAAAGGATCCCATAGGTCCGTCTTATATTGTCGCTAGATCCTAGGGTTACAGGCAAAGTCTTAGCCGGACAGGTTACAGAGTCCTACACAGTATACAATTAATCTAACGTGTCTTGCACTCCAAGGCTCCGGGTACGTCGGTGACTCCTCCGTAGCCTTCCTTTATCCGGCATGGGCCTCCCTTCTGGATCCATCTAACTGGGCCGCCCAGCAGGCCATAGGCCTTTCTACCAACTATGGGCCACCCGGGTTATCCGGATTAGATACAGCTATGATGATACCCATATAGCATATCCCCAACACAAAAGACTAGGAAGGAGAAAAATAAAAGTGAGTAAGTATAACCACTGTGAAAGCATTGTTTTGTTCATTAAAATCCCTTTGTTAACAAAACAATCTTATATGAAATAAAACTTTGCATTCCAAAAAGTGTTTATGTTACCTCGAACTTGATAGCAATAGTCCCAATCATAATAGTTTCAAAAACTTCCTTGTGGAATGGGACAATATATTTCTCCAACCTTATTGCTCTCAATATTTTCAATGGAATTCAGGCAATAGCTCTTAGCAACCTTCTTGGGGAAATAGACAGTATGATCTTTGTCATTAATATTGAATGTTACTTTTCCTTGATTGCAATTGATGACAACACCTACAGTATTAAGAAAAAAGATCTCCAAAGAATAATAGACATATTATCATGTTCAGGCATTTCAAGCACAACAAAATCAGATAAAACCAAGCAATTATGAGCCACTTGAATAGGAACATCCTCACATATACCAACAGGAATAGTAGTTGACTTATCAGCCATTTGCAAAGATATATCAGTTGGTATCAACTTTTCTAGCTGGAGTTTCTTGTAGAGAGAAAAAGGCATAACACTAACTCCATCTCCCAAATCACATAAAGCAGTTCTAACATAATTATTCTTAATAGAGCAAGGAATAGTTGGTATACCTGGATCACCAAGTTTCTTTGGAACCTTACCATTAAAGGAATAATTAGCAAGCAAAGTAGAAATTTCCTCATTAGGAATCTTCCTTTTATTAGAGACAATATCCTTCATATACTTTGAATAAGGAGGCAAATTAATAGCATCATTCAAAGGAATTTGCAAAAATAAAGGTTTCATCCACTCACAAAATTTGTTGTAGTGTTCTTCCTCCTTTGACTTGTGTTTCTTATTGGGAAAAAGCATAGGTTTCTGCACCTAAGGTTCTCTCTCACTACCATGTTTATTAGCAATAAAATGTTCCTTAGTGTACCTACTGTTCTTAGTGTGCTTCTCAGGTTCTTCCTCAACTTCCTCCTTATCAGGAGCATCATTTTTATCATTATCACTCTCAGTTTCAGCATCAGAGATAGATATACTATTAGGATCTACAGCAGGTTCAGGTGGTTCCTCAACTATTTTGTGTTTATTTTTATTTCTCTTATGAGGACTACCACTACTTACACCTTGTTAAGAATCATGCTCAATTATTTTAGGGTGCCATTCAGGATATAAAGGATCTTGAGTGGCTATACCACTCCTAGTTCTAATTCCATAAGCATGTTTATCTCCTGAAGCATTAACTAGCATATCTTTTTGTACATTAGCAAGTTGATCAATTTGAGTTTGAACCATTTGAAAGTGTTTACAAAGCATTTTAACATCATTAGCAGTTCTTTCCACAATAACTTTCAACTCATTAATAGCTCTAGAGTTTTCCAATAAATGATTCTAAACTTGTTTATTAAAATTACCTTGTTTAACAATAAAAATGTCAAGTTCCTCTAAGCATTGATCAGGAGACTTACCATAGGGAATATCACCTTCATCAAAGTGGAGAGAGTGTACCTCAATAGTAGATAAGTTGGGAATTGGCTTACATAGTTCTTCTATAGGAGGCATATTCTTCACATCTTCAGTTCTAATACCTTTCTCCTTAAGACATTTCTTAGCTTCTTTCATCACTTCATCATTTAATGCAATCACTCCCCTCTTCTTTGGTGTTGGTGTTGGAACTGGTTCAGGCACAACTGGTTCAGGAGTAATAGGCTCAGGTGTATTTAGCTCAGTTGAAGTCCAATCATCATAATTCTTTCTTATTTTAGCCATTAATTCTTCAGCATCTGTAGGAGTTCCTTTCCTAAAAACACAATCAGCAAAACTATCTAGGAATTTCCTAGAATCATTAGTTAGTCCATTATAATAAATATCTAGAAGCTCATTTCTAGGCAATGGACATCCATGATTGATGGCTTAGTTGATGTGGAGCTTGTTGGGAACCCCAAGAGCAAGGTGTGAAGCAGCATAGCAGCAAGTATTCCCTCAGTAAGAAACCGAGGTTATTGAACCAGTAGGAGGAAGGAAACGTCACACAGGTGTTGCAAGCAACGTGGAGACCTACACAACACAAACTCAAGAATTTGCTCCAACTAACAGTGAGGTTGTCAATCCCACCGGTTGCTGTAACAAAGGATTAAACTTATGCTGTGGAAGGTAATGGTTTGCAGCAAGTAAACAAGTAACAGTGGAAGATGTATCAATGGTAAAGATTGGACCGGGGTCCATAGTTCACTAGAGGTGCTCTCCTTAGATAAACAACATGGCATGAAGGGTAAACAAATTACAGCAGGGCAATTGACAGGAACTGAGCAAGGCATAACAATGCAATACTAGACAAAAATATCCTATGAGATTCGATTGGGCAATACAACAATATACATAGACCGCCATCCAACTGCATTTATGACTAGAAGTCCACCTTCAGGTTATCATCCGAACCCCCTCCAGTATTAAGTTGCAAGCAACAGACAACTACTTTAATAAAAAGTGTGTAAGGTAAACAATCCACTTGTTCTATGAACAAGAGACCGTTGTTTTCTCCCTAGTGGCAACAACACATCTACAACCGAAGAGATTTCTGTCACTTCCCTTGGAAACTAGAGGCATGAACCCACTATCGAGCATATATACCCCCTCTTGGAGTCACTAGCAACTACTTGGCCAAGATAGCTACTAACAACGTAGAGCATGCAAGATCACAAACAACACAGACATGATAGTATCAAATAGACAAAACCATTAATCAATCTGACATAGTAATCTCAATATCCATCGGATCCCCACAAACACAACATGCATGATTATAAATAGATTAGATCTTGATCATGAACGGAGCTCACAATATCTATACATGAAAGCACAAGGAGGAGATACAACCATCTAGCTACTACATGGACCCATAGTCCAAGGTGGAACTACTCACGCTTCATACCAGAGAGAAGGCCTCCAGGATGATTTCCCCTCCGACAGGCTGCTAGGAAGAACTTCATATCCCCCCGATCTAGGGATGACGGTGGTGGCGGATATAGAATATTTCGTGGAGTTTTTATCGGGTGCCCACGGTTTCTGCATCAGGGGCTTCTTATAGGCGAAGAGTCGAGGCTGGGAGGCGGCCAGGGGCCCCACACCCTACCCAGACTCGGGGGGGGGGGGCACCCGCGCCTAGGGGTGGTGCGGCGGCCCTGGTTCGCCTCTCCATCTCGTCTTCTGGATTCGTGTCCCCCATGGTAAAATATTGACTTTGGATTTTGTCCCGTCCAATTCCGAGAATATTGATTTTCTGCCTTTCTGAAACCAAAAATAGAAGAAAACATGCAACTGGCACTGTGGCAACTTGTTAATAGGTTAGTTCCAGAAAAGATATAAAAACACCTCAAAGTGTAGCCAAAGCAAAGCAAAGTAGATAGTAAACAAGCATGGAGGATCAAAAATTATAGATACGTTTCCGACGTATCAAGGATGTGCATGAATCAAGGCACAGAACCTTGTCCATGACTCAGGAAATTTCTCTTCTTCTCCCTATTTATAATCAAAAAGTTTCTCCAAAGCAGCATGTCTAGCACTAGGAGGAAAATATTTCTGGAAGAAATAAGCAATCAAACAATCAGGGCTATCAATGGATCCAGGAGGTAATCTATTAAACCAAGCCTTAGCTTCTCCTTTTAGTGAAAAAGGGAATATCTTAGTAAAGTACTTGCGCATCTTAAAATCATCAGAAAATAAGGCACTCATAGTGGAAAGCTCATTCATATGTGCCACAACACTCTCACTCTTAGTCCCACAAAAATGTTCTTTCTCAACAATGTCTAAATTGGATAAATCAAGAGAGAAATCATAATCTTCATCTTTAGTATCTATGGGAGAAGTGGCAAACTTAGGATCAGAAGATAGTTTAGGAATAATGGTACGTCTCTCAAGGAGACTCCTAATAGCACTAGCACCATGTGTGTTTTGGTACTCTTCAATAAATTCATCAGTCATTTCCATGTAACCATCACTAATAACATATCTCTCTCTAGACCCGGGTGAGCTAACAGGTGTAATATTTCTTCACTAGGAGTTTCAGTGTTTCCCAAAATAGTTCTAGCAATAGTAGCATCTAGGAAAGGACCTAATAAACCACTTGCATCAAGCACAATAGAAGTAACATCATGAGTATCATAAGCAATTTCAGATTCAGCAGTAGTAGCAGTGTGTGTAGCATGTATATGTGGTGGTGGTGTAACAAGCTTACTTATAACAGACGGTGAATCAAGAGCAGAAGAGGTGTTTAGGATTGTACCTCTTCTTGTAGTGGATGGTAAAATAGGAAACTTTCCATCACGAGACTTCCCCATGATGAAAGGAGTAGCAGTGAACAATAATAGATCCAAGTGAACTTACAAATAAAGCTATGCTCCCTGGCAACGGTGCCAGAAAATAGTCTTGATGATCCAAAAGTATAGAGGATCGCAACAGTCTTCGAGGGTAGTATTACCCAATTTATTGATTCGACACAACGGGAGCCAAAGAATACTTGCAAGCCTTAACAACTGAGTTGTCAATTCAGCTTCACCTGGAAATAGTTCTTGCTCACAGTAGTTTATCAGTAGCAACAGTTTTGTAGTAGCAATAGCAAAGTAACAGCAGCAGTATAACAAGAGCAATTGTAATAGTAGTATCAAACAGTAGGATATGAGTGCGGTAGGCATAATGATGGATGGACGGGCGTTGCATGGATGAGTCTAAACATGTAACTTTAAGATCTAGGGCAATTACAAATAAATAAGATAAAGAATCCAAGTACTAAAAAATCTTAGGCATGTGCTCCATATATAGTCATGTGTGCTCGCAATGAGAACTTGCACAACATCTTTTGTCTTGCCAGCCCGTTGCAGCGGGGCCTCAAGGGAACTAATGGAAATTAAGGTGCTCCTTTTAATAGAGCACCGGAGCAAAGCATAAACACTCCGTGAACACATGTGATCCTCACATCACAGCCATCCCCTCCTGTTGTCCCAATTTTTGTCACTTCGGGGCCTTTGGATCCGGATAGTGATATGTGTACACAACTTGCAGATAAGATCACAAACAATACTATCATCAAGAATCAATAATAAGTTTAGATCTGAGATCATGGCACTCGGTCCCTAGTGACAAGCATTAAGCACAACAAGTTGCAACAAAGTCAAATAGCACTAAAAGAGATATTAGGCACCATGCCCTAACAATCTTATTCGACTACATGATAGAACTCATCTAATCCCTACCATCCCCATAGCCTACAGCGGGGGATTACTCACTCATGGATGGGCGAAACATGGATGGTTGATGGAGAGGCGTTGGTGATGATGATGGCGATGATCCTCTCCAAATTCCCAGTCCCGGTAGGGTGCCAGAACTGAGTTTCTGGTTTCAAATCGCGGTTTCTAGTGGTGGTGGCGCAATGGAACTCTTTCTGGAAAAACATCAAACCCCCCTGAGTTTTTAGGTCAAGAGGCAACTTATAGGCGAAGAGGGAGGCCGGGGGGGTGCCTGAGGCGGCCACACCCCCTCCAGGCGTGGCCAGGCCTAGCCCGTACGGTTGGGGGTGTGGGCCCCTCAGGTCTCCACTCAGTCTCGTCTTTTGGCTCCGTGAGTCTTCTGGTGAAATATGATTTTTGGCATATTTTCCGGGATTTTTCCTAATAGTTGATTTTTTGCACAAAAACTAGACACCAAGGTAATTCTGTTGAAAACAACGTCAGTCCGTGTTAGTTGTATCCAAATCACACAAATTTAGAGGAGAAACAATACCAAAAGTGTTTGGGAAAGTAGATACGTTTTAGACGTATCAATAAGCTGAGCTCAGGTGTGTGCATTGCATTCATGCGTAGAATATCAGAATAATTTTCGCACTTTTGTATAAAACTTGTCAAAGTGTCAACACCTGAATTTTTAATCCCAGATGCCTGTTATGCCATACATCACAATCCCAGGATTACCATTTTTGCGAGACATAACAGAATTGGATACCACAGTACATCATCCATTACAAACCATACATAAGGTCTTACACAAATAGGGATCTCATGATCCAATTCTTAATACAACTCAAGCAGCGGAATACGTAATAATAACGGTAGCATAAGCGAAGCTCCATCTTCGGGGTCACATGCAATCCTGACGATGGGAGATGATCCTAGTTGTGGTAACCTTCCTGGGGTCCATCCTCCAGGTACTCCTCTTCATAGTCTGGCCACGGGAATAGCCAGGGACAAAGCCATGAGTACTCTTTAAGTACTCGCAAACTAATACTAACAAGTGCATGGGGTTTTTGATAATAGGACGCTAGGCTCTAGGGTTGTTTTGCAAAAGCCAGATTTATCTCTAGTAAGTTCCAAAGCTAGTCACAAATATATAACTCCTAAGTGTGAACTTGTATCTCAAGTCACAACTCTGTTGTGGTCAAGTCAAAGTCTCAGTTCATTTCATAAGTCATTTTGAAAACATCTGACAGGGGAACAGTATGGCCACTTCAACTGTTCATAACCGTGGATGCAGCTATTCGAATAGTTTGACACTCTGCAGAGATTGTACACTTTCACCACAACATTCGATACATCCGTCAGGAACAAATCCTGAATTCACCATACTTAGTATGCGGGTAATCAATCCTAACCTTTCAATTACACGCCCTAGTATAAGCACCTCTCCTGTGAGTTTGGCCTCCCAACCATGACCAACTGTCATCTTGGGTGTTGCACAGGTGGACAATCTTCACAAGGTAGCCTCAGCTCAGACCTTGGTCGTGAGGGAACCAATACTAAGGTGTATAAGTTTCCAGTCAAGCCCTACCCAATTTTCGGGTATTGTGGTTGTACGGTAACATTGGAATGGTATTGCATCCAGACAACCATCAGTTTTATAAAGGGCTAAGGCTCATGCCTCAACATTTTCATCACCAAAATCATCTGTTGTTCGGAAACACATGTCAAAACATCTCAGTAGAATGATCCATCATTCTAAGGTTTTCATAACCATTTTCACCAAGTATTCCCATCTAAAGTTGATCAAGTTTTATGCTTAGGACTAGCATCTACAAGTGGGGGTGAGTACTAATGAGGGATGGTAAACTAGTGGAGTTTCAACTAAGTTCAAACTTATGCCTTAGGAGGACATAAAGATTATCTAGCTTAGGCCAAATTTTATGCTCTTTATGCAACTATAAGAGGTCCCAACCATTAATAAGGTAGAGATCCCTGTGTTTACAATGCTAGTCCCTGGATCAATAGGTAGCATCCACAGTTAAGATGTAATATCAAGAAACAAAGGTCATAATACAACTTTATAACCAGGAATAAAATAATTCATTACATCTTACATAGCTCATTTGGCTATCTCATTACAATGCAGCAGAAAATAACTATAGCATGGCATCCTTCATCTTCAAAGTGCCACAGGAAAACATGTTGGTTGTAGACTTGTAATCCTAATCAACACACTTCACTAACATCAAACAAACCTGCAACATAACAAGTTACAGCCACAAGGGTCAATACATTTGAATTGTATTGGCAAGTGATACTAGGGTAGTATAGTGGTATCTATTATCTATATGCATTTGGCTAAGTGGAGCTTAGTCTTGCTTTGCTCAAAATAGATTTTCCTTATCTTTTGAAAATCACTAAGTTTTTGTTTGTCAAAAATCACCCAAGGCATCTCCCAATAGAAATTGGTGATCCTTCAACCCTTGTTCAACCACAGGTTTTTAACTTAGAAATTTGGATGAGGAGATTCTTGATAGCTTCCATGTCTTGATGCTCAATTTGTCCTTTGCCAGGGACATGGCGAAGTACTTATATTTTACACTCTGCAGAGGTGGTGCACTTTCCCCACAAGACTTGGTTTCACCAAGACAGGACCTTTCAGAAGCCTTCCCTTAGACCAGAATGGACGCGTTCCAACCTATCATCCCCTACCACCAACTTTCCATTTGGCTAAGTTATTGCAACCTATATGATCCAGGCATATCCCATAATGCCATGTGGCTGCACTTGAAGCTTCTCAACATTTGACATCTCAAATCTCTTTGTTCCTGGGTGGCATTCCACAAGTGAGATACCAAGTTTTCCCCAGTATACTGGACTTGGTGATGCCCAAGTTTTCCCCAGCATACTGGACTTGCATAACCACTCAAACAAACCATACTTTCCATTCCACCCAGGTGATTCATTCACTTAGTTGTTTTATTAAACAAAACACAATTCCTTGACTTAGAAATATTCCATAGCATGAATATAAACCACCGTTGTTTTCTACTAGATAAGCTAAGCATGATAGTAGTAGGAATCTTAACTTAGGCAATTTCTACTAAGGCATCATCTACTAGGATTTCCCAAGGCTTAGCATACTTAGTAAAAATTCCATGCAAGTCCTACTCAAAATATCACTAATGCATAGTCAAAAATAATATGACAAAATGTATGAAGCTACACTTGCATTTTTGGTAGAGAATATAATTTCACTCCTTGATCTTGCAATGTTCACACTCTTCAAATTCCACTACAATTCAATCAAGCAAGCAAGAATTCAATCTACCATTCAAGCAAACATCACATAAAATAATAGAAACAAAGCAATGCATGTAAGCATACAAGGGATTATTTATTTGGAAAAAGTGGTTTCTAATAGGTTATAAACATTCTAAAACACCTATTGGTCATTTTATAAAAGTGGTAAAACCATTTGCAAAAGATTTTACCTATAAACCATTTTTTTAAACCAAAATCAATATTTTATGTGGTTGAAAATGCTTTTAGCAAAGCAATAATTTTATAGGGTTCACAAAATACATTTTAAATACTAAAACTTGGTGTTTAGGGTCAGAGAGTTTAATCCAAATCATTTCCCAAAGATTTTCTCCAAAAAGTATTTTTAACATATAAACAACATTTTTATTTGACTAGAAATGTTTTAAATCAAAGATTTATTCTTTTGCTTCTCCAAATAAAATTTTGAAACCACAAATTGATTTCTATGGTCAGTAGGTTCAAAACAAACCATTTTCCAAATATTTTATCCCCAAAATAATTTTAAAAAGAATTTTATACTCAAAATATGCCTACACAAGTTTCTGCAAAAACAATCATTTTACAAGAAGCAATTTACTAAACAAAGGTCATGGTTGGAAAGTACTTGGTCTGCTGATTCCATTGATATAAAGTTTGTAAAATTTGTACGTGTGGTTTGAAAGTTATGCAATTTACAAATTTGATCATCTAATAGATCAAATCCTGTTTTTAAAACAAACTCTGGGACACGCGTCTTGTTCTGATAGGCTAAAAACAGTTCGCGTGGATTAGCTGCTGTGGGGCGTTAGATCTAAATGAAAACGTGCAACACAGATCAAAAAATACCTCTTCGCTTAAGTTCTATCGTGTGCATTGGATCTAAATCCTACGGCGCTCATTCACTGACCATCGAGTGGCGGCGCTGGCAGCGGTGGCTGGCGGCGGCGTGCTCTGGCGGTGAAGTTGCTGGAGTTACAGGAGGCGAGAGGAGTAGGGGAGAAGCTCACCAGAATCGCCGTGGCGAGGGGATGCTCGACGTGTGCTCGGTTGGCGAAGGGGCGTACGGAGTCGACATTGATTGCTCGTCGGAGATCGAGACGGCGTCGGTTGCTCTCTGTTGGAGACGGAGGCGATGCTATGGGCCACGCTAAGAAGAAAAAAGGGTTGCGTTAGGTGCGCACGACGCTGGCGATCACACACGTATCAATCAGAGGGAGAGGGGAAGCTGGGGCTTACGGAGGATGGTCGCCGGAGTAGACGCGGTCGTAGGTGGCGCGCTGATGTTGAAGCTATCGACGTTAGGGGACACGCGCGGGCGAGCTGGTGTTACTGCTGGATGCGCAGTAGGGTGGGGAGCAAGCTCGAGTGGTCGAGGGGGAAAGGGGCAATGAGGAGCTGCCAGAATTTCTCGCAAAGCTCATCGGAGACAGTGGCGGCGCAGTGCAAAATTAGGCAGCCTGGGGGCGCACGGGGATGGGAGGTTGAGGTGGAAACGGAGAGGAGGGAGAGGCGCTTAAGAGGGCGTGGTTGCGGGGATGTTTCATGGCATGGTTAACGCGAATTTACGTCGGCATTCAAACGGCTGTAACGGCCAGAGAGGGGGCGTGGTCAGCGGCGGGTGAGGATGTAACATCCCAAAAATACCAAACTTAGATCATCAAACACTAATCATCAAGATTAGGGTTAACAAAAACTTTTCCAACTAAACCCATGAGTGCATGCATATGTGTATGCATAGTTTTTGAATTTCTTTAAAACCACTTTGTTTGTGTGATCCATTGCTTGTAAAATGTTTCTTAGATGAAATAAACATCATCTAAAACATTTCCCACACTTTTCCTAAAGACAAGTAAATCAAAACAAATATATTAAGTGAATGGTCATTTTGACCAATTTAACTCCCATGTCTACTTTGGCTGTCTCAAACTTTCAAAATCTAACAGAAACTTTTCTGGATCTTTGCACCCCTTGAATGTACTCATAACAGAGTATCAAGGCCCACTTTGTGATCATCCAGAAACTTTCAAATGCATAGTTTAAATGACAATTCAAAATTGAATATTCTTCATATGGGAAGATCCCACTTTTTCAAAACCCACTCAAACAAGCTCAACTTTCAAAACCCAAGCATCTGCAGACTCACCAGCACCAATCTAGCAAACCCACCAAAATTCATTTCAAAATTCAAAACTTGATTTCATGCGGCCATTTCATCAAACAGGTTGCAGACACAAATCAAACAAAACAACAAACACTATAGTGTGCAGTGATTCTTGCCTAACTTGTTCCCTAGTTAGCTCACACACAACTGAGTAGATCATCTAGAAAGATTAGCCCAACACTAGCACCCCTGTGAGCTTGCCATTGCCATTAATGCTGAACAGCCGAGCACCTCAATGCCACCCCATAGTCGACAGCAGGCTAGAGGAAGAACTAGCCGTGCCAACCTTGTCTGGGAGGCAGCCCACCGTCCACCGCCACTGCCTGTCCCAGCCGCGAGCGTTGCCAAGCCCTGGACCACGCGCACAAGCCGCGCCCAGACCATGCCGAGCGTGCGCCAGAGCGCCACCCTCGACCAGCATCCACAGACCGTGCGCCGCCCTCACCGCGTGCATACACGATCACCACCGACCCAGGAGACCGCCAGACATCCCCGTTTGCTGCCCCGTGCCATACAGCCACCGCCAGCCGTCGAAGACGCTGCCTCTGCCGTGCAGAGCACCGGCCGTTCCAGACCAAACCACACCGTCCCATGCCTCGCGACCATGTCATTGAGCATCGCCAGGAGACACAGCACCGCCCCCTACCCGTGCCCATGCCATTAGCCGCCTGTAACGTCGCCCCTGACGAGCTCACCGTGCGCCCCGACGGTCCCCTCCCTCGACTATAAATAGAGGCCACCCCCGCACGATTTCTTCACACCATCTCACTCCCCTCTCCCCACTGATCGTGCCACACCGTTCTCAGACCAAGGCAAGCACCACCTCGCTGGAATTTCACCGGAGCCCGCCGCCTCTGGAGAAGAAGGGAGCCAGCGATTGGAGCCGCCCCAGGAGAAGCCATCGGTACCAGGAGGTTCGCCGTCGTCGACTTCGTCGTTCGCCCGCCTCGCCGACCCTCGCCCGTACCCCGGTGAGCCCCCAGCACCCCTCACTGGCCGCGCTAGGTTTCATTCTCGCCGGAGCTGTCTCGCGTCGACGATGACCCCCAGCCGTTGGATTAGAACTAGATCGAACGATCCATGTTGCCCCATACCGCTTCGCCCAGCCCCGTGTCACTAACGAGTGGGGACACCCACATAAGCAGCCCACGGGAGCACTGCGCTTAGCAGGCCGGCCCGTTAGAATTTCCAGCAATGCCCAAATTAAACCTTTTCTTTTTAAATTCAAACACACTTCTGTACCCAACTTCAAAAATCAACCCAGATCGATTCAGTGCACCAATTTGAATGAAACCAATTTTGTTGAAAAGGTCTGTGAATGCTTAATCCAAGCCCGTTGGATTCAAGTCATTTGGATCTGTAGATCACCCATAGTAAAAATAACAAGGCAGAAGCTTTTCTGCATTCAAACATTTTTCAAATTTAAACCATAAAAGCTTTTGAGTTGTTTCCAACTCTCAAAAATCACATTTAACCATACCTTTCAGAATATATAAAAATATATAGGTTTACTTGCAGAAATAATGTTCAAGTAATAAAAGAATGCTTCATAAGCATTTCTAGCCACATTAATTAATTAAAATAAAAGGGTAAAACCTTATTAAATTGTGACACCACTTTAAATCATATCCCATGGACTACAATATGTGGTGATGACATGTGTCAACATGATCCCATATTTGGTTTGGAGAATATTAAATCTTAAGTAGTTTTTCAATGAGTAGAAATTACTTTTCTAAAAATAAAAAGATTTAAACCAAGCTTTAACCTTGTAATGTTAGAGATGATGCTAGATCATCTATAGGACCCTTGTGTGTGATGATTGCAAGTAGTTAAGTATTGTTTGGTGATTGTGTACCTCGTATTTATTCATAGACACTAGTACCGACCAAGGATACGAGGAGGAAGGAGGATACTACGAAGAAGAAGCCGAGGAGAACTTCAACCACTGCTCTGCACAAGGCAAGCTGATACTATACCAATGCAAGCTAAAACTTGCAAGACACTCTACTTTAGCAAGCCTAATACTACTAGTGAATGTGCAAGCTAACCCTTGCCAGATACCCTACTGATGCCACAAACCCATACTTGTGATATGACTACTATATGCCTTAAGCATCTGTGATTATACTCACTTGATAAACCAATCCTAGTTTTATGTGCCAGGTTCTTACTTTATTTCTTTATCAAAGCTTACTTAGAGTCTACCTAAGAGTTTGGTAGATACTAGACAGTTGTGCTGAAGGTTGCATAAAGAGCATAAAATTTGGCCTAAGCTAGAAACCTTGATATCAGCCTAAGATATAAGGTTGGACTTAGTGAAACTCCACTAGTTACCACCCCTCATTAGTACTACCCCCACCTCTAGATGCTAGTGCTAAGCATAAAACTTGATCAACTTTTAGATGGGAATACTTGGTGGAAAAATGGTTATGAAAACCTTGGAATGATGTATCATTCTATTGAACTGTTTTGGACATGTGTTTCCAAACACTTGATGATTTTGGTGATGAAAATGTTGAGGCATGAGCCTTAGCCCTTTATAAAATTGATGGTTGTCTGGATGCGATACCATTCCAATCTTAGCGTACAACCACAATACCCGAATATTGGGTAGGGCTTGACTAGAAACTTATATTCCTTAGTATTAGTTCCCTCATGGCCAAGGTCTGAGCTGAGGCTACCTTGTGAAGATTGTCCACCTATACAGTACCCAATATGACAGTGGTCATGGTTAGGAGGCCAAAATCACAGGAGATGTGCTTGTACTAGGGCGTGTAATTGAAAGGTTAGGATTGATTATCCGCATACTGAGTATGGTGAATTCAGGATTGTTCCTGACGGATGTATCGAATGTTGTGGTGAAAGTGTACAATCTCTGCAGAGTGTCAAACTATTCGAATAGCCGCGTCCGCGGTTATGGAAAGTTGGAGTGGCCATACTGTTCCCCCATCAGACTTTTCAAAATGACTTGTGAAGCAAGTTGAGACTTTGACTTGACCACAACAGAGTTGTGGCCTGAATTACAAGATCCCACTTAGGAGTTATAAAATTGTGACTAGCTTTGGAACTAAGTAGAGATAAATCTGGCTTTTGCAAAACAACCTTAGAGCCTAGTGTCCCATTATCCAAAACCCCCTTTTTCCTATTAGTATTAGTTTGTGAGTACTTAAAGAGTACTCATGGCTTTGTCCCTGGATATTCCCATGGCCAGACTATGAAGAGGAGTACCTGGAAGATGGACCCCAGGAAGGTTACGACAACTAGGATCATCTCACATCGTCGATTGCCGTGACCTCAAGATGGAGCTTCGCCTACGCTACCGTTATTATTACGTATTCCGCTGCTTGATGTTGTATTAAGAACTGGATCATGAGATCCCTATTTGTGTAAGAACTTATGTATCGTTGTAACGGATGAAGTACTATGGTATCCAATTCTATTATGTCTCGCAAAAATGGTAATCCTGGGATTGCGATGTATGGCATAACAGGCATCTAGGATTGAAAAATCCGGGTGTTGACAGAGGACGACGATGAGGTGGCAGTGGGGTCGCGATTGAAGGAAGGAGAGAGGGAGGGGGTCTAGACCTGTGGACTGAGGGTTTGTTTTGAGTCGAAAAACGTTTGTGAGAGGGTTGAGGGTGGGCTCTTCTTGGGCGATGCTAAATTTGGACTAGGTCTGCTGGGCTAGTTGGCTTTGTTTCATTTTTTTGTACTAATTCTTTTCTTTTTCTGTTTTCATTAATCTGTTTTGATTTTAATTAATCATTTCAAACAATTATTTGATTTCAAATTTCAACCCATTTTGTGTATATTCCAATACTGATTATTAATATTTTCTGAAGTCAAATTTAGAATAATTCGTTTATTCTTTTTAGGGTCATTTAATTATTTAAAAATAGGCCCTTGCATTTATTCAAATAAGATTTAATAATGTTTTCAAACTCCATTTGAAATCTAAATCTTTCCAAATATTTCAGTAGGTTTTATTTATTTATTAGGGTGTCAAAACTCACCTTGAATTATTTGGAATATTTTTAATATGATTTATTAATCATTTTAATTTGGGTACTTGTCTTTATTCCAATGAAAATAAATATGGGTTTAATTCCTAAAATTTATTTAGTTGATTTCTTGATCCCATTTAAGTTAATTAAACAACTTTTATTCCACTTGGGTAAATTCAAAATTCTATTTTCCCATGATTTAATTAATCATTTCTAATAGGAATTTTATATTTATTCAAATAGAATAGGATTTGGTTAATGCCCTTTTAATTATTCTTTATCCATTATTTTATTTGGATTTGGATTATATTTATTCCATTTGCTTATGGATTAAGCCAAGATTTAATTTGGTCTTTAAATATTCCTCATTTAATATTTTTATCTTATAAAATCCATATATATTTTTATTTAAAGATCCAAACTTGGTGATTCCAATTTGTAAAATCTTATTTAATATTTTTTATCCTTTTAAATATCTTTAGGATTTTTTGCTCATCATTTGGTATGGATTTTTAGATAGGTGCTTTATTAGCTTTGGAAATTCAATTTCCTTATCTTATTAAATTCATAAGATTTTATCTATGGCTCCAAATTAAGTGAAACCAATTCATAGGATTTTATAATATTTCAATTTGTCATTCTTGATCATTTATAAATGTTTGTTAACAAATTTTTATATGGATCAAAACCATGGATTTAGAGGTAACTTGGAAATGTTTTCTTCCATTAGGGTTTTAGGGTTTTGGTTTATTTCTCAAGTGTTTAAATTTACAGATGCAATTATGAAGAATGCATTTCACTTGATTTGAATTTAGTTGGATTCAAACTTTACTCAAGTTTGTTCAAGATGGGATTTTAAGTTTGCATTTAGAATCAAAAGTTTCTTTTCACCCTAAATTTCAACAATTATTTATTTTGTTTATTTATTTTTCACATTACAATATTTGGAAAATCTTGGGATGTGACAGGCTACCACCCTTGAAATAAATCTTGTCCCGAGATTTGGGAAGGATAGAGGTTACAAGTTGGCTCAAAGAAACTAGGGTACTACCACCCTTAAACATTTTCCAACTAGATTACATCTTGGCTTGCTTGGGATCTTGTTGAAACCTCTCTGGGCAAACATCTGCATAGTGTCCTTTGTTTCCACACTTGAAACATGTGACAAGGCTGAGATCCTTCATAGGCTTTATCTTGTGTTTCATCTTTTCTGGGCAATTGCTTGCATAATGTCCTTGGTTACCACAATTGTAACATGTGACAAGATTGAGTTCTTCACGTATCTTCTATGGACAAGTTGACACATAATGTCCTAACTCTTTGCAGTTGTTGCACCACACTTGGTTAATCTCCTTATATTTTTGTTTCTTCTCGGGACATTCATTGGCATAGTGTCCCATCTCTTTGCAATGGCAACATTGCACTTGGCTTTTGTCCTTCTTCTTCTTAGGTTTTTCCGAAGCTAGGAGTGCTTCTAGTTCATGTTCTTCATATCTTATCTCAAAGGTGGGAAAGTTTCCTGGTCTCCTTGATCTTTTCCTTGGATAATACATATGTCTCCTCTTTGGTCCATCAAATTGAGTCATATTGCATGGGGGTGCAAGCTGAGATTTTCCTTTGTCTTCATCCTTCTTGGTAGAAGTTGTTCCCTCATGGAAGTCTATAATCTGTTGTTGCACTCCACCTTGTTTCCTTTGTTAAACTATGGAATAGATGGGGCATTGGATAGGGACATGATTATTTCCTTCACATAGGAAACAAGTAGCTTGAGATGTGGGGCATTGATTAGTTGGATGTTTCTCTTCACAATTGGGGCATTGATCTTCATGCTCTTTGGAAGTGTGATCCTTGTCTCCACAAACATTACAAGCTTGAGTTCCTTCTATAATATCATCCTTGACATCATTGTTATCACAAACTCCTTGGGAAGGGTTGTCTCCTATGTTGATCATTTGATTTGTCACCTTATGCAACAATTGGGTTTGGGTTTCCAAAAACCTTTGCATGGTTGGATCTAACTCACTGGTGTTGGCTAAAAACTGAGTTGTCACTTGGTTCAACTGGGTTTGGGTTACTATGAGTTCTCTCATGTTGATCCCTTGGTTGTTGTTGTTGTCACCATCCTTGATGTTGGAGTCTCTTGGAGTAGTCATCTGTTTGGGTTGGATTGGGATTAGAATAGGCAAAAGATTTCTAAGGAAATAATTCTAATCACACACAACACAATTCACACAAGCAATGTGCAAACAATCACAAACAATCCTTCCACTCAAACAACAAGTTTCAAGCACATTTTTAGACAGCATAATATTTTTGCTACACCACATAAGTTGGTGGGTTTGATCTAAACTAAATATGGTGGTCCAACTATATGGTTCACTTGAGATCATTCCATTCTTCTTGGTTGATTCTTCATGAACAAGATCTTTGTATCTTTAGAGAATTTCTTGTGTCTTGGTCACAAAACTCCAAAGGTGATGATGGTTTCTTCTAAGTTGTAATTCCTTAGTCTTCAAGTCTTGAGTAATATTACTTGTCTCACTTGTACTCCTTAGTGATATCCAAGTTGAAGTCCTTGTTGAGAATAAGGTTGAAATCACTTGAGTTGGTGAAGTCCTTGCACATGGTGAGGTCTTTGCTCATGGTGGAGGCTTTGTCCATCAAGTTGAAAATAGACAAGATGTAGAATCAAAACCAAAAATGGTTGAGGAAAGAGTTTACAAGATTGTTTGTAAATATGTTTTGTAACAATACAACTCCTATTTTTCTAAGGGGTTTTGTCCAATCCTAGGTTTACAAATCCTACAGGCAACACAGTGCTCTGATACCGTCTGTAAGAGGTCCCAACCTTTAATAAGGTAGAGATCCATGTGTTTACAATGCTAGTCCCTTGATCAATAGCTAGCATCCACAGTTAAGATGTAATATCAAGAAACAAAGGTCATAATATAACTTTATAACCAGGAATAAAATAATTCATTACATCTTACATAGCTCATTTGGCTATCTCATTACAATGCAGCAGAAAATAACTATAGCATGGGGTCCTTCATCTTCAAAGTTCCACAGGCAAACATGTTGGTTGTAGACTTGTAATCCTAATCAACACACTTCACTAACATCAAACAAACCTGCAACATAACAAGTTACAGCCACAAGGGTCAATACATTTGAATTGTATTGGCAAGTGATACTAGGGTAGTATAGTGGTATCTATTATCTATATGCATTTGGCTAAGTGGAGCTTAGGCTTGCTTTGCTCAAAATAGATTTTCCTTATCTTTTGAAAATCACTAAGTTTTTGTTTGTCAAAAATCACCCAAGGCATCTCCCAATAGAAATTGGTGATCCTTCAACCCTTGTTCAACCACAAGTTTTTAACTTAGAAATTTGGATGAGGAGATTCTTGATAGCTTCCATGTCTTGATGCTCAATTTGTCCTTTGCTAGGGACATGGCTAAGTACTTAGATTTTACACTCTATAGAGGTGGTGCACTTTCCCCACAAGACTTGGTTTCACCAAGACAGGACCTTTCAGAAGCCTTCCCTTAGACCAGAATGGACGCGTTCCAACCTATCATCCCCTACCACCAACTGTCCATTTGGCTAAGTTATTGCAACCTATATGATCCAGGCAGAGCCCATAATGCCATGTGGCTGCACTTGAAGCTTCTCAACATTTGACATCTCAAATCTCTTTGTTCCTGGGTAGCATTCCACAAGTGAGATACCAAGTTTTCCCCAGTACACTGGACTTGGTGATGCCCAAGTTTTCCCCAACATACTGGACATGCATAACCACTCAACACAAACCATTCTTTCCATTCCACCCAGGTGATTCATTCACTTAGTTGTTTTATTAAACAAAACACAAGTCCTTGACTTAGAAATATTCCATAGCATGAATATAAACCACCCTTGTTTTCTAATAGCTAAGCTAAGCATGATAGTAGTAGGAATCTTAACTTAGGAAATTTCTACTAAGGCATCATCTACTAGGATTTCCCAAGGCTTAGCATACTTAGTAAAAATTCCATGCAAGTCCTACTCAAAATATCACTAATGCATAGTCAAAAATAATAGGACAAAATGTATGAAGCACCACTTGCATTTTTGGTAGAGAATATAAGTTCACTCCTTGATCTTGCAATGTTCACACTCTTCAAATTCCACTACAATTCAATCAAGCAAGCAAGAATTCAATCTACCATTCAAGCAAACATCACATAAAATAATAGAAACAAAGCAATGCATGCACGCATACAAGGGATTATTTATTTGGAAAAAGTGGTTTCTAATAGGTTATAAACATTCTAAAACACCTATTGGTCATTTTATAAAAGTGGTAAAACCATTTGCAAAAGATTTTACCTATAAACCATTTTTTTAAACCAAAATCAATATTTTATGTGGTTGAAAATGCTTTTACCAAAGCAATAATTTTATAGGGTTCACAAAATACATTTTAAATACTAAAACTTGGTGTTTGGGGTCAGAGAGTTTAATCCAAATCATTTCCCAAAGATTTTCTCCAAAATGTATTTTTAACATATAAACAACATTTTTATTTGACTAGAAATGTTTTAAATCAAAGATTTATTCTTTGCTTCTCCAAATATATTTTTGAAACCACAAATTGATTTCTATGGTCAGTAGGTTCAAAAAAACCATTTGCCAAAGATTTTATCCCCAAAATAATTTTAGAAAGAATTTTATACTCAAAATATGCCTACACAAGTTTCTGCAAAAAAATCATTTTACCAGAAGTTTACTAAACAAAGGGCATGGTTGGAAAGTACTTGGTCTGCTGATTCCGTTGATATAAAGTTTGCAAAATTTGGACGTGTGGTTTGAAAGTTATGCAATTTACAAATTTGATCATCTAATAGATCAAATCTTGTTTTTAAAACAAACTCTGGGACACGCGTCTTGTTCTGATAGGATGAAAACGGTTCGCGTGGATCAGCTGCTGTGGGGCGTTAGATCTAACTGAAAACGTGCGGCACGGATCAAAAAATACCTCTTCGCTTAAGTTCTATCATGTGCATTGGATCTAAATCCTACGGCGCTCATTCACTGACCATCGAGTGGCGGCGCTGGCGGCGGTGGCTGGCGGTGAAGTTGCCGGAGTTACAGGAGGCGAGAGGAGTAGGGGAGAAGCTCACCAGAATCACCGTGGCGAGGGGATGCTTGACGTGTGCTCGGTTGGCGAAGGGGCGTACGGAGTCGACGTTGATTGCTCGTCGGAGATCGAGACAGCGTCGGTTGCTCTCTGTTGGAGACGGAGGGGACGCTATGGGCCACACTAAGAAGAAAAAAGGGTTGCAATAGGTGCGCATGACGCTGGCTATCACACACGTATCAATCAGAGGGAGAGGGGAAGCTAGGGCTTACAGAGGATGGTCGTCGGAGTAGACGCGGTCGTAGGTGGCGTGCTGATGTTGAAGTTGTCGACGTTAGGGGGCACGCGCGGGCGAGCTGGTGTTACTGCTGGATACGCAGGAGGGTGGGGAGCAAGCTCGAGTGGTCGAGGGGGCAAGTGGCAACGAGGAGCTGCCAGAATTTCTCGCAAAGCTCATCAGAGACAGTGGCGGCACAGTGCAAAATTAGGCAGCCTGGGGGCACACGGGGATGGGAGGTTGAGGGGGAAACGGAGAGGAGGGAGAGGCGCTTAAGAGGGCGTGGTTGCGGGGCTGTTTCATGGCGTGGTTAACGCGAATTTACGTCGGCATTCAAACGGCTGTAATGGCCAGAGAGGGGGCGTGGTCAGCGGCGGGTGAGGACGACGATGAGGTGGCAGTGGGGTCGCTTCGTCAGTGAAGGAGAGAGAGGGGAGGTGGGGTCTAGACGCCATGGACTGAGCGGGTTTGTTTGCGAGTGGAAAAATGTTTCGCGAGAGGGTTGCCGGGGTGGTCTCTTGCTGGGCTAGATGCTAGGCTGGACTGGGTCTGCTGGGCTAGTTGGCTTTGTTTCATTTTCTTGTACTAATTCTTTTCTTTTTCTGTTTTCATTAATCTGTTTTGATTTTAATTAATCATTTCAAACAATTATTTTATTTCAAATTTCAACCCATCTTTGTGTATATTCAAATACTAATTATTAATATTTTCTGAAGTCAAATTTAGAATAATTCGTTTATTCTTCTTAGGGTCTTTTAATTATTTAAAATAGGCCCTTGCATTTATTCAAATAAGATTTAATAATGTTTTCAAACTCGATTTGAAATCTAAATCTTTCCAAATATTTTAGTAGGTTTTATTTATTTATTAGGGTGTCAAAACTCACCTTGAATTATTTGGAATATTTTTAATATGATTTATTAATCATTGTAATTTGGGTACTTGTCTTTATTCCAATGAAAATAAATATGGGTTTAATTCCTAAAATTTATTTAGTTGATTTCTTTGATCCCATTTAAGTTAATTAAACAACTTTTATTCCACTTGGGTAAATTCCAAATTCTATTTTCCCATGATTTAATTAATCATTTCTAATAGGAATTTTGTCTTTATTCAAATAGAATAGGATTTGGTTAATGCCCTTTTAATTAATTTAAAAATTCGTTATCCATTATTTTATTTGGATTTGGATTATATTTATTCCATTTGCTTATGGATTAAGCCAAGATTTAATTTGGTCTTTGAATATTCCTCATTTAATATTTTTATCTTATAAAATCCATATCTTTTTTTATTTAAAGATCCAAACTTGGTGATTCCAATTTGTAAAATCTTATTTAATATTTGTTTATCCTTTTAAATATCTTTAGGATTATTTTCTCACCATTTGGTATGGATTTTTAGATAGGTGCTTTATTAGCTTTGGAAATTCAATTTCCTTATCTTATTAAATTCATAAGATTTTATCTATGGCTCCAAATTAAGTGAAACCAATTCATAGGATTTTATAATATTTCAATTTGTCATTCTTGATCATTTATAAATGTTTGTTGACAAATTTTTATATGGATCAAAACCATGGATTTAGAGGTAACTTGGAAATGTTTTCTTCCATTAGGGTTTTAGGGTTTTGGTTTATTTCTCAAGTGTTTAAATTTCCAGATGCAATTATGAAGAATGCATTTCACTTGATTTGAATTTAGTTGGATTCAAACTTTACTCAAGTTTGTTCAAGATGCAATTTTAAGTTTGCATTTAGAATCAAAAGTTTCTTTTCACCCTAAATTTCAACAATTATTTATTTTGTTTATTTATTTTTCACATTACAAGATTTGGAAAATCTTGGGATGTGACAGCAACCTTCAAGGATCTCTCTAGAATCTACAAGTCACTTAAATACACTCTAAGGAAGTAGCTTTGATAAAGAAATAAAATAGAAAGCTTGCAAATAAAACTAGGATTGGGTATCATCAAATGTGTCCAACCAAGCATGCTTAGTGCATTGCATAGGTTATCTAACTTTCATAATTGCAAGTGTTAGCTTGCATATTCAACTAGTATTATTAGGCTTGCCTTGTGCAGAGCAGTGGTTGAAGTTCTCCTTGGCTTCTTCTTTGTAGTATCCTCCTTCCTCTTCATATCCTTGGTCGGTACTAGCGTCTATAAATAAATACGATGTACACAATCACCAAAAAATACTTAACTACTTGCAATCATCACACAAAAGGTTCCTATAGATGATCTAGCATCATCACTAACATTACAAGATTAAAGCTTGGTTTAATTCCTTTTATTTTTCGAAAAGTAATTTCTACTCATTGAAAAACTACTTAAGATTTAATATTCTCCAAACCAAACATGGGATCATGTTGACACATGTCATCACCACATATTTTAGTCCATGGGAATGTGATTTAAAGTGGTTTCACACTTTAATAAGATTTTACGCTTTTGATTTAATTAAATAAAGTGACTAGAAATGCCTATGTGGCATTCTTTTATTACTTGGTCATTATTTCTTTAAGTAAACCAATATATTTTTATATATTCTGAAAGGTATGGTGAAATGTGATTTTTTAGAGTTGGAATAAACTCAAAAGCTATTATGGTTTAAATTTGAAAAATGTTTGAATGCAGAAAAGCTTCTACCTTGTTATTTTTACTAGGGATGATCTACAGATCCAAATAACTTAAATCCAACGGGCTTGGATTCAGCATTTCAAGGCCTTTCTAACAAAATTGGTTTCATTCAATTTGGTTCACTGAATCGATCTGGGTTGATTTTTGAATCTAGGTGCAGAAGTGGGTTTGAAATAAAATGGAAAAGGTTAAATTCAAATGACTGGGCTGCGCGGGAAGCGATACTGGGTCGGCCTGATAAGCACAGTGCTTACGCGGGCTGGTTAAGTTGTTGTCCCCACGCGTTAGTGAGACGAGGGGGTGCTAAGCGGTATGGGGCGATGTGAGCCGTGGGATCTGGTTCTAATCTAACGGCTGAGGGTCATCGTCGACGTTGGGCAACACCGACGAGATAGAAACCTAACACGGACGATGGGGGTCGTCGGGGGCTCACCGGGGCTCAGGCGAGGGTCAGCGAGGCGGGCGAACGACGAAGTCGGCGACGGCGAACCTCCTGGTACCGGCAGCTTCTCCTAGGGCGGCTCCAATCGCTGGCCCCCTTCTTCTCTAGCAGCGGCGGGCTCCGGCGAAATTCCGGCGCAGCGCTGCTCGCCTTGCTCCGAGAACAGGATGGAACGATCAGTGAGGAGAGGGGAGTGATATGGTGTGCTCAATTCGGCTGGGGGTGGCCTCTATTTATAGTGGCGAGAGGGAACCGACGGGCGCAAGCTGGGCTCGTCATGGTCGACAACACAGAAGGCTATCGGCGTGGGCGACGGTAGGGGGCGGTGCGGTGCTCCCTAGCGATGCTTAACGACATGGTGGCGAGGCGTGGGGCGGTGCGGTTTGGTCGGAACGCGGCGGTGCTCTACGCGTGCCCGACGGAGGTTTTTAATGCACACAGCGTGCGTGGTCATGGCGGCGAACGTGTCTGCGGAATTCTTGGGGCGGTGGTGATCACGTATGTACGCAGCAAGGGCGGCGGCGTGGGCTGCGAAAGCGTCGGTCGGCGTGGCGCCGGGGCGCGCTCGCATGGTTCTTTGGCGAGCTTGGCATGGTCCATGCATGTGGTCCAGGGGTTGGCAACGTTCGGGCGCTGGACAGAGAGTGGAGGTGGGGTGTTGGCTTGCTCCTAGACATGTTGGCTAGGCTTGTTTCTTCTCCTAGCTTGCTGTCTACACTGGGGTGGCAAGGGTGGCTTCGGCTATTCACCATTGATGATCTTGCCAAGCTTACAGTGATGCTAGAGGTTTGCAATTGAGCTAGATGATCTACTAAAGCTTAGTTGTAACCAGAGAGGGAACAAGTTAGGCTCTAATCACTGCTCACAATAGTGTTTGGATTTTGGAAGATTTGAATTAGCAAGGTGTTTGATGAAATGGCCGCAAGAATTCATGTTTTGAATTTTGAAAAGATTTTTGGTGGGTGTTCTAGGTTGGTGCTGGTGAGTCTGCAGATGCTTGGGTTTTGAAAGTTGAGCTTGTTTGAGTGGTTTTTGAAAAAGTGGGATCCTCCCATATGATAAAGATACAATTTTGAACTGTCCTTTAAACTATGCATTTGAAAGTTTTTGGATGATCACAAAGTGGGCCTTAATACCTTGTTATGAGTACTATAAAGGGGTGTAAAGATCAAAATAAGTTTCTGTTAAGTTTTGAAAGTTTGGGACAGCCAAAGTAGGCATGGGAGTTAAATTGGTCAAAATGACAATTCCCTTATTTTGTTTGTTTTGATTTATTTGTCTTTGGGAAAAGTGTGGGGATTGTTTAGATGATATTTATTTCACCTAAGAATCCTTTTACAAGCAAAGAAACACACAAACAAGGTGGTTCCAAAGAATTCAAATTGGAATGCATACACACATGCATGCTTTCATATTTTTATTTAGAAAAGTTTTTGTTAACCCTAAATTTGATGATTAGAGTTTGATGATCCAAGATTAGTATTTTTGGGATGTTACACAAAGTGATTGAAGCTTCTCTCAACTTGATGGAATTGAAGTAGATCATTAAGTTGACTGCGATAAGTTTCAGTATGACCTTTGCTAAAACCTTATTTTGGGTAAAGGTGATTTGATCTAAGGGTAGATCAAATGCAATAAAACTAAACCAAAACACATTACTTAATGATTGATACCTGATCTTTTAGAGATCATATCATGGTATTAATTACAACATTTCATAATACCAAGTTGAGTATATAAATCAAGTAACAAGAATTTAATAACTAAATCTTGATATATCTTATTCTTATCCATTTCTACCATGAGCATCATGGTAGTTCTTAAATATTAATTCATTATCACCTATTGAGTAGAAAGGAAAACAAGTCAAGGCCATTCACCACACATCTTTCTATCCATAGAAATTCGTATCATCTCTATTGAACCATGTTCTAATATCTGTTGAATATAAATGTTGATTAATCAACTATTGATCTATCAATTCTTAACCTATCAATTCCTAATCTATCAACTCTTGTCCTTGTCATAGCATTCACTTTAGAGACTTTAGAGGAAGAAGTAAGAAGAGGTAAGTAGGAATGCTAGTTCTAGATATCATCTATAGGATGAGAGTGCTTGAAGAGAAGATAGTTGATGGAGTTAACTCACTCCTAAATGAATAGAAGAATTATATGGAATATATATTAATATGGTAACAAAGAAGATTATAAGGATGAATTCTAAAGATAGTTACCAAGAAGTAATCGTATTGGAACAAGTAGGCATAGCCAATGAATAATCTCTTTTAGTCAAATGGAGATACTAAGAAGATAGTTATAATACAACTGTAATGTTGTATTGATGAAGCCTTGATTAGCCAACTGGAAAGCTAAACCATAAATGATCAAAGGATTTTACTGATAATGCTTAAGTCACTAAGAATGAATGATTATATGATGCATAAGTGACAATGGTGGAGAGAACATGATTAAACCCTAGGCTAACTATATAATCTAAAGATTGAGCATGGCAAGTCATATTAATACCATGTGAAGTTGGAGTATGATTTACTGAGGTAACTAAAGATAAGATAGTATAACCAAGCTCATACTAGAGAAACATTGAGTTATAGAAGTAGTGTTATTCCTCAAGGAGAATAGTAAACACTTGAGGTGAAGTAGTAATTGATATATACACCTATTAGAGTAATATTAGTGATGGATGCTAAAAGAAGAGTATGAATGGAGTTAGACGTAACTACTTATTGGATTGAAGGTTATCATTAGTAGAGTAATTTGATATAACCAAGTGTAGATATGAGAAGATTATGAAAATCTTCAGTGACAAGCTGCTGAGATTTATAAGTGAGATTACAAAGTAATTTGTGAAGTAAGAGGGTAATCATTCTAGTGGACTTGGATTCATTAGAAGCATTCTAGAGATGAGAATTATCTCTATGAGGAGATCATATAGAGCTTTAGTGTCAAACTCATTGGACTCACAAATAGATTTAGGAGGAGAAATTATTAGTAAGGGTATAAGTCGTAAAGCTCATCATGTCAATACATGATGATATATGTGAAGTAGTAGTATATCTAGGAAAGGAATTCCTCAAGTAGGAAACAAGAATTATGAAGTAGGGAAAGTAGGAATTCCTGAGAAGCTATTAACCAAGACTATATCACTCCATATCAAAATCATTATCTATATCACTTCTTTAAAAAACCTAAAAAATTGCCACATGATAAATGAATTACCTTTATCATATAAGTAATGCTCATTATCAACCATTATATGATAACTTGTCACTAGGAGTCAACCACACTAATTAAGGAAGAAACTACTTATAATAAGAGGTAATCCTTAGTTGTTTGAATAGATCAAATAAATGTGATCCTACTTAGTATCATTGCAGAAAGGTATATAGATAAAGATTAATCTTATTTCATATCTATTATAATTTCAAGAATGAAGTCACTTATCATCCTTAGAAAACCACAAGGGGAATTGTAAAGGATAATCTAAAACCATATATCTAATACATCTTTGTTAGTGAAATCATTTACTATCTCTAGAAAGTCACTAGAGCATTCCTAAAGAATTATTGTAAACCTAAAACCAAGAGGGATTTAAATAGATGGATCCTAATGTTAAACAACTCCAATATTTAAAGTCATTATAGTAGAATGCCAAGTATCAAATAGAATATAAGTCTAGCTTTAGTCTTTCCAAACAATTTTAAGTTGCACTAATCCAAATAAAATGAAAACATATTTGGATCATTTCTAAGAAATAAACCAAGCACCCTAAAAACCTAATTCTTAATAAAACTATTTAATAAAAGTAACCTCTTAAACAAAAATAAGTTATGAAAATGAAAAATATAATTAGAAAATTAGAAATAGGATAACCAAATAAAGTTATTATTATAACACAAATTATATAATAATCCTAAATATACTTCCAAATATTATACTTGTCCAAAGAAGTAAATATTAATAACACATTTATAGATAAAAAGGTAAATTTAAAACCAAGTTGTCTAAGGTAGATTTTCTAATGGGTTTATACACCATATGAATAATAAAATCCTATTATAATAAAACTAGAATTCATAATACATAAATAGATTAAAAATCATAGCTTAGAATTCTTTTTAGAGTATTTCAAGTAAAATAAGTGTACAAAAATTTTGAACACATATTTATAAAGCATTACAAATGAAATTCAAACATTAAATAGATAAATAAAAATAAAGCAGAATAAAGAAAAGACTAAGGAATAGAAAAACATTCGAAATAAATCAAATCTGGCCATGAATCATTGTCTTTTCTACCTATATACCACCAGGTGCACCTAGCAGCAGCCCACACATCGACTAGCAAAGTTAGCCTAGATCACCTCTCTCTCAGGCTGACAGGTGGGATAGCAGAGTGGACCACAGGTTAATTCTTAGGAAACTTAGGGGGTTCTCTGTAAAAGTGCCATCATCGTCATCCTCACGCACACAGACACCTGCCTGTCTGTGTTCGATGCCGTTAGCTGGTGTCATCAAGCTTCGACCACCGTGATGCACGCCGCCGTCGCCAGTAGGGGATAAGAATGCCACTGCACCTCTCCTTCATCATCCTTATCCCCATTCCTCTCCTCTTCCTCTGTCCCGGAACCCTAGCCCTAGGTCTCGCTGGAGCCTGTCATTACCGAACTCCCCTCGCCTCCCTGAGTGCATCGTTGGGCTCACCTCGTCGTCCTCATTCTCCTTGTTGAAGCACAGAAGTCGGGAAGCTTCTCCCTGCCCGGAATTGACCCTGACATCGTCGGCTGGCCGAGCTCTGCCACCGTCGATTCATCGTTTTCTGATCACCTCTGGCTTCACCGAGCCCTTCATCGCGCTCCTGGTGAGCTCCTGAGTACCCTCGTACTCTCTGATTCGTTGCTCGCATGTCATAGCCATCGACCCACGAGGGTTCCGAACATACCGTCATGAAAGCTCGCTGTCGGCCATCCTCTGGTGACCATTTCCGAGCGGCGCCACCAGTACTAGGTTCCTTGCGTCGTCCTCTTTCCAACGAGCCAAACCACATCCGTGCGCGCACACCAAATCGATAGATTCGATATCGATCTGAGGATCATTCCTATGCTGATGTCAGCGTGACGTTGTGCTTGCCTCATCTCAGCCACGTCAGCGACATTTGATTTGGTCCACTGCACATGTGGCACAGGACGTGTCCCTTACCCCACGGGTCAGTGACCTAGGATAGATCTAGTTACGGTATAAAAAGTAATTACCTGTTTTGAATTTAATTAAAAAAAGAGTGAACATTATAAATTCAATAACTTTTGTTTATAATTTAGAAAAATAAGTTTAATATATGAAAATCTATTATATACTAAAAGCAATATAAGGGTGTTTTTCGAGACACCAGGTTGATCCACATAGACTTAATTTATATTCTCCTTTGATCTAAAATTTAAAGGCTGAGATTAATGATCAGATAGTGTTACGTACAAAAATAAACTGGTACAAAAGAAGTTCTATGTCACGGTAAATTGGTCACGTAGCTAGACAAATTTGCTGATGGTAAAGGTACATCACGGACTCGATGGATCTCTACAATATTTCCGGCCAAGATTTATTTAAAGGAATATGGCCCGTCATTAAATTTTCTTTTATAGGCCCACCATCAGTTTCCTTACAAATTGTGAGTCTGCCTAAAAAATAAATTGCAATGAGTTGGACTGGCCGGCTATCTACAGCTTGCTGGGTCCGTGCAGAAAAAATTACAAAGCTCGAATGTTAACGTGAATATAAAATTGAACATAGCGGATCGAACATCCATATAGCAGTATAAAAAATAGGAATTGCACACTCTGCATGCTTTCCGGAAAAAATAGTAGAAAGCTATGCTAGCTATAATGCTACCCACAAAAAAAATTATAATACGGTAGCAAATTATAACAATGTAAACATTTGGAGATAGATAATAAACTGGCATATTTATGTGTATGTAATTTAGTATAATGATACATAGGTATTCATAACCAATTTAAAATTTTAAATCTATGTACAACATAAAAGAGATGGCTTGTCAAGTATTAGTATCTATACATACACATGGTTGAGTATACAAAATAATTCAAAGTAATCTACATTTCTAAATTAGCAGGAATATAAAAATATGACATTTTATAAAATTAATTTACTAAAGCATTATTTCTCCGAGGGTTGCACGTCTTGCTCTCGACAGAGTAAAATCTTGAAAAAAAAATCAAGAGACAACTACATTTCTAACTTGACCACAAAATATTAAAAGGTATAGATGTTTTGATAATAACTTACTAAAACATTTCTCTCAAGGGAGCGTGCTTACTATCATCAGAGTAAAAGCTTGAGAGTTCCATATTGATATAAGAATTAAAAATCACAAAATTTAAAAGTAATTAAAAACATGAACCTTCAACTATCTATTCTCTATTAGGCATTTACGGTAATGGTAGGAGCTTTGGCGCAAGAAGAAGGGGCAACCTGTATCATCTTGATTTGGTTATGTTTTCCCTCTTTTTTTAAGAATAGCGAGTAGGGTTAGATATTCAACACATCGATTATTTTCAAAATATATTTAGAAATTACCACATGAATGTACCACAACATATTGTGTAAAAAAGTACCATAACCTATAAATTCTCAACTTGATGTTTGTAAATTTAAATCCGAAGGAGGGTGAAATGAGAGATAAACTAGAAACTACTATAAATATTTAAGTATGTTCTGGCCCATTTGATGGATAGCTTTTGATACTAGATCCTACCTAAATATCCTCGTAAGTAACAGAATGAGTATGTTATCCCATTTGTAGTTAAATAGGATTGGTGTCGCTAATCTTGTATGTGCTTCCACAAGAGAAGCATGACACTTATTGACGGCAGAATCAATAATTATAATTCCTCTTGAAGTCCATAATTTTTCAAAAGAATTTTAAAAGGCTAGATTTATATTGTTAGGTGTGTACCCTATATATATTTTTAATTTTTGGGACTACAAATCTTGGGAATAATTCTATAGATCACATAATCTTAAAAAAATCATTGCAATTTTTTAAATATTGTGATCATGGATTCCTAGGATCTAACCAACTACACTTTTTCTTCGATAAAAGAATGATTTACAATCCTACAAAAAATATGTGTTATTATAATCCCTTAGTAAATTGTGTGATTGCTTAATTTATAGAAATGTCATTTGTGCCAACATAATCTTCTGACAAGATACTACACATGGATGTTAGTGATAGGGTAGAATGACTTGATTTGAGATTGGGGATAGCAAGGAGAAAGTCAATGAAATCTAAAACAATTTAGCCGTGCTCCAAAATTGATGTCTTAGAAAACTAGCAATAAAAGGTGTTTACATAAAAGGGAAAATGTCCGAGCAAGTAATTCCGAGAAAGAACCGACCAGAGTGAGATGAGATGGTGTCTGAATTACGTACCTACACCATTTCCAAATATAAATATTAAATACTATTTTCAGTACTTTCCAATACTTCGTAGTACTACCTATTTCTCCCCCGTTGGATCATTCTGGTTGGATGCTTCCTAAAACCCCCAACAAATTATACATATGCCATTATTAATTTGCACTTTTAACATATTCATGAAAAAAATTGTAAAAGATGAATCTTGGAGGAACTAAAAGAGAAGACATAGATTTCTATGAGTCAACAAGTATAAATTACTTTTTTGTTTCACTTTGTTATGCAAATTTATTTTGCTATTTTATCTGAAATATCATATATGCATCTAGCCATTTCTTAGGTAGATATGATTATTGTTAGAGCAAAAGATGTTGACTTTGTGATCCGACACATAATCTGGACTATAAATCTATTTCTAACTCACTTCCAGATAGTAAATATGTTGCCCTCGCATTCCATACTAGTTTATAGAAAAATAAAATATACAATTTAAAATTATTATCATATATTATTGTGTTAACTACTTAAATAATTATTATTTAACAAAGATTTTATAAGTAATAATACTTTGAAAATTTATATTTTAATATTGGTAAATAGGAAAAATATAAATAATATACTACAATTCTTAGAAAAAAGAACTATAATGTAAAACTAGAAACATATATTAATATATCACTTAACTAAATATTTATTATATATTAAGTATTTATAAAGTAATAAATCTTAGAAAAATCATATTTTATTATGTATAAATCACAAAAATAGTTATAATATACCAAAATGATCACAATAACAATATCTACATGTTAAAAATATAACATTACAATTTTGAAGTAAGTACAAATTTACCACCCTAATAAATTGAATTCAAACCTATTTCCTTAGTTGGTAAATCATAAAAGTAGGTATAAAATTGCTAGTACTTCTAATATTGTCCATTAAAGGTCTAAAGATAGTATTAGTCTTAAGTATTGAAAATATGAAGTCAATATACTTCAAAAACATTTTAATACAGTTATGTTGAATTATCACTCATCAATAAGTGTATATTATTTTCCAAAAGGATTCTTATCAAATATAAAATCTTCAAGAATGATATTTTGACTTAATAAAACCTTTTACCATTACTTCAACCACAAGTTTATAAACATACTAAAACTACAAAAAAAATCATTAGTAGTTAAGTAATGTTGTTTCTATGTTATGAATTATAACCACTCATTAATAAGGAGGTAAATGATTTTATTCAACTATAAGGTTAATAAACCATTTCTCAAATAGAATTAATACCATTCTTAATTAATCTCTAAGAAACATTACAAAGTGAACAAATTATAATACCATCTAATATCCAAGATAAATAAGTCTCAACTACTAGTGTTGTCATTATTCAAATGAAG
Organism: Avena insularis; assembly: GCA_023614405.1. Lineage (NCBI taxonomy): Eukaryota > Viridiplantae > Streptophyta > Magnoliopsida > Poales > Poaceae > Avena > Avena insularis. The sequence goes on along the minus strand of CM042697.1, from coordinate 436,435,744 downwards.
TAAATCTTTCTTCCTTGAGAACTATAGTTAGGAAGACACCTAAAAAATGATAACTAAAAGTTTAAATGCTTTTGTTTATTTAAAAAAAATTCTTCAAAATTTATTCTTTTAAGATACACTAAAAGTAATTCTTAAGCATTCCAAAATAAATCTACTTAAGTAACAACCTTCATATAAGGAGTCTTTAGATACCATTACACACTTGAGTGTATTATTGTTGTATACTACTTATTATACTTACATGTTGCCTCACACACACTCACAAGCCTTAATAAGAAGCACAAGTATAAAACTTAATCTAAAAGGGCAACACATTCCAAAGAAACTATTTCCAGTTTCCAAACCCTAGATTAACACTTATTCTGTGGATTTGAGTTTATCAAATTGCATTACATTACTTATTCATAATGGAATCTTGCTTCTGTAAAAATTAGTCCTTACCGGACCAATGATGTTGTTTTCAAATATTGGATCTTCTATTATTCCGAAAATCGTGAGTGCATAATCTTGCAATCACAAAAGGCAAGTTCACACTTGCTCATGTCCTTTGATTATTTTATATCAAGTATTTGCAAATCAAATGTTGTCATCACCTGCATTTTAAAAAGGTCAGAAAACACTATTTTTGATAAATGTGACCTATTGGTTAGTGATCCAGGGTGATCAGCTAATCTATTAAGTATGACAGTTGGAATACCACTGCACATGAACATATCATCTAGGACTTAACAAACAATGTCGCGAGCGATTCTTACGCCGTATATTAGGCATTAACCATGAGATTTGGAATGCGATGGAGAAATTAGCTAGATCTTCTTCCTATCACATGAACGGATGGCCATCTTGTCACGCTGTTGTACCTTACGAGGCTCATCATGGGTGGGACCCTTAGTTCCCTGCGGTATTGGTGTCTAGACTATCTGTGAGGGACGGTCGTAGGTAAGGCCTCATATTGATGGGGCGACCAGGGACATTGTCTGCTCATTAGAGTCCTCAAATTCTGCTTGTGGGGTCGTGTTCTACGTGGAGTCGCGGAGAAGGGAAGTGATTGGCTTGGATCTTATATTGGGCCTCAAACCATGGAAGTTTGAACGGGGACATACTCCCGGCTGTGCAACAAAGCTTAAGGTCTCTTATGGGAAAAGCAACACACCTCTGCAGAGTGTAAAAAATGTGACATGTTACTCCCTGTTCCGGAAAGGAGCTATAAACATGGCAGGAAAGGAACTCCATGAAAGTTCTGGTAAACCTGTGAAGGCTCAGGGACATATCTTTTCAGAATAAAATCAACCTTTGAAAAAATGTTTTCAAAAACCTGCATTGCCTACGACCTATAGTCTATGGCTGTAGCTAGTGCATCAAACACTTCTTTCTAGTGAACTTGCTGAGTACGCTCGTAATCAATGTATCTTCTTAACCCTTGCTAGATTCTGAAGACAATAAGACGACGTCTACATCAACTTATTCTCTAGGGAATCATCATCAACAACTCTAGTTTTTCAATGAGGACAATGAAGTCAACATTTACATCAACTAAAGTGAAGACGAAGTTGCTGTTTAGATAGGATTATAATCTCTAGCCATAGAACCTACTTCCGTAGAGTATTGCAATGGCAGCAATGCAAGCCAAAGTTAGATGCTAATCTTACTAGCATGATATTTATGAGTTGATTATTTCTGGTTCTTCTTTGTAAGAAGTTTCTTTCTCTCTCTTTAACCTAGAGTGTTCTCTGGATATTTTGTAGAGAGTCGAGTTGTAACCTGTAGTCATGTCTTAGACTTGCTGTGTTTCTGTTGTACCCTCTGAGGGATGTAATACTAGTGAACAGTGTTTCATTGGTGTTATGTCAACAACTATAGTAAACTACATCATGAAGTGGTATGCTGGGTCTCCATAGTGGTGAAGGGATCCATGGGAGGAGCATCGTCGTTTTCCATGTAAATGGCGTTGTAGCGATAGGATCTGGCGTGGATCTCGGCCGGGGACTTCGATTAGGAGTCAGGGTTGAATATCGGGAGGATGGAGGAGTCCTCCAAGTCGCCGGTGTTCGAGACTCGCATCATCTAGTTGGTGTGTGATGTCGCGGTGATGGATCCGACAATCAAACCAGGGGTCGCCGAACCAGCATTATCGTGGAGGGTCGCGTCGCTTCTGGCTATGTCGTACTTGGAGGTGAGGAGGGTGATGGAGCGGACTTGCTCCTCTGAAATTAGATCTCGCGAAGTCGACCCATTGGTGATGTCGAAGTCCGTCGATTCAGCCGGGTTGGTGGCGTCTGTGGACCCGAAGAAGAGCTTGATGGTGCTTATTGGCACCATGGCGACATGGGTGACCGGGCATGAAGCTGAAACGTAGCTACTCGGCATGATCTGGTAGAGCCCGCCATAAAAGATCATGCGACCGGTGGCGAAAGGCCGGTCGACTTGAGTGTAGGGTCTCGCTGTATATTTGAGGCCTGACTGACCAAGCCCCATGGTAGGCACCACTGTCATGGAAATGACCACGACAGTCGCTACCAGGGGTAGCGATTGAGTTGAATGAGGCAAGGCCGAGTTAGCCATTTGTGGATCGAGATTGGGAGCACACAAGGTATTACCCAGGTTTAGCCCCCCGTAGGGTAAAGAGCTTACTTCCTGCTAGGATGTATTCATCTGTATGAGATTACAAGAGTTTGCGAGCTTGGCAACAAGGCAGCGAGTTGCTTCTATGGGGTATATAATAGAGTATGTATGTTGAGAGTACCCTAGGATGTTTATATATCACTACCTCTCTAGGGTTTACATGATTTACATCGAGTCAGTTAAGGTTTCGACATTAACCTAATCCAACTAGGCCTAGCTACACTTTTGCTTCCAGTCTTCATGCTTCTAGGTTGCTTCCTTTCCATTCACCATGCCAGCAAGCCCACTCGTTATGGTCTTGGGCCAGTCGAATCCAACTCATGGGCATACCTTGATTGGCATATACCCATCACTATGCGTGCGAAACTACTCTTCTAACTCTACACTTTACTCCTCTTTTCCAAATTCTATTTCATAGTCTATGCCTTCAATTCCTCCCGTGAGGTCCGGTTCTTCATAATAAACCTCTTCTTCGGTGATGTCTTCTACAGTGGAAATATATTATGTCTTCGTGGTACCTAACTAAGGGTTTAAGAAGTATAGATTGAGTACGAGCATGCACAACAAATTCTATGGTGGTTGTATGATGCTCTATCTAGAGCCATGGATAAGAATCCTGGGCATAGGCTCTTGTGCATGGGGCGGCAAACCGGCTACGGGCTGGGCAAAAATAAATAAATTTTGATGCGAGTTATATGGAAGCTGAAGGCTGTGGTGCATGGGGAGCTGTTCTCCGTGACGAGCATGGAACAGTTTTGCTGTCCGCTTGAGTCAGGGTCCCTTATTGCCCAAATGCGGAGACGGCTGAGGCTATAGCAGGAATGAAAGGTATTAAAGCAATAATTCCACGGTATGCAGGTCCCATCTGTCTAGAGAAGGATAATTGTGCCTCTCTAATATCTGAACTGAATGGAGTTGGTCCTAGCAAATCAGCAATCCCCGGCATTGTTAGGGATATCAAAGGACATCTTGTAAAACTGGCCAAGAATGATTGTAAAACCTCTTCTGTTCTCTGATTAATATATGCCCAAGTTAAAAAAAAAATCGTCCTTAGTTTTAGTACAAGTTGACTTCCCAATCAAATCAGCAGTATCTCTAAAAAAAAATCAAATCAGCAGTACAGAAGAAACAAAAAAACACTCTGTCCCAAACTCGAACGCAAGAAGCGTATGAATTCTAATCGTACAAATGGCCGCCAGTGTTGCTACAAACGTCCTCCGATCGACGATGATACAAACTGTCATCGGCAAGCCGTCCTCCACCGATGCTCACTACTGTCGACAAGCAGCCTGCAGGTTGGTTTGTGTTTTGTGAGTTGCCGTTGCCGCAATGGGACTGATGTGCACAGACGCGTGGGTGGATGACGCCTTGGATTTTTCCTCATGCTTTTCCGTACGTGTGCACCGAAGAGGACACGAAAAGAGACGATCGGAAAGGAAGAACCGCATCGGACGGTTATATTTAAAACACGTCTAGATACATTTAAATCTAAATAAAACTAAATAAGTTAATTCTGGACGAAGAGAGTACAAGTTGACTTCCCAATCTCATCAGCATTACAGGGGAAACAAAAAAAACACTCCGTTTTAATATAATTCCCAACAAACTCCAACGTAACAAGCGTATGAATTCTAATCGTTGGGTATTACATCGATCCGATCCGTTAGAGAGCATTTATATACAGGAGGGAGGTAGGAGCGTGCCGCCGGCGATACCACCGGCGACATTCGCGCACCGCGATTCAGTAGCGACGCCGCGCTTGATGTACCTCAGTTCGATGTCCCTGAGCTCCAGTCCGTGGCACGGGATCGCGCCGCTGCAGGACAGCTTCACCGCGACCTGCGTCGCCGACACGCCCCTGATGTTCTTGAACTTGACGTCGCTTATCCTTACCACGGACGGCAGCTGCGCCTGCTCGCAGATCGATCCATCCAACCCAGTGAGTGATCAGAGACTGAAGAAACCGCGATTTGGTCGACAACAAATTGAGATATACTACAGTAGTACTATGTGGTTCTGACCGATTCATGGCGGCAGGATGTGGAGCTGTAGGGGCAGTAGTCCTGGTCGATGATGATGGGGTTGCGGACCTTCCTCATGACGATGTCCTCGAAGACGAGCCCGGAGACGGCGGAGCCGGGGCGGAGCCCGCCGCGCCAGGTCTTGATCCGCACGCCGTTGGCGGTGCCGGCGAGGGTGCAGTTGGACACGCGCAGGCCGCGCACGTCCTCCTCCCCCGGGTGCCTCCCGAGGCTGCCCACGCTGATGCCGTGGCCAGGCCCGCAGGACACCCCGGACACGGTGATGTCAGCGCTGCCGGGGCCGACGGAGACGCAGTCGTCCCCGGTGGCGATGGCCGTGTCGGTGATGCGCACGTTGGAGGACCCCTGGATGTGGACGCCGTCGGTGTTGGGGCTGTCCCGCGGCGCCCGGATGGTGACGCGGTGGATGGCCACGTCCTGGCTGCCGATGATGATCACGTGGAAGAACTTGCTGTCCAGCGACGTCACCCCCGTGATGGTCACGTTCCTCACGCGCCCCAGCTTTATCGACTGCATGCCCGGCCGGCGGAGCAGAGTTATTATTATTTATATACAACCAAAAAGAAAAGAAAAGAAAAACAATGGTTATTAAGGATCACGACGTGACGTTGGCGCCGATCGATCGAGCAGCTCGGGCGGGAGACGGGAGCCCGATCCAAGTGGTGAGAAACTTACAACGGGGAGGGGCTTGCAGTTTGGGTTCCTGGGGCACTCGTTGAGGTGCCACGACGACGCGCCGCGGCCGTCGAACGTGCCGCCGCCCGTGACGAGCAGCCCGTCGACGCCGTCGAAGTTGACCCACTCGTGGCTGCCCCGGAACGCGGCCAGGTCGTCCGGCGCGCGGAGGACGCCGGAGAGGCGCAGCTCCATGTACCCCTTGCACGGGCCGCGGAAGACCACCGGGTGGAGACGGTACACGCCCTGGGGGACGACGATGGACGGCCTCCCCGGCGACGCGCAGGCCTTCACCCACGCCCTCATAAAAGCCTGCAGAAAAGAAGAACACTCTCGCTCTTACTAGTACAGATTTCTCGTGGCGCGCAAGTGAGATTACCAATCGAACCCCCCGCGACGAGACGATCGTACGTCGATGATTGATTACCTTGGAGTCATCCGTCTCTCCGTCGGCGAAGGCGCCCAAGTCCATGACGTCGAACACCTGGCGGCCGGCATGAGCGACCTGCAGGCACCACCTAGCCGTGACCAGAAAAAACAGAGCGGACACGGGAGACGCCATGTAGTCTGACGATCGGATCCTGCGGAGAAACAGATTCATCGCGCACGATTGAGCATAGGCATGGACGACGACGATGTCTCGCTAGCTATTTTATAATCACGCAAGCTCGATCGCATTGGATGGAACTGCTGCAGGCGCAAAGGCACCCCTGGACGTTCTGTTATGGCCTGCATTCTTTGGAACTGCATCATCATATACTAGTAGTAGTATAGTGTTGTTTGTTAGTAGAAGAACCAAAGGAGAAAATTATTCTTGTTAGTTACGCGCGCGCGGCTGCTGCTCTTGCCATGAGCCCTTGTTTTCTACCACGTTTCGTGCCTACATTGTCTCTAGCTCGCGTAACAAGGGTGGCCATACTAACCGATCCAATATGAACACAAAGAACCTCAAGCGAACCTGGTTAAACCGGAATCAGTAATTTAGGTTATTATTAGTGAAGTAGAGATTTGGTGCACATGATCATCATCCCGCTCTTTTAAGAAATTCAAAAATCATTTTTTTTAGTTTTAAAAAATTGTAAAACCAAATCAGGATGTAGGAGGTGACCACTTTATTTGTAATGTGAGATGATGAACTTTGTACCAACACTTGTGTAATAATTCGCCACTTGTCACTTGTAATGTGAGATGATGAACACTTGTGTATCTCGATCAGGCTCTAAGTACGTACTGTGATGACACTATTCGTGTTTGTATTATGTTTGTTTTCATATACTAAGTCTAATGTACTGTTTTGTTGGGGAGGTAACCCCGGATAGGGTAAGGACGGGGAAAGACGAAAGGATTATTCCCCGTCCAGTTTCCGAGTTATATCCTGAGTTGGCCGAGTCTTGTAAAGGTCGGCCGAGATAGGGAAAGGCAGAACCTCAGTAATAATGGCAAGGCATTACCCGGCCGAGATATGGCGTAAGTCGGCCGGATTGGCCCGAATGATCTTAATGCAGGTGAAGGACAGGCCGAGTTACGCGAGGAAGGGTCGAATAATACGAAGCTTGCAGGAGAAGGAGAAGCCCAAAGTCAAACCCAAGTCGCAGAATCTGAGCAGAGCCAAGAGCTAAAGACAAATGTGCAGAACGACAGAGGGGTAGAAGGAGGTCACGGAGGTGACAGTTCTGGAGCCCGAGGCACGCAGGAGGGGCCCTCTGGAATCTTACCGCAGTGAGAAGGGCGACAGGGAAAGAGGAGCGCCGAACTACTATATTGGGACGAGCATATTCCTCGAATATGCTTGCCACGTCAGCCCTAGAAGAACCCAGGGCTCTCCTTTATAAGGGGAGGCTTGGACCCTAAGGAAGGGATCGACTCATTTTCTAGGTGCCGTTAGGCTGGTGAAGTTCTCTCTCTCTCCTTGTATACAGCTCAAGGAGCACTTGTAGCCCAAGGAAGGAGAAATAAAGATCTTTGCGTTAGCTTTCTGTGTGTAGATTCAACTACATCTTCCCTTCCCAGATCCCACTAGCATCCATTGGCCCCAACCTTTAGCCTACCCATGGCAACTGCCGTGCTACCACCACGACAGTTGGCGCCCACCGTGGGGCCAGCAGCGGTGCTAGCTGGAGTTATGATCCGGACGGGAAACTTCATCAAGACGGGCGAGCGCGTGGTTTCTGGCTTGGTCCAGAGATTTGGTCTCTTTAACTACGTCAGCGACAATGCAGGGAGCTTCAGGGAGAAAACTCCCCCGCGTAATGGCGTATTCATCAGCCTGGGCGAGCACGAGGTCTACGTCGGCGTCGACATCTCCAGTGTTTATCCTCACAAAGTTGTTGTTGCAGGAGAGCCGCCTCTTAACGCTGCGAGCCGTCCGCCCAGAGCACATCCTGCGGGCAGCGTCGAGGTAATGGTCGCAGCCGGAGTGCAGACTGGAGCAGCAGCTGCCGGGTCAAGCAGAGAACCCGCTACCGGTGTACAGGGCGCACCCAGGCAGACCGCACCACCCCCCACCGAGGTAATCCCGCCTGCGACCAACCCGACAGAGGTGCAGGACACCACCCCAAAGGCACCGAGGGTAAGAGGACCGCCTCTGGAAAGGCCAGAGAACATTCTTCAGGAGACCATAGAAAACTTGACTACGCCTGTAGCGCCGATACTTGATCCGGCAAATGCTCAGGCAGAGTTGGAAGAAACCAGGCAAAAGGTGCTGGTAGAGGCCAAAAAGGTGTCGGCCTTGCGGGAATCCTTAAACAGGACCCTGCGAGAATATGCCAAAGCTAATAAGCTTGACGTCTCATCCGAACGGGTAGACGAGTTAAGGTTGAGAGGGAAGAACCTCATGGATGATATCAACAAAGAGCATGATGCTGATAAAGCAGAATCAGAGGATTTGGGTTTGCCGAGGTACAGTACCCCGGCCAAGAACCTAAGAGCGGCGAATGCCGCAGCACTAGAGTTAAAAGGGTTGACCGGCGAAGCCCGGCAGAAACAGCAAGAAAGAGTGAACGAGCTGGTGCGCATCGCGAACCAGCAAAACGAAGAAATGCTCAGAGCAAACCCGGCGAGACCGGGGGCCTCGCGAATGGTTCATTCGGCAGGAGCAGCACCTGCCTTGTCCGTCGCAGCAGCATCTTCACCCGGAAATAATGCTCGAAGAGACAAAGCAGTAACCTCGGGAAAGAGGAACAAGCAGATTGTCCCATATGATCCGGCAATGGCCGGAAAGGCAAATGAGAACAGAGGCAATGCAAGCCGAGGTAACAGTGGGGAGAGGAACCACGGCTGTGTGGAGAAAGATGGCGGAAGCCGAGGCAACGGAGACCTCGGCAGAAGAGAACCCGCGAGAGGCAATCATGAGAACAATACCCTGGTCGAAGCAAGGAGAGAACTGCCACTCAACCCGCAACCGAGGCATGAACCCCGACAGGAAAGAGAAACGAGGCCAGCTCGCCACAATCAAATTAATGAAAGATACAATGATGGTTATTCCGAAATGGAATATGCGATCCATGGCGGGAACAACCATTATGGAATACAAGACAGAGTTCTGTACAGATATTTGCCGTCAAATGATGCAAGAGTGAAGCTAGACCGGCTATACCGGTCCGAGTTATTGGAAGAACAGGGTCCACCAGGGCCGACATGCTTTGGACCACGGATCATGGGCGAACCACCTGTGCCGAACTTTCAGCTAGCAAGGGGCACGAAAACATATAATGGGAGTACCAAACCACAAGACTGGTTGATTGACTATGCCACGGCTGTAAAAATAGCGGGTGGGAACTTACGATGGGCAGTACGTTACGTACCACAAATGCTGGAAGGACCAGCTAGGGTGTGGCTGAATAATCTACCAGCCGGCAGTATCAACTGTTGGCTGGATTTTGAGGAAATGTTTGTCAGCAACTTTACTAGCACATACAAGAGGCCGAACAGGCCACAACAGTTAGCCATGTGCAAACAGAGGCCGAATGAAACAGATAGAGAATTTTTAACTCGGTGGTGCAACCTGAGAAACTCATGTGAAGGAGTCATAGAATCGCAGGTGATAGCTTGGTTCGCACAGGGATGCCGTTATGGCAGCGTATTGTGGCAACGTCTGAAAAGAGATATGCCGACTACACTGGCAGAAACTATCAGAATAGCGGACTCCTACGCATTAGGAGACCCAACGCAGCCAGAATTGATGTCGGCGGATCACCGCGAGCAACAGGACCATTATGCAAGAGATTTGGCCGGGTCATCCAGACGCGGTGATTTCAGAGGAAGAAGAAGAGAGGAAAGGCCGGATTATAGATATAATTCGGCCCAAGTGGCGATGGCGCAAGATTAGCCGTCACGGGCGACTCAACGGCAAAAAATGGTCCTCAGCGGTGGACACCAAGGAATAAAGGAAAAGCGGTGGACCCCCAAACAAAAGCGATGGCGGGAGAGGCGAAGTACACGTTGAATCCATGTTAGATTAGCCGTGCAAATTTCACATCAAACCCATCCGGGCCAACCATACAACCCGCCAATGTGCATGGATGAAAATGCAATGGGGAACCCAGGAGTTCAGCACCCCATCAAGTACATCGGCAGCATCAACCACGATTGGTGGAGCAAATGCACAAAGCGATGTTACCGCCCCTCCCGAGTGCGATAACTCGGATCGGAGAGACGCGATGCATCAAGTGATGAACCAAGTCCAGGATGGAAGAACAAACCCGGCGAATACGGGACGCAATGATTACAGAGAACATCATCAGTCTTATTGCGTGTTCACAACGGAACAGCAAGACAAACAGAGTGTGCAACGTCGGCATATGGAAGTAAATGCAGTTATGCCGGAGATACCAAGATATGTACCTTGGTCGGATCAGGAAGTAACTTGGAGCATAAAGGATCATCCCAAGATAGTGCCGAATCCCGGATCATATGCACTCGTGTTGGATCCGACATTTGTTGGACCAAGCATCAATGTGAAATTCTCAAAAGTACTCATTGACAATGGAAGTAGTATCAACATCATGTACAAAGATACCATGCATAAACTTGGAATATCGCAGAACATGTTGCAGTCCACGAGGACCACTTTCCATGGGATAGTGCCAGGGCTTTCATGTGAACCCATTGGTAAGGTCCGAGTCGATGTGTTATTCGGCACAAGAGATAACTGCAGAGCAGAAAACTTGGAGTTTGAGGTGGTGGATCTAGAGAGTTGTTATCATGCTTTACTCGGACGGCCAGCGTTGGCCAAATTCATGGGCAGCTGTCATGTAAGTTATCTGAAAATGAAGTTACCCGGACCACAAGGAGTGATAACTTGGGGATTACAAGAAGTCAATGGTGTGCTTCAGCGGGTCAAATTGGCGAATCATTGGTTATAGCAAGAGAAAAAGAAGGATTCAGGAGGTAGCAGCCCTCGCTCGATCGGCGCAGCTGAACATGCCGCACTAGCCAACCCGCATGGCGATGTCTCTTTTCAGCCGACTAAAGAAAGCGAAGTTTCAGATAGATGAGCAATTCCGGAGCGTCTTGTTACTATTGGTGCAGGCCTGGACGCTAAATAGGAAGCGAGCTCACCAACTTCCTCCGTGAGAATCGGGACATATTTGCATGGTCAACTCAGGATCTGCAAGGTGTTCCGAGGGAGTTGGCTGAGCACTCTTTGAATGTAAGACCAGGAGCAAGGCCGGTGAAGCAACCTCTCCGCCGCTTCGCCGAAGACAGGAGAAAAATAATAGGGGATGAAATAGCTCGGCTCCTCGCAGCCGGGTTCATAATGGAGGTGTTGTATCCGGATTGGCTATCGAATCCGGTGCTAGTAGAAAAGAAGAAGGATGATCCCAATGTAGCCATTGTATGGCGGATGTTTATCGATTACACGAACCTGAACAAGGCGTGTCCAAAAGATCCTTTTCCTTTACCTAGAATAGACCAAGTCATTGATTCGACCGCTGGGTGTGAGTTATTGTCATTTGTAGACGCGTATTCTGGTTTCCACCAGATACCGTTAAATCCGGCCGATCAAATAAAGACTGCGTTTATTACCCCGTACGGGGCTTATTGCTATCGCACAATGCCATTCGGCCTACGAAACGCAGGAGCAACATATCAGAGATGTATGCAAAAATGTCTACACGATCAGATAGGAAAAAATGTACAAGTATATGTAGACGACGTGGTCATCAAAACCAAGGAAAGCAAAACGTTACTGGAAGATATCCGGCAGACTTTCGCGAACCTGAGAAGATTCCGAATGAAGCTTAATCCGGAAAAATGCACGTTTGGCGTGCCGGCAGGAAAATTACTCGGTTTTCTTGTATCTAGCCGAGGTATAGAGGCCAACCCAACAAAGATAAAGGCAGTAGAAAGGATGGAATTGCCAAGATGCTTAAATGATGTGCAAAAATTCACGGGTTGTCTAGCCTCGCTCAGCCGGTTCGTATGTCAGCTGGGAGAGAATGCGCTACCATTATATCAGCTGATGAAGAAATCAGATAAATTCGTTTGGACTCCACAAGCGGACAGCGCGTTTCATGAGTTGAAAAAAATGTTGGTCACAGCACCTATTTTGGCTTCTCCATTATCAAAAGAGCCTATGTTACTCTATATAGCGGCTACCAATAGGGTAGTAAGTGCTGTAGTCGTAGTAGAACGACTTGAAGATAATAAGTCTGTACAGAGGCCGGTATATTATTTAAGTGAGGTGTTGTCCACTTCAAAACAGAATTACCCACATTATCAGAAGATGGCTTATGGGGTGTATATGTCGGCAAAAAAGCTTAAACATTACTTCGAAGAGCATCCCATCAGAGTGATCTGTGAAGCGCCCATAGCCGACATATTGAGCAACAAAGATGCAAGTGGCCGAATAGCAAAATGGGCAATCGAATTGTCACCATACACTCCACAATTTAATAGGAGAGATGCAATCAAATCTCAAGCAGTCGCCGACTTCTTCGTAGATTGGGCCGAAGTGGAATATGAGCCACCATTACCAGATCCAAATTATTGGACAATGCATTTCGATGGTTCCAAACTAAGAAATGGTTTGGGGGCAGGAATAGTGTTAACCTCGCCTAAAAGAGATCAGCTAAAGTATGTGCTACAAATACATTTTGCCGCATCCAACAACGTAGCCGAATATGAAGCACTGGTCCATGGGTTGAAAGTAGCAAAAGAGATTGGCATACGCCGAATCTTATGCTATGGGGACTCGGACCTAGTAGTACAGCAAGTCTCAGGAAATTGGGATGCATTAGATGCTAATATGGCTTTATACAGATTTCATGTGCAAAAGATCAGTGGATACTTTGAAGGATGTGAGTTCCACCACATACCTCGGGCAGAAAATGATGCCGCAGACACGTTGTCAAAGCTCGGATCAACCCGGCAGTCAATCCCACCGGGTATTGCCCTGGAACACCTCAGAAAACCATCAATAATCCCTTCACCAGAATCCGAATCTATCTTTATTTCGGCTAATCCGGCAGCAGACAATGTGCCGATGGAAGTAGACCAGCAATATAACTCGGAATCCCCCAAGAGGAGGACAGCAGAAGTAAGCACAATCATAAATAAAGCCGAGACGGATATGTCGGCAGAAAACATGGAAATAGACAATGAGAGTGCACCAGAAAAAGTCACACCGCCATGGGCGCAACCCATATTGTCTTACCTTAAAGAATCAATATTGTCGGATAATGAAGTATTAGCTAGACAAACTGTAAGGAGAGCAAAAGCTTATATAATCATAAACAATGAGCTGTATAAAAGAAGCGTCACAAGTGTATTGCAGAAATGTGTGAATCGGCAAAAGGCCAGGAGATCCTCCTGGATATACATCAAGGAGAGTGTGGACACCATGCCTCATCTCGTGCCTTGGTAGCCAAAGCATTCAGGCATGGATTTTATTGGCCAACGGCATTGAAAGAAGCCAAAGAGTTGGTAGAAAAATGCAATGGTTCTCAGAGATATGCAACCAGGATACATATGCCATCGGCTGAGTTAAAAACAATACCCATCACTTGGCCATTTTCTGTGTGGGGCTTAGATATGGTGGGACCATTTAAGCCGGCCCGAGGGGGAATGACCCACATATTGGTTATGGTGGACAAGTTCACAAAATGGATTGAGGTGAAACCAATAAAAAAATGCGATGGGCCCACAGCAGTGAAATTTCTCAAAGATATTATTTTAAGATATGGGTATCCGCATAGTGTTATTACGGATAATGGCACAAATTTTGCAGAAGGAGCCTTCGCCAGATTTTGCAGAGAGAAACACATAAGACTAGATGTTGCCTCTGTGGCTCACCCAGCATCTAATGCGCAAGTAGAGAGGTCTAATGGACTAGTATTGTCAGGAATAAAACCACGACTTGTTGAACCACTGCAAAGGTCGGCAGGATGTTGGATTGAGGAACTCCCAGCCGTATTATGGAGCCTCAGGACTACTCCGAATAGATCAACAGGCTATACACCATTCTTTCTGGTATACGGGGCAGAGGCCGTGCTTCCGGCCGACATAATACACGACTCGCCAAGAGTTACTCAGTATACAACCTCAGAGGTAAACGAAATAGCTCGGCAAGATACGGTAGACCTGCTAGAAGAAGCCAGAGAACTGGCACTATCACGATCAGCTATTTATCAGCAGAACTTGCGACGATATCACAGCAAGAAGGTAAATCCAAGGGTATTTAAAGAAGGAGATTTAGTCCTTCGACTGCTGCAACACACGGCCGGCATGCACAAGCTGTCACCTCCATGGGAGGGACCATTCATTGTGAGCAAAGCATTACATAACGATGCCTATTATCTAATCGACGCTCAGTCCCCCAGAAGGAACAAGGCAGACAAAGCTGGCGAAGAAACGAAGCGTCCATGGAATGTAGCCTTGCTTCGTCCATTTTACTCATAGCATAGTATTTCAAGGTCAAGGACCAATGATGTATTAAACCTCGGCGTCCAGAGCAGTGACTCGGGGACTGCAATATGTTATTTCAATTTCAGGTCATGTATTAAAACCTCGGCGTCCAGAGCAGTGACTCGGGGACTGCCGTATGTTATTTCAATTTCATCTTATGTATTAAACCTCGGCGTCCAGAGCAGTGACTCGGGGACTGCCATATGTTATTTCAATTTCATCTTATGAATCAAACCTAGGCGTCCAGCACAGTAACTCGGGGACTGCCATAGGTCATTTCAATTTCATGTTGTATGTTAAACCTCGGCATCCAAAGCAGTAACTCGGGGACTGCCATATGATTTTACAATTTCTGTGCACTAAACCTCAGCACCTTGAGCAACGACTCGCCAACCGCCTTATATTATTTCCGTAGTTCGGTTTATACACTAGACTTCGGCGCCATAGGCATTAACTCGCGGACTGCTATATTTTGTTCCGAAGTCCTGGCTAGCCTTTGATACAAAGAGGGTATCGAACTTCGACTTTGAAAGTAACAACAGTCCAAACCAATATGATATATGAAGCTCACACCTGGATTAAGTGGGTAAACCATGAATACAAAGATAGATACATCCCCAAATTAAGAAATCGCTGCCCAACACAGCAAAAAATTCGGACAAACAAAGACCACTTAGACAAAGTGATAACAATCACAAACATGTGTCTCAGCAGCACACGGCAAAAGAAATTCATCCCATACAAAGGACAGATGAATGTTTCACCTACATCGTACGCCCGGCATACCAGGGACAAGTAATAACTTAAAGATTTTCAGTTGGAGAGGCAATAGTTGTGGTAGGAGCCGGATGCTCCGAGATAGGCGGGGCTTCGACCGAGGTGGCCTCGCTTTCCACAGACCCGGGTACGACTCCGGCTGAAGCTAGAGGCTGCTGAGGGGCATCAGTTTGCGCGGTTGAATGCCCAGTACCTTTAGAGGAGAATCGCGCGTCATCGTTGCCGTCCGAGCTCGAACTAGAGTCGCCAGAGGAAGCCGAATCATCTTCACCTTCACCCTGTTCAGCCGAGTTATTGTCTGATGTGTCTTCTACCGCAACCTCGTCATCCGAGTTCGGGAGAAAGCTCGGACCTTCATTCCAGGTATGCACGTCGGCATACTCAACGAATTTGGAAGGCGAGCTTGCCGAAGAGCAACAAAGGTGGGGTCCTCAACCCAACGGGAACCTGTGCGCAAATTCCTTAGGATATCAAGAGAAATGTCTTCGTACCATGACATGATAACGGTGAGGGCCATATCAGCGCCAGCTCGCCCAGCTGATTCCCTCCAGAGACTTAGTTGTTTTTCAGATGCCATAAGTCTTTTCACCAGTAATTCGACCTCATTGATATCGGGGGTCCCAGAAGTGTTCGGCCAGAGAACATGGTAAGCTCGAATAGCTGCCTGCACCAAGTCCCTACCCATAATTTTCATCGGACCAATAGCAGCGCCGACAGAGACAAGGAAATCTTCCATCGAGTACTACGAATCGACAGGGACACCTCGGCGCTTACGAGCTGCAAGAACCGCTTTCGAGCTCACAGGCTTAGCTTCTGGGAAATGACCTGCGCAAAACACGAATGTGTCAGGAGATAAGAAACTTACAATGAATATAATTAATTTGAGATAAGAAACTTACAATGAATATAACTCAACATTTTATGGAGGTCTTTAGCCCAGATGATCTTGCTCTTCTCAAACGAAGCAATTTCCTCGCTCATTCCCTGAGTTTTCAGTTCGGCAGCCTCGAGGAGTTCTTTATTCTTCTGCAGCTCCAAAGCCAGCCGATTCTTCTCCTCGGAGAATTCCTGATCGACCTTTTCTAGTTCGGATTTCTGAGAGAGCTTAAGGGTCTCCACCTCGGCCCGCAGGCGAGCTATTTCGTCATCTTTTTCTTTTAGCTGTGCCGAATGAGTAGCGCTTTGTTCTAAAAAATGCAGCATCACGTCAGGCATAGGCGTGCAATCTCGGTGAGATGCTGTGAAGGTTTGCAACTCGGCTTTACCATAGCCAAACGGAATAAAAAAGGTTAGCGCGTATTCTAAAGGGCGAAAAGGTGTAGGGTAAGAGGGAAACTAACCTTCCAAGCTCTTGACTTTCTTCTCGAGATGAATGTTGAGGTTATTGATGTTACCTGTGAACCCACAAAATAAGCCGGCACCCCGCATACAAAACAATGTCAATATCAGAGATGACAAGGAAAATGGTCGACTTACCTGCTTTTTTCACCACAGGAAGAACTTTTTCATATTTTTCTTCCAACTTCCTGTGTGAGAAGAGCAGTCTTTGAAATTCGGCAGTCCGCCGGTCATGTGCAACCTAAGCAATAGAACAAACCGTGAGTAAATATTCAAAGCCAAAACAGATCCGAGTTAAGCGAAAACTTAACCCGGACCTAGGTGGTTGGATATTCAAAGCCGAAACAGATCCGAGTTAAGCGAAAACTTAACCCAGATCTAGGTGGCTGGACATTCAAAGCCAAAACAGATCCGAGTTAAGCGAAAACTTAACCCAGATCTAGGTGGCTGGATATTCAAAGCCAAAACAGATCCGAGTTAAGCGAAAACTTAACCCAGATCTAGGTGGCTGGATATTCAAAGCCAAAACAGATCCGAGTTAAGCGAAAACTTAACCCGGACCTAGGTGGCTGGATATTCAAAGCCGAAACAGATCCGAGTTAAGCGAAAACTTAACACAGATCTAGGTGGCTGAATATTCAAAGCCAAAATAGATCCGAGTTAAGCGAAAACTTAACACGGACCTAGGTGGCTGGATATTCAAAGCCGAAACAGATCCGAGTTAAGCAAAAACTTAACCCAGGTCTAGGTGGCTGGATATTCAAAGCCAAAGTAGATTCGAGTTAAGCGAAAGCTTAACCCGGACCTATGTGGCTAGACATTCAAAGAACAGCTAGATAAAATTTAAGCAAAGTTTAGGATAGATCTACCCGGATATAGGCTCGAACCCTAAATTAAGTTGAGTTAAGTATAGCACTATAAAAACTTCCAAGCGAGTAACAAATTACTCGTTTGCAAGTTTCGGGGACTAATGTATATATAATAGCATATGGAGAATCAGTCTAAACCCCGAAAAGTAGCAATTACCTCGTTCATCTTGTTGCTATCCAGAATAATCTTAGCAGCTTGATCCAAACGGCTGCTAATGTCGGAAAAGTTGAAGCAGGTATTTGATTGCCCTCAAGCTGATCAATGACATTCGATTATGAGCATATTCCACCAGCGAGCCGAGGTTGGTCCCACGAGCCGTCCGGGTTAAGACTTTACCTCGAACATGTTGTGCAACCACTACTGACCGCTTGAACTTGTATGAAGAGCAAGCTGGTCTTGGCCGAAATGTGGAGGCTTTGGTAGGCGCAGTTCCTTTGCGCAGCACCTCGGCAATACTCGGCTGAGAGGAGCCGGCAAGACCTTTTTGGGAAGTGGAAGTTTTGGTGGCAACAGTTTTTCTTACTGTGGAGGAGGCACCGGCAGAAGCCGATACCTCGGCAATGGGAACAGTACCTTTAGGAGCAGGAGGGATCACAGGCGCAGAGGACGCCGGGGTATTAACGACCACGGCTGCGGCTGGGGTTACTGTAGGAGCTACCGAGGTAGAAAGAGGCTCGGTGGATATGCTCGGATTCGATGGAGGGGCAACGGTTTCGGTAGAAATCTCGGAGACACGAGTATCAGGCGCATCGTGACGAGGGGATGACAGATGCGGAGCTAGAGGAGACGCAGCATGAGCAGGACTGGGAATCCTAGTACCTTCGACGGGCGGAGGAGACGGCTGCCGAATCGGGCGGCTAGTCATGCTAGGACCGCCAGGCTTAACGGAAAGCGGAGCACTGCGAAAATAAAAAAGAAAAAAGGGTGTCAGGAGGAAAAACAGAAAGAGGGAAACAAGAAACACGAGCGAAATGAGCTTACCCGGTGACCCCAGGCATAGTCTTGCGCCTGGGAGGATTCGGAGCAGACTTCTTCATTCGTTTCTTGGGGGCCGCCTCTGAGGCACTAGCAGGAGCCCCGCGTTTCCCCGAGGTAACTGGGGGCCGGGATGCAATAGGTTCGGCGTCGTGAACCTGACCGGCCGGATTAGCTGGGGAAGTAGAAGCCGGAAATGCATAAGAAATAGGCATTGCGGCAACTACCTCAAGAACTTGGATCTCGTCCGAATCACCTTCCTCCTCATGGACCGAAGTCTTGCCACGAGCGCGGGCCGGAGCGGGATCCGACTTAGGGACGAATTCTTCAGAGTCCGGCTCCTCGACGTCCGGGGTATTCCGGTCCGCAGTCCACGGAAGCGACAAAACCTCGGCGTCCTCGTCCTTTTGCTCCGCGAACCTCTGTGAGGCGAAAAAGAAGGAAGGTTAGCGAAAACAGCTATGAAAACAATAGAAAATCAAAGCATTAATGGTTTAACTTACCGCGGGAGGAGGATGATCGCGGGTAAAGGGTTTCAATCCCCAAGTCCAATCTTCAGGCATCTCCGTCTTAAATATAGCTCGAACACGCTTGAAGACGAGGTAGTTGTCCAGCTCGACGGTCGAGACTCGGTTGGGATCAAGAGGACCACTCATGTAGCACAGCTTGTGAGTCCGCTTCTGGAATGGGCAAATTCGGCTACTGATGAAGGTAGCCATCAAGTCCTCGCCGCATAACCCGGCCCGGATCAGCTCCTTGAGCCGAGTCTCGAAAAGCTCGGCCAAGACGTGACTCCTCCTCGGATTGTAAGTCCAATTTACCTTGGAAGGCGGACCAATGGAGAAGGCAGGGAGCCGAATCCTGTCTTCCGCCCCTCTGTTCTTGACATAAAAGAAGGATTTGTGCCACTTCTTGCACGACTCTAACCCGGTGACACGAGGAAATACGGACTTCCTCCGAGGTGTAATGGGCGCGCCCGCCTTGAGTAGCAGTTTCTCGGAAGGGTGCGAGACTGTCGAGGACTACATTAGAACGAATCTGGAAGAACTTCGACCAGACGTGCACGGACGGCCATAGGCCGAAGTATCCCTCCGAAGCGGAGATGAATGCAGAAAGAGAAGCAATGGCATTTGCAGGAAGATGATGCGGCTGAAGGCCGAAGTAGTCGAGAAACTCTCTTGCAAAATCACTAAGAGGGAGACCAAAGCCGCGCGAGAAGTGTGACATGAAAACTACATACTCGCCCTCCCTAACTTCTGGAGATAACTCGTTGCCGGGTAAACGGCAAGAGACCTCGGCGGGAATCCTCCGGGTTCGGATGAGCCACTCGATCTCCCGCCGGGTAATTGAGGAGCCCTGCCACGAGCCTCGCTCGGGCCCAGAGCCAGCATCATCATCCTCTACCAAGGCACCGCTAAAGGAACTAGACATGGTTTCGCTGGAAAGATCGCCGGAGGAAGAACTCGCGGCGGAGGAAAACTTAGAGCTACGAGGCCCCGCCGCAATTCTACGCAAAAACGGCGGAGCAGACGAGAACATGGCGCAGAACGAAGAGGAAACGAAGAGATCTAGAGGAAAGCCTAGGCGGCAAGACCGACAAGAACTCACCGGCGGCAGCGCGGAACAGGAGCGGTGACGGCAAGCGAGCGGAGCAGCGGCGGAGTCCTCCGTCGCGAGAACCAGTTGAGCGTCTGCGGCGGAACCCTGAACAGCGCGGAGGCGAGGAAGAAGAAGGGCGCGGGCGAGCGAGAAGGGGAAAGAGAAACTCCCAGGCGCCGCGCCCCTCTTTATAACCTAGCCGCAAGCAAGGTAGTGGGATCGTGGGTGTGGCAGTTGGCAGCGCGGATCGTGTGCGCAGCACGACCACGCGTCGCTGAGCGGAACCGCACCGAAGGCCACACGATTGACCAAGGAGCTCACAATCCCCAACGAGAACGGCGCACGAGGCGTCGCAGCAACAACGCTTCTGGTAGCGGCGATGGCTTTAACTGTCGAAGAAACTTGTAGAGGAACAAAAAACTAGAGAAGCAATGATGAGATTGACACGTGGGACGAGGCGTGCACTAGTAAATACGGTGTTACCACGAGCGGGCGGAGGATAACTCGGAAAGAATGCATAATGTGTATCATGAAGCGTCTGACCAGAGGCTATCGGCGGGACCATATCAGCTTCGGGGACTAATGTTGGGGAGGTAACCCCGGATAGGGTAAGGACGGGGAAAGACGAAAGGATTATTCCCCGTCCAGTTTCCGAGTTATATCCTGAGTTGGCCGAGTCTTGTAAAGGTCGGCCGAGATAGGGAAAGGCAGAACCTCAGTAATAATGGCAAGGCATTACCCGGCCGAGATATGGCGTAAGTCGGCCGGATTGGCCCGAATGATCTTAATGCAGGTGAAGGACAGGCGATTCTGCGAGGAAGGGCGAATATCTGAAAGCTTGCAGGAGAAGGAGAAGCCCAAAGTCAAACCCAAGTCGCAGAATCTGGCGAGCCAAGAGCTAAAGACAAATGTGCGAGCAGCGAGGCGAGAAGGAGGTCACGGGGGTGATAGTTCTGGAGCCCGAGGCACGCAGGAGGGGCCCTCACGGAATCTTACCGCGGATGAGAAGAAGGCGGCGAGGAAAGAGGCGCGAACTACTATATTGGGACGAGCATATTCCTCGAATATGCTTGCCACGTCAGTCCTAGAAGAACCCAGGGCTCTCCTTTATAAGGGGAGGCTTGGACCCTAAGGAAGGGATCGACTCATTTTATAGGTGCCGTTAGGCTGGTGAAGTTCTCTCTCTCTCCTTGTATACAGCTCAAGGAGCACTTGTAGCCCAAGGAAGAAGAAATAAAGATCTTTGCGTTAGCTTTCTGTGTGTAGATTCAACTACATCTTTCCTCCCCAGATCCCACTAGCATCCATTGGCCCCAACCTTTAGCCTACCCATGGCAACTGTCTTGCTACCACCACGACATGTTTCTACTAGTATGTGTATAAATCATGTATAATACCTATATAAATCCTGTATAATACATGATTCTGGACCAGTACTGCTTTTTTTAATACCTGAGTAATACACCTGTGGTGTATGAAAATAGTTTTATGTGGCGCATAAGGCTTCTATGGCGCATATGCAGAAATGTGCCACTGAAATTAGCACCATGGCGCATATCGATATGCGCCACAGAAGTTTAGTTTAGTGGCGACATATCACTGGTGCATCTGATATGCGACACAGAAGGGCCAAACCCTTGCGCACATATGAAGGTTTTCCTAATAGTGCCCGCTGCCGCCGGAGGAGGCCGTTCAACGGCAGACGGAGGCAGCGGGAGGTCTCCTCCTCCCACAAATCCAAGTCGTCTCCACAAAAGTGCCCCATTCTTGCCGCCCCAGATCTCGATCGCGCGGCCTGGATTTCTAGCAGCCTCCACACCGGCGACAGCCATCCCTGCTCGTTGGCAGAGTCCCGTGTGGCTCCCTACCTCATACCTCCTCCATAAATCCGCCCCAAATCGATGTCTAGGCTTGCCACCGACGCCGTCCTCCACCGTGGCACGTGGCCGCAACAAGGCCAGTGCCACCTAGATCCTCGCGTCTCGGCCACCCTCACACGTGCTCCGTCGATGAAGCACCATTTCGCGCCACCTTGGTTCTCTGCGGCTTGTCCGTGCTCTGGCGACGACGTCCCGTGCTGCCCACCGCAATGTGTGTGGGCCTTTACGAGTGTGCCTCTATCTGGACGAGGCCATCTCCTGTCGGCGTTCGGTGGCCCCTGCCGGAGCAAGTTGGCTGCTGGTCCATCATCCCTATCACTGCGGTGCTCTCTGTTGCACTCTTGCTAGATGTGGCGATGCCAAATATTGGAGAAATCGTCGATGCAGCGTAGATGGGATGAAGCCGAGGTGTGTCTATGGAGAAATCCATGCTCTACACATGTTTCCGAGCAGACCATGGCGGCGCTACCTTGCGTCATTCGCCCTGCTAGGGGTGTGGCAGATAGATGCACCTCCAGCCAGTTGTGGTGGTTCTGGGTGAAAGCACAGCGACGATGGCGCCCGTGCGTGTCGTTTCGCCTTCTTGAAGGCGTTGCCATGGAACCCCATGTTGCTTGGATGGCCGCACAATTTGGTATCCTAGAGTGCCCCGACTTTAGCTCTTGGTTGAATGCGGATGCTCCGCATCCTCTGATAGTGATGGTCACGGGTATGTCATGAGCTTCGTGTTCCTTGCGTGGTCTTGGTTGATCGGCACCCTTCGGTGGCGTAGGTGGCCTCCTCACCTCGCAACGTGCCTACGGCTGTCCCTATGGCGGAGTTGCGGTCAAGCTTCGTGTGGATGGTGGAATCTCGGTCTTGCAAAGCCCTTCGAGGGCATTGGCAGAAACTCCTCGCAGTTCTGGCACTCGGTTTTGCCGGCAAGCTTCGTGTTTGCATCGTCATCTTGGCGGAGTAAGCCCCTTCGACAATACCAACCACACTCGTTGATCCGCTTTTGCTCCTGATTTCCACCTAGTGGTCGGCTGATATGCAAGCGGGTGATGTATGTGCTCTCTACAAGGTCTCGGTGTGTGATACCCTTTGACGGCACCGGTGCCACTCCTCAAAGCACCGTCCATACTCCTGTGATGATTGTCATGTGTTCTTGCTGTCTAGATAGTGCTTGGTCAGTGCATTTTTCACCCTTTCTTTTTTTATTATGTTGTAATCTTTTGCTTTGGAGAGCAAGATTATAAGGTATCCGTCCTGCTTTGGTGAGTCTACTTCTCCCTAGTAACATGTAAAATTCTCGTTTTGAAGAAAAAATTCAGGTGGGGAGTCCCCCGGCCCCGGTGACCCTTCAAAAAAAAAAGATTTTAGCATCATAAAGGTGCAGCGCATCAAGTGAGTGAGTGGGATTTAGTCAAATTTGGAGGAAGCATGTAGAACTAGCAAATTAAAGTGGCCTAAAAAAAACTAGTGGACAGCAACCCTGGTTAACCGGCAGCCACAGGCAGACAAAATAGCAAATGGGCATGCCATAAACATAGCAGACACTGGTCGTCGTCCAGAGAAGCGAGCGAGATGTATATAAGGGTGGGCATAGAACCTCCTGGTCAACAAGGATCAAGGATCATCATCAGTACTGGGGAGCCAAAAAACATGGCGTTGTTCAGCGATGTCGCGATCAGAGTGTTCTTCCTTTTGTTGGTGGTGAGCGCGGCGCACGCGAAAGGCAAGGAGAAGAAGGAGGAGAAGAAGGATGATAAGGAGAGCGCTGATGGTCCGTCGGCTGATGGTCCGTCGGGGTCGGCGTCCGACGGGACCTACGACATCTCCAAGCTCGGCGCCAAAGACGACGGCAAGACGGACTGCACCAAGGTACGCACGAGTGCAGTGCTTGAGGGTGAGGAGACGACGATGGCTGGCTGCAGGGGCGCAAACCGTACCTAACCGCGACGATCTCATCTCATCTCATGCATGAATGCAGGAGGTGGAGGAGGCCTGGGCTTCGGCGTGCGGTGGCACCGGGAAGCAGACGATCGTGATCCCCAAGGGTGATTTCCTGACTGGACCTATCAATATGACCGGGCCATGCAAGGCCGACGAGATCACCATCAATCTGGAAGGCAATCTGCTGAGCTCCAACGACCTGGCCAAGTACAAGGCAAACTGGATCGAGATCATGCGCGTCAAGAAGCTGACCATCACCGGCAAAGGCACGCTCGACGGCCAGGGCAAGGCCGTGTGGGGCGAGAACAGCTGCGCCAAGAACTACAACTGCAAGATCTTGCCAAACGTACGTACGCATATCATGCATCATCATCATCATCGAGCCTGCTTACTCTGATAATAATCTAATACATTAATTATTATTATTGCGCGCAGTCCTTGGTGCTTGATTTCTGTGACGACGCGCTCATCGAAGGCATCACTATCCTCAACTCAAAGTTCTTCCACCTCAACATCTACGAGTGCCATGGCGTTACCGTCAAGGACGTGCACGTCACCGCGCCTGGGGACAGTCCCAACACCGACGGCATCCACATGGGCGACTCCTCCAAGGTCACCATCATCGACACCAAGATCGCCGTCGGCGACGACTGCATCTCCATCGGCCCCGGATCCACGGACGTCAACATCAGCGGCGTGACCTGCGGCCCAGGCCACGGCATCAGCGTGGGCAGCCTGGGACGGTACAAGGACGAGAAGGACGTGACCGGCATCCACGTCAAGGACTGTGTGTTCAAGGGTTCCTCCAATGGCGTCCGGATCAAGTCGTACGAAGACGCCAAGTCACCATTGACGGCGTCCAAGCTCAGCTACGAGAACATCGAGATGGACGACGTGGGCTACCCCATCATCATCGACCAGAAGTACTGCCCCAACAAGATCTGCACATCCAAGGGCGACTCCGCCAGGGTCACCGTCAAGGACGTCTCCTTCAAGAACATCACCGGAACATGCAACCTTCCCGAGGCCGTCAGCCTGCTCTGCTCCGACAAGAAGCCATGCGAAGGTGTCTCCATGACCGACATCAAGATCGAGTACACCGGAAAGAACAACAAGACCATGGCGGTATGCACCAACGCCAAGGTCACCTCCAAGGGAGTCGACAAGGCCAACACATGCTCCTCCTAATTAATAAGTCATGCACGCACGGAAATATTTTTCAAGAGATAACTAACAAGACCACGCCTGGCCGGAGATCGTTGCCTAGCTAGCTCCAGGCACTCTCCTGCATGCGCGGCACGCCTTCTTTCTTCCTATATTTGTAATAATCTACCAAGTATATTAATTTTCTCTTTGTTCTTCTTTTTTGTTATATATATACATGATCCCGGTCGGTTCTCTGTCAAGAGAAGATACAGACCGCCCCAGGAGATCATACACTAGTTTAACTTCTTCCTGGATTTTGTTAATCATAAATTCTCCTTTTGTCAGTTTAACAAAATAATTTTTGACTATTTGATTGATTTCTCAATTTGATTCTAGATTTAGATTGATGGAGTACCGGCTTTTATCTAGTGTTTTTAGAGGTAGATTTATCGGCCTGTTGGCAGATTTCCTTTGTGGGATATTACCTCTCTTCACCCTATATTTGGGGTCACAGCTACTATATTCCCCAAAGTGTGTGCTATTCAAGTTTATGTAACTCTTTTTGTAATTGTTAATGAAATCATGACATATTTCTTCTTATTGTAACTGCTTGTTGGGCATCTCCCGGACCTCAAATTTTACAGTATTAAGCCTAGATTTACGATCTAGGAAAATGTGAATTTAGCAAAATGTTACTCATTTTTTCAAATTTTTGTTGGGATTGTTCCTCTATGATGGTTCTTTTGTACTAAGATTCTGGTCCCGGTCAAGAAAAGAGATACAGACCGCTCCACGAGATCATACACTAGTTTAACTTCTTCCTGGATTTTGTTCATCATAAATTATCCTTTTGTCAGTCAACAAAATAATCCATGTATGTCCCGGCTCAGAGTCTGCAGCCAAAGCCGAGTATTGATCTAATTTTTGACTATTTGATGGATTTCTCAATTTGATTCTAGATTTAGATTGATGTGTTGGATATAAGTGATCTAAAGGTTGTTGTGATCAATCTAAGTCAAATTAATGATGATTTAGGGGGTTGTTTAATAACAGCCATTCGATGCCCTGATCAAGGGCATCCTGACCATCCATCCTAAGGTGTTGGTTCTCCTAGTGCAAGTGATATAAATAGGGGACATAGGGTTAGGGCTGAGAGTGGCTGCTCATTTAGTTGTGCTTCTCTCTCTCACTCTCCCCAGCTCACTGATCAAGAAAGCACCTAAAGCACTAGGAAGAACCCTCACATCTACATCAACAAGGATCAGGTGAAGCAAATCAAGAGGAGGCCATGGCTGGACCTCCAGATCAAGGTACACACCTCTGATCTCATCTTGTGTGGCTTAAATCTTGAGCTAGATGATCCTCAAAGGATCTAACAGTGGTATCAGAGCTTCTAGCTTCAAGTTTGTGCCCTAATTATGCTAAGTTCTTGTGTTCAAGACCTAGTTTTGTTGCTGGAATTTTGATTCCTGATCAAGTTCTTGCTCAAAATGGATAAGGTTGATGTTTTAGCCCCAGTTGTTTCTAAGTTTAAGCCCTAATAGATGAATCAATGGGTCTAGGGTTTTGATTATGTTTATCTGATGTGGGGATTGAGGTTTTGGTGCAAACCCTAATCGAAAATCCCCAATTTCCTGAGGAACCCTAACCCTAGTTCATCAAATCAAAGAACCCTAACCCTTGTTCATTAGATTGATGAACCCTAACCCTAAATTCCCTAATTACTGACGAACCCTAACCCTAATTCCTAAATTGGAGGAACCCTAATATAACATCCCAGCATTTAGGAACCAACGAAGGGTAGATTTAGGAATTTGTTCATATGCATGTATTCATCTGTAAAATGCGGGTAAATTTTTCGCCAAACTAAAAAACTAAAGTGATCAGAGTTTCTTTCACTCTCTGTATGTAGGGATAGCTATTGGGAGTGATCGTTATAAATTCTGACATGATATTTTTGGATAAGTGTGTTTTGGAAAGGAGAATTTGAATTCAAAATTGGAAATTTGAATTTAAATTTAAAGATTAAGAATTGTTATTAAGTAATGAATTATAAACTAATTAAGTAAACTCATTTGATATAATGTTTAGAGATAATAAATAAAATGGAATTCAAGATAAAATAATTCAAATAGGAAATGAATCTTTAATTCTTATCTTTATTCCATATACATTATTCTTTTACAATAATAAACTCATGAAGGGTTCAGTACAACAGAGGAAATACAACAAATGAAATTTCAATAATAAATTATTACAAGAATGTTACAAAAATAATATATAGGATATTACAAAATCTTTACAAATGAATTAATAAAAAATTACAATCTATCTATTTGATCCTATACTAGAATCTTGAATATCCAAATCTTGTACCTGCACAAAATACAAAATCAAACAAAAAGGAAAATAAAGGTTAGTGGTTAAAATACTCTCAGTAGAGAGCAGTGAGGTGCACTACTCATGATTCATCATTGAGTATTGTTATAAAAAGGGGAAAGTTTCACCAATATGAAAGAATCAATTCTTTCATAAACCAATAAGCCACAACACAGCTCTCAACAGCAAGTACAAGGGACTAGTTTCACCAGGAGAGTAAAAGGTTAAAAGATCAAAAGGTAAAGACACCTCATTGATCTGATCCAAATGGTGTACCAAACACACAGGCAGCACACTCACCTAAATGCATGGTGAGGGCTGTCAACACAGCAGCAGCAGCCACCTAAAGGAGTAGCACAGCTGTGGAACAACTTCCAGCAATTCGTTCTCTTCATCTCAAATAGCATACCAGGAACACACCAAGCATGTCAAAGCCTAGCCAAATCACCAGCCCAACCACACACAAGATCATCCTAGTATCACCATATGGTGACATAAGGAGGGGGTGGATCAGGTGGACAGCAAGGCCAAGTTGCAGGAGCTAGGAGGTGAAGGGCAAGATCAAGGCCAAGCTTCCAGGAGCCAAAAGTAGTAGGAGAAGCATCAGGAGGTGAAGCATCAGATCAACCAACAACCACAATAATAACCAACTGTTGTGGTGAGTATTATAAAACTCTCACATGACCTGTTTGTTTTATCTAAACAGAAGTTCATGTATTGTTCTATATTTAACCTCTCAGTAATCACCCAAGTGGTATGAATCTATCATAGAGGATTCTGGAATATAAAAGTTATAAGTAAATTTTACCAAATCAACCAGGATCTCAGACCAGCATCATAGATCCTGGAGGTGACAAACAATTTATATATTCCCACATGTTTTCATATAGCTTATAAATTCTGGGCACATCTCCTAATGGAGTAGCACCTCAGATTTCATAAACTCTATGAATCAATATAAAGTTATGAGAAAAACCAACCATCTTAGCCAATTAGGATCCAAGATCCAGTAACCCACAATGATACTTAAACATTTTTGTTAGGGACAACAATATAGGAAACTAGTTCCTATGCCTCAGACCAACATCACAGGCAAATTAGTTTAAGAAGAAGATTTCCATTTAACTTGATTTAATCCAATCATAAGCTCAACAAAATCAAACCAATTGTAGAAACCAACAGCTTGTGTGCCATAGTTAAATGGTGTCACAAGAACAGGTTCTATAAGACAAGTAAAACCATTATTAAGATACCACAAAGAAATTGGCAAGCCATTGGATATCATTTTCCTTAGACTACACTCAGAAATCATCATCAAACTTATCTAAGCATTCACAGAGTATCATTAAAATAAAATGATTAAAATCAGTCTGTTTATGACCATACAATCCAACATCTACTGATGCAGTGAGTAATCACTGACAGTAGATGAACACACCAATCATCAACACAATCAGTCAGATTTCACAGTAATACCATCATCTTAACCAAGCTCAACTACCAATTGGAGGCAACATTATAGAACCACTAGCATCAGATAATAAAATCAAGACAGTAAGCACTGAGGTGCAATTGATCACAATCCTCACTAGGCACCACTACGGATGTCTACGCACTTCTATTATTATAGACAGTTGTTGGGCCTCCAAGTGCAGAGGTTTGTAGAACAGCAGCAAGTTTCCCTTAAGTGGATTACCCAAGGTTTATCGAACTCAGGGAGGAAGTGGTCAAAGGTATTCCCTCTCAAGCAACCCTGCAATCAAGATACAAGAAGTCTCTTGTGTCCCCAACACACCCAATACACTTGTCAGGTGTATAGGTGCACTAGTTCGGCGAAAAGATAGTGAAATACAAGCGGTAACGGTGCCAGAAAATAGCTTTGATGGAGCTTGACGGTGAGGTAAAGACTGGAAGCAAGCAAACATGTAACAGATCTAGATGCAAACGGTGTTTCAATGCTTAGAAATAAGGCCTAGGGATCATACTTTCACTAGTGAACACTCTCTCATATAAATATCCTCTCTTCATGGTACTACTCTTAACTACTCTCTGGTTGGACACTCTAATCATCGGTAGGGCTATAACAGCACTCCTCAAAGTCTGCCTTCCCCAATCTAGATAACCCCACACTGTCACCTTGAGCGCTAGATGGTTCCAACAAACACCACAATTCATAGAGACATCCAACTCCAAATATAACTCATAACAAATATTCAATCTAGCCAAAGTGACACAAACGGTATGCACGCTGTCACTTTCACACACGTGGGGAAAAGCATAGATCTATTAAAGTACAAAGAGTATTTATGTAGACTCAAACCTAAGTGCCACCATGGCGTGCACGCTGTCACTTTCACACACATGGGGAGCAGAGATCTATTAAAGCACTTGAGTAGCAAGGTAGATCTACTTGATTACAAAGCTCATGACCACAACAAGATCATGCATAGAGAGAGAGATGAACACATAGCTACCGGTAGAGCCCTTAGCCTCGAGGAAGAACTACTCCCTCCTCATCATGGGAATCAACAACGGTGATGAAGATGGCGATGGAGATCGATGAAGATGGCTCCGAGGGCACTTCCCCGTCTCGGCAGGGTGCCGGGACAGAGACTTTCTGCCCCCCCCCCCCCAATATCCCTTTTGGTGGCGGCGGCGCTACGGAGGGTTTTTTGGAAGTATGATGGATTGATTTAGGGTTTCTGAGTCGGGGGCTTCTTATAGGCGCAGGAGGTAAGGTCGATGGAGGTCCAGGGGGCCCACACCCCCTATGCGCGTGGCCTAGGGTGGGCCTGCGGCCACCTAGGGTGTGGCCACCCTGGTTTCCTCCTCCGTATCGTCTTTGATTTTCTGTATCGCTCAGGGAAATATGAACTTTGGCTTTTGTCCCGTCCAATTCCAAGAATATTCATTTTTAGCTTTCTGAAACCAAAAACAGCAGAAAACAGGCAACTAGCACTGTGGCATCTTGTCAATAGATTAGTTCCAGAAAGTGTATAAAAATACCTCAGAGTGTATACAAAACATAGCAAAGTAGATACTAAACAATCATGGAACATCAAAAATTATAGATACGTTTCTGACGTATCAACTACCAGTCCAATTCATCATTTACAATTAAACAGAGGGATGAACCCTAGAACCAGAGAGGAACTCTAGAACATGTATGAACCCTAATCAGAGATACAAGGCAGAGTCACACGGCCTAGCTCAAGAGGGGCAGAGGACAAACAACCATAAGGGGGAAACCAAATCAACTCAACGTAGGTCCTCACTAAATATTAGAAGAGGAAGCAGAGAGGTCGACGAACACACGGCGGCACGAGGAGCACCCAAGGGGCGCTGCAACCCGCACCAAGCCGAGGCGGCGGCCACAGCAACGTTTGAAGACGAGCAGCACCACCACCGCAACCAAAGCACCACTAGGGCAGCGGTGAAGGCATCATCGGCACCACCCCAAACCCTAGGGTTTGGGACGAGGCTACCCTGGTCGTAGGAGAGCTCCAAATCCAAATCAAATTGGACCAAACGATGGAGCGTGGTTGACAACTACACCATGCACCACGGCAGCGGCCAAAGAGGACCACGGCGGCGGGAATCGCACGGCGGCGGTGTCAGCGACCACAGGGTCTAGGGCGAGAAGGGATGAGGTCGAGAGAAGGTGAGGCAGAGGACTAGGCCGATAGGGCCAGTACCCCTTCGAGGAGACCCTTTGAACAGGCCAATTGGGCCAAGATGGGCCCAAAAAAGCCTAATGGGTTGGCCCAAAACCCTAAAAGGAACTTTAATAATCAAGTAAAATACCAAAATACCCCTAGAACTCAATAAATTATAGAAAATAAAATAGAAGTCTAAAAATACAAATAATATTTTTTTAGACTCAAAATAAATCAACCTATTTAATTAAATTAAGAAACCATTTTTAATAAATGAATTTTTGGTTAAGGATTTTATAATATATATACCTTATGGATTTTTACAAAACTCAAGAAAATAGATAAAAATCAATAAAAAAATAACTTTTATTCTATTTTGCTTTTATAGAATTTTAGAAAAATACTAAATAAATATTTAGAGTTACCAAAATAAATCCCCTTTTATTTAAATGCTAATTCTTAAAAAGAATCATTAAATAAATAAATATAAGAGTTAAATTAAATAAAGATTAGTTTTAACTCTATTAAAAATATATATTACATTATAAAATAGTGAAAGTAATATTTATCAAATACTCAAAAAAAATTAAATGAAGTTCTTAAGTTCCCAAAGATATTCCAGGAAACTAAAATAATGGGTAAAACACATAAAGAAAGTAAATCACAAGTAATGCATTACATTACTATGCATGTTCATTTTTGCTTCTTTAAATATTATTCTTACCGGGAAATAATGATGTTTTGTAGACATAGAAGCTCAAGGTCCAGTGCAAGCATCCGACTTCACTACCTTGCAATCACAAGGAAAGTTCATCACTTGCTCATGTCCTTTGAAGAGTCTTTACCAAAGTATTTATAAATTGTGTGTTATCATCTATGTTTCAAGGAAAGAAAATATTATTTTCTCAAATAAACAAATTGTTGATATCATCCTAAGTGATGATATAGTGGAGCAATAGAACTTAGGTTTCTATTTGCAACAATGATAATCTCCTAGGAATTCAACAATCCATGACATCAGTGATTCTAGCGCCGTATATAACGCGTTAACCATGAGATTTGGAATGGGATAGAGAAGTCAGTTGTATTCTTTTACTTTCGTATGTAGGCAAGACGACCTTAACGTGATGTTGTGATTCCTTGTGTGGATCCAACATATGGGTGGGCACCCTTAGGCCCCACGTTTTTGGTGTCTATATTATCTATGAGTGGTTGTCGGAGGTATAGCCGGACCTATATGGTACTTGACGGGGGCATCACCAGCTCATGGAGTCTTCGGGAACTCATCAGGGTTTTAGCCTGACCGGAAGGGGGCTTAATGGAGGTGAGCCAGCCCCGAAGGATCGTGCAGACATACGGGGTCGCGGAAAGGGCGGTGATTGGCCTGGATCATCTACTGGGCCCCACATCATGGAATTGTGGACAGGAAAGTACGCTCAGTTGTGCAACAAGGAGTTGATCTCTCATGGGTAAAGTAACGCACCTCTGCAGAGTGTAAGAATTGTAACTTGTTACTCCCTGTTCCGGAAAGGAGCTACGAACGCGGCAGTAAAGGAACTCCATGAAAGTTCTGGTAAACCTGTGAAGGCTGATGGGCATAGTTTTTTTAACAATAAAATCAATCTTTGAAGAAACATTTACGAAAATGGTATAGTACCGAGTACTTATACTCTGAGGTGGTAGATAGAGCATCAAACTTCCCACCTTGCATATAATAAACTTGCTGGGTAACGTCGTTACTCACCTTTTCCTTTGATCCCCTGCTTAGACTCTGAGGATCCAGAAGATACCCCAATGTATGCAGCTGAAAGTCAAGAGGAGGTCTTATATGAAGAGCCCGATCTGTACGGCACTGTAGAAGGGTTGGACTACGACGTCGTCTATGGAGGAGAGCACCATGAGTCAGAATAATTACCTTAGTATAAGTAACCAATTGAGCCGAGCAACATGGACCTTATACAAGAATAAGTTGCTGAGTTCAATTTGGAGATGAAGTTATACTTTAAAACTTCCACTAAAATACTTTATATTTAGTTTGTAAGTTGAATCTTTTGAAGTCTTGAACTTCTGGTACTGTAATAATAATAATGTATGTATGTATGTTTGTAATATGGACCCGCAATGTTTCTGTTGTACCACTCTGAGGGATATGATATTTACGGAACAGTGTTCTGTGAATATTATGTCAACGACTATAGTGTACTACACATGTAGTTTAACTTCTTCCTGGATTGTTAATTAATCATAAATTCTCCTTTTGTCAGTTAACAAAATAATCCATGTATGTGTCGGCTCAGAGCCTGCAGCCAAAGGCTAGGTTCTTGAGTATTGATCTAACTTTTGACCATTTGGTTTCTCAGTTTGATTCTTTATTTAGATTGATGGAGTATCTAGTTTTTCAGCTGAATTTTATAATTAGGTGTTTAGAGGTAGATTTTATTGGCTTGTTCGCCGATTTTCATATTCTGGGATATTGCCTCTCTTGAACCTACATTGAGTGTCACTGCTACTCTATTCCCCAAAGTGTGCTACTCAAGTCTATGTGTAACTCTTTTTGTAATTGTTAATGAAATCATGACATAATTATTTTTATTGTAACTTCTTGTCGGGAACCTCGCACAACTCGAAATCTTCCAGTATTGACCCTAGATTTACGATCCAGGAAAATGTGAATTTAGCAAAATGTTACTCCATTATTTTATTTTGTATTGGCAGGATAGTTCCTCTATGATAGTTCTTTTGTATTAATATTTTGGTCATTTTTAGTTTTATACCAGGTCTATTATGTTTCCTCACATGCTCACATATTAGTTTAAAGTTTATACATCTTCTTTAGTGTTTATTAGAGGGATGGTCATGTTCTTTAGTTGGTCGAAAGT
Organism: Avena insularis; assembly: GCA_023614405.1. NCBI lineage: Eukaryota > Viridiplantae > Streptophyta > Magnoliopsida > Poales > Poaceae > Avena > Avena insularis. The sequence goes on along the minus strand of CM042697.1, from coordinate 436,402,064 downwards.
GGCCAATATGGTTTCAAAAGTGGCAAATAGGTGGATTAGAATCATGGGTATTTATGTTTTGCGATAGAAAATGATATGAACAAAAAATGGAAATTACTAAAATTATTTTAAAAATACAAACCTAATACAGAAGTGAAAATAGGAAGTCATACCAATATCCTTGTAGTTAGTGGAGAAGAGCCATAGAACCAGATTTTTCATTTCCTTTTTGTTTTGAAAACTTTCCTTACCGGAGAGGGGCCCGGAGGCTAGAAGAGTAGGACCTTAATACTAAACGTTGGAAGAGAAGAACCTTAATACTAAACCAAGTTTCGTAAACTTCTTGGTTGGTTCCCTTCCCCCAAGAGAAAGCCGTTGTGTGTTAGCGCATCCATAGACTAAAATAAAAGTGTGTATTAGAATTGAGAAACCATAGGAGCTCATCGGCCATAAATATTGTTGCTCATACTTATACTCAAAATTAGACACCAATAAGGGTGTTTTTATGATTGATTGTGTATCAACTTTCTATGGACTAATTAATCTTTCTTTCTCGCAGGATTTAGTAAGTTGGAATTTGTCATTTCTCACCAATTTTTATTATGGGATACTGCCTCTCTAGCTTTATCCTTAAGATTCTTTGATTCAAAGAATTATCATGTTAATTTATTAAGATTCTAATCCATAGAAGTTTTAACCATAGAGTTCAATTTGCTTCAAGAAATGAATTCTCTAAATTTCTTGGATACTTTCGAAAACCAAATAGCAAGAGGTTAGCTCTTTTAGAAAGAAAAAAACATGTGTACCTAACTATGACGTATACACTATCTCTTTAGAAATTTCCTATGGTGCAACCACAGAAAAATAACGTATCTTACTTATTCATGTAATCTCGGCTACTTTAGTATTCCACGAATCCTGGTATTCTATTCATGTATTATTTTCTTTTGTTTTCAAAATGCCCTAAATCATGTAGGTCCCAACTTTGGATCCACCACTCTGTTCCCAAAGCGTGCGACTAAAATTCTATTGTACAGCCTCGTCTACCTTCTTCTGTTAGCTATAAGATTTCAATAAAAGGTTTTATCCATTGGGTTGGCGGCATGATAAATTGTTAGGACAAAATCAAAAACTTTATGCCTAGTGGCAATATAAATGAGGACGATTTATCTTTCACGGGATGATTAACCAGTTGCAGCACCATCTCGAACAGAAATTCTTTCTAATCGTGTGGGTGAAGTTTACATCCGGAGTCTAGGAGGTAATTGTAACCCGAGCCCACCATGTGAAATTTACGCCTTGAAATGCCAGCATCGTGCATGATGTCGACGCAAAAGGATGTGGTGGGCGCTTAGCTTGTACTCCCTCTGTTTCAAAATATAAGATGTTCTAGGTTTTTGAAGAAAATGAATCTAGACTTCTTTTAGTTTGTAGATTCACCCCCAAGTTGAATGAACCTATATACTAAAACAAGTCTAGATACATTTGATTTACAAACCTAAAACATCTTATATTTTGAAACGGAGGAAGTAGGAGGCAAGAAGTAGTGTGTAGAGGGAACCAGCTAAACAAAGTCAGGTGTCTATATTAAGCGCTCAGCGTTGGAAAGCAGGCACTTTGATAATTTTATAATTTTACGGTAATTAATTTTTCTCTACGGTTGGTCTGGTAAGTGTCTCCCATTGTAGATTATCTTATTCATATAAATATGCAGGTTTTAAGATTGTATAGAACTTGAGTGAGGGATAGCGTTTACAGGGAACCAAGATGGCGGGACAAACACCTAACATGGCAGTATATGCGGGATTTGCATGCTCGGTCTACTATGCCCTGGCTTTTTATGGGGGATGTAACCAAAATTCTCTATCTGTTCGAGAAAGAAGGTGAAACCCTAGGCCTCGGCACTTCATGCAGAAATTTAGAAAGTCCATTAGTGATTGCAATCTCGCCAACTTTGGTTATACATGCCACAAATTTTCTTAGCATAGAGGCAAAATTAGAGAGAGGCTTGATACAACACTCACAAATGATGACTGGAATTTAAAATTTCGTGATGCTATCTTGCAGAATATGAAATATATCCACTCCGATCACCGGCCAATAATGATGGAGTTTTATCATGAAGACCCAGGTGAGGAATGGGACGTCCATTCTGTGGTTTGATGCCAAATGGTTGAAGGAGGCCTGATTCCCCAAGTGGTGGAGGAAGCCTGGGAGCTTGTTGTGCCACAAGTTCAAATCAACTTTCTGGCGGGGAAGCTGGCATTTATCCATAACCAGCTGCATAAGTGGGACAAAAATACACTCCAAAAATCCAAAAGGAAAAAATCGTGAAGTTAAGAGTAATTTGAAGAAGGTGGCCTCTAGTCCTCGATCTTTCGGATGAGAGCATCCTGCAATAGAGAGAATTAGCAAAAAAATTGAAGCTCTACTAGAGCAAGATGGGATCCATTAGGCACAACGTAAAAGAATATACATTGTCTACAACATGGAGATAGAAACACTTCCTATTTCCATAATGTTGCTAATGAACACTAGAAGAGGAATATGATAGAGAGACTCAAAGATGGGAATGGATCTTGGATTGAGGGGTGCCTTGCTCCCAACCCCATGATATCTCAATAGTTCGCTGGTTTATTCTTAGGCAAAGTGGATGAGCCAGACCAGATTATCTTTTTTTTGAAGTAAGATCACATATATATATATGGAGCAACAGGCCGCCTCATTAAAAACCTTCCAGTCCCCTCAGGTATCCTAGTAAGGAAAAGAGTGCGTAAGAAACTTGTTGCCCATAAAATTACACACAGCTCCCGAACACACTCGGGTTCTGCATCACGACAGATACTAGAAAGGCCTGATTTCCCTAGCTAGGCTAAAACATGGACGACACCATTACTAACTCGATCAACTTTTGAAATTGAAATGTCCTGGAAAATCTGTAGTAGTTCCCGAGCCTCTAAAATTGACGACCAGCTAGAGGAGCCTTCCACATCAGTGGAGGTGATTGCATGCACAGCACGCGAGCAGTCAGATTCCAGGGAGGCGGGCCACCTGCGTAACAGAATGAGGTGTCGCAGCCCCTCCAAACATGCAACGATCTCAGCTTCTTCCGCACTGGCGCAAAACAGAAGGAATTTCCATTCAGTTAATATGCACCTGCCCTGATGATCTCTAATTATAATTCACTAGTAAAAAAGAGCCATACGTCCACTCCAGTTTGGAGTATTACTCCCGGTTATGGTTAGACCCGGGACTAATGTCAGCATTAGTCCCGGTTCCAACGGCTAGAACGCCAGCAATCTTTAGTCCCGGGTCAAACGGGACCTTTAGTCCCGGTTCGTATCACCAACCGGGACTAAAAGGGGTGCCCTTGGTGCCAACCCCTTTAGTCCCGGTTCGTATCATCAACCGGGACTAAAGGTTGTTGGAATTATGCCCTAGAGGCAATAATAAAGATGTTATTATTATAATTCTTGTTCATGATAAAGTTTATATTCCATGCTAGAATTGTGTTAAGCGGAAACTTTAATACTTGTGTGGTTTGTAAACAACACCGTGTGCCTAGTACGCCTCTATGGACTAGCTCATTGATTAATGATGGTTAAGGTTTCCTAACCATAGACATGAGTAGTCGATTAATAATGATATCATATCATTGGGAGAATGATATGGTGGACAGACCCAAATTAAGCGGAGCAATTAGATCGTGTCATCGTGTTCATCTTTGCGAAGCTTTTCTTATGTCAAATATTATATTCCTTAGACCATGAGATAATGCAACTCACTGGTATCGGAAGAAAGCTTTGAGGTCATCAAACGTCATCCTATGAGAGGGTGATCATAAAGGTGTCTCTCAGGTGATCGGAAAGTACCTGTTGGGTTGTATGTATCGAGATGGGATTTGTCACTCCCAAGTCGGAGAGATATACTTTGGGCCCACTAGGTAATCGATATCAACACCGCTTGCAAGCACGTGGTTAAGGAGTTAATCACAAAGTGATATCGGATTACGGAACGAGTAAAGTACTTGCTGTGAACGAGATTGAACTAGGTATACCGGTACCGGCGATCGAATCTCGGGCAAGTAAAATATCGCGCGACGAAGGGAATATATATATATATATATGGGATTGATTGAATCCTGGCATCGTGGTTCATCCGATATGATCATCGAAGAATGTGTGGGAGTCAATATGGGTTTCCAGACCCCGTTGTTGATTATTGATAGAAGATCATGTCTGCATATTCTCGAACCCGAAGGGTCACACACTTAACGTGTCTCGACGCTAGGATAGATTGGATAATTGGTTTATGAGTTTTTGTTTGGAGTCTCGGATGAGATCCAGGACCATCACGAGAGGTTCCGGAATGGTCCGGATAATAAGATTCATATAAGGCAATGCAGTTTTTGGAGTTCGGAATTGTTTTGGGTTAATCGGTATTGTACCGAAAGCTTCTAGAACCTTCCGGAGTGGGACCAACGTGGCCCCACTTGTCGGGAGGGGGCATGGGCCTATGAGGGAGTGCCCTGGCCGCATTGGGACAGGGGCACAAGGCCCCATAGGGCCCAGCCGGCCAAACCCTAGGGGAGCTTCTAGAAGGGAGGGGAAACTTGCCCCCACTCCTCCCTCCTTGGCCGCCGGCCTAGGGCTTGGGGGAGGGGCAAGGGCCAGCCTCCCACCCCTCTATATAAAGAGGGCTGGGGGCGCACCCTCCTCACACCTCCTCCTAAACCCTAGCCGCCCTGCTGCCCCTCCTCTCTCTCTCCCTCTCGACTGCGCGTAGGCGAAGCCCTGCCGCAGAAACTCTCCACCGCTTGCACCGCGTCGTCGCGTTGTAGATCCAATACAACTCTCCACCCCACTTGCTGGACCGAGGAAGGAGGAGACGTCGAGGTGCCGCACGTGTGCATCTCTCGGAGGCATCGCCACTTGCGGTGTTTGGATCGGATCGGATCGCGAGGAGGAGAAGCGAGTATGACTACATCACCCATGTTTCGTCGAACGTTCCGCTGTGCGAATCTTCAAGGGTATGAAGATCTCATCTATTCCCCCTCGTTGTTTGCATCTCCTAGATTAGATCTTGGCTTTCCCCGTTCGCATCCGTAGAAAATTTTGATTTACTATGTTGCGAAACCCTTCAGTGGTATCAGATCCAGGTCTATGCGTAGATGTGTTTCACGAGTAGAACGCAACATGGTTGTTGCGGGCATTGATGTTTTCTGTTGCAAGCCTCTTGTTTGTGTACTTCTTATGACGCGGGATAGTGAGATCGAAGCGGTCCAGGCCAACCTTACGCGACCTCGTTCGCGAGACCGGCTACGCACTTGACGTGTGGCTTGTTCCACACATGCGGCTGGTGGATGCCAGTTTCTCTCACTATAGTTGTCATGGGATTTACACCGGAGTTTGGCAACCATAATATCACCGTTGTGGCTTTCCATAGGTAAGAATCGTTCTTAGCTTGTTACTCCCATAAGCCACGTAAAACATGCAACAACAAAGTAGAGGCGTCTAACTTGTTTTTGCAGGGAGTGTTTTCTGTGATATGGTATCGCCCAAGATGTGATGAGTATGTTGTATGCAATGATCATGTTTTGTAATGTTTCACGACTTGCATGTCGATGAGTACACAACCGGCAGGAGCCATATGGTTGTTTTTATAATTGTGTATGACCTGTGTGTCAACTTCTTATACGCCATGTAATACCTTTACTTTATCACTAAGTAGTTAGCAATAGTTGTAGTTGCTATTCGTGGTGGAGGCAATCATGGTGGAGTGATGGAGATCATGCCGGCACGCACAAGATGGAGATCATTGCGCGAAGATTGGCTATACCATGTCACATAAAGTTATATGCATGTGATGTTTATCCTTTTATGTATCTTATTATGCTTAGATCGCGACGATAGCATTATAAGATGATTCCTCACTTAAAGATCAAGATAAAAACTGTGTTCTCCCCAAGTATGCACCGTTGCGAAAGTTCGTCGTGTCCAAGCATCACGTGATGATCGGGTGCTATAGACTCTACGTTCACATACAACGGGTGCAAGCCAGTTTTTGCACACGCGGAAATACTTGGGTCTAACTTGACGAGTCTAGCATGTACAGACATGGCCTCGGAACACATGAACCGAAAGGTTAAGCATGAGTCATATGAATGATATGATCGACACTTTGTTGTCCACCATTGAAACCACATCTCTTCTCGTGAAGATCGGATTAGGTGTGGTGAATTTGGATCATGTTCACTAAACAACTTGAGGGATGTTGAATTTAGTGGGAGTTCATCTAGTAATTTGATTAAAAGTTGAACTAGTTATCATGAACATAGTCTAATTTGTACTTGCAAATATTGTAGATCAAATGGCTAAGTCCAACTTCAACTTCAACGTTTTTGCTGAGAAGGAAAAGCTTAAAAACAATGGGTCTAACTTCACCAATCGGTTCTCGCAATCGAGAATCATTCTCATTTGGCGGACAAAGGACTATGTCCTTGAGAAAGCGCTAGGTGACGCCCCTGCTGTAGATGCGCCGGCTGATGAGAAAGCTGTTTATCAGTAGCGCAAAGATGATTATGGTGTAATTAAGAGCACCATGTTGTTTGCTATGGAATCGGACCTTCAAAATCGTTTTGACGATTACCCCGGGCCCTTTGAGATTCTTGAGGAACTAAAAACTATGTTTCAGACTCAGGCCCGTTCTGAGAGATATGAGATCTTTGAGAAATTCTTTAACTACAAGATGGAGGAAGGGAGTTCCGTTAGTGAGCACGCCATAAATATGTCGGGCTACACTCAACGCCTTGAGCAACTGGACTGCAAGATTCCAGAGGAGCTCAAGATTGACAGGGTTCTGCAATCACTCCCTCCTAGCTACAAAAGTTTTGTAGTTACTCATAATCAGATTGGTTTCACTGATACGATCACCGAGCTCTTCGCTAAGCTGAAAGCTGCGGAGGTGGACATCAAGAAGGATAATCATGTGTTGATGGTCAACAAGCCCCCCAGCTTTAAGAAAGGTAAGGGTGCAAAGAAGCCCTTCAAGAAAGGCGGCGGCAAGCGCGTTGCCCCTACTGAGAAGAAGCTCAAGTCCGGACCTAAGCCGGACACTGAGTGCTTCTATTGCAAGGACAAGGGTCACTGGAAGCGCAACTGTCCAAAGTACTTAGCGGACAAGAAGGCTGGCACCATCAAAGGTATATTTGATATACATGTTATTGATGTTTTCCATACTAGCCCTCGTTGTAGTGCCTGGGTATTTGATACTGGTTCAGTTGCTAATATTTGTAACTCGAAACAGGATCTACGGAATAGACGGCGGCTGGCGAGGGATGAGGTGACGATGCGCGTTGGCAACGGATCAAGAGTTGATGTGATGGTCGTCGGCATGCTCTCCTTAGTTTTACCTTCGGGATTAGTTTTAAACCTTAATAAATGTTATTATGTGCCTGCGTTGAGCATGAACATCATATCTGGATCGTGTTTATTGCAAGACAGATATTCATTTAAATCTGAGAATAATGGTTGTTCTATTTATATGAGTAACATCTTTTATGGTCATGCACCTGCTGTGAATGGTTTATTTCTTCTGAATCTCGAAAGGGATGAAACACACATCCATAACATTGAGGCTAAGAGATGCAAGGTAGATAGTGATAATACTACTTATTTATGGCACTGCCGTCTAGGTCATATTGGTGTAAAACGCATGAATAAACTCCATTATGATGGACTTTTGGAGTCTCTTGATTTTGAATCATTTGACACATGCGAACCATGCCTCATGGGCAAGATGATCAAAACCCTGTTCTCTAGAATGATGGAGCGAGCAACGGACTTGTTGGAAATCATACATACCGATGTATGCGGACCGATGAGTGTTTCGACGCGCGGTGGATATCGCTACTTTCTCACTTTTACTGATGACTTAAGTAGATATGGGTATATCTATTTAATGAAACATAAATCTGAAACATTTGAAAAGTTCAAGGAATTTCAGAATGAAGTGGAGAACCATCATAACAGAAAAATTAAGTTTCTACGATCCGATCGTGGAGGTGAATATTTGAGTTATGATTTTCTCACGCATCTTAAAGAAAGCGGAATCGTTTCGCAACTCACGCCACCTGGAACACCACAGCGCAATGGTGTGTCTAAACGTCGGAATCGAACTCTATTAGATATGGTGCGATCAATGATGTCTCTTACTGATTTGCCGTTATCATTTTGGGGTTATGCATTAGAAACCGCTGCATTCACTTTAAATAGGGCACCATCTAAATCCGTTGAGACGACACCGTATGAACTGTGGTTTGGTGCTAAACCTAAGTTGTCGTTTCTTAAAGTTTGGGGATGCGAAACTTACGTCAAGAAGTTGATGCCGGACAAGCTCGAACCCAAAGCGGAGAAATGCGTCTTCATAGGATACCCTAAGGAAACTATTGGGTATACCTTCTATCACAGATCCGAAGGCAAAGTATTTGTCGCAAAGAACGGATCCTTTCTTGAGAAGGAGTTTCTCTCGAAAGAAGTGAGTGGGAGGAAAGTAGAGCTAGACGAGGTTGTTGAACCTTCTCTTGAGTTGGAGAGTAGCACAGCACCTGAAATTGTTCCAGTGTCGTCTGCACCGACAATAGAGGAAGCTAATGACAAGGATCATGAAGCTTCGGACGATGCTACTACTGAACATCGCAGGTCGACAAGGTCACGTGCCCCTCCTGAGTGGTACGGCAACCCTGTCTTAACTGTCTTGTTAGTAGACGACAGCGAACCTGTGAACTATGACGAAGCGATGATGAGCCTAGACTCTGAGAAATGGCTAGAGGCCATGAAATCCGAATTAGGATCCATGAGTGAAAACCAAGTATGGGCTTTGGTGGACCCTCCTAGCGACTGAAAGGTCGTTGAGTGAAAATGGATTTTCAAGAAGAAAACGGGCGCGGACGGTAACGTTACTGTCTATAAAGCATGACTTGTCGCGAAAGGTTTTCGACAAGTTCAAGGTGTTGACTACGATGAGACTTTCTCTCCCGTATCGATGTTTAAGTCCATTCAGATTTTATTAGCAATTGCTGCGTTTCATGATTATGAAATATGGCAGATGGATGTCAAGACTGCGCTCCTCAATGGCAACATTGATGAAGAGTTGTATATGATGCAACCCGAAGGTTTTGTCGATCCTAAGGATGCTGATAAAGTGTGCAAACTTCAGCGTTCCATTTATGGACTGAAGCAAGCATCTCGGAGTTGGAACCTTCGTTTTGATCAAGTGATCAAGAGCTTTGGATTAGTTCCAAATTGCTACGAAGCTTGTATCTACAAGAAAGTGAGTGGGAGCTCAGTGACATTTATGGTACTATATGTGGATGACATATTGATTATTGGAAATGACATTGACATGCTTAACGATGTGAAGAGTTATTTGAACAAATGTTTTTCAATGAAAGACCTAGGGGAAGCTGCTTATATATTGGGCATCAAAATCTATAGAGATAGACAAAGACGCCTGATAGATTTAAGCCAGAGTACATACCTAGACAAAGTTCTGAAAAGGTTCAGAATGGATAAGGCAAAGAAAGGTTCAGTGCCTATGTTGTCAGGTAAGATATTGAGCAGGGCTCAGTGTCCAGCTACGGTAAATGATAGGGAAGCTATGAGCAAAGTGCCTTATGCCTCGGCCATAGGTTCTATCATGTATGCCATGCTATGTACTAGACCGGATGTGTCCAATGCTCTTAGTTTGACGAGCAGATACCAAAGTGATCCAGGAGTGGAACACTGGACAGCCGTGAAGAACATCCTAAAGTATTTAAATAGTACTAAAGAAATGTTCTTAGTCTATGGAGATGATGAACAGCTCGTCGTAAAGGGTTACGTTGACGCTAGTTTCGACACCGACAAGGATGATTCTAAATCTCAGACAGGATACGTGTATATTTTGAATGGAGGAGCTGTGAGCTGGAGAAGCTGCAAGCAAAGCGTGATCGCGGGATCTACAGTAGAAGCGGAATACATGGCTGCTGCAGAAGCGTCAAGTGAAATAGTTTGGATTGGGAACTTCATCACTGAGCTTGGTGTGGTTCCAAGTGCATTGGACCCACTGGAGATATTGTGTGACAACACTGGCGCCATAGCACTGGCTAAGGAACCAAGATATCATCCAAATACCAAGCATATCAACCGCAAGTTTCATATAATCCGAGATTATATAACAGATGGAGATCTAAAGATTAGCAAAGTACATACAGATCTGAATGCCGCAGATCCATTGACTAAACCTCTTCCACGTGCAAAACATGATCAGCACCTTAGTGCCATGGGTGTTAGATTGTTGCTAGATGTAAACTAGATTATTGACTCTAGTGCAAGTGGGAGACTGTTGGAATTATGCCCTAGAGGCAATAATAAAGATGTTATTATTATAATTCTTGTTCATGATAAATTTTATATTCCATGCTAGAATTGTGTTAAGCGGAAACTTTAATACTTGTGTGGTTTGTAAACAACACCGTGTCCCTAGTACGCCTCTATGGACTAGCACATTGATTAATGATGGTTAAGGTTTCCTAACCATAGACATGAGTTGTCGATTAATAATGAGATCATATCATTGGGAGAATGATATGGTGGACAGACCCAAATTAAGCGGAGCAATTAGATGGTGACATCGTGTTCATCTTTGCGAAGCTTTTCTTATGTCAAATATTGTATTCCTTAGACCATGAGATAATGCAACTCCCTAGTATCGGAAGAAAGCTTTGAGGTCATCAAACATCATCCTATGAGAGGGTGATCATAAAGGTGTCTCTCAGGTGATCGGAAAGTACCTGTTGGGTTGTATGTATCGAGATGGGATTTGTCCCTCCCAAGTCGGAGAGATATACTTCGGGCCCACTCGGTAATCGATATCAACACCGCTTGCAAGCACGTGGTTAAGGAGTTAATCAAAAGTGATATCGGATTACGGAACGAGTAAAGTACTTGCTGTGAACAAGATTGAACTAGGTATACCGGTACCGACGATCGAATCTCGGGCAAGTAAAATATCGCACGAAGGGAATATATATGGGATTGATTGAATCCTGGCATCGTGGTTCATCCGATATGATCATCGAAGAATGTGTGGGAGTCAATATGGGTTTCCAGACCCCGCTGTTGATTATTGATAGAAGATCATGTATGCATATTCTTGAACCCGAAGGGTCACACACCTAACGTGTCTCGACGCTACGATAGATTGGATAATTGGTTTATGAGTTTTTGTTCGGAGTCTCGGATGAGATCTAGGACATCACGAGAGGTTTCGGAATGGTCCGGAGAATAAGATTCATACAAGGCAATGCAGTTTTTGGAGTTCGGAATTGTTTCGGGTTAATCGGTATTGTACCGGAAGCTTCTAGAACCTTCCGGAGTGGGACCAACGTGGCCCCACTTGTCGGGAGGGGGTGTGGGCCTATGAGGGAGTGCCCTGGCCGCATTGGGCCAGGGGAACAAGGCCCCATAGGGCCCAGCCGGCCAAACCCTAGGGGAGCTTCTAGAAGGGGGGAAACTTGCCTCCCACTCCTCCCTCCTTGGTCGCCGGCCTAGGGCTTGGGGGAGGGGCAAGGGCCAGCCTCCCACCACTCTATATAAAGAGGGCTGAGGGGCGCACCCTCCTCACACCTCCTCCTCAACCCTAGCCGCCCTGCTGCCCCTCCCGACTGCGCGTAGGCGAAGCCCTGCCGCAGAAACTCTCCACCGCTTGCACCGCGTCATCGTGTTGTAGATCCAATCCATCTCTCCACCCCACTTGATGGACCGAGGAAGGAGGAGACGTCGAGGTGCCGCACGTGTGCATCTCTCGGAGGCATCGCCACTTGCGGTGTTTGGATCGGATCGGAACGCGAGGAGGAGAAGCGAGTACGACTACATCACCCACGTTCCGTCTAACATTCCGCTGTGCGAATCTTCAAGGGTATGAAGATCTCATCTATTCCCCCTCGTTGTTTGCATCTCCTAGATTAGATCTTGGCTTTCCCCGTTTGCATCCGTAGAAAATTTTGATTTACTATGCTGCGAAACCCTTCAAAGGTGTGACATTTAGTCTCGGTTCGTATTACCAACCCGGACTAAAGAAAGTGGGCAAAAAAATTCTCAAGTTCTGTCGTGAAAGTAAAACGGCCACAAATCCGTCTGAAAATCGTCTTTTCTAAATTCAAAATCATGCCAAAAAATTATAAAAATTTATAAAAGTAAAATCCTTCGAACTGTAGTTATATTAAGTGATTTAGTTGTTACAAAATTAACAAATATAAATTTTGACATAATTTACAAAAAATGTTATTAAAAATTCAAAAGGCCATAACTTTTGCATACGATGTAAAAAAAGTACAACCTATCAAAACATGCAGAAAAAAATTAGCTCTTTGATTTCAACATCCTTAGGCCGTTTTGGATTCATAAAATTTGAAAAGAAAAAAATATTTTAGAAATTAAATTATTTTAGTATTTTTTTATGTCATATTTGAATTCCTCGCATTTTTCTGATAATTATGGATATATTATTTGTCGAATTTTGATTTACAGATTTGAAGGTATTATTTATGTCATATTAAATGAATAAATGGCAAAAATGAATAAAATATTAACTTAATTAGTTTTTACTTTCATTAGAATAAAATAATATTATTACTTATTTATTGTTGTTTACTAAAAATAGTTGTTCTTAATTTCAAAAAAATAAAAATGTGTCACATATTGATATGAGTTAATAGGATTGATATACTAGTCTTGACAACAAGTTATTAGTGTCCTTCGCGCTGGGTGGTAGAGATGAAACGGAGAAGTTAAGCGTGCTGGGATGGAGTAGTGCTAGGATGGATGACCGGCCGAAAAGTTTGACTGTAAGTACAATTTGAATTAAGATTAAGTAAATTTAGTGTTAAAAATGAGAGATGTGGGAGATTAACGAGTCAAACAATTCAAAAGTTTAAGAAAAAATTGAAAAAGAAAACAAAAAAAAATTTGGAAAAAAATTCAAAAAAAACCTTTACTTCGGGTTCGTATTACAAACCGGGACTAAAGGTCCCGCGCGCTCGACGCTGCCCTTTAGTCCCGGTTTGTGGCCGAACCGGGACTAAAGGATGGAGGCTTTAGTCCCGATTGTCCCATCTTGGTTGGGCAACCGGGACTAAAGCCCCTTACCAACCGGGACACATGGCCCTGTTTGCACTAGTGATTCCCACTCCAGCATTCTTCGATGTGGGGTCCCAACCTGCATCCACGTTGGCTTTCAAAGAGCCCAAAGCCGGGGCCGACCAGGACGTGACTCCCGCCTTCGCCGCGCCGTCACTCAGACCTGAAAAGGAGTGCAAATAGCTTACGAGGTAGGAAACCGAGGCAGTGACAGAAGCTTTCCCATCCCCATGAACGACATTATTCCGATGATGCCAAGCACGCCATAAGATGAACGTGATTGCCTGTCGTTGGGGCTTCGTGGCATTCCCTAGCAGATCGAAGAACCAGCCCATGTTTGAATTCTGAAAGACCACCTCGGGGGTAGCGCCAATGGCTACGAATTCTGAAAGACCAGATTATCTTATATAAAGTGGTACCAAAAGTCTCTAAAGCTATGAACAACGGTTGATGAAGGAGTATTCAGCTGAGGAAGTTTAAAAAGCACTCTTATCTATCGGTGACATGAAGGCTCTAGGTGCACATTATGGGTGATGCACTTCCTGCAGAAGTCCTTTGATGTAGTAAGTAATAAAACAATTCACGGAGGCTGGAATAATACTGTAATTATTCGCATTCCAAAAGTAAAAAACAATTGAAGTGCACTCTTTTAGCTTACCCTTTTTAGAGTCCCGAAGTTCCCTGGAAATCAAAAATACTAACGAAAGGTTTTCCTACCATGCAGGTTAAAATTCCAAAATAATAAGATTTTGTGGAAAATCCCATAAATCATTAAAAAAAATGATATTAACCCCTAATAAAATACAAATATGATGGAACATAACACAGTGAACTACAAAGTTTATGTATGCATTTTACACCCTAAGCTTAACATATGCTCATCCTTGAGCATAAATAAAAGTAATAAACGTAACATAGACTTTGGAGTTTATTTCTAATGGATACAAAGTTAAAGGATAATCATTAGTGCCATAAGTATAATATTCATTTTAAAGAAAATAGCAGTAAGTAATCATCACATAAAGTAGAATATAACATATAATTCAATCATATAAAATAAATAGAATAGCTTACACTAAATAATTCTTTATAAATAACATAGAAAATGAATCAATCTATTATGCAATTTCCAAATGTGCAAGTGTGAAACATACACAACCTCACACAAAATGATTTTTTCCTAACATTGGTCTCACAATAGATTTTTAAGAAACTCTGAAAGAAGTAGAAAGGCCCTTGGCAGAGGAGTGTAGGGATTAACACATGCACAAAAATTAACTTCCAAATCCCATTACTTAAGGGCATTCTTAGTCGATGTTTTATCCTAGTAAAGAAACCTCTAATTTTTCCATGCTAACACTATTTTAGAATTTTGAGAGTGACACATGCCTATCCCCTCCCAACTTTTGGTTTCTCAATAACTAGAGGAGTTTACCTTTTTTCATTTGTCAATTATTTTAACACACCATTGCCAACTCTCTTGCAAATTTTAAGATCAATCACATTATTCATGCTCATAAATGAGGGTAAAAAATTAGCGTTAAATATTATGATCCCATTCATAATTCCCCACGCTAAACAGAGAAGAAAGCATGAGGACTTGAAATCTAAATATAATAATACATGATTAATTTAATTGGAATGGCAATGAATTCCACATATTGGTAGACATGGTGGACACAAATATAAAATTAACTTAGCTCAAATTATTTGGATGCATGATGCAGCGCTGAGGTGATGTAGGAGCGCTTAGTTGGGAACCCCAAGAGCAAGGTGTGAAGCAGCACAGCCGTAAGTTTTTCCTCAGTAAGAAACCGAGGTTATCAAACCAGTAGGAGGAAGGAAACGTCACATAGGTGTTGCAAGCAACATGGAAACATGCATAACACAAACTCAAGACTTTGCCCCAACGAATCAGTGAGGTTGTCGAGCTCACAGGTTTGTTGTAACAAAGGATTAAACGTATAGTGTGGAAGTTGATGATTGTTTGCAGCAAGTAAACAGTGGAAGATGTATCAATGGTAAATATTGGACCGGGTCCATAGTTCACTAGAGGTGCTCTCCTTAGATAAACAACATGGAATGAAGGGTAAACAAATTACAGCAGGGCAATTGACAGGAACTAAGCAAGGCATAACAATGCAATACCAGACAAAAAGATCATATGAGATTCGATTAGGCAATACAACAATATACATAGACCGCCATCCAACTGCATCTATGACTAGAAGTCCACCTTCAGGTTATCATCCGAACCCCCTCCAGTATTAAGTTGCAAGCAATAGACAACTACTTTAAGCAAAGTGTGTAAGGTAAACAATCCACTTGTTCCATGAACAAGAGACCATTGTTTTCTCCCTAGTGGCAACAGCACATCTACAACCAAAGAGATTTATGTCACTTCCCTTGGAAACTAGAGGCATGGACCCACTATCGAGCATAAATACCCCCTCTTGGAGTCACTAGCAACTACTTGGCCAAGATAACTACTAACAACAGAGAGCATGCAAGATCACAAACAACACAGACATGATAGTATCAAATAGATAAAACCATTAATAAATCTGACATAGTAATCTCAATATCCATCGGATCCCCGCAAACACAATATGCGTGATTACAAATAGATTAGATCTTGGTCATGAACAGAGCTCACAAGATCTATACATGAAAGCACAAGGAGGAGATACAACCATCTAGCTACTATATGGACCCATAGTCCAAGGTGGAACTACTCACGCTTCATACCGGAGAAGAAGGCCTCCGGGATGATTTCCCCTACGGCAGGGTGCCGGGAAGAACTTCAGATCCCCCCCGATCTAGGGACGACGGTGGCGGCGGCTATAGAAGGTTTCGTGGAGTTTTGATCGGGTGCCTAGGGTTTCTGTATCGGGGGCTTCTTATAGGCGAAGAGGCGAGGCTGGGAGGCGACCATGGGGGCCATACCCTGCCCAGGCGCGGGTTGGGCCCACCTGCACCTAGGGGGGTCTGGCCTCCCTGTGGCGCCTCTCCGTCTCTCCTCTGAACTTTGTGTCGCCCACGGTAAAATATTGACTTTGGCTTTTATTCCGTCCAATTACGAGAATATTGATTTTCTGCCTTCTAGAACCAAAAACAGAAGAAAACAGGCAACTGGCACTGTGGCAACTTGTTAATAGGTTAGTTCTAGAAAAGATATAAAAACACCTCAAAATATAGACAAAGCAAAGCAAAGTAGATACTAAACAAGCATGGAGCATCAAAAATTATACGTTTCCGACGTATCAATGCACAAGCAATATATCATGCTCATACATGAAGTACTAGCAATAGAGAGAAAGTTGACCGCTAAAAGGTAAAAATGCAACAGTGCCCACACTACCGCCCATTTCTTAAAGTGGAAGTCAAATTATACTCATGCATAAGTAAAAATGAACGCTAATACTAAATATGACACTTTCATGCTACAATATACTCAAAAACGAATACTAAAGAGTAGAAACAATCACACTATATCTATCTAACTATTTATCCCCTTTCACTTTCTTATATGTATCCTATTCCAATCTTATTTTTATTCTAGCAGCTAAAAGATAAACAATAAGCACATCCATATATGGTGGTCTTTATTGTAAAGGTAGGGTATTTTGATAAAACACGAAAAGTAAGATACAGATGTTCCAAGTTTATATGAAATCATCATATATAATGCTCAAAAAACAAGTTAAAATGTTTGCAAACCGTGAGAGTGTGGTAGTGGGGGTTACTTGGGCATCCCAAACTTTGGTTTTCACAATAATTTGATAGTCATGGTGTGGTGTTCCTTCGTTCCCTATGAAAATACTTCACTATAATAATGCCTATCATTCTTTTTCTGTGGGGTGATGTTACTGGACAAAAATAATATCCTTATAATGTGATAATAACTACTTATGAATTTTGGTATCAAATGTACACAGATTTTCTTAAGTGCCTAAAATCCACAAAATATCAGGATACCCAAAAATAATAAAACCGATACTCAAATGATCCACCATTGCAACACAATACGTCTAGACAAACAGTAGCATGGAAACATATTTTACTTGGCCATTTAAGAATGTCATAAAAATCTGAATTTTTTGTGCGTGTACAGGACTAATATGATGTTATTACGGTACAATTTTATTTTAGAATGTTCCAATAATTTTAGAAAAATGGATAGTGAACAACAACATGCAAAAAACTACAGCTTCATGCAATTGTTGACATCAATTAAAATACGAATAGGTGAAATTTGGCATTTTATTTAAAAAATTATAGAAAAACTAAAATAAAACATTCTTGCTATAGCAAGGTCACAAAAAAACCTAAACATACAAATAACCGAGTTGCCTCCCATGTAGCACTTTCGTTATAGCCATATAACTAGGTTATATACATTTATTGAGGGGCACATATAATGAGAGGAAGGCTTTTTGATTGAACTCTCCTTCTTGGAAAGAAAATTTGATAACAAAATACCACGATCCCAAGGCATGATCTTCTCAACCAAAATGAAGATCAAGTTGAATCATGGAAGAGAGCAACACAAAGCATAAAACCAATAACAACATAGTCTAGTTTACTTCTCGTGCATAGGGATTTTATATACAAACAAATCACATAAAAATAAGTGGGCCAATGCATAATAACAATAGGTGCTTGCAATTTTTAGTTGTTTGTAAATAAAGAGGGCACTTGTCACCTCCTATTTCATAATAATTGCAAGCTTTGGAAGAAAATTCAATAATGTATCCACTAGAGGGATATAACTTTCACATTTTCACATATAAATAGGACCATTAAATTTATGATGACATTCATTATCATGCTTTCCACTTTCAAAATAGTTTTTATAATTATATCATCCTTAACATCATGGTTGCAGCAATGGTTTTGAACTAAAGGTATGCAAACCACAAATATATTTCCTAGCAAGTTCATATTTATCCTCTTTTGTGAAACTAGGATAATTCAAGAATAGTTTAGGACTCTCATGAATGGTTCTATCATCATGACCAGTAAGAATTTTATCATTATATTTATCCTCCCGTAATTTAGTTATAATTTTTGTACATGGAGGATCATTAAGCAACATAGGACCATCATCTAAAGCATTATCATATAGCATGTCTAAAACATACTCCTCGTTATCATTAAAGTCATTATGTGGAACAATAATATCACTAATGGGTATAGCATCATCAAATTTATCACTATAATGGTAGGTTCCATAAAAACAGGCTAAAATAAAGGTTGCTCATGCATGATGATAGATTTTTCATATTCAGAATTACTATCGTTTTTGGATAGTGAGGGCGGAGGTTCCCACTCTTCTTTTTCATTCTATTTCTCCTCTCCTATGGGATGCGTGGGTATCCCCAAAATTATATTTTTATTGTCTTTCTCCATCAAAACATATATACTCACCATGGCACTTTTTACATAATTTATTTTATTCAAAGCATTGGTACCCAAATGAATATTGCAACCTATAAGGTACATAAGTAATGAATCATGGATAATCTTGGCACCGACAGAACTCATTTTATGGTATTTTTATGGGTTTTTGATATATGAGAAAAGAAAATGCACAACAAAAAGCAAAACTAAGATTAAACTAATGCAAACAAAAACAATTTAGGAAACTAGGACAACGAAAATTACTTTGCAAAACCCATATGAAAACAAGAATTACATCCTTAGTGTTATGCTTCCTAGCAACAGTGCCAGAGAAGTGCTTAATAACCCCCAAGTGCAGGGATAGTTGTAGCACCTCTCAATATGGAAGTGTGGAGTATCGAACCGCGGAAGCAAGAAGGTAAAGATCCACGATCACAATTCTAATTACCTATGCACCAAAAAAAGTAAAGAAAAATAATGGAAGTTTATTTAATGCTAGAAATTAAAATGCAAAAAAGTTTAAAATCTAAGGAAACTCGCAAATGGCCCAATTATATATAATGCAAGAGGAAAAGTTGAAGATTTTACTCTTATGGGAACAATGGACTTGGGTTAATTAGTTCACTTGATTTCTATTTCTCTTTCCAATAAGAGTGGTTATATGTTACAGATGATAAAGTACACACAATTATTATGAATATACCAAAGGACACGGTGCTATCTATCACTTAGCGGTATTGTTTGTCACTCGACTACACTCTCCGGTACTGCACACACCTAACACACGTCATACCACCCCTTTCGGAGCATAACATATATCTATAAATATTCCAACACAACGGTAAATGCATCATATATATCATCTCATACCATAATAACCACCATAGGAATTACATCAATAAAGTTGTAATCATGGTGGACAGCTCATACTGACTAATACAATTAAAATACATGGAGAGATTGGATCAGGTTACTACCACAAACCCATAGTCTAGGGTGTCGGCTACTCCTCTCTCATGGTGTAGAGCGACGTGTAGGTGTTGGTGAAGGAGGAAAGACGTCCGGAGGCGATTCTAGTAGCGGTTCTCCCTCCAGTCGTCCTCTGACGATAGACTATAGACTATTTGTTTCTTGGTTTTGTATATCCGCCTCTGTTTATCGCGGAATAAAGTACCATGGGGTATATATATGTGGTTTTAGGTCAAAAAAAAGTCCACACACGAAACCTTGAGGTCGATCAAACGGTAGAGGGCGAGAACACCTCAATGGTCTGGTGTAACACCCTGGCCTCTCTGGACTGGCGGTTGTCACCATGAAAGCTCTCTATGATCTCTAGACCGGCCCCACATACCAACACTAGTCTTTTCTATGCACTATGTCCTCACTCTTGCGTACCCGGGAACAACTTTTCGGTCAATCACCCATCCTAAAATCGTCGTAGGCCAAGCACGCTTAACCTAGAATTCCTTTGGAGATGAGCCTCGAAAAAGAAGTTGCAACTTGATGATATGGGTATCCTATCAATCCTATTAAGCCATGCACCAGGATCTCACATGTGGCGATAGTGTCCTGACGTGTCATGGGCCCTCCTAGCCAGTCCACTAACCTCATGATGATCTACATGGTCTTGTTGGATTCGTATCAACAATTATGAAGTGGTCTCTTTGACCTTGTTCTTTTTTGGAGTCATGAAGTTCTCTGAACGATAAAAATACTAACGGTAGGTTTCTCTGACATGCAGAGTTAAATACCAAAATAATGAGACTTTGTGAAAAATAATATAAATAATCTAAAACAACGGTATTAACTCCTAGCAAGATGCAAATATGATGGACCATAACACAATAAACTACAAAGTTCATGTATGCATTATAAATGCATCGGCAACATGGATTTGGCAATGAGTGGTCAAAATGATGGTTGTTGCATCCCGAATGCCTCCAACGAAAGCCATCTATCACCTCACTAACAAGATCGTTGAACAACACCTACAAGATGGTACATGTCATCAGGGCGCCACCGTTCCCATCACCTGAACTCGTCGCTGCCAGGGCGCTAGTGTGCCGCCCATGCCAGGGTTGTGTGCATCACTTTGAAGAAGATGTCGGGGTTTTCAACATCCTTTTCAGAAAAAACTGAAGTCGGCGCTCTAAGACCAAATAATATCATCCTTACATTCCTCCCACCAGGGGACGAGTCGCATGTGCGCCGCCGTCCATGTCCGCACCTCCAGTACCTACACCCCAACCTGCTATCAACGACCATCCATGCGACAACGAAGTCGACTTTGCACTGATTCACATGAACCAGATAGGTCCATGCCAAAATCCAGGACTGAGGCCATAGTCCATGACCGTAGGTTGACCCTCTGGTCAAATCTAGCCCATACCAACCCTTGTTCAGATCGATCTGGCGGTGTGACATCGCCCCATCGAGCCCATTCTAGCAAGGGGAAGATGTGAACTTATCACGGCATGCACCAACGGACGAGATTGCTACAAGAACCATAGGCGACCTCCAGTGCCTCCAAGAAACAAAATCGGATTTGGTAATGGTCGTCACGATGGGAGAAGAAACGACCGGGAGAGGAGCAGGCCGGGCTGGAGGAGGAAGGAGGTTGAGAGGCCTTGCCTTCGGTGACGGCTGGTAGGTAGCGGCGCTAGGAGTAAACCTAAATAGTCACCATGTCGCCCACGCGAGGATGACCGTGGGGTGACTTGAGTTTCTCTAGATTCGCATATATCTAGATATTAAAACGTGTCTAGATACATGTAAATCTAGACAAATTCAAGT
Organism: Avena insularis; assembly: GCA_023614405.1. NCBI lineage: Eukaryota > Viridiplantae > Streptophyta > Magnoliopsida > Poales > Poaceae > Avena > Avena insularis. The sequence goes on along the minus strand of CM042697.1, from coordinate 436,380,711 downwards.
CGTATATTTCTAGACAAAGGGAGTACTTGTGCAATGGCACCAACAAAAGTTTTTTTAATATTGATAGAGCATTGTCTTTCCATAGTTTTTACCATGTGTTTAGAGCAGAATTTCTTGGTATTGTTTGCAGATATTCATTATGGGATGTTGCCTCTCTTCACCCTTACTTTTGAGTCACTACTCTATTCCCCAAAGTGTGTGCTACCATGTAACTTTTTTATAATATGTTAATGAAATTATGACATGTATTGTTTAATTGTAACTGCTTGTCATGAATCTCGCAGAACTCAAATTTTGCAGTATTGAGCCTAGATTCACTATCCAGAAAAATGTGAAATTTAGCAAAAATGGTACTCCCTCTGATCCATATTAAATGTCACTGAACCGGTGCTCGCCATCGACCTGTAGGGCGGCGAGCTGTGGCCGCAAGATGGGAAGATGGTGAACTCCGGCGATGCGGCGGTGCGGGGCAAGGGAGAGGGTGTGGCGATCTCCGGCGGCGTACAACAAGCTGCATCCCGCGCACAGCGAGATCCGGCGGTGCGGCAAGCTAGGAGGTCGCGTGGCTCAGGGCGGAGGCACACGTGGCAGCGGCGGTGGAGGCACGACTAAGGACGAGTGGCGGCGGCGGTGGAGGCTCGGCAGGGCGTTCAACTCCGAAGAACGGCCGGAAGAAAACGAAGAAGATAAGGAGTACACGCAGAGGGGGCCACCCACGACGCACGACGCGACAGTGACGCACCCGGGGGATGGGAGTCGCGATATCCCCCGGGGGGGATACATATCCTTTTCCATACACAAAATAGGGTTTTTCTTTCTCCAAAGTTATAACTCAAATAAAGGGGATCATTAAAAAATCCCCATAAACAATGCAATTCATGAAAATAACTATAGATATGATGCAAAAATATTGGAATTTAACACTAGACATTTACATGCATCACTCCCAAATTTTAAAATTGTGTTGTGATTCTTGCTAGCCATGAGTTGTGACTGAGATTTTCTCAGGTGCGGATGGGGTTGCGGCTGAGATTTCACTACTTCCATGTGTTACAAATGTTTTGGATTGCTCCGTGATTCAAGTTGCAACTGACATAAATGACAGTTGAATTCTTCATGGTTCATGCGAGTCATGAGTCGCAACAACTGAAATTCGACGATCTCACCTGGTTAAGAATTAGCTTAATTCTCAGCTGGTTAAGAATTAGCCATGTGGTTATGTGTAATTGTGGATAACTTACATGATTCGATATCAACAGCAACTACAGTGAATCAACGGTCAATAGGGGAAACTCGGAGAACAGACCAACAGTAGGTCAGACCGATGCGCATGAACCAGGAGTTACTGACTCATCAGACAACACATGGAAGCACAGAACGAATACTTAAAATGGCATCAGACACGTGTTCAAGTTACTTATTGCAATCATCCTAACCCAGAAACATCTTTAGAACAAGTTCATCCACCCAGAGTAGGTATATCAGGCAAAACAGCAAAAAAGCAATCCCAAGAAAACTATCAGCAACATGTTACCCCAACCCACGCAAAAGATCACTACTACAGCTGCTCCATATCAGCTGCAGTGGCATAGACAGGGTAGGGTGTGGCCAGCTGCAGGCTCGACATGAACCCATTTCCTGCCAGTCAACTTGTTCCGCTCAAACCGCACATGGCCTTCCTTTAGACAGAAGAGAGTGTGATCCTTCCCCATGCCAACGTAGTTTCCAGGGTGGAAGCGGGTTCCTCTTTGGCGTACAATGATGTTTCCTGGCTCCACTTTCTGGACAAAATAACACAAGTGTAAATGTTGGAGAGCAGATGACATTTTCTCTTTTTTTTTCTATAACAACTACATGAGCACGTTGAGTACCAATATATATGAGAAGATACCAGTATTTCGAAACACTATTTTCACGTGATTTAGGAAACTATTCATGTAATCTAAGTCAAGGCTATGGACAAGAAGAAACATCAATCAAAATCATAAGGAGCATTTGAAGATGGTACCTCCCCACCAAACTTCTTAACACCCAAATACTTGGGGTTAGAGTCACGGCCATTTTTTGTTGATCCAGCGGTCTTTTTGGTGGCCCAACGCCTAAAAACCAAGCTCAGTCCTCCAGATGCCTCTGAAATCAAGTACATATAAGAAATTCAGGTCACTTGTTCAGAAAAGCTAGAAGATCCAGGCTCGAACTTCAATGTCACGAACTGCAGTGCTACATCATCACCTGCTGCGCTAGTGTACACCGGTACATTTGAGATCAGTTCTTTCACATTTACTCTCCTGAAAACTGATGAGAAAGCCATCTTGCCAAAATTTACCTGTGAATATAATAACTCACTCAAATATATAGACATTAATAAATACTGTGGGGAAAAAAGAAACAAAAGGAAGTTAGGACCGTGCATCATGCCCTTTTTGGTTTTTTGTGCTGATTAGGTTTGTGTTAGTTTTCTCTACTTTTACTAAACCAAAGTGCCAACATTAACATGTCCACAAGTCCCTCCTCCCACCTTAGTTGTGAGCTATCCTTTGGGCTCTCCTATTATTTTTAATCCATTTGTGTGAGAATTTTGGGAGCTATCCTTTGAGATCTGTTATCACCTCGCCCAAGATATTCTTTTGTGTTTCATGGGTGATTGTTGGCTAGGTGAAATGTCTCTATTTGTTGCGCCCAAGATATTCTTTTGGTGTGATTGTTGTATCTGGCAAGCCTTCATATCTTCTTGTTCGTTGTGGTATCATAGCATAACGTCATTTCACATTACGCTAGTCATCTTGCTTTTGGATATCTGAAATTATTAGTGTTCCTCCAGGAACTGAGATAGGGTCAAGGGGTCCTGTTTTGTTGTCCGAAATTTGCTCAGATCTAAATGTAACGTGCTAATAAAATGTCCAGGACTACATGTAAGATAAGTGAGGGTTGTGCAACATAATTCCTTCGATATATCCACCATTGACATCTGCTGTGAGGTTGGGTTCACTGACAAATGCTGATTGTTATCTGCTCACTTAATACATACTAACAGATTTCGCGTAGTTCTTCTGAACTAGTTTCAATCATGTACCCCTTTCTACTCAAGCAACCCCAATCCCTATTGTTTGCATTGACTTCATCCATACATGTCGCAGAAAACTCTAGTGTGGTATGCATCCCAAACAGCCTTCTCCATTGGAAAGTAATAACAAGTTAAACCAAAAGAAAACACTACACAATTACTACAGGGTGCATTCCATTTGCATTGCAGTGTACATGAACAAGCATCTAAAAATATGCACACAAGTAGCATCACAAGTATAGCACAATTTTTAGCATATAAAAATCACAAGTATTTCTACAGGGACTATAATATTAGCACTAGCAGGCCATCAACTATATTACCATCAGTGCATCACAAGCAGGCGTAAACTACACTACCATCAGCGTCAACAACCATTGATGCATAAACAGGGACTAGCAATCAGTACCATCGATCCAGCAATCACAACCATCCAACAATTAGTACCAAGAAATGGCAGCGCGCAGAGGCATCTCACCTCACGGGAGGACAGGAAGGCGGTCGGGGATAATATCGGGGACGGTCGGGGATGAGCTGCGGCGGCGGTCGGGGACGAGCTTCGATATGCCGGTCCCGGACAGAAACAATGGACGGTGGAATGGGACGGATATGTGACGGCGGAGGAGGAGGGGAGTGGGGGAGGAGAGAGGCGGCGGAGGAGAGGGGTGGGGACGAGCGCCGGCGGCGGAACGGGTGGCGGGGGCGAACCCTAGGGCGTCGCTCGCGTTTCTCCTCTGCTCGCACGGGGAAGACAAAAAAGATAAGGGGGTTTTCCGGAAAGTGTCAGCTTCCAAGCTCTTGGAGATTTGCATATTTGCCCCGTTTTATTTTGTAACTTGTATATTTACTATTTGGTGTGTAGGTGGTGGTCATGGGGCAAATTATGCAAATTTTACAGAGAAAATGTGGCACATATCCAAAAATCTCTCCAAACTCCAGCACTCCTTTCATTAAAACAATTTAAAAATCATATATTTCTAAATAAAAAAACTGAAAAAAAAGAACTCCGAGGATAGTTAATGTGGTATCCTACAAACATGCAAAATGGCAATCTAAAATTCTTTATGTTATGGTTACAAAAAATGACAAAATCAGATAAAATTTGGAGATTTAAACCTATTTATACGCAGATCCATACTTTTGTCATTTTTGTGTAACTTATAATTTTGTATTTAAAATTTATATTTTACATGTTTATAGGGTACATCATTTTTTTGAAAAAAATTATACGCACAAATATGATTTTTGATTTTTCAAAAACTGGGATGTCTAGTGCGCACTTTGGATTTCCAGAGCTTCGCGAAGTCGGTGGCAGAGAAAGCTCCAACGAAACTGAACTTTGTACGCTGATGTGAATTTTCAGTGGATTTGGTCCTCGGCATCGTATTTTTATTTACAGTTTGTAATTGAATTAGGGGTTTCCTGGTTGCTTGATCTGAAGCGATATTTTAGCTTGCTAGTATGCTCTCGAAACCAGGGCAGGAGATTATCATCTGGACGACTGCACTGAACCCATTACGTCAGAACAAAAGAACAGGTAAAGCAGGTGCATCCAGAAGCACTGAACGATCTTATTGTCATCATATGACACACTTTACACTGGATTTCTTACAGAACCATTTTGATGGCTATCCACCATCCTATGTGTTTACAACAGATGTGGCATGTCAACTAACCGGCGCTATCATCAGTTTATATGATTACCCACTGCAAACCACCACACCGAACTGGGACACGTCAGGTCAGGGCAACAGGCTGTGCATCAACCTCGTTACACACTATAAGTTACACCCGCTAAATAGTTCAACCTAATCTGCTGTAGAGTCTCCAGGCAATCGCTCGTACAGCCGATAAATCAGCCGCGATTTCGTCATCTGAGGCTCCCTCTCCAGGACACTGATTACATCCTTCACGGAAACAGTTCGCTGCGGTCCATGTGAGTGACGCGTCGCGAATGAACCCTTGCCTTGCCTTTTCGTGCCTCCTGAAATAAACATAAAACAGTATGATGAGTGAGTGTGTGTGTGTGTGTGTGTCCTGAGTTTGAAATACTCTCTAATGCCATAACATGAGAATGCGAAAGTAATTTGATGCCGGAATGCTTCTTTACCGGTTCCAAAGGCTGCGAAATGGCTTCTTTTTGAAGCTTCATTCTGTTCTGCCAAACCTTTTCCAGACATAGGTGATGGCCTCGGGACTGGTGCTCGCTTCTGCTTAGCTTGTTCAGCCATCAGCTGCCACTTCGACAGCATATCGCTTCCTCCAACTGCCTGCCGGGCTGCAACATTTGCAGCTGTTGTTCTCATTTTATCATCTTCTTCCTTGTTGGGCTGTAAGAGGTTAAGGATATCAGGAAAAGAACAGCTGTCAGTCTGAGAGATAGCATCAGATATTTACCTTCGCATTCTTTGGACGACTTTCCTCTTTTTCTTTGTCCAATTCTGTAGCACCACTGCCGTCATCCTGCATGCAAGGATAAAATTAATTGAAGTCACTGACGCACACTTGCATGAGATTTTGCGAATATAAGTGAGCAAATAGATATTCTAGTGCGGAATTAGGGACACACTTATTACCCAACAGTCTTGTTCAGTTTAGAGCATCAACTGTGAATAAAAAATACCTTTAATTCAGTTCAAATCTATTTTATCTTTTGTAGAATTTACCAAAACACAAGTGGAAACTGAAGGATTTATAGCTAACCAGCACATATATAAATTCCAGAAAGACGTGGATAAACAAAAGGTATGTCTTTAAGAAAACTTAATCGGTTAATCCCAAGTAACTTCTTTGTTTTTTGAAGGGTAACTTCTGTTACCATGCAAATAATTAAATAATAATAGCATGATAGTTCAGTGGAGGAAGCATGCCATCCAAGTTGAATATAATAAAATGGAGCTTATGGAACACCTCAGTTTGTTTCTTGTTCTTGTCAGTTTCTGCTTGTTTTTTGTCCCATTCTTCTTTAGCTTTCTGGTTCATCTGCAAAATTTGACGGCCGACATCTGAAGTAATAACTAGTCGATGACCAGTCTTTTCTGTGTCGATTCTCTAGAAACACCACAAGAATGGTTAGTATCTGACAATATCAAACTATACCATAAACTGGAAAATCAATAACTAAATTATGTGAAAAAACTAACCTGCTTTGAAACTCTTATGAGAGTACTTATGAATCTTCAGTCGCTCCTCCACACACTGAGTAGTAAAAGTTAGACATACCGCCACAAAATTCTGAGGAAGATCATATGAACTTACCATAGATAAACAACGCTCAACATCAGCACTAGCGTTCTTCAAGTTGCATTTATGAACTGACAAGAACATGTCATCAGTCAATGTTGCCTCAAATATTTATATGTAAATACAGTTTTATGGTGTCAATATCAAGTTTAACGGGATTAACTGATTTCTGCTAGTTTCTTCAGAAGAGGACCCTTCTGCAAAAAGAGATTATCTTCTTCTTCCTGAGCAATTCTTCGTGCTGCTTCTGTGGCTGGGCTCTCTTCCTTGGGGGCAGACAGCAGTTGTTCTTCTTCTTCCTATTGATGTACAAGAGTATCAATGGAATATAAACATGACACACAAATAGGAATAGAGATCAAGCATCAACCAGAGATACGTACCCTAAGATTAACACCACTAACAGCTGTTACATCATTAAGTTGATCAATGCTTTGTTCCTGGAAGGCTCCAGCTGTCTTTTGTTTTTTGCTAGTAACACAAAGGAAATTAGATTGAATTATCCATAAAATGCAACCAATCTATAAACTATAATACACACAGCAATCAGATAGTAAAACATAAGAGGTAGGATGACGTGAATTATGAAAACCTGGGCGGTGCTGGAGCAGAGCCAGCCATTTCCAATGATTTCTTCTGGCCACCAGATTTCTTACTAGTCCTTGCGGCAGGTGGTGTAGATGTTTTAGGGGCAGCCTAACAGTGCAACCACAAGAGTAAATGCACATTTTACATGTGATGAAGCATTTTAAAATTGCATGGTTCTGATGTATGAAAAAAAACTCAATGGATATAGGACATACATATGGCCATGCAACACGAAACCAGTATCCTACATTTCGTTTCCCCTCATTTTCTAACTAAAGAATATGGCCGATGCTCATTTAGAAAACACATACCAGACATTGCGCTGCAGCTGATCCAAGTATAACCTAAAAGCCTGGATGAAGGATCTAATGTGCTCATTAAATAGAGACACTTTACACATGCACTACAAAAACAAATAATTTCTACATGTGCTATTATAAGTCCAAAATGCCACAGGCTATTGCCAAAGCAGATATCCCTACTAAGTAGGAGTAACACACTTTTTCACAGTATTAGCTAATTATGTGATATTATATGGTTACAAGATATTTGTGAACATGCATATTTTACCATTCAGGACTCTCTTCCCTCAATTAATTATTACTATTGTTGGCGGATGCAAGCCCAAACTATAAACTTGTGGCACCCTGGTCTGAACACTTGTCTAACGAGGTGTCAGTACAGGAGAAACAAGCTTCACTCCAGCATCTTGGTCTCCGCCGCGTCTTCTCGTCCATCTGCTGTGTCCATTCGTCTACCTATCGCATCCACCTGATCCAACACGTAGAATTCTACCAATGATAGAAGAACTGTGATGCTCCAAGGAGAGGCGAAGAACTCCAAAGTCATAACCATTTTATGGGGAATGAGTGATGAAAAATAAGACTCTTGGCCCCTAGGTAGTTTACAGTCTTGTCCTTGGCCTCTACACATGGCCAAAAGGAATATCCCATGGTATCCTAGGGATGAACACAAGTAGAGTGAAACTGCAATTTTACCCCTAGAAAAATTACACTAACTACAATTATATCGTTGCACTAATTGTTATATGTTGATCCAAATTCTACAAAGTATAGGCCAACTTCTGACGAGTGGAGCGAGGCCCGTCGCCGGAAGGCTTGAGCCGAGTGTAACGAGTCTGAAGTTGGCCCACACCGTGCCCAACGGGGACGCCTGTAGAAGTGCGAGGCGACAGCCCCTGGTAATCGGCACGGATCGTCGAAGACCTAGGTTTCCACCGATATATAAACCCCTTGTAAGCCGCCGGTTGGGAGAGTTGCATCTGTGAAATCCCCGGCGTTTGTAAACACTCCTCGATATAGTGAAGTTTCGCTGGCTGGCGCCCGTGGTTTTTTTCTCTCTTTGTTGGAGAGGTTTTTCCACGTTAAATCTGTGTCCCCCTTGCTGTGTTTTGTTTTCGTTCTTCGTTATCTTCTTGTCGCAATTGTAACACTAATTACGACCCTGCCCATCTCATCCATGTTCGTGCACATGGATGAGTTATTTGTGGGCCCGTGCAGACATGTTTTTAGTAGTTGGGACTGCTCACGTGGACGATACATTTGTTTGTCAACATATGCGGACGAGTTTTTTGTCGAATGTCAACGCACACTAACAAGTAGTTCGTCAATGCGACTGAACAAGCCGTATGTCCGTCTCTGGGTGCTGGCGCCTCCACCTTGGTTGCCTTAGGTGGTCCTGTCGCCAATTGGCTTGCTCTGATCTGACTGCCTGCCACATCATTGACTGAGTGCCTTGCTTCAGGCATCGGTCAGATGCAACAGACAGGGATGAGCAGAAACGCCTCGCGGTGCAATTCGGGGTGGAGCATGAACCCATTTCCGCAAATTTCTTGCAAATGACAAATCCAACAACAAGCTTCTAAATCTAGGCCGATACGACCGCTATATCAGCCGATATATCGATATTGGGAGTCTACCAATACAGATGTAATATATCATTTTGTAAACATTGTTTTCACACATATCAACCAAGATTGACCGACATAACGACCGATATGGCCGATGTTTGAGCTGATATTTCCACTGATATAGACCAATAAATAGATGACAATGATTTTTTCTCAAAAAAAAATTGTTGGACATAAAGTTAGGTATTTACAAGTTCATATTATCAGAGTCATGCATAATGTTCTGTAGATGCACATATACAATGTACTTCTTTATGTTAGAGTAAGGATTTTGTGAGTCTCCATCATTTTACTTCTTAATTAACTAGTTAACAAACTTGGAATCATATACTTTTTATGCTCAAGCACTGAAATCGTTCATTTTCTTGTACTTACAAGGCATGTTTTGAACAAGAGTAATGGAAAAAACAGATATGTTTTCTCCTATATAACTGCATATCCTCTGATATATCACCTGATATGCAACATCCAATATGTTGAAGCCAAACCAATACGAACCTGATATCCAATATTTTGAACCATTCCAAATTCACCAGCCTCTTCCAACTAGGGGCTGGCAAAACCATGAACCATGGAAACCAACAAACTGTGGTGTACAATTTTTTGTACTAGCAGAAAAATATCTGTTAGGTGCAATGAAGGAAAGTGAACTAGCTTTTCTAGGCCAGTTTTAGCCGATTTGACTCGAACCATTTTGCCCACCCCCTACTTCCATCCTTGTATCCACTCCCCTTCCCACCCAAAGCTTTACGTTGTGCTACTGGCAGTACCATTCAGCACCTCGTGCACCCCTTTACCTGCACCTTTTATCTACTTCGCCCAAGTGAGGAGACTCCACAGCGCCTAGTCCCAAACGATTGGAAGCCGAGGTGTAATCCAGCTGATGCCTTGATAGCAATTGTCTTAAAACTATACATGTAACAACAAGCAAAATTGGTGATATATATACCCTGTCAATCCCCATTGTCAAACTGTTTGGTGTCAACAACACTGGCAAATGATGAAAGATATGGTCGTTTGGCCTTTGGTGGAGGTAGTGTGGCTAGGGAAGAGGGAGAGGGGAGAGGAAATTATAGATAACTTCTTGCCTTCTTTAATCAACAGCCAATGTCTCCTAATATAGATGGAAACACCTGAAACCAATCTAATCCTCAAGCGATACATTTACGACGTGTTTGGTTCGCACGTTTAACTCCGGTACCTGATTACACTGCGATCGATTACCCTTAAACGTGTTTTTTTCGGTTTTTCCCAGAAATAAATACCACGTAAACGAATTCCAGCATCCCTCAAATCTGTTACCGGCCAGTCCTCACCGGAAACGGATCGTTACCGCCAAGCTGAAGCGAACGAGAAATCCGCCCCCGGTACAACTGCCCTGATATCCTCCCATTATTTACGTTACCTGTCATGTATGAACCAAACTAATTTGGATTTTTCCCATTACGTTACCATTACTCCCGTAAAGTGATTCCATTACAGTTTACATTAACAGAGCTGAACCAAACGGGTTCTTAGTGGTTCAGACTATTGAGAGGAAACTAAAATGAGTTAAGTTCCGGTGTGATTTGGAAAGCGACAAGGGACTGTAACAGAGAGTGAGATAACGCTGGATGACAAATTACCTGCTTTCCATGCGATTTCGCCGAAGGACCTCCTGTGCCAACCTGGCGGGCCTTGCCTGCAGATTCAGACTCTTGTTGTAAATTAGAAATTGGACTGTAAGCATTGTTTTTCATATCCTTGTTTTGTTGCATTTGGCGTGCAGGTGCATTCTGTTGCATTGTGGGATGAGTAGGTATGGTCCCAACTTTTGCAGGAACCATTCCATGCGTATGCAAGGGAGGTCGTGTTTCAGGTGCTGAACTCTGTGGTCTAAGAGGCATCAAACCACTGGTTGGACGAGGGTACGACTGAGGAGTGTTAGTGGTTCCATATAATTGCTGCGAGACTTGCTGGATTTTTGTCGGTTGCAGCTGTTTGTTACCTGTCTGCAATGGAATTGGCGGGTTCATACTAGGTGGTCGATTCTGCATAGCATGTACCCCTTTTGCATCTGGCATTTGGATGGAATTATCATGAGCAAAGTAGTGCATACTTTTCTGCATTTGTGTGCCTGAAAGTGGCACAAAGTTCTGAGGTGAAGCTGATGCCTGGCTTTTCTGACCCTGGTTAGCTGAGATAGGCGTGCGAACTTGCTGATCAGGCAATTTTGCCGATCCACTGGCAGCACTCTGTTGTGTAGATGCTTGAGATGATAAAGAATGCTGATTTGCATTTCCCTGGTTATTTCGTTGTGCCTGAGCTTGCATCTGCAAACAAGACAAAATAAAGCAAATATGGGCACGAGAATATGAGATATTACTCAAAGAATCACTCAATAAACATGGAAACTCAAATTGGCTGCAAGCTCATCAAGCATGATACTAGTTAGGTATCAAGGAAAAAAGGGTAACAATGTTGTTAACACCATAAATTCACCTGTGCAAAAACTTTATGGGCTGCCTGCTTGAGCATTTGATCGCCAACGATATTCCTTATGACTCTTAAGAAATCATCTTTATGGACTTCATTACGCTGCAAACATAAAATAGTACAGCTTAGTCAATTTAATTCAGCGCACTGGTGTATACTATATTTTCTATGTCGATGTGCCTTTGTTACTGTTCTTTTATCTATTCCCTCCACATTTGCAACAAGAATGACAACTGGTTCTTTTCATAATATCATGCTTTCTTTTATTATCAGACGAGGAAACATGCACCAAAGAAAGTGCACTTGCACTACCCCTTAGCATCCATTTGATAAACAGATGCTTTGAGATCTTTATTAATATTGAGAGATAATAAATTCATAGCATGCCCAAAACGTGATCACAGTCCGTAAGTAATATCATCGATCATGGCTTCATAGGAGAGTAACTCGTTCATTTTTTTTCCCTTATCAGTACAGTGGTCAGTTTCCATTAGTGTTCATTATGGCCTTTTGCTCTACAAGCTTTTAGAATAAATACACTCAGAAGTCTATAGCAACATAGCAATACAAAACTTATAAGTTAGATTAATATATAAAATACGGAGTTCTTCTTTACCCCACCACTCTTTGCATCTGTAGTTTCTCCAGACAATCAATTTGTTGACAAAACAGATCAGCTTATAATAGAAGAATGAACAAAACGCACCCTAAGTTTTGCCCATACAGATTGAAGCTGCATATCTTTATCTCTGTCCAGATGCGCCTGTAGGATTGGAATCAGCATATTAAATGGTATAGATGGCTGATATCCCCTCTTCCGTGTTTCCTGGGCACCAGGTGGTGCTTGCTGACCAGCCACTAGGTTTACATGCTGCTGATCTAGCGAAGGCTGAGCGACATCTTCCGTGGAGCCTGTCAAACTCTGTTGGCCAACATAGTCTGTTCCTTTTTCAGCCAACTGAAAGCTATTTGATTCTGCCTGTTGCAGTTGATTCTCAGAACGTGGCTGCTCTTCTGGCTGGTAATGGTGTTGCTCCTGTTGGATAAAGTTTTCGTTTTCTGAATCTCCAGTTATCAATGTTGGTTGAGATAACTGATCTGATGGATTCATATGCGGTTGCCCTACTTGTTGGCTTGTCTGAGCACTTCCTTCCTGCTCCACTGCTTGCAGCTGACCAACTATAGACTTGGACATGTCACTTATATCCTGGGGCAAAGTACCTGCAGTGCATAAATAGAGATTGTTCATGCTTTGGATACTCTCGACAGCAAAAAGATGGTGACCATCACATTAATGATGAAAAGCTACGACACCCAAAATATGTGGGAATAGCGAGCCACAACTAAAAGGCACATGGTTGAAAATACAACCCTCAAAACTAAACAAGAAATATTTTATCTAAACCAGACAATGACTCTACAGCATGATTTGATGCAATGCTTTACATGGTCCGATAAGTTTGCCAAGGGAAACAGTTATTATTTCTACCCATATATGTGCTCCTGGAACTTCTCCAAACTACTGGCCAATGTGGATATAGCCATACAAGCAGCAGAAAAATACTAGTGACCAATACAGGCGGACTCGAATAATACCAAAATCCTTCAAACAACATGCCATTCTTTTTTTTTCAAGTTTTAACATGCTTTAATCGCTGCACCACTTCGTAGGCTCCAACTTTGCCAAAATAGCACTAGCTCCATGAAAACCTCGGTTTTTCGACGGAATTTCTTTTCTATGTATGTTATGTATTCCGCAGCATACAAATTTGAAATAATATCATTTATTCTACATCCAAAAACAACATTGCAACCACTAGCAAACTAATGTTCCTTAATAAATATAGTAGCAAAAGATTTATATCCAATTGTTGACCTTCCTCAACAATCTGGCCAGCTTCCAGCATTAGCGTCAACAGAGTTATCATGCGCTGCATGATTAATTTTACAAGTTGCAGAGGAGTCAGGCGCCAATTAATCTATTTCTTCCATGGTGCTAAATAATCCGGTTAGCAACAGGACAAACCACGAATTCTGGCATGCCTCCTTGCCAAAAGGGGAAAAAAGAAGCAAACTTGCATGCCGGCATGCAGCTGCGAGTGAATTACTAGCTCAGCAGGTTCCCAATACATGGCATAAAACGCATGGCGCACAGATATCAAACTCAAGCCCCAAGGCAAAGAAAATCCGAAAATCCTAATAATGCATACAGACCAAAATTGGCCCTTGGCAGCTAAGTACGCAGCACCGCGCTGCTAACAAGAGGAGGGGAGCTGAGCGATACCGCTGGATAAAGGGGCTCCGGTGTCCCCTCCAGCCTCCGGCGGCGGAGAGGCCATGGACGGACGGTAGCAAGCAGCGAGCTCGGGAACCACACGTGGTACGCGGCTCCGGCGATCTAGGGTTTCGCGGGGCAGCGATGCTTAGACTGCCATAGAAGCAGCGGCCGGAGCTGCCGTGGCGGAGGCCGTGGCGGAGAGATCGAGGGGATCTCCCCACGTTTTTTTTTTCTTGAGCGGCGATGTGGACACGGTGCGGGAGGCGGGGGGACGGCAGCGCCGAAGTGGGTTGACGCCGGTCACGGCACGGTCTCCAGCTACGGGCCGGCGCGCGTTGCGTGCGGTGCGGAGGGGATGGCGGCGCTGACGTGGCCTGTTGGGCCAAGCTTACCAGAGACTTGGGCTGCGCCGCCCGAGCGCTAGCTTTTGATCAGCCCGGAATAGGGTGGAGGATGGGCCGCTTGTGGGTCCTATAAATTAACAAAAGGCGGTTCCCCTAAAAAAAAGTAGAGAACGAATTCTCAAAAAAACAAGGGTAGAGAACAAAGAAGTTGGACTTGTTTTTTTTCATGAGTTGGAATTGTTTGTTAAAAAACAAATAAAACAAGAAATCAACAAAAATGAAGCGCCACTCTCCACGCTTCTTCTACATTAGAAGAACATGTGAAGAGAATATGTTCTTTGATGGTACGATCACCCGGGTTAAGCATCAATGTAGCATGGCACTCAATTTCATCCTTCAAGAAGGGCGAGTGGCAGCTTATTGTTAAGGTTGGCACTAGCTTCTGCCTATCAGATGATTGTACTCAAAAATTGAAGAGAACTTTTACTAATCCGCGAAGTCATGCAGAAAAAGTGTTCATGACTATATGAAGGTATATGTAGTTTGTTGTTTTGTGGACCGCTCTTTGAGCAAAGCGAGGGCCCACAACTCATTCTCTTTGCTCCATTTCATAACTTGATCAATATAGTCATTTTCAGTTGGAATTATCCAAATTAGTCTAAAAGTTCTTTAGGGTCAAAGACAGAGAATTTGATCATAGATGAGGTAGTACCTAGGCAAGTTGGTCACCTTCTTTCGTGCTTTCTATGAGTTGGGTTTGCATCACTATTCGTGCTTTATGTGAATTGCAAGTGAGTTGAACAAAGAAAAAAATAGCACGCTATGAGATTTAGCTCTTGCCTGCCCAGGATATTGTACACGCTATTGTGCTATTTAAAATAGAGTTCGCAAAAGGTAGTGTAGGATATAGGATAATTATAAACGATTTCAGCATCTAAAATATGTCCAAGAATAATTACATGCATAACCAGTACAATAAAAAAAGTTATCCAATTATCTACCAGACTAATCCATGGCATAATCGCACGAACTAGAGAAGCAGTGGACGCCACTCACGACCTCTTCTCCGCCGCCACTCGCAAGAAAAGTTGGGGACTAGGGAAAGGAATCGATCTGGTGGGTGTTGGGCTATGTTAGCTTGTAGTATGGAGTGGGGAAGAGTTTTGGGCCGATGGGTTGTAGTTTCTGCAACTCTAGAAAATAACGGCGCTCAACGCTATGACAAAATTGTGACACCTCCGGGATCAGGGCTAAACAAATCTTAGACCTCTGTCTGACATAAGCTTAACCTTGAGCTCGAGGATATCCACTAAAGAATCGGTAATACGGCAGTGATCCTAGACACAAAATTATTACACTAAGCTCATAACTGAGCGAAGAGCCAAATTATTATAAGCAGAGGTCACTCACCATAAACATCAAACAACGGAAGATAAATTATGCTATTAAGTATAGCAAACTTAACAAATGGCCTAAGAGGCCTGAAGCATAACGATGACGTCCCAGCCCATAGATTCCAGGCTGCCGGCCGAAAACCCTGATGACCCACAAGTATAGGGGGTGTATCGTAGTACTTTCGATAAATAAGAGTGTCGATCCCAACGAGGAGCAGAAGGTGCTCAACAGTGGTGTGGAGCAGGAAATCCCTATGAATACTTAGCAAATGGATTTTTAGTGGTTTTCTGACAAGGCAACAAGACAAATAGCAAGTAACAGAAGTAACAAACAAATGGAGCAAGTGGCCCAATCCTTTCTTAGCAAAGGACAAGCCGGCGGAAATACTTATAAGGACCAAACGTTCTCGAGGACACATGGGAATTATGTCAAGTGCTTTCGCTTCAAATAGCTGAGTACTCTTCTCTGGTGTTTGTAAGTGTTGTGTGGGTGAACCTATCCCTTTCTAAGACTAATACATACTTGTGATTAAACCCCCTGCAAACATCAGTAACTACAGGAAAGTAATTAAGATATAAATCTAACCACAGCCT
Organism: Avena insularis; assembly: GCA_023614405.1. Classification (NCBI taxonomy): domain Eukaryota; kingdom Viridiplantae; phylum Streptophyta; class Magnoliopsida; order Poales; family Poaceae; genus Avena; species Avena insularis. The sequence goes on along the minus strand of CM042697.1, from coordinate 436,364,801 downwards.
TAAACTCTGAGATCCTACGCTCCCTTATGCAAATGTGTCCTAACAGGGGTTCAGGTTTCTGTCACTCCGGCAACCCCGCGATTAGTAGCCAAATACACAATGCATTCCCCTAGGCCCATAAATGGTGAAGTATCATGTAGTCGACATTCACATGACACCACTAGAAGAATAGCACCACAACTTAAATACTAAACCATTGAATGATAACTCATCACAGATTCACTACTAACAACATGACTTATCCCATGTCCTCAAGAACTAAACGAACTACTCACAAGACATCATATGGATCAAGATCAAAGATGATATGATAATGGATAACAATCTGAAGATAAATAATAATCCAATGGTTCCACTCACAAGCATCAACTACAATAGTAATCAACACCGGGAAAGTTTCCCCTAAGAATTAAAGTAATATCCAACACAATTGTTATAGCGGGACGGAGTGGTGATGATGGTGCTGGTGGAGATGATAGTGTGGATGATGATGATCCCGATGAAGCCTAGCTTGATGATGGTGTTGATGGCGACGGTCTCCCCTCTTCGTTAGGAATTCCCTCAGCAGAAATCTGTCTGTCGGAGAGATCTTTCTCTCTCGGTGTTTTCCGCCCCCCAGAGGCGGCGGAAATCTATCTATGGTCGCTCCCCCGGTGTTAGGGTTCCGTAGGGAAGATATAGGCGAAGGGGCGGAGTCGGAGGCCAGGCAGGTGGGCCACATCTGCCCTAGGCGCGGGGTTAGGTGGGCCCGTGCCTAGGGGGTGTGGGCCCCCTGAGGCCCATCTCCGTCCCTCCTTCTGGCTTCCTTCGTCTTATGGTAAAATAATATGTTTCCATATTTTCTGGTATTTTTTTGATCTTCGCGAAATTGCACCGAAACGCCTTCTTTTCCATCAGAATCCAGACTCCGGTAGTTCATCCTCCAGGAATCATCCAACATGCATAAATAGATGAAAATCCATAAGTAATACCTCATAATAAATCAAATATCAATGAATAGAGATAAATTATGATATAGAATGGTGATGCAAATTGGGCGTATCAACTCCCCCAAGCTTAGACTTTGCTTGTCCCCAAGCGAATACTGAGCTCAGTAAACATGTCCACAGGTTTATGGAGTGAAGTGTAGATAAAAGAATACGAACAAGAAGCATAACACTTACCATTGCACAACTCATAGAAGAAAGCAACTCGCCATTATATAACTTAGCTTGCAGCCAAGTACAGCAGTCATAATAGAGATGCATAAAGATGAATCATAATTGGAATTGGCAAACTTGTTCTTGGTCAGAGAACACCTGGCAAACAGTTTCACAAAAGCTTTTTGTAGAAGTTTCAAAACAGGAGCACTCTTTGCTCAAAAAGGTTTTTCACAAGTGAAGGCTTTCAAAGTAATACTCAATAGATAAGAGTTTTGTGCAAACAAGGAAGATAAATAACATGGTTGAATAAATCACCATATGAATGCTTGAAACACAACAACTCAAAAGCTTGCTGGAGATAGAGAGGAAGTAGGTTTACTGACTCAACTTGGAAGTGGAAGAAAGGTCCCTTCTTAGAGGGTAGCAGGAATTACAAGTCATAAAGAGCTTCCAAAAGATTATGGTACTTACTAGCTTTGAGCCCTAATTGCCCCTATCATAAGCATCTTGAGATGATTAAGGTTAAAGTGAACAAAGATGGAGTATATGCTTGACGAAATATAAGTTGGCAATCTCATGTCCCTTGAATATGAGGGCCACTCCTTATGCATACTCAACTTTGGGTCCAGGTAAGTTCTTGTCATTGTAAGTATTTGTATATCATTGAGAACCGCCAACGGAGTACCCCTTGCACATGGTACAGGAGCTTTCCCATAATCAAAATGACAAGGCAAGCAGACAATGAGCATCTCAGCAATCTTTTTATTTACTATGTGTATAGCTTTTTATTGAGGATGCTTCATAGATGACTCACTATGGTGATGCTGCAAGTTTCCACCATGATTAAGCATGGCTTAGGCTAGAGGCCCAGGCGTTTCTCTAACACAGAATACAAACTCCATGGACTTACAAGTTCCCTCTTTATTTCACACTGTTGACATCCATAGATAAAAGAACACGATATCAACTGTGTATAGAGTATAAGTGCAATGTTGAAAATGTTCCCCGTGACAACACGGTTCTATTAATTCCAATGTATAGATGCAAGCATATACAACTTCGATGTTCACAATGGTTCAAGTCTATTAGAGGCAAGTAAATAAGGTGTGCCATCAAGTTAGTGAGAGCTTTAATAACTAGTTTTCTCATAACAAAATACTTTTTAATTCGAAAGGTAGATAAAGCTTGAGAATTTGCTAGGAATAGCAAAAGCTACTAGGTAGATATGGTGGACACAAGTGGAAAAAGTTTTGGGTTCAAAGGATTTTGGAAACATGAGAAGTATGCCTTCTCAAAATAGGTTTTTGGCTAGCAAGGCTGGGTAGCAAGCAAGAGAGTTGAAAGAAGCAAGCAAACATACAAGTAATAAAGCCAAACATGAAATCTTCCTTGAAGACACAAAGGAATCTTAAATAAAGAATACTAAGCTTATGAGCCAACAAGAAAGAAAACAAATGATACCAAATACCTATAAGCTTTTTCTTTCTTTCTTTTTCTTTCAAATTAATGCCACTGACCAGAACTCGGTTTGCCAAAACCAATTTAGATCCACTTGATGATCCCAAAGTGGTGCCAATACTGAACAACAAGATCCATCATATAATAGAGATTGCAAACTAAAAATAAGAAGTGCAAAAAGTAAAAGATGAGACTTCTCATTAATAATCCAATAAAGGCACTCACACCAAGGGATACATAGATAATCAACTAAAGGAGAGATACTTCCACATGCAAACCAAACTATAAGATAACCTCTATACCACATATATGGATCCACTAAAAAGGTAAAAGATAAAAGATAATGGTGGTGATACCGCGACACTCCCCCAAGCTTGGAACAAGCCAAGGGGATGCCAAACCTGATGACGAATTACTCCTTCGGTGGTGGTGGTGTTCTCTTGATAAGGTCCTCAATAAGTTTCCTCAACTCCTCAAACTCAAAAGTAAGAGTACATATTAGCCCCGAGTTTTGCTCTATCTGGTTCATGATCATGTCAGTCCGAGAATCCCAGTTCTTGTTATTATTTCCCCACTCTTCATCCTTAGCATGATCCTTCTCTGCATTGTTAGAACGAGGCATATCCCAGACCGAGGGCAAATTCCCTTTGGCCACATGTTGATATTGATATTCATGTATAAGTGTATGGAAGGGTCTCTTGTTACGTGGAGGAGATGATCATGGAGAGAGAGTATGACGTCGAGATTTCCCTCATGTAGACATCCGTGCTGTCCTCTTAAGCTTGGTAGGTCGTGCCACCAAACCAATGCTTGCGACGGTAGAGCGAGTGTCTGGTTGCTTGTCCTCCTCCATGTCACCTTCATACCCTACTGAAATCTCCTCCTCCTTGGGGACTTGAGGTTCTTCTTCCTCGGACTTCTTGCCTTTGTCGTTGGTGGAGGCCATGGTGCTCTAAACTTGAGAAGATTTCTTGACAGAAATAGATTGAAACAAAAACACGACGAGAACACGATGCACGAACCTCGGGGGATCCGGGGGTTATATATTACGAAGTTTCAATGCATAAGGAAGGTTTTGACATGGAAACGAGGCGGAGACAGAGTTCAAGGGGGAACACCCCCTCCAGGCGCGGCTAGGCTGGGCCCGCGGTTGGGGTGGGTGTGTCCACCATGGGCTTCGTTTCCTCGTCAGTTTCGTCTCGTAACTTCCTTTATGTATTAAAACATCAAAAATATAAAAAGATTGGGGTTTCACGAACCTTCTATTTTCACCACTTTTACCTATTCAAAGATGAACTCTACAGATTCCTTCTCTCTTTGTCCTGAGAATTTCCTTTATACAAAACCCTTGCACAAACTCAAAGACAACATTAGTGTAAGAAAAAACAATAAACCTTTGGTACACACTTCAACTGAAAACCCATCAAAACAAAAGCTTCTATAAGAGGCAAATGCAAATGATGGCAGAAATCTGTCAAAACAGATCAGCAGGTAAAGATTGATTTTTTTCAAAGACCTTCTGTTGCTCAAATCAAAAAGTGCAGAACTGATGAAAGTTGGGTAACAACTTGGAGAACAATCTCAGAAAAATGCAGCTCCATCCGAAGTACTGAGCTCCCTCACAAATTTTTACAATACAACACAAAAATCTGTCCCAGGACAACCACTTTTCACAACTCCTCTACTTCACAAAAGTAGTTGAACTTGACACAAAAAACCAAAACAAAAAGGATAAGGAGCGGTCATTACTGAGGTAATAACTTCCAAGACTCGACAAAACTCTTGGGTTATCTCCCAACAAGTACTTTTCTTTAATGTCTTTAAGTTAGGCTTGAAACTTTCAAAGATGCTCACAAAGGAGATATATATTTGAAGTGAAAGAGAGCATCAAGAAGCAAATAACCAACACACTTGAGTCTAACCCACTTCCTATGCATGGGGGTATCATGATAAAACGAATTGTTGAAACAAAAAGCCACCAGCATAGGACGACAAAACAGATGCAACTTCAAAGCTTTCAATATAAAACGGGGAAACTTAACATTATTGAGATGCATAAAACCGTGTTTCCCTCTCTCATAATAACTTTCAGTAGCACTTTGAATAAAGTTGACAATATAACTGTCATTGGAAACAACTTTATCATCAGAATAAGCATACTTACAGTCATCAAAAAGAGGTCCAAGGTCATAAACCGGATCAATAGAAGCAAGTTGTTCCATCCTGAAATCTTTATTAGGCAAGCTATTTTCACAAGGAGCTTTAGCAAATTTGGAAAAGTTAAACTCATAAGAATCTCTATCAAACTTAGTTAAAACTTTTTCCTTCTTATAATCAATAATAGCTCCACAAGTGTTCAAGAAAGGTCTACCAAAAATGATAGGACAAGTTTTGCTAGCTGCAGAATTAAGCACTGGAAAATTGGCAGGATATTTGATCTTACCACAGAGAACCTCCACATCTCTTACGATGCCAATGGGGCAAATGGTTTCCTTATTAGCAAGGTGAATAACCACATCAATTTCCTCAAGCTCACAAGGACCAATCTCATGCATAATTTCCCTGTAAATCTCATTAGGAATAGCACTAGAGCTAGCACCAATATTACATAAACCATAGTAGCAATGATCACCAATTTGAATAGAAAGCATATGAACACTAGCTTTTCTAACCTTACTAGGATGAGAAATAATATTAGAAGCGTCTTCACAGAAGACAATGTGCTCATCCTCTCTATTTCTAGTGACAGTGTCTTTCACAATAGCTACCATAGGTTCAATATCAATAAGCTCATCGGACCCTACAGTTTTCTTTGCGCTTTTTCTAACCACATTAGCCATAATAGAATTCTCCCTTACCTTGGAAGGAAAAGGAGTTTTCTCAACATAAGGTTCAGGCAAAATAGGATCAACAATGCAAACCTCTATGCTGGCAGGAATATGGGTAACAATGTCTTTATAAGGAGCATGGTATTTGTCCCACTCTTAATATAAGAGGCAAAGGCCTTAAAACATTTTGCAAGCAATTGGGGATCAAGACCAACCTCATTACTAATATCCCGAAAGTCATCAGTTCCCATAAAAGATTTAATGCATTTATAATCATAGTTTATACCTGACTTTCTTCCTTTGTCATTCTCCCAAGCTTTGGTGTTATCTTGAATACGGTCTAGAAGGTCCCATTTAGCTTCTTCCTTCATACGTGTGAATGATCTAGCACAAGAAGCATCTAGTAAATCTTTATCATGAAGAGGAAGCCTAACATAAAAGTTATTGAGAATAATATTGTTAGGGAGTTCATGAATAGGACACTTAAGCATTAGTAACTCCAATCTCCCCCAAGATTGAGTTGTACTCTCTCCATCAAGAGGCCAAAAGTTATATATAAGATTTCTATCCTTATGAATCTCACTGGGAGGATAAAATTTAGAGTACAAGAGAGATGCCATCTCCTCCCATTCCATGGATTGTCCATTCTTCAGCAGCTTATACCATTCTTCAGCTCTCCCTATGGAGAGTAACTTCTTCTTCACCTGTTCAATTGTGATACCTGCACACTTAAACAACCCGCATAATTCATGGATAAAAAGCAAGTGATCACTGGGATGGACGGTTCCATCCCCAAAATAATAATTATCCATAACACGATTAACAATACTTGTAGGTATCTTAAAAGGATCTATCTCAACAAGAGGTGGTTCATCTACTACCCTAACAGTGGTAGTAGTTTTCCCAAACAGAAAACCAAGTGGGTTATCCATATTGGAAACAAAGTAACAAGCAGTAACAAAAGCAATACTCATAGTGAAAGTTTCCCTTACCAGCCACTCTTCAATAGAGCTTCACTCCTCGGCAACGGCACCAGAAAATAGTCTTGATGACCCACAAGTATAGGGGGTGTATCGTAGTACTTTTGATAAATAGGAGTGTTGATCCCAACGAGGAGCAGAAGGTGCTGAACAATGGTGTGGAGCAGGAAATCCCTATGAATACTTAGCAAACGGATTTTTAGTGGTTTCTGACAAGGCAACAAGACAAATAGCAAGTAACAGAAGTAGCGAACAAACGAGCAAGTGGCCCAATCCTTTCTTAGCAAAGGAAAAGCCGGTGGAAATACTTATAAGGACCAAACGTTCTCGAGGACACATGGGAATTCTGTCAAGTGCTTTCGCTTCAAATAGCTGAGTACTCTTCTCTGGTGTTTGTAAGTGTTGTGTGGGTGAACTTGTGCTAACATATTGCCCTTCCTAGGACTAATACATACTTGTGATTAAACCCCATGCAAACATCTGTAACTACAGGAAAGTAATTAAGATATAAATCTAACCACAGCCTTAAACTCTGAGATCCTACGCTCCCTTGTGCAAAGGTGTCCTAACGGGGGTTCAGCTTTACATCCTAAGCAACCCCACTATTAGTAGACAAATACACAATGCATTCCCCTAGGCCCATAAATGGTGAAGTATCATGTAGTCGACATTCACATGACACCACTAGAAGAATAGCACCACAACTTAAATACTAAACCATTGAATAATAACTCATCACAGATTCACTACTAACAACATGACTTATCCCATGTCCTCAAGAACTAAACGAACTACTCACAAGACATCATATGGATCAAGATCAAAGATGATATGATAATGGATAACAATCTGAACATAAACAATAATCCAATGGTTCCACTCACAAGCATCAACTACAATAGTAATCAACACCGGGAAAGTTTCCCCTAAGAACTAAAGCAACATCCAACACAATTGTTACAGCAGGACGGAGTGGTGATGATGGTGCTGGTGGAGATGATAGTGTGGATGATGATGATCCCGATGAAGCCTAGCTTGATGATGGTGTTGATGGCGACGGTCTCCCCTCTTCGGGAGGAATTCCCCTGGCAGAAATATGTCTGCCGGAGATATCTTTCTCTCTCGATGTTTTCCGCCCCCCAGAGGCGGCGGAAATCTATCTGTGGTCGCTCCCCCGGTGTTAGGGTTCCGTAGGGAAGATATAGGCGAAGGGGCGGAGTCGGAGGCCGGGCAGGTGGGCCACACTTGCCCTAGGCGCGGGGTTAGGTGGGCTCGCTCCTAGGGGGTGGGCCCCCTGAGTCCCATCTCCGTCCCTCCTTCTGGCTTCCTTCGTCTTCTGGTAAAATAATATGTTTCCATATTTTTCTGGTATTTTTCTGATCTTCGCGAAATTGCACCGAAACGCCTTCTTTTCCATCGTAATCTGGACTCCGTGGTTCATCCTCCAGGAATCATCCAACATGCATAAACAGATAAAAATCCATAAGTAATACCTCATAATAAGACAAATATCAATGAATAGAGGTAATTTATGATATAGAATGGTGATGCAAATTGGGCGTATCCAACCCCAAGCTACTCATTAGTGTCGATGTAGTACAGAACTTGTCTTCAGGTGAACACTTACTCTGCTAAAAGTATCAACAAAGCAAGGGTTAGTACAGGTTGTACTCCGCAAGACTTATGGCTGGTGGAGTTGTTTTGCATAAAGCCATCTTTGTTTATAGAACAAGAGAGAGAAGAAGCTCGTATAGTCAGAGTATTTTTAAAGGGGATAAGAGAGTGACATCTCGAAAATATTGATCATCATCTTTGATATCCACCAAGTCATCACCATCTAAACCCTATCTAGGATCACCCTCTCGTACCCATGAGGAAGCATCCTTAAACACACGTTGATCTGCCAAGTTTTACGATTAGGTTCAAGTTCTCTATGGTCTTAGAATCTGGTCACCAAGCGTTCATAACCGTGAACACGGCTTTTCGAAAAGATTATTACCCTGCAGGGGTGTACAACTTTACCCACACGTACCAACCGACACTTAATGCCAAGCTATTATCCCTCTTCCTTGGAAGGCTGGCAGAGGGTGGTTGGCCACGACCTTTACCTTGCTTTCGCCGAGACCATGAGTCACGTAATAAGGATGGTTCCTTCATAACGGGTCAAGTCCTGAAGCCGGTCCTTAAAGATGTGAGGCGAAGTTTGTTCACTAGGGGCTCCATCGACCCCAAGCAACCCTGACCACGCTTACCTACCTATTATGAATGCACCTCCTTCACCGCCTTCGAGAAGATCCAGAATGCATGTCGAATGGAAGGCCTGAACTATGTAACTAATGGAATCTACTAGGCAAGTTAATCAGGAGAGGGGTTCCCAAGCCCTGTGTGGCTGTACGCTCATCTCGGTTGCAAAGGCAAGAACTCGGGTCCTAATGGTGGTGAGCATGGGACTAGAAAAACCACATCCCACCGTGCCTCCCATACAAGCCTTAGTATGCTTAATCTCATATCACCTCTGATATCATCTCATCACGTTCTCCTGTCATACTAGATTCTCTGCATCTAATACATCATCTGGATGAACCAGCACTGACAGCTATGCATGGCTAAGCAGATGCAGATATAAGCTCTAGCAGTGCACACAAGCCAAATCTAGTTATGCTAGGAGCAGTGGATCAGGTAATATAAGCTCAAAGAGAGTAATGCAATAGATAGGATACTCTATCTATCGATAAAAGACCATAGTAGAATCATATGCATCATGGAAGGAATTGAAATGCTTTCGAAATCATAGGATAATATCATGGTGGGTCTATGCTTGCCTTTGCCAGTTGATAACCAATAAGCAGATCTTCAGGAATCTTGTACTTGACTTGGTTATAGTTGGTCAAATATTGTTCGTCGGTCTTCGAATTTCGACGGTGTTGATCTCGATCTCGATATCGTATTCTACCGGGAAGAACCAAACATCGGAAAGAGAGGGAAATAATCAACAATGGCATTGATGCAATGCTCACGCAAGGATGATGATATGACAAGTTAAATTGTATTGAATTAAAACCCTAAAGCTTGCTCGACAACTTAATCGGGGTTCCGAGGGGTGCAAACCCTAACTCGGGGAAACTCCGGATGTATATGAGAGGGGTTGGTTTGTTATTATAATTAAACTTGTCATTTTAGTTGTTGATCAATGCATGATTATAGCTTAAATAGGTAGATCTCATTTTTCTGAACATTTTTGTAAGATCCCACCTTTATAAAGATAAAGATCGATATGATTGCAATGCTAGTCCCTGGATCAATGCTAGCATCCACAGTTTAAGATGAAGTACACAGAAACAAAGGTCATTATTACATGTCATTCCAGAGACAACATATTCTTTTACAACTCCATGGCCATAGGCCTAATATAAGAGTTCAATCAAAACAATATAATTAAGTCTTCATCTTCATGTGCCACAGGCAAGCATGTTGAGTGTAGACTCATAACCCCTAATCATCATCAGAGTAACCTGCAACATCACAAGTTATAGCCACAGTGGGTCAATACATTGGAATAGTATTGGCAAGTGATACCTTAGTAGAATATTAACATCTAGTTACTACATGAATTTGGCTAAGTGTAGCTTAGGCTTTCTTTGCTCAAAAATAGATTTTACCTATTAGTTGAAAACACTAAGTTTTTCTTTGACAAAACTTTCCCAAGGAACCACCAATAGAAATTGGTGAACCTTCACCCTTGTTCAACCTCAAGTTTTAACTTAGAAAATTGGGATGAGGAGATTCTTGATAGCTTCCATGTCTTGATGCTCAAGTTGTCCAAAACCAGGGACATGGCTAAGTACTTAGATTCTTCCATCTGCAGAGGTTGTGCACTTTCCCCACAAGACTTGATTTTCACCAAGACATGACCTTTCAAAAGCCTTCCCTTAGACCAAAATGGACGCGCTCCAAACCTATCATTCCCCTACCACCAAATGTCCATTTGGCTAAGTTATTGCAACCTATATGATCCAGGCAGAGCCCATAATGCCATGTGGCTGCACTAGAAGCTTCTTAACATTTGGCATCTCAAATCCCTTTGTTCATGGGTGGCAATCCACAAGTGAGATACACAAGGTAAACCATAGAAATGGGCCTTGTGTAACCACTCAACCAAAACCACCAAGCAATTACCATTCCACCCAGGTGTTTCATTCACTTAGTTGTTTTGTTAAGCAAAAACCTTAAGTCAAAGACTTAACAATATTTTCTATAGCATGATCATATTCCACCCTTGGTTGATATTAGCTAGGCTAAGCATGGCAATTACAAGTATCTTAACTTAAAGGAAATTCTAATATGTCTACAACTACTAGGATTTCCCAAGCATAGCATATAGATACTTAGCAAAATATTCATGCAAGACCTATACAAAATATTTCTAATGCATAGGCAAAAATATTGGGACATAAGTATGAAGCACCACTTGCCTTGGTAGTTTGGGGAGTAGCAACAATCTTCACAACCACAATCACTATTAGCACCAAAATCTACACATAAAATAATGGCACCAAATTCACATATCAAAAATATACAAGCAAAAATATATGAATGCATGCAAATGCCATGTGATGATTTTCTACACCAAACAAGACAAGTATACAGTACTGAATCATAAACAAGACCAAGACACACTATATAAACTTTATTTGATCTTTAAATCATTTTTCAAATAATTTCTATACTCAAATAAGCCTATAAATGTCTCTGCAAAAATAACCAATTTTACAGAAGCAAAACATTAAACACATTGCATAACTGGATAGAATTCTTTCTCCTGATTCCAATGATATAAAATTTGCAAAATTTGAACGTGTGGATCAAAAGTTATGAATTTTGCAAGTTTGAATCACTAATAGATCTAATTCAAATTTTTAAAACAAATAACAGGCCACGCGATAGCATCTGATTGAACGATACCGCTTCGCACCGGATCACGCTCGCGGACCGTTAGATCTAAATTAAAACCTGCAGCTCTGATCTGCCCGTACCTCTTCGGCCTGCATCTAATCTACACCACTGCATCAATGCAATTGATCGAGGCAGTGAAGAGGAGGAAACGGCCGACGACGACGTGTTCTCGCGCGGGATTTGGGGAAGATGACGATGACGTGGAGAGGGCCCATCGATCAGTGGCTGCAGGGTAGGTTCTGCGTGGGTGAGAGAAGGAGTAGAGGGAAATGGCCCGGGTGGGCTTAGTGGGTTGGGTTCTGTGCTGGGCCAAATTGGCAGCGCCGGCCTTTTCTGCTTTCTTTATTTTTTTCTTTTTCTAATTTGATTTCCAGGAAACATTTTTAAATGATTTCAAAAGTGTTTGAATTTAAACTCTTTCTGGATTTTTATAAAGTGAAACCAGCACATATTTAGGTAGAAAACCATGTCGTTACACCAAACTTGCTTTGGTCCTTTGGAGTTTTAAAAGAAAACAGTGACTTTATCAAAGTTTTAATAAATGTATAAAAATGGTTTTAAAGTCATATTTTGTTGAAATTTTTGTACAAGCTTTGGAATACAACAATCAACCATAGGATCAAATATATCTGGTTTTAAACAATCAATCTCATATTAAAGAGTAGCATTGGGTCAATGCTTTTCTCACATAAAATAATAGACTTTTCAAAACTCCTGTTTTGGTAAATGACTTTGAAAATGATTCTGAAATGATTATGAATGCATGGATGATATGCAAACTTTGAAATCATGATTTTAGGGATGTTACAAATCTAACCCCCTTAAGGTGAATCTCGCCCTCGAGATTCGGATTGGCTAGCAAATAGGTGAGGGTGGTCTTTCCGAAGGTCATCCTCTCTTTCCCATGTTGTTTCTTCTTCGGAATGATGGTTCCACTGAACTTTGCAGAATTTGATAGTCCTTGTCCGAGTAACTCTTTCTGCAGTCTCAAGAATCTTGATGGGTTTTTCCTCATAGGTGAGATCACTTTCCAATTGGACCTCCTCCAAAGGTATAGTATCCTTCAAAGAAGTCTCTTCCATCTCTGAATGGCATTTCTTTAGTTGACTCACGTGAAACACATTGTGAACGGCAGACAATGACTCTGGCAACTCAATCTCATAAGCCACCTCTCCTTTACGACTCAGAATCTTGAATGGTCCAATATATCTTGGGGCCAATTTTCCTTTGACTCCAAATCTCTTCACTCCACAAAGTGGTGACACTCTAAGATAAGCTCTATCACCCACTTCATAGGTGACTTCTCTATGCTTAGGATCTGCGTAGCTCTTCTGTCGGGACTATGCTATTTTCAATCTGTCCTTCACTAGCTTGATTTTCTCTTCAGCCTCTTTGATTAGTTTTGGTCCGAACAAATTTCTTTCTCCCACACCATTCCATAGCAATTGGGTGGTACACTTTCTCCCATAGAGAAACTCAAACGGTGCCATCTCAATACTGGCTTGATAGCTGTTATTGTAAGAGAATTCTGCGTAAGGCAGATTTTCATCCCAACTAGCTCCATAGTCTAGGGCACATGCCCTCAACATATCTTCTAGAATCTGGTTGGTCCTTTCTGTCTGTCCATCAGTCTGAGGATGAAAAGTGGTGTTGAATTCTAATCTCGTTCCCAATGACTCATGTAGTTGCCTCCAAAAATGAGAAGTGAATTGGGTTCCCCTATCAGACACAATACTCTTGGGTACTCCATGCAGACACACAAACCTATTCATATAGATCTTGGCTAACTTAGCACTTGTATAGGTTGTCTTCACAGGTATGAAATGAGCCACTTTAGTGAGGCGATCCACTACTACCCAAATAGAATCATATCCTGACCTGGTCCTTGGCAATCCGGTGATGAAATCCATGCCAATCTTATCCCACTTCCAATCAGGAATAGGTAGTGGTTGTAACAATCCTGCTGGTTTCTGATGTTCCGCTTTCACTCTACTACATACATCACACAAAGCAATATGTTCGGCGATGTCCTTCTTGAGATTATTCCACCAAAATCTTTCCTTCATATCCATGTACATTTTTGTGTTACCCGGATGAATGGAATATGGTGAGTTGTGTGCTTCCTGTAAAATCAGTTTCCGAAGCTCCGGATCTTGTGGAACGCAGATACGTTTTCCATACCATAAAGTACCTTGTTCGTCTTCATGGAATCCTTTGGCTTTTCCTTTGCCAATCTTTTCCTTAATCTCTTAAATTTCCTTGTCCGTCTTTTGGGCTTCCTTGATTTTGTCCAACAAAGTGGGTTGAACATCCAATGACATGAGATGTCCTTTAGGCACAATCTCCAATCTGAGATCTCTAAATTGGGCACACAGATCATCTGGCAACTCTCCCTTAGTAAGGCCATTCACAAATACTTTATGTCTTAGTGCATCCGCTACAACATTTGCTTTACCGGGGTGGCATTGCAAACTTAAGTCATAGTCCTTGATGAGTTCTAGCCATCTTCTTTGTCTCATGTTGATTTCTTTCTGAGTGAAGATATACTTCAAACTTTTGGGATCTGTGAACACTTCACATCGCTTTCCCAAAAGATAATGTCTCCATGTTTTAAGTGCATGGACAACAAAGGCTAACTCTAAATCATGAGTAGGATAATTTACCTCATGAGTTTTGAGTTGTATCGAGGCATATGCCACAAGTTTCCCATCTTGCATTAGAACTGCACCTAATCCATGATGAGATGCATCACAATACACTTGGAAATCTTTCTCCAAATCTGGCAGACATAGGACTGGTGCTATCACTAGTCTCTTCTTCAATTCTTGGAAACTGAGTTCACATCCTTCAGACCAAGCAATTTTCTTTTCTTTCTTTAGTAACTCTGTCATTGGCTTAGATACCTTGGATAAATTCTCAATGAATCTTCTGTAGTATCCTGCCAAGCCGAGGAAACTACGAACTTCCTTCACTGACTTAGGAGATTCCCATTCAGTTACAGCTGACACTTTTGCGGGATCAATCACTACATCTCCTGACACAACGTGTCCAAGAAATCCAACTTCATTTAGCCAGAATTCACATTTGCTGAATTTGGCATACAGCTTATGCTCTCTAAGCTTCTCAAGTATCAAACGCAAATGTCCCTCATGCTTTTCTTTGATCTTGGAGTAGATCAAACTGTCATCGATGAAAACGACAACAAACTTGTCAAGTAACTCCATGAACACCTTGTTCATCATATTCATGAAGTAGGCCGGTGCATTGGTCAAACCAAATGGCATCACGGTGTACTCATACAATCCGTACCTAGTGGTGAAAGCTGTCTTAGGTATGTCTTGTTCTCTTATCCTCAGCTGAAAATAACCTGACCGGAGATCAATCTTTGAGAACACACATGCTCCTTCTAGATGATCAAACAAGTCATTAATTTTGGGCAAAGGATATTTGTTCTTGATAGTCACCTCATTGAGTAAACGATAATCTATGCATAACCTTTGACTTCTATCTTTCTTTTCCACAAACAAGACTGGTGCTCCCCAAGATGAAGAACTTGGTTGAATAAATCCTTTCTGCAACTGTTCTCTAAGTTGTTTCTTAAGTTCTTTCAGCTCATCAACTGACATCTTGTAAGGTCTCTTTGCTATTGGTCCAGATCCTGGCAGCAAGTCAATCAGAAATTCCACATCTCTATCTGGTGGCATTCCCGGCAATTCTTCCAGAAACACATCCGAATATTCTCTCAAAATTGGCGCACTGTCTATGCTAACCCCCTTAAGAGAATTTAGCTTACTCCCCTTTGATTCAAAGTTAGACTTGAATATTATCCGTTTATTTTCCGGGGTTGTGAGTGCGACAGTACGATTGGCACAATCTAGTACTCCTTCATACTTGGTCATCCAGTCCATTCCCAAAGTTACATCCAGTCCTTGGGAATCTAGGATTATCAGACTCACTGGAAACTTATGCTTTCCAAATTCTATCACTAGATAACGACATCCAAGACTTACTATCATATCTCCACCAGGAGAACTTACTTTTATTGGACACCCAATGTTTTCAGTTGGAAACCCATTTCTATCAACAAATGCTTTTAATATGAATGAATGTGAGGCACCAGTATCAAAAAGAACAAGTGCTGGAATAGAATTGAGTTTGAACTTACCAGCCACAGCATCAGACTCCTCATAAATATCTTCCACATTGATGTGGTTCACTTGTCCCTTCTAGAAAGGGTTGGGCTTAGTGGATCCTTCATCTTTCTTCTCTAGGCACTCATTTGCATAATGCCCCAGCTTCTTACACTTGAAACATTCAACCTGACTGATATATCTCTTTGCAGGCTGACTGCCACTTCCACTTCCACCCCCATTGTGGTGACTCTTGTGTCCACCCTTGTGGTTCTTGTACTTGTCACTATCATGACTACGGTGATGCTTGTTGTCATGATGGCGGTTGTGGCTGTGGTGGTTGTTGTATTTTCCATGCTTGTGGGATCCGGAACTCCCACTATCATCATAATGGGAACGCTTGTGAGACGATCCCGAGCTATGCTTGGCAGAGTTGTGCTTCCTCTTTCTGCTTTCAACCTGTTTCATCTTGTTCTCCAAGATGGTAGCATTGTCACAAAGGGATTGGTAGGTGGGGACATAGGCCACAGATAACTACAGGTTCAGTTCATCATTTAGTCCTTCGAGGAACTTCTCTTTCCTCTTGGCATCGGTATCAACTTCATCTGGTGCATAACGCGCCAAATTGTTAAACTCCTCAATGTATTCAGCTACGCTGCGGTGGTGCTGCTTTAGGTTATGAAACTCCTTCTTCTTCAAATTCATCACTCCAGATGAGATGTGAGTTGTATGGAAACCATCTTCAAAGGTAGCCCATGTCACATCCTTAATGGGAGTGGTGATCTGGAAGTTATCCCACCAAGTAGCTACTGGTCCTTCCAACAGGTGTGCCACAAACCTGACTTTCTCCTCGTCGGTGCAACCGACAGTTACCAAATCCTTGTTCACCGAACGTAGTCAATCATTAGCCACCATGGGATCAGTGGTTCATGAGAACTTTGCAGGCCTTAGTCTTAAGAATCTGGTGAGCATGTCAAAACCTGGTGGATTGTTCTGATTGTTGTTGTTGTTGTTGTTGTTGTTGTTGTTCTGATTCTGCATGAAAGTGGTCATCATCTGCATCAGCTGTGCATGTGCTGTCATCAGCTGTTGCATCTCGGGGGTGACATTGTTGTTGTTGTTTGGGTTGGAGTTGGCACGTCGTGGAGGCATCTGTGGTTTTCATAAGGATAAGAATGAGATACCCATAGATGCTTAACATGCACAATACATCACATATACAATCACCAAAACAAGCATCAAAATAGCATAAAGTTCAACGACATAAACAACAAGTTAAAAAAAAGCAAACACACCATAGCAAGCCATCCACATGTTGGATGGTCATTGCGACTCAATGGTCATAAGCATGGTAAATGAAAGATAAATGAGTAGTTATCACTACTCCTCTTCATCAACCTCCTCATCAATAAGTGTAAGACCTGCATTCTCCATAGCGGTCTTGTATTCCTCGACATTGGTAGTCAAGGCCTCTATCTTGGCTTTGAGAGCCCTCTTCTGTGAACGAAGTCTCTCAATCACACCCATCTGATGCTCGAGCTCGAAGTCCTTGGCCTCTAATTCTGCATTCATCTCACGAATCCTCTTGTTCCTATCTTGGACTCTTTTCTCTTGGCTCTTGAACTTCCTGTCCTGGCTCTCAAACTTAGCCTCCATTTCCTTGACTATCTCGTCTTGCTCTGCGAAGAGCTTGTCCTTCTCACGAAGCTGCACCTGGAGCTCGTCATTGCTAAGCATGATGTTGGTCCTATCAGTATCTAGGTGCCTAAGAAGAACCTCTAAGTCCTGAAGGTACAGACGAATCGGCTCTGCCGTCTCTCTAGCAGCATCCTCGAACTCAATAGCCTCACCCTCCTCGTCGCGTCTTCCGAAGGCATGAAAGTGAGTACCTCTAAGATCCCTGGAGTGCCTCCCTATCAGACGCCCAAGTAAATCCTGCATGACTACCTCTAAGCCTATCTCTTTGTTGTCATGCATTAGCTTGAAGGTGATAGCCTCCATGGCTGGCTCAGTCTGGCGTCCTGGCTGGGTAACTTTGAAGCCCCAAAGGTCCTTCCTCTCAAACTTGGTGAGGGGAAGCATCATGATGCTAGGAAGTGGAAGGTTGAGCACACTAGTGAGCTCAATAAGACGAGTGCCAAAACTAGTTCCCTTGAACTCTTCAGCCATGCTGATAGTAACATTAGGCATCTATTTTATAAGATAGAGAAAAGTTAGATTCAACTTCAGTAGAGATAAATCACAAGGCAAAGCATCACATGCATATCTTTAGCAAACAAACACACAAGTCATGGCATACATAAATCCATTACAAGCATCCAAGGTTCAACATAACTTAGACAATTTTTTTGGAAATAAAACGAGTGTGGTGGTCCAACTAACGAAGTACGTTACAACTCTCACTTACTAGACAAAATGGCTATCAAAGCATCCTTAGTAGCCATCTGTCTATCTTGTTCACAAGATTCCCAAATCAAGTCTATGATGTCTCCCCTTAGTTGTTGGTTGGTAGTTTCCAACTCTTGTGTATGCTTCTTTTCTTCTCTAAGGTCATTTTGGGTGTTAAGCATTCTGCACTTGAGTCTATCACCAAGCTCCTTGATGGACTTCCAAGCTGCATCTCTTGCAGAGTCAAATAATGTGGTGTGCATTACTGAGTTGGTGACCATGCAGAATCCTGATTCCTTGTGGTTGTCTTCCTTGTTTTTGTACAAGTGAAGTTGCACCCACCAATACTCCTCTCCTTCATCCATCACAGGGAAACCTTTGTACACAGCTGCACCATGTATCCCCATGGTAACCATAAGGTTCTTGAGGGCTTTTGGAAATTCAGTCTCACACTCTAAAGTCATGGTCATGAGTGGTCCCTTCCTTACGGCTTCGTTGATGGAGTTCATCTATAAATAGAGATGAGAAAGAAGATTAGAAAAGTTTACGAGAAGAAAAAGACAAGTGTGAAAATTGTTGGAAATTTTTCCTTAGTGGTTTCTAATCCAATCCTAGGGTCATAATCCTACAGGCAACACAGTGCTCTGATACCATCTGTAAGATCCCACCTTTATAAAGGTAAAGATCCTTGTGATTGCAATGCTAGTCCCTGGATCAATGCTAGCATCCACAGTTTAAGATGAAGTACACAGAAACAAAGGTCATTATTACATGTCATTCTAGAGACAACATAGTCTTTTACAACTCCATGGCCATAAGCCTAATACAAGAGTTTAATCAAAACAATATAATTAAGTCTTCATCTTCATGTGCCATAGGCAAGCATGTTGAGTGTAGACTCATAACCCCTAATCATCATCAGAGTAACCTGCAACATCACAAGTTACAGCCATAGTGGGTCAATACATTGGAATAGTATTGGCAAGTGATACCTTAGTAGAATATTAACATCTAGTTACTACATGAATTTGGCTAAGTGTAGCTTAGGCTTGCTTTGCTCAAAAATAGATTTTACCTATTAGTTGAAAACACTAAGTTTTTCTTTGACAAAACTTTCCCAAGGAACCACCAATAGAAATTGGTGAACCTTCACCCTTGTTCAACCTCAAGTTTTAACTTAGAAAATTGGGATGAGGAGATTCTTGATAGCTTCCATGTCTTGATGCTCAAGTTGTCCAAAACCAGGGACATGGGTAAGTACTTAGATTCTTCCATCTGCAGAGGTTGTGCACTTTCCCCACAAGACTTGATTTTCACCAAGACAGGACCTTTCAAAAGCCTTCCCTTAGACCAAAATGGACGCGCTCCAAACCTATCATTCCCTACCACCAAATGTCCATTTGGCTAAGTTATTGCAACCTATATGATCCAGGCAGAGCCCATAATGCCATGTGGCTGCACTAGAAGCTTCTTAACATTTGGCATCTCAAATCCCTTTGTTCATGGGTGGCAATCCACAAGTGAGATACACAAGGTAAACCATAGAAATGGGCCTTGTGTAACCACTCAACCAAAACCACCAAGCAATTACCATTCCACCCAGGTGTTTCATTCACTTAGTTGTTTTGTTAAGCAAAAACCTTAAGTCAAAGACTTAACAATATTTTCTATAGCATGATCATATTCCACCCTTGGTTGATATTAGCTAGGCTAAGCATGGCAATTACAAGTATCTTAACTTAAAGGAAATTCTAATATGTCTACAACTACTAGGATTTCCCAAGCATAGCATATAGATACTTAGCAAAATATTCATGCAAGACCTATACAAAATATTTCTAATGCATAGGCAAAAATATTGGGACATAAGTATGAAGCACCACTTGCCTTGGTAGTTTGGGGAGTAGCAACAATCTTCACAACCACAATCACTATTAGCACCAAAATCTACACATAAAATAATGGCACCAAATTCACATATCAAAAATATACAAGCAAAAATATATGAATGCATGCAAATGCCATGTGATGATTTTCTACACCAAACAAGACAAGTATACAGTACTGAATCATAAACAAGACCAAGACACACTATATAAACTTTATTTGATCTTTAAATCATTTTTCAAATAATTTCTATACTCAAAATAAGCCTATAAATGTCTCTGCAAAAATAACCAATTTTACAGAAGCAAAACATTAAACACATTGCATAACTGGATAGAATTCTTGCTCCTGATTTCAATGATATAAAATTTGCAAAATTTGAACGTGTGGATCAAAAGTTATGAATTTTGCAAGTTTGAATCACTAATAGATCTAATTCAAAGTTTTAAAACAAATAACAGGCCACACGACAGCATCTGATTGAACGATACCGCTTCGCACCGGATCACGCTCGCGGACCGTTAGATCTAAATTAAAACCTGCAGCTCTGATCTGCCCGTACCTCTTCGGCCTGCATCTAATCTACACCACTGGATCTAGATCCAGTGGATCAAAATGCTCTAACCTAAAATCAGCGGCGCAGCTGGTTGCTGGCGGCGGCGGCGTTGCTGCCGACGATGCTCCGGTGATTCTAGGAAGCAAGGGAGGAAACACAGGGGCTTACGAAGATCGTGGGGTCGTCGCGATGCTCGAGGTGGTTGAAGGAGGGACATGGGCGCACGGACTCGGCCGCTATTGCTCGTCGGAGAACCCACAGACGTCGTTTACGGTCGCTCGTCGTCGTTGGCGAAGATATAGGTCGCGCCTAGCAAAAAGGATGGTGTCATTAGACGCGCACAAGTCTGGCGAACACGTGAGCATCAAAGAGAGGGAAGGGGGCAGTCGGGGCTTACGGGGAGAACTCGCCGAAGTAGATGCGGTCGTTGGTGGCGCTCTGGTATTAACGTTGGCGAGGCTCTGGATGTTCCTAGCATGCACCACTGGGGTTAAACGATGCGCAAGGTTGTAGAGATCACACTGGCAAGACCAATAGGCAAGGGGCGGAGTGTGCTCACCGGAATTCACCGCCGGAGTTTGTCTGTGCAGCGGCGGAGTGAGCTCAAATACGCGCAGCCTGGGGGCGAATGGGTGTGGGTGTTTGGGGGGAAATGACCACGGCGAGGTGGTGATTAAATAGCCAGAGCAGGGGCGAAGATTATGCGCTGCATCAATGCAATTGATCGAGGCAGTGAAGAGGAGGAAACGGCCGGCGACGACGTGTTCTCACGCGGGATTTGGGGAAGATGACGATGACATGGAGAGGGCCCATCGATCAGTGGCTGCGGGGTAGGTTCTGCGCGGGTGAGAGAAGGAGCAGAGGGAAATGGCCCGGGTGGGCTTAGTGGGCTGGGTTCTGTGCTGGGCCAAATTGGCAGCGCCGGCCTTTTCTGCTTTCTTTACTCTTTTTCTTTTTCTAATTTGATTTTCAGGAAACATTTTCAAATGATTTCAAAAGTGTTTGAATTTAAACTCTTTCTGGATTTTTATAAAGTGAAACCAGCACATATTTAGGTATAAAACCATGTTGTTACACCAAACTTTCTTTGGTCCTTTGGAGTTTTAAAATAAAACAGTGACTTTATCAAAGTTTTAATAAAGGTCTAAAAATGGTTTTAAAGTCATATTTTGTTTTTGAAATTTTTGTCCAAGCTTTGGAATACAACAATCAACCATAGGATCAAATATATCTGGTTTTAAACAATCAATCTCATATTAAAGAGTAGCATTGGGCCAATGCTTTGCTCACATAAAATAATAGACTTTTCAAAAGCTCCTGTTTTGGTAAATGATTCTAAAATGATTATGAATGCATGGATGATATGCAAACTTTGAACTCATGATTTTAGGGATGTTACAATTTTGATATATTATTTGTATTTTTCTGAATTATAAATCAAAAGTTATTGATTCTATAAGTTTATTACATTTTCTGGAATTATTTAAAGCCTTTTTAATTGACTTACTGCATCACTGTGACGTCATCACAGGTCGGGGTAATTCTCACTGGGTCTGGGGTTACCCACAGACACTGACGATTGGGCCCCATGGGATATTTATTTATATTCTAGAAAACAATTTCAGAAAACATTAAATAAAATAAAAGGGGATTATTGCCTCATGCTGATGTCAGCATGACATCAGCAATGGGGATCCTACAGATCGATGCTGGACTGGGCGATTGCGGGGGCGTGTGCAAGCGGGGAGAGGTGTGCTGGAACCAGGGTAACGCGGGCAACCAGAAAGTGGCGGCGCCGCTGTGGATTGGCCACCGGAAGCTTGCCGGTGACGAGCATATGCAGCGAACGGCGGAGGCGCACGACATGGGGCCAAACCAGGAAGCAAGGGAGAAGATGGAGAGCACGAGCGTGCTCCTGATCTCACCAGGAACGTGGTAGGGTGGTCGGTGAGGCGAGGCGTGGCTTGAATCATCAGCAACGACGGCGACCATCGTTAGAGAAGAAGTGGACGGGGAGCTCGGCTGGGGACGTCTGTGGCCGATTCCTCTGGCGAGGAAGGTCATGGCGACGAGGTGAAGCTCCTAGGAACATCAGCTTGGCTCGGGGAGGCCGGGTACGGCAGGTCAACACGGCACCTGCGGGGTAGGGTTCCGGCCAGAGAGGGAAAAACGCGAGGGAGCACGAGAGAGAGTGAGATGGGTATAGGGAGAGAAAGGACGACGCGCTGGTTATTATCCCTGAGCTCTTCGGCGGCGGCGAGTATCGCAACGCGAGTAAGATCGATGACAACGCGCGGCACATGCTGCTGCTTCAGTTCGTCGGGAGGAAGAAGAAAGAAGAAGCACGACGAAGATGTACGGGTGTGGGCTGCTGGCCGAGGATGGGCAAGGAGTAGCGTTGGGAGGCAAAGAGGGAGAAGAGAGGGATGGGCTCGGCCTGTTTGGCTGCTGCTACTCTTTTTTTTTCTGTAAAACCTTTTCCTTTTTCTATTTTTTAAATCTTTTTTGTATTTTCAATTTGTAAACTGTTTTGGGTATTCAAAAATACCAGAAGCTTTTACAAAATCAGTAAAATATTTTGGGGCCCTCTGACACTATTTGGGCTCCAATAATTTTGTATTTTCAAAATTCAAAACCTCTTTGAATTGTTTTCAAGGAGAGAGGTAAACTAGGGTTTTAGGGTTTGATTTATTTCTTTAATGCACAATTTAAGATATGATGCTCATGAATGCGCAATCAAAACCCTAATTAATCATTAGCTAAAATTGGGGTGTTACAACTCTATCCCCCTTACGAGAATCTCGACCCGAGATTCCTAAGGTAGGAAAAGAGACAGAGACAGAGAAACAAGGCCACTCTAGAGATAAGAGGGAACACACTAAACAACACACAGAGTATCTCATGGTCAACTCGCGGATGGAGTGTTCAGAACAATTCTGAGATGACGAACATGAAACACGTCAAGGTAATAGAGGTAACAAGAGGAGATGGTTTCAAGTTGTTAGATAGATGGTCTTCATAATGATTGAGACCATGGAGCTCACAGAAGATATAAGCTTCTGAGAAGGGAGGTTTCAACAGAAAGAACATGACCACAGACTTCGAGAGGGAACCTCTACTAAACACCTTAAGTAGAGGTTTCGGGTTGCAGAGATATGGATCAACAAAACCAAGCTGTTGAACTACTTTTGACATAGAAGGGTCACTCTTTTATTCAACAGAAGGCTTAAGACAGAAAAGTGTTTTTGTGGAGAGGACTCATAAAAGTCACATGGAACATGTAGTAAAAGAAACTATAGATTACCAAAATCATAGTCACTCTTAAAACATGGTTGAGAAAACGAAGGAAACTCTTTATTCATCTAGATATATCGAAATCTTTGACAAAGATCATGATATCACTTTACACCACCGAGATGAATTGGTAAGAAGATTCTCGATGACACGATAAAAAGAAACTTCATTTCTCAGATTTCAATTTCTTGGCACAACAAAAATGATTGCCAACAATAAAGGGTCTGGAGGATCGACCGAGAGACATTTAGCAACACTACTTTAAATGTTCTCCTTGATGTTCAAGAAAACAAACATCAGGTAAAGGTCAGACTTCGGATACAAAGGAAACCATAAGCACAACTCCTATAATAAATCACAGAAGAAGCCTCATGATGGGTGGTTCTTACTGCTGAATCAAGGGATATGACAAAGGGTCTTTCCGGCTAAGTATGTCAACCATTACATCAATATTGCCGAATTTACAAAGAGACCTATGTCAAAACCTTGAGGAACACCAACCATCATATCTGCTTGAGATTCAGATTTGGTTAGGTGAGATGATACTTCAGACTCAGCATGTCCAAATAGAAAATTTGCAACATTTACCGCGAAGGTAAAGTTACTAGATTCTCAAGACAGGGACTACAATGTCAAGCTCCAAAAGATGAGCTAGATTGCTAGACCTATGCATTAGAAAATTGTCGAAAGACAACTGCACACACATAAAGTACTAATAATAAAACACACATGTATCCTTAAGGAATGGAGATAACTCTTCTTGAATCCACGTCGACATCTTTCAAAAATTGCTCGTGAATCAGGGAGGGTTGCTTCTAACATCCAGAACACGTACTTCAAAATGACCCAAGGACGGTTCTCAAAGGTTTCCAACATTAATGCCCAATGTCCCATATGAATCCAGTCTAACATAGAGAATCTAAGGATGTCATCGATGGGCTCAACAACAAACTTATCCAGACACTCCAAGAAGATGAACTCATATGTGGTATGAACAAAGCAAACTTTTGGTCAGACCAAAGACATGAAGATGTACCCAAGTGAAACATCACGAGTAGCAACACCATCAAGGTAGTCCTTGGAACTAAGTTTGATTTGACGATAACCCAAATCAAATCAAATGTGGGGGAGATAACATATCCACGAAGGAAATACTATCTTTCTTCAACACAGACAAAACTAGACATCCCTTTAATGAGGAACTGAGTCGGGTAGAACTTTTTCTTGCAACTCTCCAAGTTGTTGTTTAAGCTCAACCAACTAGTTCAGGGCTGTCCAGTACGGATCCTTGGAGAAAAGAGCAGTTCAGAGAACTTGCTCGCTCAAGAACTTGACAACGCGGTCATGTGGCAACATGGCGATACTTCTAGTAGATATCAAGAATATCACAATCCACCGATATGTCACTTGGTTCGAGAGGAAACTTGCTTGGTAAGGCAAGAAGACATAGTCTTAGAGCTTCGCCACAAGCCTAACTCTTTGACTAGAGAGAGTGCACCAGAATAACAAACTTGGTAGCATGATCATCCTTTGCTTAGTGATAGGGTTAACCAATCACGCTAAGAATGACTCAAATGTCCTTAGAGTTCAAAACAATAATAATTGCTAAGAATCTCAGATGACCACATTATTACGCACACGCATCATTCTCGAGCGCGAAAGCTCGAGGGAGGATGGGTAAATATGAAGGGTTTCGCAGCATAGTAAATCAAAATTTTCTACGGATGCGAACGGGGAAAGCCAAGATCTAATCTAGGAGATGCAAACAATGAGGGGGAATAGATGAGATCTTCATACGCTTGAAGATTCACA
Source organism: Avena insularis (assembly GCA_023614405.1). Taxonomy (NCBI): domain Eukaryota; kingdom Viridiplantae; phylum Streptophyta; class Magnoliopsida; order Poales; family Poaceae; genus Avena; species Avena insularis. Next base: position 436,339,373 of record CM042697.1, on the reverse strand, counting down.
CAGCGGGCGTTAAACGGGCGTGGGTGATGTAGTCGTACTCGCTTCTCCTCCTCGCGATCCGATCCGATCTAGCACCACAAGTGGCGATGCCTCCGAGAGATGCACACGTGCGGCACCTCGACGTCTCCTCCTTCCTCGGTCCAGCAAGTGGGGTGGAGATATGGATTGGATCTATTACGTGATGGCGTGGTGCAAGCGTTGGAGAGTTTCTGTGGCAGGGCTTCGCCTACGCGCAGTCGGGAGGGAGAGAGAGAGGAGGGGCAGCAGGGCGGCCAGGGTTGTGGAGGAGGTGTAGGGGAGGGGTGTGCCCCCAGCCCTCTTTATATAGAGGGGTGGGCGGCCAGCCCTATCCCCTCCCTCAAACCCTAGGCCGGCGGCTAAGGAGGGAGGAGTGGGGGCAAGTTCCCCCCTCCCTTCTAGAAGCTCCCCTAGGGTTTGCCCTAGGTTTGGCCGGCTGGGCCCTATGGGGCCTTGTGCCCCTGGACCAATGCGGCCAGGGAACTCCTTCATAGGCCCATTCCCCCTCCCGAAAAGTGGGGCCACGTTGGTCCCACTCCGGAAGGTTCTAGAAGCTTCCGGTACAATACCGATTAACCCGGAACAATTCCAAACTCCAAAACTGCATTGCCTTATATGAATCTTATTCTCCGGACCATTCCGGAACCTCTCGTGATGTCCCAGATCCCATCCGAAACTCCGAACAAAAACTCATAAACCAATTATCCAATCTATCCTAGCGTCGAGACACGTTAAGTGTGTGACCCTTCGGGTTCGAGAATATGCAGACATGATCTTATATCAATAATCAACAGCGGGGTCTGGAGACCCATATTGACTCCCACATATTCATCGATGATCATATTGGATGAACCACGATGCCAGGATTCAATCAATCCCATAAATATATTCCCTTCATCTCGCGATATTTTACTTGCCCGAGATTTGATCGTCGGTACCGTCATACCTAGTTCAATCTCGTTCACAGCAAGTACTTTACTCGTTCCGTAATCTGATATCACTTTGTGATTAACTCCTTAACCACATGCTTGCAAGCGGTGTTGATATCGATTACCGAGTGGGCCCGAAGTATATCTCTCCAACTTGGGAGGGACAAATCCCATCTCGATACATACAACCCAACAGGTACTTTCCGATCACCTGAGAGACACCTTTATGATCACCCTCTCATAGGATGACGTTTGATGACCTCAAAGCTTTCATCCGATACCAGAGAGTTGCATTATCTCATGTCTAAGGAATACAATATATGACATAAGAAAAGCTTCGCAAATATGAACACGATGACACGATCTAATTGCTCCGCTTAGTTTGGGTCTGTCCATCACATCATTCTCCCAATGATATGATCTCATTATTAATCGACAACTCATGTCTATGGTTAGGAAACCTTAACCATCATTAATCAATGAGCTAGTCCATAGAGGCATACTAGGGACATGGTGTTGTTCACAAACCACACAAGTATTAAAAGTTTCTGCTTAATACAATTCTAGCATGGAATATAAACTTTATCATGAACAAGAATTGTAATAATAACATCTTTATTATTGCCTCTAGGGCATAATTCCAATAGTCTCCCACTTGCACTAGAGTCAATAATCTAGTTTACATCTGGCAACAATCTAACACCCATGGCACTAAGGTGCTGATCATGTTTTGCACGTGGAAGAGGTTTAGTCAATGGATCTGCGACATTCAGATCTGTATGTACTTTGCTAATCTTCAGATCTCCATCTGCGATATAATCTCGGATTATATGAAACTTGCGGTTGATGTGCTTGGTATTTGGATGATATCTTGGTTCCTTAGCCAGTGCTATGGTGCCATAGTTGTCACACAATATCTGCAGTGGGTCCAAGGCGCTTGGAACCACACCAAGCTCAGTGATGAAGTTCCTGATCCAAACTCCTCCACTTGACGCTTCTGCAGCAGCCATGTATTCCGCTTCTACTGTAGATCCCGCGATCACGCTTTGCTTGCAGCTTCTCCAGCTCACAGCTCCTCCATTCAAAATATAAATGTACCATGTCTGAGATTTAGAATCATCCTTGTCGGTGTCGAAACTAGCATCGACGTAACCTTTACGCATTTAGTGTTCATCACCTCCATAGACTAAGAACATTTCTTTAGTCCTGTTTAGGTACTTTAGGATGTTCTTCATGGCTGCCCAGTGTTCCACTCCTGGATCACTTTGATATCTGCCCGTCAAACTAAGAGCATTGGACACATCCGGTCTAGTACACAGCATGGCATACATGATAGAACCTATGGCCGAGGCATATGGCACTTTTCTCATAGCTTCTCTATCATTTACCGTAGCTGGACACAGAGCCTTGCTCAATATCTTACCTGACAACATAGGCACTGAACCTTTCTTTGCCTTATCCATTCTGAACCTTTTCAGAACTTTGTCTAGGTATGTACTCTGGCTTAAAGCTATTAGGCGTCTTTGTCTATCTCTATAGATTTTGATGCCCAATATATAAGCAGCTTCCCCTAGGTCTTTCATTGAAAAACATTTGTTCAAATAACTCTTCACATCGTTAAGCATATCAATGTCATTTCCAATAATCAATATGTCATCCACATATAGTACTAGAAATGTCACTGAGCTCCCACTCACTTTCTTGTAGATACAAGCTTCGTAGCAATTTGGAACAAATCCAAAGCTCTTGATCACTTGATCAAAACGAAGGTTCCAATTCCGAGATGCTTGCTTCAGTCCATAAATGGAACGCTGAAGTTTGCACACTTTATCAACATCCTTAGGATCGACAAAACCTTCGGGTTGCATCATATACAACTCTTCATCAATGTTGCCATTGAGGAACGCAGTCTTGACATCCATCTGCCATATTTCATAATCATGAAATGCAGCAATTGCTAATAAAATCCGAATGGACTTAAACATCGATACGGGAGAGAAAGTCTCATCGTAGTCAACACCTTGAACTTGTCGAAAACCTTTCGCGACAAGTCGTGCTTTATAGACAGTAACATTACCATCCGCGTCCGTTTTCTTCTTGAAGATCCATTTGCACTCAACAACCTTTCGGTCGCTAGGAGGGTCCACCAAAGTCCATACTTGGTTTTCGCTCATGGAGCCCAATTCGGATTTCATGGCCTCTAGCCATTTCTTAGAGTCTAGGCTCATCATCGCTTCCTCATAGTTCGCAGGTTCACTGTCGTCCACTAACAAGTCAGTTAAGACAGGGTTATCGTACCACTCAGGAGGGGCACGCGACCTTGTCGACCTGCGACGTTCAGTAGTAGCATCATCCGAAGCTTCATGATCCTTGTCATTAGCTTCCTCTATTGTTGGTGCAGTGCATCGAACAATTTTAGGTGCTGCGCTACTCTCCAATTCAAGAGAAGGTTCTATAACCTCGTCTAGCTCTACTTTCCTCCCACTCACTTCTTTCGAGAGAAACTCCTTCTCAAGAAAGGATCCGTTCTTTGCGACAAACACTTTGCCTTCGGTTCTGTGATAGAAGGTATACCCAATAGTTTCCTTAGGGTATCCTATGAAGACGCATTTCTCCGCTTTGCGTTCGAGCTTGTCTGGCATCAACTTCTTGACGTAAGCTTCGCATCCCCAAACTTTAAGAAGTGACAACTTAGGTTTAGCACCAAACCACAGTTCATACGGTGTCGTCTCAACGGATTTAGATGGTGCCCTATTTAAAGTGAATGCAGCAGTTTCTAATGCATAACCCCAAAATGATAACGGCAAATCAGTAAGAGAAAATCATAACTAATAGAGTTCGATCGGACCATATCTAATAGAGTTCGATTCCGGCGTTCAGACACACCATTTCGCTGTGGTGTTCCGGGTGGCGTGAGTTGCGAAACGATTCCACTTGCTTTAAGATGCGTGAGAAAATCATAAGTCAAATATTCACCTCCACGATCGGATCGTAGAAACTTAATTTTTCTGTTACGATGGTTCTCCACTTCATTCTGAAATTGCTTGAACTTTTCAAATGTTTCAGATTTATGTTTCATCAAATAGATATACCCATATCTACTTAAGTCATCGGTAAAAGTGAGAAAATAGCGATATCCACCGCGCATCGAAACACTCATCGGTCCGCATACATCGGTATGTATGATTTCCAACAAGTCCGTTGCTCGCTCCATCATTCCGGAGAACGGGGTTTTGATCATCTTGCCCATGAGGCATGGTTCGCATGTGTCAAATGATTCAAAATCAAGAGACTCCAAAAGTCCATCAGAATGGAGTTTCTTCATGCGCTTTACACCAATATGACCTAGACGACAGTGCCACAAATAAGTAGTATTATCACTATCTACCTTGCATCTCTTAGCCTCAATGTTATGGATGTGTGTTTCATCCCTTTCAAGATTCAGAAGAAATAAACCATTCACAGCAGGTGCATGACCATAAAAGATGTTACTCATATAAATAGAACAACCATTATTCTCAGATTTAAATGAATAACCGTCTTGCAATAAACACGATCCAGAAATGATGTTCATGCTCAACACAGGCACATAATAACATTTATTGAGGTTTAAAACTAATCTCGAAGGTAAAACTAAGGAGAGCGTGCCGACGGCCATCACATCAACTCTTGATCCGTTGCCAACGCGCATCGTCACCTCATCCCTCGCAAGACGCCGTCTATTCTGTAGCTCCTGTTTTGAGTTACAAATATTAACAACTGAACCAGTATCAAATACCCAGGCACTACAACGAGGGCTAGTAAGGAAAACATCAATAACATGTATATCAAATATACCTTTGATGGTGCCAGCCTTCTTATCCGCTAAGTACTTCGGATAGTTGCGCTTCCAGTGACCCTTGTCCTTGCAATAGAAGCACACAGTGTCCGGCTTAGGTCCAGACTTGAGCTTCTTCTCAGCAGGGGCAACGCGCTTGCCGCCGCCTTTCTTGAAGGGCTTCTTTGCACCCTTACCTTTCTTAAAGCTGGTGGGCTTGTTGACCATCAACACATGATTATCCTTTTTGATGTCCACCTTCGCAGCTTTCAGCTTAGCGAAGAGCTCGGTGATCGTATCAGTGGAACCAATCTGATTATGAGTCACTACAAAACTTTTGTAGCTGGGAGGGAGTGATTGCAGAACCCTGTCAACCTTGAGCTCCTCTGGAATCTTGCAGTCCAGTTGCTCAAGGCGTTGAGTGTAGCCCGACATCTTTATGGCGTGCTCACTAACGGAACTCCCTTCCTCCATCTTGCAGTTAAAGAATTTCTCAGAGATCTCATATCTCTCAGAACGGGCCTGAGTCTGGAACATAGTTTTCAGTTCCTCGAGGATCTCATAGGGCCCGGGGTAATCTTCAAAACGATTTTGAAGGTCCGATTCCATAGCAAACAACATTGTGCTCTTAATCACACCATAATCATCTTTGCACGACTGATAGATAGCTTTCTCATCAGGCATCAGCCGGCGCATCTACAACAGGGGCGTCACCTAGCGCATCTTCAAGGACATAGTCCTTTTGTCTGCCAGCGAGAATGATTCTCAGATTGCGGAACCAGTTGGTGAAGTTAGACCCATTGTTTCTAAGCTTTTCTTTCTCAGCAAAAACATTGAAGTTGAAGTTTGACTTAGCCATTTGATCTACAATATTTGCAAGAACAAATTAGACTATGTTCATGATAACTAGTTCAACTTTAATCAAATTACTAGATGAACTCCCACTAAATTCAACATCCCTCAAGTTGCTTAGTGAACATGATCCAAATTCACCACACCTAATCCGATCTTCACGAGAAGAGATGTGGTTTCAATGGTGGACAACAAAGTGTCGATCATATCATTCATATGACTCATGCTTAACCTTTCGGTTCTTGTGTTCCGAGGCCATGTCTGTACATGCTAGGCTCGTCAAGTCAAACCCAAGTATTTCCGCGTGTGCAAAAACTGGCTTGCACCCGTTGTATGTGAACGTAGAGTTTATAGCACCCGATCATCACGTGATGCTTGAACACGACGAACTTTCGCAACGGTGCATACATGGGGAGAACACAGTTTTTATCTTGATCTTTAAGTGAGGAATCATCTTATAATGCTACCGTCACGATCTAAGCATAATAAGATACATAAAAGGATAAACATCGCATGCATATAACTTTATGTGACATGGTATAGCCAATCTTCGCGCAATGATCTCCATCTTGTGTGTGCTGGCATGATCTCCATCACTCCACCATGATTGCCTCCACCACGAATAGCAACTACAACTATTGCTAACTACTTAGCGATAAACTGAAACTATTACATGGCGTATAAGAAGTTGACACACAGGTCATACACAATTATAAAGACAACCATATGGCTCCTGCCGGTTGTGTACTCATCGACATGCAAGTCGTGAAAGATTACAAAACATGATCATTGCATACAACATACACATCACATCTTGGGCCATACCATATCACAGAAAACACTCCCTGCAAAAACAAGTTAGACGCCTCTACTTTGTTGTTGCAGGTTTTACGTGGCTTATGGGAGTATCAAGCTAAGAACGATTCTTACCTACGGAAAGCCACAACGGTGATATTATGGTTGCCAAACTCCGGTATAAATCCCATGACAACTATAGTGAGAGAAACTGGCATCCACCAGCCGCATGTGTGGAACAAGCCACACGTCAAGTGCGGAGCCGGTCTCGCGAACGATGTCGCGTAAGGTTGGCCTGGACCGCTTTGATCTCACTATCCCGCGTCATAAGAAGTACACAAACAAGAGGCTTGCAACAGAAAACATCAACGCCCGCAACAACCATGTTGCGTTCTACTCGTGAAACACATCTACGCATAGATCTAGCTCTGATACCACTTATGGGTTTCGCAGCATAGTAAATCAAAATTTTCTACGGATGCGAACGGGGAAAGCCAAGATCTAATCTAGAAGATGCAAACAACAAGGGGGAATAGATGAGATCTTCATACCCTTGAAGATTCGCACGCCTAATGAACGCTTGTGGAACGTGGGTGATGTAGTCGTACTCGCTTCTCCTCCTCGCGATCCGATCCGATCTAGCACCACAAGTGGCGATGCCTCCGAGAGATGCACACGTGCGGCACCTCGACGTCTCCTCCTTCCTCGGTCCAGCAAGTGGGGTGGAGAGATGGATTGGATCTACAACGTTACGGCACGGTGCAAGCGGTGGAGAGTTTCTGTGGCAGGGCTTCGCCTACGCGCAGTCGGGAGGGAGAGAGAGAGGAGGGGCAGCAGGGCGGCCAGGGTTGTGGAGGAGGTGTAGGGGAGGGGTGCGCCCCAGCCCTCTTTATATAGAGGGGTGGGCGGCCAGCCCTAGCCCCTCCCTCAAACCCTAGGCCGGCGGCCAAGGAGGGAGGAGTGGGGGGCAAGTTCCCCCCTCCCTTCTAGAACCTCCCCTAGGGTTTGCCCTAGGTTTGGCCGGCTGGGCCCTATGGGGCCTTGTGCTCCTGGCCCAATGCGGCCAGGGCACTCCCTCATAGGACCATGCCCCCTCCCGACAAGTGGGGCCACGTTGGTCCCACTCCGGAAGGTTCTAGAAGCTTCCGGTACAATACCGATTAACCCGGAACAATTCCGAACTCCAAAACTGCATTGCCTTATATGAATCTTATTCTCCGGACCATTCCGGAACCTCTCGTGATGTCCCGGATCCCATCCGAGACTCCGAACAAAAACTCATAAACCTATTATCCAATCTATCCTAGCGTCGAGACACGTTAAGTGTGTGACCCTTCGGGTTCGAGAATATGCAGACATGATCTTATATCAATAATCAACAGCAGGGTCTGGAAACCCATATTGACTCCCACATATTCATCGATGATTATATCGGATGAACCACGATGCCAGGATTCAATCAATCCCATAAATATATTCCCTTCGTCTCACGATATTTTACTTGCCCGAGATTTGATCGTCGGTACCGTCATACCTAGTTCAATCTCGTTCACAGCAAGTACTTTACTCGTTCCGTAATCCGATATCACTTTGTGATTAACTCCTTAACCACATGCTTGCAAGCGGTGTTGATATCGATTACCGAGTGGGCCCGAAGTATATCTCTCCAACTTGGGAGGGACAAATCCCATCTTGATACATACAACCCAATAGGTACTTTCCGATCACCTGAGAGACACCTTTATGATCACCCTCTCATAGGATGACGTTTGATGACCTCAAAGATTTCATCCGATACCAGGGAGTTGCATTATCTCATGGTCTAAGGAATACAATATATGACATAAGAAAAGCTTCGCAAAGATGAACACGATGACACGATCTAATTGCTCCGCTTAGTTTGGGTCTGTCCATCACATCATTCTCCCAATGATATGATCTCATTATTAATCGACAACTCATGTCTATGGTTAGGAAACCTTAACCATCATTAATCAATGAGCTAGTACATAGAGGCGTACTAGGGACACGGTGTTGTTCATAAACCACACAAGTATTAAGAGTTCCCGCTTAATACAATTCTAGCATGGAATATAAACTTTATCATGAACAATAATTATAATAATAACATCTTTATTATTGCCTCTAGGGCATAATTCCAAAAAAATATGTGTAAGAGCATCACTTCATTAAGAGAGTTATGAATCTCAGCACAAGCTCTTAGTATAAAGAGTGTGATACGTTAAGGTAGAACAAATGGAAGACAATCAATGCCTTTTGATCTGCGGATTACAACACTTTGACCTGGTCCTAGATATGACGAGGTACTTGAGTTTGTTTCTCCTAGACATCCTGAAATGGTTTGTCTTGACAGACCACACGAGTATCTTGCATCGGAAGACAACAATGCACATGTACTACTTGGCTACCAACTGGTAGACAAAGGTCGGAAAACAACAAGGGGAAAGGAACATGCTCAGGATAGGATCCCGAGATTTGGATGCATAGATTAACAATCTTCCGAAAACCAATGCAGAGAAGGGGTTAGGTGTGGCAGAGTCACGAATATAGATGCGAGACTCTCGAGGAGTACTCTTGTCGTGATCTATTTAGTTCCATTAAAGAACATTTGCCATAGCTAGTGGTAGGGAAGTCCTTGGTTGTCACAATTCAATCGCAATAAAGACCACAAGCTTGAAGGCTATAATTGTAGTACCAGCCATCCGGAGGTAATGTGTGAACATTAACGACAAGGGTCAAAGGAATGGATCTTGGGTTAAAGGTCAGCTTCATGTACAAGATTCACAACACTAGAATCTAGCACAATCAGGGATCTTAGGTTCAAGTCCAAGGGTTAAAACCCAAAGAAAGGAGTAACTACTACTTGAGCGACATAGCATACACTGCAAGGTAGTAATCATGAGGTAGCTTCCAAGAGAAGAAACAACTTCTAAAGTACCCAAACAAACAAAAAGGAGGCACACGAGGCAAAAAGGGACCTCGAAGCCTAGAAAAGAACACTGTGGATCCAACAATGTAAAATTATCAGCCCACAAGATAGAGAGATCATGATGGAAAGGAATCTTTTAGATGAACAAGAGCAAAGGGAACAAGGAATTCACAACACACACAACTCTAGAGAACTCAACACTTGGTCAACTGGCTGAGAAACGACATGCTTAGAAGGCACCTAAGCTTTGAAAGACTAGAAGAGATATCAAAACTTTTCCAAAATCAACACAAGGTAAGAAGACCCAGAATTAGAGCGATACCATATGAGGAGTAAAAGAGGAATACTAGAGTCTTTCGCAAATACTTTTCAGCTTTTAAAATAGTTTCATAAACACTAGACTCAACATCGACCAATAGCAAGGTTTTCCTACGGTCAGTACTGCTCTCATACCAAATCCTGTGACACCCCCGGGATCAGAGCTAAACAAATCCCAGACCTCTGTCTGACATAATCTTAACCTTGAGCTCGAGGATATCCACTGAAGAATCGGTAATACGGCAGTGACCCTAAGACACAAAATTATTACAGCAAGCTCATAACTGAGCGAAGAGCCAAATTATTACAAGCAGAGGTCACTGACCATAAACATCAAACAACGGAAGGCAAATTATGCTATTAAGTATAGCAAACTTAACAAATGTCCTAAGAGGCCTGAAGCATAACGCTGACGTCCCAACCCATAGATTCCATGCTGCCGACCGGGAACCCCAAGCTACTCGTCGGTGTCGATGTAGTACAAAACTTGTCTTCAGGTGAACACTTACTCTGCCAAAAGTATCAACAAAGCAAGGGTGAGTACAGGGTGTACTCCACAAGACTTATGGCTGGTGGAGTTGTTTTGCATAAAGCCATCTTTGTTTATAGAACAAGAGAGAGAAGAAGCTCGTCTAGTCAGAGTATTTTTAAAGGGGATAAGAGAGTGACATCTCCGAAATATTGATCATCATATTTTGATATCCACCAAGTCATCACCATCTAAACCCTATCTAGGATCACCCCCTCGTACCCATGAGGAAGCATCCTTAAACACACGTTGATCTACGAAGTTTTACGATTAGGTTCAAGTTCTCTATGATCTTAGAATCTGGTCACCAAGTGTTCATAATCGTGAACACGGATTTTTGAAAAGATTATTACCCTGTAGGGGTGTACAACTTTACCCACACGTACCAACCGACTCTTAATGCTAAGCTATTAGCCCTCTTCCTTGGAAGGCTGGCAGAGGGTGGTTGGCCACGACCTTTACCTTGCTTTCGCCGAGACCATATGTCACATAATAAGGATGGTTCCATCATAACAGGTCAAGTCCCAAAGCCGGTCCTTAAAGATGTGAGGCGAGGTTGGTTCACCAGGGGCTCCATCGACCCCAAGCAACCCAGCCACGCACCTACCTGTATGAATGCACCTCCTTCACCGCCTCGAGAAGATCCGGAATGCATGTGAATGGAAGGCCGAACTATGTGACTCATGGAATCTACTAGGCAAGTTAATCGGCGAGGGTTCCCAAGCCCGTGTGGTCAGACGCTCATCTCGGTTGCAAAGGCAAGAACTCGGGTCCTAATGGTGGCGAGCATGGGACTAGAAAAACCACATCCCACTGTGGCCTCCCATACAAGCCTTAGCATGTTTAATCTCATATCACCTCTGATATCATCTCATCACGTTCTCCTGTCATACTAGATTCTCTGCATCTAATATATCATCTGGATGAACCAGCACTAACAGCTATGCATGGCTAAGCAGACACAGATATAAGCTCTAGCAGTGCACACAAGCCAAACCTAGTTATGCTAGGAGCAGTGGATCAAGTAATATAATCTCAAAGGGAGTAATGCAATAGATATGATACTCTATCTATCGATAAAAGACCACAGTAGAATCGTATGCATCATGGAAGGAATTGAAATACTTTCGAAATCATAGGATAATATCATGGTGGGGCTTTGCTTGCCTTTGCCAGTTGATAACCAATAAGCAGATCTTCAGGAATCTTGTACTTGACTTGGTTATAGTTGGTCAAATATTGTCCGTCGGTCTTCGAACTTTGACGGTGTTGATCTCGGTCTTCGATCTTGATCTCGATATTGTATTCTACCGGGAAGAACCAAACACCGGAAAGAGAGGGAAACAATCAACAATGGCATCAATGTAATGCTCATGCAAGGATGATGATATGACAAGTTAAATTATATTTAATTAAAAACCTAAAGCATGCTCGACAACTTAATCGAGGTTCCGAGGGGTGCAAACCCTAACTCGGGGAAACTACGGACGTTTATGAGAGGGGTTGGTTTGTTCTTCTAATGAAACTTGCCATTTTAGTTGTTGATCAATGCATGATTATAGCTTAAATAGGTAGATATCATTTTTCTGAACATTTTGATATATTATTTATATTTTTCTGAATTATAAATCAAAAGTTGTTGATTTTACAAGTTTATTACATTTTCTGGAATTATTTAAAGCCTTTTTAATTGACTTACTGCATCACTGTGACGTCATCACAGGTCGGGGTAATTCTCACTGGGTCTAGGGTTACCCACAGACACTGACGATTGGGCCCCATGGGATATTTATTTATATTCTAGAAAACAATTTCAGAAAACATTAAATAAAAAAAGGGGATTATTGCCTCATGCTGATGTCAGCATGACATCAACAATGGGGATCCTACAGATCGATGCTGGACTGGGCGATTGCGGGCGCGTGTGCAAGCGGGGAGAGGTGTGCAGGAACCAGGGCAACACGAGCAACCAGAAAGTGGCGGCGCCACTATGGATTGGCCACTAGAAGCTTGCCAGTGACGAGCATCTGCGGCGAACGGCGGAGGCGCACGACGTGGGGCCAAACCAGGAAGCTAGGGAGAAGATGGAGAGCACGAGCGTGCTCCTGAGCTCACCAGGAACGTGGTAGGGTGGTCGGTGAGGCGAGGCGTGGCTTGAATCGTCGGCAACGACGGCGACCGTCATCGAAGAAGAAGCGGACAGGGAGCTCGACTAGGGACATTTGTGGCCGATTCCTCTGGCGAGGAAGGTCATGGAGACGAGGTGAAGCTCCTAGGAACATCATCTTGGCTCGGGGAGGCCTGGTACAGCGGGGCAGCACGGCACCTGCGGGGTAGGGTTCCGGCCAGAGAGGGAAAACGCGAGGGAGCACGAGAGAGAGTGAGATGGGTATGGGGAGAGAGAGGATGACGCGCTAGTTCTTATCCCTGATCTCTTCGGCGGCGGCGAGTATCGCAACGCGAGGAAGATCGATGACAACGCGCGGCACACGCAGCTGCTTCAGTTTGTCGGGAGGAAGAAGAAAGAAGAAGCACGACAAAGAGGCACGGGCTAGGTGGGCTGCAGCTGGGCCGAGGATGGGCCTGCGGGGAGTAGCGTTTGGAGGCAAAGAGGGAGAAAAGAGGGATGGGCTCGGCCTGTTTGGCTGCTGCTACTCTTTTTTTCTGTAAAACCTTTTCCTTTTTCTGTTTTCCAAATCTGTTTTGTATTTTCTTTTGTATTTTCAATTTGTAAACTATTTTGGGTATTTCAAAAATACTAGAAGCTTTTATAAAATCAGTAAAATATTTTGGGGCCCTTGAGACTATTTGGGCTCCAATAATTTTGTATTTTCAAAATTCAAAACCTCTTTAAATTTTTTTCAAGGAGAGAGGGAAACTAGGGTTTTAGGGTTTGATTTATTTCTTTAATGCACAATTTAAGATATGATGCTCATGAATGCGCAATCAAAACCCTAATTAATCATTAGCTAAAACTGGGATGTTACAAAAATAGCGTGGTTTAGCGTGACAATTTGAGATTAGCGGCATAGCGCCTAAAATAGCTTTAACGTAGCGTTGACCTTCCAAATCCCCAGCGTATTATAACATTCCTATAGCACGCTATTTTTTCCTTTGGTTGAAATTGATTTGTCTCAATTGCAAAGTGAGTTGTAATTAGTGGCGGATCTAGGATGAAATCGGTGGTGGTGCTAAGCTTAAAAAGTACCCCCTTTTTTGAACAAGGGGAAGGACCTCGAAGGGTCCAGACGATGCCATTAATTGTATGGGCGGTTACAAATATAGAAGCACTCAAGCACAAAATAAAAATAACAACATAGTCCATCACTTTTACAGCTAACACCCTGGACAAAAAGATGGAAAAGCAATCGGGTCCAGATCCGCCGTTGATAAGATGGAGACCATGTCGACTGTCCTCAACCGCACTAGGGACGAAACCACTTGGATGGTCAAGGTCGTGGAGCACCGTCGCAGCACCACAGGAGGGCATCCTGCATCGAAGGTTGAACATGGGATGCCAGAGAGGCATCCAAAGAAGACAAACAAAGGATATCGAGGACCTGATCTTGGTCGCTGATGACGAAGCTCTTGCCAGAAGATTGCACCTGCCCTAGAGCTGCGTTGCCTCGAGGCACAGTGAAAGGGCATGTATGCCCCCATGTGTGGTTTTGGTAATTAATGACAATCTCTATGGACTAATGTATAAATTGAGTTTTACTTGTAGGTTTTGTTCATTGGTATCGCGTGGGCCATGTGTTGGAGTCAAGGTTGAAAGATGAATAAAAGAAAAATAATAAAGAGAAGATGATCAAGAGTGTCTTGAAGAAGAAGATGGAGTTCCTCATGTGTATCTTCAAGACATCATCCTTATGGATTTAGAAGAAATAAAGTGCAAGCTCAAGATGTGCCACCTTTAGAATATCTCAGGCTTGAAGCTTGCCATCCTTGGTGATCATGGATTAATGAAGACAAGGTCAAGAAAGAGGTCTCCCTTGGTGTATGGGGGGATCAATTCGCAAGTCTTAATCAAGCAAGAGCGAGCAAGATCAATCAAGAAAGATGTCCCATCTTGTGGAGGACAATACGGTCTACATCAAGCTCAAGTGGATTGCTCAAGGCAAAGGTATAATCTTGATAGGATTTCTTTTTTGCTAGTCTCATGATGTTAGTTGGGAGACCAGGTTTAGGATAGATAGCCGTACTATCAAGAGGGGCTATCGAGTGAGTGACTCGATTGCTGTTGGAGATATGCCCTAAAGGCAATAATAAATGTAGTTATTATTATATCTTTGTGTTTATGATAAATGTTTACATTCATGCTATAATAGTATTAACAAGGAAACAATAATACTTGTGTGATTTGTAAACTTAAATTGAAGTCCCTAGTATAGCCTCTATACATCACTAGCTTGTTGGTTAATAAATGATTGTGGTTTCCCTATCATGAACATTGAGATGTTATTAACAACAAGATCATGTCATTAGGAGAATGATATGGTGGACATACTCCTATAGATAAGCGTAGCATAAAGATCAAGTCATTTTAATAGTTCAATTGCTATATGCTTTCTGATACATAGTAACCTAATTCCTTTGACCATGAGATCATGCATATCACCTTTACCGGATGGATGCTTTGATGACATCAAACACCACACCGTAACTGGGTGGCTATAAAGGTGGCATTGAGTGTTCGGAAAGTATTGGTTGAGACACATGGATCAAGAGTGGGATTTGTCCATCCATATGATAGATAGATATACTCTGGGCCCTCTCGGTGAAATGTCATCCAATTAGCTTGCAAGCATGTGACTGGCTCACAAGGGATCACATATCACGGGAACGAGAAAAGAGTACTTGTCGATGTGAGGTTGAACTAGGTATGCGAGAGATACCGATCATAACCTCGGATAAGTAAACTATCGTGAGACAAAGGGAAATTGGTATCGTATGTAAGTGGTTCATTCGATCGCAAAGTAATCGTAGAAATATGTGGGAGCCATATGAATTTCCAGATTCCTCTATTGGTTATTGATCGGAGAAGTGTCTCGATCATGTCCACATAATTCACGAACCGTAGGGAGACACACTTAAGGATTCGACGTTGTTTGAGTAGTTATGGAATGATGAGAAAGAGACCGAATGTTGTTCGGAGTCTCGGATGGTATCCGGGATATCACGAGGAGATCCGGAATGGTCCGGAGAATAAGATTCATATAAGGAAAGTCCCGTTTCGGAGTTGGGGAATGGTTCCGGTGTTTTCATCGGGAATGTTCTAGAAGGTTCCGAAATGTCCGGCACTCCGAGGGGGAGGGTACATGAATGTGTTATATCAAGTTGGTATGATTGCATCATGTACTAAGTGTCATCGCTGAACAAAATAGAGGGTTTATTCAAATCCTAGTTTGAAAAGTCAAACAGCTAGTTTGAAAGTCAAACGGCAATTTTGGGAAGTGGGAAAGGAGGAGGAAACCGAGTTGGGGAGGAGTCCCTCCTCCCACCAGCCTTACCACCCAAGTCGAGTTGGGAGGGACTCCTCTCTCCCTTGGCCGGCCCCTCCACCTATATAAGGAGGGGCAGGGCTCCCTCCTAGAGACACACAAGATCCTCTCCTCCAAACCCTAGCCCCAGCCGGCCGCCTCCATAGCCCGCCATTAAGCAAACCCTAGCCGCCGCCTAGCTAAACCCTAGCCGCCGGCTTGCCCCTCCTTGGTGTGTCTAAACCCTAGAACACCGAGGACTCTCTCATACTCCACCATACTCACTCCGGCTTAAGGCGAAGCCCTGCGAGATCTCCCCTCTACTTCCGGTACCACGCCGTTGTGCTGCCAGAATCGTGAGGAGAGTGCTACAACCTCCGCTGCCTGCTGGAACAAGGGAGAGGAAGGTCTTCATCGAGTACCGAACGTGTGACCGACTTCGGGAGCGCTGCCGGAACGCAGCGCCGGAAGGATCGTCTACGCGATCTTGAGATCGGGAAGAGTACGACTATATCACCCACGAGAATCCGCTCTCGTTAAACGCTTTGGAATCTTCGAGGGTGAGTTATTCCATCGACTCGTTGCTACAATCTAGTAGATAGATCTTGGCTTTTTTGTTTGTATGCGATAGAAATTTTTTGTTTTCCATGCTACGAAACCCTACAGTGGTATCAGAGCCGTGTCTATATGTAGATCTGTTGCACGAGTAGAACACAATGGTCATTATGGGCGTTGATGCTTTTATTGTCAATTGCTTCTTGTGTACTTTGCATCTTGCGGGATGTTGGGATGAAGCGACCCGGGCTAACCTTACATGACATCGTTCATGAGACTTGCTCCACGCTTGACATGCAACTTGTATTGCATAAGTGGCTTTGCGGGTGCCTGTTTCTCCTAGCATAGTTAAGATCCAATTTACAACATGTGATTAACAATACTAGTATCAATGTTGTGGTTCATGTCCGTAAGTTAGAACGACACTTATTGGAAGCCCCAAACCATGTAAAACATGCAAAGAAAGTAGAGGCGTCTAACTTTGTTTTGCAGGGGTGTGCAGTGATGTGATATGGCCATGATTGTGGTTATATTTGATGTATGCAATGATCCTTATTATAAGTTGGCAACCGGCAGGAGCCATATGGTTGTTTTTAATTTATGTTAAGACCCGCGTGTCTATTCAAAGTAGTTGTAATAGTTGAAGCCAGTGGACGACAACCATGGAGAAGTGTCACTGATCTTGATGCAATGCCGGTGATGATGGAGATCATGTTCGTGCTTGAAGATGGAGATCGGAAGCACAAAGAAGAAAGGCCATATCATATCACATATTATGAATTGCATGTGATGTTAATCCTTTATGCATCTTGTATTGCTTAGTAGACGACGGTAGCATTATAAGATGATCCCTCATGCACATGAGTTTCAAATCATAAAGTGTTCACCCTTAGTTAGCACCGTTGCTAAAGCTTGTTGTTTCGAAGCACCACGTGATGATCGGGTGTGTTAGATTCCGCAAGTGTATACAACGTGAGCAAGCCAGATTTGCTCATGCGGAAACTAAGGTTTGATCTTGACGAGCCTAGCATGTACAGACATGGTCTCGAAACACGGATCACCGAAAGGTAAAGCATGAATCATATAGTAGATATGATGAACATGTCGATTGTTCGCCATTGAAACTATATTAAAACTCGTGATGATCGGTGTTGATATGGTGGATTTGGTTCGTGTGATCACTAAAACAATGTGAGGGATGTTGTTTTGAGTGGGAGTTCACCTAGGTTAATTTTATTATTGATTTGAACTCAATTTGTCATAAACTTAGTCTAAACTATTGCAAATATGTTGTAGATCAATGGCAGCCCCTACCATCAATTTTAATGCGTTCCTAGAGAAAGAAAAGTTGAAAAACAATGGAAGCAACTTCGCGGATTGGTTCCGCAATTTGAGGATTGTCCTCACAGCTGGTAATTTGATCTATGTGCTGGATGCACCGCTGGGTGACCCACCTGCAGCTACTGCTATCGATGAAGTAAAGAATGTTTACCTCACTCGGAAGACACAGTACTCCACAGTTCAGTGTGCTATCTTGTATGGTTTAGAATCAGAGCTTCAGAAAAGGTTTGAGAATTCAGACCCACATGATATTGTCCGTGATCTCAAATTGATCTTTGAGACTCATGCGACAATTGAGAGCTATGAGGCTTCTGAAAAGTTCTTTAACTGCAAGATGGAAGAGGGCAGCTCCGTCAGTGAGCATGTGCTTAAGATGCAGACGCAAACAAACTTCAAAGCTTGGGCATAGTGATTCCTAATGCTTTGGGGATTTACCGTGTCCTCCAATCACTACCACCAAGTTACAAGAACTTTGTGATGAACTACAACAATGCAGAACATGAACAAGACGTTGCCAGAACTCTTTGCCATGTTAAAATCTGCAGAAGTGGAGATCAAGAAAGAGCACCAAGTGTTGTTGGTCAATAAGACCACCAAATTCAAGAAAGGCAAGTCTAAGCAAAAGGGACACTTCAAGAAGGGTGGTAAGAAAGTTACCACGCCGACGAAGAAGACCAAGGCTGGACCTAAGCACGATCTTGAGTGCTTTTCTTGCAAGGGAGAAGGTCCTTTGAAGCGGAATTGCCCAAAGTACTTGGCGGATTTGAAGAGCGGCAACATCAAGAAGAAAGGTATATCGATATACATGTTATTGATGTGTATCTCACTAGTACTAAGTAGTAGTGCTGGGTATTTAATCTTGGTTCGGTTGCTCATATTTGTAACTCGAAGCAGGTCTTTGCGAATAAGCGGAAGCTAGCGAAGAACGAGGTAACGATGCGCATTGGAAACGGATCAAAGGTTGATGTGATCGCGGTCGGCACGCTACCCCTTCATCTACCATCGGGATTAGTTTTATACTTAAATAATTGTTATTTGGTGCCTGCGTTAAGCATGAACATTATATCGGGATCTTGTTTATTGCGAGACGGTTACTTGTTTAAATCCGAGAATAATGGTTGTTTGATTTATATGAGTAATATGTTTTATGCACATGCACCTTTGATAGATGGTCTATTCTTGTTGAATCTAGATAGTGGAAATACACATATTAATAACATTGAGGCTAAGCGTTTGAAATCGGCGATAACTCGATCTATATGTAACTTTGTCGTCTTGGTCACATTGGAGTGAAGCGTATGAAGAAACTCCATTCCGATGGACTTCTTAAATCACTTGATTTGAATCACTTGATAGATCTGAAGCATGTCGATGGGTAAAATGACTAAGACTCCATTTTACGGTATGATGGAGCGAGCTACGGACTTATTGGAAATCATACATACCGATGTGTGTGGTCCAATGAGTGTAGCATCATGATGGTTATCGTTATGTTCTTACCTTCACCGATGACTTGAGTAGATATGGGTATATCTATTTCATGAAACATAAATCCGAAACTTTCGAGAAGTTTAAGGAATTTCAAAGTGAGGTAGAGAATCAACGTAACAAGAAGATTAAATTTCTACGTTACGATCGTGGAGGTGAATATCTAAGTTACGAGTTTGGCGAGCATTTGAAGAAATCGGAATACTTTCACAATTTACACGCCGGGAACACCACGGCGTAATGGTGTGTCCGAGCGTCGTAATCGAACTCTCTTAGATATGGTTCGTTCTATGATGTCACTTACAGATTTACCGCTATCATTTTGGGGTTATGCATTAGAAACAGCCGCATTCACTTTAAATAGGGCACCATCTAAATCCGTGGAAACGACACCGTATGAATTATGATTTGGGAAGAAACCTAAATTGTCGTTTCTTAAAGTTTGGGGATCTGAAGCCTATGTAAAGAAGTTACAGCGGACAAGCTAGAACCCAAAGCGGAAAAATCGTCTTCATAGGATACGAAGGAAACTATTGGGTATACCTTCTATCATAGATCCGAAGGCAAAATCTTCGTTGCTAAGAATGGATCTTTTTAGAAAGGAATTTCTCTCGAAAGAAGTATTTGGAAGGAAAGTAGAACTTCGGAGGTTATCGAACCTTCTCTCGAACTTGTGAGTAGCGCAGACCGGAAGTAGTTCTGTGGCGCTGCACGGTGAGAGAGGAAGCTAATGATGATGATCATGAAACTTGGTTGTAGTTGCTCTGAGCCTCGCGAGTCAACGAGAACTCGTACCACTCCAGATTAGTATGATCCCGTTATGAATGTCATGTTGGTGGATAACACCGATGACCCTGAGACATATGAGGAAGCGATGATGAGCCCATATTCCAATAAATAGCAAGAAGCCATGAAATCCGAGATTGGATCCATGTACGAAAACCAAGTATGGACTTTGGTGGACTTACCGGATGGCCGGAAGGCCGTCGAGAACAAATGGATTTTCAAGAAGAAAACAAATGCTGATGGTAATGTTACTGTCTATAAAGCTCGACTTGTCGCAAAAGGGTTTCGACAAATTCAAGGAGTTGACTACGATGAGACTTTCTCACCAGTAGCGAAGCTAAAGTCTGTGAGGATTATGTTAGCAATCGCTGCATATTATGATTATGAGATATGGCAGATGGATGTCAAAACAACATTCCTCAATGGAGACATTGATGAAGAGTTGTATATGATGCAACCCAAAGGTTTTGTCGATCCTAAAGATGCTAACAAGGTATGCAAACTTCAACGGTCCATCTATGGATTGAAGCAAGCATCCCGAAGTTGGAATCAACGTTTTGATCAGGTAATCAAAAGTTTTGGTTTTATACAAACTTATGGAGAAGCTTGTATTTACAAGAAAGTGAATGGGAGCTCTGTAGCATTCTTAATACTATATGTAGATGACATATTGTTGATTGGGAATGATGTAGACCTTCTTAATAGTATCAAGGAATATTTGAATAATAGTTTTTCAATGAAGGATCTTGGCGAAGCAGCTTACATATTGGGCATAAAGATTTATAGAGATAGATCGAGATGCCTAGTATCATTGTCTCAAAGTACATATTTGGACAAAGTTCTAAAGAGGTTTGGAATGGAAGATAGCAAGAAAGGGTTCTTGCCCATGTTGCCCAATACGACCTTGAGTAAAACTCAAAGTCCGACAACGGCAGAAGATAGAGAAAGGATGAGTAAAACTCCCTATGCCTCAGCCATAGGATCTCTAATGTATGCCATGCTATGTACTAGACCCGACATTGCATATGTTGTTAGTTTAACTAGCAGATATCAAAGTGATCCAGGAGTGGATCATTGGACAGCGGTCAAAAACATCCTTAAGTACTTGAGAAGAACTAAGGATATGGTTCTTTTTTATGGAGGTGATGAACAGCTCGTTGTTAATGGTTACACCGATGCTAGTTGGAACACCGATCCGGATGATTCTAAATCACAATCTGGATACGTATTTATTTTGAATGGTGCAGCAGTTAGCTGGAGGAGTGCAAAGCAAAGCGTTGTGGCGAGATCTTCAACTGAATCGAAATACATGGCTGCTTCGGAGGCTTCACAAGAAGCGATATGGATGAAAGAGTTCATTACAGAGCTGGGTGTGGTTCCTAGTGCGCTGGACCCAATGTCTATCTACTGTGATAACATGGGCGCCATAGCCAATGCGCAAGAACCAAGGTCACACAAGAAGCTGAAGCATATAAAGCTACGTTTTCACGCTATTCGAGAGCATGTCCAAGATGGGGACATAAAGATTTGCAAAATACACACAGATCTGAATGTGGCGGATCCGTTGACTAAACCTCTCCTGAGGGCAAAACATGACCAGCACCAAACTACCATGGGTGTTCGGTATATTACCATGTAATCTAGATTAGATGACTCTAGTGCAAGTGGAAGACTGTTGGAGATATGCCCTAGAGGCAATAATAAATGTAGTTATTATTATATCTTTGTGTTTATGATAAATGTTTACATTCATGCTATAATAGTATTAACAAGGAAACAATAATACTTGTGTGATTTGTAAACTTAAATTGAAGTCCCTAGTATAGCCTCTATACATCACTAGCTTGTTGGTTAATAAATGATTGTGGTTTCCCTATCATGAACATTGAGATGTTATTAACAACAAGATCATGTCATTAGGAGAATGATATGGTGGACATACTCCTATAGATAAGTGTAGCATAAAGATCAAGTCATTTTAATAGTTAAATTGCTATATGCTTTCTGATACATAGTAACCTAATTCCTTTGACCATGAGATCATGCATATCACCTTTATCGGATGGATGCTTTGATGACATCAAACACCACACCGTAACTGGGTGGCTATAAAGGTGGCATTGAGTGTTCGGAAAGTATTGGTTGAGACACATGGATCAAGAGTGGGATTTGTCCATCCATATGACGGATAGATATACTCTGGGCCCTCTCGGTGAAATGTCATCCAATTAGCTTGCAAGCATGTGGTAGCTCACAAGGGATCACATATCACGGGAGCGAGAAAAGAGTACTTGTCGATGTGAGGTTGAACTAGGTATGCGAGAGATACCGGCGATCATAACCTCGGATAAGTAAACTATCGTGAGACAAAGGGAAATTGGTATCGTATGTAAGTGGTTCATTCGATCAAAGTAATCGTAGAAATATGTAGGAGCCATATGAATTTCCAGATTCCTCTATTGGTTATTGATGGAGAAGTGTCTCGATCATGTCCACATAATTCACGAACCGTGGGAGACACATAAGGATTGACGTTGTTTGAGTAGTTATGGAATGATGAGAAAGAGACCAAATGTTGTTGGTCTCGGATGGGATCCGGGATATCACGAGGAGATCCGGAATGGTTGAAAATAAGATTCATATAAGGAAAGTCCGTTTGAGGAGTTGGGGAATGGTTAGGTGTTTTCATCGAGAATGTTCTAGAAGGTTCGGAATGTCCGGCACTCCGGGGAGGGTACATGAATGTGTTATATCAAGTTGGTATGATTGCATCATGTACTAAGTGTCATCGCTGAACAAAATAGAGGGTTTATTCAAATCCTAGTTTGAAAAGTCAAACGGCTAGTTTGAAAGTCAAACGACAATTTTGGGAAGTGGGAAAGGAGGAGGAAACCGAGTTGGGGAGGAGTCCCTCCCCCCCACCGCCGGCGCACCACCCAAGCCGAGTTGGGGAGGGACTCCTCTCCTCCCTGGCCGGCAACTCCACCTATAAGGAGGCGGGGCTCCCTCCTAGAGACACACAAGATCCTCTCCTCCAAACCCTAGCCCCAAGCCGCCGCCGCCTCCATAGCCGCCGCTGGCCCTAGGGCAAACCCTAGCCGCCGCCTAGCTAAACCCTAGCCGCCGGCTTGCCCCTACTTGGTGTGTCTAAACCCTAGAACACCAAGGACTCTCTCATACTCCACCACACTCGCTCCGGCTTAAGGCGAAGCCCTGCGAGATCTCCCCTCTACTTTCGGTACCACGCCGTTGTGCTGCCGGAATCGCGAGGAGAGTGCTACAATCTCATTTTCTTTGGAACAAGGAGAGGAAGGTCTTCGTCAGTGCAGATGTGACCGATCATTGAGAACGCTTGGGAGCATAGCGCGGAAGGATCGTCTACGATCTTGAGATCGGGAAGAAATACTACATCACCCACGAGAATCCGCTCTCGTTAAACGCTTTGGAATCTTCGAGGGTGAGTTATTCCATCGACTCGTTGCTACAATCTAGTAGATAGATCTTGGCTTGTTTGTTTGTATGCGATAGAAATTTTTTGTTTTCCATGCTACGAAACCCTACAATTGCATCTTTTGGAGAAAGCTCAAACCTTTACATTCTTGCATCATATTTCTTGGTTGTTGCTGGTTTTGGATCTTGTCCATGTGAGTATCTATAGATTCTAGTTATCTTCATAACAAGGTCTAGTTCATTAAAAAGGGATTTCCCTTGCATATCTTATTGCGTGTTTGATCTTGCGGGTTTTCCGTATCCACACCTGGGAGGTATCTCACATATATATATATATACATACTATTTTCTCCCTTGGTGGTATCCAAAATTTCTTGTTGGATTATTCTCGTTGTTATCTTTCCAACAAAATTGGTTTCATCCTGTTTGGAGTTCGGATGCAAAAGTTTTGCTAGTTTTAGTTCTGGAGGTTTTCCCGTGTCTCTCTTTAGTAACCTCTTTGTTTGGTCGCGTGTATTTGTTGGTATTTGGGCCGGTGGTAGTACCAGACGGACTTCCGACCTGTACAACCAGGTTGTTGCAACTACTTTAGAGTCGTTGGATCCGGGATGACCGGAACTTCTGGCGGCTCACCGATACTACCGTCTAGGTGCGTTTTAGCCCAAACGATCAGTTTTGGGAGCCCTTTAAAAGGGGATCCTCTTCCCATTCGTGGGCAAGCTCTTTTGGTCTGGTTTTCTCTCTCTCTCTCTCTCTCTCTCTCTCTCTCTCCTCCATTGATTGACCTTGAAGATTTTGTCCTCTCTCCTTCTCCCTCCTATGATTCTTGCATCTTTTTGAGAGATTTGTGAGAGGATCTGCAACTCCACCAAACCAAATCCCTTCTTTGTGAAGGAATCATAGGGATCTAGATCTTGGGGAGTTTTTTGTTATTCCTCCCTTATTCCTCCAATAGCTTTGGTGGATTTTGGGAGTGAAGGCTTTGTTCTTGCATTTGGTGCATAGGTTTAAGTTCTACTCGGAGATTCAGCGAGTACAACCTTGTGGGCTTGTTACTCTTGGGTTCTTGGAACCCTAGATGATTGTATGGCTGGTGTGTTGACTTCTTGCACCCTCTTGTTGAGTTGTGGGGAAGCCTCAAGCTTGCAGCCTTTTGTGGACTTGTTGTTGGGAGCCTCCAATTGAGTTGTGGAGATAGTCCTAACCTTGTACGGGTTTAGTGACCGTCCTCAAGTGTCCCTTAGTGGATCGTGAGTAGGACTTTATGGTGAGCTTACGGGAGAATAGGGTGAGTATGTTGTGACATCGGTGTGTTGCATGCCTTCGCATCTTGGGGTGAGTCCTTGTGTGGCGTTGGGTGAGCATCGAGCCACCACACCTCAAGGTGAGCCACTTGTGGCGTTCGGAGAACATTGCGCCATCACACCTCTCCAACAGAGACGTAGCTTCTTTGGAAGTGAACTCTAGGATAAAAATTATCGTCTCCGTGTATATCTGTTATTTCTCAACCGAGCCCTTTACTTATGCAATTTACATTATAATAGCCATCATGCTTGAAGTGTTTTATATCTTACTATCACCTTGTTGCTTATCTTGCTTAGCATAGGTTGTTGCTGCACTTAAAAAGACTATTCATCCCTCCTCTAGGCGACATCCGTTGCACTTTCACACGGGACACCACCACCTAACTCCTTCTTCTCGACACCATTGCGCCCGAAAGAAGGAGTAACAATCCAGCAGAAGAAGGCATTGCAGCAACCATATCATCGTCGCCGCATAGTTATTTCCGATTCACCATCAGACTCCATGCTCCCGCCACGAGCTAGAGGAGATGAACCTTGAGTAGATGGTAGGTAGTGACGATGAGCTGAGAACCCGGACTTATTCGAGCAGCGGCTAGATCCTGATGACAGAATCCTCCGCCATGGAGCCCAAAGGACCACCAGATCCATCCACTCCGAGGGTGTGCCCAAAGCACCGCCAGGATAGCTGCTAGTCATAGCCTTATTGGGGATGTTGGAGCTTTCCTTGCCACCCAGCGCCGGCCCTTGTCATCAAAGCTACGCCGACGGAGAGAGACCGCTCTAGACGCGCCGGACTTGGCCGGAGAAGGCCGGTAACCGACCCCAAACGCCATATAGGACACAAATCACAAAAACTAGACTAATGATAAACCTAAGCCTACTAACGGCACCTTCACTTTGCCATCTATGACCGGCTACGCCGATGAGGATAGCTTGGATCCGGTCTGGCCGCACGCGAGGAGAGACCAAGGACGAGAGGGGAGAGTTGGAAGAGTCGAGAGGGTGCTAATACACCATAGAAGGGACATGTTAAAAGTCTATTACACTTTGCATTTAGCCATGACTAGTACAACTATTAGTAGCTAAAACAAGATTTGTATTTTTTGGAGGGGGTGCATGGCACCTCCACTTGATACGCCACTGGTTGTAATTGGCAAAATGTTTGAATCATTCGATTTACGTTGTGATTCATGCTAAGAGGGCTTTACAAGTGGGATCAATGTCCACGTGTTGTCTATTTCAGCTCAATTTCAACGGCAAATCTGGTTAAAAACTAAATCGAGTGACAAGTACACGGTTAAAATTCTACAAATTTTAAGTGCAGGGACTAAACCTCGAGTCACACGGACAAGCAGAAGGACTGCTACTGTCTTTAACTCGAGGTGCCGAGACTTTAGGCGGCTGTCGCGTAGAGGCTCTGCACCGCGCAGCACGAGGCCCTCGGGCGCGCGCACGGCGCCGGCCATGTAACCATCGAGCCTGAATATCGATCTGGCGATCTCGTGTCGCCTCTGTGCAGGACAGCTCCCCGTATATATGCGAGAGAGAGAGGCTGCTAGCTGGAGGCATTTGTGTAATCCCAACCAAAAAGTTCGATCGATCCAAGAATCTCGCAATCCTATGTTTATACATCTACTGAATGCACGCTAGCTACTCCTTGCTGCTGCATTTGGTGGCCAACCATGCATCAGGCCATGCGCAGCTCTATATAAAAGCACCCTGATCCTCCCACAAACCAAAGACCCATCCAAGCTAATTAAGCTACTCCGTCCTCTCTCTTCCAAACTTCAAACTACCTTCTCCTACTGCGCGATGGCAGCTGCTCAAGTAGGTTTAAAGCAGTATATATTGCTAGCTAGCTCTTGATTTCTCTCTCTTTTTTTAACAAGCCTTGATCTCTCATGCTGGTTTGATCTGGCATGTTAGTCACTGTTATTTGTTTCTGTCTTTGGGATCAAAGGTTCAGCAAGTAGTGGAAGCACTGGCGCACGGCGATACCGACGGCTGCGTTAAGGAGGGAGAGAAGAACCGTGAGATCATCCAAGACCCGCCATGCACCGAGGTAGGAGAACGAGCTTCTCATGTGAAGGTACACGAGCACGGCAAGGGCGGCTGCACGGACATGGAGGGTGAGGACGAGCTGGAAGTCCAGGCCACTGACACCGACGAGGGTCAGCGCAGCATAGCGGAAGAAGTTGAAGCCAAGCTCGCCGCCCAGCCTGCAGAAGCTGAAGAAAAGGAGACCAGGGAAGGACGACTCGGCCGTGGGGCGAAGAAGACCGAGAAAGCCGCCGCCAAGGGGGCGATCGTCCCCGTCGACAACGGCGACGAGGTCGCTGCGCCGAGAGCGGCGAAGAAGAAGGCCGAGAAAGCGGCGGCCAAGTGGGCGGTCGTCCCCGTCGACGACGAAGTTGTTGCGCCGGCAGGTGATCTGGACCCGGTGGCAGCGCCTGTCTCTTTTGAGGAGGCGGCGGAGGAAGCCGGCGAGGAAGCGACCAAGACCAAAGGTGGCAAGGAAGATGCGCGTGAGGAGAAAGCTCACGATGAATAGAAGACGTGTCCTTCTGCTTTGCGTTGCCAGAGTCAGTTTATCCAACTCAATAAGGTTGCAGTAAAGTAGTGAATCTGGCCAGGTTTAAGGTTGTAATCGAAGCAGTCAGGTGGGGTCAATCCAGTGTCGCGTGTAGTGTATTGCCTACAATAAAATCGTGTCAATCGTGTTGTGCATGTGTCATGTGTTAGATGATGAAAACAGAGATGAAAAAAAAAGCTATGGTCCTCAAAACTTCCAAGTTCTCGTGCAATGCACCCTTTTTTTTTTCTGAATCTTAAAGAAAAGTCTGAAGTCTAAGATGGTTTACTCAAATTTGAAAACATCATGAGATTATGCATTACATGTTCCGACAATACCATATGTTCAAAAATTGATCGCATTTTAGAAAGCATGCAGCAAAACTACTTTTGTTTTGATTGGAAATAGTATATAATAAAGTACTTCCTCGATCTGGAAATAAGTGATTTGTACTTGTATTTATTTACATGTTGCTATAAGCTAAGAGTATGTATAATAGTCTTATTTTAGCAATGGCATTATCATGATTTCTGTGCTGAAGGAGTGAACTTTTTTTTCCAATAAATAGCGCTTTATTACTTAAAAGGTTTAATTACTACACCCGGCTTCTGCATAACTATAATGCACGCAGTCACAAAAGTCCACACACCCAATCAAATAAAAAAAGAATTACATATTATAGTGAGTAATTGTAAAACGTCTAAGGTGCTAAAGGAGGTCCGATCCGAAGAATATGCTGCCGTCCATGACGGATAAATAAATCACGTGTCGTATTCTCCAGCCACGTACATATCTCCGTAAAAAAATCGTGATACTCCACACGATATAAGGACGACCAAGAACGTAGGGTGTTGGTACACCAGTAAATCACCCGCGGAAGAGAACAATTTATATATTAAACACTTTATCATTTCTACATAGCCATAGCGACTATATAATGACAATCACTCCTACCATAAGTAGTAATTTATACTTGTGATCTATACCATGTACCAATTTCCAAATATGTTGGCAATACTACGTGGTGGATACAAGCCTGAAGTTGCTTGAGCAACTGATCATATAGACATAGCGGAATTGTATTGGAAAAACAGATGTTTGATTGTCTCATTATGATGACAGAACACACATGTAGAATTCCCGTGCCAATTTGGTCTAATGAGATTATCTTTAGTAAGGATTACCCCTTGATGAAGATACCGATCAATTTTTTTAGAGATATCTTTATTTTCCAAATTATTTTATTATCTAAAACAGGTATGATTGGCTGGACAAAACAAATATTTTGTCTTCTTTTAACTAAAAGATCATCTTTTAGCAACAATATGCCTCACTACATATTTAGGAATATCTACCACTAAAGATAAGACTAAAAAGTGACCCATTGTACATAATGTTTTGTTGTCATATTATTATTACGTGGTATGTATAAGATAAGTATTTTCTTATCGATTATCGTATATTGCCCTAAAGCACGTCTAAATATAATACAAAACTAGATAAATTTGAGTCATCTATTCCTGCAGAGAGAGTATTTTTGACAGGATAAAAAAAAACATTCTTTTGACAGGATAAAAAAGACACCTCGGTTTTCTTCTTGGGCGAAGTCCGGGATGAAATTTCAAGTCTTGCGCGCATCGCTTTCCTCCCGAAACGAGCACGGCGCCGGGACATCACACCACTCACCGGCTGCTGGGGCACCGTTCTCCGATGCCCCCGCCGAGAGCCACCTTCTCCGCGCCCCACCACGAAGTAATCCGCCTCCTCGACTGCCACGACCTCCCCGCCGCGGCGCGCCTGGCGGCGGCGCACCCCTCGTCCCCCGTCTCCCTCGCCGCCGTCCTCCTCCGCCACCCGCCGCCCCGCCTCGGATACTGTCTCCACGCCCTAGCCACCCGCTCCGGTATCCTCGCCGACCGCTACGTTGCCAACGCCCTCCGCGCCTTCTACGTCCGCCTCCCGCGCCATCTCCCGCACGTGCTCAGGGCGTTCGACGACCTGCCTCACCGCGACGTCGTCGCGCACTCGTCCATCCTCGCCGCTTTCCTCCGCGCGGGGCTTCCCCTCCGCGCGCTCCACTCTCTCAGATCCATGATCGCCGGAGCGGACGGCGTCTGTCCCAGCGCCCACGCACTCTCCGCCGCCGTCAAGGCCTGTGCCATGCTCCGCGACCGTAATGCGGGCGCCTGCGTCCACGGGAGCATCCTTGTACGGGGATTCAACGACGATGGCATCGTGCTGAGCGCGCTAGTGGACATGTACGGCCACGCGGCTTCACCAGGAGACGCGCGGAAGGTGTTCGAGGAAATGTGCGCCCCGGATGGGATATGCTACACGTCATTGATATCAGCGTTTGTGCGGAACGATTGGTTTGAGGAGGCTGTGAGGTGGTTCAGGACTATGGTCACGAGGGGCGGGGTTGAGCCGGATGGCTGCACATTTGGTTCGATGATGACAGCACTGGGGAACTTGAGGAGGGCGAGGCAGGGTCGCGAGGCACATGCACAGGTAGTGACCCGTGGCCTATGTGGGAATGTGATCGTGGAGAGCAGCACGCTGGACATGTATGCCAAGTGCGGGATGATGTTGGAGGCACGCAAGGTGTTTGACAAGATGCCGGTCAGAAATGCAGTTTCATGGTGTGCGTTGCTTGGAGGATATTGCCAGAACGGGGATTACGAGAAGGTTCTTGTGCTGTTTCGGCAGATGGATAAGGAATATGATGACTCATATAGCTTGGGGACTGTTCTGAGGGCATGTGCTGGTCTATCTTCCGTGAAGCCAGGAAAAGAGATCCACTGCCGGTTTCTGAGGAATGGAGGCTGGAGAGATGTGGTTGTTGAGTCTGCGCTTGTAGACCTATATGCAAAATGCGGTGCTGTAGACTATGCTTCTAGAGTTTTTGAAGCGAGCAGTGTTCGTAACACAATTACTTGGAATGCCATGATTGGCGGCTTCGCTCAGAATGGCCATGCCGAGCGAGCTATCAGCCTTTTCAATCGGATGGTCAGAGAAGGGGGCAGGCCTGACTACATCAGTTTCATTGGTGTTCTGTTTGCATGTAGTCATACTGGAATGGTTGAGCAAGGACGGAACTACTTCAACTCCATGAGCAAGGACTATGGCATTGCCCCTGGAATCGAACACTACAACTGCATTGTTGAACTTCTCAGCAGAGTAGAACTTCTTGAAGAGGCGGAAGATCTGATAAATAAGTCACCCTTCAGGGATGATTCGTCCTTGTGGGCAGCAATCCTTGGCGCTTCTGCCACACATTCCAACCCAGATGTAGCAGAAAGGGTTGCCAAGAAAATGATGGAGCTAGAACCTCAATACCACTTGAGCTACATTCTTCTTGAAAACGTGTACAGAACAGTTGGGCGATGGGGAGATGCATCAGAGATAAGGAAGTTGATGAATTCAAGAAAGGTGAAAAAGGAACCCGGAACGAGCTGGATTGATGTAAACAGAAGTAAACTACATGTATGGAATGTTAATGGGGCACCTTCAGAGCTTGTTGCCTCCGAGGACATCATCACAAATGACAGCAGTACATAACATCTGTTTGTGTTTCTGCTTTTGTTGGCGGCAATGTCCTCTGATTGGTGCTCACGAATCACTGTGAGCCTTTGGGAGTTTGGAATGAATTTAAGCAGATGCAATGTTCCCAAAAGGCTCTACTTGCAGTGGAGAAAATTGACACCACCTTTCATCTTACAAGTTACATTGTCCAGCCTGTTAATTGATAGAAATTGTGAATAATCAGCTCATCGAAGATAGTCTTGTCTGCTTGGCAGCGTGCGGTTTTATGTGGGTGCAATGCCAGAGACTTGTTAAAAATGTCAGGCTTGGACGGGTTGGCCTCAGCCAGCATGAACACAAAAGTGGAACTGCCAGGCAAGCTGTCCACATGTTGGCTTCTTTTTTCCCCTGATCTCTTCTTAGAGAGATCAAATGCCCGCTTCCATTACTAGCGGATAGCATAAATACTAGCCTTTTACCTGCTATTAATCCAGCTGTGTAGGCTTTTTGGGATAGCTTTGTGTACTTTCCTCAGAGGCATCTGTGCGCCTTGAGCTTGAATTCATCTTCGGCATACATGACATATGCAAGAATCTCAAATCATCTTCTGCATATTACGCTTTCTTTGAATGCAGTCCTATTGTTTGATGTTGCAACTTTTTTCGATATAACTAGTTTTTCATAGACAAGCCTTGTATTGTGATAATGAGAAATAGTAGCCAGTGTTTGCTATTATTTCTTCTAGTATTCATGGTACTAAGAAAACTGAACACTATTGATCATTAAAGAAAATAGCAATGATTAACATCTTTACGTTATATCAAGGTCGTACTGTCTGGCATCACAACTCTCTTCCATGCCACAAAGAAAATGTTTAGATTTAGCCTTAGACACACAATTTTGGTGAACTACCAATAGAAATGACATGTGTTTGAGAAAGAAAGGTTAAATCACAAGCAATCATATGTAAGCTTACGTCTATATTGCAACTCACAAGTCCTTGATTGACGTGTTCTTACTTCACGATTGCGGCGCTTCATTCTAATGGTGTTTATTGATTCAGAATTCAGATATTGCCTGGTGGCTGAATTTCTTAGGATTTTAGTACAACTTTTCTGAACCATAGATCAAAGAAGTGACGTTTAGCTCATGGTCATGGAGAATATCTGTTTTGTTTCTTTTTGCTTGAATTTCTCCATTTTCCAGGTCGTGTACCGCGATGAAGCTATGTCAAAAAACTTGACCTGATCACCTTACTCATGTATATATGACAGAGGTTCCAGGAGAGAGAACTTCGATCTGAATAGTTGAAAGATCAAATAAGTGGAGCTATTGGTAAGTACTACTATGATGATTGACGACCCTACCTCATTTGCATAATCAATCATCTGTAGCATGTTTATATCAGATGTACTGTACTTTTCTTTAGATGGAGTATAAGTCAGATGTACTAGAAGGGGGGCAAGTGAGAGACATGCATGGCCTACCTATGTCTGTGCTTCATTCATCTTACTAGGTTTAGTCCCGTCCTCCAGCTATTAAACTCACCACTCCTAGTTTTCGTACCAGTAAATCTCCGGCAATCATAACTTTTTTGTTGCTATGACGGCAGCTAGCTACATTTGATCCAGCCCTATGTTTGCCTGCTCATTTACGTCCTCCTGACTTGATTTTTTTTTGCTTCGGTTTCTCCATTTTCACCAGCCCGGCGTTCCGTGCTGGGTTCATCCAGAAGCATGGGAGAACTGCTGCTGCTGCCGTCGCCGACCGGTTCTACAGTATTCAGGCCATGGGCACATGACAGTAGAGCTGAGAGTCTGGTCCTGGGCTGGGCTGGGCTGGGCTGGGCTCTGAGACCCTGCTAGCTACTACCACTGTCGGCAGGCGGGTACCGGACCTCGCGAGATCTCAGTGCCGAGATCTCAGTTGGGAGCGAGCCAGAGCCAGAGAGTGAGTGAGTGACAGAGTGGAATATACCTGCACCCGTTAACAAGCAAAGGCCAGGAGTAGCAGGTTTGGATGAGGCGGGCAGGCCATGTGACGGTCCAGTTAAAAAGGGGCGTAACCTTTATCTCCGGACCCATCCGACATTCTTTGCTGAGTAATATTTTTCTCGGAACGCTAGGCTCACCCTGCCGACAGATTTAGTACTGTATGTACTACTTCTTGATCACAAATCCGCGACGACCCTCATTTGGGCAGAAGTCGGCAGAGGTGGTTCGGCTGTCTGTTCTGTACTTCCATGCTCATTAATTGACTGGTTGTGGTAGTCAGACGGTTGAATGGGGATGGGGAATGGTTGTTTCTAACTACATTTGGATGGGTGTGTTAGTAAGTGTTTGGTGTCAACTGAACCCCCAGCGGAAATTTGCAAATAAATCACTGTCAACTAGTACTACTTGTAGTTAGGTTGTTACAGTAGATTTTTTCTTTGGATCATGTGACTCCGGATGCAAAAGGTGAGTGTGGGAGCGTGTGGCCACAAAGAAACATTGTTCCTCGTTAGAGCACCTCCACTCAAATCCGGCGCCACGCCCGGGCGGATGTAACTTTTGGTCCGAAAACGTCTAGTTTTTCACTCGCGTTTCTAGGCCGAGATGCAAAAACTACGACATATTGGAATATCTTTTGTTTCGCCGGCGAAATCTTGGCCAAAGGTGTTCGATAAAAGTACGCCCAAAATCGCTTAGCAATCAAATTATTACAAAACAGGATAAAATGGTTTGGCGATCAGTCGTTGATGGGATGGGCTCCTCATGTGTGTCTGGTGTGACGACGGGGATGGTTTCCTCGGCCAGGACGTGACCAGCCGATGGATTGGAGGAGGCAGAGGCAGAGCTCGGCAAAGGAGTGGCGGCCGAGATGGACGGCGCAGAGCTTGGTGTATTGGCGGGGATGTCCTCGTCAAGGATGGCGTTGCGGCGCGCCATGTACAAGGCCTTGACCTAGGGGCTCATCGCCGAGGTGTCTTCGCCGCCCATGAGGAACTGGAGATCGGTTTTCCTCTTCTTGGCGGCGAAGTTCGCCTTGAGGAGGTTGAGCTTCCTGTCCTGGTTCTAGAGCAGTTGCATCCACCTCTCGTCGGTCTTCTCCTCCCTCTTCTTGGCATGGGCCTTGGTGTCTGCAATGCACTTCTCAATAGACGCGTGGAGACGTTCGGCGGGTGGTCCTGTAGCTTTCAGCATCTTTGCCTTCTTTTGGTCAAACTCTGGCCTTCCTTCGATGGCAGCAAGGGGTGGAGCCTCGGGTTGTACACGCCGTCCTTGTTCTTGGCGAGGCTCACGCGAGTATCCACCATTTATGACATTTCTGGATCTCGGTGAACACGTGGTGGAACTTGAACTCCGTCTTCGTGTCGTGCCGATACATGCTGAGTGCACCGACGAGCTGCAAAAGGCAAGGCAAAATGTGTCAGGACAAGCATGAACTAGGCATCATTTCGGCTAGAGGTCGGCGAAGTACCTGACTATCCATGCCTGCGGCGAAGACCGTTGTGCGCTCGATATCTTCGAGAATCCGTGCCACTTGATGCACGCCTACTGGTAGAGTTCCCAGTGATTGATCATGGCCTTCTCGCCACGCTTCATGTGGACCTTGCTGAACTTCGGGTCCAAGAGGTTGCGCTCATCGAACGCTAGCTTCACACGCCTCCAGTAATTTTTGGACTTTTGGTTTGCGCCGGTGATGGGATCCATGCTCATCGATTTCCATGCCTCGGCGAGACAAAGGTCCTCAAGCATCGTCCACTTGACGCAGGGCTCCGACGCCGACATCCTCGCCTTCCTCTTGCCCTTGCCCTTCGTCGGCGCCAAGGCGTCATCTTCGGCATCCTCCCCATCCTCGGCTCGCGACTTGTCGGCCAAGCCTTCGGCGAAATCTTGGGACTCGATGCCATGTTCGCGTCGGCCCGGGACTATTCTTGAGTGAAGGAGCTGCTGCCAGCCGCTGCCAAACCGGAGGTGATCATGTCCGCCATGAAGGCCTCGCCTGCCATTCCGCCGAACACGTTGCGGGCATCCGTGTCACCGAAGGTGGAAGGCGAGGAGATGCCGGCAAACGGGAGAGGGCCGTGGCGCATAGCCGATGAAGGGACGGCATACGCCGGAGAGCTGGCGTAGGGGACGTTGATGTCGATGTTTAAGGCGGGAGGAGGGCGGGGGACGGGGCAGGGAAAGAGAACGTTTGGGTTGAACCCACCGTCGAACTTGGGGGAGGAGGAGTACCTCTGCGCGGGTTCGTTTGGCTCTCCTGGAACATGGTCGGCGAGAGGGGCGAGAACCCGTCCGGAGATCCGACACTTGGTCGGCTCCCCCAGTGAGCGGCGTATTGCGTGGGGACGATCGGCGTCGGGCGCGACATCGCCGTGCGCGCCGCGTGCTCCGAAGCCGCATGCGCTTCCCTCATCGCATGTGCCTCCACGATCGCCATCGCCTGCTTTGACCTTGTCGTCCTGTCCTTGCGGCTATCTGTTTTGATCTTCCTGTGCCGGACTTTTGTCAACCACTCGGCATCGGTCAAACCCTTCGGTCTCGGCCTCGACGTCCTCGGCTTCCTCGCCTTCTTCACCTTGGGTTCACCGACGGCGGATCGGGGTTTGAAGAAAGCCTTGGGCGGCATGGTGGGCGGGAGCTCGGGGACATGCGAGAGATATGGCGGGGAATGGAGAAGAAATGCGGGAGGGGAAAAAAAGGCGGGAGCTCGGCCTCGGGTCGCCAATAGGGTTGGCCCACCCATTTTTTCGCTGCATCCGGTGTTCCTAGGCGGTTCCCAGCACGCCGGGTTCGCCTGGGAACGCCGGACGATAGTTGGGACAAATCCGGTGGTATTCGGCGTCCTGGGTTCGGACAAAAGAAACCCTCTGAAAACGCGGGTGGAGTAACCCATTGCTTCGTACTCCCTTCGTTCAGAAATATAAGACATTTTAATTTTGTAAAATGAATGTATCTAGACTTCTTTTAGTGTATATGTTAACTCCAAACCTCTACGAACTTATACACTAAAAGACGTCTAGATGTATTCTATTCACAAGACTAAAACGTCTTATATTTCTAAACAGAGAGTAGTTAGTAACATGTCTAAAAGAAAGAGCAGGAGTGTGGAAGAAGACGGCCGAGTCCAGCTCTAAAGCCTCAGCCTCCTCTGCCAGAACCAAAAGAACACCAACACATGGGGTCTCGCCTCCTCTCGCCACCATCATCAAGGCCACCGCGCCGCGCCCCGGCGTGTGCTCCTCCTCCCCCACGGATCCACCAATCAAATGCCCGCGCCTTTGCACAAAGCTGCACCGGACCAAAGCAGGCACACCTCTTTGCCTCTTCTGGATTTACCCAGCTGTTCCGTACCACTGCACGTCCACGGCCGCTGACGCTGTCTCGCTATAAGTGGGGGGCGGTCACAGCGCACGCGCCGTCCTGTCCATCACCGCGGTTCAGCTAGCGAGCGAGGACCTTGACAGTTTGCTAGCGAGCGAGGACCTCAACTGTTCTGTCGGCCGGCCGCGGCAGGCTAGCGAGCGATGGGCCTCGCCGGCGGCATTGTCCGGAGGGTCCTCGCCAAGAGCCCCTGCTGCAGCTCCTCGTCCTCGGCGGCGGACGGCGCCCCCGGCAACAGCGTGCGTGCATGCGCTCTCGCGGTCGCAGCAGTTTGTTTGCGGAGCTTGCTGAAATGACCCACTCTGTTCCCGACGTGCATTGCGATTGCGCGCCAACATTTCTTTTCTTTTGCAGGAAAGGAGCCTGGGCGATCGCAAGAGGAGATGGACCTCCATCAGGCTGTACCTGTGCGGCGACGAGGCCGGCGCCGCGGCGGCCGCGGACCAGGAGCAGGACGACGACGACGACGACGATGACGACGACGGGACGGTCGTCTCCGTGGGAAGCTTCGAGACTTGCCCGATGACACGGTTTCCGGTGGCGAATCCGCGCGCCGACGCGAACGGTGGCGCGGACAGCGGCATCCCCGACGAGCTCCAGCATCGGGTTCAGGGAAACGCTGTGGTGGACGGCCTGCCGACGGAACCGGCCGGCGAGGAGGAGGCGGCGAGGCTGATCCAGTCCGCGTTCAGGAGATTCATGGTGCGCTCCTGGTTCAAATCCCGAACTGCGATGAGTCGCGAACCGACCGCTCACGCTGACACGTTGGTACCGTTTTGAGTTGCAGGCGAGGAGGCGGCTGTTGCAGGAGGTGCTGAGGAGGAGCTCGGGACCGGACGGCTGCTACGCTGAGGAAGAGCCCGTGACCCCCGCCTCGGCGTCCGTCGCGGCGTCGGTGGAGGTCCAGGTCGGGGAGTCGCTGAGCAACCTCCGGCTCAGCGACGACGGCGGCGGCGCGTCGCCGTCGCCGTCCGCGCAGCACCGGGCGGGCCACAAGTCGCGGCCACCGCAGGTCTTCAGGGCCAAGGTACCGTACAACATACAGAGTATGACAGTAGTAACACGGATCGCTGAGTATTCAGTCTGGTGACGGCCGGTTTGATGATGGTTGTCGCAGGAGGAGTGGGACGACAGCACGCTGAGCTCGAACGTGCTGAGGATGAGGATCCAGAGCAGGATGGAGGCCACCACAAGGCGGGAGCGAGCCCTCGCCTACGCCTTCTCTCAGCAGGTGCGCCGGTCGAGTAAATGTACATTGGAGTATCTTCTGAACTGAACTGACGGTGTGATCTGTGCGCGTCGCGTTTTGGTCGGAATTAGCTGAGGAGCGGCGGCGGCGGCACCAAGAAGCGGTCGTCGCGGTCGGAGCAGGGGGAGTTCAACGTGGGGTGGAGCTGGCTGGAGCGGTGGATGGCGACGCGGCAGGCCGAGCCCGCCGCCGACGACTGCGCCAGCAAGAACGCCACGGACGCCGGGTCGGCGGTGGTCGGGCGGCGGGTGGTGGTGGCGGTCAGGAGGCGGAAGGACGTCGCAGGCGTCGAGGAGAAGGAGAGCTGCGGGTCCAACGACGTGTCCGCCGCCGTCAGCTTCGACGGGTCCAGCGCGGGCGGACGGAGCGGCAGCCCCAGCTGCTACAGGCCCGGCAAGAACAACCGGCTCAGGGGCGCCCGGAACCTGCCGCGCCGGAAGGTGGCGGCGGCCGCGTCAGACCACGGGCTCCAGGCGAGATCATCATCACACAAGGTAACCATCAGAACTCCCTCAAATTATTGCCACCATGATTGATTAGTAATGTCCTGTACTGAT
The DNA here is from genome assembly GCA_023614405.1 of Avena insularis. Classification (NCBI taxonomy): domain Eukaryota; kingdom Viridiplantae; phylum Streptophyta; class Magnoliopsida; order Poales; family Poaceae; genus Avena; species Avena insularis. Next base: position 436,301,489 of record CM042697.1, on the reverse strand, counting down.
CCAAAAACTTGCCAAATGTTCTGCCATGATCCATCAATCAAGGTGAGCAAGAAGGCGCGGCAGAGAGACCAGAAGGTTCAGGATCATCAAGCAGAGGTCGAGGCTTACGATCCACGCCAACCTCCAACGGATTACTGAAACCGAGACACTCGATGAATGATGATGTGTACATAGCTTCTTCAGATCCAGATTGCTTTGTGCGCTTGTGTTGCGATGATTTCTCATGCTAAAATGTGATGGTTTGAATGCATGGTAGTATGTTTAAAGTTGCTAAATAAAGTAAGCAGATCAGACAGCAAGTACGATTACAGTGTCAGTTTTACATAGCATTCAATCTACAACCCGAGACAGAACATCCAGTCACGACTATATCATTCAACTCGCTCCACCCAGCTAAAGCTAAGCTAAGCTCTATAATTTCCCGACTACTGCACAAATATATTTCTGCCACACTGGGCACCAAGAAGCCATGGTGTCAAGTCGAAGAAGCTTGCGAAGCCACGTCATCTTTGGCAAGGGAAACGTAGTTCACCGGCGCTGATGGCCTTCCCATCTCCCTGCGCCCGTCCCGGCTCGCCGACCGCGCACCGTTCTGCAGCACCGATATCCTCCGGTTCGGTGTGCCATTCACCGCGCCACCATTGGCCCGAGGGCCAGGCAACTTCTTCGCTGACTGGGGCCGTGCTGGGCTTGGTTTCGAGCCAAACAGCTTCTCCTGCTCGGCAGCTAGCTGGTCATTTATCTTCTTCTGGTCCTGTAATGAAAGAGAGATTTTTTGAGTAAAACATAGTACGCCGAGAGGTGAGAGATGATTTGGGAACCAGCCATCAGACGAGATGAATGAACAGCAGAAAGGAGTACCCTCATCCTCCGCTTCTCTTCCTCCTTCTCCTGTCTCAGGATTCTGTATTCGTCCAGCATTGCAAGAAGAGCGACACCATCATAGGCGAACACTGCGTTGTGCTCTTGTTCCCAGGACTGGGTCTTCGCCACCAGCATGTCGACAATAGCTGCAGAAAACGGTCAACAGTGTTTGGATCACATTTGAGTAAAACATAGGACTTCCCATTACATGTCATGTAAGATGCGTGCAATGCACTGAGTTTTAATGCAGCGGAAACTACGATCGTCACATTATTCAGAACTTACCTGGAATTTTATTAACCAAAACACGAGCTTTTTCTGCACGCTTAAGGTTCAGATGTGCACCTCTAGTGGCACTGTATCTGTTATCATCCTGCCAATAACAGAACATCAATGTAAGAGTCCACAGTCAAACAAGTGCTGGAAGAACAATGCTGGTGCAAAGGACAGTAGAAGCAGAAAAAAAATGCTAAAGGAACACAAGATTCTCCATTTCGGTCATTATAACAAAGACAGAAAAGGCATGGTAACAAATTCTGCATACCCGGCTATAGTCTTCAAGCCAGCTCTCTTCTTCACATGCTAACATCCACCTGTCAACCTTCTCCAATATGTCCTTTCTGCTCAAGGCCTCTCCTTTTGCTTTAAGTATCTGGTTCTCCATATCTGCCAGTAGTTCTGAAGGCTCAAACATACTAGAATCAATAACAGAAAGTATTCTATCTCTTGCAGCACTAGTATCTATTGCAATATGAGCCTGGGCATAGATATCTTCAAGTTCAGTCTGCCTTTTGAATGCAATATCCTTCATCCTACTGGCTTTTAGCTGATCCAGCCTTTCAACTTCATGTTGAGCCTTTAGAGTGCAAAAAATATGTCAAGCCACAGGTGAAAACAGTAATATGCTACTTTAACAATAAACCCAACTCAGTGGGAGAAGAAAACAAATCTTAACCTGCTCAATTATATCAAGAGCCAGAGCTCCTGGAGCTGTCACTCTGTCCAATGCTGAGGACATATTACAAGTGACATGATCAAAAAGTTGCCGTTCCTCCGCAGGGGTATCCATTAAGTTCCAAAGATCAGTTAGCTGGGATGCTAGAGCTTGAATCTACGAGAGCATAGCATTTAATCACAAATAAAATCAAATGCAAACATATCGAAGGAACCTAAAGAAGAGATATGACAAGAGGTTTCCCTGCAAATTTACCTTCTCAAGCCTCTTTACTTTCTTTTCTTTAAGTTCAGTCACCATTTTAGACAGCCTAGATAGTGTTTCATCACTAATACTCTTGTAATCAGCACCAACAGAGTCACTGAGGCTAGGATGAACTTCAGTAACAGTGCTCAAGAAATCCATCCCAAGGACAGAACAAAGATCATGCACTGAGCTCACAAAGTCAAGAATCTTGTTCAGCCTATAACTCTGCAATACAGCAGATAAGAATGCCATATCAAGTCAGTATATTTTACATAATCCAGAGTACATACATTGCAATAACAGTCAGCAGCTATATCACTAGCCTATTGCTTTGATCAGTATATAATTGTGGTATTATGCATCAAACATCCAAAGGGTTGTTCACTATTTAGGTTATGCAGCCTTGGCATATTATGTGTGTACTGCTAAACTTAGAATTCCTCTAAGCTTTAAGGTTTGGAATATTAGCACATGAACAGAAAAATAACTAGTTCTTAGATTGTGCAAAGCAAACTACATAATCAATACCAACCTTTTCCTTTTGTAGTGCTTGTAGTTCAAAGAGAAATTCGTTTAATTTCTTCATTGAAAGATCATCCTCGTCAACATGCGGTGTTTCCAAGTGGCCACCAACTTGTAGACTCCCTGTGATTTCACCACGTATTGTTTGAATCTGCGAGTTGCACATCAGCAAATTCTTTCACCCTCTTCTCTTTTTTCCTGCAGAGTTGTTCCAAGGATGGTGATGTTGCTGCTAGTTGCTCCTTGATTGTACCAGTTGTCTTGTCAGGCTGTAAATCCGCAGAAAGGAGACATATGCACTATATAAGCGGAAGAGGTAGCAACTTTTTCTTTTGTAGAGAGAGATATTGTACTTCAAGATAAAACTCTATCAGAAATGCAAAAATGGAAAGCAGAACTATTAAGTATCAACCAAGTATACTTGTGTACACACAAAAGAGTTATGTTGACATCAGATTTAAGTGGCTATACTGAGATACTTACAATTATAACACCAGAAATAGACAGCTCTCCCAGGGAAGAGAGGAGTCGAGTAAGCTCAGATTTGGAGTTGGCTAGTTGTTGAAGGAGACGTGCCCTGAAACTAGAAGCCTGATCAACCTTTCTTCTATAAACATCTAAACACTCCTGTTCTAGCTGAAGTAGCATCTTGTCGCGATCATCATCGCTCTCACCAACCTCATCCCATATCAGCTGAAAATAACACCCATCAGTCAGTTATAAAATCTTGTATCTTCTGGGTTAAGAGACAGATCTGATATGTCATTGTATTCAATATATCTCTCATAAAGTGCAAGTGAGAAAACAATGTACTTTTAGAGAGAGAGGGCTGGAGGCAAAGCACCTGTAGTTGCTGCAGCAAAGACCCGCATGTGGTTTCACCTAACAAAGGATCGTTGTGACCTGCCACTCCCATTTTCAGCTCAAAATCTGCAATGATGGTGTGATAGGTGATCATTCATATACAATGTTTCGGGTAAATAACCCTGAAACTATCATGACTCAAGGTATGTTATTTCATGCACCGTAAAAATCCATAAGCTCTACACAATAAAAACCAATGCAGACCCATATGTGTCACACCCATACAGGAGAAAACCAATGGAAAACTAGAACCTGATTTTTCATGGTATGCTGCAATTTTAGACCACTAGCAAATAAGTAACCAGTTATGCTGAGAGCATTTAGACTTCCATACACACTAAGCTGCAATTTTAGACCACTAGCCAATAAGTAACCAGTTGTGCTGACAGCATTTAGATTACCATACACACTAAGCTGCAATTTTAGACCACTAGCAAATTAGTAACCAGTTATGCTGAGAGCATCTAGACTAACATACACACTAAGCTGCAATTTTAGACCACTAGCAAATAAGTAACCAGTTATGCTGAGAGCATCTATACACGTAAGTGCTATACACGCTAAATAGCTGACTACTGTCATGATATTCTTGCGATTTGCAAACATAATTTACTCGAATCCATAAAGATATGTGCCCAATCGGGCATTTAAGAATGCCTGCTGCCCCACCCACGTATGCCCTGCGTCACTTCAACCATACATTTATGAATGTTCAGATAATGTTGAAGTATTCAGATTCTAGACAAAATATAGATTCCATCTGGCGACAAGACTTGGTACTAGATTTAACAATTCTCCACAGAAAACAACAGCAAAAGCACAATGGCCTTCTTGCAAATTCTAGGCAAACGAGCCCATCCTTTCCAACAGCCCATTGCGCAAAATCCCCCTGGTTCTGTTAAAACTTCCTAATTCTAATTCCAGAAAAAACAATAAACTCCTAAATTTCCTCGTGTTCTTGCGGGAAGTGGTAACTGCTCCAAAGCAGTAATCTTGGATCGAACAGGCAATTCGGTGCATCTAAACCCCCAAAGATCCAATCCGACCCTCGAACATTGCAAACAGCCAACCAGACGCGCGAGAACCCAACGAGATTGTCTCCAAACCAAAAGCACCGGCGCAAGAAAAAAATCAAGAAACCTCCACAAAACCCTCCCAGACCCGCGAAATCCGGAGCAGAAACCCGGAAAAGAAATCGCCAAGAAGATCAAGAGACCCGCCCCCAACCCCTGCCCCAAGCACAGAGAAACCCCAGGAACCTTCATTTCAGGCGGAGAAATCTCCGCGGACGCGACAGGAACAGAGAAGCGCCGGGATAGGGGCGGGGACGACTAGGCGGAAGACAATGGCGGGGAGGGGCTCCTCACCTTGGGGCACCTGGGCTAGGGTTCTTGCTTCGTCTCGACCTCGTGCTCTCGCGGAGAGATTTGTGCAACCGCGGGATGCGCGTGCGGTGACGGCCGCCGAGAGAGAGAGAGAGAGGCGCAGTCAAAGGGGAGAGTGAAGAGGCGGACGAAGGTTGACAGGGAGGAGCGAAAACGGCGTGTGCTGTGAAAAGGGCAAAAGGGTCAAGAGGGACGACCAGAAGAAATAATAAAAGAGAGGGCACGGTGCTCAAAAGATGGTACTTTTCAGTTTTATGAAAAATAAAAATCTCTACATGTACATCGTCCATAAATTTGTGCGAAATTTTCAGTAAATATAATTTATTTCAGACACATAAAAACTGTCAATAAGTACTAGCTTCGACAAAAAAATGTCACGGATATGTCTAAACCTGCATGTATCTATATATCTATATATGTATTTTAATTTATAGATACAGGCAAATGACAAATATGAGATACCTTTTTTGGAACGAAGAGAGTATCTTTTGTTAGAAAAGTTTTGCGTAAGCGAATTATTTTGCATGCTTTCTAGATATATGTATCTAGCTATTTTTAGAATTTTTGGAGATGAAAAACTAGTACTCCCTCTGATTGGACTTTGGTTCAAATTTAGACTAAAATGAACTAAATCCCCAACACATATATGAGAGAGTACAGGTTTCAATTTTAAAAATACATTTTCCGTTGGAGATGGTGTTTTGGCTCATGGGTGCATACGAGTCTATTATGGAAAATTTATCAAAAACAAATTTCAAAATACTAAAATATAATGAATGGAAATTTTGCATGGACATCCATACGGTTGTGTTTTAGTTTGCTTGTGCAAATGAACCTATTATATAAAATACACAAAAAACTAATTTAAAAATGTTAAAAAATTGTGTATATCTGAATAGTTTATGTCCGCACACAAGTTTTCGGAAAAATAGAACATTTTATATGACTTGCTAAAAGGACAAAAAAAATATTCAAGAATAGTAGTGTTTTAGCATCTGAATTTTTATTTTTACACAGGATACAAAAAAGTTCGTTTTTCTCAAAAACTTGTGCGTGAACACAGAATATCCGGATGTACATGCGATTTTTTTAAAGAATTGACATTTGAAAATATGTTAATCTACACCTGTGAGCCGAATTAGATTTTCACATCCAAACACTCTATGTTTGCACATAATTTTTGAGAAAAAGGAACATTTTATATGGATTATGTAAAAAGGAACAAAAATCAGTAGATAATCATGTTGGAAAATCAAAATTTGTCTTTTATACATGCAACACAAAATATATTCTTTTTTCTAGCAAACTTACAAATATTTTTCTTATTTTTTTTGCACATGTGAGACGAATTGGATTTCCGACTTTCCGTCCCTTTTCCTTTTTCTAAAGATTGTTTTTCTTCAAGTAAAAATGATTTTTTATCTTTTCTTTCTTCTAAAAGTATGCTCGTGTAGTTTAGTCGCGTCATCTGGTTGTGACGGCAATAGAGCAATAAAATCTGCGTGTGTTTGAATTAGGGGCTATTTGGTTGTGCTTTTTTATGGCTTTTCTCTTTTGTCTTATAAGTCACAAAAGCACCTAAATATGTGTTTTTCATTTTGGCTTTTGGCTTATACAAGCATACTGTGCTAAAGCCAAAAGCCAAAGTCAAAAGTACATATTCAGTGCTTTTGTGGCTTATAAGCCAAACTTTAAAAGCTAGATTTAATACTAACCAAACAGGCCCTTAGCCGTGTACATGCAGTACATTGTTTACATGATCACAGGCACATCGTACGTTTGCTCGCACCTGGGATTCACGAGGCATAACAGAGAAGCTGTCACCCATAATGTTGCTGCTCGTACATTCGCTCGCTCGGTGTCCTCTACCAGCGGCGGACGGGAGGAGAGTGGGAGGAGGGAGATTGCATTAGGGTTTCCAGCAAGCACACGGGTCGTCGCCACCAACGTCGTCGCTCTGGCCACGCCATGATTGTGTCCTGCCTGGCCTAGGTCAGGCGTGTCGCACCACAACGCTGCCCAGCCTTATGGCATCGCACTGTTGCATCGTTAGATCATCATCAACGCCTCATACTCATTGCCGCTCTCAGCCTGTATGACGTCGTCTCTCCGCGTGAAGGGGCTTCGGCGGCCAGGCGCCGGCCAGGGAGGGACGAAGGCGACAACTTCTTTCTAGGGTTTGGAGTCGCCTTCGGGGTCGCTCGGGCAACCGACGTGGCAATGGGGGGAGGAGGGTTAAATTTGTAATTGCTCAAATTTGAAGTCCTATTATTAGAGCTTTCTTTTACTGAAATTTTAGATCAATATACAACGAGAGGAATAAAAATTACTAGGTCTTTTAAAGCATTAGGATCAATAGGGCAGGAGATCACCTTAGGATCGTATCATGATTATTTTGTCCATGACTTGGGTAAGCATTTTTTGGATGCGCGAGTATGGTGCATTGGAAGCTCCTAGGAGCGACCTTGTTCCCAAGACCGAGACATTATCAAAACAAGAAGGAAGAATATATAATAATATTGAGAAATTTGAAAGGTTTGTAGATGGCTGGGACCTTAAAAATATATATCAAGCCTATAAAGAACCGATATCAATATGACATCATTGGTGTATATATCAAAAAGTACACATGGGCACTAGTTCTCCCTTCACTTTTCAAATTTTTGAAAATTTTAAAACCTCACACTTCTATGTATCCAAAAATTATGCCGTTAAATATATATATATACAAGAGGAGTGTATGCAAAAAATTCTATTAAAATATGTTGTATTTTAGGAAATACAAAAAATACAAATTTCTGACTACCTTTCAAAAAAAATGAGAGGATACTACCTTTCAAATTATAAAGTATTTTTAACAGGATTTTTTTGCGTATACTTCTCATGTACATATCCATCTATATACTCCCTCCGCTTCAAAATATAAGATGTTTTAGCATTTATGGAAGGGATGAATCTAAACACATTTTAGTGTGTATGTTCGGAGTGAATCTACACACTAAAATACGTCAAGATACACTTTATTCACAAAAGCTAACGGAGGAAGTATTTAATGCCATAATTTTCTGAGACATTTGTTCTTCCAATGCAACTTCAGAACACGTGGAATTACCTGCAGATTGAATGGCGAGACATATCTCCCACAGATAGTTTTAATCAGACTTCAAAATCCTTCATTGGTTCGTGTTTCATTGAAATAGTCATATTGCCCAGCTGAAATATCTGGAAGCTGAGGAATAACTGGATTTTCAAGAATATTGAATCATCCAGCAGAGGGTGGAAAGCTAGGTTTATCTATGACGTTTTTCCTTCTAAAACTCAAGTTACTGGTCCCTATCCCTATTAGATAGTGCCTAACCATTTTCCTCTCTGTTTTGTAATCAAGATTTTGGACGGTTTCTCTTCTGAGCTTTAATAAAGGGTTGTGGGAGGCTCCCTTGCAGTAGAAAAGGTCAAAAAAAATTCTAAGACATAAAAATGTGATGCTTTGAAAATTTTAAAAATCTGAAAGTGAAGGGAGTACCCGTGCCCATGTGCACAAAATCCCTACTTATATATATGATGTTAAGATGCCACTATACACTAATGCCCTCCTGACCTACAGGAAATATCATACAACATCACATAAGGTAGATTTCACTACATCATTTACAACTCACGGTTATATTTTTTAGACCATATTACATGTTCTTTTTGTTGCCTGAGCATCCCACTGCCCAACAGGATGATCCCAAGATGTTGAACATACTGTTTAGCATAAAAAACCCGAAGCATTGAAGTGGTTGAACCAGAAAGTCGTTGTCGGCTCCTGAGCTCCCTGCGTATTAAAAAACCTCATATGATGCTCATTTACATCACATGAGGTAGTTGTTGAGCCATAAGGTAAATTTCACTACATCATTTACAACTTACGGTTACATTTTTTAGACCATATTACATGTTTTTTTGTTGCCTGAGCATCCCACTGCCCAACAGGATGATCCCAAGATGTTGAACATACTGTTTAGCATAAACCCCCGAAGCATTGAAGTGGTTGAACCAGAAAGTCCTTGTCGTCTTCTGAGCTCCCTGCGTATTAAAAAACCTCATATGATGCTCATTTACATCACATGAGGTAGATGTTGAACCATAAGGTAAATTTCACTACATCATTTACAACTCACGGTTACATTTTTAGACCATATTACATGTTCTTTTTGTTGCCTGAGCATCCCACTTCCCAATAGGATGATCCCAAGATGTTGAACATGCTGTTTAGCATAAACCCCTGAAGCATTGAAGTGGTTGAACCAGAAAGTCCTTGTTGGCTCCTGAGCTCCCTACGTATTAAAAAAATAAAACTATATTTATAGGTTTTAAAAAATCTTAAAATAAATACCTAAAAGTAGCTACGGATGTATCCAACAAATGTGTAAAATCTCAATTTGAAATGTTTTGTATTCTGAGCTACACAAAAATGATAAGTTCTCATTGTTTTTTATTTGAAATCACTATATGCTCAGGTCTACAATTTTATCATTTTTGTGTAGCTCAAACTACACATTGTTTTGAATTGAGATTTTGCACCTCATTGGTATACATCTTTGACCACATCCTAAATTATTTTTAGAATTTTTTGGAACTCATAAATATGATTTTTTTAAACCAGGATAACTAGTGCTCATGTGTACCAAATCTCTCTTCGTGGCTGAACCGAAAAACTTCTTTTATAGAGATGTTTCCGAGCACAAGTGCTCTCTTCATTTTAAGAGATTAAATATTGTAACATCCCAGCATTAGAGCTTAGAAATAAGCTGAACTCAGATGTGTGCATTGCATTCATGCATAGAAAATTCGAATAATTTTCGCGCTTTTAAACAAAATTTGTCAAAGTGATTGAAGCTTCTCTCAACTTGATGGAATTGAATTAGATCATCAAGTTAATTGCAATAGGTTTCAATATGACCTTTGCTAAAACCTTATTTTTGGGTAAAGATGATTTGATCTAAGGGTAGATCAAATATAATAAAACTAAACCACAACACAATGTTTAATGACTAATATCATAACCTTAAGAGATCATATCATAGTATTCATTGCAACAACTCCTGAATACTAAGTTAAGGATACAACTCAAGTAACAAGAATTTAATACCTAAATATTTACCTATCTTATTCTTATATATTTCTACCATGAGTATCATGTTAATACCTAACTCTTTAGTTATATGGAGTAGGAAGGAAACTAAATCAAGACCATCCACCATATATCTTTCCTTTCATATCAATCCTTATCATCTCTAATGAATCTTATCCTAATATCTGTTGAACATCAATGTTGAGTAACCAACTATTGATCTATCAAGGATTAACCTATTAATTCTTGATCTATCAACTCTTGTTCTTATCATAGAATTCACTTTAAATCCTTTTGAGAAGGAAGTAAGAAGAGGTAAGTAGTAATGCTAGTTCTAGATATCATCTATAGGATGGGAGTGTCTGAAGAGAATCAAATCAATATGATAATTGATGGTTAACTCACTCCTGAATGGATAGAAGAGTTATCTGGAATATATATTTATATGGTAACAAAGAAGATTATAAGGATGAATAGTGAAGATAGTTACCAAGGAGTAATCCTATTGTCGAGAGTACAAATCTCTATTGTCGAGGACGTAGCAGCCTGGACGAATACTGTTGAGAAAAAAATCCAAGATCGATCTGATAAAGCAAGATCTGAAAGACCGCACCTATAGAACTTCAATCTTACAACACCACCATTAACACCGGAAAGATCTCGTTGTCGAACATCACTTACTACGAGCGAAGATATCTCCATTGACGTAGACGCCAAAATGATGTCTACCAAAAACTAACCTAATCTTATGAAAACACTACTTTTACTAAAAACTCACCCACAGATCGGGTTCTCCACCCCTCACCACCCGGCGAAGCCGGCCGGAAGAGGGGGAGGAGAAGGTGTTAATACATTGGTCCGACGTCTCCATCAAATCTATTGGCCAAAGGAGTCGAGACGGCCGAATCCGTCGATGTTCTCGAACATGTTTGACTCGTTGAAGACGTCAACGGCTAGGTTGTGTGGGAACGGTAGCCCAAATCCACCACTAAAGCATGAGGAGGCTCAGCTACAGATCTGCCGACTGCCGTTGTGCGTTGCACTTACGGCAACAAAGTTGTCTCTCTCCTTCAACTCCGAAGGGTGCCTGCTGTTAGGTGCGTCTGCCGGTCTGCTTATTGTGCCCAACTGCCCATGCCTAATGCGGCATCTAGGTGCACCCATGCCCCACCGTGCAATACACGCGCGATTGTTCATGCAATCACAGTCACCCTTCTCTCTTTTACCTGTTAACTTATGAATTGTCAAATCTTGTGATGGTTCTCTCAGTCAATGCATCATGGTTTTGGCATGCGTTAGCATGATCCGATGGGGCCTTATACCTTTTTCTTTGTGATGAAACGTTGTGTGCTAGACTGCTAGTACACCATTGATTTGTTTCACAAATAATAGTTCATATATTTTCCCTTCAGCAAATATTGTCTATGAGCAAAAATAATTGTTTTGTTCCTTGAGCTGTGATGATGTACAAATGTGCATCAACGACAGTGACGATCTCCTTCAGGCCTTGTTTGACAAGAGTGTATCCTAGAGTATTTGGGAGTGTTTTCTCAAAAGTATTGGGTGAATACACTCCCATCACCCAATCCCCTTCTCCCATCCAATACTCTCTACACCATAATACACTCCACCCAACCCCATCGTTTGGTACACAGGTATTGATTTGATTGCATTTGGAAACAAACCTGTAGCAAATGACAGGTTGCTGAATGAAGTAATAAAAATCAAAAGTTTATACCATTTTGTTCATCAACTGCTCGGTATCAAAAGTAACCAAAATTTCAACATTAGTTTTTAGGTAACATTGCAAGCAGGACAAGTACAAGTTATGATCAGATTACATTAACAATAATCCATTGTAAAATCGTGTCCTGAGCGTTGAAGTGAATGGTTGCGAAATAAGATTCCCGGACCTATGATACCAGTGAAAACACATCCAACAACAAGATCTCGACACAATGCTAAACATGTCCCTAGCTTAACAACCAAGAGTTAAGACAAGCTTCAGCCTCTTTACATTGCATCGAAAAACAGTCCATCTCCTCCCATCAAAAGAAAGAGTGATACGCAGACGAGGATTTTTCTCCCTTCTCAAGACAATCTTCCATAGGTGGGTTAGGTAAGAACCATACCTGGAAGGACATTGAAAATTTAGTAATGAACATGTGTCAGAACTATGATGTCAATTCAAATAAAAAATATATAGTAATGAGTGTAAGGAGTCAAGTTGAAAACGTAGAACTATGCTAATATTGTTGTTGTGTTCCAGAATAAGTGCAACTTCAAACTGTTTATACCTACAAATATGTAACAACAGATTGCATCTCAGTGTCTACCATCCATGCAGGCTAGCTATAAGCATTGTTCTTCAAGTTTAAAGGTGTTATTATGAGTTGCATGAGCATGTTATTCAATATCTTCCTCTAACCTACAGAACCATGCTAAGATTAAGAACCATCTCTTTAGATACTATATAGGTTCCTCTTGGGTCCCATACTGGTGAAGTCCCCTCCTCTTCGGTTCCTGATATCCAATAAGGCTTAGGTTTCTGAAAAAGAGGCATAAACTGTTAGTAAACTGCATATGTGTTACGGCATAAATCGAGGCATAAACTGTCAGTAAACAGTAATTTGCCCTACATAAACAAAGGCATAGATGAGTAATCAGAAGCATAAGCATTACATGTATCTGTCAAGCGATGATGTTGAACTTGGAGGTCAATAGACATTAACAGAAAGATGCATGGTTCAGAAAAGTGCCAATAAGCACCAACGCTGAAAACAGAGGTCAATAAGCATTACATGTATCTGTCAAGTGACGATGCAAAGATAGAAAGATGTATGAATTACATTAACAATGCATATTCGTGACTGAAGACCCTGTGTGGTGGTCCTGAACCAATTCAGATTTTATAAGAACTGTCACTACTATATTTTGATGTGCTGCTATTCGTGACTGGAGTTGTCCAGCTGTTCTTGCACCAACACCTCTGAAACTTTTCCGAGTGCCTTCCATTTTGATGTCATGCTATCAGTTACATGGATTAACAGAAATATTACATGACTATTTCTCATAGCACTTGACTATTTCTTACAGTAAAGAATCAACAGAAATATTGCAAAACTGAACTAAAATGCTATTGAGCCAACTATTGAGAATTAATGCTAACTATTCAGAGCCATTGTGCCTCTATTTTTAAACTTGAGTGTCTTTATCACAGGCTACAACGCATCCCATCCACAATCCATGGTTTTACACACAAGTGCAAAAAGACTCGTGGAGCCATGCCATTGAGGTAGTAGCAGGAGCTACGTAGCAAAGAACAGCAAAATACTCCTTGGGTTATCGGATCATCACCAACCAAATTGACCGTGGTTTCCCATCCCCAGCATAGTGCACGCACGATCGATTGGTGGACTGACCGGTCACGACGAGATGTGAACAAGTTTCTCACCGGTCTCCCTCTCTCTTTGGTGGAAGAACCCTAATCCATGGCACAACCACCAATCAAGAACCTACAAGTAGTGGGGTTGAAAGAGAACACAACAGAGTGAAAGCCAACATTCCAACGTCAATGGACTGCTGGCGGCTGTGGGAGATGGCGTTGGGGAGGACGGCGAGGAGGCGGCGCCGAGATATGGCGATCGGCGGAACTGTGAGGAGGCGGCGGCGGGATCTTGCTTTGTGGGGAGGTGGTGGTGAGGGTAGTCTTCGTCACGTTGGTCTCCACCGCGAGCTCGTTCCGCCGCCGGCGCCGCGCGAGTGGAAGAAACGCTTGACTCTCCTCGCGTCTGGAAAACCCGTCGACCCAACGTGTATCTGGGGTTTCTCTCGGGCTTACACTTCTGAATACCGGGCTGCCAAATAGAATGTGAAGTGTATTTTCAAGTAACGGGCTGGGCTGGTAATATACACGTAATGCAACTAAAAACCGATCTGGCAAACGAGGCCTCAGCGGTGATTTAGACCGGTGGGTAATTAAGTTTTGCCACTGCCACACCTGGACACGCACCTAGACCCATGAGCGCAGTTTCCTGCCAGAACTGACATGAGGTCAGAAAAAACATGTGGGACCTTGGCACTGCAGAAGTATTGGTACTTCATCAATCCGAGTTCCCCATGTTGATGATAGCCTGATATGTTCATGTTGGTATTTGGGTTCCACTCTGATCTCCGTGACTTGATTTAGAGATTGATTTCTTTGTTATTTTGTGAATGTGTGTTATCTTATATTTGCACAGGACCACCGCCTCGCTTTAGCAATACTCTTGATAGAAGAAACAAGAAGATAACTGGTGGCAGTAGAGTTGGTCTCATGGAATTCAAAAGAACATATGCGGCACCTATTATGCTATTTCCAATTAAGAAGTATGCTCTCTATAGTCTTTTATCATGTACAACTCCTCACGCTAGCGCGAGGTAATTGCTTGTTTGATTCATACGGATCATTTGACTGAATGCTCAGAACTTTCTTATCACTAGGTTGATTTTAGATTTTTAGGTAACTAATTCAGGCTTCTCTTGTATGTGTTCCATAAAATTCATATGACCGTTTTCCGGTCTCTTTGATTTTTTGGTAGGAGCCACAATGGAGGATCAAAGCCATTTAAAATTAAAGAAGCATCATGTATGCTCTTTTAAGAACGTTAATTTATTAAAGATGTGAATTTAGGTGCCCCATACTTTGCCATATTCTCCGCCAAATTAAGAATAGCAACCAGACCTGCTTCTTTTTCAATCTATTTCTGCATTGCTTTCTCAATGCCCTAACAGATGTTCATTGTTATGGTTTTATATTTTGAGTAATTATTTCATTGTTTCTCATCTCTTAGTTTCTTAAATAATATTCTTGTCATGGCAATTTCATAACATTTTCAGATCTTCTGCTAGAGGTATGATCTTCCTCCTCATAGTTAGACCCTGTTGTAGCAACCGGGAGTCACACTGTAGTTCTCCCCTTCTGGTTGTTATTTCTGCACAGGAAAGTAAATTCTTGGTTATAGGTGTTGTGAATTTTACTCTTCCTAGCTGCCATTTTGTTTGTACTCCTTAGCATATAAGCCATCATGTGTAATATATGACAAACAATTATTAATTAGTACAGTTTTTTGTTTGATAGGTTTAGTGAGTTGTAGGACTGACTAAACTGTTACCAGGGCACTGAGATCAGGATTTAGATAACATATAGGTAATGTTAGTCGAGTATACGACAGGAAAGAACAAGTCCATTCAGAGTTCAGACTTCTTGTGCACCTTTGTTTGCTTCAAGATGATTTTCACAGGAGTAGCAAGATGCAGTCGAGGAACCAGCCATGTTGTATGAACATGCATTTGGAGTTCAATGGAGGACAGTCTACTCAGTAGTGACATTTGTCTCGTTGATTTTGCGAAAGGAGATTTATGGTGATGTTTGACAATACCAACACGCTCCGCGTGTGAGCCTATTGATTTGATATTATGAATACGTTGGCTATTACACGTGGAACTTCTGGACAAGGGAATAATGTTTTCCAAAAACAGATTACATTCAAGATGAAAAAATTGACAAATACTCCCTCCTTTTTAAAATATAAGATGTTTTAATTTTATGAAGCAAATGTATCTAGACTTGTTAGTATATAGGTTCATTTAACTTTGGAATGAATCTAAACACTAAAATAAGTCTAGATTCATTTTTTTCACAAACCTAAAACGTCTTATATTTTTAAACGGAGGGAGTACATAGGTTATGTGTCTTACTTGAAATCATTTCTATGAACTATTTATTGTTAATTTAAATAATATTTTAAAATTAGGTAGAAACATAAAAAATTATACCATTAGTACACAGGTGTATTGCATATACACATTTACTAATACTCTGTATTAAAAGAAGTCTAGATATATTTTTTAATAAAACTAAAACATTTTATATTTTATATAAAACAAAAGGAGTACATAGGAATAAGAATCGATCACGTGTGTGCTTGCTTAGTTCGTACACGTGCATCTCGGCCACTTGGGGTTCCAGTTCTGTGCGTCTAGCCGGAAGTCCATCAAGTCAGATTTGCTACTCGTAGGTGCAGTTGCGCCCGAAAGTACTCGGCTGATTGCGGCTAAACATGAGAATGGTTTAGAAACTTAGAGCATCTCATTGAAAAAATACGAATCGAAAAACGTGTCCTCAGATTATGTTTGAACTAGTTTTTGCTTGAAGAACACGATTGCTAGAACAGAAACCATAAATTCGAATAGTAAACACGAGTTTTTTAAACATTCGCGGTAGATTTCAAAACACAAGCTTAATTCATACGTAGCAGACGCGATCATATGTACAAGACGCGATCATAAATACTTAGGGGGGATCTCCGCCATTACCCTAGCATGTACATAAAATCGGTCTCACCGGAGTCCAGGGAGCGGCGGCGACGCTTCCGGTGGCGGGCTTCACTCCTTGTTGGAGAAGTCGAAGGCCGACAGCCCGGAGCTGCTGTTGGAGACGAGGTTGATGACCTCCACCTCCTTCCCGCGGGATTCGCGGTCGACAGCGAGCCCCTGCTCGAGGAGGATGTCGTCGATGAGCTCGTCGCGCTGGGCTCAACGGGCCTTCGCGTCCGCCTCGGCGATTCTCCGCCGCTGGATGACCTCAACCCAGCAATCGAAGGAGGCATTTTCGAGGGCGTAGTCGGCTTCCGTGACGACGTGGCCCTCCGGGAGCTCCTCCTCCTTCACTGGCAGCGACGGAGTCCTCGGCACGCGTGAGGAGCTCTCCTGCCCCTCCCCCGGAGGGCGCGGATGCGGGCGTAGAACTCCACCATCTCGTGGCGGAGGAGCGCGGACGGCACCGGCGAGCCATACCTCGTGTAGTGGAGGGCGGCACACTTGCGCATCCCGTCCGAGCGCATGCACTGGAGGCGCTCCTCCTCCTCCGCGGTCGTGCGACGAGGAAGCGCGGCATCGTCCCCTCGCCTCCGCGCTCCTCCTCTGCCGGTCCATCGCGTACTAGATCAGGCGGATCTGCTACCGACGGCGAGAAATTGCTCGCCGGTGCTCGGCGATTTGAGCGGTGGTGCGCGACGGAGGCGTCGAGGGGGCGGTGGCGGAGAAAAGGATCCAGACCTGGGAATCGAGCTCGGAACTAGGATTTTATGGGTCGAGGGGGTCGATTCCTAGAGGCCCGAGATTTTTTCCCAGGTCAGGCCATGTTTATGGTGTCTGCTCGGGTCAGATTTCGCCGCCCGGCCCGAAAAACCACCGGAATTTTCTGGGTCCGCCGTTTTTTGGTGTCTGCTAGAGATGCTCTTACTATACCTAAACAAAACCCGCACAAGTAAAACATGAAACCCAACCTCAACTAAACCCACTCAATTAAGGCATGTGCTACGCGTCCTCCGGGACGATGGGAACTTCCCATCGTCCTCCTCTAGAGCCGTTCGATCAAATCAATCAAGACCGTTGATTGCCACCCGCCACCCCGACCTCCCGCGTTTGACATGGTTATACCCTACGGGTACACGACATCAGCATACCTGGTCCAGCCCAAGGAAGGCCCACGAGTATATACGCGGCCCATGAAGATTTTCGGGTGGCCCAAGCCCATGACGTCTTCGGATCCTTGGAGAGCAAGACTAGAACATATAGAATATTCAAAGGGGGCAAACCCTAAACCTGTAACCGACTCGATCTATGCCCGAGACCTGCCTATCTCTATATAAAGGCTAGGAGGGCACGATCTAGATCTCTCTCATACCACCGCATATACACCTCCACGCCACATTGCATCTGAGCACCCCTGTAACTTTCGGTTCCGCCGTAATCAAGAGCAGACAAGCAGGAGTAGGGTTTTCCCTCTGGGGGCCTGAACCTGGGTAAATCTCGTGTCCCCTAGTTGCTTGTCTGTTAACCGTTCCATGATCTCCAGCACCCCCATCTTCTCCGAAACCCAAGCTCATAACAATGGGCATTGACCAGAATGAGCCTCGTCAATTGGCGCCCTCTGTGGGAAACAGGGGCGCTGATTGTGCGATCGTGACGGTCCCGACCAAAGCGATCTACAACTCCCCGGTGACGGATAGCCATCTCCTCTTCGGCGCTTTCGACTTCACCGCCCACTCGCCAGCCACCCTGAAGGACTTCGAGCCCGTAGGCGACGGGCTCGAGATCCTGTTCGGAAGCTTCTGCTTCCAGGTGGGTCAGACCGGCACGCTCCGCCTCCCAGAGTGGGTGCCTCTGCCATCGGTCAGGCCCGCCTTGTGGGCCCCGCATCCCAACGTGCTACGCACGACAACATCGACAAATGAGTCATACGATAGCAGCAGCTGCAACTCAGATCTGTGTGATCCCCCGTCGGATGAAGGGACCTACGGTTCTGGATCCGAAAGTTGCGGCAGCAGCGATCCGACCTACGGACGCTACCAATGCGTCGTGGTCATCCAAAGCGACGTGGAGCAACAACCACCAGGTTCGGGTGCTCAACCGCCACCCAACCCGCAGGGTAGAAACGGTGAAAACAGGAGGCAACCATCCCCCCCGCCCAACGAGGAAGATCCTGACGCCAATCGAGTAATCCACCTCAACGAGGAAGGATGGAACCAAGCACGCAAAGCCGTGGAGGGCAACAAGATCCTGCCTGTGGGTGCCTCAGGGGACCTACTGATGGCATACCACATGCTCCTCATTGAAGAGCACAAAAAGCAGGTGAAGATGTGTTAAAAATAATGGGCCAATTCCTTTAGGCCCATGTACATTTCAGATTTTTCCTAAATCTCAAAGCCCAAATTTGTGGCAGCCCATATGTGTTTGGGCCCATGTTTGTGGCAGCTCACATGGAAGTGGAGTGGGAGCTCAAGTTTAGTCCTACATGGAAAGTTGGAGGAGAGTTGCACCACCTTATAAGGTGGAGTGTTGCACCACTTTGTAAGTGAGTGGCAATAAGAGAGATACACGCGCGCGCTCCTCCTCCGATGACGTTGCTTGCCCGCCCGCCCGCCCGCCCGCTAGTCTCGTCATGACGCGCGCGCCGTGGGTTGCGGGAATCTCGCCGAGCCGAGCTTTATTTTGCTGCTCAGGAAAACTGTGAGGTTTTGACAGACGTGTCAAACAGTTAGCTTATTCGGGTCGCTCCCGGATCGTGGGCTACTGTAACCGACCCGAACGTGCGTAACGTGGACTCGACCCACGTTCGCCTTCGTTAGGGTTTCCTGACCTGCTCTATATAAAGTCCTGCGCGTCTACCGTCACAAGACCACCTAAAACCAATCTAGGGTTTTTCCATCCTCTCTACTTGTGCCGTCACCATAGTCTACTCTATCCCGCTTACCGGCGTGCACCGGCGGACGGGAGAGCAGGTCTCCGAAACCACTCGCCCTTGTGATCCTGTACGGGAGAGGGCGAATAAGGTTTTTGGGAAGCCCGCCGATCGCCGAAGTTCTCCATCACGGGTCGTCTTCCATCCAAGTCAGGCGGTGCTGCCTACCGCCGGCTTCGTCGCCATATGCTTCGATCAGTCTTCCCCAAAGTTTCTACTACGACAACCGAACGGTACGTGCTACGTGCTTCTGTTTGATTATTCATCATGTTCTGTAAGTACATGTGAAGCTGTTGTTTGTTTCCGATCATCCTGTTGTTTAGTACATCTAGTATGTTCGAGTTACATGAGCTAGTAGTTGGTTTTGTCATGATTTATATTCTGAAATTAATCGTGGAAATTATGCCTAATAATCCAACAATCCAAAAACCTTATTGTAGGAAATTTCCTGAATTAACAATGGCTGGTTTTACCGATGCACTGAGGCCGGATAAGTTTACCGGTGTGCACTTTAAGAGGTGGCAGTACAAGGCTGAGCTTTGGCTGACCACGTTGAAAGTGTTTCAGATTAGTAAAGGCAAACCTGAAGGAACTATGTCTGACGAGGATCAGAGAAAGTTCGAGGAAGCCAATACTATCTTTGTGGGATGCATTCTAAGCATTCCTGCCGATCGTCTGTGTGATGTGTTTATGCACATAAAAGACAGGAAGGGGATCTGGGACGCACTGGACGCAAAGTTTGGTGCTGCAGATGCTGGCAGTAAACTGTACATCATGAAGAGATTTTATGATTTTAAGATGACAAAGGACCTTCCTGTGGTTCAACAAGCTCATGAGATACAGTACATTGCCAAAGAGCTCGAACTCCTTAAGTGTGCCTTACCCGACAAGTTTGTGGCAGGTTGCATTATTGGTAAGTTGCCCCCTTCATGGAGGAACTTTGCCACAACTCTCAAACACAAGAGACAGGAGATATCAGTTGAAAATCTGATAGCGTCCCTTGATGTTGAGGAGAAGGCTCGGGCTAAGGACACTACTGAGAAAGGAGAGAGTCATGCTCTCGCCAACTTTATGCGTAAAGGCAACCAGAGGCAAGAACAAAAGGAACTTCAAACCTCCTTTAACAAGCTCAAAGACTACAACCTTCAAGAAGAAGACGACGAGGACAAGAGTGAACTGCCTTGTTACACTTGTGGAGAGCCCACCACTTTTCCAAGGACTGTCCGTAACGCACATACCATGGAGGAAAAAAGGCCAAGATCACAACGTCGTGACCGCTAGCAATACTGATGGGTATGGTAATTTATTTATCGTTCTTTCAGTATTTCAATCACCGTGTTGGTGGCTTGATACGGGTGCTAATGTTCATGTGTGTCTTGACATCTCTATGTTCACTTCTTATCGTGTCGCCGATTCATCCGCCCTAATGGGGAATGGATCACATGCTTCGCTCGTGGTGTTGGCACGGTGGATCTGAAGTTTACTTCGGAAAGATCGCACCGAGGAACGTGCAACATGTCCCTACTATGAACAAGAATCTCGTTAGTGGCTCCCTTCTATGCAGAGATGGGTTTAAGGTTGTCTTAGAGTCTAATAAAGTCGTTGTTTCGAAACATGGACAATTTATTGGTAAAGGTTATGAGTTCGGAGGCTTGTTCCGGTTTTCACTTTCAGAGTTTTGTAATAAATCCGTGAATCATATTTGTGGTGGTGTTAATAATGATACCAGTATTTGGCATTCTCGTTTATGTCACATTAATTTTGGTTTGACGTCTCGGATGTCCAATATGAGTTTAATTACAAATTTCACTATTGCCAAAGGTTCTAAGTGCCATAGTTGTGTGCAATCAAAGCAACCTCGAAAGCCTCACAAGGCGGTCGAGGAGAGAAACTTGGCACCTCTAGAACTCATACATTCTGATCTATGCGAGATGAATGGTGTGTTGACAAAAGGTGAAAAGAGATGTTTCATGACATTGATAGATGATGCTACTAAATTCTGCTATGTTTACTTGTTGCAAACTAAAGATGAGGATTTAGACTACTTTAAAATCTATAAGGCCGAAGTTGAAAATCAACTAGAGAGAAAGATCAAGCATCTTAGGTCAGATCGCGATGGTGAGTATTTTCCCAAAATATTTGACGAATTCTGTCAGGAACACAGAATTATTCATGAGAGGACGCCTCCCTACTCTCCCCAATCAAACGGGGTTGCCGAGAGGAAAAACCGCACGCTGACTGACTTGATGAATTCCATGTTAGCCATTGCTGGTTTATCAAAGGCATGGTGGGGGGAGGCTTTGTTGACTTCATGTCATGTCCTGAATAGAGTTCCTAACAAGAATAAAGAAAAGACCCCTTATGAGGAGTGGGTTGGGAGAAACCCATCACTTTCAGATTCAAGAATTGGGGGTGTTTGGCGAAGGTCAACATACCGATCCCCAAGAAACGCAAGCTCGGACCCAAGACAGTGGATTGCATCTTTCTAGAATATGCTCCATGGAGTGTAGGCTATAGATTTCTAGTGGTTAAATCTGAGGTACCTGATATGCATGTTGATACTATAATGGAATATCGTGATGCAACATTCTTTGAGAATATTTTTCCTATGAAAGCTATGCATAGCCTTGGTAGGATTTCTTCTGAAATACTTCCTGAATCTAGTGCATCCATTGATAATTCTGAACAACCACATGAGGAATTTCTTGAGAAGGATGACGATGGACCTCTCACGAGGAGTAAGAGACAGAGGGTTGCAAAATCCTTTGGTAATGACTTCATCGTGTACCTTGTGGATGATACTACCAGATCCATTACTGAGGCATATGCATCTCCTGATGTAGATGATTGGAAAGAAGCTGTCCAAAATGATATGGACTCGATTATTTCTAATGGAACTTGGGAATTATCAGAACGATCCTATGGTTGTAAACCTGTGGGATATAAGTGGGTGTTCAAGAAGAAGCTAAGGCCTGATGGTACTATTGAGAAGTACAAGGTTTAGGGTTCGCAGCATAGAAAACAAAAATTTTCCTACGATGGGAACTATTTACCAAGATCTATCTACTAGATACAAACAACGGGCGGATGTATATCCGTAGAGAACATACCCTTGAAGACCGACAAAGCTTAACGAGTTCGACTCGTGGTTGATGTAGACGATCTCTTGCCGATCTCAAGATCGAGAGGAAGTCCTAGCGCCGCAAATTAGCAGCGCATCCGTGCTCGCACACACGTTCGAGGCATCAAGCAACCTCCGCCTCCTCGCTCTAGCGATGCAGCGGAAGCACAACTCTTTCTTGCCGAATAGCCACGGGGAACATGTATCTCGCTAGTCTGAGACCATGGGGGATAAATTCTAGAGGGGGAGAGAGATCCTTCACGAGGAGGTGTGAGTGAGAGAGAGGGAGGGGGGCTCCTTTTATAGGGAGAGGGGGGAACCCCAAGGGGCCATGCGCCCAGCCATGGGGCTGCCCCCACCTCTTCCACATTCATGTGGGTGGACACTCCACTCACTCAAATGCCTTTCAATTTCCTCCACTCAAAAACCCACTCAAATTCCCATTAAATTTCCACCAAATTTAATGCAAACTCTCATTAAATAAAACTCCTTTTATTTATTCAGAATTTTGTCAATTACTTTAATGAAAAACATTCACATATAACCCCTTGTTAGTATTTCATTTCACATGCAGAAACACTTTCTGCAATTTCACCCGAAAACCCGCTTCGGTATCTAGTGAAATAAATTCCTGCGCTTGTTATTCTTTTCGGCATGAAAATTTTGCTCCAAATGGATGTCAGTGTCTCTTAAGTGTGTCACCCTACGGTTCGCTAATAATGCGGACATGATCGAGACCCCTCTCAGATCAATAATCAGAAGCGGGATCTGGAGACCCATACTGACTCCCACACATTCAACGATGACTTTCTTGTGATCGTCGAAACCTTTTACGCTAGTATCTTAATCCCTTTGTTTCGTGATATATTACATGTCCGAGATTCGATCATCGGTATCTCCATACCTAGTTTGATCTCACATCGACATGCACTCTTTTCTTGTTCCCGTGATATAACATTCTAGTGATCAAATCACTTGCTTGCAAGCTAATCAATGTGATATCACCGAGAGGGCCCAGAGCATATCTATCCGTCATCGGGATGAAGAAATTCCACTCTCGATCCATGGGCCTCAACATAACACTTTAGTAGTTCTGAACCCATCTTTATAATCACCCTGTTACGGTGTGACGTTTGATGTTATCAAGAAACTCTTCCGGTGTTAGTGATTGACATGATCTCATGGTCTAAGGATTTCGATCACTTCGTAAGTTGTTATAGCAATATAAACTCAATGACTTTGATCGTAATGCTATACTTCAGATGAATGTTCATCACACCATTACACTAATGTTGTGACCTCGTTATTAACAACATCCAATGTCCATGATCAGGAAACCTTTGATCATCTTGTTAATCAACGAGCTAGTTTATAAGAGAGGCATAACTAGGAACTTCCTTTTTGTTTATTAAACACACATGTATTAACATTTCCATATTAATACAATCATAGCATGTAAAATAAACATTTATCATAAACAAGGAATACGATAATAACCACTTTATTATTGCCTCTCGGGCATATTCCCTTCAGTCTCCCACTTGCACTAGAGACAACAATCTAGTTTGAAAACTTTGCGTATTGAACACCTATGGCTTTATGGTGTTCCATATACGCAATTACAAGTGGTTAACATAATCTACAGATCTGACGCCTCAGGTCCATGTGTATTTGCATGTCTTTGCGTCTTCACGCATCACTCATTCTTCAATGAGATGGCATTGTATAAATTTGGTCTTTTGGTGAGACCTTTAGTTCCTTGGGGTTAAAACATGTCGATACTATTGTCGTACAATATATCTTTTAGTTAGCCTGCTATAACCACACCTTAGTTTGATAACAAACTACTTGACACAAATTCCCTCCTTTGCTGCTACTATAGCAGTCATATACTTAGCCTTTCGTTGTAGTATCTGTCACAATGTATTAACTTTGGAATTCATCCAAATTCATCATGGAATCTCCTTTCCATTACATTGTGCCACCCATAGTTTAAATTGAGATAAACTTAATTTGTATCTTGTGACAAAATTAGTATCAATGTAACGCTTTACAATGAACTATTTGTAATTGTTTGTCACCTCTACACAAATATATTCTTAGTTCTTCCAAAAGATCATAAGAATATCCTCACTATCATCCAATGATCATTTTATGATTCATTCTGGTATATGCTCATAACACTTAGAGCATATGACATATCTGGATGTGTACATATCATGGTATGATTGATCAAAACATCCTTGTGATTTCACTCATCAAGTGTCAAAGCACTTGAATCTTGTTTCACTTATCAAGTGTCAATACACTTGAATCTTGATTAAATTCCTTTCCATGCGATAAGAACCATTTCTTGTCGTTTCTATATTGAACTCCTTCAATATCTCATATATGTACGTTTGGCACAACCATATTAGCGTCACAGTCTATCCACTATAGACATTCATGCTAAATATTCGAGTTTTGCCTAAGTATTTCATCAAAATGAAATTCTTAACCTTTGTCAATAAAAGATACATCATTTCTAATCAACAAGATGTCATCCACATAATGTATTAGAAAATATGTCTTAGCACTCCCACTTAATTTCTTGCAAATGCAAGCATCTTCATCGTCTCGTGATGAAAACTCCTTTTTCATCATGGTGAAGATTCCAACTCCGCGATGCTTACTTCAACCATTGAAGTTTGCATACCCTTTTAGCATCCTTTGAATTTAACAAAACCCTTTGGACCGTGTCATGTACACGTCCTAGGTAACCGTTCTATTAGAAGAACTTTGTTTTGTTTATTCATCTACCAAATTATATGTAGTGATTGCTACTTTAATCCGTCCAGACTAAATATCGCTATGAAAGATCAAATCTTGTCATAGTCAACTCCTTGAACATTGTCGTAAAATACTTTACTGACATGTCGACTATTTCATAGATGTGAAACATCCATGTCTGTTTCTTTATAGATCCAAATACGTCCGATAGGTTTTTACACCTTTCCGGAGGGCCTTTCAAGTTCATAACTTGATTTCTCGTGTATGGAGGTATCACAGATTTTTTGGCTTCAAGCCACTTGACGGAGTTAGGGCCCATCATCGCTTCTTTGCATGTAGTCGGTTTATCATTGTCAAACAATAACGATTTACTCCCAAATCTTAGCATTTGATTGTTTATTCGACCGACTTGGTTTAATAAGAACTTAGATCTCCGTGACCACAACCTTTGAGGCACATAAGCTATGAGCATTATGGCAGCCTCCTAACGATTTCGGCGCGTTAACTCAGACATTTAGCTAAGGTTCGTTAACCTTATCAAAGTTCTATTGTCCTCCCACTTAACTTTTACGAAAAAATTCCTTTTTCAAGAAACTTCATGTTTCAAGCGACAAACCCTTTTGTCCTTGGTGTTATGGAGGAATAACCAATGGTTATTTTAAATAACCTACAAAGACATGCTCATCCGACTTTGGTTGTAAACATCTTACTTATGCTTAGCATACCAAAATTTAAGAAATGACAATTTGGGTTTTACCCCAAACCATAATTTCCATGGTGTCATTTCAACGGATCAAGATGGAGCTCTTTTCAGTGTAAAAGTGGTAGTCTCTAAAGCTTTTAATCTTTTAAAACATAATGGCAGTTTTATAAATAACACCTTTGATCCAACCATGTCAAACAAGGTTTCATTACAAATCTCAAACACTCCATACTCCTATGGTGTTTTGGAAGATGTAAATCTAGGTGTTTTGCTAAAATTGCAACTCAAATAAATCCCTTTATGATAAAATCATAAATTATTTATTTTCTTGTCACACTTGCAACTCAAAGAAATCCCTTATCATAAAATCATAAACCATTTATTTTCTTGTTACAATGATTTTTCACTTCATCTTGAAAGTCTTTGAACGTTTTCAAATATTTCATAGTTCTTTCTCATTAAGTGAACATTCACTCAAATTTCCAGAGAAAGCATATGAAGTTGAAATCCATCGCTTACGACTATACATAATGGACTACATACATCGATATGTATAAATTCTAATATTTTAGTCGTTCGTTCTTCTTTGGCCTTTGAACAAAGTTTCAATTATCTCGAGGAAAGTCTCACAAGCGTCACTTGATAAAATAAAAGACTCCAAAAATCCATGAATATGGAGATTCTTCATGTTTTCTTTCCAATATAATTTAAACGGCGATGTCACTTCGTAAGTGATCTTTCAGTCATTTGTCTTGCGACATTTTAGCATTAGTTTTTATGGATGTGATTTCTCCAACTAGATTTGTAAATCATCCATATTATATGGAATACGGTAATTATTTGAACAACATTTGTTCTCATAATACCTGATTTAAATAACAATTATTAAAACAAATCTTGAAGTCAAGCTTTGATGTCAACGAGAAATACAAACAACGGTTTGTTTGTTTTCGATGAACATCATCACATATTCTCTTGCTAGTTACTTAGGCCATTGTGGTTCATGAATTGCGTCGTTCCGTATGAAATTTCATACTAACCAATTAGGTATCCAATATCCAAGAACCGCATTGTCTAACAAGCAAAGAATACAACCATAACATGTATATCATCTATATACCTAAATTGGATATTTCCAATCTTTTCTTTTCTACCAAGTATATTTTATAGATTCTCTTTCAGCATTTCCTTTTCATTTTAAAAGAATCTATCAACATCAAAAGTGGCGCCACATACATGACACATAGTCCAAAGCGTGTGTATTCAAATAATAATACCTTTGGACTTGCACTTTGAAGTAGATCACCATCATCAAAATGATCGGTATTCTTTCAAAATCCATTCTTTAGTAATCTTTTTAGTGTAGTAAACACTTTACATACATCTTCTATTCATCCTTATCATGACGACTTTCATGATCAAGCTAATGTATCTTATAAAGACGAATCGTGAGTATAATGCTACTTTCCAAAACCCTTTTGGATGATTAGGATGTCTAGCATCTCCAACCTTTGCAAATTCTCATCCAATATGAGAACATATATTATACTCTATCATATTGCAACCAAAACATTGTTTCAGATATCGTTATATCTGTCACACATGATGGTTTCTGAAATAATTCTTTCAGCTCCTAGATAAACTTGATATTAAAACAATCAAGAATCATGGAGGCAAACATGATACTTAAGATACTAACACTGGAATTGTTACTCTTGATTTAATACTAATTATTAAACTTCATGGAGTAAACAGAATTTGCTGAAAGTTTGCAATAGGACTTTAAACTTTGATTGACACTCAACACAATACGATACCAGTTCGTAAAGTATATATCCAGAATTCTATGGTTCTATTATCTCAATTACAACTAAGCATAAGGTGGTGAACGAATGCCAATGACTATAACAAATTATGCAAATTCACTTTGATTTAATTTATGATAAATTGAGTTCTACTAATCCAAATTAGAAATGAACTCCCACTCAAAAATGACATCCCTCGTGCCTTTTTGGTGACTACATGAACCAAATCCACTACACCAAGTCCGATCATCACGTGAGTCGGTGTAGCTTCAAAGGCGAGCATCCATATGGTCATCATATCAAAACATATGACTCATGCTTAACCTTTCGGTCCGTGTTCCGAGGCCATGTCTGTACATGCTACCAAGTAAGAACCTTAGTATTCGCGTGTGTAACTGTCTTACACCTGAGATATGCTCATGGATTCAAGTACACCCGATCATCACGTGATGTCTTGAAGCGATGAAACATTGTCGGTGCATACTTAAGGAAGAACACATTCTTATATTGATATTTAAATGAGGGATCATCTTATTATGCTAATAAAATGCCATCTTATTATGCTAATAAAACGCCAAACAAGCAATATAAGATTCAATCAAACATCACATGTTTATTAGTGAAATGATATGGTTCCCGCATATGATCTCTATCATGTGCACCGTGGTATGATCACTATCGTAACTTTATGTGTAAGGCCAAGGTCTATGGAATTTACACGTTATGTATGTTGTAAGAGTATCATCTTATACTTCTACTTACAACATCACCATATCATAACACTAGCCCAGCAACAATCTAAACTAGACGCCTCTAATTTATCCATTGCAAGTTTTACGTGACTTAGGGCTTTCGAAGATAGAACCGTTCTTACCTACGAACATGAACCACAATGAGGATAAACAAATTGTTGACAACTCATTGCAAATTAGATATTGACTATAGTAAGAGAGACAGACACCCGCTAGCCACTTATGCAAAACTAGTTGCATGTCAAGTGTGGAACAGGTCTCATGTGCGAGGACATGTAAAGTTTGTCCGGGCCGCTTCACCCCGCTATGCCACCAATATCCAAAGTACAACTAAGAAGCAATAAAATGACCATCATCGCCCACATACTCATATGTGTACTACCCGTGCAAAGCATCTACGCATAGATCCGGCTCTGATACCACTGTAGTGTTCGCAGCATAGAAAACAAAAATTTTCCTACGATGGGAACTATGTACCAAGATCTATCTACTAGATACAAACAACAGGCGGATGTATATCCGTAGAGAACATACCCTTGAAGACCGACAAAGCTTAACAAGTTCGACTCGTGGTTTATGTAGACGATCTCTTGCCGATCTCAAGATCGAGAGGAAGTCCTAGCGTCGCAAATCAGCAGCGCATCCGTGCTCGCACACACGTTCGAGGCACCGAGCAACCTCCGCCTCCTCGCTCCAGCGATGCAGCGGAAGCACAACTCTTTCTTGCCGAATATCCACCGGGAACATGTATCTCGCTAGTCCGAGACCATGGAGGATAAATTCTAGAGGGGGAGAGAGATCCTTCACGAGGAGGTGTGAGTGAGAGAGAGGGAGGGGGCTCCTTTTATAGGGAGAGGGGGGGCACCCAAGGGGCCATGCGCCCAGCCATGGGGCTGCCCCCACCTCTTCCACATTCATGTGGGTGGACACTCCACTCACTCAAATGTCTTTCAATTCCCTCCACTAAAAACCCACTCAAATTCCCATTAAATTTCCACCAAATTTAATGCAAACTCTCATTAAATAAAACTCCTTTTATTTATTCAGAATTTTGTCAATTACTTTAATGACAAACATTCACATATAACCCCTTGCTAGTATTTCATTTCACATTTAGAAACACATTCTGCAATTTCACCCGAAAACCCGTTTCGGTATCTAGTGAAATAAATTCCTGCGCTTGTTATTCTTTTCGGCATGAACCTTTTGAAGGGTTTCGCGGCATAGTAAATCAAAATTTTCTATGGATGCGAACAGAGGGAAAGCCAAGATCTAATATAGGAGATGCAAACAATGAGAGAGATTGGATTAGATCTTCATACCCTTGAAGATTCAAGACAACGCTCATTTGGAACGTGGGTGATGTAGTCGTACTCGCTTCTCCTCCTCGCGATCCGATCCGATCTAGCACCACAAGTGGCGGTGCCTCCGTGAGATGCACACGTGCAGCACCTCGATGTCTCCTCCTTCCTTGGTCCAGCAAGTATGGTGTAGAGATGGGTTGGATCTACAACGCGACGGCGCGGTGCAATTGGTGGAGAATTTCTACAGCAGGGCTTCGCCTAAAGGCAGTCGGGAGGGAGAGAGGAGGGCAGCAGGGCAGCTAGGGTTGGAGGGGAAGGTGTAGGGGGTTGGTGCGCCCCTAGCCCTCTATATATAGAGGGGTGGGCGCAGCCCTAGCCCCTCCCCCAAGCCAAGGCCGGCGGCCCCAAGGAGGAAGAGTGGGGGGCAAGGAAACCCCCCCTTCTAGAAGCTCTATCTAGAGTTTAAACCTCTCTTGGCCGGCTGGGCCCTATGGGGCCTTGTGCCCCTGGCCCAATGCGGCCAGGGCACTCCCTCATAGGCCCATGCCCCCTCCCGGATGGTGTGGCCACGTTGGTCCCCTTCCGGAAGGTTCTAGAAGCTTCCGGTACAATACCGATTAACCCGGAACAATTCCGAACTCCAAAAACTGCACTGCCTTATATGAATCTTATTCTCCGGAACCTCTCGTGATGTCCCGGATCCCATCCGATACTCCGAACAAAAAGTCATAAACCAATTATCCAATCTATCCTAGCGTCGAGACACGTTAAGTGTGACCTCATGGTTTGAGAATATGCAGACATGATCTTCTATCAATAATCAACAGCGGGGTTTGGAAACCCATATTGACTCCCACACATTCATCGATGATCATATCGTATGAACCACGATGTCAGGATTCAATCAATCCCATATATATATTCCCTTCGTCACATGATATTTTACTTGCCCGAGATTCGATCGTCTGCATCGGCATACCTAGTTCAATCTCGTTCACAGCAAGTACTTTACTGTTACGTAATCCGCTATCACTTTGTGATTAACTCCTTAACCACATGCTTGCAAGCGTGTTGATATCGACACCGAGTGGGCTCAAGTATATCTCTCCGACTTGGGAGAGACAAATCCCATCTCGATACATACAACCCAACAGATACTTTCCGATCACCGAGAGA
Organism: Avena insularis; assembly: GCA_023614405.1. Taxonomy (NCBI): domain Eukaryota; kingdom Viridiplantae; phylum Streptophyta; class Magnoliopsida; order Poales; family Poaceae; genus Avena; species Avena insularis. Next base: position 436,270,621 of record CM042697.1, on the reverse strand, counting down.
CACCTTTATGATCACCCTCTCATAGGATGACGCTTGATGACCTCAAAGCTTTCCGATACCGTGAGTTGTATTATCTCATGGTCTAAGGAATACAATATTTGACATAAGAAAAGCTTCGCAAATACGAACACGATGACATGATCTAATTGCTTCGCTTAGTTTGGTCATCCACCATATCATTCTCCCAATGATATGATCTCATTATTAATCGACAACTCATGTCCATGGCTAGGAAACCTTAACCATCATTAATCAATGAACTAGTCCATAGAGGCGTACTAGGGACACAGTGTTGTTCACAAACCACACAAGTATTAAAGTTTCCGCTTAATACAATTCTAGCATGGAATATAAACTTTATCATGAACAAGAATTATAATAATAACATCTTTATTATTGCCTCTAGGGCATAATTCCAACAGCCTCCCACTTGCACTAGAGTCAATAATCTAGTTTACATCGGCAACAATCTCACACCCATGGCACTAAGGTGCTGATCATGTTTTACACGTGGAAGAGGTTTAGTCAATGGATCTGCGACATTCAGATCTGTATGTACTTTGCTGATCTTCGATCTCCATCCGCTATATAATCTCGGATTATATGAAACTTTGTTGATATGCTTGGTCTTTGGATGATATCTTGGTTCCTTAGCGAGTGCTATGGCTTGTCGCGACAATATCTCCATGGGTCCAATGCACTTGGAACCACACCAAGCTCGATGATGAAGTTCTGATCCAAACTCCTTCACTTGACGCTCGCGGCAGCCATGTATTCCGCTTCATCAGTAGATCCAGCGATCACGCTTTGTTTGCGCTTCTCCACTCACCTCCTCCATTCAAAATATACACGTATCCCGTCTGAGATTTAGAATCATCCTTGTCGGTGTCGAAACTAGCGCCGACGTAACCTTTACGACAAGTCGTTCATCACCCCCATAGACTAAGAACATTTCTTTAGTTCTATTTAGGTACTTTAGGATGTTCTTCACGGCTGTCCATGTTCCACTCTGGATCACTTTGATACCGCCGTCAAACTAAGAGCATTGGACACATCCGATCTAGTACACAAGATGGCATACATGATAGAACCTATGGAGGCATAAGGCACTTTGCTCATAGCTTCCTATCATTTCATCAGAATGGACACCGAGCCTTGCTCAATATCTTACCCGACAACATAGGCACGAACCTTTCTTTGCCTTATCCATTCGAACCTTTCGAACCTTGTCTAGGTATGTACTCTGGCTTAAAGCTATTAGGCGTATTTGTCTATCTCTATATATTTTGATGCCCAATATATAAGCAGCTTCACCTAGGTCTTTCATTGAAAAACACTTGTTCAAATAACTCTTCACATCGTTAAGCATGTTGATGTCATTTCCAATAATCAATATGTCATCCACATATAGTACCGTAAACGTCACCGAGCTCCCACTCACTTTCTTGTAGATGCAAGCTCAGAGCAATTTGGAACAAATCCAAAGCTCTTGATCACTTGATCAAACGAAGGTTCCAACTCCGAGATGCTTGCTTCACCCATAAATGGAACGCTGAAGTTTGCATACTTTATCAGCATCCTTAGGATCGACAAAACCTTCGGGTTGCATCATATACAACTCTTCATCAATGTTGCCATTGAGGAACGCAGTCTTGACATCCATCTGCCATATTTCATAATCATGAAATGCAACAATTGCTAATAAAATCCGAATGGACTTAAACATCGCTACGGGAGAGAAAGTCTCATCGTAGTCAACACCTTGAACTTGTCGAAAACCTTTCGCGACAAGCCGTGCTTTATAGACGGTAACATTACCATCCGTCCGCTTTTCTTCTTGAAGATCCATTTGCACTCAACGGCCTTTCGGCGCTAGGAGGGTCCACCAAAGTCCATACTTGGTTTTCGCCATGGATCCCAATTCGGATTTCATGGCTTCTAGCCATTTCTCAGAGTCTGGGCTCATCATCGCTTCCTCATAGTTCGTAGGTTCACTGTCTTCTACTAACAAGATAGTCAAGACAGGGTTGCCGTACCACTCAGGAGGGGCACGCGACCTTGTCGACCTGCGACGTTCAGTAGCAGCATCGTCCGAAGCTTCATGATCCTTGTCATTAGCTTCCTCTATTGTTGGTGCAAAGCATCGGAACAATTTCAGGTGCTGCTCTACTCTCCAACTCAAGAGAAGGTTCAATAACCTCGCCTAGCTCTACTTTCCTCCCACTCACTTCTTTCGAGAGAAACTCCTTCTCAAGAAAGGAACCGTTCTTCATACAAACACTTTGCCTTCGATTCTGTGATAGAAGGTATACCCAATAGTTTCCTTAGGGTATCCTATGAAGACGCATTTCTCTGCTTTGGGTTCGAGCTTGTCCGGCATCAACTTCTTGACGTAAGCTTCACATCCCCAAACTTTAAGAAATGACAACTTAGGTTTAGCACCAAACCACAGTTCATACGGTGTCGTCTCAACGGAATTAGATGGAGCCCTATTTAAAGTGAATGCAGCGGTTTCTAATGCATAACCCCAAAATGATAACGGCAAATCAAGAAGAGACATCATTGATCGGACCATATCTAATAGGGTTCGATTCGGCATTCGACACACCATTGCTACTGTGGTGTTCGTGGCGTGAGTTGTGAAACGATTCCACTTGCTTTAAGATGCGTGAGAAAATCATAACTCAAATATTCACCTCCACGATCGGATCGTAGAAATTTAATCTTTACTACGATGGTTCTCCACTTCATTCTGAAATTCTTTGAACTTTTCAAACGTTTCAGATTTATGTTTCATTAAATAGATATACCCATATCTACTTAAGTCATCGGTAAAAGTGAGAAAATAGCAATATCCACCACACGTCGAAACACTCATCGGTCCGCATACATCGGTATGTATGATTTCCAACAAGTCTGCTGTTCGCCCATCATACCGAGAACGGGTTTTGATCATCTTGCCCATGAGGCATGGTTCGCATGTGTCAAATGATTCAAAATCAAGAGACTCCAAAAGTCCATCGTAATGGAGTTTCTTCATGCGCTTTACACCAATATGACCTAGACGACGATGCCACAAATAAGTAGTATTATCACTATCTACTTTGCATCTCTTAGCCTCAATGTTATGGATGTGTGTTTCATCCCTTTCAAGATTTAGAAGAAATAAACCATTCACAATAGGTGCATGACCATAAAAGATGTTACTCATATAAATAGAACAACCATTATTCTCCGATTTAAATGAATAACCGTCTTGCAATAAACAAGATCCAGAAATAATGTTCATGCTCAACGCAGGCACATAATAACACTTATTAAGGTTTAAAACTAATACCGAAGGTAAAACTAAGGAGAGCGTGCCGACGGCCATCACATCAAATCTTGATCCGCTACAACGCATCGTCACCTCATCCTCGCAAGTCGTCGCTCATTCCGTAGTTCTGCTTCGAGTTACAAATATTAGCAACCGAACCGTATCAAATACCTGTGCACTACAACGAGGGCTAGTAAGGAAAACATCAATAACATGTATATCAAATATACCTTTGATGGTGCCAGCCTTCTTGTCCGCTAAGTACTTGGACAGTTGCGCCCAAAGGACCCTTGTCCTTGCAATAGAAGCACTCAAGTCCGGCTTAGGACCAGACTTGAGCTTCTTCTCGAGGGCAAGGCGCTCACGCCCTTCTTGAAGGGCTTCTTTGCTCCCTTACCTTTCTTAAAGGTGGGCTTATTGACCATCAACACATGATTATCCTTTTGATGTCCACTGCTGCCTTCAGCTTTGCGAAGAGCTCGGTGATCGATCAGTGGAACCAATCTGATTATGAGTCACTACAAAACTTTTGTAGCTGGGAGGAGTGATTGCAGAACCACGTCAATCTTGAGCTCCTCCGAATCGTGCATTCCAGCTTGCTCAAGGCGTTGAGTGTAGCCCGTCATCTTAATGGCGTGCTCACTAACTAACTCCTTCCTCCATCTTGCGCTTAAAGAACTTCGGAGATCTCATATCTCTCGAACGGGCCTGAGTCGAAACAAGGTTTTCAGCTCTTCGAGAATCTCAAAGGGCCCGGATAGTCTTCAAAACGATTTTGAAGTTCCGGTTCCATAGCAAACAACATGGTGCTCTTAATCACACCATAATCATCTTTTGCGACCGACAGATGAGCTTTCTCATCAGCCGCTTGTTAGGGGGTCACCTAACGCTTTCCCAAGGACATAGTCCTTTTGACCGCCAGAGAGAATGATTCTTAGATTGCGGAACCAATTGGTGAAGTTAGACCCATTGTTCTTAAGCTTTTCTTTCTCAGCAAAAACGTTGAAGTTGAAGTTGGACTTAGCCATGTGATCTACAATATTTGCAAGTACAAATTAGACTATGTTCATGATAACTAGTTCAACTTTTAATCAAATTACTAGATGAAATCCCACTAAATTCAACATCCCTCAAGTTGTTTAGTGAACATGATCCAAATTCACCACACCTAATCCGATCATCACGAGAAGAGATGTGGCTTCAATGGTGGACAACGAAGTGTCGATCATATCATTCATATGACTCATGCTTAACCTTTCGGTTCATGTGTTCCGAGGCCATGTCTGTACATGCTAGGCTCGTCAAGTTAGACCCAAGTATTTCCGTGCGTGCAAAACTGGCTTGCACCCGTTGTATGTGAGCGTAGAGTCTATAGCACCCGATCATCATGTGATGCTTGGACACGACGAACTTTCGCAACGGTGCATACATGGGGAGAACACAGTTTTTATCTTGATCTTTAAGTGAGGAATCATCTTATAATGCTACCGTCGTGATCTAAGCATGATAAAATACATAAAAAGATAAACATCACATGCATATAACTTTATGTGACATGGTATAGCCAATCTTCGCGCAATGATCTCCATCTTGTGCGTGCCGGCATGATGTCCATCACTCCACCATGATTGCCTCCACCACGAATAGTAACTACAACTATTGCTAACTACTTAGCGATAAAGTGAAACTATTACATGGCGTATAAGAAGTTGACACACAAGTCATACACAATTATAAAGACAACCATATGGCTCCTGCCGGTTGTGTACTCATCGACATGCAAGTCGTGAAACATTACAAGACATGATCATCGCATACATTATACACATCACATATTGGGCCATACCATATCACAGAAAACACTCCCTGCAAAAACAAGTTAGACGCCTCTACTTTGTTGTTGCATGTTTTACGTGGCTTATGGGAGTAGATGCTAAGAACGATTCTTACCTACGAAAAGCCACAACGGTGATATTATGGTTGCCAAACTCCGGTGTTAATCCCATGACAACTATAGTGAGAAACGACATCCACCAGCCGCATGTGTGGAACAAGCCACACGTCAAGTGCGGAGCCGGTCTCATGAACGACGTCGCGTAAGGTTGGCCTGGACCGCTTCAATCTCACTATCCCGCGTCATAAGAAGAACACAAACAAGAGGCTTGCAATAGAAAACATCAACGCCCGCAACAACCATGTTGCGTTCTACTCGTGAAACACATCTACGCATAGATCTAGCTCGATACCCTTTGAAGGGTTTCGCGGCATAGTAAATCAAAATTTTCTACGGATGCGAACAGAGGGAAAGCCAAGATCTAATCTAGGAGATGCAAACAACGAGAGAGATTGGATTAGATCTTCATACCCTTGAAGATTCGCAGAACGTTCGTCGGAACATGGGTGATGTAGTCGTACTCGCTTCTCCTCCTCGCGATCCGATCCGATCTAGCACCACAAGTGGCGGTGCCTCCGTGAGATGCACACGTGCAGCACCTCGACGTCTCCTCCTTCCTTGGTCCAGCAAGTATGGTGGAGAGATGGGTTGGATCTACAACGCGACGGCGCGGTGCAATTGGTGGAGAATTTCTGCAGCAGGGCTTCGCCTACAAGCAGTCGGGAGGGCGCAGCCCTAGCCCCTCCCCCAAGCCAAGGTCGGCGGCCCCAAGGAGGAAGAGTGGGGGGCAAGGAAACCCCCCCTTCTAGAAGCTCTATCTAGAGTTTAAACCTCTCTTGGCCGGCTGGGCCCTATGGGGCCTTGTGCCCCTGGCCCAATGCGGACAGGGCACTCCCTCATAGGCCCATGCCCCCTCCCGGAAGGTGTGGCCACGTTGGTCCCCTTCCGGAAGGTTCTAGAAGCTTCCGGTACAATACCGATTAACCCGGAACAATTCCGAACTCCAAAAACTGCACTGCCTTATATGAATCTTATTCTCCGGAACCTCTCGTGATGTCCCGGATCCCATCCGATACTCCGAACAAAAAGTCATAAACAAATTATCCAATCTATCCTAGCGTCGAGACACGTTAAGTGTGTGACCCTGCGGGTTCGAGAATATGCAGACATGATCTTCTATCAATAATCAACAGCAGGGTCAGGAAACCCATATTGACTCCCACACATTCATCGATGATCATATCGGATGAACCACGATGCCAGGATTCAATCAATCCCATATATATTCCCTTCGTCTCGCGATATTTTACTTGCCCGAGATTCGATCGCTTGCCGTCATACCTAGTTCAATCTCGTTCACAGCAAGTACTTTACTCGTTACGTAATCCGATATCACTTTGTGATTAACTCCTTAACCACATGCTTGCAAGCGGTGTTGATATCGATTACCGAGTGGGCCCGAAGTATATCTCTCCGACTTGGGAGGGACAAATCCCATCTCGATACATACAACCCAACAGATACTTTTCGATCACCTGAGAGACACCTTTATGATCACCCTCTCATAGGATGACGTTTGATGACCTCAAAGCTTTCTTCCGATACCAGGGAGTTGTATTATCTCATGGTCTAAGGAATACAATATTTGACATAAGAAAAGCTTCGCAAAGACGAACACGATGACACGATCTAATTGCTTCGCTTAGTTTGGGTCTGTCCACCATATCATTCTCCCAATGATATGATCTCATTATTAATCGACAACTCATGTCCATGGCTAGGAAACCTTAACCATCATTAATCAATGAGCTAGTCCATAGAGGCATACTAGGGACACGGTGTTGTTCACAAACCACACAAGTATTAAAGTTTCCGCTTAATACAATTCTAGAAGGAATATAAACATTATCATGAACAAGAATTATAATAATAACATCTTTATTATTGCCTCTAGGGCATAATTCCAACAACTTTTGCTCCAAATGGATGTCGATGTCTCTTAAGTGTGTCACCCTATGGTCCGCGAATAATGCGGACATGATCGAGACCCCTCTCAGATCAATAATCAGAAGCGGGATCTGGAGACCCATACTGACTCCCACACATTCAACGATGACTTTCTTGTGATCGTTGGAACCTTTTATGCTAGTATCTTAATCCCTTTGTTTCGATATTACATGTCCGAGATTCGATCATCGGTATCTCCATACCTAGTTTGATCTCGTTACTGACATGCACTCTTTTCTCATTCCCGTGATATAACATTCTAGTGATCAAATCACTTGCTTGCAAGCTAATCAATGTGATATCACCGAGAGGGCCCAGAGCATATCTATCCGTCATCGGGATGAAGAAATTCCACTCTCGATCCATGGGCCTCAACATAACACTTTAGTAGTTCTGAACCCATCTTTATAATCACCCTGTTACGGTGTGATATTTAATGTTATCAAGAAACTCTTCCGGTGTTAGTGATTGACATGATCTCATGGTCTAAGGATTTTGATCACTTCATAAGTTGTTATAGCAATATAAACTCAATGACTTTGATAGTAATGCTATACTTCAGATGAATGTTCATCACATCATTACACTAATGTTGTGACCTCGTTATTAACAACATCCAATGTCCATGATCGGGAAACCTTTGATCATCTTGTTAATCAATGAGCTAGTTTATAAGAGAGGCATAACTAGGAACTTCCTTTTTGTTTATTAAACACACATGTATTAACGTTTCCGTATTAATACAATCATAGCAGGTAAAATAAACATTTATCATAAACAAGGAATACGATAATAACCACTTTATTATTGCCTCTCAGGCATATTACCTTCACAAGGCGCGTCTTGTAGCTAAGGGATACACATAGAAAGAAGGCGAAGATTACCTTGACACCTATTCACCTGTCGCTAGACTGACCACCATTCGAGTACTACTATCCCTGGCTGCCTCTTATGGTCTTCTCGTTCATCAAATGGACGTGAAGACAACTTTGCTTAATGGAGAGTTGGAACAGGATATCTATATAGATCAGCCGGATGGGTTTGTGGTGAAAGGTGAAGAGACAAAGGTGTGCAAGTTATTGAAATCTTTATATGGCCTGAAACAAGCACCTAAGCAATGGCATGAGAAGTTTGACATAACTCTACTTTCTGCTGGCTTTGTCATTAATGAGGCTAATAGGTGTGTTTACTATCGCCATGGTGGGGGCGATAGCGTTATATTATGTTTGTGCGTGGATGACATTCTGATCTTTGGTACAAACATGAAAGTGATAAATGAAGTCAAGTCTTTCCTGTCAAAGAGTTTTGATATGAAAGATCTGGGAGAGGCTGATGTCATTCTGAACATCAAGCTTATTAAGAACGAGAATGGGATTACTTTAACGCAATCTCATTATGTTGAGAAGGTCTTGAGACGATTTGGCTTTAATGATGGCAAGACTTCTCCAACACCTTATGATCCCAGTTTGACATTACGAAAGAATAAGAAGGAACCAACAGATGAGCTGAAATATTCACAAGTTGTTGGTTCTCTCATGTACTTAGCAAGCGCTACAAGACCCGATATCTCTTTTGCTGTGAGAAAGTTGAGTAGGTTCATGTATAACCCAGGTATTGATCATTCGCATGCACTTGAAAGGGTCATGCGCTATCTATGTGGTACAATGAGCTATGAGATTCACTATTTAGGAAACCCTGATGTACTTGAAGGATATAGTGATTCGAATTAGATCTCTGATGTTAATGAACTCTATGCCACGAGCGGGTATGTGTTTACCCTTGGAGGTGGCGCAGTGTCATAGAGGTCTCGTAGAAAAACCATATTGACGAGGTCAACTATGGAAGCAGAACTTCTTGCTAGACACGTACCATTGTTGAGTCAGAATGGCTGCGTGAGCTCTTGATGGAATTGCCCGTGGTTGAGAAACCTGTGCCGGCAATCCTTTTGAATTGTGACAACCAAAATATTATTGTCAAAGTGAACAATTCTAAGGATAACGCGAAGTCATCAAGACACATGAAGAGACGTTTGAAATCTGTCAGGAAATTGAGAAACTCCGGAGTAATAATTGTTACGTATATTCAAATAGATAAAAACCTGGCAGATCCCTTTACAAAGGGACTATCACGAAATGTGATAAAAAGTGCATCGAGGGAGATGGGGTTGAGACCCATGGATGTCACACCTTAGTGGTAACCTAACCTATGTGATCGGAGATCCCGTGAATTAGGACCTGGGAAGAACAAGCTAGTGGTTTGATGGAGGAGAGTATTTTATAACCCTCTCTATGTGAAGATGCATAACTCTCATAATATGTAAGGCAGGTTGGCAACATGCCTTAATGTGTTTCTGTTGGCTTTAATTAGCAAAGATGTCGTCCTATAGGGCATTCTTGAAAGAACACACCTATATGAGCTCGACTGTAAATGTCGCGGTCTATGAGACTTGGGTGATCTCTAGTAAACTCATGAAGAGACCAGGGAGTATGACGCATATGCTCCAACCCATGGGTAGGCTCTTGGCCAGGTACTAGTTATGATTTTGAGTGAAATCTATTGGCACCAAACTTGCAATTCAAGGTTCGTCCATTGTTCAAATTGTTGATAGACGTAGTTCAAGATTCTAGGTGGAAGTTCAACTTAACAGTCTCTGCTGAAACACTGGTATATAAACAAGTAGCGAGGATTGGAAAATCTTCAAATGGGCATTTGAGATCTGGTGGGGGGTTGTTAGAAATAATGGGCCAATTCCTTTAGGCCCATATACATTTCAGATTTTCCCTAAATCTCAAAGCCCAAATTTGTGGCAGCCCATATGTGTTTGGGCCCATGTTTGTGGCAGCTCACATGGAAGTGGAGTGGGAGCTCAAGTTTAGTCCCACATGGGAAGTTGGAGGAGAGTTGCACCACCTTATAAGGTGGAGTGTTGCACCACTTTGTAAGTGAGTGGCAATAAGAGAGATACACGCGCGCGCTCCTCCTCCGACGATGCCGCCGCCTCATCGTCCACGGCCACAAGGCCTTGGTGGGTTATGGAATCTCGCCGAGCCGAGCTTTATTTTGCTGCTCAGGAAAACTGTGAGGTTTTGACAGACGTGTCAAACAGTTAGTTTATTCGGGTCGCTCCCGGATCGTGGGCTACTGTAACCGACCCGAGCATGCATAACTTGGACTCGGCCCACGTTCGCCTCAGTTAGGGTTTCCTGACCTGCTCTATATAAAGTCCTGCGCGGCTACCGCCACAAGACCACCGAAAACCAATCTAGGGTTTTTCCATCCTATCTACTTGTGCTGTCACCGTAGTCTACTCCATCCCGCTTGCTGGCGTGCACCGGCGGACGGGAGAGCAGGTCTCTGGAACCACTCGCCCTTCTGATCATGTACGGGAGAGGGCGAATAAGGTTTTTGGGAAGCGCTCCGCGTGACTGCTCGAGTTCTCCATCACGGGTCATCATCCATCCAAATCAGGCAGTGCTGCCTACCGCTGTCTTCGTCGCCATCTGCTTCGATCAGTCTTCCCCAAAGTTTCTACTACGACAATCGAACAATACGTGCTACGTGCTTCTGTTTGGTTATTCATTATGTTTTGCGAGTACATGTTAAGCTGTTGTTTGTTTCCGATCATCCTGTTGTTTAGTACATCTAGTATGTTCGAGTTACATGAGCTAGTAGCTGGTTTTTTCATGATTTATATTCTTTAATTAATCATGGAAATTATTCCTAATAATCCAACAAGATGCAAGAGGTAATCAACAAACGCAAGCAAGCGGCCTTGGAGTCTAGCGTGCGGCGAGCTGCACTCTCCGCCGTTGGCTGCTCCAGCTCGCACGGCAACAACACCAACAAGCATCATTATCGCGTAGAGAACATGGACCCCGCTGGACGTCGCGAGGTGACCCGAACCCTCAACATGTCCTTCATGGAGATGGACGCCAACGGCAACGTCATCCCGAAGATGCCGCAAGCTGCGATCATGGTAGCCACCACATACCTTGCGTCCCATCCACCTCCGGTGGGGGACCCGAAGAGGTCCATGCACAATTCCGCACTAGCCGGACTCAGACTCGTTGGTGCTGCGCTCCACGAGGAAGCTCCTGCGGAGCCGAAAAAGAAGGCCGCGGTCAGATTTAACCGCAGTCCCACATCCTCATCCGACGAGGAGGAACACGATCTACCTCGATGACGTAAGAGTCCACAACGTCGCAGCCGCGACCACGACGCTCGAAGTGAACTCGCTTAGCGCAAGATCGACAAGGCACGCGCCAAGCGCGTGTGCTCATCCGAATCCGAAGAGGATGACGATGAAGGAGAACTCTGCGGGGCTCGATGCTTCAGCAGATCTGTTCAGCGGACACGGATGCCGAGGAACTTCAAGCTTCCTTCGGACACTCCGAAGTTCGACGGCACACAGGACCCTAAGGCATGGCTCAGCGACCACCTGTCGTCCGTCAAGTTGCATGGCAGTAACAAAAACACTGCCCTGCAATGCCTTCAACTGCAGCTGATAGGCGCAGCCCGGATCTGGCTTAGCAGCCTATCCTTGGGATCCATCCGAAGCTGGAAGGAACTGGCGTACAGTTTCATCCGAAACTTCAAGGGTACCAGCAAGAGGCCAGCCTCGATCGAAGAGTTGCGGGCCTGCACCCAACGTACAAATGAATCCATTCGCTCGTACATACTACGCTGGTCCAACATCAAAAACTCCACGGCACACATCTCTGAGGATAGAACAATCGATGCCTTCAAAGATGGCGTCAAACGCCAGGAGTTCAAGGAAGAACTTGGGCGCGCCAAGCCCAAGACACTCGACCACCTCATGGACATCGCCAACAGGTGGGCAGATGGCGAGGACTCCGTCCATCGAGCACACTCGGATGAGGCGGATGACTATGGCTGCTGACGCGAGCGCCGTAGCAAGAGAAGATCGCGCGTCTATGACGATCGCGACAGACCCGACAAGGTCGCGGCCGACTACGCCGAACGATGCAACGAAAGCAACCGCAGCAGTGGCGGATACCGTGGAAACAACTTCCGCGATGGAGGACGCCCAACGCAAATGTGGCAATGCCGCGACCGCGACGACGAGCCCTCGGCATACGACAAGTTGTCGGGCCCATGCACCATCCACTTCTATATCGACAAGCAGGATGGCAAAAAGAAGGCCAGCCATATGCTCAAGGATCGCCATGAAGTTTGAAACTCGCAGAGCCTGTCCCAGATGAGACAGCAAGCCCTGAACCCTGGGTACGGACAAGCACCCGCACCAGGTGACATTGCCCACGGAGCTCCTCCACCACCACCCGTGGGACCTTCGAATCACCCAATCGCACCCGCGCAGAACAACGGCGTAAACGGGTACCCCGCGCCGAAAGGGTCATTGATGATCCAAAAGGGGCACCCGACAAACAGGGTGCAAAAGAAGATCACCCGCCAGGTCAGCTTGGCTGTGACCGCTCCACCCGCCATCCCTGAGTACCTCAGCGGTTCGGAGTCCTGCATCACATTCAGCCGTTCGGATCACCCCCGCCAGATCCCTCGCCCAGGTCATGCTGCCCTGGTGCTCGAGGCGCAGATCGGAGAGTTCGAGATGAGCCGCATCTTCATGAACGGCGGCAGCGGCATCAATCTGATGTTCGCTAGCACCTTAGAAGCAATGTGGATCCCACTGTGCAGCCTGGAACAATCCGACACAACGTTCCACAGCATCGTCCTAGGGAAGGGCATATTCCGCCTGGGAAAGATATGGCTCGACGTCATCTTCGGCAAGCCCGACAACTTTTGATGCGAGCGACTCGAGTTCAAAGTAGTGGATTGGCCATCACAATACCACGCCATCCTCAGGCTTGTGGCATTCGCAAGGTTCCTGGCAGTACCGCACTATGCATACCTGCTACTCAAGATGCCAGGACCTAGGGGCGTCATCACGGTCCACGGGAGATTCACCCGGTCGGACCACTGTGACATGGACTTCAACAGAATCTCCCAGTCATTCGGCATGCAGGAGGAGCTCACAAGGCTCCGAGAAGTGACGGACAATGGGGCACCCCTAGTCTTGAGGCAAAACGCACCCGACATGTCGTTCGACTCAACAGTCAACACGAAAAAGGTGCAGGTCCACCCGACGGACGCCTCCAAGAAGGCGCTGATCGCCAACGACCTTAGCCCCGCATAGGAAAGCACGCTCTTTGAATTCCTCTGTGAGCGCTGGGAAATCTTCGCCTGGTGTCCTGCGGACATGCCAGGAGTTCCTAGGGAATTCGCCGAGCACGCACTCAATGTGTTCCCAGATGCCAAGTCCGTTAAATAGTCCATCCGACGATTGTCCGAGCCACGGGCCGAAGCCATCGGAGTCGAAGTCAGCAGACTGCTTGACGCTGATTTCATCAGGGAGATCAAGGAAAGCGAGTGGCTGGCCAACACCGTGATGGTCCCTAAAAAGGACACAGACATCCTGCGGATGTGCGTGGACTTCACATCGCTGAACAAGCACTGCCCGAAGGATCACTTCCCTCTCCCTCGGATTGATCAGATCATCGATTCGACGGAAGGATGCGGGAAACTCTCCTTCCTCGACGCCTACTTAGGCTACAATTAGATTCGACTAAAGGTCAATGACCAGGATAAAACGGCGTTCATCACGCCGTTCGGAGTGTTCTGCTACAACACAATGCCCTTCGGGCTGAAGAACGCAGGCGCCACATACCAGTGACGCATGCATGCTTGAAGAGCCAGATTGGCTGCAACATACAGGTCTATGTCGACGACATAGTAGTCAAAACAAGGGAGGCCAAGACATTAATCGACGATCTCCGCGAGACGTTCGACAACCTTGATCATTACAAGATCAAGCTAAACCCAGAAAAGTGCCCCTTCGGTGTCCCATCTGGCCAAATGCTTGGCTACTTCATCTCCCAGCGAGGAATTGAGGCGAACCCGAAGAAAATCCGAGCCATACTGGCGATGGAGAAACCGAAGAACCTCAAAGGTGTCCAACAGCTAGCTGGACGCATCACGGCGCTGAGCAGATTCATCAGCCGCATGGGTGAGAAGGCCCTGCCTTTCTACCAGCTGCTATGCAAAACAGAAAAATTCGAGTGGACACCTGAAGCCGACGACGCATTCGAAGATCTGAAGCGGCTGCTCTCCACCTCGCCCGTCCTGGTCACGCCAAAGGAACACGAGCCTCTACTGCTATACATAGCAGCCACGCATCAGGTGGTAAGCACCGTGCTCGTGGTCGAACGACCCGAAGATGGCAAGACTCATGGGGTCCAACGCCCTATCTACTACCTCAGCGAGGTATTGACGCCAACAAAATAGATATACCCTCACTACCAGAAGCTCGCCTACGGCGTGTTCATGACGGCTCGCCGGCTGAGTCACTACTTCCAGGAGCATCAGGTGATGGTCGTTAACGAGGCACCTCTGAACAGCATCCTGAACAACCCGGAAGCCACAAGACGCGTGGCCCTATGGGGCATCGAGATGTCCCCTCTAGACATAGTCTATGAGAAACGCCACACGATCAAGTCTCAGGTCCTACCGGACTTCCTCATCCACTGGATGGAGCTGCAGCTGCCGGACACCCCTGATATGACATAGTCATGGACGATGCACTTTGATGGCTCCAAGCGTGAGGTCGGAGCAGGAGCCGGGGTCATAGTGACATCCCCGCAGGGCGACAAGATGAAGTACGTCCTCCGGATGAAATTTCGAGCTTCCAACAACGAAGCCGAATACGAGGCCCTCATCCACGACATGAGGATGGCCAAGATCTGCGGTGCAACGCGCCTTGTCATCTACGGTGACTCAAACCTCGTCGTCCAGCAGACGATGAACGAGTGCGACACACACGTCGCCAGCATGATCGCGTATCGCGCGCTCTACAACTCACTCGAAGGAGACTTTGACGGCTGCGAGCTTCGGCACGTTGGAAGAGAAAGCAACAAAGAAGACGACAGACTCGCCAATATCGGCTCCACCTGCGCACGGGTGCCACCAGGTGTGTTCCTCGAACAGATCCGTGTGCCATCCATCAAAAGGAAATTCCCCAAGGGATCACCCGAAGAGGCAGAGCACTCGGGGGCTATGCTACCCGAAGGACAGGAAGGACCCGAAAAGCTCGACATAGAGGTCGCAGTGGTCAACCTGATGCAGGTCATGGCAATCGAAGAAACATGGACGCAGTCGTACCTGCGGTACCTGATAAACAGGGAACTACCTGATTACCCGACAGATGCCCGGCGCATATCTCGCCGGTCCAAGGCCTTCACCATCATCAATGGCGAGCTGTACAAGCGCATCATTTCAGGTGTACTCCAAAGGAGCGTCACCATCGGTGACGGCAAAACCATCCTCCAAGACATCCACGAGGGCATCTGCGGCCATCACATGGGCAGTCGCGCTCTCATCACCAAAGCTCTACGAGTTGGGTTCTACTGTCCAATGGCTATGAACGATGCCAAGGACATCGTAGGAAGGTGCAACATGTGCCAGAGGTTCACAGACAAACCGCACGCACCAAGATTGGAGCTCAGGCCCATACCCTTGGCCTGGCCCTTCGCCCAATGGGACCTCGACATGATCGACAAACTACCCAATTCCTCGAAAGGAGGCCACGTCTACCTCCTGGTCATAGTCGACAAGTTCACCAAGTGGATCGAAGCCATGCTCATTACCAACCAAAAGGGTAAAACGGCCGTGAAGTTTTTTGAATCCATAGTCTATAGGTTCGGCGTGCCGCACAGCATCATCACGGACAACGGGTCGAACTTCATCTCCAAAGAATTCTAGGACTTCTGCGAAGGCCTCACGATCAACATATCATATGCCTCCGTGGCACACCCGCAAACCAATGGACAGGTCGAAAAGGCCAACAACCTCGTAGGCGGCGGCATCAAGAAACGCCTACTGAGCCTACTCGAGCGGCTCGCGGGAGCATGGGCAGAAGAGCTACCCTCTGTCCTCTGGAGCTTGCGCACAATGCCAAACAGCTCAACTGGCTACACGCCTTTCTTCATGGTGCACGGAGCCGAAGCCGTGTTGCCTGCAGAAGTGCGCCATAAGGCCCCACGGGTCGTCGCCGACAGCGAAGCCGAATCGACGACCGCACTCGAAGACGCTGTCGATACACTCGACGAGGCACGCGATATCGCTGCGGCTCGCTCGGCGGTCTACCAGCAAAGTCTCCGCAACTATCACAGCCGTCGGCTGCGCCCAAGGTCCTTCGTCGAAGGAGACCTCGTCTTATGACTCAAGCAAGAGCGGTCGAAAAAGCTCGAGTCACCCTAGGAAGGACCATACGTCGTCACCGAAGTCATCCCAGGTGGCGCCTACCGCCTCAAGCACGTGGAGTCTGGAGTCGCATACTCCAACCCATGTAACGTCGCCCAATTGCGACGCTTCTACCCCTAGCTATCCCCTTTACTTTCAATAAGGCTACTCAGCCGAACAATGTACCTCCTCATTACGATATGAATAAAGCTAAGTGTCTCGCCCGAAAATTTATCTTTTTCTCGCATTCCTTTATGCTACAACACACTCGGGGGCTCCCCCTCACCTCACGACCTCATCGACTGAGGATAACACATGTACACCTGAGTAGCTGACCACGTCAGGCTAACGAAAAGGGCATGCATACAACCAAGCACCACGTGCTAACACAGTGAACCTTTACAAATAAAGGGCACAACACGCCCAGTAGAAATATATACAAAGTTTACATCTATATTTTTTACAGGAGCTACCTATTCTGAAGGATCACCTGTGCATGATACTCAAAGAGATCTACAACTTCTTCGGCATAATGCCTAACAGCCGCATAGTGCGGGCGCATGTCCCATAAGCCACCATCTGGCCGAGGGGGTGGCCCAGCCGCAACAGCAGCAAGATCCACATCAGGGCGATGCAGCCGCACGAGGGAAAGAGCGACCTTCACTCCCGCAACCAACTGGTGCCGCACCAACTCCCTGACGTGACGCACGTCCCGAAACTTCGCCAGCAAGCCCCAGAGAGTCGACGGTGCTTCATCAAGGGGAAACATGACGTGCAGAATCGACACTAGGGAAGTCTTCACCTGCCGCAGCACTCGCGACACCTGGTGAGCACGATCCTGCACAGTCGCAAGGACTGTGGCATGGTCGTGATCCATCCAGAAAAAGCCACCGGCTTCCATATCCTGCTGGGTCAAGCAGTTGATCCGAACCGCAATGCGCTCCTTCTCCTCCCTCGGAACAAGGTTGGCACATGCAACAACTACAAAGTAAGATGGCCCGCAAAACAGGCGCATCCAAAAATGATCAGCAGCTCGAAGAAACTTATTGAAAGTAAGATGGCCAACTGCCGCAGATCCCCCATCAGATATTCCTCTTTGGCGGCACCTCGCTCTGCCTTCGACTTCCAAACGTGCGCATGGCCTCGGATGCCAAGCAACTCCTTCTCAAGACCGCAGACAAGGTCACGAAGAAAACAAGTTGTGACGCATCATCCAAGGATGGTCGCGGCTGCGGAGCAGACGAAGTATCGATGGGGTCATCACCCAAAGGTCCCTAAATTAAAACAGAAAGGATATAAACAACACACGACTGGGAAACAACTCGAAGGCTCATTATATACAACAAAAAGCCACTGCGTGGCACAGGAAGTGTTCATCAAGAAATTACAGCAAAGGTAGAACGTAACTATCCTAGAACTACAAAGACAAAGCCTAAGCAGCTGCATCCTGAGTGGCCTCGGAGCCAGAGCGCCTTCCCTTGACCTCCTCCTACTGCTTCGTCGCATACTCCGCCAGGAGGTCAATAAGCTTCGGCCCATGGAGCTTACAGCGAGCGACGAAGAAAGCAAATGCTACCTTGGAACCGTCGGGGGCCGTTGGCTTCTTGGAGGTGACCTGGTGAAGATCCAGCTCCGCCACGGACGCCATGTCCATGGCTAGGCCCATGGAGGCACCGATCACTTTTTTGGTTGCGCTTGTAAGCTGCAGGTGCATCCGCGGACAACGCATCCGCCAAGGAATCGACATCCTCAAGGGCAACGCCCTTGGGAACGAGCTCCTTGTAGAAGCGTCCAAGGACCTCCTTGGCCTTGGCAAGAGAGCCAACCATAGTACTGCAGCGGTCTTCGACCGTCGCAGCAGCATCATCCAAAGCACTACCGTGCTCCAAGGCACTGCGATTGAACTCAATGCCTGCGGCATCTAGAGAAACGGAAAAGTACGGTAAGAATCGAATAAAGGCACAGGGACGTGGCACCCGAAAAAACCAAAGAAAGGAAAAAAATACTCACCAGAGACAACCTTGGCAGCAGCCATTAGTTTTCCGGCCACCTCCTTCTCGCGCGAAGCCTCTGCAGTGGCAAGCTGCTCCTCGCGATCCGTGGCCTCCCGCTGCAGGCGCTCCTTAGCCGCGGCTACGTCAGCCAGCTCCTGCTCGAGGCGCTCCTTCACCCCAACGGCATCCTCGGCCTTTTTCTCCGCTCGCCCAAGGCTCTTTTTGAGAGCATCAAGCTCGCAGAGGACAGTGTTATTCTCATCTGCAAAAGCAACAAGAACGTACGTGAGCTCAACAAGCTAGCAAGTAGACAAAAAGTAGAGGATTAGTTAAGGATGTACCTTGAAGCTGCCGTAGGATGGCCTCCAACGCCAGGTGCTGCTTCACCAGCTGGTTTGCACCTTGCACAAAGGGCTGCAAGAACAAACAACTTGTCAGGAAAAGGGCTCGGGGGCTGCTCCCAAGGAACGAGCAAAAGATCAAACACATGAAATACGCTCGGGGGCTCCCCCCGAGGCACGCAAAAAAGAAGCAAATATCAGCAGATCATACGAAAATATGGCTCGGAGGCTCCCCCACAGCAAGAAAGAAAACACTTACATGCTTAGGCGGATACTCCGAAGGTCCCGGTGCAGTCTTCTGGGAGACGGTCACCCGAGCCTCCTGCGGAGAGGGGTTCGGAGCAGCGCCCCCAGAGTTGGCCACCGTCTGGGAGGGAGGAGGCGTCATCTTCGACTCCCCTACTAGCTCCCGAGTGGCATCGCTAAAAGAGCCTTCAAATGAGTGGCTACAAAGGAAAAGCATCGGTCAAAGGCAAAAGACAAGAAAAGTAGCAAAAGGCATTCGAAGGCACTTACGAGTCCATGTCGCTCAAGTCAAAAATAGGCAGGGCCCTCTTGCCTTTCTTCTCTTCCTTCTTCCTCTTCACCGGCAGCTGCAGCGCTACAACCCGCACAGGAACGTCCAGGATGGGAGAGGAAGAGGCACCATCACCTCCACTGTGGCGGACAAGGAATGGAGGGTCCCTAGGCATTGGCGGAGTCAAGGCATCCGAAGATTCGCTCGAGCTCCGTGCCGCTGGGTTGCCCTCGCCGCCTCGGGGGCTTCTCGGATCGGTGATCGGGAAGCTCGGACACGGAGTCCACGACTTCGTTGTCCGGCGCATCCGGAAACCGTTCGGGTAGTGGAGGCACCATGCCAGGTACCTTGAACTCCTGCACAATGAAGACAAACTTTTAGAAAAGATAATTACAAGGAAACACACTCGAAAAAAGCGCTACACGCACGTCCCAGATCTACACCTGCGGAACTGGTCGAGAAGCACTGAACGGAGGGGTCCGCGACTTCCCCGGAAGGTCCTCGTCGAACTTGTACTTCAGCAGCGGTCGGAGGACTCTATCAAGATCCCCCTTGGAGAGCTCCTCAGCCGCAACTCTCGTTGGATCGTGGCGGCCAGAATAAAGGAACATCGGGTGCGCCCTAGCCTAGAGTGGCTGCACCCGACGTTTGAGGAAGGTGCGGATGATGTCCACACCGTTCACCTCCTTCTCCGGAATCACCTGGAGGTCCTCCACCCGACGGTAGAGCTCCTCTATCTCCTCCACCTCACCCTCCAGGATATGGTTCTTTCAGGATCTCTTCGGCAGGATTTTCTAGGTGGAGTCAAAAGGGGCAAGGCCAAAGTCTTGCCCGTCCACTGTGGAATCGCGGATATAAAACCACCTCTTCCGCCGGTATTGGACAGACTCAGACATAGAAAAAGAGAAGAAAAGAAAATTGGATCGAAGGGAAATGATGCAACCACCAATCAGATAAACTCCGTCGGAGCCGGACTGCCTCTTCACGGAATAGAGTTTCCGAAAGAGGCCAAAGTGCGGCTCGATACCGAGCCAACACTCACAAAAAGTGATGAAACAGGCGATGTGGAGAAGATAATTTGGTGAAAGATGGTGGAGTTGGATGCCATAGAAAAACAACAGTCCACGGAGAAAATCGTGGACTAGGAGCGACATGCCGTGAAGAACAAAAGCAATGAAGATTACCCGAAACCCTGCGGGTGGACGGGGAATTACCTCATCGCCGGGGACCTAGACGGCGTCCCTGTCCTGCGGGATCAAACCCTCCTCACACAACTTGCGGGTCGCCCTCGCGCGTCT
This sequence comes from Avena insularis, assembly GCA_023614405.1. NCBI lineage: Eukaryota > Viridiplantae > Streptophyta > Magnoliopsida > Poales > Poaceae > Avena > Avena insularis. The sequence continues at coordinate 436,249,981 of CM042697.1, read as the reverse complement.
CTGAGCGCCGCCACCCACCATTGGTGACACGAGTGAAGGCAGTGCCCTTCTTGCCACTGGCAGCAGCACTGGTGGAGGTCTTCTTTGATTTCCCCATTACAGCACGACGACGGCGGCGGTGCGAGCGCAGGAAAGAGGAAGGGAATGATCGGAGAACTTCCATCGCGCGGCGAGAAAATCTCAAGAAAATGGAAGAAGTAGAAAGCAAGTGGCTACGGTGAAAACAAACCACAAATTTTCCCCACAGTTATAAGGACGAAGACGATGAACATGGACCGTTCATCTGGAAGCCCTAGTGCCAGCATCAAATCCAACCATCCACGTGTCAGCACAGCAGCGAACCATCGCTCGCACGCCGCCCACTATGCACGGAAACCGAGGAGACGCCGTAATTCTCACCACGTCGCGCATGACCAGTCAACTCCAAGTCAGAAAGTGGGACCCACGTTCGTCCAGTCACGTCACCTCTGGCGCCGCAGATGATTGAGGTCACCGATCGTCAGCACTGACGTCATCAAAGCCATAATGGCAACGGTTACAAATCTTTGGCTAAACAGCTAAAGTACTCACTCGAATCTACGATTCGAGCAACTACTCGGGGGCTACTCCTATCAGGAGCGCTGGCCGCGCACCCGAAGCATGAATAAGGTACTATGCCAAATGATCTATTCTTCGAGTCCTACGTCGAGTCTATGACTCCACTACGGACTCGGGGGCTACTCCCATAGGGAGGATTGATTCAAGCATCCGAAAAAATTGTGTCCTACGGACCTGAAGCAAACAATGGCTGAATTAAAGTCTATGCTCGAGTCTACGAATCGAACAGACACTTGGGGCTACTCCCATAGGGAGCGCTGGTCGCGCACCCTATGAATTTTTCGACTGCGATCCTTCGGATCAGAATGCAAAAACTTTTTGGCAACTTTGCCCCAACCAACGCTAAGTGAGTAACGTTCTCCTTGGCCACCCGAAACACCTCCGCGGTGGTAAAATTTCGGATGCTATGTCTGCGACGCAAAGATAAGACCTACAGATATCGTCTGATGGCCTGGTAACGCACCCGACTGCGCTCTGCCAGTAAAAATCCGTGCCAACAGGCGCGATAAAAATCCTGACGGACGCGTTGGGTACATCATTCGAAAACTACTGGGATTCGACTCCTATAAGACCTCAACGGCCTGAGTCAAATTGCGCCAGCATCTGTTCCGGGTTCGAGTCTAGGGACTCGAATCTGAAGAAGATCGTATTGTTTTGTCCTAAGACAGTTAACTGACCCTGATCCGTCGGGAGAGTCAGGCACACGCATCAACAATCCCTACATACTAAAATCATTCTCTGATGAACAGAAACAGCTGCACCCGAAAGATTGAAGAGTCCTCGGTCGAATCTACTATTCGACTGAACACTCGGGGGCTACTGACATGGTTATACCCTACGGGTACACGACATCAGCATACCTGGTCCAGCCCAAGGAAGGCCCACGAGGATATACGCGGCCCATGAAGATTTTCGGGTGGCCCAAGCCCATGACGTCTTCGGATCCTTGGAGAGCAAGACTAGAATAGATAGAATATTCAAAGGGGGCAAATCCTAAACCTGTAACCAACTCGATCTATGTCCGGGACCTGCCTATATCTATATAAAGGCTAGGAGGGCGCGATCTAGATCTCTCTCATACCACCGCATACACACCTCCACGCCATATTGCATCTGCGCACCCCTATAACTTTTGGTTCCGCCGTAATCAAGAGCAGACAAGCAGGAGTAGGGTTTTCCCTCCGGGGGCCTGAACCTGGGTAAATCTCATATTCCCTGGTTGCTTGTCTATTAACCGTTCCGCGATCTCCAGCACCCCATCTTCTCCAAAACCCAAGCTCATAACAATGGGCATTGACGAGAACGAACATCGTCAGCGTTTGCTTCTGAAGCAAAAAAAAAACGTTCCCTTCGTAGCAAAACAGGTCCAGAGAAATCCCGTGTGCGACTCTGGTGGTGGACGCACGATGGCGTCGCGACGACAACTGTAGCAAATCCCGGCGCCCGCCATGGCTCACCTCCGATCTTCCATTTGTTACCCAACCCCTGTCCATCCTTAGCACATGAATCCACCGCAACACGTCGGCGCCTCGAGCTCTGCTTCCAACTTTGTAGCACGTCGGCACCATGGATCTTATTCGTCTAGCGGCAGCGCTAGAGCTCCATTGCCATATCATATTCCACTACCGCTGTCGCCCTAGGGTTTCCTCCTCCTCCCTCCAGTCGATGCCGCCCCACCTCCCCCGACTCCATGGCCGACGGCGCCGAACCCCACCCCCACCCCCACCCCGCCCTATGGGCGCAGGCCACCACGATCCAGGGCATCGAGGCCCTGATTCCCGTCACCCTCGACCTCAAAGCCTCCAACTTCACCAAGTGGCGCACCTTCATCGCCATCTCCCAGTACGCCCTCGACGACCACCTCGACACCTCCACCCCTCTTGTTGACGCCGACGTCGTGGAGTGGCTGCGGATGGACGCTACCGTCCTTCGTTGACTGTACGGATCGGTGTCTCCGGACATCGTCGACATGGTGATGGAGGCGCCTACCACCACCTTCTCCATCTCGCGCATCACCGCCCTCTTCCGCGACAACCAGCAGGCGCGTGCGGGCTACCTCGGCCAGAAGTTTCACAACATCAAGCAAGGCGACAAGACCATCACCGCCTACTGTCTTGAGCAGAAGGCCGCTGGCGATGCCCTCGCTGATGTTGGCGCCCTCGTCACCAATGACGCCCTTGTCTAGAACATCATCAAGGGTTTCGACGAGAAGTATGAGGGCGTGTCCACCCTCACGCTGCTCCTCACTCCGTTCCCCACCTTCACGCAGTTCCGCAACATGCTTCTCCTCTAGGAGCTCAAGCCCTCCACCGCGCGTTCGTCGTTGCCGACGTCCTTCTACGCCACCCCTCCCACCGGCGGCCCGCGTGGTTCTCCTACCCCTCCCGCGCCGTTTCCCCCCGCCGGCCAGACCGGCTTCGCACACCCTCCGTGCCCGGCTATGGCCGGAACAAGGGGAAGAAGAAGAAGACCAGGGGCTACGTCACCCCCGCCTACCCCAGCCCGCATCACCCCTGGACCGACACCATCTACATGCACCCGATGTCGGGTGCCCCTCAAGGCGCGTCGGCCTTCGCCCCGGGGCTGCTCGGGCCGTGGCCCCAAGCGCCGCCATAGCGCCACCCCCAGTCGTACGTGACGCTGCCCACTCCACCGACCATGGCTCTGCCGCAGGCGACGACCTTCTACCCCAACTATCCGAGCTACGGTTCCTCCTCGACGCCGACATGGGACCCCTCCGCCCTCGCCAACTACTTCAACTCCATGAGCCTCCATTCCCCCTCTGAATGGGTCATGGACACTGGAGCCTCTGCCCACATGTCTTCGGACGCCGGTAATCTCACATCTCTATCTTCTAATCCTCCTCATAAACACGTTATAGTCGGTGATGGCACCCCTCTTTCCATCACTCATTCTGGTCATGTCAATTTGCCAGCCCCTACCTCATGTCGTCGCCTTTCTCTTCGCGATGTTCTTGTTACTCCTCGCATCATTAAAAATCTCATCTCTCAATCTAACAGCCACCATTATCTAGAGTCTCATTACGAGAACAAAACATACACTTTTCATTTCCTGTCCAATCTCTCCTCAGCAGGTTGTCCTTCGTCAAAGATATTCTCAACAACTAGCCAGATAAAAACTTTTAACTTGTAAGGGGGTCTTAATCAGCCAAAACAATTTGAAAACACATTTAACTTGCCGTGCTTTCAGAAATCTATAAAGATTTAACGGAGAATCGATGATCTAGTAGATCCAAGGTAAAGACTAAAACGACTTTCATTCTAAAATTTGATGATACTGCTAGTTCTGTTATATCTTTGATGGAAAGTTTTATGATAGTGCAAAACAACATTCTGGAGAGGTCAATAAAGCAATGTGTTCCCTAAAAAAAAGAAGTCAATAAAACCTTACTCAGCCAACAGTACTTCATTTTAGTTTTTAGTTATTTCTGAATGTAGTTCGACCCAATTACTGAAATAACTGAACCTTGTCCACTTTAACGCACCTGATGGTCCGTTTGAATTGCCATGCTTGATAGCTATCTGATAATTTAACCTTGTCCACTTTAACAAATCAGTAATCTTTACTTGTGTAGCTATTTTTTTTTCATTCCTATGGATCAATCCACAAAACATTAAACTAGATATTAGTATGTTGCCAAATAAGAATATAACCACGCACCTAGTGAGGCAACTTGCACAATCTGCTTAATGGCCCTAAATCCTATTATAGAGCTAGCAGTAGTGCGCATAGGATGAAAAATATAGACATCTTATGTTCTCCTTCAACATCATATAAAAACAATTTAGAATGAAGTCACTGAAACTTGCCAATGCATACGCTATACGTATACTGGTGTACAGATTCAAGAGAGAAATGTGCATTAGGTGGAAGGTTAAAATTATAGTATGCATATGTATGGTCAGAAGCATCCACATAATAGAGTAGATTAGAGCGGGAATAATAGTATTAATGACAGAATAACTGTAATGAGTGTTTGCATTTTTTTTTCGAAGATGCATCACACCCCAACACCCATGCAATAGTAGTGCATCTAGATGCTACACAGTAGTGTCCAGAAGTCAGTTAGAGAATTTGGTTAAATATAAGATAAACATCTTTAGGGAACAGCAATCACCTTGTACTGCAACAGTATAAAATTAAAGGCAGCAGAGTCATTACAAAACCATTGGAAGTGTGGATTATTACTTCTAAATCTAAGTGCAGCAGTATATGCACTGCGCAGAAATCAAATCAGCGAGCTGTAAAAAGTGCTTAGACTGTAAGGGTGCTTCAACAAACACAGCAGGCACAATTATAATTAGTGTATCAGAACAAACTTATTAATATGATTCGTGGAAGAAGATCATATCTAGTTCCATGTGCCTACGAACTCTATTTACCGTGAACTTTATATATATAGCTAAAAGATAGAACCATCTTTTGCAGACCATAATATGATAGAGCAGATATATTTGAATGGCATGTCATAAACAGTTGATTACAAGTTTGATGACATGGTTGCCCCCACATTACGACATATTGTTCCCACAGTGCCAATTACTCGAATCTCAATCTAAACATTAACCAACAAAGATGAATGTTCATCAATCCAAGGACCAAGGAAAAAAGTTCAAAAAAAGATCAGGGACATAAATAAATTGATCGGACCATGATAAACAGTAGCACAATGAATCAATATTGCCCACGGAGTGGGGAAATAAGGCTCAGTGATAGTTTTCTAGATAATCTCTATTTTCTGCAATGCTTGGACCACGAGATTAAATCCCTCTTGTAGCTGTTTTAATCGCTCGGACATGCCCTCCGCGCCATACCCATACTTACAGTACATAGTTGCGAAAGCTCCATTCTCCCTGATGCGAGACAGCTCAAAAGCTGCAGGAACAAAAACATCACATACACCTCAGTTTCGATCCTCAAAATAAAGCTAAGATATGCGAGAAGGGCTGCGAAGCAATGCTTACCAATTTTACCGTATGGTATGCTTCTCATGTCCCTCTCTTTCTGATACGCCTTTGCGCAAAGGAAGCCATCGATGCACAAGGAGACATGCTCCATAATCTGGTCTAGAAGTATCACCTCACCAGGCGATGGTGCACCGAATGCATCTGATGTTCCAATGTCCTTCAGGATTTGCAAGATGGTTGCAAGAATTTTCGCACTGGTGTTGACCTCGGCACCGTCATGACTGTCAGAGAAAGTTGCATCACACTGATGGGAAAGACTGTAGTTTGAGTCCTCAGGTTTACCATGCAGCAGCGTTTCCATTTTCTCTTCTGCTTTCCTGAATGCACCTGGCATAAAAAAACCATTAGTCCACCGACAGGTCAACATAAAAATAGGGGAAAAATTGTTATCAAATGGAAGGACTACAAATTAGGGCGAGAAGTCTAAAATTATAGGAAATTGTGTGCATAAGATGGCTCACCCAGTGCTACATATTAGAGTTGTTTAAGCTAGATGTAACTTACCACAATCTAGAAGCAACAACACAAGAAGAGCCTCAGGAGCAAATTCCAAATAACGCCGCCTCCTTCTCAACATATCGGTCAACTCTGTGCATGCATCTTCTATGCTAGAAGAGACTCCTTGAATCAGTGAAGCAGCATAGTGTGCAAGTTGGATACCATGATGGACATCTTTGGCAGCATTCGCAGAATTTTTTAGTTTATTGCACTTCACTTTCTTCAGCCATTCAAGAATAATATTATTATCATCCATTCGAAATAAGTTCAGGGGGTAGCTCATAGCTCCAAACTTGCCCATAATGCCCGTCATCAGGCTCAAGCAGGATTTTCTCAACTGCAACAGGTACTCTATCAACAGACCATCAAAAAACTCAGCTGTATTCACGAGTGGAGCAACTGGGTAAAAATCATCTATATAAACGTCGTCCATCAGTACATCTGAAAGAACACATAACCGTCAGACAAAGTGACATGCAAGCATGATTTATTGTGTTTATCATCCATAATGAATGAGAAAGCCTAGATTGTAACATATAGCTCCTAAATAAAGAGATCTTCAATGCAGTAAATCAAGGTGATAAGAAAACAAGAAAATAGAGAGAACAGTACAATTTTAAAGCGAGTACCTCTTCCTCTCTTCTTAGTAGATTTCATCGATTTGCATGCAGAGGAGGCAGACATCTCATACTCTGCAAAAGCAAACATGTTAAGATGGTATGAAGTTTACAGGAACAAATTAGTTCAGACATATTATTTGCACTTACCTTGTTTTACATGTAAATGACCACAGGTTACATAGTCCAGTAAAGTATCAAAAGATTTCTTCTCGTTGCTGTTAGGAAATAGATCTACCAAGCCTGAACATTTAAGATCATGCAGAGCCAGAATCAACTTGCCATAGTAGAATGCATTGGTCTTTAGAACACTCCAATCTGGTTCAGGTAGAGATTTAAAATCCATCCTAACATGCATAGCAATATCAGGTGTTGAACCTGCAAAAGGGAAGAATTTAAGACGTTCCTACTTGAGCACAACAGCCCGCACGGGTAATAGAACATGTAACTATTTACAATTATCAGAGAAAAAAAATGAATTTTAACAGTTGCAGACATATGGATTTAGGAACTGGTCTACATTCAAGTTTCAGTAACTCTTCTTTGGGTGGTTGGGTTGAGGAGAGGGTTCAGTAACTCAAGTTGATTGTAACAAATAAATTAATACTCAAACTGAATGAAAACTCCTTTCAAGGAAGCGGGAAACATCATTCTGTGTTCAGGTAATAGCTAGACCGTCATAAAGATGTGCAAGGCAATGGAGCATCATAACTCATTCATGTCGATACACAAGCATCATGGAAGGTGTCATGAAGAGCATAACCTTAACGATCTGGACTGTAACAAGGCCTTTAGAATATATCTCATCAGTTAAGAAGTCGAGCAGTACTATGTGTATGCTTAGAAATGGAGGAAAGGCTGACATTGAGTAAAACAAGACTTCACTCACCACTTCTTCTACTCAAATCCTGGAAGTGTGGGATCAACTCCGTAAGAGGGCCTGTTAGCTCTATAAGCTCCTCAACAGCTGATATTGTTTGCGAGCATGACAAAGTATGATAACCTGCAGGGTCCTTTGAATATTCCCACTGGACATCTGCGAAGGAACAACATCAGAACTGAAGTCAGGGAAATTGTCCAAAAAAGAAAGTGGAACCTGAAAGACTATCACACCGCAGTACATCCTGACCTCACAACATGTAATTTAGTTAAGTAAACAAAACTATTAATCTAATACTCCAATATTGCAACGAATTACCTTCTGATTTACCCTTAGCTTCATGGTATGCAATCGCACATCTGATATGTCTCTTAATTTCTCTGTAGTACACAACTTCATCGTCAGATGGTGGGTCATAAAGGCGCCGGCGTGACATGCAGAGTAGGAGTGTCAAGATTTTCTGCAGGAGATATTCTCGACCAACTAGAGGCATTAGAGAGTTGCACCCATTAGAGCTGATGTTCACTTCTATAGCCTTTTCTTCGCTCCCTAGTTTGGAAGTACAGAAAACAGTTGTTAGATCCAAAAGAGATACTAGGATATTATGCTGTCACAAGTTCCAGCACAAGTACAGTTGATTTTTTTTTTTTTTGAATATAGTACAGTTGAATTTTGATGAGATAATAGATATTCAGCTCATACCAGCTGTCTGAGAAGCTATGGCTGCATCAACCAGATGGTTAAATACATTATGTAATAACCGTCCTTCCACTCCTGACACCAAAATATTAGGGAATGCCTTCTCGATGTGCTATTGACATAATGCGCGCATAGCGACTTCCATTGTCATACTTGATCCGGCGGCGTCTCCTCACGGTTTCGCTGCCTGAAACCACACGGGCACATCATCAGCATTCCTATGGTTTATATCTGAATAAATAAACTATATTGACCTGCTGCACTTGAATTGTGGATGGAGCCATTCTGCAGTGGGCACTTGAAACAGACTGCTTAACCATTTAGCAGTTATCATAGCAGGCTACTGACTACTAGTGAGCAAAGCAAGGTAATAGTAGTCCGTCTAAAATACATTTTTTCTCCAGAAGGAAAACACAAGTATATGATATAGTAGTACTCGTTAGCAATGTTTTTTTTTCTCGCTGCAGGCACATGTCAAAAGTCCATCCGCGTGCACAGAACATGTAGGGGGAAAAAAGCAAGTCTGTATACTCGGCCGGGACAACGAATTGATGTACAGAAGAGTGCTGCGCCTGACTGCAGTGGAGGAAGCAGCAGAGCAGGGAAGTGTTGTGTTCACTCACCTTCCGAGATGGGCTTGCTCTGTTTCTCATCACCACTCTCGACTTTTACTTTGACAGAAGAAAAAGACGCATGGTGATCTGCATCTGTGGTCATTAAGATTGGAGGAGTAGGCAAGTAGGCAGGCCACAAAATGAACGTGCACTCATGCATAGTGGTGATATTGAGAACGCCGGCAGTGGAGGAAGCATATGAGGCAGAGGCAGAGAAGTGTTGCGTTGACACTCACCTTCCGGGATGGGCTTGCTGTTCTGCTCCTCATCACCAATCTCGACCTTTACTTTGACAGAAGAAAAGGCATGGTGATCTGCATATATGGTAGCATGTCATTAATATTGAGTAGGCAAGGCAGTGTGCATGCCACAAAATGGTTGTGCGCTCGCTCACACATGGACATGGTGGCAATTGGCTTGGCAAGTGCAGAGAGACTCACCAGCAGGGCCTTGATGGTCAGCAGGCTCCTCCTCCTCCTCCTTTTTCACGGTTGCTGAACCGACAAGCACGGAGGCAGCCTGTAGCCGTTTCGATCTGCGCGCTGAGACTCCCGGCATCGGCCGGCCCCTGTGTAATCACGCTGCAGGTCAATACAAAATCCTTACTTTTGCGTTTCATACTGTCGGGAATCAGCCAAAATGCATCGACGGAGGGGAAGGGAAATCGAAGGGAAAACCCACCTGACCTGTGAGCCTTTGCTTGAGATGTCGTCCGCGATCGATTAGATTGTGGAGGGGACTGGGGAGAGCCCCGGCGATGTCGTCCGCGATTGATTTTGCACACCTGGCTAGCATTCTTAGAATCGAAAAAACCTTTTAATCGTACCATATACAACTTTTCATCAATGTCTCCATTGAGAAACTCCATTTTAACATCTAGCTGACATATCTCGTAATTATAATATGCAGCGATTGCTAACAAAATCCTCACAGACTTTAGCTTTGCTACCGGTGAGAAATTCTCATCATAGTCAACACCTTGAATTTGTCGGAAACCTTTCGCGACAAGTCGAGCTTTATAGATGATTACGTTACCATCAGCATCTGTTTTTTTCTTAAAAATCCATTTGTTCTCGACAACATTCCGATCGTCCGGTAAGTCCACCAAAGTCCATACTTGGTTTTCGTACATGGATCCAATCTTGGATTTCATGGCTTCTTGCCATTTATTAGAATTTGGGCTCATCATCGCTTCCTCATATGTCGCAGGGTCGTCGGTGTTGTTCACCAACATGACACTCATAACGGGATCATACCAATCGGGAGTGGTACGAGTTCTCGTCGACCTGCGAGGTTCAGTAGCAACTTCGATCGAAGTTTCATGATCACCATCATTAGCTTCCTCTCTTATTGGTGTAGGCGCCACAGGAACTTCTTCCGGTGCGGTGTTGCATTAATCTCAAATTCGAGAGAAGGTTCGACAAACCTCTTCGAGTTCTACTTTCCTTCTAGTCACTTCTTTCGAGAGAAACTTCTTCTCTAGAAAGGATCCATTCTTTGCAACAAAGGTTTTGCCTTCGGATCTATGATAGAAGGTATATCCAATAGTTTCCTTCGGATATCCTATGAAGACGCATTTTTCTGATTTGGGTTCTAGCTTGTCGGGCTGTAACTTCTTTACATAAGCTTCGCAATCCCAAACTTTAAGAAACGGCAATTTAGGTTTCTTCCCAAACCATAATTCATACGGTGTTGTTTCAATGGATTTAGATGGTGCCCTATTTAAAGTGAATGCGGCTGTTTCTAATGCATAACCCCAAAATGACAATGGTAAATCTGTAAGTGACATCATAGAACGAACCATATCTAAGAAAGTTCGATTACGACGTTCAGACACACCATTACGTTGCGGTGTTCCCGGTGGTGTCAATTGTGAAAGTATTCTGCATTTCTTAAAATGCTCACCAAACTCGTAACTTAGATATTCACCTCCACGATCAGATTGTAGAAATTTAATCTTCTTGTTACGTTAATTATCTAATTTATTTTGAAATTCCTTGAACTTCTGAAAAGTTTCGGACTTATGTTTCATGAAATAGATATACCCATATCTACTCAAATCATCCGTGAAAGTAAGAACATAACGATAACCACCGCGCGATGCCACACTCATCGAGCTACACACATCGGTATGTATGATTTCCAATAAGTCCATAGATCGCTCCATAATACCAGAAAATGGAGTCTTAGTCATTTTTCCCATCAGACATGCTTCGCATCTTTCAAGTGATTCGAAATCAAGTGATTCAAGAAGTCCATCGGAATGGAGTTTCTTCATACGCTTCACTCCAATATGACCAAGACGACAATGCCACATGTATGTAGAATTATCATTCAATTTCAAATGTTTATCTTCTATATTATTAACATGTGTATCACTACAATCGAGATTCAACAAGAACAGACCATGTATCAAAGGCGCATGACCATAAAAGATATTACTTATATAAATCAAACAACCATTATTCTCGGACTTAAACAAGTAACCGTATCGCAATAAACATGATCCGGATATAATGTTCATGCTCAACGCAGGCACTAAATAACAATTATTTAAATATAAAACTAATCCCGATGGTAGATGAAGAGGGAGCGTGCTGACCGCGACCACATCAACCTTTGATCCATTTCCAACGTGCATCGTCACCTCGTCTTTCGCTAGTCTCCGTCTATTATGCATCACCTGTTTCGAGTTACAAATATGAGAAACCGAACCAGTATCAAATACCCATGCACTACTATGATTACTAGAAAGATACACACCAATAACATTTATATCGAATATACCTTTATTATTGATGTTGTCATTTTTCAGATACGCCAAATATTTGGGGCAATTCCGCTTCCAATGACCTTCTCCCTTGCAGTAAAAGCACTCAGTATCAGGCTTAGGACTAGCCTTGGTCTTCTTCTTTGTAGGTGTGACAACTTTCTTGTTGCCCTTCTTGAAGTTACCCTTTTCTTAGGCTTGCCTTGCTTTTTGAAATTGGTGATCTTATTGATCATCAACATTTGGTGCTCTTTCTTGATCTCCACTTCCGCAGATTTCAACATGGAGAAGAGTTCAGGTAACGACTTGTCCATGCGCTGCATGTTGTTGTTCATCACAAAGTTCTTGTAACTTGGTGGTAGTGATTGGAGGACACGGTGTATCCTCAAAGCATTAGGAATCACTATCCCCAAGCTCTGGAGCTTATTGGCGTGCCCAGAAATCTTAAGCACATGCTCACTAACGGAGCTGCCCTCTTCCATTTTACAGTTAAAGAACTTTTCAGAAGCCTCATAACTCTCAACTGCCGCATGAGCCTCAAATATCATTTTGAGTTCACGAACAATATCATGTGGGTCAAAGTTCTCAAACCTCTTCTGAAGATCCGATTCCAAACCATACAATATAGCACACTGGACTGTGGAGTACTGATTCTTCCGAGTAAGGTAAACATTTTTTACCTCATCGGTAGCATCAGCTGCAGGTGGGTCACCTAGCGGTGCATCCAGCACATAGGTCAACTGACCAACATTAAGGACAATCCTCAAATTGCGGAACCAATCCCTGAAGTTGCTTACATTGTTTTTCAACTTTTCTTTCTCTAGGAACGCATTGAAATTGATGGTAGGTGCCGCCATTGATCTATAACATATTTGCAATAGTTTAGACTAAGTTTATGACAAATTAAGTTCTAATTAATAGTTAAATTAATCTAGGTGAACTCCCACTCAAAACAATATCCCTCGCATTGTTTTAGTGATCACACGAACCAAATCCACTACATCAAGTCCGATCATCACGAGACATAATGTAGTTTCAAAGGCGAACAATCAACATGTTCATCATATCTACTATATGACTCATGCATTACCTTTCGGTGATCCGTGTTCCGAGACGATGTCTGTACATGCTAGGCTCATCAAGATTAACCTTAGTTTCTACATGAGAAAATCTAGCTTGCTCCCGTTGTATGCACACGTTGATTCTATCACACCCGATCATCACGTGGTGCTTCGAAACGACGAGTCTTGGTAATAGTGCTAACTAAGGGTGAACACTTTTACTTGATAATTTTGTGAGAGGGATCATCTTATAATGCTACCGTCACTATCTAAGCAATACAAGATGCATAAAAGGATTAACATCACATGCAATTCAAAATATGTGATATGATATGGCCTTTCTTCTTGTGCTTCTGATCTCCATCTTCAAGCACGGACATGATCTCCATCATCACCGACGTGGCATCAAGGTCAATGGCACCGCTCCATGGTTGTCGTCCACCAACTTCAACTATTACAACTACTTTGAATAATAGACACGCAAGTCTTAACGAAATTAAAAGACAACCATAAGGCTCCTGCCGGTTGCCGACTTACAATAAGGAACATTGCATACATCATATATAAAGACAATCATGGACATATCACATCACATCACACCCCTACAAAACAAATTTAGACGCCTCTAATTTTCTTTACATGTTTTATGTGGTTTTGGGCTCTCAATAAGTGTCATTCTAACTTACGAACAAGAAACACAATGTTGATACTAGTATTGTCAATCACCCGTTGTAAATTGAATATTCACTATGTTGGGAGAGACAGACACCCGCAAAGCCACTTATGCAATACAAGTTGCATGTCGAGCGTGGAGCAAGTCTCATGAACGATGTCATGTAAAGTTAGCCCGAGCCGCTTCATCCCACCATCCCGCAAGATGCGAAGTACACAAAAATCAATCGACAACAAACATCAACGCCCACAATGACCATTGTGTTCTACTCGCACAACAGATCTACATATAGACACGGCTCTGATACCACTATAGGGGTTCGTAGCATGGAAAACAAAAAATTTCTACCGCATGAACACACACAAGCCAAGATCTATCTACTAGATTGTAGCAACGAGTCGATAGAGTACTCACCCTTGAAGATTCTAAAGCGGTTAACGAGAGCAGATTCTTGTGGTTGATGTAGTCGTTCACTTGCCGATCTCAAGATCGCGTAGACGATCCTTCCGGTGCTGCGTTCGGCAGTGGTTCCACAGTCAGTCACACGTTCAGTACTCGATGAAGACCTTCCTCTCCCTTGTTCCAGCAGGCAGCGGAGGTTGTAGCTCTCTCCTCGTGATTCTGGCAGCACGACGGCGTGGTGTTGGAAGTAGAGGGGAGATCATGCAGGGCTTCTGATTAAGCCGGTGCGAGAGGGTGGAGTAATAGGGTTCCCTGGCATTCTAGGGTTTAGAGGCCGGAGAGGAGGAGGTGGTCAGCGGTGGCTAGGGCGGCGACGACTTGGTGCGGCAGCGACGTCTTGGGGTGGGGCTTGGAGAGGTGTGTTGGAGGGCATCCCCCTCCCCTCTATTTATGAGAGGGAGGGGCGGCTAGGGGAGGGGGAGGTTGAATCCTCCCCCAACTCCCTCTCCTCCTTGGCGCATGGTGGAGGGAGAGGAGGTTTCCTCTACTCCCTCCACCAGGATACATTGTCCCAGTTTGACTTTCAAACTTGCCTTTTGACTTTCAATTTTGGAGTTTGATTTCTCTCTTTTATTTGCACAGCCCTTTGACCTAGGAAATGATGCAACCATTCCAATTTTCCATGACACATTCATGCACCCATCCCCTTCCGGTTCGGTGAACCTTCTAGACCCTTCTAGATCATTTCGGTGAAAACACCGGAATCATTCCCGAACTCCAGAATTGGACTTTCCTTATATGAATCTTATTCTCCGGACCATTCCGGATCTCCTCGTGATATCCCAGATCCCATTCGAGACTCTGAATAACATTCGGTCTTCTTACTCACATTCCATAAGTACTAAACAACATCGAATCCTTAAGTGTGTCTCCCTACGGTTTGTGAATTATGCAGACATGACCAAGACTCTTCTCCGATCAATAACCAATAGAGGAATCTAGAAATTCATATGGAACCCACATATTTCTATGATTACTTTGTGATCGAATGAATCATTTACATACGATACCAATTTCCCTTTGTCTCGCGATATAATACTTATCCGATGTGTGATCGTCGGTATCTCTGCATACCTAGTTCAACCTCGTTACCGATAAGTACTCTTTTCTCGTTCCCGTGATATGTGATCCCTTGTGAGCCAGTCACATACTTGCAAGTCAATTGGATGGCATTCCACCGAGAGGGCCCAGAGTATATCTATCCATCATATGGATGGACAAATGTCACTTTTGATCCATGTGCGTCAACACATACCTTCCGAATAATCAATGTCACCTTTATAACCACCCAGTTACGAAGTGGTGTTTGATGTCATCAAAGTATCCATCCGGTGATGGTGATTAGCATGATCTCATGGTCGAAGGATTTAGGTTACTATGTATCTGAAATCTTATAGCAACTGAACTATATTAATAATGACTTGATCTTTATACTACGCTTAATTATTAGGAGTATGTCCATCACATCATTCTCCTAATGACATGACCTTGTTGTTTACTAACATCTCAATGTTCATGATCAGGAAAACATGATCATCCTTTCAACCAACATGCTAGTTAAACAAGATGATTTACTAGGGACCCTTATGTTTACAAATCACACAAGCATTAATTTTTCTGGTTAATACAATTATAGCATGAGATATAAACTTTCATCATAAACACGAAGATATAATAATAACTACTTTTATTATTGCCTCTTGGGCATACCTCCAACACTTATATAGGTGGGGGCGGCGGCCAGGATTCCCAGCCCTGGCCGAGTCCTCCCCTAACTCCTCATGGCCGGCGGCAAGGGAGGGAGAGAGGAAACCTTGTCCCTCAAGGTTTCCTTTTCTTCCTCCACTAGGATTTGACTTTTCAAACTAGGATTTGACTTTTCAAACTAGGATTTAACTTTTCAAACTAGAGTTTGTTATCTGACATTAACATCTTCATGTAAACACATAAAGTTGTTGTACAAGATAGCATGTAAAAAAGACAATATGAATTCAAGTGAGAATAAAACTGTAATTTTAATTATTTATTTTTCACAACTTACAGAATACTGATCTTAATGGCAAGAAGGATCTGGAATGTACCCATATGCAGTTGAAGTAATGTTCTACATAAAAGCTAAATAACAAGAAAAATATAATATATATAAATTATGTACATTACTAAAGATATATATTTTAAAATTTTATTTTATTTAATTATTTTATTCCTGTGAATGCAGAGAGAAATAATGTTGATATTTATGTTTGCAGAGATAAATATCCAACAAATACTGTGTGTTAATTTGGACATTACTACTACATGTGAGTTACTTCTTACCTCCTCACCTACCAGTAGTAAATGTTATTTACTTACTAACCCACTAAATAGATGTTGCGTCCTCTGCTCTTATTTTTGAAGTTCTTTCCCGCCTACAGTCTCCCCTCTCCCTCCTTCTCCCTCAACCACCAATCTCCATCTCAGGTGTATCCTCTCCATATCTGTTTGCTGGTGACAGGAGGTAGGAACAAGGAGGTCCTACCATGTCTTCAAGCCAGGTAGGAAGAAGGAGGTCCCTTCCATATATGTTTGTCTTTATCTTGGACAAATATCCAAGAAAGTCTTTTATGTTGTCTCTGTCTTCTCCAGTGGCTTGGAGATACTTTCCTCCAACTCACGTGTACTTATTATTTGACTCTTCTTTCTTTGTTTTGTTTTCAAATCAAGCTTAGTAAAAAATTTCTATTTAATTTTTGTGGCTATTATTTTCTAGGCATAACATATCTAGCTTTTATTTAGTTTGTTCTTCATTTTTTTCAAGGATATGATAGCAGAAGATATGAAACGAATACAACAACCTTGTTTTATTTTTCAAATATACCATTGTCATATTTTCCAAGTAGATAAGCAGATCTAGCTTTTATTTTTAGTTTCTAGGCATAAGAAAGTGTAGCTTTTATTTAGTTTCTTATAGTTTTTAACAAGCATATGTACTTGATTTAGTTGGTTAACTAAATAAGATACTTGTTAGGCAACTACAACAACATGTGGGTTAATACTTGTGGATTTTAATTTTTGGTGTTTTCCAACAATGCATACTAGGACAAATGTGGGATTTGTGGGCACAAATCTGGTTTCTGCGGGAAGAGGAAGCTCGCCAATTTTTTTTCCATATCCACTTTCGTAGCAACTTCAAATATCATCTGACAAGTACTTTTTTGTTCCTATAAATTTTAAATTCCCTTTTTATTGGAGTACTTCATACTATGTATTTGTACTCATTTTTTATTTGTGTTTTGTTTTATACAGGTGTATAGAATGTACCTTGTTTTTCAAGAGAAACTTTCAATTCGGTCACAAATGATGTTCTGTATGTTGAGATTGAAGGAAAAGAACTGTACACTTTCAATCTTCTGAAAAAGACACACAAGACCAGTATTTTTGGTCCAGAGTAAATGAAGTTCCTTGATGACTACAACATGAAACAAGGAGACCAAATTAGGCTAAGCATGAACAACCCACCACCTTATCTTCGCATGAGGCCACTTGACAAAAATGGTTATGAGAAGGACAGGGTAGAAGGTACTATTTTACATTAATCCTTATTTGTTTTGTTTTGTAATTGAAATTCAATATTTTCATAACTAATAATATTATGTAATAGCCATTTACTTACTTATTGTTTCTTTAATATTTGTTTTTCCAGATGAATTTGCATTCAATGATGAAGCTAAAGCAATTGTGTTCTCAAAAGGGATGGAACCAACACCATCTGAGATAGGAAGGATAAACATGTATGTAGGAATGCATGGAATTGGTCTTGGGGCTATGTTTTTTTCATATAATCACTGCAATAGATATATCCAATAATGCTTTGCTAATTTTTGTTTTTGTAATTTAATTCTACAATCATTTTTCTTTCTGTCTTTTTGTAATTTGTAATGTAACATACTTTTTTGTTTGTGTTTCTTATTTTGTTATAGCACATTCCAAAGTTCATTGCGTCAGTGTTGGACATCCCATCATCTGGAACTATGCTCCTTGTCTATGGCATACCTAATGGTAATAACATGTCTGCAAACTACTACAAATCAACTGATGGAAGTATCCATTTCAAAAATGGGTGGAAAGAGTTTTCTCAGATGAATGACTTTAAAGAAGGGCATGCTGCTCTTTTCATGTTCCATGCTACAACATCTAGGATTCAACTAACTGCCGACCCAATTCGTGACTGAATGGTCGAGTTATCGCTGCTTTGGAATGGTGTTGTTTTCATCTTTCAACACAACACCGTTTGCTGCTATCTATAATAACTATGTCCAAGACTATGTTCCTTTTTCTAAGTGTGTAATAAATATGTCCAAGACTATGTATGTGGTGTGTAAGACAATGTGTTTTTAAGTTATGCATGTATGTTCATGCATAAGACTTAAGGTACTGAAGATTTTATTGCTACTATTTGTACTTGCTCTATTTTCTTATCTGTTTGTGTTGTTTTCCTTATTAATAAATGAATGAGTGTAATCTATTGAGCTTATGACAACAAAAACAAGAAGGTAAAAAAAAATCTGTTGGCATTATGCCCTAGAGGCAATAATAAAGATGTTATTATTATAATTCTTGTTTATGATAAAGTTTATATTCCATGCTAGAATTGTATTAAGTGGAAACTTTCATACTTGTGTGGTTTATGAACAACACCGTGTCCCTAGTACGCCTCTATGGACTAGCTCATTGATTAATGATGGTTAAGGTTTCCTAACCATAGACATGAGTTGTCGATTAATAATGAGATCATGTCACTAGGAGAATGATATGATGGACAAACCCAAATTAAGCAGAGCAATTAGATCGTGTCATCGTGTTCATCTTTGCGAAGCTTTTTCCTATGTCAAATATTGTATTCCTTAGACCATGAGATAAGACAACTCCCTGGTATTAGAAGAAAGCTTTGAGGTCATCAAACGTCATCCTATGTGAGGGTGATCATAAAGGTGTCTCTCAGGTGATCGGAAAGTACTTGTTGGGTTGTATGTATCAAGATGGAATTTGTCCCTCCCGAGTCGGAGAGATATACTTCGGGCCCACTCGGTAATCGATATCAACACCACTTGCAAGCACGTGGTTAAGGAGTTAATCACAAAGTGATATCGGATTACGGAACGAGTAAAGTATTTTGCCGAACGAGATTGAACTAGGTATGCCGATACCAACGATCGAATCTCGGGCAAGTAAAATATCGCGTGACGAAGAGAATACATATATGGGATTAATTGAATCCTGGCATCGTGGTTCATCCGATATGATCATCGATGAATGTGTGGGAGTCAATATGGGTTTCCAGATCCCGCTGTTGATTATTGATAGAAGATCATGTCTGCATATTCTCGAACCCGTAGGGTCACACACTTAACGTGCATCGACGCTAGGATAGAATGGATAATTGGTTTATGCGTTTTTGTTCGGAGTCTCGGGTGAGATCCAAGACGTCACGAGAGGTTCCGAAATGGTCCGGAGAATAAGATTCATATAAAGGAAAGCAGTTTTTGGATTTCGGAATAGTTTCGGAGTTTATCGGTATTGTACCGGAAGGTTCTAGAAGCTTCCGGAGTGGGACCAACGTGGGCCCACTTGTCGGAGGCCTGCGTGGGCCTAAGGGGGAGTGCCCTGGCCGCTTTGGGCCAGGGGAACAAGGCCCCAAAGGCCCAGCTGGCCAAACCCTAGGGGAAACCCTAGGGAACCCTTCTAGAAGGAAGGGGGGAAAGTTGCCCCCCACTCCACCCTTGGGGCCGCCGCCCTAGGGCTTGGAAGAGGGGACAAGGGGGCCGGCCAGCCCCCCTATATAAGGTGGGAATGGGTGCACCCTCCCCTTACTCCTCAACCCTAGCCGCCAACTGCTACCCCTCCTCCATCTCTCTCTCCCGACTGCGCGTAGGCGAAGCCCTGCTGTAGAAACTCTCCACCATTAGCACCACGCCGTCGTGCTGCAGATCCAATCTATCTCTCCACCATACTTGCTGGACCAAGGAAGGAGGAGACGTCGCGGCACCGTACGTGTGCATATCTCGGAGGCGCCGCCACTTGCGGCGTAGGATCGGATCGGATCGGATCGCGAGGAGGAGACGGCGAGTATGACTACATCAACCACGTTCTGTTGAACATTTCCGCTGTGCGATTTCTTCAAGGGTATGAAGATCTCATCTATCTCCCTTGTTGATTGCATCTCCTAGATTAGACCTTGACTTTCTTGTTCGCATCCGTAGAATTCTTTTGATTTACTATGCTGCGAAACCCATCAAAATCAATGGTAAGATTCTATTTGATTTTAACTTTGGAGCAAACCTGATATTTGTCAAGATGCTTTTGCTGATTAGTGATGGTTGTTTCAACATGCAGGTTGTTGAACATCTCTTCTTTGGTTGATTGTAACTGTATCACAAAAGGTAAGTAACATTATGTCATATCTCTGTTGTTTTGTTGTAGGTTTTTGACTCAGAAAACATGTAGTAGTTATGAATGTGCTATCTGAACCTGATTACAGCTTGGTTGAACATGCGGATTTTTGTAGGTATCTATTCTACTTGATGGTATATGTAACACAAAATAGAATTATAATAACAACTATTATATGATTGTTGCATCATGTCAATACAGTTGCCTTCAGTATAAGTTCCTAAATCTGCAAAAAAAACATCTCTCAATGCCAGCTCTTATACTATGAAAATTCCGCAATACAGGTTACATGAATTGTTTTGTTATTTTTCTGTTCAATGCTTCTTTCTAAATAAGAACAAAGGCCAAACAAACAAGAAAGAAGAAGAATTTTTTTAGGTTGTTCAAGAACAAGGGGGATCAAAGAATCAAAACTGTAGGAATTTTACCATGGTAAGTGTCCTCCCCTGAACCCATTAACAGCTGCCTTGAAGAATCTCCCCTCTGCATCTCTGAACCTATTGTGTTTCATATGGTTTTTCCCTTGAGATCTGCATGTTCATTGTTCGTCAATTTCTGGTTCTCTTTTATGTACGATGGGGAAGAGGGGAAAGAGAAAGAGGGAAGGTACCAGATCGAGATTGAGCTCGATCTGGGAGTTGTTAGGGGATGATTTTTAGTCTGCTTTTTTGTCTTGGTAGAGTGGTTGAATTTTCTCTATCCAGATGATAAAGTTCATTTTGTCTTTTTGATAGCAGGACCAGCCCAAAAACTTTACTAGAAAATAAAATAGGCCCAACAAATAGACAAGAAATAAAAATAAAACAGGCCCGGTGATAATCCCAACAACATTATGACAAAAAAGACAGCCGAGGCCGTGTGTTGAAGGTACAAACATATATATGTTCTAGACAAAGTTTGCATATTGTTCATGGATGACATGGTTGGGTACGATCATAGAAAATATTCTCCTCAAGTGAAAAGTTCGTATGAAAAAAATGTTGTTTTCACGAAACTGCGGATATCTTTTCTTCTTTGATATTATTGATGGCTAGACATAGTCACTACTAGAAATCCCATTATTTCCGACAGTGAATTTTAATAACCGACGGTCCGTCAACTATTGCACTAATGGCCGACGGTGCTGTTAATTTCCGACGGTTTTAGTCGACCACTCGGTTATAACCTTACATAACCGACGGTGTCCTAAATGTTCGATGGGCAGAATACAACGCTCAGATATTAGAGCATAATAGGTGACGGTTCAGAGTAATAACCGATGGTATATTTTCCACCATCGGGCATTTGATTACATATCCGATGGTTCATAAGCAACTCTCGGGTATATGTAACAATAAGCGATGGTTGGTTAATAACCCTCAGTCATAAGTGGCATTATCCAAGGGAAAATGGTAATAGCCGTTTTTTTTTTTCGGGAAATCTATCTCCAGGTCGACCTGAGTTTAGCATACGGTCAGGTCGGTCTGACAGAAAAATTTGAAATGTTTTCTAGCTCAAACCATTTATCTAAATTAGATTTTGTTTTCACCTTTTAGATTAGTTATAACGAGATCTTCGAAACAAAATTCCATGTTGATATGTTTCGATAACTTTTTTTTTGAGGATGTAATTTTTTGCTAGATGTAATTCTCTCTGCTAACTGGGATGTAACTTTTTTGCTGGATGATGTAACTTTCTCTGCTAATTCAGATGTAACTTTTTGCTGGATGATGTAATTTTTTTGCTGGATGTAACTTTCTGATAACTTGGATATATATTTTTTTGGTAAATTGGATGTAACTTTCACAAACTTACATCCTCTAAAAAAATAGTCGAAACATATCGACATGGGATCTAGTTCTGAAGATCTTGTCACGACAAGCCCAACAGTAAAATCAGATCTTGAATCGGACAAAAGGTTTGAGCTTGAAAACATTTCAAATTTTTGGATTTCATAATTATATACATGGGATAAAGTGCATGCATAAGGCCGAGTAGTGTATCATTTTTTAGGATAAAGACAAAACTCATTTGCTTTTTCTATTCCAAAAATAGAAATATTAGCGAGCTGTCTGACCTTCGGCGTCCAGAAAAGGAAAAAAAATCCTGGTCGAAGCGACCTGGCTATAAGCTAAATCCAGGTCGACTTAGATGTAGTCGCGTTCTTTTTCTTTTCAATGGCCCAAATGGCTAATTAAGATGAGCGTTTGGGGCTATGACCGAGCATCCATGAAGGGACAAGCCTAGTACTCCGGCGCGTAGTGGTCAGGAACATGCGGGTAGTGGTCAGGCGATTATTTTTGGGCGAGATCTTTCTCTAATTTTTTAGCGCGCCCATCAATTTTATCCCGCGCCGCACGCATGGCCAGCCAACGTTTAAGTCCTGAACTGCCGCAGTCTCATCTTCCCAAAAAAAAACTCAACCTCTCACCCTAAACCGATCTAGGGCTTGCTCCTGGATTGAAGACTGGTGCCCTGGCCGCCTGGCGGGCGTCCCTCTGCTTCCACTCCGGCAGGTACCCAGACGCGAGTCTCTCTGCTTCTTCTCCGGCGTGTTCCCGGACGCGAGTCCGTTCTTCTGATTCCACTCCTACGTCCAGCTGCCTAGGAGTTCCTCTGTGATAGACTGCAAACGGCACGCAACACCGATCACAATGCGGCGCCAAGGTATCCCTATTTTCTCCACCTACCCCTGCCTCCCATTTCTCTGGCTTTGTCGCACTGACCCCTCTTTCTGATCAAATAATCAATATGTTATGTGGGTGCTAGATGTCGATTGTAGGTTGATTTCAATTTATAAATACCTCATTGAATCGGTCTATGAATGTAACTTCACTACTAGATCGGTTTGTGGAAAACAATGATCAACTGAATTCTTAGTTCCTATTCAATCACTGAATATTCTTTTCTTTGGTTTCTTATACTGGTACTGAACTTTCATTTCAGCTCTCAGAACTCTGAAGAAGTCCCCTCACCTGCAGGTACAGTACTATACTTGAAAGCTGAAACCCATCTGCTGTAGCACCGTTGCACATAGCATAATATGAAAATGACCTCACGGTCTCAAAAGTTAGAACTACTAATTAAGAATTTAACAATCGGATAACATTACCACTTATTGCTTATGTTTCAAGCTCTTCCGACAAATCATACCTCGACTGCACTTCTATTTGTTCAGCTTAATGTCCATTGTTCACAAAAATGAAATCTGATCCAGTTCTAATTTTGTATCATTCTTAATTTTGATTTCATTACGTGTTGTGCACATGTTTGGAAATATTATTTATTAAAACCTAGTATGTGCATAAACGTGAATTGTTATATTTACATTAACAGCATCATGATGCTATGGTCGTGATGAATACGAAGATGCTGATTTGCTCATGGTCCCTCTGTCTCATGTTATCAGGTTATGTATAAGTCGACGAGTGGGAAGCCACTGTTATTTTGCAATTGCAGATGACGTTGTTTACAATGAAACAGTTCAACGTAATTGCACTAACGGATCAGTTCAATTTATTATTCGAAATAGGCTTTCGTTCCGCTTTATAAATAAAGCCACAGTTCAATTTATTTGTTTAGTTAACCTCTTGTATTTTGTTAGTCTCTGTGCAAACTCTTGCAGCGGCTGCATGAAAAATTAATGAAAATTAATGTGATTATTACTATGTGCGAGCATAATTAAAGTGATCAACTTAAGTATGACTTTTTATTGATAATTACCTGCCTGTATGGTTAGAAGAGGAGTGAAGTAGTGGTGTAACACTAGTACATACTGTTGTTCACTTGCGAGAGTTCCTAGTTCCAATATTGTTAGCTTTATATGGTCTTGTGTAGATGATTTGTAGAGTAATTAAGTCCGCTCTCCTACATTTCATTATTTTCCATGTCTCTTACAACTTGTCTTATTCTTTCTTAGGAATTGGGAAGCAATATTGGAGGAAGTGTTAATCGCCAGATGATGAGGGTCACACCTGGGCAACGAGGGAGATTATATCTATTGCTACAATGATAGATGGATATGGCGGTGAGAGTTAGGATCCATATGGCGGTCTTTGTGATTATATCCATGTGGATGATGGTGTGGATTGGTGATGAGTCAACAAGGCAAAAGTTTCGAATTCTGGACAATTTGGCTTATAAACATTGTTGTACCATTGCGTCTTTGTTAATACTGTGTTTCATAGACGCTTACTACATGGATCATATTTATTCTAAATAAACTATTTGTATTTGGTCATGTGTGCTCTTGTAATTATGAGATTTTTGTAAGTATTAAGATTCTGAAAGTGAGGTCCTGAATCCCACTTCCTTGTTCTTCAACACCCTTAGGTGAAAGCATCCCTTAGGAGTATCTTGGGTATAAATATGCTCGCGTAGACTTCAGAACGACTTCTCAGCTATAACAATAGTTGACGGGATTATGCACCATTGGTTATCATATTAACCGATGGTTTGGTCCTCCTCTTGGTTATAACTAACCCCACAGGCCAAATATACTCTCGACCATTGTGAAAACTGACGGGAGATAAAAACTGTCACAAAACAAATATCGGACGGGTAACCATCGGCTATAAGCCCCGTCCAACTACATCAAGGCGTTCGGTCACATAATCATGCCCGACAGCTCACCGTCGGTTTACTACCGTGGGGAATTATATTACCCGAAGGTACCGTCGGCTATTTGTGTAATGGCCGACCAAGCATATACGACGGGAGATCACCGACGGTAAACCCTCGGGTATATTGATATCCGACGGGGATTCGAAATATCCGACGGTAATTTGACCCTCGGAAATTTAGGGATATCTAGTAGTGAGTAAAAATATGAACAGAAGTGCATTGAAATCAAGGTGTCAAGTGAACTAGAAGCCGGACTTCCGCAGGATCCAACTTATACCCTAATTAAAAGCACAAACGGAATTAAACTTATACCCTAATTAAAAGCACAAACGGAATTATGTCACGAACACACTGTGTTACCACTTCTTTGTTTCTTTACTTTGTCGAAATTGTACCGATTTCATCGCGTACAGTTGCGGATTGTTCACAATTACTTTCTCTAGACATCTTTTAGTGTCTAGATTCATTTGAACCTATACACTAAAAGGTGTCTAGAATCTAGATACATCTCCTTCACAAACCTAAAACATCTTATATTTCCAAATAGAGGGAGTACAATCAGTATATATCGATGTATAGTATTCACTGACCACTTCGTGGACGCAGCTTAGTTATTGGATAATCACCACGAGCATCAGCAGGCATCGGGGGCGAAGCCGACGGTCTTCTTGCCCAGGTCATAGACCACGCCGTAGGTCTTCTGCTGCGTGTTCCCGAGGATGCCGATGCTGTCGTCATCGCCATTAGACGCGAACGCCAGGCACACCTGGGCCTCCGTGATCGCGTACAGGATGCCGGACGGGTCCACGTCCAGGCACGCGCCGCCCTTGAACAACAGCGACACCGCCGGCAGCGTCGCCTCGCTGACCCCCGTGAAGTCGTAGCAGGTGTCCAGGATAGAGTACGCCGGCGCCTTCTTGAACCCCTGCGCCGTCATACCCGCTGTGAACGCCGTGGACAGCGCGGCGTAGGCGGTCGCCGGGAGCCGCGTGATCACCGTGCCGGAGTCCACCAGCGTCCCGGTCTTGGAGAAGACGGACTCCGGGACGGGCACCTGCTGCCCGCCCACGCGGATCCCCGTCAGGCCCACGTAATAGAACGTCGGCCCGTTGTCGGTCAGCATCGGCGTCACCCTCGCGTTGGCCGGCGACGCGCCGGGACCGAAGTCCAGGTACCCCGTGGTCCCCGAGGGCGACGCCGGCAGGCAGTAGGCGAACGCGCCGCCGTACCTGTACTGCGCCTGCACCGTCAGCGACGTCTTCCCGCGGCCGAGCCCCAAGAGCCCGGCCGTCTTCCCGAACAGGCCGCGGTTCTTCTCCCCGCACCCGAACCGGAACCCCTTGATGGCGTCGTGGTTGACGGTGAGCGTGTCCTGGGCGAAGAACCCGACGGTGTAGGAGCCGTCGCCGTACTGGACGGCGTAAAGACAGTTCCCGCTGGTGCAGCCGCTCTCGTCGAGCTCGTCGCAGGCGGAGTCGGAGCAGGAGACGTTGGCGTAGGTGGATGACTTGGCCGGGTCGAAGAGCGGCTCCTTCTGCTTGTAGCACCTGGCCACGCAAGGGCGGCACTGCACCCACGTCGTGTCGCTGCCGGTGTCGAACACCACCGTGTACTTGGACGCCGGCGTGCCGAGCCCCACCGTCACCACGTAATTGCCCGTGCCGAGGTCGCGTCCCGAAGTTGCCGGGAGCGAAGGGGAGGAGGAGGACGTCGAGTGCCCAGGATGGATACCGCCGGGGTTCTTCTTTGGGGCGGGCTGCACAGGTGCGGCGCGCTTCTTCAGCTTGCTGGTCGTCGCGGACACGCGGCGCTGGATCGACTCGACGCGGTTCTGGTCGGCGGCCAGGATCTCCGCGTGGGACGGCGGCTTCCCGTGCGCGTCCGCCAGAGGCGAG
This sequence comes from Avena insularis, assembly GCA_023614405.1. Taxonomy (NCBI): domain Eukaryota; kingdom Viridiplantae; phylum Streptophyta; class Magnoliopsida; order Poales; family Poaceae; genus Avena; species Avena insularis. Next base: position 436,223,196 of record CM042697.1, on the reverse strand, counting down.
CACGGTCCGTGCTGGTGGACGATCCTCATCCTCGCTGACGTCGCGCCGCTAGGCTCGTGCTCTGAGTTTCCAGGGACATGTTCGGGTTGGCATCAGAAAATTCATAATTCGAAAAACAAAAAATCAGAATTTAAATTCAGGATGGTCGTTAAGCTCATCAAGTAAAATGTTTACTTGAATTTACAGTTGTAATCGAGGAATCAAACCATCCTTGTCAGACATGGCAGAAAAGTTGTAGCCAGTGGTCGTTTATAGTCAGCCTGTCACTCTAGCTGCTTGGCCATGTTCGACCGGACAAAGAATGGACAGTAAAAGACAACACACGTATCTGTGTCAGCTGTTCCGGGGTAAACAGCGTTTTGCTGCATCGAGTTTTTTACCTGCTGCAAGAATTTTCTTGCAAGATTTTTCTCATAACTCCTGAGTTTCTTATTCAGCGGTTCTTTACCTTAGGATCGTTTGGAGAAAATCTTCGCACTAATATATCTACCCAAAACTAGAGAAATCAAGTGGCACAGTGGCAAAACGGAGACGGATTCAGTAACAACTCAAGCATGGAAAGAAAGAAAGACGAAAACAATCCAAGCATGGCCCGCTGTAACTAGCTACCACCAGTCAACAACTGACAGAAGAAAACACAACTATAGCTAGCTAGACGATCAATGATCATGAGCTCGATTGACCAGGAACTAACCTTGTGGAGTGGCGCACGACGGGCCAGGGAGCAGGGACCCGACGTTGAGCAGCACGTGATCATCCGCCGAGCTCCCGGCAGCACGAGCAAGCCCGAATGCCGCGAGAACGGCGGCGGTGGCGGCAACCAGGCGGAGGAAGCAGCCATGGCTGCGGCAGCGGGAAGGCGAAACAGCAGTGGTGGCCATGGCAGGACCGCACAAGTGGCCGTCAGGTAGTGGGCCGGCGTGAGTGGAGGGAACACAAACGATCACACAGCTCCTATCCTGTCTTATATATAGTGCCGAGATGATATGATAAGAGCCGTGCGCACTGGCCTACCACACTACTACCCTTCAGAGTGCGGGGGTGCAAGCCGTGAAACCCCGCACTCTGACCAAAATTCAGCACTGGCTGCGTTGCCGAATGGAGTGGATGGATGAGGGATGTTTTAGAGGCAGATTTTGGTGACTAGGGTCTCTGTCTCTCTTCTGTACCTGGAGGAACACAAGTGCTGGAAGGCTGGTCCTGGAACTAGCAGATGCTGTCCGAACTCCGAAGCCCCAACGGTAGGTGACTTGCCCGGATAGCTGATTTTTTGGTGACCAATGTGACAAGCTTAACATTCAAAGAAAAATTAGAATGCAATAAGCTCTCTCAGGGCAGAGATAATCGCCGAGCTCATCAGGGACCGTCTCAGACATGTAGCGCGTACGTGCGCAATACATTTATCCATAGTGAAGGACGAAGAGGAAGATGGTGGGGAATTCCCGAATTGCTTTGAAAATAAGAGAATATATATCCAATTTACAAGGGAACCCAAATATGAAAAAAAACACATTTTGACAAGTTAATTGAAGAACGTTTAAAAAAGGTTAATTAAGGGGATAACCCATCAAAAACAACACCCCATTTTCCCTTCTAACTAGCCCCCTAACTACGTTGAATCCTCAGTTAGTCCCTTCTTAAATTTGGTTGAAGCTCCGCCATTCCACGCAACACGAATGGGCTTTGAGGAAAGACTTGGAGAAGAAGAAATGAAAAAGGCCTCCCTTATATACGCATGGGACTTCTTCCAGCCATGTGAGTGAAAATTGGAGAGATTGCCTGTATTGATTCATATAGGGATTACAGAGTTTATATAGTACATGTGTCGAACCGACTCGTGTTTGGGATAACTAGTACAACACGAAAACATATTACATTAAGTATTACTAATCCTCTCCACCCCCTTCCCTGCCGATGTTGAGACGCGAGAGTATATTTTAGAGGCAGATTTTGGTGGGTCTCTGTCTCTCCTGTACCTGGAGGAACACAAGTGCTGCTGGAAGGCTGGTCCTGGAACTGGCAGATGCTGTCCGAACTCCGAAGCCCCAACGGTAGGTGACTTGTCCGGATAGCTGATTTTTTGGTGACCAATGTGACAAGCTTAACATTCAAAGAAAAATTAGAATGCAATAAGCTCTCTCAGGGCAGAGATAATCACCGAGCTCGTTGGGAACCGTCTCGAGACATGTAGCGCGTGCGCAATACATTTATCCATAGTGAAGGACGAAGAGAAAGATGGTGGGGAACTTTGAAAATAAGAGAATATATATCCAATTTACAAGGGAACCCAAATATGAAAAAAAAACACATTGATAAGTTAATTAAAGAACGTTTTCGAAAAAAAGTTAATTAGAGCATCTCCAGCAGGCGCGCTATAACAGACGCGCGCTAAAAAACCCGCCGAAATACAACGCGGGAGCGGGCGCGGGCGCAGCTCCAGCAGGCGTGCGAAAACGCGGCGCGCGCAAAATTGTTTGCCGCGCGCGGGCTTCTGCGGCATCCTACGCGGGAAAACTGCCGCGCCACTTTGATACGTCGTAAACGTATCTATAATTTTTAATGCTCCATGCTTGTTTAGTATCAATTTTGCTATGCTTTGTCTATACTGAGGTATTTTTATACATTTTCTGGGACTAACCTATTAACAAGATGTCGTAGTGCCAGTTGTCTATTTTCTGTTGTTTTTTTGTTTCAGAAAAGCTAGTAAATAAATATTCTCGAAATTGGACGGGACAAAAGCTAAAGTCAATATTTTACCGGAACAAACACAAAGACCGAAGGGCGGCCGAAGGAGGGCCGCATGGCCGCCACACCCTAGGGCCACGCGACCCCCCTAGGGCGTGTCGTCCTACGGTGTTGGCGCCCTGGCCGCCTCACTGCCTCGGCTCTTCGCCTATAAAATCCCCCCGATGCAGAAACCCTAAGGATCTGATCAGATATCCACGAAACAGTTTGTAGCCGCCGCCACCATCGTCCCTAGATCAGGAAGGATCTAAAACTCTTTCCGGCACCCTACCAGAGGGGAGAGATCATCCTGGAAGCCTTCTTCATCATCATGTCACCTCCGGTATGATGCGTGAGTAGTTTACCCTTGGACTATGGGTCCATACAGTAGCTAGATGGTTGTTTCTCCTCCTTTGTTCTATTATGTTTACTTGTGAGCTCCGTTCATGATCAAGATCATCTATTTTGTAATCATACATGTTATGTTTGCGGGGATCCGATGAATATTGAGATGCTATGTCAGATTGATTATTGATTCTATCATGTCTTATTGATTATTAATTCTATCATGTCTGTGTTGTTTGCGATCTTGCATGCTCTCTGTTGCTCGTAGCTATCTTGGCCAAGTAGATGCTAGTGACTCCAAGAGGAGTATTTATGCTCGATAGTGGGTTCATGCCTCTAGTAATCTGGGGAAGTGACATGAATCTCTAAGGTTTTGTAGATGTGCTGTTGCCACTAGGGAGAAAACATCAATCTTTTGTTCATGGAACAATTATATTGTTTACTTTACACATATTACTTAATATAGTTATCTGTTGCTTGCAACTTAATACTGGAGGAGTTTGGATGATAACCTGGAGGTGGATTATTAGTCATAGATGCAGTTGGATGATGATGTATGTATATTGTTGTAATGCCCAATCAAATCTCATAGGAATCATGATGTCTAGTATTTGCATTGCTATGCCTTGCTCAGTCCTGTCAATTGTCCCGCTGTAATTTGTCCATCCAGCATGTTATCTATCTTAAGGAGAACACCTCTAGTGAACTGTGGACCCGGTCCAATCTTTACCATTGTTACATCATCTACTATTAGCATTTACTTTCTATCAGCAACCATTACCTTCCACACTATACGTTTAATCCTTTGTTTTCAGCAAACCAGTGAGATTGACAACCTCATTGCAAGTTGGGGCAAAGTCTTAAGTTTGTGTTGTGTAGGATTCCAAGTTGCTAGCAAAACCTTGGAGTTGTTTCCTTACTCCTACTAGTTCGATAACCTTGGTTTCATAACTGAGGAAAAACTTGATGCTGTGCTCATCACACCTTCCTCTTGGGGTCTTCCAACGAAGCTCTACAACTGAGCCACGTCAAGGTTTTTCTGGCGCCGTTGCCGGGAGTTAAGGACAGCTTTACAAGTGGAGTCTTTCACAACCACTCTCTTTACTTTGTTTTTGTTTTGCTTAGTTCCTTTTGCTTTGTTTTGCTTGCTTATTTTTATCAAAAATTATGAAAAATTTAGTTTTGTTTGGTTTGCCTTTTCTTTTCAAAAACACAAAAAAATTAGTCCTACTCTAGTTGCTGCTGCAGCAGAATGCTTGCTTCGCCTTTGCAAAAATGAATTCTGCCGAGAACACCAAGTTGTGTGACATCACTAGCACAAACAACAATGATTTCCTTTGCACACATATTGCTCCACCTGCTCCTGATGTTACCTTTTATGAAATTAACCCTGTTTTGTTGAATATTGTTATGAAAGAGCAACTTTCTGGTGCTGGTTCTGATGATGCTGCCCACCTCAATAACTTTGTTAAAATTTGTGAGATGCAAAAATATAAGGATGTAGATGGAGATATTATTTAGCTCAATTTTTTTCTTTGAGAGGAAAAGCTAAAGAACCGTGCACACTGACCTATCACACTACGACCCTTTGCAGGGGTGCTTGGCGATTGGCACCGTGCAAGCCGTGAAACCCCGTACTCTGACCAAAATTCAGCACTGGTTGCGTTACCGAATAGAGTGGATGGATGAGGGATGTTTTAGAGGCAGATTTTGGTGACTAGGGTCTCTGTCTCTCTCCTGTACCTGGAGGAACACAAGTGCTGGAAGGCTGGTCCTGGAACTGGCAGATGTTGTCCGAACTCCGAAGCCCCAACGGTAGGTGACTTGCCCGGATAGCTGATTTTTTGGTGACCAATGTGACAAGCTTAACATTCAAAGAAAAATTAGAATGCAATAAGCTCTCTCAGGGCAGAGATAATCGTCGAGCTCATCGGGGACCTGTCTCATACATGTAGCACGGGCTCAATACATTTATTCATGGTGAAGGGAGAAGAGAAAGATGGTGGGGAACTCCCGAATTGCTTTGAAAATAAGAGAATATATATCCAATTTACAAGGGAACCCGAATATGAAAAGAAAACAAACTTTGATAAGTTAATTGAAGAACGTTTTCGAAAAAAGGTTAATTAGAGCATCTCCAGCAGGCGCGCTATAACAGGGGCGCGCTAAAAAACCCTGACGAAATACAGCACGGGAGAGGGCGCAGCTCCAGCAGGCGCGCGAAAACGTGGCGCGCGCAAAATTGTTTACACGCACGCGGCCTTCTACGGCATCCTACACAGGAAAACTGTCGCGCCGCTTCCAGCACGCGCAATAAAGCGAGCCGCCCGCACGTACCCGATAACCCGGAACATTCAGCCTCCCATGTGTCCCCTCGCGAAAACTGCCGCGCGTCGCCCCGCCTTCGCGCGCCGCTCGGTCGTCGCTCCGCCACCACCTAGCCACTCCCTCGCCACCGCCTTCGGCCTTCGCCTCGACCTCGCTGCGTGTCTCTCCGCCACCGCCTCCTCCCTCGGCCTCGGCCTCGCCGCGCGTCGCACCGCCGCCGCCCCGGCCGTCCGCCTCGCCACGCATCGCTCCGCCTGCGCCATGCCTCCCCGCTGCCGCTCGAGCTCCGGCTACTGCGGTGTGTGCGCGCGTCCGAACGAGACGTTCTATGCCGAGATCCGGAGAGGCGACGAGCGCATCGAGCTCGACATGTTCTAGATGGTGCACGAGGTGGAGCGCGCGTAGGACGCGGTCGCCTGGCACCTCGGCCGTCCTCGGCGGTCCATGAACTTCACAGACGTCCGGACGTGCCAGCAGGCTGAAGACCTCGCGCCGCCGCCGGCGGCCGTCACGCGGGAGGCGGGGCAGCGGCAACGCGAGCTCGAGCAGCGCCTCTTCGTCGCCGAGAAGGACGAGCGCATGCGCCTCGAGTGGGCGCGGCACTTCCCGGAGGACGTGGCCACAGAGGTCGCCTTCTACGCCGACAAGAAAGAAGAGAAGGAGGTGCGGAAGGCGGAGAAGAAGCAAGATCGGGAAGCGAGGAGGGACAAGAAGGATGCCAAGAAGAAGGAGAAGGAGGAGAAGGCCGCGAGGAAGAAGGAGGAGAAGAAGAATGTCGTCGATCCGTCGACCATCACCGCCGACTCTTCCTCCTCGGAGTACGAGTGGTGTCGACTCCGGTGTCGTCCACAACATTTGAATCCTCCAACTGGGAGTCCGATTAGTTCTAGTTATTTAATCTAGTTTTAAATTCCATTATACAAATTGCATGCTAAACTATGTAATATATGAATATTTATAGTCTATTTTTATATTTTGTTTGATCTATTTACATGTGCAATTGTGTGAAAATATAGTTTTTAGGCTGCATTTTAGGGCATCTGCCAGCGCCGCACGCTGCATCCGCATAGCGCGCTATAAACCCGAATATACAGCGTCTGTTATAGCGCGTCTGCTGGAGATGCTCTTAAAGGGATAACCTATCAAAAACGACACTCCATTTTTCCTTCTAATTATATTATCCCCCTAAGTACGTTGAATCCTCAGTTAGCACCTTCTTAAATTTGGTTGAAGCTCCGCAATTCCATGCAACACGAATGGGCTTCGAGGAAAGACTTGGAGAAGAAGAAACGAAAAAGACCTCGCTCATATACGCATGGGACTTCTTCCTATCGTGTGAGTGACAATTGGAGAGAGCGATTGCTTGTATTGATTGATATAGGGATTACAGAGTTTATATAGTATACATGTGTCGAACCGACTCCTATTTGGGATAATTAGTACAACACGGAAACATATTACATTAAGTATTACTAATAGCCCCTTTCCTGCCAGTGTCAAATTCAGGAGTCACGATGTTGAGACGGGACAGTATGTCGGTGAAGGATGCATATGGAAGTCCCTTGGTAAATATATCAGCAACAAGTTCGAGGCAACCTTCGAGGTGGAAGCCGACACTTTTACAACAAGTTCGAGGCACACATCCACAACTGAATTGTAGGCTCCCGAATACAAGAAAGATGTCAAAAAATCAAAGACTAGCTTGTAAAAATCAAAACAAGAGTTAGGGTTTCCAAAGAAACCCTAGAGCAAGGGGCCCTCAAGTGAATGAGGGGAAATGCAAAATCTCTCTTGGTGAAGCTATAGATCAAGGACTCCTCCTTCAATTCTCCAAAGATCAAGGACTTTGAATGGCTGGATGAAAAGATCTTGGCGATTTGGTGGCTCAAATGGAGGTGGTGTTCTTGAGTGGGTCAAGCAGCTTCCCAAGGTAGAAGAGGGGCCTATTTATACCCCTCGCAGTGGATCATCCTGTTGCAGCTCGACATAACTGGTACTACCAGATACCTGAGCGGTAGTACCGGATTCAACCAGTACTACCGGTCAGGTACCAGACGTGGTACCGGAACCGTATCAGCTGAGTGACCAGGCTACTGCCTCCCCTGGTGGTAGTACACAGGAGGAGAAGTGCTACGGCGAAGCGGTATTACCGGACAACAAGAGCGGTACTACCGGTCCAGGCTGTAATGCCGCTTGGAGGTACCGGGTGACCCAGTAGGGGAGGCCAGGCTCGTCAACCCTCAATGCCCTGCTCGGTACCGCCGAGCGGTAGTACCGATGGTGAGCGGTAGTACCGGTTTGGATTTTTGGTACTACCAGACAACATAGGAGAGTAGGCAAGGGCAACAGAGGGAGATACACCAAAGTCTTGCTAGTGTCCTTTTTGAGGAAAACGAATGTCTTCTCCTAAATAAAAACCTGGTGGTACACATAGCAAACGATTAGTCCGTTTTGTGTGTTATCATCAAACATCAAAACCATTTAGGATAGTGATGACTGCAAGTGCACATATCGAATGTAGCCAGTTTAGAAATAAATATATCGATCCCACAGGGAGCAGGAGTCTGAAGTCTAAGAATTCTTGAAGTAAATACTGAAAGTAGAAATGCTAAGCAAAGTTCTAAGTGACAAGATAAAATGCGAGTAATATGTAAAAAGGTGTTTTGGGGTTTTCTGTATAAGAGAATAATGCGTAAATTAAATAAAACTGAATATAGAAAGTAAGTATCGCGTATGTAAAAGAGATTTGAAACTTCAGTGGGAGAAAGCATTCTCAGGGATTGGCAGATACACCACTAGTATTATAAAGGCTAAGATAAAGATTATCATCATGAACATTCTTAACTATGTATGTCTGGGAGGAACTCCGTATTTGGATAAAGAGGCAGCAACCACTGCTCAAATCATCCTCATAACCATAGCAGACAACAATCAACATCAATTGAATTACCGCGCTATTAAGGGACGTAATCCCGCAGGACGTATCCCATGGCATGGATAGTGCTTTGTGAGTTTCCTCGATTCTCAAGTTGATATGTAAAGGGTGTCAACAGCTTTATAGTCATTGTAAGTGTTAACATCCCTCCTCTACCAACAAGTAGTTCCCTACATCAAGTCCCCACAAGAGGAAAATATTGGAGAGGTCGACTTCTCCCAACATCAAGATACAAACAATCTAACACATGGTCACATCGATAAACATCACAATAAACTTTATCTTATTTCAATCTCATACTAGGGTTTCTCCATCTCCCCAAGAACTAATGATTTACTCATACATGGAGGCAGACAACATCATAGTAATGGTAATGGAAGCGATCATTGATGAATAGTACTTGTATAAATCCACAACTAGTGCAAGAATTACAACAAGATCTAGATGGGATGGATGGAGATGGTGGTAGTGATGAAGATGTAGTGGTTGATGAAGATGGAGATCGATGCCTTGGCCTCCCAGATCTGCGTAGTGCGAAGATGGATCCCTAGGGCAAGTTCCCCTTCTAGATGCCTTCTAGAGGTTAGGTTTCAGTGATTTCTAGGTGTTTTATATGTCGTCTCTCTGAACCAGTTGCACGGGGTAAAACTATTTGAGGAGGCGGAGGCGGCGCCAACTATACGGCAGGAACTATATGGTGGCCCGTCTTGTAGTTGGTCGTCAACTCTTCTGCCTCCGCTTCTCGCTTCTGGTTTTCTTCTGGTATTATTAATATTCCCCAAATAAGCGATTTACGTGGTTTTGGCTCCTTTTCTCTCCAATACAACTGCTCCAAGAATTGTGTCATTTGGATCCATCATCTGATCTGATCCTGGTGAAAATAAACATAAAAAGTGCACGCGAAAATCGTAAAATACCAAAATCCAACATTTACAATGCAAAATAACAATGTAAAACATGATGCAAATATGCACTCATTAGATAGGAAATGCCCTTTCAATCTCTCCCTTTTTGGTGTTTGATGACAACACACCTTTGCATGATAACATTATGATAACGCTCAAGGTTTGAAAAATAGAGACAACTCTGATACGTCCATTTTGCATCACTATTTTATATAATATTTTGCTGTTATTCATTGATATATTTCATATTAAGAGGTGATACTTATGTTATTTCATCTATTTTGCATGTTGGATGACTTTTGGAGGATGAACTGACGGAGTCAGGATTCTGAAGGAAAAAGAAGTGTCTAGATGCAATATTCACGAAGATCAGAAAATTCTAGAAAATATACAGAATTTCTTATTTTTTCAGAAGACAAAGGAGGCCAGGAGGGGTGGAGATGGGCCACAGGGGCCCACACCACCCCTAGCGCGGGCCCACCCTAGACCATGCCACCAGGTGGTATGGCCACCCTGGACCACCTCTGGCTTCGCCCCTTCACCTATATCTTCTCCTCGAGACCCTAATACTCGGGAGGGTGACCACAGAAACATTCCACCGCCTCTGCGGGGCGGAAACTACAGAGAGAGAAAGAGCTCTCCGGCAGACAGATTTCTGTCGAGGAAATTCCTTCTCGGAGAGGGGAGATCGTCGCCATCAACACCGTCATCAAGCTAGACTTCATTGGGATCATCATCATCATCCTCACCACCATCTCCACCAGCACCATCATCACCACTCCATCCCGCTGAACAATTGGATTGAATCTTGCATAGTTCTTAGGGAAAACTTTCCCGATGTTGATTACTTTTGTAGTTGATGCTTTTGAGTGGAATCATTGAATTATTGTTTATGTTCAGATTGTTACTTATCATTATATCATCTCTGATCTTGATCCATATGATGTCTCGTGAGTAGTTCGTTTAGTTCTTGAGGACATGAGAGAAGTCATGTTGTTAGTAGTGGAATTGTGTTGAAGTAATATTCAATGGTTTGATATTTAAGTTGTGGTGTTATTCTTCTAGTGGTGTCATGTGAACGTCGACTATACGATACTTCACCATTTATGGGCCTAGGGGAATGCATTGTGTATTTGGATACTAATTGTGGGGTTGTCGGAGTGACAGAAACCTGAACCCCCGTTAGGAAACCTTTGCACAAGGGAGTGTAGGATCTCAGAGTTTAATGTTGTGGTTTATATTAATTACTTTCTTGTAGTTGCGGATGCTTGCAAGGGGTATAATCACAAGTATGTATTATTCCAAATAAGGTCGGTACATTAGCATAGGTTCACCCACACAACACTTATCCAACCAAAGAAGATTAATCAACTAAATGAAGCGAAAGCATTTGACAGTATTCTCATGTGTCCTCGAGAACGTTTGGTCCTCATAAGTAATACAATCGGCATGTACTTTGCTGAAGAAAGGATTGGGCCACTTGCTGCAATTATTATTGTTGTCTTTATTTACTTACAATTTATTTCTTTGCATTATCAAAAACCCCTAAAAATCCTTTTGCTAGGTATTTATAGAGAATTCCTGATCCAAACCACTAGTCAACACCTTCTGCTCCTCGTTGGGATCGACACTCCTATTTATCAAAAGTACTACTATACACCCCCTATACTTGTGGGTCATCAAGACTATTTTATGGCATCGTTGCCGGGGAGTGGAGCGCTATTGAAGAGTGGAGCTGGTAAAGGAAATTTCTAATGTGAGTGTTGCTTTTATTTCTATTTGCTATTTTGTTTCCAATATGGATAATCCACTTGGTTTCCTATTTGGGAAAGCTACTACTACTGCTAGGGTAGTAGATGAACCACCACCTGCTTAAATAGATCCTTTTAAGATACCTACAAAAATTATTTATCGTGTTATGGATAACTATTATTTTGGGGATGGAACTATCCATCCTGGTGATCACTTGCTTTTTATTCATGAATTATGCGGGTTGTTTAATTGTGAAGGTATCACAATAGAACAAGTTAAGAAAAATTACTCTCTATATCATTGAAAGGAAGAGCTGAAGAATGGTATAAGCTGCTGAAGAATGGACAATCTATGGAATGGGAGGAAATTGTACCTCTCTTTTATTCTAAATTCTATCCTCCCAGTGAGATTCATAAGGATAGGAATCTAATATTTAACTTTTGGCCTCGTGATGGAGAGAGTACAACCCAAGCTTGGGGGAGATTGAAGTTACTAATGCTCAAATGTCCTATTCATTAGTTCCCTAATAATATTATTATTAATAACTTTTATGCAAGGCTTTCTCTTCATGATAAAGATTTATTAGATGCTTCTTGTGCTGGATCATTCACACATATGAAAGAAGAAGCTAAATGGGATCTTCTAGACCGTATTCAAGAAAATACTGAAGCATGGAAGAATGACAAAGGAAGAAAGTCAGGTATAAATTATGATTATGAATGCATTAAATCTTTTATGGGAACTGATGACTTTCATATTATTAGTACTGCTTATGGTCTTGATTCTCAAAGTATTGCAAATTGTTTTAAGGACTTTGCCTCTTATATTGAAATTCCCCAAAAGAAGTGGAACAAGTACCATGCACCATATAAAGATATTGTTAATCATGATCCTATTAGAAATACTGAAGTTTGTACTGTTGATCGCATTTTTCCTGAACCTTATATTGATAAAATACATTTCCCTGCTAAGGTAAAGGAATATTCTATTATAGCTAATGTGGTTAACAAGAGTACAAAGAAAGCTGTAGGACCTGATGAACAAATAAATATTGAACCTGTAGTAGCCATTGTGAAAGACCTTGTCACTAAAAATGTAGAAGATGGGCACATTATCTTTTGTGAATATGCTTCTAATATTGTCTCTCATCCTAGTAAACCTAGGAAAGCTAGTGTCCCTGTGCTTTCTGTTAGAATTGGTGATCATTGCTATTATGGTTTATGTGATATTGGTTCAAATTCAAGTTCTATTCCTTATGAGCTTTACAAAGAAATTATGCATGAAATTGGTCCTTGTGAACTTGAGGACATTGATGTGGTTATTCACCTTGCTAATAAATAAACCATTTGTCCAATTGGCATTGTAAGAGATGTGGAAGTTCTTTGTGGTAAGATTAAATATCCTGTAGATTTTCTAGTGCTTGGTTCAGCATCTAGTAAAACTTGTCCTATCATTTTTGGTAGACCTTTCTTGAACATTTGTGGAGCTATTATAGATTGTAAGAAGGAGAAAATTTTAATTAAGTTTGATGGAGAATCTTATGATTTTAATTTTTCCAAGTTTGCTAAAGCTCCTTATGAAAATGAATTGCCTAATGAGGATTTTAGAGTTGAACAACTTGCTTCTATTGATCCAGTTTTTGACCTTAAACCTCCGTTTGATGATTTTAAGTATGCTCATTCTAATGATAAGAATGTTTCTTATATATTGTTAACTTTATTTATAGTGCTCCTGAAAGTCATTATGAGAGAGGTAAACATTGTTTTATGCATCTCAATAATATTAAGTTTCCCCATTTTATATTGAAAGTTTTGAAGTTGCACTTGTTTTGCCTTCCTATGCTAGTAGCCTTTTGTTTCAATAATTTGTGTTCTTACAAAATCCCTTGTCATAGGAAGTGGGTTAGACTTAAATGTGTTGGATATTTGATTCTTGATGCTCTCTTTCACTTCACATCCATATTTCCTATGTGAGCATCATTGAAATTATCATGCCTATCTGAATGGCTATAAAGCAAGAGCTTTTGGGAGACAACCCATTTTAGTTTGCTTTCGGTTTTGTTTCCTTGAGTCTTGGAAGTTATTACCTCTGTAATAACCTTTCCTTATACTTTTTGTTTGGTTTTTGTGTCAATATTAGCCTCTTTTGAGAAGTAGGTGAGTTGTGGGAAGTTGCTGTCCCGGAACAGATTTTCGTGCTTCACTGTAAAAAATGTTGAAAAATGTCAGTACGTTGGTTCAATCTGTAATTTTCTGTGCATGTGCCCCAAGTTATTATCCAACTTTTGTTAGTTTTGCACTTTTCGATTTGAGCAACATAAGATTTTCGAAAAAATCAATCTTTACCTGTTGTTCTGTTTCGACAGATTTCTGCCATTATTTGCATTTGCCTCTTAAATCGATTTCCTTTTAAAGTCTTTGGGATTTTGAAAGAAGTTGCTACAGTAGCTTATGTGTTGATGGACTTCAGTTGAAATTGAACCCAAAGGTTCTTTATCTTGCATACACTAATGTTGCTAATGAATATTGTGTGAAGCTTTGTATGAAAGAGATGTTCAAATGTTGGAGAGAATGATGTAAGGAGATGGAGAATGGTCAAAGGCTCAAACATTATATTTCTGGAGATTCTTATAATGAAGATGTTGATATTATTAAAATGGTGACTCTAGAAGAATTTATTAAATACCAAAGTCGGGAACCTGCAGTGTCCGTTTTCGAATAGGTAATAGTTCTGGTAAGAAAAATTTCATGAAAAACTTTCCAATTTATATTTTTGCGGTTTTTATTCCATATGCAAGACAACGAGTTGAAAGAGGGAAGGAAACGGATCCCGGGTGGCTCACACCACCCCGTGGCGGGGGCTCACCTGGCCGCGCCACCACGGGGTGTGACCACCCCAGAGCCCGTCTCCGTCCCGTTTTCGCCTAGTACCTTCCTTATGTTGTAAAACTTCGTAATATATAATCACCCGGACCTCCCGAGGTCCGTATATCGTGTTCTCATCATTTTTTCATTTCGATCTGTTTCTGTCAGGAACTATTCTCAAGTTTAGAGGCAGAATGGTCTCCGCCAATGACAAGGGCAAGAAGCCCGTGGAAGATGATCTTCAAGACCCCAAGCAGGAAGGGGAGATCTTGGTTAAGGATGAAGGAGTGGAGGAAGACAAGCGTCCGCACACCCACGCCACCGTTGCGAGCATTGGAGTGGTGTAAAATCCTATCAAGCTCAAGAGGACGACACAGATGTCTACAGGAGGGAAAACTCCGCGTCATTTCCTAGCTCCACGGTCACTTCCTCCACGCACCAAGAACCCCTTCCATAATCTTATACATGAGCAGCAATTCCAAAAGTTTCCCAAAGGGAAGTTGCCCTCTAGTTGGGATAAACCTCGTTCTAACCATGCAGGGAAAGAATACTCTAAGGCCTTGTTTACTTCTCTGGTATTTTTATCCCCAAAAGGCATGGGGATATGCGGATATTTGGTGTTCGCCCAATACTCTCAAATCCTCTCAAATACCCTTCCCCAAAAATACTCTACCATGATGGAGAGTTTTTAATCTAGTAAAAAATACACTAGTGTGGAGCGGATTTGTGGGGATATTCCAGGATTATCCCCTAAAAACCTGGCCTAGTAAACGACCTATCGGGGAAATTGCGGGATACAAAATAATCCCCTCCCATACCCTGAAATACCCTAGAAGTAAACAAGGCCTAAGCAGGAAGAGTGGGGAAAGAATCACAAGGAGTGGGATTCTCGGTCTGACATGATCATGAACCGCATTGAGCATAATGCGGAGTTGATTCATACTCTAGCCTTCGAGATTGAGGATTTAAGGAAGTTGATTGAAAAGCTTATCGAGAAAACACCACCACCACCGAAGGAGTAATTCGTCATCAGGTTTTGGCATTCCCTTGGTTTGTTCCAAGCTTGGGAGAGTGCCACGGTATCATATCATTATCTTTCATCTTTTTACCTTTTTAGTAGAGTCATATCATTAATAGAGAAGTTATCATATAGGATGGTTTGCATTGTGGAAGTATTTCTCCTCTAGTTGGTTATCTATGTATCCCTTGGTGTGAGTGCCTTTATGGAATATTAATGAGAAGTTTCATCATTTACTTTTTGCACATCTTATCTTAGTTTACAATCTCTGTTTTATGATTAATCTTATTGATTAGTATTGGTATCACTTTGGGAGCATCAATTAAATTTAAATTGGTTTTGGCAAACCTAGCTCTGGTCAGTAGCAACACTTTTTTAGGTTTGAAAGGAAAAGAGAAAAGCACTTACATGTATTTTATATTATTTCTTTCTTGATTGTCTCATAAGCTTAGTATTCTTTATTTAAGATCTTTTGTGTTTTCAAGGAAGATTGCATGATTGTTTCTATCACTCGTATGTTTGCTTGTTTCCTTTAACTCATATGCTTGCTACCCAGCCTTGCTAGCTAAAAACCTGTACTAAGAGGGAACACTTCTCGTGCATACAATCCTTGAACTTAAACCTATGCCATTTGCGTCCACCATATCTACCTATTAGCATTATTGCTATTCCAAGTAAATTCTCGAGTTTCATCTATCTTCCAAATTAAAAATTCTTTTGTTATGTGAAAACTAGTTAGTAAAGCTCTCACGAACTTGATGGAACACTTTATTTTCTTGCCCTCAATAAACTTGAACCATTGTGTCATCTATGTTGTATATGCTTGCACTTTTATGTTGGGAATTAGCAGAACCATGCTGTCATGGGGAACGCTTTCAACACCTGTAATATCTACCCAGTTGATATCATGATCTTTTGTGTGCGGATGTCGGCGGTGTGAAATAAAAGGGGATCTTGTAAGTCCATGGAGTTAAGTATTGTGTTAGAGAAATGCCTGGGCGGCTAGCCTAAGCCATGCCTAATCATGGTGGAAATTTGCAGCATCACCATAGTGAGCAATCTATGAAGCATCCTCAGAAAAAATATATAGAAAAATATAAAAAAGAGAAGATAAAAAAATATATGCGCCATTCTCATGGTAAATAAAGGATCCCTGAGATGCTCACTGTCTGTTACCTTGTCATTTTGATATGGGATAACTCCTGTATCATGGGGAAAGGGGTAGCCCATTGGCGGTTCTCTATGATACACATATACTTACAATGACAAGGAATTGCTTGTGACTAAAGTTGAGTATCATGAGGAACGGCCCTCGTACTCAAGGGACATGAGATTGCGAAGTTATGATTTGTCAAGCATATACTCCATATTTTTTCACTTTAACCTTAATCACCTCAAGATGCTTATGATAGGGGCAATGAGAGCTCAAACCTAGTAAGTACCATAATATTTTGGAAGCTCTTTATGAAACTTGAAATCCCTGCTTCCCTCTGCGAAGGGCCTATCTTTTACTTCTTAGTTGAGTCAGTAAACCTATTCCCTTATATCTCCAGCAAGCATTTGATTTGTTGTGATTCAATCATTCATATGATGATTTATTCAATCATGTTTACCATCCTCCTTGTTTTGCATGTTGCTCTTATCTGAATGAATGTTACTCTAAAAGGTATCATTGTGAAAAAGCCTTTGCTGTTTGAGCAAAAGGATTCCTGTTATAAACTTCATTACAAAAGCTTTGCTTGAAAACTAGGTATGATTTGTCAACTGTTCTCTGACCAAGAACAAAGTTTGCCATTACCAATTATGATTGTCTTTATGCATCTTTATTGTGACTCCCATACTCATTGCAAGTTAAGTTATATAATGGTGAGTTGTTTTCTATTATGAGTTGTGTATTGGTGAATGTGATGCTTCTTGTCCGTATTATTTTTATCGACACTTCACTCCATAAACCTGTGGTCATGTTTACTGAGCTCAGTTTTCGCTTGGGGACAAGCAAGGTCTAAGCTTGGGGGAGTTGATACGTCCATTTTGCATCACTATTTTATATCATAATTTGCTATTATTCATTGATATATTTCATATTAAGAGGTGATACTTATGTTATTTCATCTATTTTGCATGTTGGATGACTTTTGGAGGATGAACTGCCGGAGTCAGGATTCTGATGGAAAAAGCGGTGTCCAGATGTAATATTTGTGAAGATCGGAAAATTCCAGAAAATATACAGAAGTTCTTATTTTTCCAGAAGACGAAGGAGGCCAGAAGGAGGGGCGGAGATGGGCCATAGGGGGCCCACATCACCCCTGGCACGGGCCCACACTGGGCCGCACCACCAGGTCGTGTGGCCACACTGGCCCACCTCTGGCTTCGCCCCTTCGCCTATATCTTCTCCTCGAAACCCTAATACTTGGGAGGGCGACCACAGAAAGATTCCGCCGCCTCTGCGGGGAAAAAACTATAGTGAGAGAAAGAGCTCTCCGGCAGGCAGATTTCTGCCAGGGTAATTCCTTCCCGGAGAGGGGAGATCGTCGCCATCAACACCGTCATCAAGCTAGACTTCATCGGGATTATCATCATCATCCTCACCACCATCTCCACCAGCACCATCATCACCACTCCATCCCGCTGTAACAATTGGTTTGAATCTTGCATAGTTCTTAGGGGAAACTTTCCCGGTGTTGATTACTTCTGTAGTTAATGCTTTTGAGTAGAACCATTGAATTATTGGTTATGTTCAGATTGTTACTTATCATTATATCATCTCTAGTCTTGATCCATATGATGTCTCGTGAGTAGTTCGTTTAGTTCTTGAGGACATGGGAGAAGTCATGTTGTTAGTAGTGGAATTCTGTTGAAGTAATATTCAATGGTTTGATATTTAAGTTGTGGTGTTATTCTTCTAGTGGTGTCATGTGAACGTCGACTACAGGATACTTCACCATTTATGGGCCTAGGGGAATGCATTGTGTATTTGGCTACTAATTGTGGGGTTGCTGGAGTGACAGAAACCCGAACCCCCGTTACGAAACCTTTGCACAAGGGAGTGTAGGATCTCAGAGTTCAATGTTGTGGTTAGGTTTTTATCTTAATTACTTTCTTGTAGTTGCGGATCCTTGCAAGGGGTATAATCACAAGTATGTACTAGTCCAAGTAAGGTCGGTATATTAGCATAGGTTCACCCACACAACACTTATCCAACCAAAGAAGATTAATCAACTAAATGAAGCGAAAGCATTTGACAGTATTCTCATGTGTCCTCGAGAACGTTTGGTCCTCATAAGTAATACAATCGGCATGTACTTTGCTGAAGAAAGGATTGGGCCACTTGCTGCAATTATTATTGTTGTCTTTATTTACTTACAATTTATTTCTTTGCATTATCAAAAACCCCTAAAAATCCTTTTGCTAGGTATTTATAGAGAATTCCTGATCCAAACGACTAGTCGACACCTTCTGCTCCTTGTTGGGATCGACACTCCTATTTATCGAAAGTACTACGATACACCCCCTATACTTGTGGATCATTAGGCTCCCCCTAGATGAGTCGAATCAACACTCCCCTCTATTTTACAGACCAACCAAGAGTGTAAAGACAATGATAAAGAAACTTGGAACTCATACCTTTGCATAATAAAATGTGATGAGAGAAATATTGACAATAGATAAAAAAACATCATCACATAAGATGAATCCATATGAGAATAGTCATAAAACACACATATGATATATCCACAAGATAACCACATAGTCTCAACGTACATAGCATGAATAGTTAGCGCATAGAGTTCACACATAATATGAGGCAAATAAAGCAAATAAAGTTCACAAGCTACTAAAGATCAAAGCAAGAACGAGCTTGTGACTTTCCCATGCAAATCCTGCAACCTAAGGTGCACCTTCTCCACCTTTGGCATCAAGATGCCAAAAAGGGACAAGAGAAAGACTAGCATCCCGAAGCTCACTCCTCCTCATCATAGTCATCCTCATGGGTGGGCGGAGCACGAAACGAAGAAGTGACATCATCCTCCCAGTAGCTATGCTTGGAAATCCATTGGTTTTTGGGGGTGATGTTGTTCTCGGATCCCTTGGAGATGGTCAAACCTTGGGCTTCCATCAACTCTTTATGACGAGCACAAGCTTTCTTGGTATACACATGTGCTTCATACATGCGCTTTTGATTGTCAACCTAGAAGCAAAACACCTTCTTGAGCTTGGCTTCAATCCTCTTTGCCCACGAGGGCTGGGCATGCTTGCGACGAGAGACAACAAAATCTGCATCACGACCACTATCCTCATCACTGGATCCCTCTTCAAGCGGGTTCTCGTCCTCATCAACTTGTTGACCATCTGCATTGCGAGGTTGAGGATGCTTCTTGATCAACAAAGACTTCTGCCGGTGAGCAACAAGGTGGCGAGTAGAAAGATTCCTTGCAATGGGGGAGCACTTGTTGATGATGAGTGCCATGATGTATGGAGCAAAAGGAGGCACCCTCCGAGTATACGCGGCAACAACCATATCATTCCAAATAAAATCCATCACATCAAGTGGGAGGCCGGACTCACGGTTGTTGTAAGTGTTGAACATGAGGTCCACCATATAACCATGCATATCATCTTGGTTTCCTGCTCGGGGGGCAACGGTCTCAAGGAAGATGTGGTTGAAGATATCATAGGTGGGGATAAGACCCTTAATCTTACCAGCAATACCATGGCCCTGGATGTAGAGTGGAGCAAGGACCTCCTTCTTCATGGGAAGGCCACTAGTGTGACAGCGATAGCCAACGGGAGTGTCACGACCACGGTCCTCATACTCAAGAATCTCCCCCAAACTCAGCCAAAGTAGCTTCCTTTATAACACCCTGATTCATCCAAGTGATAGTCCTTGCCTAGTTATTTGCAAAGTTGGCGGTGGCATAAAACTAAGAAATGAGCATAGGGTCATAGTCTTGCTGGAACTCCATAAGGGGAAGCAAGCCAATATGGGAACATATATCCTTAGCTTCACCAAAGTAGTCCAAATTCTTGTTCACATGACCCATTTCAATCCACTTCTAAGGTACAACCAACTTCTCATTATTCATGATAACCTCATTATACACTCGCTCTTGGAAATTGTTGTAGAATAGACTATCCTCCCTCGTTTGGCTCAGAGTTGCAGCATACGGATTCATAGACCACAAGGCATGGTACTCAACCTCAGAAAGATCAGTCAGCAGCTTCGGCCCTGATGTCCCAGAACTGTGACTCTTGTTGTGACTCGAGGAGGGAGGTGGAGGAGCACTACCACGACTAGCTGACTACTTGGTGGCCCCTCCACGACGACCTCGAGTGGCCTTCAAATTCAAGCGGTTGCTGGGCTAGGGCATGGACTCGTCTTCGGATTCTGACTCATAATCCTCAATATCATGATGTGACTTGGAGCGCTTACGAGCACCCCTAGAACCACCTGCACCTGTGAAAGCAAGAGGGAGAACAGCAGGGGGATAAGGGCACAAGAACCCGAAAGAAAAGTTCCACAAAGAAGTCCAGGTTTTGACGAAATTTTGCTGTCAGCTAGGTCCGGTAGTACCGGAACTCTGGAGTGGAAGTACTGCACACGAGCGGTAGTACCGGAAAAAAATTCTGGTACTACCGGTCGGGCGGAGACACGCGCAGATCCATTAGAACAGGACCACAAATCGAATCAAAACTCCACAAAACAACGATTCCTTCGGGCAAGGAGTAGTGTCTAGCAACATACATGCAGTACAACCCCAAAACAAGTGCTTTTGGCCATGAATCTAAGTGACCCTAGATCCAATGGAGAAAAACAAGAAGGAGAAGAAGGGGGCGGTTGTACCGGAGTCCATGGTGGTGGAGAAGGACGAGGAGCCCGCGGGGAGTCCGGATATGGCGAGGATCCGGTGAAAGGAGAAGGAGGCCGGGCTTCGGTGGTGTCTTGAACTCCGGCGGTGGCGGTGGTGGGATTGTAGAACAGGGAAAAATGAGGCACTGAGATGTGCCTCCCCTTGCGTCGCACCCTTTACCAGAAACACCGACCGGTATTACCGTGTTCTGGGCTGGTAGTACCGCACTGGGACATTTTCTAGGTATTCGACCTGGGAACTGGCTCGGTTCGGTAGTATTGCTTCGCATCTGGTAGTACCGGTTCCACCAGAACCAGTAGCCAGGGACAAAGGAGGGGGGTCTTGTGCAGAGTAGATGGGGTTGTATGGGGAGTAAGAATGGCTTAGGTTGAGAGTACCAAACTGATAGGGACACATGCACTCTAAATAAGGAAAATATAGCAAGAACCAAATGAGAGTGCATGTTTCTAAGATTCAAACCAGACAATAAATCACAAACACGAGGAAGCGCCAACCTCTCAAATGTGAGAGGGCGGTGGCCTAGGCCACCATGTTTGAGTATACTCGGCTTGGCACCACGAACATATATCTTGGGTCCATTACCGAAACTCATTGTTGAAGCTCATATATCACAAAATGATATTAAGATGAATGATTTTTATCACTTTGGGCATAATGGGGGAGGGATAGTCCAATCAATTAGGGTCGCACTCCCCCTATATCCATGCCTGCACCTAAACCAAATAAGAGTCAAGATATAGGTGAGTATGCAAGGTGATCAAGTCAATCTCCTTGAATCTATGATATTTAGTTCATTCCTCAAATATCAAAACCTTGCTTCATCAATTGGATTCGTGAATATGTCGGCAAGTTGTTCTTTGGTTGACACATAGGATAGCTCAATATCACCTCGAGCAACATGGTCTCTAATGAAGTGATGCCAAATCTCAATATGCTTTGTCCTTGTATGATCCACCGTGTTGTGGGCAATCTTGATAGCACTTTCATTGTCACATCGAAGAGGCACTTTGTCACAATGGACACTGTATTCCTTTAAAGTTTGCCTCATCCATAGAAATTGAGTACAAACACTAGCAGTTGCCACATATTCGGCTTTGGCGGTGGAGAAAGATATACAATTTTGCTTCTTAGAATACCAACACACCAAGGACCTACCATGGAATTGGCAAGCCCCGGAGGTAGATTTCCTATCATACTTATCACCAGCCCAATCCGAATCCGAGTATCCATAAAGAGAGAATGTTGAGCCCCTAGGATACCAAATACCATAGTTTGGGGTATGAACCAAATATCAAAAGATTCTCTTGTCCGCCATCAAATGGATTTCTTTAGGAGCCGCTTGATATCTTGCACACACTCCTACACTCAAAACAATATCGGGTCTAGATGCACAAATGTAAAGCAAAGAACCAATCATAGACCGGTATACCTTTTGATCCACATCTTTATCATTTGGGTTTAGTTCAAGATGAGTCTTGGTTGCCATGGGAGTAGGAGCTCCATTTAGATCTTTCATGTTGTATATCTTGAGCATGTCTTGAGTATACTTGGCTTGGTTGAAGAAAGTTCCTCCTCTTATTTTCTTGATCTCAAAACCAAGAAATACTCTCAATTCTCCCATCATAGACATCCGGAACCTATTAGTCATAAGCTTTGAGAATTCATCATTAAAAGCTTTGTTAGATGAGCCAAAAATAATATCATCAACATATATTTGGCATACAAAAAGCTCCCCATTAACCTTCTTAGTAAAAAGAGTGGGATCGATTTTCCCAACCTCAAACCCACGGTCTAACAACAACTCTCTAAGGTGCTCATACCACGTGTGTGGGGCTTGTTTGAGCCCATAGAGCGCCTTATCAAGTTTGTAGACATGGTTTGGGAAGTTGGGATCCTTGAACCCCCAGGGGTTGCTTTACATATACCAACTCATGCAATGGACCATTTAGGAATGCACTTTCTACATCCATTTGTTGCAATTTAAAGTTATGATGTGCCGCATAAGCAAGAAGGATACAGATGGACTCAAGGCGAGCTACAGGTGCATATGTCTCTCCATAATCAATGCCTTCAATTTGAGAGAACCCTTGTGCAACAAATCTTGCCTTGTTACTGACAACAATTCCATGCTTGTTCTTGAATATCCACTTGGTGCCTATAACATTGCGGCAATCTTTTGGCTTTTCAACTAACTTCCATACTTTGTTTCTCTCAAAGTTGTTGAGCTCTTTATGCATTGCTTCCAACCAATCTGAATCTTCAAGAGCTTCCCATAATTTCTTTGGCTCCACCATGGAAATATGTGCTTGGTGTTCACCAAAAATCTTCAATTGAGCTCTAGTGGACATCCCTCTTCTTAGATCCCCAACCACATTCTCAAGAGTGTGGTATCTTAATTCCAACATTCTATCCACTCTAGTTTGGCGATGAGTTTCGATCTCCTTGTTGTTTCTTTTGGGGATCTCTTCATCATTTTGGTCCTCGTGTTGACCATTAACTTGACCTTGATCAGAATTGGAATCATTGTCTTCATCAAGAGGCAAAGATTGACCTTGGTCTTGATCAGACACACTTCTAGACAGGCGTTGAGCTAATCTTATAGCTGATTCTACAAATATTCCCTGTACAATAGACTGAGAAGTGCTAGACAACCTGGTAAATGGAGACTCATGATCCTCCTGGCTAGAGGTTTCTCCCTGATTAACTTGTTGAGGGTCCACAGCTTGACTTTGGCTTGGGTCATTGCCCACCTCAACAGAAGGATCTTGCTGATGTTGTGAAGATGAGGGATCCACATGGGTAGAGCATAGTTCTTCTCGATCCACCACAAGGGGTTCCTCAACGGGGCGGATGAAACCCGCACCCATTATTCCTATGGCAACCTGAGGCATTTCATCATCTAAATCACAAACATCAACACGCCCCCCTTGGGGACCATCATATTCTTTGAAAACCACAATACAAGATTCTATGACAGTTTCGGAGAGCTTATCATAGATTCTATAAGTGTGGGATTCGAGACCATAGCCAACAAAAATACCCTCTAATGCTTTAGAATCAAATTTGGACAAACGAACACCCTTTATGCGATAGAAACACTTACAACCGAAGACCCGGAAGTATGAAACGTTGGGCTTCTTACCGGTAAGAATTTCATATGGAATCTTGATCAATTCTTTTCGGAGGTAGAGACGGTTTGATGCATTGCATGCGTGGAGATTGCTTCAGCCAAAAAATTGTCTAGAGATTTAAACTCCGCCAACATGGTCCTGGCCATATCAATAAGAGTCCTGTTCTTCCTCTCACCTACACAATTTTGTTGAGGGGTATATGCAGTGGAATATTGGTGTTTTGTCCCCTCATCACTAAGAAATCCATTCAAGGTGTAGTTCTTAAACTCGGTGCCGTTATCACTCCTTATTATCAACACAAGGACATTGTGTTGACGTTGTGCCATGTTGATAAAGTCGATGAAGTTTTCTTGGGTCTCAATTTTCAGCTTGAAGAAATATACCCATGTGTATCTTGAGTAGTCATCAACAATCACCAAACAATATTTCTTCCCACCAAGACTTGCATGAGATGGAGGACCTGTAGGGTTTCGTAGCATGGAAAACAAAAATTTTCTACCGCATACAAACAAACAAGCCAAGATCTATCTACTAGATTGTAGCAACGAGTCGATGGAATAACTCACCCTCGAAGATTCCAAAGTGTTTAACGAGAGCGGATTCTCGTGGGTGATGTAGTCGATTCTTCCGATCTCAAGATCGCGTGAGACGATCCTTCCGGCCATGCGTTAGCAGCGCTCCCTTGAGTCACGTTCGGTGCTACAAAGACCTTCCTCTCCTTGTTCCAGCAGAAAATGGAGGTTGTAGCACTCTCGCGATTCCGGCAAAGACAACGACGTGGTACCGGAAGTAGAGGAGATCTCGAGGCTTCGCCTTAAGCCGGAGCGAGTATGGTGGAGTATGAGAGTCCTCGACGATCTAGGGTTTAGACACGCCAAGGAGGGGCTAGTGCCGGTGGCTAGGGTTTCACCTAGTCGGCGTAGTGCCTAGGGCGTGGCGGCTTGAGGCGGCGGCTTGGTACTAGGGTTTGGAGGAGAGGATCTTGTGTGTCTCTAGGAGGGAGCCCTGCCTCCTTATATAGGTGGAGGGGCCGGCCAGGGAGGGAGAGGAGTCCTCCCCAACTCGGCTTGGGTGGGCGCCGGGTTGGAGGAGGGAACCTCCCAACTGCTTTCCCCTTCCTCCTTTTCCTCTTTCCAAATTTAGCCGTTTGACTTTTCAAACTAGCTGTTTGACTTTTCAAACTAGGATTTGAATTAATCCTTTATTTGGTTCAGCGATGACACTTAGTACATGATGCAATCATACCAACTTGATACAGCACATTCATGTACCCTTCCCCTCCGGAGTGCCGGACATTCCGGAACCTTCTAGAACATTCTCGATGAAAACACCGGAACCATTCCTCAACTCCGAAACGGGACTTTCCTTATATGAATCTTATTCTCCGGACCATTACGGATCTCCTCGTGATATCCCGGATCCCATCCGGGACTCCGAACAACATTCGGTCTCTTTCTCATCATTCCATAACTACTCAAACAACGTCGAATCCTTAAGTGTGTCTCCCTACGGTTCGTGAATTATGCGGACATGATCGAGACACTTCTCCGAACAATAACCAATAGAGGAATCTGGAAAATCATATGGATCCCACATATTTCTACGATTACTTTGCGATCGAATGAACCATTTACATACGATATCAATTTCCCTTTGTCTCATGATAGTTTACTTATCCGAGGTTATGATCGTCGGTATCTCTGCATACCTAGTTCAACCTCGTTACCGATAAGTACTCTTTTCTCGTGATATGTGATCCCTTCAGAGCAGTCACATGCTTGCAAGCTAATTGGATGACATTTCACCGAGAGGGCCCAGAGTATATCTATCCGTCATATGGATGGACAAATCCCACTCTTGATCCATGTGTTTCAACCAACACTTTCCGAACACTCAATGCCACCTTTATAGCCACCCAGTTACGGTGTGGTGTTTGATGTAATCAAAGCATCCATCCGGTAATGGTGATATGTATGATCTCATGGTCGAAGGAATTAGATTACTATGTATCAGAAAGCATATAGCAATTGAACTATTAAAATGACTTGATCTTTATGCTACGCTTATCTATAGGAGTATGTCCATCATATCATTCTCCTAACGATATGATCTTGTTGTTAATAACATCTCAATGTTCATGATAGGGAAACCACAATCATCTATTAACCAACAAGCTAGTATTATATAGAGGCTTTACTAGGGACTTCAAATCAAATTTACAAATCACACAAGTGTTAATGTTTCCTTGTTAATACTATTATAGCATGAATGTAAACATTTATCATAAACACAAAGATATAATAATAACTACATTTATTATTGCCTCTAGGGCATATCTCCAACAGTCTCCCACTTGCACTAGAGTCATCTAATCTAGATTACATGGTAATATACCGAACACCCATGGCAGTTTGGTGCTGGTCATGTTTTGCCCTGGAGAGGTTTAGTCAATGGATCCGCCACATTCAGATCTGTGTACTTTGCAAATCTTTATATCCCCATCTTGGATATGTTCTCGAATAGCGTGAAAACGTAGCTTGATATGCTTCAGCCTTCTTGTGTGACCTTGGTTCTTGCGATTGGTTATGGCGCCCATGTTATCACAAGAGATAGACATTGGGTCCAGCGACTAGGAACCACACCCAGCTCGTAATGAACTCTTTCATCCATATCGCTTCTTGTGAAGCCTCCGGAAGCAGCATGTATTCGATTCAGTTGAAGATCTCGCCACAACGCTTTGCTTTGCACTCCTCCAGCTAACTGCTGCACCATTCAAAATAAATACGTATCCAGATTGTGATTTAGAATCATCCGGATCGGTGTTCCAACTAGCATCGGTGTAACCATTAACAACGAGCTGTTCATCACCTCCATAAGAAAGAACCATATCCTTAGTTCTTCTCAAGTACTTAAGGATGTTTTTAACCGCTGTCCAATGATCCACTCCTAGATCACTTTGATATCTGCTAGTTAAACTAACAAAGATATGCAATGTCGGGTCTAGTACATAGCATGGCATACATTAGAGATCCTATGGCTGAGGCATAGGGAGTCTTACTCATCCTTTCTCTATCTTGTGCCGATGTGGGAATTTGAGTTTTACTCAAGGTCGTATTGGGCAACATGGGCAAGAACCCTTTCTTGCTATCTTCCATTCCAAACCTCTTTAGAACTTTGTCCAAATATGTACTTTGTGACAATGATATTTGGCGTTTCGATCTATCTCTATAAATCTTTATGCCTAATATGTAAGCTACTTCGCTAAGATCCTTCATTGGAAAACTATTATTCAAATATTCTTTGACACTATTAAGAAGGTCTACATCATTCCCAATCAACAATATGTCATCTACATATAGTATTAAGAATGCTACAGAGCTCCCACTCACTTTCTTGTAAATACAAGCTTCTCCATAAGTTTGTATAAAACCAAAACTTTTGATCACCTTATCAAAATGTTGATTCCAACTTCGGGATGCTTGCTTCAATCCATAGATGGACTGTTGAAGTTTGCATACCTTGTTAGCATCTTTAGGATCAACAAAACCTTTGGGTTGCATCATATACAACTCTTCATCAATGTCTCCATTGAGGAATGCTGTTTTGACATCCATCTGCCATATCTCATAATCGTAATATGCAACGATTGCTAACATAATCCTCACAGACTTTAGCTTCGCTACTGGTGAGAAAGTCTCATCGTAGTCAACTCCTTGAATTTGTCGAAACCCTTTTGCGACAAGTCAAGCTTTATAGACAGTAACATTACCATCAGCATCTGTTTTCTTCTTGAAGATCCATTTGTTCTCGACAGCCTTCCGGCCATCCGGTAAGTCCACCAAAGTCCATACTTGGTTTTCGTACATGGATCCAATCTCGGATTTCATGGCTTCTTGCCATTTATTGGAATCTGGGCTCATCATCGCTTCCTCATATGTCTCAGGGTCATCGGTGTTGTCTACCAACATGACACTCATAACGGGATCATACCAATCTGGAGTGGTACGAGTTCTCGTTGACCTGCGAGGCTCTGTAGCAACTTCAACCGAAGTTTCATGATCATCATCATTAGCTTCCTCTCTTATTGGTGCAGACACCACATGAACTTCTTCCGGTGCTGCGCTACTCGCAATTTCGAGAGAAGGTTCAACAACCTCGTCAAGTTCTACTTTCCTTCCAGTCACTTCTTTCAAGAGAAATTCCTTCTCTAGAAAGGATCCATTCTTGGCAACGAAGATTTTGCCTTCGGATCTATGATAGAAGGTATACCCAATAGTTTCCTTCGGGTATCCTATGAAGATGCATTTTTCCGCTTTGGGTTCAAGCTTGTCCGGCTGTAACTTCTTTACATAGGCTTCGCACCCCCAAACTTTAAGGAACGACAATCTAGGTTTCTTCCCAAACCATAATTCATACGGTGTCGTTTCAACGGATTTAGAAGGTGCCCTATTTAAAGTGAATGCGGCTGTTTCTAATGCATAACCCCAAAATGATAGCGGTAAATCTGTAAGTGACATCATAGAACGAACCATATCTAAGAGAGTTCGATTACGACGTTCGGACACACCATTACGTTGTGGTGTTCCCGGTGTCAAGCTGAAAGTATTCCACATTTCTTCAAATGCTCGCCAAACTCGTAATTTAGATATTCACCTCCACGATCGAGCGTAGAAATTTAATCTTCTTGTTATGTTGATTCTCTACCTCACTTTGAAATTCCTTAAACTTCTCGAAAGTTTTAGACTTATGTTTCATGAAATAGATATACCCATATCTACTCAAGTCATCCGTGAAGGTAAGAACATAACGATAACCACCGCGCGATGCTACACTCATTGGACCACACACATCGGTATGTATGATTTCCAACAAGTCCGTAGCTCGCTCCATCATACCAGAAAATGGAGTCTTAGTCATTTTACCCATCAGACATGCTTCGCATCTATCAAGTGATTCGAAATCAAGTGATTCAAGAAGTCCATCGGAATGGAGTTTCTTCATACGCTTCACTCCAATGTGACCAAGACGACAGTGCCACATATAGGTTGAGTTATCGCCGATTTCAAACGTTTAGCCTCAATGTTATTAATATGTGTATTTCCACTATCGAGATTCAATAAGAATAGACCATCTATCAAAGGTGCATGTGCATAAAACATATTACTCATATAAATCGAACAACCATTATTCTCGGACTTAAACAAGTAACCGTCTCGCAATAAACAAGATCCGATATAATGTTCATGCTTAACGCAGCACCAAATAACAATTATTTAAGTATAAAACTAATCCCGATGGTAGACGAAGGGTAGCGTGCCGACGCGATCACATCAACCTTTGATCCGTTTCCAACGCATCGTCACCTCGTTCTTCGCTAGCTTCCGTTTATTCGCAGCACTGTTTGAGTTACAAATATGAGCAACCGAACCAGTATCAAATACCCGCACACTACTACGAGTACTAGTGAGATACACATCAATAACATGTATATCGATATACCTTTCTTCTTGATGTTGCCGTTCTTCAAATCCGCCAAGTACTTTGGGCAATTCCGCTTCATGACCTTCTCCCTTGCGGTAAAGCACTCAAGATCGGGCTTAGGTCCAGCCTTGGTCTTCTTCGTCGGTGTGGTAACTTTCTTACCACCCTTCTTGAAGTGTCCCTTCTGCTTAGACTTGCCTTTCTTGAACTTGGTGGTCTTATTGACCAACAACACTTGGTGCTGTTTCTTGATCTCCACTTCTGCAGACTTCAACATGGCAAAGAGTTCTGGCAACGTCTTGTTCATGTTTTGCATGTTGTAGTTCATCACAAAGTTCTTGTAACTTGGTGGTAGTGATTGGAGGACACGGTAAATCCCCAAAGCATTGGGAATCACTATACCCAAGCTTTGAAGTTTGTTTGCGTGCCTAGACATCTTAAGCACATGCTCACGACTTGAGCTGCCCTCTTCCATCTTGCAGTTAAAGAACTTTTCAGAAGCCTCATAGCTTTCAATTGCCGCATGAGTCTCAAAGATCAATTTGAGATCCTCGACAATATCATATGGGTCTGAATTCTCAAACCTTTTCTAAAGCTCCGATTCTAAACCATACAAGATAGCACACTGAACTGTGGAGTACTGAGTCTTCCGAGTGAGGTAAACATTCTTTACTTCATCGGAAGAATCACCAGGTGGGTCACCCATGTGCATCCAAAGACATAGGTCAAATTACCATGTGAGGACAATCCTCAAATTGCGGAACCAATCCGCGAAGTTGCTTCCATTGTTTTTCAACTTTTCTTTCTCTAGGAACGCATTAAAATTGATGGTAGGGGCTGCCATTGATCTACAACATATTTGCAATAGTTTAGACTAAGTTTATGACAAATTGAGTTCAAATTAATAAGTTTAATCTAGGTGAACTCCCACTCAAAACAATATCCCTCACATTGTTTTAGTGATCACACGAACCAAATCCACCACATCAACACCGATCATCACGAGAGTTGATATAGTTTCAATGGCGAACAATCGACATGTTCATCATATCTACTATATGATTCATGCTTTACCTTTCGGCGATCCGTGTTCCGAGACCATGTCTGTACACTCTAGGCTCGTCAAGGTCAAACCTTAGTTTCCGCATGAGAAAATCTGGCTTGCCCACGTTGTATACACTTGCGGAATCTAACACACCCGATCATCACGTGGTGCTTTGAAACAACAAGCTTTAGCAACGGTGCTAACTAAGGGTGAACACTTTATTACTTGAAGTTCATGTGCATGAGGGATCATCTTATAATGCTACCGTTGTCTACTAAGCAATACAAGATGCATAAAGGATTAACATCACATGCAATTCATAATATGTGATATGATATGGCCTTTCTTCTTTGTGCTTCCGATCTCCATCTTCTAGCACGAACATGATCTCCATCATCACTGGCATTGCATCAAGGTTAATGACGCTTCTCCATGGTTGTCGTCCACCGGCTTCAACTATTACAACTACTTTGAATAGACACGCGGGTCTTAACATAAATTAAAGACAACCATATGGCTCCTGCCGGTTGCCAACTTACAATAAGGAACATTGCATACATCAAATATAATCACAATCATGGCCATATCACATCACATCACACCCCTGCAAAACAAAGTTAGACGCCTCTACTTTCTTTGCATGTTTTACGTGGTTTGGGGCTTTCAATAAGTGTCGTTCTAACTTACGAACAAGAACCACAACATTGATACTAGTATTGTTAATCACCCGTTGTAAATTGGATCTTAACTATGCTAGGAGAAACAGGCACCCGCAAAGCCACTTATGCAATACAAGTTGCATGTCAAGCGTGGAGCAAGTCTCATGAACGATGTCATGTAAGGTTAGCCCGGGCCGCTTCATCCCAACATCCCGCAAGATGCAAAGTACACAAGAAGCAATCAACAATAAAAGCATCAACGCCCACAATGACCATTGTGTTCTACTCGTGCAACAGATCTACATATAGACACGGCTGATACCCTTTAGGGTTTCGTAGCATGGAAAACAAAAATTTTCTACCGCATACAAACAAACAAGCCAAGATCTATCTACTAGATTGTAGCAACGAGTCGATGGAATAACTCACCCTCGAAGATTCCAAAGTGTTTAACGAGAGCGGATTCTCGTGGGTGATGTAGTCGTACTCTTTCCGATCTCAAGATCGCGTAGACGATCCTTCCGGCGCTGCGTTCCGGCAGTGCTCCCGCAGTCGGTCACACGTTCGGTACTCGACGAAGACCTTCCTCTCCCTTGTTCCAGCAGCGGAGGTTGTAGCACTCTCCTCGCGATTCGGCAAAGACAACTGTGGTACGGAAGTAGAGGGGAGATCTCGCAGGGCTTCGCCTTAAGCCGGAGCGAGTATGGTGGAGTATGAGAGAGTCCCTCGACGATCTAGGGTTTAGACACGCCGAGGAGGGGGCTAGGCCGGTGGCTAGGGTTTCACCTAGGCGGCGAAATCGAGTGCCCTAGGGCCGGCGGCGGCTATGGAGGCGGCGGCGGCTTGGTACTAGGGTTTGGAGGAGAGGATCTTGTGTGTCTCTAGGAGGAGCCTGCCGCCTCCTTATATAGGTGGAGGGGCCGGCGGCCAGGGAGGAGAGGAGTCCCTCCCCAACTCGGCTTGGGTGGCGCCGCCGGTTGGAGGAGGGAACTCCTCCCCAACTCGGTTTCCCCTTCCTCCTCTTTTCCTCTTTCCAAATTTAGCCGTTTGACTTTTCAAACTAGCTGTTTGACTTTTCAAACTAGGATTTGAATTAATCCTTTATTTGGTTCAGCGATGACACTTAGTACATGATGCAATCATACCAACTTGATACAACACATTCATGTACCCTTCCTTCGAGTGTCGGACATTCCGGAACCTTCTAGAACATTCCCGATGAAAACACCGGAACCATTCCCCAACTCCGAAACGGGACTTTCCTTATATGAATCTTATCTCCGGACCATTCCGGATCTCCTCGTGATATCCCGGATCCCATCCGGGACTCCGAACAACATTCGGTCTCTTTCTCATCATTCCATAACTACTCAAACAACGTCGAATCCTTAAGTGTGTCTCCCTACGGTTCGTGAATTATGCGGACATGATCGAGACACTTCTCCGAACAATAACCAATAGAGGAATCTGGAAATTCATATGGCTCCCACATATTTCTACGATTACTTTGCGATCGAATGAACCATTTACATACGATATCAATTTCCCTTTGTCTCACGATAGTTTACTTATCCGAGGTTATGATCGTCGGTATCTCTGCATACCTAGTTCAACCTCGTTACCGATAAGTACTCTTTTCTCGTTCCCGTGATATGTGATCCCTTGTGAGCCAGTCACATGCTTGCAAGCTAATTGGATGACATTTCACCGAGAGGGCCCAGAGTATATCTATCCGTCATATGGATGGACAAATCCCACTCTTGATCCATGTGTTTCAACCAACACTTTCCGAACACTCAATGCCACCTTTATAGCCACCCGATAGTGTGGTGTTTGATGTCATCAAAGCATCCATCCGGTAAAGGTGATATGCATGATCTCATGGTCGAAGGAATTAGATTACTATGTATCAGAAAGCATATAGCAATTGAACTATTAAAATGACTTGATCTTTATGCTACGCTTATCTATAGGAGTATGTCCATCATATCATTCTCCTAACGATATGATCTTGTTGTTAATAACATCTCAATGTTCATGATAGGGAAACCACAATCATCTATTAACCAACAAGCTAGTATTATATAGAGGCTTTACTAGGGACTTCAAATCAAGTTTACAAATCACACAAGTATTAATGTTTCCTTGTTAATACTATTATAGCATGAATGTAAACATTTATCATAAACACAAAGATATAATAATAACTACATTTATTATTGCCTCTAGGGCATATCTCCAACAGGACCATAGCGATCCACATAAAGGAGCTCCAAGATCCTATTGGACATGATGTAGTTATTTGACTTGTGGGGAGAATCATGCATCTTTCCTTCAACATAAGCCCTGCATACACGATCTTTGGCAAAACAAACATTTTCTTTTAGTCCAACAATATGGCCATCCTTGTGGAGACTTTGCAAAGTTCTCATGTTGACATGGGATACGCGGTGATACCATAACCAACCCACATTAGACTTTCCGAATAAGCACATCGCACTTGTAGTGGTTTTCCCTGAGAAGTCCACCACATACAAGTCATTTTTGACGTACCAAACAAAAGCGACTTTTAGAAACTTGCTCCACATGAGGACCACAATATCATTATCAATAAAGACGGAAAATCCCATCTTTCCAAGAGCACGGACTGAAAGTAAATTATAACCAAGGGTCTCAACAAGCATGACGTCCACAAGTGTAATATCGTGCGCAACCACAACCTTGCGAAAACCCCATTACCTTAGACTTTGACTTGTCGGCATATGTCACAGATATTTGATTATTATTTGGTCTCAACTCCTTGATAATAGATTTTCTTCCGGTCATATGACTTGTGCATCCACTATTAAGCACCCACTTTGACCCTCCGGAAGCATAGGTCTACAAAAGATCAAACTAGTTTTTAGGTACCCATTTTTCAATGGGTCCTCTTTTTTAGCAACAAGGGTCTTGGGAAACCAAATAGACCAAGCA